>OY282504.1:13102228-15502228 GCA_958295605.1 Ajuga chamaepitys | reverse complement strand
AGAGCTAATTCATGCTCTTGCTCTGGAGGAGTCTTTTTGGAAACAAAAACCTACCTGTAAATGGCTTAAGAAAGGAGAAAAAAATTCTGCCTACTTCCATGCTTTAGTTAAAAAGAAAAGGTTCAAAAACAGAATTAATGAGATAAAGGATGGTGATTCCATAATTATGGAACCTGAGCAACTAAATAAATTTGCAGTTTCCTTTTTTGAAAAAATGTTTACTGCTGAGACTATTGAGCTAGATAGTGTTGGCTTCAGAACTATCAAGCCATTGGTTGAGGAAGTTGATTTTCAAACTTTGTGTCACCCTCCTACTCTCACTAAAATATATGAGATAATTCAGGCTATTGAAAAAGATAGTATGGCAAGCCCTGATGGGTTCTCCTCCTTTTTTATCAATCTTGCTAGAAGATTATTAAGGAAGACCTATTATAAGCTGCTACAGAATTCTATTTGGGTGTTCCTATGCCCAGAAGTTTTACATGCACTTCTATAGCTCTCGTCCCTAAGAAGAATCATCCTTCTGCTTGGTCTGAATATAGGCCATTAGTCTCTATAATGTGACTAATAAATTTTTAACTAAACTGGTAAATAGTAGGTTAGCACATTTCCTTCCTAAATTAATCCCACAAGCTCAAAGTGGCTTTATCCCTTCTAGGGATATAGCTGATAATATAATACTTGCTCAAGAGATGGTACATGAACTGAATAATAAAAGCAAGCATTGTAAGAGGATCATGAAAGTTGACTTGCAAAAAGCTTATGATAGAATAGAATGGAAGGCTTTATACAAGATCCTTCATCTTCTTGGCTTTCCTTCTCTTTTTATCACTTACATAGCTAATGTTGTTAGCAATTCTTGGTTTTCTTTGATTATTAATGGTTCACTTACTGGTCTTTTTAAGTCCAGCAGAGGTATGGCAAGGTGACCCCCCTAGCCCAAGTCTGTTTGCTATCTTTTCTAATACTTTGACATGTGGACTTATTGATTTATACACATGCTTTCCTGAGCTGAAATTCAACAAAAGAGGTTGAATATCCCTTCTCTCTCTTTTACTGATGATACTGTTGTTTTTGCCTCTGCCAAAGTTACTGGTTTTCAGAAATTGGTTCAGTTTCTAAATTATTTTGAAAAGGCCAGTGGACAGAAAGTTAATTACTCAAAAAGTACTGTGATTTTTGGTAAGTATGTTCCTAGTTATAACAAGAGGAAAATTCTTTAACTATCTCATTTTATTGAAGAAAAACTCCCTTTTAAGTACATTGGTGTTCCATTATTTAAAGGAAGGGTTAAAAATGTTCTGTTTCAAGAGCTTATTGAGAAAATCAGTAACAAAATGAAGGGGTGGGACAAAAAATCTTTCTCAACATGGGGGGTAGATAGGAACTGATCAAAAGTGTCCTTAACTCCATCCCTATGTACATCCTTAGAGTTATTGGTCCCACCAAGTTAGTTTTGAACAGAATCCATAAGATTTATAATAGTTTTTTTGTGGGGACTCTACAGCTGAACACAAACATATTCACTGGTCTTCTTGGGAAAAGTTTTTCTTTCCCCCGGGAGAAGGTGGATTAGGTGTTAGAAATCTTTATGATATCAACAGGGCATTTGCCTCTTATGCTTGGTGGAAGCTAAGAACTACTGATTCTTTATGGTGTACATATTTGCGCAATAAATACCTAAAAAAGACTCACCCTTTTAATGTTGATATAGGTGCTAATCAATCTCACTTTTAGAGAAGAATCCTTAAGTTGCAGTGCTTTACAGATAGTAATATCTACTGGAGGTTGGGTAAGGACCAAATCTCATTATGGTTTGATAACTGGTGCTCTTATTCCCCGTTATGTGCAGATGCTGAAATATTTGATTGTTATGAAAAAGCATCTGATTTCTGGTTAGAGGAGGAATGGAATATTAGTAAAATGAGTTTCTTTTTGCCTATGATTGTGATAAATGATGTAAAAATGCTAAGTATTAACACACACAGTGATGACATTCATGTTTGGAAACTATCTCCTTGTAGTCTCTTCACTTTTCATTCAGCTTGGAATTCCTTGAGACCAGCCAAGCTCCCAACAGCTTGGCAGTCGATGATGTGGCCCAAAACTATTTTGAAAACTCAGTCTATTTTCCTTTGGAGATTGGTCAAAAACTATCTTGCCCTTGATGACAATCTCAAATAGAAAGGGTTTTGAGGCCGTTTCTTGGTGTCATTTTTGTCATTCTACCTGTGAAGAGACTAACCATCTTTTTGTCTACTGTGATACTGCTTGGTAAGTCTGGAAATGTTTTGCTCAAATTTTTTGACTTCAAATTCCCACTGATATAACCCTATCTCAGCTCATAGCTCTCTGATTTTCCAAAAAACAGAATACGGAACATATTTGCCATACCATTCCTTTTATCATCTGATGGTCTCTTTGGTGTACCAGGAATTTGTCTAAATTCCAGGATCAAATGCCAAATGCTTCTCGAATACAAAGGCAAGTGATAGACAAGCTCAGACTCATGTCTGCTGCAAATCTATTGCCCTTTGGCTTCTGGAGAGGCTACTGGTATTTGGCCGATATTTGGGGGATTCCTATGGAGATTCGTAAGGCAAAAAAATCGATTTTAGTAAAATGAAGACCCCCAGAAGATTATTATTTCAAAGCAAATACTGATGAGGCATGTAAAGGTGGATATGGACTTTTTAGTGCCGAAGGAGTTATTCGTGACTCTAAGGCTTCTTTCGTTGCTGCGTTTTATGAATTTTTTGGTAGTTGTAACACAATTTTGGCAGAATTGAATGTTGTTGTATTAGCTGAGCCTGTGTGTAAAAAAGGGAATTACAAGAATTTGGCTAGAAATTGACTCATTCACCTTATACTCAATGTTGCGTAACAAGGATATAGGACATTGGTCCTATGAAGCCCTATTTGCAGAATTTTGGAAAATTTCACAGAGGATGGAGGTGAAATTTTTGCATATATATCGAGCGAGCAACACTGTTGCCGACCATCTTGCCAATTTACTAGTGAAAAGGAAGTCGAGCCAAGAAATCAACTCAATTGAAGAGTGTCCAAGCCTTAAAGGCTTTTTGTATACAGATGCTAGGGGTCTTCCTAATTTTATATTTTCCAAGTACTTTGTATTGTAATTCCTACACTATGTTCCCAAACGTTCTCTTGAGTAGCTAATACACAGGTTGGGGATCACGCCTCAATCTCTCCATCTCTGATGGTTTTTGCCAAAAAAAAAAATAATAATAATAATAATAATAAGGATTTTGAAATCTATTCATTTTAATTTCCTTGGCAAATCAAATTCCTTCATCCAATACATTATTCAAAAATTATATATTTATTTGCTAATTCTAGGACTTTATTCTTAATAATATCTCAATACACATTAGAATTTTAGGGGCTGAATGCTTTGTATGGTATTTGAATGGTGCTGATCTAGTGGTGGTTGAAAGCATTTGAAGTGTGTATTTTTATTAGAAACGAACAAGTGGGCAATTCTATTTGCCAAAACCGACTGCACATTGCAATATCTTTCGGGTGAAACTCTCGGACATAGAAACCGCAGTCAACTTATCTGCTCGAACAGTAATTTATTCAAAATCGATCTTAATTTAATTAAGAGAATAAGTGGGAATTGATCGTAGTTCAGGTTTGAGCATCTTGTAATTCAACTAACTGATTGCAAAGTTTCGAAATTGTTTATTCACATGACCTGGAACTATCAATTAACAAATCCGGATCCTCCCCGAATTCTCTCACATTCTCTCTCTATAATGTAGTTAATCACAGTTTTTTTCTACAAAGTTATCCACACTGTAGATAGAATGTGAGAGAACTCCACTAAAATGTCTCACCTCAACTCCAAAGGATCCAGGTCCATCATTTAACCCAAAAACACACTATTAAAGCGCAATCAAGCCTCAAATTTATGTTTAACTTTAGTTGAGAAACTGCACGTAATTATTTATTTCGTATTTGCCTGTTCAATAAATAATTACGAATGAAGTTCCCTGACCTACTTCTGCTCACCCAAAAATTGGAAGCACATGAATATACAAAAGAATCCAAGAAACACACTCTTTTTAGACTCTAGTATTGAGAAATGAAGAGGTCTCTACTCTACATGGCCGCTCTACCCCTCTGCTGAAACGATAAGCTGTGTTCGACTTCTCCTGTCAACTTAACTACGAACGTAACCTATCATTTTTACAAACAAATAGTATTACCTTAACAATTCACATTCTTTATGCCCAAAAAAAGAAAAAAACAGAGAAATGTCTGCAAGGAAACAACACTCACCATTTCCAATGAGCTGATCCGATGCAGAAGAAATCCATCGACTGTTTCTCTGTAGGAAGAGCAACGTACACAAGGCAAAGGATGTTACCCATGTGTAAAAGTAGTATTGGAATTTGGAAATGCCAGGGATTTGAGGGAAATTTACTCACTCTTTAGATTTCAAGTTTTGATTAATGGCAGTAAGATAAGGTCCTTTATCAATATGACCTGTATCAGACAACCCCGTTGCACCTCCTTGGATGTTGCCAGCACTAGTTTTCATGCTCATATATGCATCCTAAGGGGAAACAGAACATACAAATTTATTAATTATTAAGTAACCCTTAAAATGTGATTATTTGTTGGGGAACTTGAATATTGGTGCTTACCACTCCATATTGCAGTAATATGCAGTGTAAACGCTCAAATGGGCTTTCTTTTATTTTCCGGATATTATGGTTGCAAGAGATCAATTGGTGGAGCCCGAAAACAAATTTCCTGCGTTAACTCAACGATATCAGAGAAAGAAAATGAATGGCTGAGTGTGTGCGAAGTTGCTATTGGGCTTGATTATGATCAAATAATGACATTGCTCAATTCTATATCTTATGCCCACCAAACAGCGTCTTCCCTTTGTTACTTGTAAAATAATAAAGTTCAAAAGATATAACCAAAAAAAGACCCCCTGGGTCCCCCCTTAACACATCACAAATTACCAGTCGCTGTTGCTTTCGTTCACGGTCCTTGTCAACCATGTAATTTGATCATTTGCACGTGCACTTGGTTGATCCTAAAACCATTTTCAGAAATTACGCTGTTAGCAAAGAACTAGAAGACTAATACAATGGCCTTTAATAAACGAAAAAACAAAAGAAGATTAGAGAAGAAAGAAATAGTAAGAAATAAGGAACAGAAGTAGAGAAGAATCTCAAACATACTAAACAATCACGACCAGGGCAGGCCTGTGTATCAGATAAGCAACAAATAAAATGGACATAGGTTAGGCATATGAAAAAGAAGGTTTATGAAGTTATGTATATGAGATTGTGCATATCTTAAGCTTCGATAATCATATCATGGAATAGAAAAGAGAAGTGCTTATATCAATTTCATTAGTTTTCTGCCATGCTGGGATACCGAGGGTACCTTCTCTTCACCAACAAAGTTAACTGGTGACTAGGGTCCTTTTGCCTAAATACTAGGTAGAGGAAGAGATATTCATTGCAAAAGCTTGGTAGTGAGACGTGAATAAAAGTTGGACTATTAATAGTTTGAATAATCATCTTCAAGAAATTTTTGACTTCTAAACCACAAGTATCTTATTCTTAGGACCATGAAATAACTGCTAATTTTAGCGCTCAGAATTTCGTTCATCACGTTTATAGAAACTCTCCTACCATGAACAAAGTACAAACGAAGCTCTCCTACCATGGTGAAATGCACTGAACTCCTGACCTTTGTGCTTTGCCTTCTGAAACACTTTGTGGCATATAATAATGGATCACCTAACACATGTGACTCATTCTTTCAGTCAAGTTCAAGGATTCCAAAAGTCTTCATGAATTTGTTAGTCTCAGTTTCCTAGACTTTTTAAACCATTCTTTCAACTTCCTCAGCAAATCAATTCCTCAGTTGACCGGATAAGTAGAATAATCCTTATTGCCTATGAAGCTCCGGAAATTAGTGGAACATCCTAGACACTTTTTTCAACACATTCATTCGAGGAAACAGTGGCAAACTGGGGATATTTTGGGTTGAACCAATAACCAAATCATTGAAGGAAGACTTCCTGGATAGTACAGCCAAAACATTTGAAGAAAGTGAGGGACGGCACTTTTAACATCGGAAATTTCTGAGAAAACTTAGGAACTGGTCCTATTGTATAATTGTACAGGCTATGGAGAATTTCCAGCAAAACATAATAAGAATTGTATAAAATTAGAAAACAATAAGTTAACATAAGCAAGAGACACAAACATGTTTCTTTAAGATATAGACCATAGATTTTTTCCCACTGTTGTAAATGGTTCAGTAGAGACCCACCTTCAAAATTTGAAGCCTATAACACGAAAACCCTAAAATTACTCCTTAGAAATTCTAGAGTGTAATTTTGCATGTTGAGAATAATTCATAAGTTAACTTCAACACTCACAATTACCAAATATTCAATAGGTCCTTCTAGATGGTTGCCAATTAAGACGATGATGGGTTCAAAACTTCTTCAAGTACAAAACTCATTGCTACAAAGCTGAAGCTTTTGCAAGGATGGGGGAGCCAAAAATAAATAAAATGGAACGTTGCCCCTGTAAATCCTAAAATAATATACGCAAGACCCGACTTCAGAATACATCAAGGAGAATGTGCCTTAAAAACTATAATGAGGAGCATGTAAGCTCTTTTCTTGGACAAGTGAAACAAATTTATTGAACCAGTCTAGTTGAGTTAGGTTTGCTATTGTGGGTGGAAAATTAGGTTCGCTGAAAGCTACAATTAAACAGCTTCAACCTGATAACAAGGAAAAGTTTCTAATTGTATCTGGTAGTGGTAAGACAGCTAGTCCTCGGAAATACTAAAGTCCTTAAAAAGATCCATTCGGAGGCTACTGGGGGCAGTTCTAGTTAGTAGCACAATGTATTAAAAATAGGATTTTGTAAAATCAAAGATTTTTCCTGGTAATCCTTGAGAAGAGCAAGAAGCTAGACTTAAGAGTTGCCTATTATTTGGAAAGACATGCTGAGAAGTGAAGAACGGACCAAAACTGATATACATGGGATATTCGTATATGGCTCTACCACTAGTTGGATCCATCAAATTTGTAAAGCAAGGTGGGTATGATGATACAATCTTGTCCTTTTGACAGGTTTGTTCTTACAGTTCAGACGCATTCTGAACCTGCCCTTTCATCACTATGTATAACCCATTTGAACTTTATTCATGGTAGCATAGGACCATGAAATAACTGCTATTTCTGATCTATAGGCATTTATCTGTTCCCAACATACAAGCTTCAGGGCAAAGATGACAACATGGGTATTCAACAATAGGAAATAGTAATCATTTTTTTGAGGGGATAGGAACTAGTCATCATAATCGAAGTTCTCTCAAGGGATCCTATAAGCAAGATCCAACTTTGCAGTATCATGTCAGCATTCATTTTGCACAAGCTCACACACACACACTCAAATTATGTATAAGTGTTCATGAAGGATGCCAAATGAAAGTTATATCGTGCTTAAGAAAAAAAAAAACACCATATAGCACTTGATAAGAGGGAATAGCTTTTAGCAGAGAAATTCAACGTGCATAAAAAGACACTTACTGAACACATCCCAGACCTGTAATATGACAGTATCTAATCCAATAATATCAACAGTTTGTCCATAAGGAGTTTTTATTTTCTGCGAAAAGTACGTTTCTCCTTGTCCTTCCATAGCCCCAACAACATACCTACAGTTTGGAAATGCAGATATAAAATTGGAAACGTATTCAAAGTACATAACATCTAACTAACATAATAATCCTAATTCCTAATCAATAAATTTAACTAACTGAAAATGGCATACCAGGCAATATTTCGCAACTGTGGAAACTTCGTTGCCTGTTGACAAAAAGAATGTATCATTTTCGTGCTGGTTCAAACTTCAAAGTTATCAAAACAATATTTTCAACGCCTAAGTTACTTGCCTAACCCCAAAGAATATGACATGATTAAGCAAAGTAACAAACAATTGTGTATATCAGCTGTTTTCACATTGCTTACATTTCTCGAATATGATAACACATCTCAGGGAAAGCACTGTATCATGATTGCCAAAAGAAGAATTTCTTTCAAATGGACATAAAGTTAGTTTGGAATATCTATCATAAAGGTAAGTGGAAAGGGGAAAGCCACTTCTTCTGAGTGTAGGCCAATGGAATAAACTTTATAGCGAATAACTTTATTCACATTCAAATGTATCTAATAGCACTAGTTGAGAAAAAGCAACATAATTACCACCTGCTAATTTTAAAATATCAAATTACAACTATTATAATTCCAGACCTTACTAAAGCAAAACTCTGTAATAGAGAGTCTCAATTCGAAGCTTAAATAAGCAAAATCACATAATAGCCAATTTTTTTAGCAGTTAGGATGGATCTTACATTCTGCAGGAGTGGATCGGATTCCCCAACTTCACTAAATTCGACTACAAAACGTGGCTTGTAAATCTTCTCCACCTTCACCATCTTCATCAAACATCAAGACTACAGTTATACAGTATCCTCTAAACAGATTTTAAGAAAATTACAACAATAAACAAAAAATGCTCAACATGAAAGATTAAATTATTTTATCAGCATCAAGATCAACATCGCCCAGCATGAATCGCTGCTCTTGGTTTATTTACATCAAATTTACAGCTTAACGAGCATATTAGATCAAGTTAACAACAAACATAGCAAATGCATTCAGGGATTCACATCTCCTCTCCACCACTTCGAAATTGCAACTATGCACTTCAACAATAAATGAAAACCCATTGTATTCCAATAAAAAGAAAGAGGATTAACAATTAAACCTGCTGAAGCAAAAGGGAATGCTCTTCATGTGGCCTAAAGCCTCCCGCAACACTAATGAAGTACATATCATTTGTCCTGTCTTCACCATGAGTAGTAAGCTTCTGGGGTTGGCCAATATTCATAGCTATATAACCTACCAGGCAGAGAGAGAGCTGCGTGATAACAGTGCAAGCCCATGAATTTTCCGTCATACTAAGACAGATTTGTCAGCAATCTATGGCATTTGTTGAGTCTGAGCTGACGATAGGTCCGAATGATTTGAGCACGGCAAAACATCAATACTGCGAAACTTATAACATGGAATTTACGATATTTTCTGCTTGTTTAACTTTAAAACTGATAAAATAGCCAATTTTTAGTAACACCCTATTATGCCCTAGCTTTATTTCACTTGTTGTTTAAGCTCCCTAACTGTGAGGGACGGTCGTACACAATATTTTCTTACCTCGCGTAGCAAATATGAAAGACATCGTATTTTAATCACGTACACTCAATAAAACACATCAACAATTATATCATGTAGTGTATTGTGTAGCTTTCGTTTCGAGTTAATCGTATAGATTGGTGTGTATATCATTTAGAGTTACCGGTGTACTAGCTAAATTTTATATCGTGTTCCAAATACTGAATTTAACCGGTCAAACCTCCCCCTTTTTTTTTCCTCTGAAGTACATCTTGTTTTCCCTCGTTTTCACCTCATTCCTACTTCTCGTTTTTCTTGTGTGTTCGTCCACCAATTCTAGCCAAAATATATTATTTTCGGAGTCTTCATCCATGGTTGACCAAGACCAAATCTGTGAATCATCTTCAGTGGAAGCGGTTGAGGGCGTCGTCGGAGATGGAACTCAGACAACGGAGAACCAGGACGGCGGAGACGGAACGCGGACACCAGAAAACCCCAGACGCGACATGTTCTTCAGGTTCTACCGAGCATGGAGAAGAGATAGGCTTATTATCTCATTAATTGATTTCAATTTTGGATCGAAAAAAAGATGAATTTTAGGTTTTAAGGTTTTACTACGGTTTCAGTTTTTTTTTTTGTTGTTGTACACAATAGGAATATATTAGTACACGATAGATACATGATAATTTTGTGAATTAAACGATATGAACCCTGTTACATATTTACTATGAACGAAGAAAGTAAACGATAAGAACCCATTTATTCATATATCGTGTATACGACATGAAAACGATAAATAGTTTACATGATAGATTTACTATATTATAGATGTGATTATAAATGATGGAAATAAACGATATATTAGGTATGTACACGATATAGTAGTTATGTACATGATAAACAACGATATGAATTATACTTGTACACGATGTATTAGGATTTTAAACGAGGATTTTATTATCGTTTTATTCTGTTTAAACGAGGCATTTATTGTATATTGTTTAAACGAGAAAACACTTATCGTGTAGTATTATATTATTTGTTACACGTGTATATTGTTTAACTTGTTTAAACGAGAAAAAAACTTATCATCTAGTATCAATCCATTTGTTACAGGTGACCAATTATCGTGTAGTATTAATCCACTTGAAAAAATTGATAATTGTTTATTTTATACACGAGATTATTAACAAATAATTATCATGTATCATTTTATTTATTCGTTTTTTACATGATATAAACGATATGAATAAGTCGTGTACACTAATTTAGATTATATCATGTACAGTAATCAATTATTTATTTCTGTTTATGCTTTGATTAAATAATCTTACTTCATTTTAGCTATAATTCTAAATTTCAACATAAGTCACATGTTAAAAACCCTAAATCAATTAATAAGTAAATAATGTAATATTTTAATATTTAAATATTTGAATATTTGAACTTTACCATATTTATTTATTAATTGGTTTATCTAAAAATGGTCATTTTTAAATCTTTTTGTACACCGGATTTAAGTATTTGCATATGAAAGTTTAAAATCCATATTTTTGTTAATTTGAATTGGTTTGTTTCTTTTTCTTTTTTTAAGTTAATTAAATATTTATTAATAATTAGATTACTTAAAAATGGTAATTTTTAAATCTTTTTGTACACCTAATTTAAATATTTATATATATATATATATATATATATATATAAGTTTAAACAGTTTTTTTGTTAATTTGAGTTGATTAGTTTTTTAGTTAATTAAATATTTGTTTGGACAAACCATTTTTAGTATGTCATTACCCTATAGTGAAGTTTAAACTGTTTTTTTGTTAATTTAAGTTGATTTGTTTTTTTAGTTAATTATATATTTGTTCAAACATTCATTTTTAGTATTTCATTATATACTTGTTTAAACAGGGTTTATGGCCTTAGCGGAGGCCCAATTTACTCCTTCACAGGGTTAACATAAATGAGTATTTCAAATTCGACGTACTAACTGAGATTAAGAAGGAGGTTTTTGATCAATCTTGTTTCGGCAAATTACTACAGATCCCGACTGATTCTATAATCCCTCAGACTATTATTCACAATTAGCTAGTTTCTAAGGTCAAAAAGCCCGATGGTCCCCTTGATGAGTTGTGGTACAGAATCGGCAGTCATTACATTAGATTCTCCAAGTACGAGTACACACTCATTTCTGGTTTGAGGTTTGAGGTTTGAGGATAGTACGTTTAACCCCAAAAATCCTCCACCAATCCCTCCTAATGGGTTTTTCAACAGGGTGGTGCGTATGGATTGAGCGATGCCCAAGTTGATGGAACTACGCACAAAGTTTAGAAATAGAGATTTTAGAGCCAATCCGGAGCACAATGTTTTGATTGCTAAGGTCCTCACTATATTTGACTTTGTTTGTCCGAGGATGAGAGACAGGCCACATTTGAGAAATGGGTTTGGTCATTGGTCCAACTGTCATATTTGTTCGTGACGTTTCCCTGAGGGAAATATAGTTTTCAGATATTGGCACATAAGTTGTGGACAGTTGCTATTAATCTAGAGGAATCCAGTAATTTAGGTGGCCGTCTTGCCTACCACTTTTACGGGTGCCAGCTTGTTTTCATAGTATAATCCTTCCCTTTAGAAACATTTCATTAGATGTTTTTATTTGTTTAATTTTGAATTGCGTAAAATACTGTTAAGCCATTCTAACTTGACATTGTCTTTAGACTCTATGATATTCTAGGTTTGGGCTTTGGATCCTATCCCATCCCTGGCGAGAGTAAATGTGTGACCCTCTTACCAGAACCACGAGTAGAACGACCACAATAGCTCCGTTGATGTTTTGATAAGACGACTGATGATGTATTTTCAGAATTTGCTGGAGAGGTATTTTACAATATAACTGTGCATTCTTACAACACATTATATATATTTATTCATACTTTAAAAACCTAGTGTTTTAATGGTTCTATTATTATTTTTAGATTGAGTCTCTAGAGTCTCTTGTTCCTACCCCCTGAGGAGGCGACTACTGATTACTGGAATTCTGTTCAAGAGGACGTCAATGATGGGGTAGTGCTGTATATTCACTGGGTGTTCAGAGGACACGTCCAAGCTGCAGCACCCGGCGTAGTTTTGCCCGTACCTAGGGATCAGCCTAGGGCTCGTCCTAGAGGTAGGACAGGTGGTCGTGGTAGGGGTGGTCATGGGCGATTGGCCTCAGTGGGGTCATCTCATGTTGATGAGGGTGTAGGTGCCCAAGGCACCACGCAGGAAGCGAGTCATAGACCCGCGCAGCATCAACACATGTCGAAGAGAAGAAGGTTGGTGAGTACATCGGCTGTGGGCACATTGGAAATCGCACCAGAGGAGACTCCTTTAGAGGACAACATTATTGATCGATTAGGGGACGAAGCCCCTGCCACTATCCTCGACTTGGGCAGTTTAGGTGTCCCCACGTCGAATGTCGATCCAGTAGTATCAACGCAGGCTCAACCCGACTCGTAGCCCTTTGAAGCACCTAACCAAGCACGAATACGAGTCAGATTAGGGACCTAGACACCCTTTACACTGAGGTTACGAGGTACATCGATGGTAAGATGGAAGTTATGAAGAAGAGAATGGATGAGATAAGATTGAGGGGTTGGAGAAGAGATTGAAGCATAAGATCCCTTCACTGATTCAGGCAGCATTTCTTAAGGAATCTTCTCCAATCGACCTGGACGACCCCTTCATCACTGGGATACCATACCCGGCCGAGCACCAGGGTAAGAGGTGCAACTAGTAGACATAATGAGGCTGAGCCAGATGTTAGGGTTGATGTAGAATCAGAAATCTAGATCATGCCTCAGCCTAATACGGTCCCCGGTCGAGGACTTTGTAGAAGTAGTAGGTCATCCAGCTGAAGATCGACTGCCTATTCCCCTTTTGGCCTCCGACTTCCCTGTGTCAGCTGAATGGGCTCTTGTGAGGGATCTGAGATCGGCTTTCGATGGCGTTGTCACACACCTGGCTCCCGATGTGGGTTATGTACCTGAAGTTACTATTAAGGCCGTTGAATAGGGCGTTTCTAAGAGAGCGGGTCTAGGGTGCTACCCCTCAGGGACGCATGCAGATTGGTCGTCCATTGATATAAATGATAATCTGGACACTAATTGTGACACGGATATAGAATCTGGTGCATGCCAAATTTATGATGATCCAATCTATATTGCTTGTTTGAGGCGTCCAGAGGCATTACTGTGCAGTCCATACCTAGCCACTGATACGAGACGAGCAGACATGACAGCTATAAACTTCTAGACGTTCCTTCGTAACCCTGATGGACTGTAAGTAACAACTATACTATAAGGCTTTTGTGATAATTATTTTATGTATGTGTATGTGCTATATTAATTTATGATTAACTGTTACTCTTAACAGTAGGAACATAGGGACTGGACGGGTATTGATCCTTCTTGGTTCCTTGAACTAATTGACCCAAAGAAGTGCATTACGACTGACGTAAGTATATTTTGTATTCTCCCATGAACATGTTTAGGAAAATTTTGGAATATATCTTCTTATCTTATTTTATTGCAGCATTTGCAAGCATATTTGGGACTGCTGCAATCCCATCCTGACATAGTTGGGGTTGACTCGGCATCATAGATCCAGGCTTCTGGGTTTGACTCTACACCCTTTTCCTTTCTAATACTAATATATATATATATATATATACACCTTATTTTTAAAATTTAGATGTTGTTGTGAGGTTCTTTAATAAATTAACGTTGCAGGACGCGATGAAATTGGTGTGGACCGATTTGCATAAAGATGATCCCCCTAGGAAGAGGTGTAGTAAGGAGGTCTTGAAGAAGTACCTGGTGAATTGCTTAAGCACCTGATGAAGTATGTGATGGGGGGTCTTCCTTGCTGGGCAAATGTGAAGCTATGGGTACAGCTAGATATGGTTAGTGCATTGTATCTTTAGACAATAATTGTGGGTTGGATGTATTTCTTACTTGCTATATTAGAGTTTATATCAATTACATTTATTTATGTTCATTTGTAACAGGTTCTTTCGATATGACATTGTTCGGACCACTAGATCATTATTCGTCTTGAACTTAAGACGAGCCAGTTTATTATTTACGACTCGAAACTACATGGGGATTGTGACCACATCAAGAGAATCCGGCATAAAGCTTTGATGCCCCTACATCATATGCTTAGTGCTTTAATACATCATTCGCGGATATGGGAGGTGGGCCCAGAGCTGATCTTGAATTCAAAATGCTTTGCAAGATCTGATATGGTCTATAAGCAGTACGATTCGGTTTCTTGTGGGCCTATTGCGCTAAAGCAAATTGAATGCATTCTAAGTAAGCTGATGGATCCAAAGGTTAAGCATGGTGATCTAGCTGATGTTAGGAGCGATATGGCGTTTAATTTGTATAGGTTTAGTACAGCAAGGATACCATACCCATTGTGTTTCAGGGTTGATGTAACATATTATGATGTATGGTTCTTTTATATGTTTGGTACTATGTTTTTTTATCTAATATTTTTGCTCTACTAGAATCTTGATTTCATTAGAGTATGTGTTTGTTGTTTCATGTTCTAATGACGTGAAAATTTGTTCTTTGCATGAACTTTTAAATATTTTTTAATTATTTTAATCATTTGATGTCCATCTTAATGAAATTGAACAACACAAATGTCTACATTACCAAACTAAAAAACTACATAACATAAAATTAATTGATAACTAGGTGTAAGATACAAACTAATTGGACAATCCTACGAAATAGCCGAAACAAGACTATCGCATTCGCTAGTACCTTTTTGAAATTACTACATTACTAAGGGCAGAACTTGCTACACCCGAGTCATAGGAGGTACCGTAACAAACAAGCGAACTCGGTATTTCAGAGTTCAAGAATTGGCACATACGTGATGAGCAACCGCCTGGTTCGTGTGGCTTAAAATTATGTTTCTTGGCCATATATCGGATGATGTCTTCATCCGGCTCGGGCATTTCAAAAACCTTGAAGAAATCGTGTTTTGGCCAATCTGTGTAACTTTGAAATTTAATGTCATACCATAAGTAATGTTGTTGTCTTCTACAAACCTTTGCCATCTAGCTTTGATAAACATGGGGGGTGCCATGATCTCCCAGGTAATCGACTTGCCACTCACGTTTGCAGTACCTGAATGTTGCTTCAACATTTTCCGCGGTAATTTTGGCACAACATGACTCTGTATTTTCTGTCCTAGAGTATGAAATATTACAATTTTAAATTGCAAATTTAAAATACCAATAACCACAACGAAGCTCACTACTCTTACCAACAGGAAAATCGGGTGATAGTTGGACGTCCCAAATGTATGCATCGAACAACGAGCCATGTTCGCCGGTAAACTTGAAGAACTCATCATCAATCATTTTTCTGGTTTACTGGTATTCGAGGATATGTGAAGGTAGATGACCAATCTAAGTCCTATTTAAAGAGAAAATTGTCATCGCTATTAAAAAAAAAGGAAAAGTTAAATGAGCTAGTTTTTAGTTTTTATTTGATGGGACGACTCAATGTGTGATAGGCATGGAGTAGGTCGCAATTGATTTGTCAAATCAATCTTTAATGACTTTCATCAGTCCGTCTCTGAGAGAAATCTTATTTTGTGGATTTCGTTAAGCCCCCCTCTCCCCCCCCCCCCCCCCTCCCCAAAGTTTAAGTGTTTGTGGCCACTTGCATTAGAGGACATTCAGAGCAATTCTTAAAATAAATGATCACCTGTGAGTTGGTTGAATTGCGCACAAAGTTTAGAAATGGAGAATTTAGAGCCAACCCGCCTCGATATATGTGTTTCGTCATCACTAGCATGAAAGGTTATTGCCCTGGATTCTCAAAATAAGTGTTGCAGCAGGGTGTCAAAACGTCCAAATCCAATAAAGCTCGTGCTTGTGATGTTTACTCAATTTGTAAAAATCGATGCATAATGCACTATTCTACAAGTGGACGACATAAACGTCCTCGGTATAAGTGAGGGTCACGGGTGTGAAATTTTTCATATTCCCTTCAAATGCTTCCAATGTTATAAACATAATCAACCAGAGCCTTTTCCTACCAAACTTCATAGCCAGACTAAACTAGCTTCAGATTGTCTCATAACCCCTCCCAACGACATCACTCCTCACCCCCTTACCACTCAAAACATTTATTTCTATGGGGATACAGATTGGACTCCGAAAATGGAGGATTACCTTCTAAACTTCCTACGCCAAGAGAGAGTCTTCGGGTATTGGGCTGCAGATGCCCCCAACCCTAACCACATGAGCATTGTTACAGTTGGCTACATTTTACGGGAGCATTTTTTATCGATAAGAAACTTCACAACAAATACCCTTCTATCGTCCACTACCTTGAAGACCCATGGGTCAAGGTTGGTGATCGTAAACTTAGAACTCGCTTGGACATTCTTCAAGAGTCTAGCAGCAACTTCTCTACTAAGTGGCTCGGTCATGGCATGTGCGGCGGCTCATCTCTCAACAAACCACTTCTCGATGGTGCTCCTAATAACCTCGAGGGTTTTGCAAATAGGTAATTTTCTGGCCCACAAGATCCGACTATTTAAGCTCTCGACAATGTTTGAATTCATAACATCATACCTTCGAACACGACACATCAAGCGATCCCACTGCTTAAAACCTTTAACATAGAGAGTTTAGAATGGCTTTGGAGAAGCGGATTGTATTGCGGCCATGTACTTATTAAATTCATCCACCCTATATGCATATGCTACTCTTTCGAAAAAGGACATAACATGTTGTCCGTACATGGTAAGATTTTGCTTGAAATCATAACATCATAAACCGTGGACGACTTTAGGAAAGTTATTTTCCACTGCAAGCGCTATGCTAGCATGCCCGTCAAAAGTAATGATAATGTTCGGGGGAAAACCATACGCCTTTTTTAACTGAAGCAAGAACCAACTCCAAGAGCCCTTAGATTCAAGATGGCCTATACCGATTGCCAGTGGAAATATCTGGTTGTTGCAATCTTTTGTCAAAACAACAAACACTATGCCTTTATAACTACCCTTCAAGTGAGTATCGTCGACCATAATGATCGATCGCCCGTAGCCAAAGCCGGCCCTACAAGCTCCAAGGGCATAGAAGATAGAATAAAACCTCCCTTGATTTTCTACCTTGTGATCGGTGACTGTTCTCAGATTATTTTCCTTCAGTACATGAACATAGGAAGGGATCTGACGGAACGAGTCTTTCACATTCCCATAGATTAAGGCATAAGCATAGTGCTTGCCCTTAAGTGCGAGGTCGTGCTTAATTTCAAACAAGTGTTCAGTTTGCAACTCAGACATCATTTTATCATGGGATCAAACTTGCCTCGCATCTTAAATTCTTTTCAATGTACCCACCAAGTACCTTAGAGGATATTTCCCTAGGTGCATTACAATTAGGGTCCAACCGACAATTGTGCTCAACTAGTGTACCCACTCTCCATATCCTGCCAAAGCCATTTGCTTGTAGACAGAACGAGCAATTCTCAAATTTGCATGATATATGGTACCGAGTTGTACTCGAATGACTAACCTTGTACTTCGCCTGATTGTGCAGATTGTAAATACCTATGGCTGTAATCAACTCCTTTTTGCTTTCAAAAATGGCCCCCTTCATTCGAACACAAGAAGAATCAACTGAGGCAGATTCATCACGCCTCGGAGAGGTTTGCTCTGGCATGGCAGGTATTATCCATCTCCTAACGGGAAACCCATCTGTTGGGACAACAGATATAATAAGAAGCCCACACAAGAGCAGCATGCACGAAGTAATTCCAGAACGCAATAGACAAATAAACACAAAAACCCACACAGGGGCATCAATCAGCACTTCAAGCTACCAATATACTTGTAACAATAAAAGAAGGCAACAAAACCCTATTTTGGGTTAAAACAACCCAAAAAAAGGAAGGGAATAGAAAACATAGACCTTTCTAACAGTCGGAACCCAGATCGAAAGGTGCTGGAGGCACCACGCTCGTAACTCAGGACTGGTCAAGATCTCGCCTCCTGGAGCCGATGATTCAGCCTCAGATCTACATCGGGAACCCCCTTCTCCGTCGTAGAAGCCATCATCGGCCAGTTCCACCCTCGGCTCCGGCGACTGAGTGTCGGGAACATAACTATCCTCATAATCGTACGCTATTTCGTCGATTTCTTGGGAATCCTCGAAGTATCCGGCCAAACCCCCCATATTCAGGATGGAATATGAACAGAAAAATCAAAAAACAAAAATCCTAGGAGATGCCTGTCAATGAAAAGAGAGATGAAGGATCTCCACCGAGGCAACACCGGAGGTTTAATTGAAAAAGGTAAGAGATAAAGATTGGGGGCTGGTGTATGACGAACAACATGAACAGGGGCATGAGAAATGAAGAGAGAGAGAGAGAGAGAGTTAGGATTAGAGTGTAATGTGGGTTGGATCTGTTTTAATTTTGGTTGGGTAGGGTAAGTTAGGTTTAGTTAATTTAGTGTTTAATTAGGTTATGATTAATTAGGATAATCAATAACATTTCTGTAAATAGGTTTAAGTTATTAGGATAATTTGGTAAAAAATACTTTCCTTTTCGGGGGTGTGCAAATTATCTCGGGACACCCCGAAAAGAAAAGTGTGCAAAATATCTCGGGACTGAGGGAGTATAAATTATATTGTTCATCTAAACAAATTGTATTTTTCGTAAAATAAATTATACTATATCGGATCCGGCACATCAAAAAGAAAAAAAAACAAAACAAAACAAAAAATCGAAAGAATTGCAAATTACACTGTTCATGTAAACAAATTATATCTTTTAGTCAAACAAGTTATACTATATCAGATTCACTACAAAAAATAAGAAAAAAAAAAATCTAAAGAATTACAAATTTTACTGTTCGAGTAAATAAATAATATTTTTTGGTTAAACAAGTTATAATATAAATGATCCGCAACTGTAAGAAAAAAATGAACCAAATAAAAATCATAAATATAAAAAAAAATAAAAAAACTTTAAAAAAACTTTAAAAAGTCAATAATGAAAAAATTAAAAAAAAAAAACATTTTGTTATTTTTTTATTATCGAATTAATTAATATTTATTTATTAATTAATATTAATTTAATCACAAAATAATTAATGAAATTGAAGTAACTATGTCTCGAGTATGTGACCTCACTCCTTTTGTTCAATAATTGAGTGTTATTGTTTATGAATTAATTAGAGTATAAATAAATATAAAACAGTTAATAGAAATTCCTCACGGCTAGATGCATACGCGCTCTTACCAGTCTCGCCATCCACTAGTTTCTCGAAAGTGGAACGTTTTGTATATAAATAATATGCACAACGAAAAAAAGTGACCCACGAATAATTCGCAGGTCGAGTAGTTTGTGCGGATGCAATACTGATTAAAAGCCATATTCAAGCGAAGTTTTAAAGTCCATGTTTTAGGGGTTTGCACGGTAAGAATTATTGTACACTCGATGCACATAAGTATCACTCAATAAAATACTAAGCTTTAATTTTATCAATTGTATTTGTACTCCTCAATGATTCACTAATGACAATAATGATCGAATACATATATGGGAAAATTCAATTTTTATACTGTTTAATAGGGCACCGGCCGATTTTGACCCAATGATTTTTTAAAGATCCACAGTTAACCACTTTTTTCCCTCTCCACTAACTTAACAGAATGAAAGAAAATTTAGGTAAGTCTTTAATATTAAATTGATTTCTATATTTTTTATATTTTTAGTTTTTTCTTATTTTATATTATGAAAACTATGAAATTAATTCATGAAAACATAAAACAATAATAATAAAGGAAAAAATAATCCTGAGGAAAAAACACTCAATTCTCCTGGCCCCAAACCCACCCATCTCCGGGTAAATTGTTTTCTAAGTTTATTTTAGTTTTCTTTAATACCACGTCGCCCCTAGCCCTAAAACACACCCTTATCCCTGAGGGTCAATTTTTTTTTTTTTTTTTCCTTTTAAGAACGAGAAGTGGTTGTGGTAGTGGAAATATAAAAGTGAAAGAAATACATATTTTTTTCGGGGGGGAGGTTGGGAAAAATACCGAATTTTCGGTATACTGCACTTACAATACCGAAAAATACTGAAAAAATCAAAAGTTTCATACCGTACTAATATTTTTCGGTATAGTATCGGTATAAGAATGTCAAATTTTCAGTATTTCGGTATATACCGAAAATACCAATAAGTATTTTCGGTATATACCGAAATGATCGGTAATAGCAGTAGTTCGGTATATACCATAAAATCGGTATACACCGAAATATTCGGTACATAATTTCTCGGTATTTCAGTAATGCCGTATATTACCAAATCCAAATTATCATTTTTTTCTACACTTATTTCAAATTAAGGATAAGTCAGTGGTAAAAAAACTAAGGAGTCTCTCATCTCTCATCTCTCATCTCACTACATCCTCTTAGACAAATATGCCGCTTCTTTCTTCCTGTAAACCCTAGCCGTGGCTGGCGCCGCCACCAGTGCTCGTCGCACCACCACCGCCTCCTAGCGCCGCCACCTGTTGCCTCTCGCTATCACCGGTGAACCACTAGACAAGTTGAGGTAAATGTTTTTTCCTTTTTTTGCTTAAATATGAATCTGAATTTATTTGAACAAAATAGAATTTGACAACGAGCTAGGTCTAGATATTCAGTTCCAGAATTAAGTTAGGAAAAAAATAGCGCATGGTTAATCATGTATCATTAGCATATCACAAATGTCAAGGAAGAGATAGAATTCATAATAGGAAACACAATGAGGATTTTTAACAGATTGGGAAGAAAAAGGCATGATATTCTTGATTTAGAGGTACACTTTATAATTTATATTTAGTCATCATCTTCTGCAAACATTTTCATTAGCAAAAAAGAGACCAATTCTTGACTGATTTCTTATTGGTCCATAGGCCTTTGATAGAACACCTGGACCGATTTCTTAATGCAATTGGGAATTGGGTCTAAAGAATAATGCAATGGAGAGATGTTTGTGATTTAGGGAGTAGTACAGACTAGTACTTAGTTCAAATTTTTATATTTTGTTTAATATGGTTACTTATTTGCATGTAATCATTTTTAGATTGATTAATGAGATAGTGATTAACTTTTTGTATGAAGATAGAGATACAATACAATATATATGATGTGATACATGTTCTATTTCCAATGAATGGTTTACTTCTATATTATTAAAATAATATGGTATAACAACTAAATAAAATATTACTTATATTTGCTACAATAAAAATTATAGAACTTCTCAATTACCCTTTTTTGAACTGACACCACCATTTCTTTAAGTTGGTCCACTTAAAATATAGAAATACACATTACAATCATGTTTTTTCTCTTTTTGCTTAGTTGCTACTTTTCGGTGTTGCTCAAATAATAACACGTCATGATATATATTTTACCTTTCAAGATAAGAATAGAATCTGAATCTTCCCATTCATTGCCTAGTCCATCCGAAAGGACTGACACACCAAATACACTAGATACTGAAATATAGGATGAGTCTACAAGTCGAAAACGAGCAAGAACTACTTCGGCACAAAAGCCTCCAATAGCTCCCAAACAGCAGACTAAATGGTCGGAGTCAATACTGGTTGCATTGTGACTGAGGGACTAGGACATTGGCAAATGGCACTGTACAACAAATAGGGATATGCAAATATTGTAAGACTGAGATCCCGACGGGTTACGAGAGTACAAGTGGGTTGAAGAATCACTTAGAGAAGAGGTGCAAGGGAAGTCCGATATACAAAGTTTGTGCGAGTGATAAAAATCAAGTTGTCTTGACGAATGAGACTATGGAGCAAGGAAGTGCCATGGTTTATCATTTTTTTTATAAAAAGCGGTGTGAGCTAAAGGTCACAGAGTGATAGATCATCGATGAGATGTCCTTTCAGGGCAGTGGAAGGCAACGAATATAAAGGTATGTTGCATGAACTACAACCTAGGTTCAGAATTCCAGATCAAAAAAAAAGTTGCAGGCATGGTTTATGATTTATTTTTAGTCGAGAAAACTAAGATTAAAAGTGTGATTAGTGGTCAAAGGGTAAGTATCACAACTGATACTTGGACATCCATAAAAAATATAAATTACATGGTTGTCACGGCTCATTTTTTAGATAATGAATGGAAATTGCATAAAAGAATCATAAACTTTACAAAAATCAATAGTCATGTAGGGGAAGAAATTGGGAAGATGGTTGAAGTTTGTCTGAAAGAGTGGGGGATAGAAAAAGTGTTTTCAATAGTAGTCGATAATGCTTCTTCTAACGATACTGCAATTAGTTACTTGAGAAAAAGAATGAAAAGTGAAAATACACTGTTGTTTGAAGGAAAATATTTTCATTTGAGATGTTCGTGTAACAGGTAGTAGTCGGCGACGGGGCCATTTTTATCAATTTTTTGTAACTTATGGGATATTTTTAAAAAATGTCAAACTTAAAGAACATTTTTTTAATAATGGCAAATTTAAGGTGCATTTAATTTTCCAAAAAATTAATGCCACGTCAGCCTGTCACGGGCTGGGTAACAAGTAGTAGCCAGGGACAGCATATTTTATCAAATTTTGATAACTTAGGAGATATTTTTATAAAGTGTCAAACTTAAAGGATATTTTCTTAATTATGACAAATTTAAGGGGCATTTTTACCTATTTGCCCTTATTAATATCATTATTAGGAAAAATGGTAAAAATATTCCGTATGTTTCCACTATTTAGGAAAATAACCTTTAACTTTTGAGTTTGTAATAATGCCCTCTACATTGCAAAAAATGGTGAAAATGCCCTAAGACCGGTTACAACATGTCAGTCAACCAGTCAAATGATGATGTTGCAGTCATAGGCCGATGTGGCGATTTTTTCCTTAAAAAACTGGTAAAAATACCCCGTGTGTTTCCAGTATTTAAGTAAATAACCTTTAACTTTTGAGTTTGTAATAATGCCCTGTATATTACAAAAAAAAATGGGTAAAGATGCCCTATGACCGGTTACAACATGTCAGTCAAACCGGTCAAAGGATGATGTTATAGTCATAGGCCGATGTGGCGATTTTTTCCTGAAAATTTGATAAAAATACCCCGTGTGTTTTCACTATTTAAGTAAATAACCTTTAACTTTTAATTTTGTAATAATATCTTGTATATTGCAAGAAATTGGTAAAAATGACCTATGACTGACTACAACAAGTCAATCAACCATTCAATTGATGATATGGTGGTCAGAAGCTGATGTGGCGATTTATTTTTCTAATATATTATTAATATATGATTGTAGATTATAATATGAATTAAAAAAAAAAAAAAAAAAAAGAACTACCAGAAAAAGAGGAAAAATGTCGTCTATGTTCTTCCTTCTTCCCCTCTACCCCCAACCATCCCCGCCGCAAAACCCCCACCCACTCCCCCCATCCCTAAACCCAACTCCGCCCTTAAAACCCCCACCCATGATCCCCACCCCAAACTCCCAATCTCCAACTTTAGTTGTAATTATCAGTCACTACTTTTATTCACAATTGATGGTGTATTTGTTTGTTTATATGTCCTCTCCCTCACCTCCAACTCGAGAGCGAAAAGGGGGGTTGTTCGACGTGAACAGGCTACCAGGAGCGGTGATGGTGGAGGAAGCAATGACTAATAATTACAACTAATGTTAAAGGTTAGGGGTTTGGAGTGGGGAGTTTTGACGGTGGAGTCGGGTTCAGAAAGGGGGTTCAGCGGGAACAAGTTGGGGGTGGGGGTGGGGTAGGGGAAGGAAGAAGATGAACGCTATTTTCCTCTTTTTCTTTAGTTATTTTATAATTGATATTATATTTAAGAACAATATATTAATAACACATTAGGAAAAAAAATCGCCACATCAGGTTATAAAGGCCACAATCCTTTGACCGGTTGATTGACTTGTTGTAGCCGGTTATAGAATATTTTCACCAATATTTACTTTTTACAAGACATTATTATTATTATTACAAACTTAAAAGTTAAATGTTACTTTCCTAAATAGTGGAAACATATGGGGTATTTTTCCTAATTTTCCCGAAAAAAATCACCACATCAATTTATGACCGCCACATCATCCTTCATCCCCGTTGACTGACTTGTTGTAGCCGGTCATAGGACATTTTCACTATTCTTTTGCAATATACAGGATATTATTACAAACTTAAAAGTTAAAGGTTATTTTCCTAAATAGTGGAACATACATGATATTCTTACCAATTTAACAAAGCCCAATTATATAAGTAGTTAGATAAAGCTTGTTATTTGCTCTTTTAATTAATAGCCAATAAATTTAGGTAAGAGCACTAAGTATTTCTTTTTAATAAAATTATAAATGGGCTTCAAACCCAATAATATGTTTTTAGCCTAAAATATTTTCAGTGAATCCAAATCTTTTATTTAAGTTAATATCAATGCTCCAATTAACCATATTTCTTTTCTATATTCCTTACATGTTTTTCCTTCCTATGCCCAAACACTCATATGGCAGAAATTCTGGGAGATCAAAAAATCATCTTATCCATCTTTAATACTAAAACGTAAGTGTTCCTATTTTAACGTTCCACAGACTACAACGTTTTTACTGAAAATACATGTGTCCCTTCTACATGGTTTCACCATATATTCTTATCTACCGATCCAAAACTTCATCTCTCTTCGTTCTTCTTAGTTTTAACCTAAAACTTTAAATGATTATAATTTTTCCGTATCAATTTCATTTTTTATGAAAACTTTATCAAATTAATCATTATTTTACAATCTCTAATTAGACATCCATAAAGAAATATAAATAAAGTAATTTAAATCTAAAGTATTTTTTGTAAGGTTAATTATGATATAATTAGATAATTAAATATTTCCATATAAAAATGTGATAGTACTGAGGAAACATATATTTCTTAGTTTCTTTTTGTAATTTTAGATTTAAATAGTTATCTAAGTTTTCAGAATTACTTTGTCAGTAAAATGGGGACACAAATTTTTTAAATTTAGATTAAGCCTAATCGCATAATAATACATTAGTAAAAATATGAGTTATATTTTTTTAATGAAAGTTGATGTATAATAAAAATAAGGGTTTACTGCAGCAACTCCACCAAACTATTAGCATTTTTGCACATAAGCCACTATTTTATTTTTTTGTGGCACCGATCTATATAAACAATACAGAGTTTGGCAGATAAACCACCAAACTTATTTTTCAATCATTTTCGCTGGAATTCCGCACATAACTTGCGCGTGAAAACTTTCAAGGATTTTTTTTGTCCAAACAACCTTTTTAGTATGCCAAAAGTGTAAAAATCCTTCATATCTTTTCTCTAACAATTCCCTTGAATCACCAATGGTTCTCTCCCCCAATATCTAGAACCTTCATTGTTAAAGATGAATAGCTCATTTACCTATTAAAAGACCCATTGAGACAAAAACAATTATTAAAAGTTTATCACAAGCAAGCCACGTGCGGAATTCCGACGAAAAATGATGGAAAAATAAGTTTGGTGGTTTATCTGTCAAACCCCGTATAGTTTATATGTATCGATGTCACAAAAAAAGTTTAGTGGTTTATATGTAAAAACGCTGATAGTTTGGTGGGGTTGCTCTAATTAGCCATAAAAATATTTTAATTCACTTTTTATGAAATTAGATTTAAGACTCATATTGCCTTATATAAAAAAAAAGGTTGATATATACTTAACTAAAAATATCAAATAATAGTGTATGTGTCTGTGTGTATACACTGACTTATGTACATTCTATAATGCTTTTACATCAATACTAAAATTTAACCACATATTATTAACACAATAAAGTATTAAATATTTATCATGTACATTGAACGGGAGGACACCTAGTATCAATAATAGACAGATACTTTTGAGCCTATAATAACCTCCACCAACCAAAATTCCTACAATAATTCAGAGAGAGGAATAAAAGATGAAGGGCAAAGAAAGGGGAGGGATTTGACAAACGGGGTTTTTAGTTATGAAACACACTTAGAATAGGGATTTTATTGTATATTTGTGTATTCAAATCTCTCATTTATCATATATTTCATATTTTCTTTTTTTCTTTGGAAATATTAGTTTTTGAGTATTTTACAGGTGAAATAGGTAAAAAGTACGATGGATAGAAAGAAGTCGAAAAACGAGTGAGAATGAGATGAAAATGCAGAATTTCAAACTGACACACCTTCAGTATTTTGGGCATTTATTGAGGTATACATATTCAATGAAGTTGTAATCAGTGGCATTGAAAAGTCAATTCAAAGAGCTACAACTTTGTCAGAAAGAGCCAAAGCCAAAATCGAACTCGAAGATCCCAAAAAAAGCTTTGAAGTTGGACTACAGATGTAGTTTTGGCCGCGCACGGCACGTGCATCAGTCCAGTGAAGAAACCCATTTTTAGGTTAGATATGGTCTGGCCATGCGCCAAAGCACAAACGCGCACGGCCCATGCCCTAAAACAGCTGAAAATGTATGGGCTAGGCTCTAAACCTTCGCATTTTGGCTTGTTACGACTCAAGGATGTATTTAAAGCCTCCCTCTTTTCGATTTTAGCATCATTCATCATTTGTGGTTAGAGAAATTAGAGAGCAAAAGAAGGGGAATTCAACTTGAAGATCAAGATCAACATTAAAATAGATTTTATCTTTCCATTTTCATTTTATATTTGTATGAACATGATTATGTCTATATATTTATGTTTATCATTTATTATGATCATGGTTGGCTAAATTTCCTTAATCTATGTTAGAAAGTAGATTATGGGTGATTAGTGATTTTTACCCGATTATTTCAATCATGTGTAATGTTATTAGTTGATGAATTAATTTATGCTTGTTAAATGATTTGACCAATTATTTAGAAATTTATTGTGGATTTAATTGGAACCGAGAGGTTTGATTTGATCCGTGATCACATTAATTGATATGATTAGACAATAGAACCGCGAGGTGAGCTAATTGTGGGTCCTTTGGTCTTAGGATCGATAGGGTATTAGTGCATTAGTATTTTGTAAATTATACTTACTATATAGATTAGGCTTGTATCCTACATTAGATTTTACATTCTTATTTCTTGTGTTGTAATTGTATTTATACACTTGAGGAGATTAATAAAATATTAATTCTAAATCATCTTAACATGGTTACCAGAGCCATATAAGGCCAACGTTTTTTTTTTTCGATCCCCACGATCACTCAACATTACTTAGAAACTGCAACAGGTCTGTTGCATATTTTCTCCTCAGATTTGGTCTACCTTGACCACTCTCATCCCACTAATTTTGTCAATATTCAGATTTGGTCATCCCACTAATTTTGCCAATATTTAGATTTGATCAACTTACCAAATCTCTGCTCTTCTCATCCAAACTCACGCCCTCAGTACCCCTCATGCCGCCTCCCTCCCGTTTTCATCATCACCAGGACAGAACTTGCAAATCCCAATTCCTCCGTCTTGTCCTCGCTGATCGCATTCAATGTATCAGCTCAAGCCCCTCTGAATTATCTTCCACGAATTACACCACGTGGAGCTTCCAATTTCGGACTTGCTGACTGGGTATGATCTTTTTGGCTTTCTTGATAAAAGTCATCCATGTCTGCCTGCAACTATCACCAAAGATGGAGTTACCAAACCCAACCCGGATCATGCTCGTTGGGTACGACAAGATCAACTCATCTTGTCTACCATTATTGGCTCAGCCAGCCCCACCCTCATCCCATTTATAGCCGCTGCCAAGACGTCTCGGGATGCTTGGAACATATTATCGACTACATATGGCAAGCCTACTCGCGATCGGATTTTAACTCTAAAAAATAAACTACACAACCCCGTCAAAGGAAATCGATCCATCACTGAGTTTATGATGGACATTAAAGGCGTAGTTGATGAACTTGCCCTCCTCGGTGTTACAACTGATGAGGAGGACCTTGCTTTAAATATTCTCCATGGCTTAGATGACTCTTTCAAGGAACTATCAAGTGCCATACAGGCTCAGGAATCATCAATTGCCTTTGATGAGCTTCATGAGAAACTCTTAAGTACTGAGGCTCAACTTGCGCACCGCCAGGCCATTCTTCCATCTCAGTCGCTCACTGCTCTTTACGCAGGCTCCAATCAACGTCACTCCTCTGTCCACTCTGCCCGTCCACCATCTCGTCCGTACACCACATTGTCTCCCAGTCAGCCTCGCCACATGCAGCAACGTGGTCAGTCTCACGGATCCCAAGGGACTGTCCATACATTGGAAAATGTCAACTTTGTGGAGTGACCGGACATTCCGCTCGTCATTGTCCCAACTTCACCATAATACCTCAAGGGTCCCAATCTCATCAACGATCTGCTTATGCCACTCCATCGGCTCACACTGCCTCGGCTGCCCCCTCTCTCTCCGATTGGATTTTGGACTCGAGCGCGTCCCACCACATTACTGCAGACCTTGCGAACTTGTCTCTCCATGCACCTTACACTAGCAATGAGAAATTGGTCATTGGTGATGGTAAAAGCTTACCCATTACTCACATTGGTAGTTTGCAATTTAATCTTATTTCTAAGCTTGTCTTCTCCAGTGCATTGGTGGTGCCTACTATGGCCAAGATGATATATGTTTCTACCTTGTGTCGTGAGAATAACGTTACTATTCTCTTTTCTGATTCCGATTTTCAGGTGAAGCATTGTCGTACAGGGGGAATTCTACTCCGGGGACTTCACATTAACGGACTATATATGTGGCCGGCTCGTGTGGTTTCACCATCCGCTCCATCTGCCTTAATCTCGGTTAGGTAGCCTACACCTATATGGCATGCTCGTCTAGGCCACCCCTCTGTAAAAAAATTAAACAGTGCTCTATCTAGCATCAATTTGCCTATACATAAACCACCTGATTTTTCATGTGATTTTTGTAAGTGTACCAAGAGTCGCAAGTTGTCTTTTGCTGAATCTAGCTTGTCTGCTTCTGCTCCTCTTGAATTACTGTACTCTGATGTTTGAACGTCCCCAGTTTTATCTATTGATGGTTTCAAATACTATGTTGTGTTTGTTGATTATTTTAGCAAATATGTGTGGCTATATCCTCTTAAAAAGAAGTTTGATGTCTTGCCTACCTTTATTGCTTTTAAGGCTCTTGTTGAGAACTTTATTATTACTCTATACACCGATAACGGCGGAGAGTTTATTGTTCTTCATCCCTTTCTTGCCTTGCATGGAATTTCTCATCTCACTACTCCTCCCCACACCCCTGAACACAATGGTATTTCCGAACGACGTCATCGTCATATAGTTGATACGGGATTAGCTCTTATGCATCAAGCCTTCATGTCCCTTACCTATTGGCCCTAGGCCATGTCAACTGCCACTTACGTTATAAATCCTCTTTCTAAGGTTGAGCTATCCATGTCTTCCTCTTTTGAAAAGCTCCGAAATCAACCACCCAATCTTGCGAAACTTCGAGTCTTTGGTTGTCGTTGTTATCCTTGGCTTCGACCATACTCCACTCACAAATTGACGCCCCGTTCAACTCCTTGTGTGTTTCTGGGCTATTCTATCACTTAAAGTGCCTATCTATGCCTTGATCCATCCTCCCAAAAACTATACACATCACGACATGTTGACTTTGTTGAGGACGTTTTTCCCTTTGCTGACATCTCTCACCTTCCACCACCTTCCCCTGATCCCACACATACTCTGTTGTATTTGATTAATCAACCCAAGATGATGATTAATCTTATACAATCAACACGTAATTCGCTCCGAGAAGGGATCTTGCATATTATTGTAATCGTTTCCTAATATATAGCATTATGTTTAAAGATTGAATTGATCGGGATAATTATTGTTAATTACCCTTAATTGAAATCTTATCCTAAATTACCCTTATTAATCGTGTAATCCCTATAATTTGCTCTTCAGTTTATCTTATTAGTTTTAATTCCTTGTTTATCTTAATTAGTTTTAAAAATATTAAAATCCCAATCAATTGATTGTGTAATTACCCGCTTGATGTTTATTGCAGTTTTCTTATCCGATATCGATATCAATTATTGTGGGAACTACCTTGTACCCACCTAGTGCTAGAGCAAAACCGTACACGTGCAGTTGTCGCTTTTAGTGCCTAGAAAAAGTGTGTCTTCTTCGAGGAAAAAAAAAAGAAGAAAAATGACGAAGAAGGGGGAAGTGGAAGTGTATTGGTGGGATATTTATTTTCTAAGGGTAGTTAGAAATTTCACTAAGGACGAGGGATTAGAAACTAATCCTAAATCCTTTGATCAAAATCTTTTTATTCATTATTCTTATTTTTCAGAAAATGCAAATCAACCTCTATAAATTCTTAAATTTTAAAAACGCCTTAAAATATCCCAACTCATCTACTCATCTATAGTTTTGTCCCAAAACTCCGGTTCCAAGGCCAAATATGGAACGGGCAATCTATAGCTAGCTTACGCGGACTAGGATCTATGCACAAATTTGCAATACAAGATTAAGTCGAGGTGGAGTTTGTAATAAAAATTTGTCTTTATTAAGTGTATTCCTTGTATGCGTTTAATATATTGATACAGATGTTATGATATGTTATGCGAATGATCAATGGCAATGTAATGATACAATATTATGGTGATACATGTTATAGTGATATTATATGATGATTTGCTCATATTATTTCTACTTGCTTATATTTAATTTTGACAAACTAGACTTCACGGGCTGGATGTAGCCCACCCCTATCTGAAATTAACTTTTCAGGTTAAGGGAGTCAATTGGCGGGCTAAACGGTGGATGGTGGCTAAATATGGAGATTTAATAAAATAAAATTTATTTTATAAATTGTGGGATATTGTTTGACTTGACTTTTTAGAATTATGTTTAATTTAGTTATGTATCTCCGTACCATGGAAGTATCTTTTGGAATTGAATTTAGTAAGAAATATGTTTTATACTTTAAGTGTTGTATATTAGCTTGAGCTTTCATTTGGTAATGAACTTTCAATAAACTTGTATTTTTTCAGTACACTTTAGTTACTATAAATTGATGATTTGACAATATCTTATTAATTTCATCACACATTTAAACACTGGATCTAGCTTTTATACAAATTTTCAGGTTTAGATTTTTCATGCACCACTCTATCCATAAATAAACATACTCATAGTTAATTGAGTCTAGAAGTCAATCAATACATCAGAAACTAATTAGCAGTTGATGTTGTAAGCACATCAAGTATATAATACATTAAACAATTAAACCCAAGCATTTGATGGGAAGACCATAAACGTGAGGAGGTACTATATGTTTTGAGTAAATGTATCATGGTGAAAATATATTAATATTTATGCTCAAAGGTATCACTTACTTTGTTCATAAAGGTATCACTTGTTCTATTGTTCTATACATAAAAGTGATACATTTAAGCATAAAACGTGATATCCGCCGAATTGCACTGCACAATTGGTGTACATGAGACTTTATTTGAACTTAAATTAGCTATGTCTTCTGATATAAAAGAAAAAAGCTCTCCCAAAACTCTCTCCGCAGTTCCTCAAATCCTCTTAATTCTCCTTCCTCCGATATCTTTCCACCTTGGGAAGGCGGAGAAGTACTTGTTTTACTTCTCTTTGTATACCCTCTGTTTTGCACATTGGTATTGGTATTACAGGGAGTTCAGATTATTGGTTCATTGTTCTCGGAGTTTTTTTTGTCGTTCTTCTGGTGATTGGCACGGACTTCTTTAATTATAGATCCGACTTCGGTTGAATTTGCAGCTTTTTCCTGCGAAAAATTGAAAGCTACCCGATTCCGACTTTTAGAGCTACTAGTTAGAGACACGTGAATGCACGTGATCTGTAGAATTCATTCAAAGTTACTATTATGTTTTACTTAAGACCTTACAAAATTGTATATATAGTATGTCAAGTATAAAAATATTTCTTATTACAGAGGTTTCTAATGATTAAATATACTCCTTAATAGATATGAATCTTGTACAAAATATGTTGTATAATCTGATTGAGTACGTTAAATGCTTAATTTTGATAAATAAAAAAGAAATACATTAAGGAAAAATTAAAACTCAAAGAGATTTTTTTAACAAAGTGAAACAATGATATTGTTTATAATAACCCCATTTGTTCCATAAATTTAAAAAAAAAATCATTTTTTTTTTTAATTTTATGGTGTGTTCCAGAAAAGAGCCCAGCTTCAAGATGTCAACATATTGTTTTATTAGTCAATGTAAAAATATTAAAATTCAATTTATAAATAAGTTAATATTATTGAATAAGTCAACAAAAACATATAAATTCGAATAACTAATTAGAGTTTATAATATAGAAAGTAGTACATTTATCTAATTGACAAAAAATTAAAAAGTTATACTTTTGTTAAAAATGACTTCTTTTTCGGGGATGTAAGAGTATACGTTATTAGTCTTCTTTTTGTTTTGTTTTTCTTTTTCTTTTTCTTTTTTTACTTTTTGTTAAAAGATAAGATATATATCTTGATATGAACAAGGATAAAATGTTCGCATATAGGCTTACTTCATGTGTATTGTCTCTTTCAATGATTCTGAATATAAAAATAAAAATATATAATTTAGAAGAGCCATAAGATTTATACATACATTTATATATATATATATATATATGTGTGTGTATATTTTTTAAGTGATATTTACAATCATATAAGTTGTACCACATTACCTTTAAACTCACTTTTTATTTTAATGTTCACTACCTCATTCTTGTAATGCAAAATATATGTTATCAAATATCTATAAAAGAAAATGTAAATTATATCTCTTTCTATTTTCAAATATATGTTACTTGATCAAACCGTGAACTAATAGTTTTCAAGTAGTTATGTATCAATAATTATAGATAGTGTTAGTTAACCTTAATATTTGAGAGGTATATCAAATGAAAATATATTCACGCATTGGTTTTCCATGAATCAATGAAGAAGTTTCATAAAGATCGGACTAAATTACTTTACTTTCTAAATTTATTATCTCTTCTAAAGTTTGAGCTCTTTTAGAAATAAAAAAAGTATGAGTGGGGAAGAATTCAAACTCTAACCTCCTCTCTAGGTAAACCCAACTCTTTTAACAAGAGTTAGTCGTTTGAACTAACTTTTGTCTACTTTATTATTAACAATTACTATTCACATGATAAAGAATAGATAAGAAAAACTTAGTTATCAGAATATATTACTTACTATAAAAAAGTATACATCAAACATAATATCGCTTGAGTTTGAAATTTCACTATTAAAAATATACACAAAGATTCCGTAGTATGTAAATATAGTTTAAGAATAGATTTAAATCGAGGGAATATGTCATAAAAAAATATTTAAATTAGTAATGAAATATATATATATATATTTTGTGATTTTAAATTAGTTTGTAAATTGTGTTCAATATTTTTAAATCGTTTCTACATGATTATTCATATTCACATTTTTACCGATATTATATGTGATAAAAAAAGATATGCTAAAAAAATAAATTAAACTAATACTAAAATTATATGCGGCGTGAAATGTTATTAAAAAAAAATCATCATTTGATAAGAATCTAAATTTTAGATAATAATTCTCTTATTCTAATTTTTACAAATGTTTAGCGTGCTGCTTATCTTAAAATCAAATATTAATTATCTAGCATTAAAAAACATAATGCATGAAATCTTTTCTTTGCATCGTAACTTTACCTTTTCTCGTCAAAAGTATTATATTAGGATTACCTTATAATTTATCTTAAAAATTATATCCATACTCAACTTGTTGTAGTTTTCTCCCAATTTATTCCATATGATATATTGAATTAGCATTTTTTTTTTCTAAAAGTTCGCATGTGAAATATATATTAAAGTTAAATACATATTATGAAAATTAATAGAATATAAATTGTATACTTCCTCACATAAGTTTAATTAATTCTACATCTAAAAAGTTAAAATATAAATTTATTACGTTTGATTAGAAGTTTTAGATTTTAAAACCAATACAAATAACAACATAAAACTAAGTAGGGAATGATATTATTAATTTCATGCAATAAATACATATTAAAAATATGATAAATTACATAGTTGTCCTTGCATATTTCCTCATAGATAATGTATGATAGATGGACATTTTTTACACTACATTATTTTGTAAGAAACACCCATACTTTTTAAGGTAGGGAGATGAAAACTGTTTTTTTTTCTATTTCCGTAACTTTTTTGGGTATTGACAGGATTTGGGATTGTTCATTTTTGTTTGCATACTTGAGAGCCATACTCAATGGAATAATGCTCCCATTTTCCTCGCTTTGCTTGCATGTTCGCTAACCTTACAAAAAGGATGGTATTTCATTGAAAAGCCCAAAAGACTAACAAAATTGGAATTCACAACTCCCTTTTTGGGATGACAGGAGCAGAACCTGCCAACCTACTAGGGCTGTTCATTCGGTTAAAACCGACCAAATCGGTTCGTCAAATCATGGAACCGAAAACCGAACCGAACTACTACGGTTCGGTTCGGTTAAAACCGAAAATATTCGGTTTTTTTCGGTTTCGGTTGCGGTTAACTGTTTTTTTCCTCTTCGACAGTTTATAAAAAAATTTGATTTTTCACTTATCAAAAACTTGCTGGAACCTTTTTTAAATGACTTCCTGGAACTTTATTTTCACTTTCCAAAGACAATATCGGTGGCAATCTGAGAAGGTTAGCAAAAACTAAAATTTCAGCAAATTATTTCAAAACAATATTCTTCATTCTCAATCTCAATAAACACTAACTTACACACATCAAACATAACACATGAAAATTGATAAAATCAAGATCTAAAAATGAGTAAAATATAGGGTAGTAAAAACTGAAGTAAAAGACTAAAATTATAAAACAAAACAAAAAAAATGAAAATTTATTCGGTTTTCGGTTCGGATCGGTCAACCGCTACCCTAAACCGAAACCGAACCGATAACCGAAATTCTCTAAAATATATAACCGAAAATCGAACCGAATTTTCGGATCGGTTTTCGATCCCAACAAAATTGTCGGTTTCGGTTCGATTCGGTCGGTTAACCGATCCGTGAACACCCCTACAACCTACGCATTCTTTCTCCCATTTCTCAAAATTAAAGTATGAATTCATCTTACATTGTTTGTACACAAAGATACACTATATGTTGAATCTCAATTTCATCAACTCCATGTTTGTGATTGTCATGATATTTTAATACAACTATAACTCTTTAATTTCTGGTACTACTGAAGGATTAATCTCACTCACCCCCTTCACTTAAACAAATCTCTATTTCACGCAAGATCATATGTCTGGATCATACAGACAGCATCAATATGCAAGTTTAAGAAAATGGCAATACTACTCTGCACCTGATATAATCCACATGGTAAAATCAACAGTTATACAACACAAAAAAGGAATAGCTATAGATAATTAAAATAGATCTCCTAGTAACAGCAAATTAAAAAAGTTACACTACACCACAAAAAGAGAATAGATATAGACATTAAACTATAGGAACTGCAACTGCTTCAATTTCTGCATCGTCCTGCACACACCTAGGCAACTTTTCCATCGCATACCAGTCAAAGAGTAAAGATGAGTGTTGATCACATAGTATTTATTATTATAGAGTAAAAGATGAGCGTTTATCATCGATAACATGTAAGTCCCCATTGAAGCCTAGGCACACATATATGCAGTCAAAAACAGACCACTCATGCTGCTGAGCCATAGACAAATACATGCTGCAGTTTGCAAATAAAAAAAAACTGCCAATTTTGGGTAGCAAAAACCTCATCACATGCATATGGTCAAACTGTAGATATCAAGTGCAGTATTTATGTGACTATATGCTTGATAGCCACCAATTTTTGGCATCACCATGACTACAAACACAAGGAACACGATTCAAATAGCACTAAAGCACAAGATTACAGATCTGGTTTCAAGAAATAAAATCACAACAAAAAGCAACATAACAAGTCTGGTTCAGAAAACTGTACATGGATAATGAAGTACAAGTCATCCATATAACGTTAAAGAATCCAATGACATAACAATCAAACACCAATGAGCAGTGACAATATTTAGATGTGAGAGAACTAAAACCACCTCACTAAAACAAGTTCATTAATTACGGCCCAAAGGCAAAGATCTGCAGCTATACGTCTCCTTGAAATCTGACTTCTTTGATGAAGTGAAAAGCGACGCATAAACTTCCTTTGTTGCATGCGCTGGAGCTATATCAGCTGCCTTAAACTTCTTAGTTGACCCTTTAGCATTAGTTTGAACTCCATTCCCCTCAATCCTGTGTTTCGTCCCAGTCAACCGACCCACCTCCTCCCCATTCCTCAGCTTCTTCGATTTCTTCCCATTATCTTTAACTCTTGATTTTTCCTCCTCCATCTTTTTCCACAGTTCTTTAACCTCCTCTTCAGACCCATTGATAATAATCTTATCGCTCTCTGCAAATTCCTTGTGACAAATCAAACAAGCCGATGATTTCACCTCCTTAAAACCCTTTGCACTCAATACATGCCCACAAGTTCTGATCGCAAAGAATTTATATTTCCCATTGAATTCTAGCCCTGTTATCGGGCACTGGAATTTGACCTCCCCAATTTCCCTACCTCTCGGAATCTCCGCCAACTCAACCGTGATCATATCCTTCAAGCCCTTAATATACCCATACTCTTTGGGCAAATTCTTTTTCAGCAGACCCTCAACCAAAGCCTCCTTATTGAATAAATTCCCCAATTTATCAATAACAACCGGGTGCTTCAACGGCTCATTGGATAAACTACAGTTAACAAACTTTGAAAGCCGCATCTCATTCGGATCACACTTATCTGGCTTCTTCACAGCGTACATATTCAGATAACAGTCCCTTGACTCCGCCCCCGTGGCGCCCCCATCACCGCCACCGCCGTGGAGCCGGAGGTGGAGGGTTAGGGTGGAGAAGGGGGCGATTGCACGATTACGAAAGAGGGACGTCGAATCCGAGAGTGGTTTTCCATTGAGTGTGAAGAAAAGAGAAGTATGAGGAATGGAATTTGCGGGGAAAAGGGAAGACTTCAGGTGGTGAAGGGTGAGATTGGGGCTAGGGTTTTGGAGATTTAGGGCACGGGTTGGGATTCCGAGCTCCGGAGATTGAACGAAAATCTGGAGACTTGGAAACGTGGGTTTCATAGCTCTGCTTGGGATTATAATGGACAATTTCTGTTTCTAGGGAAAAAACTGAAGTTGAATCTGAGACAGGACGATGCAAAAATAGAAGGGGTTGGGCGGGTGGTGATAATATGTGGTTGCACGGATAGTTGGTTCACCGACATACGAGGGGGTGATGACGTTACATACATTGTTGCATTATGGTCCTCTGATTTCATAGGAAATTACACATTAGCTATTGCTCAACATTTGTGGTAAATGTTTGTTATTTTTTCCAATGTTTGTTTTTTTTTTTGTTTTTTTTTTAAATCTAGTTTGTGGTAAATGTTTGTTATTTTTCCCTTTGTTTGTTTGTTTGTTTTTTTTTTTTTTTTTTTTGATCTAGTGGAGGAATGGGGCTTTAAGCATCTAATTTAGGGATGAGTATGAGTCTCGTACATAATTCAGTTTGCATCGAACTTCAGATCGAATGCATCCCGAATTAATAATATTCATTAACTATTTGACTTTATTCGGGTCGAACCATTCCGAGTTTTTTTATTGTCAAATCGAACCGTTCTTAATCGCAAAATTGAAATAGACACGAGTAGAACCCATTTTAAGTAATTAACTATACAAGTTTTTTTATATACCATTTAATTCATTTCTTCTATATTATCATTTGAATCATTATAAATTTTAGTGAATTTCGACGATGCATGTATAATACTATTACTGTTTTAAAATTTTATAAAAGAGTCTAGTAACCAATAATAGAGTAAATTATTTATAATGAATAATTTTCAGAACAAAAGAAAATCTATTAATTATAGAAATATTAATAAGTTAATACATTTATAGTTTATATAGAGAAATACATTACATGATATATTTAAATTCCACTCCACATTTCTTATCCAACCACTAGAATAAATTATTATCTCTAATATTTAATTATTTTCATATACAAAAGTCGAAATCCTAGACTTGAACTCAGATAATATCCTACACTTGTATTCTAGTGTTGGCTTGTTGCTCGTTCTCTTCTTCTTTGATTATTCATCTTTCTCGTGAACTCACATTTTTCTCTTGAAGTTAATTTTGATTTAACTGTAATTAGTCTTATTAATCTTACTTTTATACTTTCATAGTCTATCGTCCCCATATTATTTGCAATTATTTATAACAAAAAATAGGAAAACATGTGTATGAGACAAATCTTATTGAAAGTGTATACTAATAGAGCTTTATAGATGAAAACTAATTGATAAAATGTTCAAAGAGGTTATCGACAACTGATAACTTTATAATTTAGTGCTTCCTATTTTAGACGAGACACCTACTTCAATAACGCGTAATTGTTTTATTAGTTAACTTTGGACTTGTCTTAACATATAACTTATAAGTTGCTTAATATTATAGTTTTTTCTTAAAGAATATGATATGATATTATTATAAAGACAACACTATAATTATTTCTACATTTTTAATAAGATCAAATGGAAAAACTCTGAAAAGCTCCAAATAGCCAGACCGAACAGGTTTGATCTTCGGAAGGAACTGAACCGAACGAAGTGGATGGAAATTTTATTTTGGAATTCTCTGAATATCTTCAATATAATTAAAACAAACCATTGAAACATTAGAAAGCGGGGGTGCGCCCTGAGCATGGGCCACGGCCCAGACCCCTAAAAATTTTTGAATTTTGGGGTCCCAAAATTTCTTCTTTTATATACATTATTCATAGTACTCGTAGCCTAGTGATTATGCATTAGCTTTTATGTGTCATTTTATTTTGAGGCTCCCTTTGTGCTTTTTTTTTTTTTTTATGTGTTCATTTATTTTTTGGTCATCTTTCTTGTTGTCTTATTTTTAATGTGCATATAAGTTTATACTTTTTGGTGCCCTTTTCTATATATACATATTTTTATTTTTCGTGCAATGTAATTATATTTTTATAGTTAGCTTATTCTATTTGAATATATATATATATACATATATATATATATATATATATATATTAATATATTATTATTCGAGGCCTAAGATTATCTAGAAGATACCCGTTTTTAACCCCAATCAAAAAGTAAATACCAAAAAAACTATCTTTATAAAAAAGAAAACAGAGTTATGTATATTAGTCTTTGCTCTTTTCTTAGTCATATTTGTATACGCAAGAAAAAAAATGTTATCTTTTTCTAAATATAAGAAATCATTTTTAGAGGCTTTATTTTCTCAGCAGCTCCTGGGCCTCCAGTCAGCCCTGCTCGAAAGTGATGTCAAACAATTAAAGCACATGACTACTATATCTAAACCTTTGTAATTCCAAAAGCGATAAAACAATTTGAAAGAATCTGATTCAGGACTATTTGAAGTATTGTGCAAAGTGTTGCACAAAGTATCACAACACTCAAATGTTTATGGTGGAAAACAATTAATACAAGCACTAAGAACACAGAGATGAAATTTCACTAAAAACTCGGACAATCAAAATCTAAGTCTAACTTCCATTAGCACAGAAATTTTGTCTAGTTGTATACAATGACTATAACAATGAACAAAGAGAAACTAGATCAAGATGACAAACATAATCATCTTTGATCTATGAAACTGAACCTAACAAACACACATATACAGAGGATCTAGACTTAGATATCTCCGCGGTCTCACAGAATAAAAGTGATTGTATATATAAAGTTACAAGTGATTGTTCTAAAGGTGTTGTAACACTTGTTTGTATGACTTTATTTTCTTCATTGCACCATTGGCAGAATGTCTTGATCCAGATATCCAATTTATAGTTTCTCTCACCTACCCTTGGGAACAAGAAGAAACTGTTAGTTAATTATGGATAGAATTTGATGGAGAAATAAGTAAGGTTGACTATTTAAATCTTCCACTAAATCTAAAATTTGGTTCCAACTGTCTCCCGCCGATAAGATTAAAATATATACAACATAAAATATATAATATAAATCTAAAAACTTAACTAAATTCCAGTAAGGTGAAAATATAAAAGAAAAGAACTAACATGGTTCTAAGGTGTTGTAACACCTTGGGATACACATGTTTTTACATAATCAAATGGCAATTGTGCTTGACCGATGATGTACCAAAAAGTTCGATCTCAAATTAGTCATTATTCTTATGATAAATCCCAAGAAAAGAGCAAATCAAAGTGAAAAACATCAAACTTATTTGGCTTGGTTGTTGATAGGGTAGGAAAAAAGAAAACTTGTTGTGAGCCAGGAAGATGATGTTGATTACATTAGTGGCACAGACGGTTCCAACATATGTCATGGAATGCAACTTGCTTCCTCAGGGCATCAACCAATCTCCTGATTCAATTATCTCATCCTGTTGGTAGGGATAAAAGAGGGACGGAAGGAGGATGCATTGAATTAAGAGCAGATGAATTATGCGCCCGCTTTGTATCTATCTTATACTCAATTTGGGAGGAGCTTCCTCGGGATTCATCAGATGCCTCGCTCGATGATTGGATTTTCCACATTGCCATTACAAGAGCCAATGAATTTTGCGCCCGCTTTGTGTCTATCTTATACTCAATTTGGTCATGTCATAATGCATTGGTGTTTAATGATGTTGTTGAATCTCAACAGGTATGCTCAATGCGAGCCATCATGAAGATCCAAGAGAATTGAGCCAGTTTGAAGCTTCGAGGGAGGGGACTTCTGAACGTCTTCATATTTTCTAGTGTGCTCCTGTGGAGGGGATCATTAAGCTTAATCCATATACATCCATACGCTAAAGAGCTGGAAGTGGTCTTGGCAGCGTGCTACAAAATTATGAGGGCAAGGTTAGAGATGTAAACGAATCGAACCGAATATTAAGAAATTCAACTCGAATTCGAAAATATAAACTCGAATTCGAATTCAAATCGAATATTAATCGAATTTAAATAGGTGATTCGAATTCGATTCGTGAGAAATATTCAAACTATTCGATTCGATTCGAGATTCGAAAAGTTCTTTTTTTTTATATTGATATTTTTTATTTTTTAAATATTCAAATATTATTATTTTTTTAATTTTTTCCAATTATAAATTTTAATAATATGTATTATATATAAATTAATTTAAATATATAGTTATATAAATATATTATATACATATATTTGGTATTATATTTATTATTTAATTTTTAAAATATATTATATATAAACGAATCGAATATTCGAATTATTCGAATCGAATACAACTATATTCGAATTCAAATTCGAATATTATTCAAATCTTATAATTAATTCGTATTCGAATTCGAATCATCCTAATCGAATTCGAATCACGAATCGAATCTTTGATTTGTTTACAACCCTAGGCAAGGTCTGCAAGTCCGATCGGAGTTTATGCCGACTATGTACTTGATTGAGATAGGGGAGGCCCTGGCTTGCCGAAATGGGCAGATGATGGCGAAGGAGTTGGGGTATTAGCGAGTACTTGTGGAACTTGACTGTCTTTTCTCGAAGCAGAAGTAATGTAATCTGAATGAGGACTTCTCATATGTTGGCAAGATGGTGCATGATATTTTACTTTGAGCTTCTTCTTTCTAGTTTATTTCTTTTTCTTGTGTTTTTAGGGTGGCAAATTCTCTTGCTCACCACATTGTTGATTATGCTTTTTTTAGTTGAGCCTTTTGTTTTTGTTGGTGATGTGTTGTCTGTGTTTCAGTACATTGTAAAGGTTGAGGTATTGACCTCTTAGTTAATGTATCTTGCCTTGGTTTCTAAAAAAAGTGAAAAACTATGATGACTGAATTATAAAGCACAGACCATGTAAAACGGAACTACCATTTTTTTGCAGATAAATACTCCCGTTTATGAAGAAAAATCATGAAGATAATAAAAGAAAAAACTCATAAAAAATACAAAATAAAAAACAAAACAAAATGCATATGTGAAATCTTTCCCCGTCCTCCTATCCAGAAAGATGCGAGAAGAAGATGATGACTATTTTTATGGTTAGAGTTTGTTTCAAAGAAAAAATGGTTGCTATACATATTAACTTTAAATTAACTTATACGATTATTTAGTTTAAAATACCAAGTGACTCGGCTGAAACATTTAACCTTCTAAAAAAGTGTGATAGTTAATAAGTTTTCAAGCTTGAACGATATTTTAATTGGTTAAGCAGTTGTAGAGCGAATGTACAGTTAGAGCAAACAGAGAATACAACTACTAAAATTTCCATAGTATTTGGTTGAATCATTTTTTAAAATGGTTGTTAGGGTATATGTAATATAATTAGTCTATCATACTGCAACCATGGTTAGTATATAGAGGTAGTGTTAGTTAGAAGTTGATCAAGGTTAGTTGGCGGTTATAACTAACCTACCATGCATCATAGAGAAGAGAGCAACTTGCAGCTCATGTCTTCCTCTATATATATGTGTGAATCTGTTGTAAACACTTGAGCAATCAAATACATTTTATATTTAGTTGAAAACTTCAACATGGTATCTTAGAGCTAGAATTTTTTTTCCCTTGCTAAGCTTCAATTCCTCTATCAGTTTCTTTCTATTTCTCTGTCGATTTGTTCTGTTATCATGCTGAAATTCAGCTTACAAATGTTGCAACCACTCACAATTAAGTTGGGTAGGAAGAACTATACCTACTACCGAACTCAGATCCAGGCCACTGTGAAAATGCATGGATTCGTGGATTTCTTGACTAGCAAAACTGTTGTTCCACCATAATTTGTCACGTTTAATGATAAACTAATGAAGTTCTCAATCCAGAGTACATTGTGTGGGAATGCAAGGACCAGTTTCTTCTGATTTGGTTACTTTGTTTGATTTCTGAGCTAATGTTGGGAACTAATTATCTTGGTCCAATTGATGGTAGCAGTGTGGAGAGGGGAACCAGTGAACTGACCATTATTCATTTTCACATTTCTAGTGGAGGAGATCACCAAGATAAAGGGACACGCAAGTGTTATTGAATTGTGCTCAACTACATTCTATACAGTCTCAATATTGACATTATTGGAGGCATGGAACTAGGCAAGGGCAAGTGGATTGGAGGTACAAGGTAAGGCTCCAAGAGAAGGGATGAAGAGGGAGAGGTCACCCTAGTGCCAACTGCTGTGATTAGAAAGAATAAGGCCATTGCCTTGAAGCCTCGTTCTAAGAAGATATCTCATTGATCAAGACCTATAAAGAAATCAATCATTTCTTCTAGAGCCATAGAAGAAGAGGAAGTGGAAGGAAGAAGTGATGAAGAGCAGCCTTTACAGAAGAAGAGACGCAGGCTAGTCAAGGCCCATGTCAAGTAAAACATTGTCAGGTTACTCTGTGATGAGCCTCAAACAGCACCCTCATCTCCACGATCATCTTCTACTGACCGTGAGACAGTAAATGTAATGCAGGATCAAGAGTATACTTCTCTTAATACTTATGATGTTCTCCCTGTCCAGCCTCTAATTCAGAACCCACCCCCCAACTACCTTTGCAACCCAAGAAGAGGTGGTAGAAGAAGCTTTGAATCGGCTCAACAGTTTCCAATTTTGGCAGAGGCCCCATCAAGGCCCCCAAGGCACTACACAGGTTGAAGGCGAAGCCTATGCAGTAGGGGATGAACAATGTGCAGCAAGGGATAAACTTAGACTTGTTGCCGAACAAAATGTTGCTCTTCACAAGGAGACCAGCTCATTAGAGGAGCTACTAGAGGAGGAGATTGAAATGTACCATAGATGGCAAGCAAACATGGAAAGGATGTACCCTGTCATCTATAGACTGGCTAGATTGGGGTGAGGAAGAAAAATAGGTTACCACCTGGGCAATGTGTAGAAACATAGCTGAATTGACCTCCAGGGACTTTGGTGAACACATTAGGCTTGTAAGAAGGGTATGCCTACAAGAGAAGGAAGTCTTAAAACGCCCTGCTGATGACGAATTCAGTGATGAAGAAGAAACTAATGAGCATCAAAGGCTTCGTCAAGTGATGGAGGATAGCAGAAGAGACTTCAACCGGAGGCATGAACTTCTTGTGGTAAGGGGATAGGAAGCACGTCGCAGCAACCTGTTGATGATTCTACAGCAGTACAACCAACTGCCGCAAAGAGTTCTGATGAGGATGAAATTCCACTATTTGTTATATTAAAAAACTCAGCAAGTTGCCAATTAACCTACTGGAAGAGAGGACACAATCAAGGTTGTCAAAATCGTAACTTGAATTGTACGATTCTATGCTTTTACAAGTCCACTAGTACCAAACGAGTTAACGCGCTTACAAAATCGAACTTCTACAAAATCGCGGTAAAAATACTTTTCGAGTCAGTAAAATCGTTAAAATCGCGATTTTACAGCAAGCTAGTATGATATTACTTTGTGCTATAATTCAGCCCATGAATGATAAATCGATGGCCCAACCCAACAAATTTAAATAAATTGGCCTCCCTTTTTTAAAGTAGATTCTAAATTTTAAGAACTCATCACTAAAAATAAAGTAAATCAATTAAAAATAAGAGTTAATATCAAAAAGCACTTTGCACTATAAGCGTTTTATCACTTAATTACCTAAACTTTTTTACGTTTCAGATTGCAACTGTAGTTTGTAAAATTTTCGGTTAAAATCTTTGCTTTTTGATATTTAAATTGTTCACAATTCTAACTCAACCTGCATTTTATTTAATACTTCAGGTCCTACTTACTTTGTATTCATGAAAAACCGACAATCAAATTACCAGAAAAACAAAACTTATCAAGCAAAATTCCAAACGCCAAATTTCACCCTCTGCAGAAGGATTTACGGCTTTTGCACCTGAGCCATTCGGTAGCAGTCGACCCTCCACACCTCCTAAATCCTATGTCCCTTCCTTTTTTCTTTTAGGATATATAAAAAATAAAAGAAAAGAGAAAAAAATCAACTAACTTTATCATTCATCAGTGGAGAAAACGATCTAGTATGCAAGACAAACACTAAGTTCCATTTTAGACCACAAGTACAAGATAAACACAAAATTGAAATTCCATAGGTACCTCCGCTAGCTAGAGAACCTGCAAGCAATCCCAAGGAACAATCTTACATCAACACAAGGTTTTAGTTACACGAATATATAAAAAGAAACAAATAAAACAAAATAACAGTAAATTGCTAACAACTCAAACCTGTAAATTCCTCGAGCAGTCCCTGAACAATTCAATCACTTCAAAAACTGGAGATAGGAGGAAAAAGAAAATTTGGACCATTTTTTGATTATGCGTGTCATCCTTGTGTTAAGGTTGTGTTAATCTTCTCTGTTTCTTTCCAATTTTATTGGACGTCCCCGAAGGGATAAACTCTACTCTCGACGTGGCAAGAGATATACAATGTGGGAGTTGATGCACGTTTTGTATGCATGCATTTAGGTTGATTTAAGTGTGTATTTTGTAACATTTGGATGCATAATTGGTCGAGAATTGTTCATATTTGATATATTGGATCATTTGACGTGTATTGGCGTGTTTTGTGAAGTTTTAATGGTTTGCAGGTTAAAAAGAAGATTTTACGAAGGTTACATAAAGAAAAAAGTTGAAGAAGGGACAAGATGGGCCACATTGCTCCAAAAGTCAAGCCCAAGTCGTTGAAGAATCATTGCAACCGCGCCAAGATTGGATGCGGCCACGTCACAAAAGAGGTTAGAACGTGAAAGGTGACGTGACTGCGCCAAAAGGCAGCGCAGTTGCACCAAAAGAGGCTCGGATAAGGCGTTTGAAGTTGTGAAGCTCAATGCGACCGCGTCACTTCTTGCGCGGTCGTGCCAAATTGTACGCCTATGGGAATCCGATTTTTAATGGGATTTCGATCCCAATTTCTTGAGGAATTCAACCCTAACTTATAAATAGAGGCATAAGCTCGAGTATTGGAGAAGGACGTCATATTTTCTCATACTTTTACGTACTTGGAGTAGAAGGTGTGAGAACAAGGATTGACGAGTAAGACGAGACAAAGATCGAAGAGCTAATTACTCGGGTTTAATTATTTCTTGTCTAGTTTTTAATTCGGTTACAATGTTTCCTTTGGATTTTTGTATTGAATTGATACTACACATGAGTAGCTAAAATACTCGTGTCCTAGGGTTAGAGAGTAGGGGTTTTACAATAATGTTGATTTAATCTTTTAATTTATAAACTCAAGTTTTTTTATTATCTATCTATGTTTGTGTTCTTATTTTATAACTGAGCATAATTTGATCAATTAGGCTTAGTTTACTCGTTTAACAATTTCGCTTCGAGAGAAGAGAGTTGTTAATAGACGTACAACATATAGCGTAGTTGTTTATGACTGTATAGGCAAAGGTTAAGGAGCTTTTAGGAGTTATTAGGATTAATTGACTCAAGAGAGTAATCAATTCACGATTTGGTCGCTTCTAGAGGAGTGTTAAGTTAATTAAGTGTTGTCTAACAGATAGTAAAACTGGTTTAAAAATTTATAAGTTAAAAATTAATCATCATTAGCGTAATTCCTGAAATCGACGCCCTATGATACACTCTCTTTGATTAGAATTACTTTTGTTAATTAATTCGCTTATTAGTTTATATGCAATATTAGTTTAATAACTAATCAATTATTCACAACTTTCCAGTGTATAGTTAAGATAGTCAGACTGCGTAGACAAAGGTTAAGGAGCTTTTAGGAGTTGTAGGATTAATTGACTCGAGAGAGTAATTATTCTAATCAATCCACGATTTAGTCGCTTCGAGAGGAGGGTTAAGTTAATTAAGTGTCGTCTAATAGATAGTCTGATTTAAAAGTTTATAAGTTAGAGATTAATCATCATTAGCCCAATTCCTTAAATCGACACCCTATGATACACTCTCTTTGATTGGAATCACTTTTGTTAATTAATTCGCTTATTAATTTATATCCAATATTAGTTTAATAATTGATCAATTATTCACTTTTGTTAATTAATTCGCTTATTAGTTTATATGCAATATTAGTTTAATAATTAACCAATTATTCACAATTTTCCAGTGTCTAGTTAGGATATTCTAGATAATTAGGGTATCGAACTATGTTAACTTATTCTCTGTGAATCGACTTTGACTTCCGTTATATACATATATACCCGTAAATATATTTTAGGGTTAGTATTAGAACATGTTAGAGTACGTTGTACGCTGATCTCCATCACACACGAAAGAATGTCCGTTCTTGGGCCACAAAAGGTAGGGTCCATAAAGTCTCTGTGTTGTCTATTTTGGAACACAATATTGATGATGGGTTAGGTTAAAGAGTAATTACTCTTTATTCATATAGCTGACTTATTAAATGGCAATACATCATTCAAAATCATATGCTGTTATATTTTAGATGTTTATTTTATACGGAATGAAATTTATTTTAGTTTTGATTTAGAAAAAAAGAAAAAAGAAATTATTGACAAAAATCGAATACATATATTTTTGATAGACTGCCACTGGAGTAGGTTAATCTTTTATTTATTTCTTATACTAATACAGAATAAGCAATAACGAAAATATCTTACTATATAAAAAAATAGAATCCTCTATAAATAGTAATTTCAGTATTTTCCCGCCTAAATACACTTACTTGATGTAGAAATAGTAAATTTATGGTAAGATCATAATAATCACAAACTTTATGGAGATTATATTGAAATTACAACCCGAAAATCTGCCGAAATTTGTTGTTAGCAGAATCGTACCATAAAATTATGTATTTCAATTAGCAAAAGATTTTGTATTCCAAATATTGATATATTCAATTGATTAGCCGAAATTTATGATTAGCAAAATCTTATCATAAATTACGTCGATATATGCTAGGAGAATATTTTCTACATATCAACAGATTAGCCAAAGATTTTGTATTGCAAATATTGATATCAACACATTAGCCGAAATTTGAGGTTATTTGTGAAAATTTATTTTTTATAACAAAAGACAATTTTCTATTATATTTAAATAAGATTATTTAATTTGCTTTTTTACTTTTTGATATTTTTATAAAATAATTTTGGGCTATAAAAAATATTTTATTTTACATGACATAAATTTATTGGGCTTACATTAAGAACAAATGAAAAAGAATTTGGTGTATTAATCAAAGTAATTTGTGAACCGATTTAGTTTGACAAAATAAGAATAATATTTTTTATATACCAAATTTTTAATGTAATATTTTATTTGGTTAAATTTTGATATATATATATATATATATATATATATGTATATTGATATTTAAAATATTTTTTACAAAATAAAAATGTGAAGTTATTCTAAAAAAATAATTTAAGTAATGCTCAATAAATTGTGCATCACAAAAGAAGATTAGAGCGACTTTTATGCAAGGATAACAAAGATATTCACACCCTAAACCAGTGAATATGACTATCTCATAACTTATTCGTACTTATGTATCTTTAATTTTTTTAAGCTATTTCCTTTATTATAAATATATAAATTTACATCTTTTATTATGTTATAATATAATTATATAAATATATCCTTTATATTATATATCTGTAATACATTAACAATTCGTGCACGGGAGAATTCTAGTTAGTTAAAGTAACACAAAAGTAGAGCTATTGACATACAAAATATCAATATAACTTAACAAATTTTGTATTGTATTAACATCCATTGTTTTATTTTGAAAATGTACTGCATTAGCTCCACCTCAAAACATACACACACACAAAAACACAAAAGAACAATCTTGAACCCCTGGAACAATTCGATCCCCAGATGATCGAACATCAAAACGTGAATTCAGAAAGGAGAGGAACATTTCTCGACTTATGCATGTCATCCTCAGGCAAGCACCTCTAATCTTTTCTGTATCCTTCCATTCTTGTCCTTGAAGGAAGGGACGAGCATTATTTTGAGTAGATATTAGTTAGCTACATCAGGTGGAAAAGAATGAATTCCAATTCAATGATTCTCTAGTCTTCACTTAAGTCTCCAAACAGTAATATTGACTAGTAAAACTACTGTCTAGTTACAACTGGAAATCTTCTTCCGACACCAAATTCTTGCAAATCCCTATTTTCCCTTTAACCTGTTCTTAGTAATTCCGCGTCTTAGCTTGTTTTTAGTAGCATAGACCAACCTATGACAAGTCAGAAGACTCAAAGTCGTAATTAAAAGAATATGACAAATTAAAACCATGCAGAATGCACTCCTAATTCTACATCAGATGTTTAGTACTGAAGAGAGATGAACAAACAACGCAGCTAAGATATGAAAGAAAACCATATAAGATAGGACATCTAGCTTATTATGCATAAAAGATCTAGCGATAAATAAAATCAGCTAAGTCACCTTCAGTTACTCAGAACCTTATAAGCAATGATTTACAATAGACAATAATTTGTTATTATTGCGTAAACTAGAGGAGAAAATATATATGTTAAACATTCCCTAAACAGCTAGCTTATCAGGTGCCGAGATTGCAGGGCCCAATTAGGATACATATAAAATGTAGTCGAGAGACTCACCAGCACATCAGTTGACTGGAAGGCACGTACACAAGCAAAACTAAACTGGTCTTAAATGATAAAAGTGTTCACCAATATGTTTCTGAGAACAAACATGGAACATTCACGATAAGTAGTATTAATGATGTTTCTTTAGCTATCTTGCAGATACATCTTTCTGTAAACATCATCATATATGCAATTGTGGATATAATAATGAACAGAACACCCCCTAGAATAGCTCTGTAAAGTCCAAAGAAAGAACTTATAGCCTAGGCAGATCATATTTGTGAACCTATGTATATGCCAATCTACACCAAAATTATGTGATGCATTAATCAAGTATTCATACACCGAACCACAAGAAAACAATCCAATCTTCTGCATGACTTTTCTCGCCACATCTTTGAAGACTAAAGTCTTATCCTAAAGATTGCAAGGAAAAAAGATATAAGAACTAAATATCTTTCACATGCCTTGAAAAGGACGATTTGGACATCGAATTAATCTACATCTGAAATTCTTGACTGCACTTAATTTGATCTTTTCCTATTGCAGTTCAGACATCAAAGACCGAACCACCACCACCATATTTCTACAGAGAGATAAACTTCTTCAATCTTAGAAGTAAACATAGACCAAAAAATCATCCGACTCTTGCTGATTCAATTTTATTACGATTTCGGACTTTCTACATTAAAAATTCAAGCTGCATTTTAATTGATATTTATGTTTCCTACTCTGTTAAAAAGCCAATATCACCTAAGTTACAATCCAAAATTGTCAAGCAAACGGCTAATTCCAGCATCTGCAGAAGGATCGTCGCAAAAGCCCAAGCCTCTTCAATTATTCATTTCAGTGATATAAAACTAAATAATAGGAGACATTAACAATTAAATTTGAGCCGGATATTCAAAAATATAAAGCTAAATCTTGAGAATAACAAGCAGAAAGAATACCAGGGAACAGTCATAGGTTTCATTAGCCAATAAATCTATACTAATCAACACAATAAAATTAGGGGAAAAAAGCAATATCCAGAAATTGCTAAAAACTAAAACTTGTAAAAACTTCGAGCATTTCCAGAAAACTTTGCTTAAAAAATTGTGAAAAGTAAAAAGAAATGCAGCAATTGGTAATAACTTTAACCTGTAAAAGCCTCAACCAGTCTCTGAAACAGCAAAATCGTGTCCCAGAAACGATAAGGGGGGAGTTCAGAGCTCATTCGCGTCTCAGAAACAAACGATAAGGAGGACAATTGTGAGGCTAATCGCGCCTCAGAAACGAATATTTTCGTAAAACAAAAGTGGGAAAAAAAATTTGGACCATTTCTCGATTTATGCGTGTCATCCTTGCGCAGGGGCCATGCTAATCTTCTCTGTATCATTCCAATTTTATCGGATGTCCCCGAAGGGACGAACATGAGTATGGGTGCCTCCATTGATAAAGTTGATGAAGTGCGGTATTTTGGTGATGTGGGATAGCATTAGCAATTTAAGATGAAGTTATGAAGTTCATGTTTGGACTATTAAAAGTTTTGGGCTGTAAGTGGGCCCCCATGTGGTCTAACCTTATATCTGGACAAAGGAATCCCAACCTAGGGCCCTAGGCTCCCCTTCTTTATGTTTGCATTTTATGTAACCCAGACGTGTTATGCCCTCCTTGCCTGCTGTTGATCAAGGTCCTTACCTAAATGTAATTATCATTTGTTGTTCTTCGTTATGTAGTATTTTATTTATTTTCATCACTCTAATTCACCATCAGAGGTTTTCTTTTTGAATTTTAAATATAGTTTAGAACAATAAAAAAAATCTCAAAAGTAATAGTAATAATAACAACAATGATAAATTACTACTTTTCGAGAACATCCTCCAACTCAGTCCAAATTTTAATTTTTGTTTTTATTGTTGTATATTTTATTTTTTTTACTTTCTACTTAGCACAGATAGGTATTGAATGTTCAAATACTCAATTCTTATTTTTTTTTTTAAGGTTTAAATTCAAATTTTTCAATCCAACACAATCTTATCCTATGAAACCAACATATAATATTAGGTCACTACCTACAATATAATATTATATCCACTAACTTTTTTATCATTAATTTAATATATATAGTACAATCATACTATATACAATCTCAAAACAAAAATACATTATTATTTACCTTTATGTGTAAATTCTCAGATTTCAGACATGACTTCTCCCAACCGACTTAAGCCTAAACCGAACACCCCTTAATTTTTTGTAGATGTAGAAGATGGAGATTTAAGGAGGAAAAAAAAAAAAGGTGAAAACAGAAAATGGTAACAAAAAGTCAAAAGTCATACACTCGTAACATTGACTAATGGATGTGGAAAGTCCACGAATGCACTCTCTTCTGACATATTTTTATGGAAAAAAATTATAAGTAGCACATTATATAGTAAACATATAAAATCTAATAACATTTTCAATTAATATAAAAAAGAGCACATTACTACTATTCCTCCTACGCGCTTCTACCCCCTCCCCCATTACCTGTCAGACCTTTTTCTCTCCTCTCCGCTCTATTCTCTCTCCAATTTCAAAACTCTTTTTTTCTCTCCCTGTCTCCGTAATGTGGAACTAAAACATATATATCTCTCTCTTTACCTCTACAGAAAAATATACAGATCTCAAAATATATCTCACTCCATTTCTCAGAGCTTCCTTCACGGTGATTTTTTTGAAAGATGGAGAAATCAGTTAGTGACCGAAGGAGAACGAATATGCCCAAACGACAATGAATCTGCTCAGGCGGTGATAGATCTACTCAAGAGGCAGTGGCTCCGATCCTAAAGCGACGGAACAGAGTGCTGGTGGAGTTTCCGACATGGGGACGACGTTCGCATCGGGCATATTGCACAAAACCATTTCCGTCGCTGCTGCAAGTCAGAACCTTTCATGGGTCCAAAGCTCAACAGATCAGAAGAAGAAGAATAACTAATGTCATGTATTTTAGAAGGCACAAGTTATATTTATCACAGCGCTGTATATTTTATTATGGCACGAGAGGTATATTTATTATGACACGAGTACACAAAGAAAAAGTTCTACACTTGCCCCCTAATATCTAGTAATATAATATTCTCACGTCATGCCAAATATACTCAATAATATACTACTGAAACAATTTTTTCGTTAGTTATACTAATTAATGGCACGAGGTACATTTATCATGACACAAATACACAATAACATACCTATGCATAGTATTATAATATTCTCATATCGTGTTGAATCCATTGTCCATGTTAAATAAGGTCATGCCACTAATTCGTGTATGACGTCGTTTCCATGTTGTGCCGAAGAAGGAGGTACTAAGTAAGAGAATTGAAAAGATAAAGAAGGTACTGAAAATTGAGTCTTTGAAAAAGTAAGAGAGGAAAAAAGAAAAAAGCACAATAAATTAAAATAGGAGAGAGAAACAGGTGTGTGGGAGGACTGTGAAAGTTGCAGAGTGATGGGAGGGGTTCTGCGCGGCCAATTTCACTTTATAATGGATAATGGTACATTAATAACCAGATGGCTCGTATGGTATATATGAAATATGAGATAAAAACTATTGATGATGTCATGTAATACTTTTGTCACGGGTAAATTGCACCACATTCCCTCGTGTTTTGAAGATTATGCAACAAATCTCCTTGTGTTTTGAAATTGTACAAAATCCTTACGTGTTTCATTAAATTATATACAAAATCCCCAATTCCGTATAATTTAACAGAAGAGTATTACACGCGCTGTAAATTTAGAGATGATTTACTTTTTTCGTTATATGTTATTTACGGAATTGGAAATGATTATTATAATCCTACTTCTATATATAAATGTGGACCAAACTATTTATGTACGGACAAATACCAACATATAAATAAATATTTATAAAGACTGTAAATAATTTAAATGAACTAATAAAACAAAAAGAAAATGTAATAAACCAAATCAGGCACTACTGAATTTTCTTTATAAATTAATATATACAAAATTAGGAATTATTTATTAAAAAGAGAAAATCTGAAAATTGTCATGAAATATACAATGTGTAAAATCTGGAAAACTTGTTTATATCAAACAAAAGGAATTCATTTTCTCCCTCAACTAGTAGATTCATCCGCCCCCTTGATGTCAACTCGACTAAAGCCAAACAAATTTTTTTATTCCTCTGTCACAACAGTAGATCGATATTATAAAGAACTTCAAATCTGCTTTCTAATTGTTCTTATTTTATTTAGTATTTTTTTTTTTATTTGCTAGGCGTTTAGAGATCCAAATTATTACTAAATCTTCTTAAATAATATTTTTGAGATTTATAAATCAATTCTTAGATTTTTTTTGTATGCAAATAAAATGAGAAAACAAGGATTGAAATTATTAAAATAAAATAAAATAAAATAAAATCTAAGAAAAATTTGGACTATTGATTCACCCCAAATCAACCCAAATAAAATCCAATATTAGTTTTTAATGAGATAATAGAGCTCAACATAAATATTAATGGCCCTAAACTCTATTTTGACAGAAGGGTTATGCCATGTTTATTGAAACATGCAGGGATTTGGTACAATTTAAAAAACTTAAGGGGATTTGGTACATAATTTCCAAAACACGAGGGGATACGACGCCATTTAGCTCTTTTGTCACTAGTGATGTCTTTTGTCTAAATGACAAATTTAGAAAAAACAAAAACAAATATATACAGAGCTAACATTATTAGTATGTGAACGTGCAAATATAAAACTAGTCAGAAACCTCTAAATGTTATTCCAAGGAAGAGACGTCATTTACTATCAACAAAAACTTTCAAGACTGCAGTTCCGTCGGAAATTTAAGAGCCATTGGAGTCCTCTCAGCTTCATGCTTGTTATCTCTATCAACATAAACAGATTATAAAACCATAATACAACTTGAAATAAGTACATCTATTAATATAGCTAAATTTTGAACTAAAGTGCTCCAAAATATAATGAATAAAATCATGTCGAGAATGGGAGATGGAGCTTGAAATACATTAGAATTGAACTGACAATAATGTCTCACAAGAAGAATCTAAAAGTACCATATTCTAACGACTTTGCCCAGTGCTTCCTCAATGTATCTAATATTCTCATCTGCGTTGTCAATTTGTTTCTGTTTTTTTAAAGAAGAAAAGAATAAATATAAGTACATGCCTCTGATGCTTGGAATTTAGAATGTAATAAGGAAAAAAAGAGGTGCATTAGCAAGAGGACTACGTTTTTACCCAGTACATCAAACAAGCGATCAAATGCAGAATACAAACAGTGAGATTTTTCCTCCAAAGATTTCAACGGCGACTTAGCAAATTGATTTAGCTGGTCATCAGAGAACAGATCTAAAAGTAATAACTGATCCAACCGATATAGCATCTTAAATCTCAACCCCTTGTATGCCTGTCAAACCACTGAATTGCGGAAGCTTTATAGGAATATGTAATATTACAGAAACATCTGCTCATAACAGAACTCTTCCATGTGTTGAGCAAATAGAAATTTCTACAAGAAGCCATTCTTACCTTTTTTTCTGCCTATAAAGATCCTACCGCAACCTCTTCATTGCACGCGGATTCAGATTCAATTGTAGTAGCTGGAAATTTACTTTTAGGACGATGCCCATTGAGTCCACCAAGGCACCAATCATCTCCTTGTTTCCAAGATCTGAGACAATAACAGTTACCGAGTTCCCAATATTTATCGCATTGCCTTCATTGTCCAGGACACACCATCATCGAGAATAGAGAGGATTGTGCTAAAAATGGAAATGTGTGCCATCTCAAGACAGTGAAAGACAATGACATAGTGTGGCCTTTTGCTGACAGCCCTCGTGAGCAACTCGTGAGTGTCTATAATGTATGCACACCTACACAATTCACACACACACACACACATATATATATATATATAAAGGCACAGATCTCTAACATATTCAACAAAATGAATAGTCAAATCTATGAAAGTAAGAAACGAAGACAAGATTGCAGGGAATCGTTAAAAATTGGAAAAATGAATCAGGTTCTGCGCATAGTGATAGATCAACTTGGAAAATCAACATTTTCCCATCATCAATGAGAAGATGGAACTGAAATATAAGTGCACAAGACATGCTTGGTTTGGTATCAGAAGCCTACATCCACGTGAAGAAGAATGATGTGTTTTCACTATGAGACCACATATTACAAAAGTTGTTGTTAAGCAAGAATAATTTAATAATAGAATAGACAACAAAATTATTTCGTCACAAATGTTATTGTTAAAATATGAGTTTTGGGATTTTTGTAAAGCTTAACTTATTATTATTAATATATTTTTCTGATCAGGATTTTAAGCAGGTAATTCGGTAAAAGCAGATATGGAGAAGATATGGATAAGCTTAAAGAAGAGAGATAGATTTGAACAAAGATTTGAGGCTTGGGAAACAAGATTTGGCAGCAACTCATCTAGGGTAGGAGTTGCGATGGATATTTAATAGAAAGCTGGGATGTAACAACGGTGTGGAAAAAGTATATTACGTTGAGTCATTTCTATTGAAAGTTTTCCACATTCAATACGTCTAGGTTGTGTAAGAGTGATATACCATTGATCTACTTTGTGTAAACGGAAAAACGAAGAGCCTTCGGGAGAAAGAACTTCAAGGCGGGTTCGGGAGAACACGTCCGACCTTCGGTGGAGTGCCGAGTTAGTGTCGAACAAAGTCGACGGGAGTCGCCGGAAGTTATTGCTATAGTATAGATTAGGTGATAGGGAGTCAAGGTCTCTGTGTAATTCCTAATTGTATACGGATTATCAATAATATTAGTCCGAGGGGTCTGAGGATTCAGTCCCCGTGTTTTCTAAAGTGGTTTTAGTTGTTTCCCTGTTTTCGTATATTGTGTTGGAACATATACTGTGCAGTCTAGAAATTTCAAGTGGTATCAGAGCGGGTCCGTATTCTTATACGGTCGGTCCTATATTACTGCATAGATATGGATCTTCGTGGCAATACGATGCGACTGCCACTACTGGATGGCACGAACTATGACTACTGGAAATCCCTTACAATGGCACATCTGGAGGCCATGGGCGAAGAATACTGGGAGGCGGTCCTCACTGGATGGACACTACCAATGGCACCCAGATCAGAGTGGTCAGCTCCTGAGAAAGAAGCTTACAAGGTGAATCATAAAGCTCTACTGTTCATACGAACGACTGTTGACCAGAATCAATACATGAAGATTTGTAATTGCAAAACAACCAAAGAAGCATGGGAGGTGCTTGAAAATTACTTTGAAGGCACCAAGGAAGTTAAGAAATCAAAGTTGAGAAATCTTCGCAATCAATTTGACAACCTCAAAATGGAGGATCGTGAATCGGTTGAAGAATACTATTCGCGCTTCATGGGAATAGTAAACAAAAGGCTTACGTTGGGAGAATCAGTCTTTGAGTCACTATTAGTAGACAAATTCTTAAGAACGCTGCCGGAACGGTTCTCTGAAAAAGTCACAGCTATAGATACATCGAAAGATGTTGAGAATATGAAGATGGATCAACTAGTGCGAGATCTCTTAACCTTTGAACTAAATAAAGGGTTCGAGAAAAAGGAAGTAAGTCGAGGTATAGCCCTCAAAGCTGAAGCCCAAAGCAAAGGAGATGAAGAGAACAATCATGAACCTGAAATGATCGAACTCGTTGAGAATATGATTCTATTTACAAAGAAATTTGGAAATATGATCAAACGTTTTCGCACGAAAGATACAAAGCCTCCCACAAAAGGTAAGAAATCTGAATTCGTAAAAAATACTGACTCTAATACTTCGGCTAGTTCTGCAGGTACAAATATCGATAAATTCAGATGTAGAGAATGTGATGGAAGAGGGCATTTTCAGAAAGAATGTCCAACATTCCTAAGACGAAAGAACAAGGCACTTGTTGCAACATGGAGTGATGACTCAGAGGATGAAGAAGAAGCGACGAATCAGGAGTCTGACTTGTCAAGCAATCTGGCAGCATTATCTGCATCATATGTATGTCTCGTAGGACAAGCTCATTCTGAAGAAACAAATTCATGTATTTCACCAGGTATGTTGCAACATGAATTATCGAATTTGTGTGATACTGATGTGTCTGATGAAGAATCAGGTCCCACGTTAGAAGAAATGCAGAGCATGTATAAAAAACTCTCTGTCGAATGCATTCGTGGAAGCAAGGCTATAAAAAAGATGGAGGGACAACTTTGTGAAGCCAAGGTAACAATTGGGAATCTGCATGACGAGATTAAGGACAAAAACCTGCTGATCACTAAGCTAAGAGGTACAATGGAAGAAAGAAATCAAGAAGCTGAAGATGGATTGCGAAGTGAACTGAATAAGAAAGAAAAAGAAATGGAGTCATTAAAGGAGGATCTTCAGAAAGCCATGGATGATCTTGATATATGCAGAAAGAGTGTAGAAAGCAAAAATCAGTCCATTAAAGAGCTATCTGAAGAACTGGAGGAATTCAAACAACTGTTCAAGCGTCTCAATTCTGGTAAGGATGTCTTAACTGAAATTTTAAATATGGGAAAGAGTTATGGTGATGTTATTGGGTTAGGGTACAATGAAGAATCCTCTAATGATAACCTAAACAATAACTCACAAATTGAGACACACATTGCAACACACCAAGCTGATAGTTTGATACCAGGTAAATCGGGTAATAGGTTTAGCAACACTCACACGTCTAGACAAACTCAGATTCAAAATAAAGTGAGAAGAAACAAAAGCTCTCAGTATAGTATGTTGCAACATAACAGTCGTAACTTTGGAAATAATCGTCGGTTCATTCCCATTTGTCACTACTGCGGAATTATCGGACATTATCGTCCAAATTGCTTTAGAATGCGTGCAGATTATATGAACTCCCTTCCTAACTGGAGACATCAAGGAAGACAGCGGCGAACTCCTAATCAGAAGGTGGATGTTGGAACAACACGATCAACCAAGACTCGTCAGGTTTGGGTACCTAAAACTAACACATGTTTTAATGTCAATTTTGCATTAAATTCTGTTGTGTCCGGTGTGTGGTACTTTGACAGCGGTTGCTCACGTCATATGACAGGTGTTCGTAAACATCTAACTAACATTGAACCAGTAAACAATGAATTTGTGACATTTGGTGATGGAGCTAGAAGTAGGGTCATTGGGAAGGGAACACTTAGTCTAAGTGGGTTTCCAAAGTTAACAGATGTATTCCTGGTTGAAAATCTTAAAGCTAACTTAATAAGCATTAGTCATCTGTGTGATCAAGGGTTACATGTTAGGTTTACTAAAGAACAGTGTCATGTCTATGATCAAGACAATAAGAGTGTTCTAGTCGGGAATAGGTCTGCAAACTTTCTGTACATTTTAGACAATGAATACATGTGTAATTTTGCCCCTATGAGTGAAACTGAAATTTGGCATAAAAAATTAGGACACATTAACTACACTCAACTTGGTAAACTGTCTGCCTCTGGCATTATTCGAGGACTACCCAAATTGTCTTGCAAAATGGAAGAAATTTGTGCCCCTTGTCAGCTTGGAAAGCAAAAACGGGACTCACACTCTGTTAAAACTACTGTACACACTAACCAAGTACTCGAACTTCTTCATATGGATCTAATGGGTCCAATGCAAACTGAAAGTGTGGGGGGAAAGAAGTATATCTTTGTCTGTGTTGATGACTTTTCTAGGTACACATGGATTGATTTGTTGCGAGATAAGTCTGATACATTTAATGTGTTTGCTAAGTTGTGCGTGAGATTACAGAATGAGAAAAATTGCGGAATTACCAGAATCAGAAGCGATCATGGGAGAGAGTTTGATAACTCTCAATTCACAAAGTTTTGTGAATCTCAGGGTATCCTGCATGAATTCTCTGCACCAAAAACGCCTCAGCAAAACGGAGTAGTTGAGAGGAAGAATCGTATCCTTCAGGAGATGGCTAGAGTTGTGCTACACTCTAAAAATCTCTCCCAACGATGGTGGGGAGAAGCTGTAAGCACTGCATGCCACATCATAAATCGAGTGTATCTCAGACCAGGTATTGGCATTACACCCTATGAGATATGGAAAGGTCGGTCACCAAATGTAAGGTACTTTCATGTATTTGGATGTAAGTGTTACATTTTTAATGATCGAGACCAATTAGGGAAATTCGATGCACGCAGTGATCCTGGTATTTTTCTTGGATACTCTCAAAACAGCAGAGCTTATAGAGTTTTTAATTCTCGTACTAATACTGTCATGGAATCCATGAATATTGTTTTTGATGACACTTCAAGGGATACCGATGTTCCAACATGGACTGAGCCAGAAACCACTGTTCCTCTAACTTCAACACAAAATAGGGAGTGTAACCAAATAGGCCCTGCCCATGCTGGATCACCTACTCCAAGCGGTTAAGCAAATCCTGATGACAAAGATACTGATGATGTTGCAACATGCATTCCAGCACCCAGGATGAGAGATCCTCCCCTGAGAATTCAGAAGTATCATCCCCAGGAACAGGTAATTGGAGACGGTAGCAGAGGTATGCAAACTCGACATATTTCCAAGCCTAACTATCGTGAATTAGCTGGACTTACATTATATGCGTGTTATACTTCTAAAATTGAACCGAAAAACATAAAAGAGGCTCTCACTGATGAATGTTGGATAATGGCCATGCCAGAAGAACTTGAACAATTTAGTCGAAATAATGTCTGGGAACTTGTTCCCCGTCCGTCTAATTGTAATGTTATCGGCACTAAGTGGATATTCAAAAATAAAACAGATGAATCTGGTAACATAACAAGAAACAAGGCTAGGTTGGTTGCACAAGGATATACCCAGGTAGAAGGCATTGACTTTGATGAGACATTTGCTCCTGTTGCTCGACTTGAATCTGTTCGTTTACTGCTTGCCTTTGCATGTCTGAAACGCTTTAAATTATACCAAATGGACGTCAAAAGTGCTTTTTTGAATGGGTTATTAAAAGCGACTGCTTATGTGGAACAACCTAAGGGTTTCATTGATTCTGATTATCCTAATCATGTGTTTAAACTTAGAAAACTTTGTATGGACTCAAATAAGCTCCTCGAGCTTGGTACGATCGTCTTACAACCTATCTCCTTAAAAAAGGATACTCTCGAGGAGGGTCTGACAAGACACTCTTTGTGAAATACCCAGGAAAAGACATCATTGTCGCTCAAATTTATGTTGACGATATAGTGTTTGGGTCCTCTTCAAAGAAATTGGTCGATGATTTTGTTCATATTATGTCCACAGAATTCGAAATGAGTATGGTTGGTGAACTTACTTACTTTTTGGGTCTTCAAGTTAAACAAATGTCTGATGGTATCTTTCTATCACAAAGTAAGTATGCACTTATCAAAAAATTTGGGCTAGAAAAATCCAAAGCAATGAAAACCCTCATTGGATCCACCGATAAGCTGTCACGAGATGATGATGGAATATCAGTGGACCCAAGTCTTTATCGAAGCATGATTGGTAGTCTATTGTATCTAACGGCCAGCAGGCCTGACATCTGTTTTAGTGTTGGCTTATGTGCTCGGTATCAGGCTCAGCCAAAAGAGTCTCACCTAAAATCTGTCAAACGCACAATTCGCTATCTTGTTGGAACATACGAATATGGTCTGTGGTACTCGTTTGACACGTCGCCTAGTATTGCAGGCTATAGTGATGCCGATTGGGTTGGAAGCCTCGATGATCGAAAAAGCACCTCAGGGGGCTGCTTCTTTGTGGGTACAAACCTCGTATCCTGGTTTAGCAAGAAACAAAATTCTATTTCACTATCCACCGCAGAGGCTGAATACATTGCTGCCGGCAGCTGTTGCACGCAACTTGAGTGGATGAAACAAATGCTAACTGACTATGGGATTGATGTAGGATCTATACCCCTTTATTGTGATAACACTAGCGCCATCGATATCACTAAAAATCCTGTTCAACACTCCCGCACTAAGCACATTGATATTCGTTATCATTATATCTGGGAATTAGTAGAGGACGGCATCCTTAGCATGAATCATGTTCCTACAGATGATCAATTGGCCGATATTTTTACCAAAGCGTTAGACTTACAGAGATTTGACACTCTCCGAAAATCACTAGGAATCTGCATTATATATATATATATATATATATATAAAAAAAAAAAAAAGGGGTATGTCATAACATGCATATCATGTAAGATTCTGCATTCGGCATTGGTTCCTCATGCATTCATCCCAAGGCTACTCGTTATAAACTCCATGTAAACGGCAAGTTCAAAGATTTTTTTGGCTTACAACTTTACATTCCTATGTCCTTTTTTAATAAAAGACAGTGTGCGCTGCTGTTTAAATTCCCTGGCTGTCGGAAAGGGATACGGTCATGAAATGATGCGGAGAGCAGCTACCGGTATATCACCCGGAAAGAGCTACTAGCACAGAAAATGATTGATCTGTGAAAGCCACCGAGAAAAAAAAAATAAAAAAAAAAGTGTCGTCTTACACGGGGTTATAAGGATCAACCAGAGCTCGTCGCATAGGGTTTTCCTAGTGCGGTTTTGGTTCGTGGGGTTTGCGAGCTACTCCACGAGAGGGTTCCACTCATTGGTGATATAAGGCTTCCCTATATATTTTTAGCCTCTCTCATATTTTGTGTCTAAGCACCAAAATGGTCATATTCAAAACCTGAAGTTGACGTGGAATTTCGTTTAGTTTTTTGCCAAACATTTCTGCTTGCCTCCTATCGTGGGTGTACGACGATTAACATTGGCTGTGCATTATTGTTTTTTTTTAGGCATTTTTTTTTCCAGAAGTGTGCATATTCTACGCTACATCTGTTATACTAAGTGGTCATGGAACATGCATTTTTGGATTCTGGTTCTTGAACATTCCCGTGCCCCGTGTTTCCCAAAAAGGGTTTTTGAACATTTTCAAGTGCTGCACTACCGGGTTTTTGACAAAAATGCCCAAAAAGGGGGAGATTGTTAAAATATGAGTTTTGGGATTTTTGTAAAGCTTAACTTATTATTATTAATATATTTTTCTGATCAGGATTTTAAGCAGGTAATTCGGTAAAAGCAGATATGGAGAAGATATGGATAAGCTTAAAGAAGAGAGATAGATTTGAACAAAGATTTGAGGCTTGGGAAACAAGATTTGGCGGCAGCTCATCTAGGGTAGGAGTTGCGATGGATATTTAATATAAAGCTGGGATGTAACAACGGTGTGGAAAAAGTATATTACGTTGAGTCATTTCTATTGAAAGTTTTCCACATTCAATACGTCTAGGTTGTGTAAGAGTGATATACCATTGATCTACTTTGTGTAAACGGAAAAATGAAGAGCCTTCGGGAGAAAGAGCTTCAAGGCGGGTTCGGGAGAACACGTCCGACCTTCGGTGGAGTGCCGAGTTAGTGTCGAACAAAGTCGACGGGAGTCGCCGGAAATTATTGCTATAGTATAGATTAGGTGATAGGGAGTCAAGGTCTCCGTGTAATTCCTAATTGTATATGGATTATCAATAATATCAGTCCGAGGGGTCTGAGGATTCAGTCCCCGTGTTTTCTAAAGTGGTTTTAGTTGTTTCCCTGTTTTCGTATATTGTGTTGGAACATATACTGTGCAGTCTAGAAATTTCTGTTATATTTGGTGACAATGTAAGCTATTTCGTCATAATTTAATATTTTGTTGTGCTATAGTGACAAATACGATTTTCATCACCAAAATATTCACATTTGTGACACTTTATTATTGTCACTATAAATCATTTATTTCTTCACTTATTAGAGAGATGCGCTTATTAAGGACAATAACTTGCTAAACCATGACATATTTTATCATTGCAAATACTAATTTTATGTGATGAGATACTTTTTTGGCAGTGCTATCAAAATCGAATCGGACTGATCGGTTCGACCGGTTCAAGCAGAAACTAGGCAAGAAACTATGTGATTATTTAAGAAGTGTCTCGCTTATTTTTCCTGAACTAAGAGAGATTAAAGAAACTTTTGGGAGGAGGAGACACAGTTTGCTGCATACTAGGGATGAAAGAAAAAATAGATGGAGGGGGTAATTTGATTTGGAGCACCGCCGCACAGGAAGGGAAATTTCTTCAAATTTTTATTTTATTTTCTTTATTTCTTTACTATAAAATTTTATGGGAAAAAACTAAATGAACTTGTCAGCTTTCTATGCTGTAATATTCGAATTACATACCTCCTTCTTTTTTCTTTTTTTTTTTTTAATTATTCTTTTGACGGTAATATCCTGATTTTGATTTAATTTGTTAAGAATATTTTATTAATTAAATGCTTATTGTATTCTAATCATAGATTTACTTTAAATAATATCATGTATTATTATTACAAATTTATTTTAAAGAATATTGTTATCACATATTTTGCCTTAAAAGAGTTACGACATAATCAGTTTCCCTGAAACTTGAGTAGCGGGCAATTCGGGCAGTCCGGTTGGGTCTAGTTCATCCGGCCAACACTATAGGTTGGACCGGCCCTAATTTTTATTGAACAAAAAATTGTCGAGGCTGGTCAGTCCATCCCCTTTATATTCTAAGATTTTCGGACCCCTTGTTGGCCCGGGTCATACTTTAGGCCTATATTCATGTGGCCCTGCCGTCTAAAATATTTGACGGATTGTGCCGGTCTATTGGGTTGGGCCTATTTTGCTATTTTTCATTATATGTTGGGCTGGGTGAGACCGACCCAAAATTTTATCAGGCCAAAAACCATCGAGCCTGGGCAAACCTATAAAAGGGAAAGTACAAATAATATTAATAAGATCAATATATTGATTCAATTAGAATATATATATATATATATATATATATATATATATATATATATTAATGACCCATCAAGATATAATCTTTCTATATATTTCGTTAGATTTTTCAAATTTTTTGTAATTTTATTTGTTAAAATCTTTATCTCTATTGCTTATATATAACAATACATCCATTGATTATTATTAATAATTACTCAAGGTAAATAATAAAATTATTTATTCGGGTGACCCGCTTAGGTCGGATCAAGTTCATCTGATCAACACTATATGTCAGATTATCGAGTCTGGCCTAGCCTATCCTCATTGTATTCTAAGATTTTCAGATTCCGATGGTACTTCGCGTCTACATTCCTATGGCCTAGCCATGTAAAATATTGGACGGGTTGTGCTGATCCATTGTGTCGGGTAAATTTTTCTCGCTCTAACTATATGTTGGATCTGCAGCCCCGAATAAAATGGGTTCGATTGAAATTTGATTTGTGAAATAATGGTTCAATTTTCGATTTGTTTTTTTTTTAATTCAGCTTGCTTTTTGCTTTTATTTTACTAACTAAATTCGATTTAATTATCGAATAATTTTGCTCACCTCTAATACGATACTTTTATCAAGACACTTTTAAGAAAAAAACTAGATATTTACCTGTGCGATGCACGGGGATTTTTTTTAGTCAACTTAATAATATGTTATTGCATTTGTATTATTATTTTCTATTGATGATATATATTTATACTTAATGTATTTAAAATAAATTGTCTTAAAACATAATTGCGCAGCTTTGAATAATCTTGTATGGAATATCAGTACTGCATTTAGATTAGTCTCATTCCGAACCATTTATACGGGTTAATGGTTCAAGAATACTTTTGAACTTTTCGATTTTGCAATACAACAATACATGAACTAAAATACAACTCACTCGATCCCAACATAAATTTTTTGTTTGAGAAAAAAAAATTATTAGAAGCGATTGAATTCTCTTTTATATGAATAGGAAAATATCAGCATTTAAAAAAAAAGAACATAACAGAAAAGAAGGCAAAATAAACTTTATGCTCTTTATTCTTGCAAATTGTATTAATGGCCAAATTCCTTGATATTGTCTGGATTATCAAATCCATCAATTTCAACTTCAACTAAATTTCACAGCATTTGAGTGCTTTCAACTAAATTCATATCACAAACTTCCATTGTCCTGGGAAAAAAATCATTCCAACTCATTCGGAAAAAGGCAACCCGCATGCCAGTTAATATTTTCTCATCAACAGATTTGAGGCAACTCACATGAATAGCATTCATAAGATGTAATGATATAATTTGCAAGTCACCATCATGATAATAAAATTAATAGCCTTGAAATATTCAATAAATATTTGGACTTATAAATATATGCAACCAAAACAAATGGTATAAGATACTACGCGGTCCTCGAATTTGTTTAAAAAAAACCGAGTGAACCTACATTTTAGTTTTGACAGAGAACATTATAGTTTCCGCCATCTCAAGGGAATTCATCTTCAAATATCATTTATTTGAAAAAACAAATATAGAGTATAAAAATATCACCAAAACCTAATAAAATTTATTATAAAATCCTTTAAACCCCATCCATATGCAATTATTTTTAAGACACCAGATAAATGCTTAAGAATGCACTAATAGGGAAAGACAGACTATTATATGGTCCCTTAACTTTTTAAATTTGCTATTATCATATTTAATCACCTGCTTGTGTTTAAAACAAGCAAAAGTAATAAATTAACTTTGTTTTTGATAAGATAAGTTTGTATAACAATTTGATACTTACATGATAGGTAAGTATGCATAAAAGCAGAAATACTCATGGGATAATTGAATTGGCATGTCTCTATCCGGATGTGGCATGGGCCATCCTCAACATATTTCATTTTACATCGGATGTTCCATCCATCCACATCCACATCTTATTACCTATATCACATTTTACAATTTCCAACACACCTTTTACAATTTATATTACACCTTTTACAATGTTCAATACACATCCTACCCTACCATACCCTTAAACTAAAATACCCTTTTGGATATCTCGTCCGTTGATATGCCCCATCAGACGTGATACATGTTACTACATCCTAATCCAATCATCCCCTCCGTTGATGTGCCCCATCAGACGTGATACATGTCACTACATCCCAATCCAATCATCCCCTTAAAGAAAACTTTGAAAAAAATGAAACATTCTTACATATCATGTAAGTATACTTTTCTAGCTATATGATCCTATCTCTCTCTACTTCACCTGCATGCTCACCCTTTTCCCCTTCTTTCATTTTCCTCTTAGTCATGATCACATTCTTAGGAAGACAAATAAGCAACAAATGATAAGGAAAACACATTCACAGCGAAAATTAACAAAATATAATCAGCACCTTGCTTTCATCAATCATTTGTAAAATAAACAAAAGAGAAACAATTGTACGGAACTCCCAAATCTAAATGATTAAGCCAACAAACAATGCCTTAGGGGCAAATTTTGAAAAAAAAAAAAAGTTTAATAATTTGCATATTTAGTCGGAAAATCACCCTGTTTCTTTCGCATCATCAGTTGATCTAGCGACTCCAAAATTGAGTAATCAGGTCTCCACCTCTGTGTGGTACTACCATTTTGGGGTTTCAGGAGAAATTGAGGAGGGATAAAAGTGAAATTTGTTCTGCAACTTCTTTTGGGCCTTACTTTGGTTTATGGCTTCTCTTTGATGGATTGTTTGAAGAGCCGATTATCGTCACGGATTTGCCTGTAAATTCATGGGTTCATGAAGGGCTGAATAGAAGGTTTATGTTGTTGAAGAATGTATTATAGAGTTTTGAACAACCGATTATCTCCGGAAATCGTCATGCTGCAAAAATGAGGCCATCCTCATCATCGTACTCCACCACGCCAAAAAACTTCTTCTGGGTTCGTTAAGTACTACTCTTCTTCTAGGATATCTCTACATGTGTGTAGCATACAGAGGATTTTTGATAGATTGTGTGAGTTCCATATCCAAAATGAAAGAAATTTGAGTAAAATCTTACACAACATAAAACCCGTGAATAATAACTGTCGCCTAGAATACTCAACCGTCTCACCTCATCCATCTGTATACATACAGAATATAATTGTGACACATGTGCATCTGAATGAAATGAAATTGAATAAAAGAAAATAGGAAATAGTCGAAATTTTTTGAAAGAGGAGCGGTTATGAATTATTAACATGCGTAATAGTCTTGGCGGATAGGTTTGGATAAAGACAATACGTGGAGTGAAAGTACACATAAAGCGGAAGAAAAAGCGGAAAAAATATGAATTTGTGTGCTGTAAACTTAAAATCGTTAGAACGTGTGAAAATAATAAAAGACGTGTTGCATGATAATATGACACTTGGATGAGTCCGAAAATTAAGGGCTGAAAGGCGTTGTCCACATGACACGTGTCACCTGCGATTTTCATTTAATAGTAAGTAGGGATGTTATATAGTATAAATGTCCAATTATTAAATTAAATTAGATAGATATTTAAATTAAGGAAAGGTGAAACAAATTAAAAATCCATACAGTACGTAAAAGAAAAGAAAATTAAAGCCCTAATTCCCTATCATTCAAGACTGCTCTCTCCGAAACCAAAATTGTGCTCTTCAGATCTCCACCAAATCCTCCGATCTCTGCGCGCTCTGCCAAAATTTGCATCAATCTACTGCACTCCGCGCTCGATCGAAATCTGCATCACTCCTCTTGACTCTGCCGTGCTCCAGCAATTGGGATTATCTTTGGTTCTCTCTGTCGCTGCGAACAACGTAGTTCTCTTCTCGCAGTTCTCTCCTCGACTGCGAACTATGTGGCACAGATTCACAATTTCAGGTACAGGTTTATGTGTCTTTGTTTCTCAATTGATATAAAACCTTGATTTATATTTTCAAATTTCAATTGCATATATTCGGGCTTTTTTTAAAAAAAAAAAAAAATAGTGTCAGCTATTATAGGAGTAGTACCTAACCGAATCAGTTTCCTATTTGATGCCCTATTTCTGCTTCGAATGTTCAGCCAAGAGTTTGTCTAATTTGATCTATCAGGCATTGCATCAAATACCTTGTCTGCAACTTCTGTTTCTTAATATGTATATATGATGTGGGAACCAGGACTTTGATTCTCCTTTCGATGTGGTTGAGACTCTTTTGACAGTGCAAATTGAGCATATCCTTAGGATCATGGCTCATAGATTTATTACTGACTGGTAATTCATAAAATTGAAATTCAAATGGTCCACTTGAACTTTCTTGAATATGATGTTTCTTTTTATGTCTTGGGCTTTTTCCAACTCAAATTGGTCTGAGGTTGCAATTCTAGACTAATTATATTGGTGATGAAAGTCTTATCAATTGATGTCTTCCTTTGATCTCTTCATGTTAGTTGGCTTGTGATGTGGATCATCTCCAATAGTGTGATATGTCATGGCTACACAAGAACATGGATATGATTGTTGTCCTTTAATTGACTCGCTTGAAACTTGTGTGTGTAGACTACTGTTTAATTCTTGCTCAGAAAAACTTTGTTCGAGAACTAACCAAATGCTTTCCTACATAAATCTTTCCAGGATCTTCTTCGCAAGCAGGAAGTTGACCGAGCTTTGTGGGAGTACCCATTTGTAGTAGCTGGGGTGAACATCACATTTATGCTTATTCAAATGCTTGATCTTGAAGCGGGTGACTCTTTGAATGTTATGAGATCACATATTTAAACCAATTAAATTTGTTGGTTCTTTTCGTTCTTTATCGCTTCCTTGTTCTGTCTTTTCTAAAGTAAATCGAATGCTACCAACTGCCTCAGTCAAATAATTTGCTCAATCAGAACTAGCAATTAAAGTTTCCATATTCTTTTCATGTCTTGCTTTCACCAGTAGTTGTGATTGACAGAGTAATTCACCCCCCCAAAAAAAATTCTATGACAACACCTAATCTACCAAAGTTCAGAAATAATATTATTTTAATCATGGAATCATTTATCAAAATCAAATTTTGAAATTTCTTTTACAAATTTTTTTACTTTCTTAACTAGAATTTATTAATCAATTATCATTAACATTAATATTAGTAATATATTCATCAATAAAATCCCAATACTTATAATGTAGGATTGGAGCCAATGTTTAAAACATGTATAAGGTTAGTTTACTCTCTCTCTTTGAAATAATGGCAGTTTTATTCATTTCTTTTGATATTGAACAATCAATATGATATATTTCGGTTTGTCCATTTTTTGTGGCCTTTTTAGACTTAATGCATTGGTGAAGAAGCTGAAGGACGAGAAAATTTTGATCATTAGCATTTCGGAATATGGAATGAGTGAAGTTTGAAAGTGAGATTTAGGATTTTTATTTTTATTTTTCGTCTAGTCGGTCATGTTTCTTTTGTTAAGAGATGATTACTAACAAGTCGATATTTATGTTCAAAAATTATTTATTTATTTCGAATATTCATGTTGGATGTTTTGAACTTCTTTAGCATGCTAAATAATCTCATTCTACTTAGTATTCTTGCTTATTGATTTTATTTTTTCCTTTTTGCATTGCTTAGTTTAATGCATTTACAATTTTATAAAGTAAAACAATATTGTGTCACTAAACTTTCAGTATGAATCTAGATGTCACCATAAGATCCATTTGGTGATGTTTTCATTTTTTTTCACCAAAATTACACTTTCATGAAAAATTGCATCGTTGCATATAAAATTATTTTACGTCATAAACAAATTTATTAGATAACGGTTTGAAAAAATTGTCAATAAAAGTTAACCATCTGCGTCAACTATTGTGTTACCCTACATATTTATATTATGACGAAAAGTATCTTGTCACCAAATGTCACTTTATAATGAAAAAATATATAGTCACTATATCTATGTCTTTAGTGACAAGTTTATATTAAAACTACTTATATAGTTATATGGTGAGACTAAAGTGGTCACCATTTGTACTCATTTAGTGACAGTAATTTTTTTGTCACTAGATGTCACTTTACAATGACAATATATTGTAGGCATATCCAAGTCGTTAGTGATAGTACATACAGTTTTATTATGACAAAACACGTCGTCACCACTTGTGCTTATTTAGTGATGGTGATATCTTGTAACTATAAATTAACTCTTTTGTGATGATTCGTTATAAACATGACAAAATAATGAATATAGTTGTGACGATGAAAGTGTCGCTAAAGTTTGATGAGTTAGATAATACATTGATTTTCGTCACCAAAAATTGATGTTTTGATGACAAAAATAGCTTTCGTCATATTCTATGTTTATTTTCAATGACGAAATACAATATAAGATGACAAAATTTGGATGCTAAGAGTGACTAATTATGTGTCACTATAACTTATAATATATGGTGACGATGATATTTAATGTCATCAAAAGTCATACTTTTGTTTATGAATTCAAATATTGTCACGTATACCTAATACCACAGGCATACCATGATGATCGTTGTGACGCTAAAATTTCGTCACCAAATACTTACAGTGACGAAATATGATTTTAATATGACAAATTTTATTGTCACGAAAACTCAAATTTCTTGTAGTGAACTAAAATTTATGCTAAATTAAGGGGATAGATTCTTGTGATATGTGATTCAGATTGAATGTAGAAAACTTTGTCAATCTTTCTTTATATAAGGTTTTAGCAAATCATTTGTTGCTTTTAAATTTAAATTATAATTATATAGACCGCTGATTTTATGGGAAGATTGTGTAAAAAGTTCTTTATATAACTATGTACAACATATTTGTTGAGTCTAAATTATAATTAATTAAAGATTAATAAGAGAGATGATTTTATGGGAAGATTTGTCAATATATTAATTGAACAAAAAAGAACTTATGTAACTTTGGCTAATATCACGGTCAACACTTGTTTAAAAACGTGTTCAAATTATTCTTGCAGTACAAATCATAAAACAAAAGATGTTTTATGATTAATTTTACGAGCATAAACATTATGCTCATATTGAATAAGATGTTTCTAAATACATAGAATTCTCACAAAATTTAATATCTTCAAATCATAAATGGCTCTTCACTAATTACTTTTGACGAAGACATGCTAACTGTGTTTCTCCTTCAATATACTCTAATTTTTATGTTTTATTACACTTGAATTTTATAACTTCTTTTTTTATGGTTTTGTTATCAGTTCCCATAAAACGAAAAAAGCAAATTGCATAAGACATCTCGACACAATCAATTGGGTGTATGCTGGTATCCCATTCAAATATACATTTGGACAAATTAGTCATGTTTGTTTAGATCCGGGGGCGCTGAGTAAGTGGTTGGAGAAGTAAAATAATAGTGTTTGTTTGGGTAGTCGTGTAAGGGATTGTAGTTTGAATATAATATATTCCATCCGTTTCTAAATAAGTGTCGCTTTAGCTTGTTTTGAAAAAATTAAGAATGGAAAAAAAGACATACAATATATCAATACAGAAACCATTTAATTGGGATATTTTTTATGAAATAACGAAATAATCAACTAAATTAATTAGGTTATGTAGGGTAAAAAGATGAAATAATGTGTGTAAGATATTTCTTAAATTATGGAAAAAGTATTTTTTATTTTTATTGTTATAATATGTAATTATATATTAAAAAATCAAAATAAATTTTAATTTAAAAAACATATATATATCTGCATCTATGTTTCTAATATTCTTTTCCCTTTTTATTATTAAAATTTGTTTAAAAAAGTAAAAACAGATTAAAGATAGTTATATAATATATATCTCCTATTCATGATTTTTCTATAATTATTTTCTTCTTCTTTCTCTCCCTCTACTTCATGTCTTTCTTTTCTTCTCTTTCTTCAATTTTTTTTTTTTTTTTCTCTCTTTCAATCTTTCCCCCTGTTTCCCCTTTTTATTTCTTCTTTCTCAAAGGCGCCCAATTTGTTTGGTATCAATTTCCTCTTACCACTTCACAAAAGAAATGGAAAAAAGATAATACTAAGCAGAGATCTTCAATTTTCAGATGATTTGCTTGTGGTAATTAGCAAGCAGACGATTTGTTTGGTATCAATTACCTTTTACCACTTCACAGAAGAAAGTTTCCTCTCTTTCGCTCTCCCTCTCCCCATTTTGTTGAGAATTCAACCAACTCACAACCACGACACGACAAGATAATCGAAGAAGAAGACAATAAATAAACACACAATAACACAACAATTTGGTAACCCAATTACGATGTGTAACTACGTCTAGGGGCGATACCAAACCAGGATATACACTAATATGATGAATTTTCGGATTACAATGAGTGGAGAAGGATTCTACTATTTATAATAGCCCCAAAACTTGTCCCCCAAGTTTCAGCCGCATCAACGGGTCGCGCCCGCGAGGCGTATCGTCAATTTTGACGATCGCGCCTGCTACCTTGTGTCGCGCTGGCGACTATCTGGTCGAACCGATGCTCTGCTTCACTCCATTGGTCGCGGCTGCGAGCTCTGCTCGCCTCCAACCTTCGCACCTTTGGTCATGGCCGCGACTCCCCGTTGCGGTCGTGGCATCCCTTGCGACAGTTTAGACTCCACATCAAACAATCTCCCACTTGGAGACTAAACATCCTCTCCATTCAACTCCTCTTGAGCTCATCTTCCCTTTTCCGCTTGGTATCACTATCTCCTCTTCTTCTTCACGTTCCGAGGCCAATTGAAATTATGCACAACTTCAATTTCTCTAAGGTCACTACCTTAGTAAACATGTCAGCTGGATTCTCACTCCCGAGAATTTTCACAAGTCGCAAGACTTTCTTTTCCAATAGGTGCCGGATGAAATGATATGTACTTCAATTCAACGTGCTTCATTCTCGAATGAAAAGTCGGATTACTAGCCAAGAAAATTGCACTCTGACTATCGCTGTAGAGTACACTATTTTCATGCTCCTTCCAAGTTCACCCAAGAAACTTTGCAACCACACTATCTCCTTACTCGCCTCTTCCACGACTATGTAATCCGCCTCCGTGGTGGAAAGTGCAACCACCTTTGGTAACTATGATGTCCAAGAAATCGCCGTACCACCATAAGTAAAGACATACCTGGTCGTACTCTTTCTCCCATCAAGATCGATTGATGCTAGGCCGCATCAACGAAACCAACTAACTCAGAATTTCTTCCGTCAAAGCACAATACTTTATTTGTGGTACCTCGCAAATACCTGAGAATCCACTTCACCGCCTCCCAATGTTGTTTCCCCAGATCACCCATGAACCGGCTCACTACTCCCACTGCATGTGCAATATTTGGACGAGTACAAACCATGATATACATGATACTCCCAATTGCCGATGCATATGGAACATTCATCATTTGGGTATGTTCCTCCTTAGTACTCGAAGACTCCTTCTTCGATAACTTAAAGTGACCCCCCAAGGGTACATTAACTGACTTCGAATCCTCCATGTTAAACCTTTCCAGGACCTTCTGGACATATTCTGTCTGCGAAAGATACAACAAATTTGCCGTCCTATTCCTCTCGATTCTCATACCCAAAATTTCTTTGCTTCTCCAAGATCCTTCATGGAGAACCTCTCAGACAATTGCTTCTTCAACCTTTCCAACTCCCTTGGATCGGCTCCTACAATCAACATATCATCAACGTATAGTAATAGGATAAGATAGCTTTTGTCAAACCTTTTATAATAGCAACAATGGTCGGCGTGGCATCTATGGTAACCAATCTCCATCATGAAATTGTCGAACTTCATGTACCACTGCTTCGGAGCTTGCTTCAACCCATACAAGCTCTTCTTTAATTTGCACACAAGATTTTCCCTCCTTCTTGATTCGGTAGACCCACTTGATGTGCAATACCTTCATGCCCTTACGAAGCTCAGTTAATTCCCAAGTGTCATTCACACGAAGAGGCGCCATTTCATCTTCCATCGCAGCCTTCCATCTTCGTCTATCAACTAACCTGCTCTGCCTCTGCAAAGCTCTCAGGTTCACCACCATCAGTCAACAATAAGTAATAGTTAGAGGGTGAATACTTATCTAGTGGCCTTACGTTCTCTAACTAGTCTTTGAGATAGTGGTGGTATTATTGGCTCATCATCAAGAACCTCCTCATCGACTGGACTCCCCTTACTCCCACTCGAGTCTAGATCATCTAACTCGACAGTGTGGGGATTTGCAGTATTAGTGCCCAAATCCTTCAACTTGTCCTTGTACATAACCTGTTCATTGAATACAACATCCCGGCTGCGAATTACCTTTCTGCTTTGCTCATCCCATAGCCTATAGCCGAACTCATCACCTCCATACCCAATAAATGTACACTTGATGGATTTAGCTTCTAAATTGCTTCTATCAACATAATCCACAAGAGCGTAAGCAACACAACCGAAAATACGTAAGTAAGACAAGTTTACCTCATTTCCAGTCCATTCCTCCTTGGGTATCCGATTATCCAAGGGAACCGGTGGACCTTGGTTGATCAAGAACGCAGATGTGCTCATTGCATTTGCCAGAACGACTTAGGCAAGCCACTCTTCAATCTCATACACCTTTCCCGCTAATTCAGTGTTCTGTTCATTCTCTCGGTCACACCATTCTGTTGGGGCGTTCCACGTACAATCCTCTCCGTACGAATCCCATGCTCAGCACAATAATCCTTGAACTCCTTAAGTTCATATTCACCTCCATTTTCGGAACGTAAACACTTCACCTTCAACCCTGTCTCATTCTCAACTAAGGCTTTCCATCTTTTGAAAACATCAATGCATTAGATTTATTTTTCAAGAAATAAATCCATATCTTTCGGGTCGAATCATCGATGAACGGCATGTAGTACAACGAGCCTCCAAGAGATACCATAGGCGCTGGTCCCCATAGATCGCTATGGACCAACTCCATCTTCTGTTTCTTCAGGGCCTTGCCACTCCTCAAGAAACTCACGCGTCTTTGTTTTCCGAAGACATAGTCTTCACATAGACCAACTTCCACAGTTTTATAAGCCAGACAATCTACCATTCGAACACATCAGTTTCATCCCTTTCTCGCTCATGTGACCCAGTCGACAGTGCCACAAATCCACATCACCATTACCATTCGCAAGGTCAAGGGAATCCTGTAAATTACTAGTCATGTACAGAGTTCCTTCCTTCTTACCCTGAGCTCCCACCATAGCTCCCTTGGTAATTTTCTAATTGCTACAGCCGAACATTACCACGTAACATTCCTTGTCAAGTTGTCCAACTGAAATTAAATTTCTCTTCAATCTAGGGATATGTCTCACTCCATTCAACATCAACTTCGATCCGTTTGATGTCTCAACCTTTACGTTTCCCTTTCCCACGATTTTCAGGGGTTCATCATTCGCCAGATATACCTGTCCAAAATCGCTAGAAATGTAATCTTGCATAATACTAATGTTACTGCAAGAATGGAATGATGCGCCAGAATGGAATGATGCGCCAGAATCCAAGACCTAAGACTCCATGGAACTGCACACACTCAAGACCAACGCATCGCCATCCTCTTCTTCCGTGGCTGCGTTCGCTGTCTTTCTGTCTGCCTATTCCCTCTTATTCTTCTTCGGCACCTTGCACTGGTATTTAAAGTGACCTAGCTTGTCACAGTTCCAGCACTTTATAGAACTCGCGTCCTTCTTTGTCTGACTCTTTCCTATGGATTTCGACCTCCCCCTAAACTGCCTTCCCTTCGGTCTGCCTCTATTCTCTGTATTCAGCGCTGACCCTGAGGACGATCCTGATCCTGATTCGTTCCTACGAATCTCTTCCCCGATCATCAAATCCCTCATCTTGTCAAACTTCAGGTTAGCGTCTGTAGCGCTAACGACTGTCATTGTACCAGCACAACTGTCTAGCAGAGACGATAGCAAAATTAGGGCCCAAATCTCATCATCAAATTTAATGTTCACCGAGTCCAACTGTGAGGTTAGCATGTTGAACTCATTCAGGTGCTGCTGTATCGGTGTTCCCTCCGCCATCCTCAGAACAGTCGTCTAATTAGATGAACTTTGTTCGCCGTCGATGGTTTTTGATACATCTCCTCCAAGGTTTTCAGCATCTCCCGTGTAGACTTCGCGCCTGTGGTATGGTAGGCCACTTCCTTAGACAACGACAAACGCATCGCGCTCATCGCTTTCCTGTCCAATAACTCCCACTCCTCCGCAGACATCTTCTCGGGCTTCTCCTTCAGGGGCCTGGTGCAAATCCTTACCATAGAAATAATCTTCAATTTGCATCCTCCAAAAGCCATAGTCAGTTTTATCGAACTTCTCCACCAAAATCTTTCCGTCGTTCATCGTGAATTCTCCCAGGAAACTGACCTGATGCTCTGATACCAGTTGTTGAGAATTCAACCCACTCACAACCACGACACAAAAAGATAATCGAAGAAGAAAGCAATAAATAAAAACACAATAACACAACAATTCGGTAACCTAGTTCGTTACGATGTGTAACTACGTCCGGGGGCGATACCAAGCCAGGATACGCACTAATATGATGAATTTTCGGATTACAATGAGTGGAGAAGGATTCTACTATTTATAATAGCCCCAACACTTATCCCCCAAGTTTCAGCCGCGTCAATGGGTCGCGCCTGCGAGGCGTATCGTCAATTTTGACGATCGCGCCTGCTACCTTGTGTCGCGTCCGCGACTACCTGGTCGAACCAATGCTCTACTTCGCTCCATTGGTCGCAGCCGCGAGCTCGCTTGCCTCCAACCTTCGTACCTTTGTCGCGGCCGCGACTCCCCGTCGCGGCCGTGGCACCCCCCTACGACAGTTTAGGCTCCACATCCAACACATTTTAGAATCCTAGATAATAGTTTACCGTGTATGAAATTCTATAGATACATTTGTGACTTGAAATGAGCTCTAAAGTTAAATCTTTTCCTTCCCGGTAGACACATGTCCATTGAAGAAGGCACAATATTTGTGGTAATCTCTTTCCCCCAATTTTTTCATGCAACATTCAAAAGCAAAGTAGAACTCCAGATAAAAAAAGTTCCATTTTCCGCATAAGGAAAAATAAATTCTTGTTGTCGGATTCGATACGGCCGCTGCAAACACCACCTCCACCGCCGCCTTCATCCGTCTTCCGAAAGTCACTTTGGAAGGAGATTAAGAGGCGGCGAAGGATTGAAGAAAGGGGGAGAGAGTGTGAGGGAGAAGAGAGAGACTAAAGAATTTTGTTGAGTTGGCTGATTTAAAGGCTTGATTAATGTTAATTATAATTAAATCGCTCAGTTATGCAAAGATTCTGTTGGACTTTGGATTTCTGCGTACGTATTTTGCTACTGAGAAATTGTTTGTAAATATAAATGAATAAATAATACTAATTTTAATATAATACAATATTACAATCAATATATAATAAGAGTTGAATAATTATGTGTTAAAAGAAGAGTCAATGAAAAATATTTAAAAAAAAAATATAAATTTGAGTAAGTTACAAAACATTCATATTTGTTTTCCTTAATGTGTGAATATCTCTACCATCCATGTATAGAGGTCATGTTGACCATCTTGTACAAATGATGAATGTATATATGTATATTTATAATTTTATGATAAACATTTATATTTATTCAAAGTATCTAAATTTTTTTATTTTTTCAAATATAATGTTCAAGAAATTTTCAAAAGATTTTAGTGAGTACTACTAGCATTACATTCTAACTTTATTAATTTTATTTGTAGCACAAGTACACTAATAATTAATCCACATAATCAACAATATATAATTTTTTTTTCATTTAATTTATTTATACAATATGGTGCCAAACTATAGATCGATAATAGATGACTAATTTAATTTATTATACAGAAAAATCACATTAGAAATGGAAAAATATATTTTTGATTTAAAATTTTTTGATAGTTTTCTGGAAAAAATATAATGTTGAAATTATAAACTGAAATTATAAAATATTTACTAAATAAAACAAATTTTATATGATTAAAAAATTAATAAAAAGGGAAAAAATTCAAGTTAAGCTATTTATAAATAAAATGCTTTAAAAAGTAAACAAAATTCAAATTAAGCTATTTCCAAATAAATTGCTTTATATAAAAAATAATGTTTTCCAAATAAAATGCTTTATACCAAAAATATTTTTTTTTTCGGAAATGACATAAATTTGGGCGGAAAAATTTATAGATTACTATTTTGGGTGGATTTTTTTATTATATAGATATAGATAGATATAGATTTTGGGGTATATTATTTTAGTCTAATATATAACAAGTTATTATCAATAATTACTTTTTTATATTGGGATTGAATTTTACACGAAAAAAATTATGATTTTCAGAATTAATAATAAATTTTGAATGAAAAAATTCCAAAATTAATAATTTTCATTAATTTTGTTATTATATTAAGTATAGATAATACTCGAGATTTTAATCAGTGTTTGTGGGACCAGACCGGTGACCGAACCGGACAAGCCACCGGTTCAAGGTTCGATCGGTTCAACCGATCAAAGTTAACTTGTTGATTTTTGGATTTCAATAGTTTCTTATGTGTAATACAATCTAATTTGATACTAGAGTTTAACTTGTAAAAAAATTCAACATATTTCAATGTCAATTAATCCAAAGATACTTCTAACTCTAATTTTTTTTTCATAACATCCTAGTGCCAAATTTAAAATAAGATGGGAAAAATAAGGGCAAATGAAGATAAAGGTGAAAAATCTTTTTTTTTTTTTACTTAAAACAGGCTCAAACACAACTTTATTTAAAAAAAAAAATAAAAAAATTGAATATAATCCGGTTCTACCGATACGGCGGTCGAACCGATTCTCATCGATTTTGACCGATTTTATATAATTTTCGATTTCTTAATTCTACCGGCGATTTCAGGCTCGGTTCCCGATTGAACCGGTCGATCCGATCCGATCCGGTTCCATAAACCATGATTTTAATACTCCGTACGCACAACAGGGAAAAAACCTTTGTTTGACCAAGAAGTGTGCGTGTTGGAGCGACACGTAATAATGGCCTACGAGCAACAGTTGCAGAAAAGAATCTAAGTTTGTAATAGCACCAGATTTCCCCCGTTTGTATTTGTGATATTGACGTCGTCGTTTATTGCAGCTTACGTGGCGCATCAGCTTGTATTACCGGAGTCGGTAGTTGATCGATTTGGTAACATCCAGATTTCAGAAAACAAACCTTAGCCGCCCTTTTCTTCTAAGAAACCCCCAAAACAAGAATTTACAGCTCAATATTTCACAAGATTGTTGAATGCTAACCCAATTTCCACTGGTCCGGATTGATACTCACAAATACGGATATATTTCTGTAGTTTGTTGCTGCAATGGCGTTATTTCGAAAGCTGTTCTACCGGAAGCCACCTGATGGGCTCCTTGAGATTTGCGAGAGAGTTTATGGTGCGCTCTCTTCACGTGTTTTCCAATTTTGTAACCTTTTTGAAGCTCGTTTTTTCTTTTGCTTTCCTTGTACTGTGTAAGACTAGTTTGTCTGAGATTCTGTTTGAAAATTACGTGGGAATATGGAATTAGAAGGATGAATTATGGAACTGTGTTGATTACCTTCTCTAATTTTAACTCTAAGGGGTTGATGGATGAAGAAAATTAGGTCTGAAAAATCTTGTGCCGAAGAAGTAACTTTGTTTTTTCTGAAAATTAAGACGGTTGGCATTTGTTGCTTAGCATGTGTACAAGGTGGTGATGTTAGAGAACCAGATGCTGCTTCAATGCAACTAGTGCAGTAGTTGGCCAGATATTCAGTAACGGTGGAAATGTAATTACTTAAGAGAGTGAGTTTTGATAGATTCCAAATGCTGTAATTGATGGAAGTGTTATTGCAAAGTGTACATAGAATTTGAGGCTTTCCCTTTATTTGTGTTTTCGCGCTGGGTTCGAAGTTATGCTGTAAAAAAATGAAATCATGATGCTAAAATTAATTTCTAAAGCATTTAGGGTGGGGAGCAGGGACCTAGCCGAATGATGATGCAGTCTCAAATCATTAATCAACTTGATGGGAGCTCTAATAACATATCGTCATTTGTTGGTCCTGGTTTATGGTTGTGATACAAAGTGATAGTTTCTTAAGTAATTTTCAGTTCTTTTATCTCATTAGAGGCAATACTTGCTTGTGAGCAATTGAAAAATGAATTCAACCTGAACATGCGAGCGTTGTGGATAAGTTGCAGGTGTACTTGCATATTCGTTAACTATTTAGTAGCCAATTGCATCACACAAAAAAAAAGAAGAAAAAAAAGAGAAAGAAAAGAAGGTAACCAATTTCATGTTCTGCTTTTGTATTTCCAATTATCAATGAGATAGTTCCAAGTGGATCAATTTGAGATGCCAGTTACTGGTAATTGTTAGATTTTTATTCTTCTGGTATTATGTTATTCGATACATTACAAGTCAGGCACTTAACTAGTTATTGAACACCTCACTGGCTCTATATGTAAATGCGAAAACTATCCTCCCTTGTCATTTTGTAGTCTATGCTTACATTATCATGTCCATCTTTTATTTACTTTTAATGGGAGTTTTGGAATTCCAGAGTATGTTATTGCGTTTTCTACTTCTAGAAATTCTTTATCAAAGTAGATAGGAAATGAGCCACGCAACATGGAATAATAGAGTAGTATTGTCATTTGATATGAATAATTCATGATATTTCAAAAGATTTGGTTGTTCGATGAATTCCAATGCTTGTAATAAGATATTTTTAATTTTGTAGAAGGTGTTTCTGGGGAACTTTTCCGAAGTATATTTTTAATGTAACTTTTGCAGCCTATTAATTGACTTTTGCATATACTTCATTTCTACAGTATTTGATCGTTGTTTCACAACTGATGCTCTGGAGGACCAAGATTACAAAGGGTATGTAGGAGGTATAGTCACTCAACTTAGGGAAATCTATCCTGATGCTTCAATCTTGGCTTTCAACTTCCGGGAGGGGGATACCCAGAGTGAGATAGGGAATGCTTTGAGCGAATATGACATGACCATAATGGAGTACCCCAGGCATTATGAAGGCTGTCCACTGCTCCCAATGGAGGTGATACACCATTTCTTAAGATCTAGTGAAAGCTGGCTTTCACTTGGGCTGCAGAATGTGCTTCTTATGCACTGTGAACGTGGTGGTTGGCCTGTTTTGGCTTTCATGTTGGCTGCATTGTTGATCTATAGGAAGCACTATAGTGGTGAGCAGAAGACCTTGGACATGGTGTACAAGCAAGCTCCTCGTGAGCTTTTGCACTTGCTATCCCCTCTGAATCCTATTCCTTCTCAGTTGAGGTATTTGCAGTATGTATCAAGAAGAAATGTTGCCACACAATGGCCCCCTCTAGACCGGGCACTCACCCTGGATTGTATCATGATTAGAATGATTCCTAATTTTGATGGTGAAGGTGGTTGCCGACCAATATTTCGCATTTATGGTCAAGATCCTTGCCTAGTCTCTGATCGTACACCCAAGGTTATATTTTCGACTCCAAAGAACAGTAAAATTGTTCGACACTACAAGCAGGTGATCTCTTGAGATCTATAACGTCATATATTTGTTCCTTAATAAGCGTTTCATTTGCCCGAGGATATTAGACTACTGTTGGTTCAGTCGTGATATATTCTTGATCTTGTTATCTCTGAAGTTTTCCACTCAGTGTTGAAAGGGCTTGTATCATCCTCTTAAGATTTTTGATCCTTTTGAGTTCTAGAATATAATGGGATGCTCCATCCGGCTTTTGAATATATATATATTTTATCTTTTAAAACATAAACTAAAAAAGCCATCCACCACTTGCATGAAATATTTGCCATTGAAGGTTTATGTCGATGTATGTTGATATGTCTTATATCATTTTGGACTTGATCATTGAATATGTTGCAAATGGCAGCGTTCGTGTATGTACTTTGAAAGTTACATGAAGGATATAGTTGATTGAAAGCTGAACGCATAAGTACAACATAATTTAAATTCCTGAAGTACGTAGATCTGGATTATCCAACTAAAGCATGTTCAAGGTTTTGAAGCTAGGTTTTAGTGGTTTAGATTTCATCAAGGTCTAGTGTAATTTTTCTTCATTTTGACTTATTCCAGTTATAGTCAATAAAACTTAAATAGTATTCTTAAGTTTATTTTGTATTCTTCCTGAGGTAATGGCCATCAATTTTGCAAACAAATTTGTTTGCTGCCCATGTGTCTTCTAATAGAATTCAATTTTTGCCTGTTCCACTTCTAATAAAAAATCAATTTTCATCTTACGAGACCACAATTTGCACAGGTGAAGCTTCTATTTTACCTTATTATAAACTAATGGTGATTGTCTCTCTAGTCTCTCTTTCCTTCCTCCATTTTTGTTTTGCTCCATAACATATATTTACACATGGTGTGCTTGTATTATATGCTCACTGTCCTTTATCAGGATGATGTCTGTGCATCCATGGGGGTGTGTACTTTGTCTAGATGCTACTGTTCTTTAACTACAAGTTTTCCAGCACCATGGCTTTTGATTATTTCAGGCTGAATGTGAAATAGTAAAGGTTGATATCAATTGCCACATTCAAGGTGATGTTGTATTGGAGTGTATCAGCTTGCATGATGACATGAAGCGTGAAGTGATGATGTTCCGGGTCATGTTCAACACAGCTTTTATTAGGTCAAATATTTTAATGCTCAATCGCGATGAAATTGATGTTTTGTGGGATGCGAAGGATTTATTTCCAAGGGATTTCAGGGCAGAGGTATGTTTTTCTTTCTCAGATGGTGCTGATTTATGGTTCTCTCACTCTATAGAAGATATGAGTATAACCAAGAAATCGTTGTATCAATGAAGGTTCTTTTTTCGGAGATGGATACTGTAGCTAGTGTTATTCCTGTGGACTCTTCCTGCTTTGAAGAGAAGGATGGCCTTCCAGTGGAGGCATTTGCTAAAGTTCAGGAAATATTTAGTAGTGTGGATTGGTTATCTCCTAAAGGAGAGGCTGCAGCGGAAGTTCTCCAACAACTGGCTGTATCAAGTACAACAATTGAAGCCTTTTCTCATGCAGCACTTGGAGTTAAATCTGTTGCTAAGAGCCCAACAAATTTAACTCTTGAGTGTCGATCTAATTTTTCACCACAATCATCCCCAAATGCAGATGTTAGTAGAAATCAGGCTGAGCCTCAATCTTCACCAACTGAAATAAGGCCCATCATAATTTCAAAGCAAACATTGATGCCCTCTGGGGATCAATCTCCACCCTTATCGACTTTACCACATCAACTTTCGGCTGCAAAAAATCTTCATTTGCCACCCAATCAACTGTCTGACTCTAATGAAAATGGTATGGTTAAAGGCGATTCTCCTCTAAGTGAAGCCAAAATTGCGTATCCGAATAACTTACCTCCAAGTCCTCCAGCTCAGTCAACAAAAGATGCAAATCTTGCCCCTGGACGATCTCTATTGAGTCCAGAACCATTTCCTATCACTCCCTCTTTAGAGGAAAAAATAGGTCTTCAAAATTCAAGTTCCTCCCTCCCACTGCTGACCCCAGAGATCCCCAGTGCTGCATCCCATCCTTTAAAGAATAACACTACTATCACGCCTGCTATATCTTGCCCTCCAGCAGAAAGTCAAAGGAATCGTGATAAAGTTATTGAATATGAACCTCCTAAACTTAAACCCCCTTTTCCAACAGCTTCTTCAGCTGAAGATTTTGTTGAAGGCCCTATAGTTGCAAATCCTCCTCCTCAGGCTTCACCACCTACACAAATTCATTCTTCCTCAATGGTAAATGTGGAGAAATCTACTGGACCTGGATCTGTCTCTCCCTGGACAACTCTAACCTCAAATCTAGGTGCTATTCAAGTTACTGAATGTGCCTCTCCTGCTCCTCATCTTTCTTCTCACAAGATAGACACCATTCTTAAAACTGCACTTCGCACACCTCCTCCAGCAGATCTCGATGCTACTCATACTAAAGAAAATTCAACGTCTATATGTCCCACTCCACCAACACCTCTTCCCCCTTCTTCCAATTTCACAGAAAAATCAGAACGTGTTGTTGGGCCGTCATCTCCTCCCTCTACAGCATATATAAACGATAGTTCAAAAGCTGATAGACCTGCACCTTGTCCACCTCCACCTCCACCTCCACCTCCACCTCCACCCCCTTTACCTCCTCTCCTTCCTCATGAAACTTCATCTGTTAAAGTTGGGCCTGCTCATTCAGCATTAGCACCACCACAACCCCCACTGTTAAAGGAACATTATGTTCCTGAAGTTGTGCCTCCACCTCCCTTAACTCCGCCATTAAGGGATATTTCGGTTGCCAGACCTGTTCCACATCCTCCTCCACCACCTCCAAAATTTCCTAAGGCGATTTCAAGTGGAGGAGAGTCCACTTCTCCAGATCTTGGGAATGATGCATCAAGCTCCGCCCCACGATTGGGGGATAGTTTGGTCACTGGAACTGTGCCGTGTCCACCCCCACCTCCTCCTCTGCCTCCAAAAGAGATATCTGGTGGAGGAGAGCCTCTTATTCATCCACCTCCATTTTATTCTGGGCAAGGTACCACAAGTTTACCAACTTTGTCGCCACCGCCCCCTCCACCTCCCCCTCCCCCTCCCCCTCTCCCTGCCAGCCCCACTACAAGAAGTTCCCCTATTCCTTCAGCACCTCCTCCCCCCCTCGCCGGCCCTTCTACAAGAAGTTCTCCTTGTGTTCCATTAGCACCTCCTCCACCCCCTACGAGCCCTTCTACAAGAAGTTCTTCTGTTCCTTTAGTGCCTCCCCGACCCCCTGCAAGTTCTACTACGAAAAGTTCTATTCCCTCAGCACCTCCTCCTCCCCTTGGCAGCCCTAGTATAAGGAGTTCTCCTTCTATTCCTTCAGCACCTCCTCCTCCCCCTGCCAGCCCTACTATAAGGAGTTCTCCTTCTATTCCTTCAGCGCCTCCTCCCCCTGCCAGTCCTACTATAAAAAGTTCTATTCCCTCAGCACCTCCTCCTCCTCCTGGTAGTCCTAATATAAGGAGTTCTTTTCCTTCAGCGCCTCCCCCCCCTTCTGTTCCTTCAGCACCAAGTTCTCCTTCGGTTCCTTCAGCACCTCCCCCTCCTTTTCCATCCACTAATGATCCTGCTAGTTTGTCAACTACTAGTAGCAAAGGTAGTAGTTTGCCTGGATCTCCATCTCCACCAGGACCGCCACCACCTGGAGCAAAAGGAAAAAGCTTGTTGTCTCGTACTGTAAGGAATAATGTGACAAAGAAATTGAAGCCGTTACACTGGTTGAAAATATCAAGAGCTGTTTCGGGAAGCTTGTGGGCAGAGGCACAGAAATCTGGAGAAGCTTCTAGGTGAAGTACTGTTCAACATTGAGAGAAAATGTTGCTATCATGCATATCGTTAACTAGTTATTTGTACAAACTCATATGTATCTTTATACTCACTTATTTTTTCTTCCGAATTTTTTTGTTAGGGCGCCGGAGATTGATATTTCAGAACTTGAATCTCTCTTTTCAGCTGCAGTTTCCTCTCCAGATCAAGACAGAAAAACAGGTTCACGAGCAATGGGGAGTAAACCTGAAAAAGTGCAGCTGGTAATTTATTCTTTCTTTGTTTTTTGTTCTGTCGCAGATTGACAAATGAACGCACACACCTTATTCACTTGAGCATTGCATTTTGGCCTTCTAACTTGTTGGTGTGGACACTTTGATCACTTATCTGCCTACACTTCACAAATAAGTACAGATTGGATCAGATTTGTTGTGCACTGGTGCTGGAACTTGAAATTTTTCTCACATTGCAGATAGAGCACAGGCGTGCATACAATTGTGAAATTATGTTGTCGAAAGTGAAGATACCCTTGCATGAAATGCTGGTGAGCTACACTTAATACCTTTCTGAAGTCAATTTCCGGAATTAGATCTAATACTTGTGACATTGCTATAATGACCCACAACCACATTTTAGCTAGCAATTTCATCTATTATAGCTTGCTAAATGATCTGTTTCTTTTCTAAGTTGGAAGATGTCTTTTCTATGTGTAACATCTGAAAGAAGTCAGTTTTCTTTATCGTTTATCTAAATATTGTGTGCCTTTCACTTTAATAAACCTGGTCATTTTCAAATTCTATCTTCATTTTGTTACTTCTTTTTCCTTGAAGAATAAGTCAGGTTGTTTGAGTTCCTGCACGATTGTTTTCACTGAAAACCGGTTAGTTGCAATTAACTCTTCAATTTATCATTCTTTTCCATGTTTGATATTCAAACTATTTATGTACTGAAAAGTTCTCTACTTTTACGAGATCCTGTTTCAGTTTTCAGTCCCTCGTGTTCAACCCTTACCAAAGTTATTATGTGATTTCTGTGTTGGCATGTGCTTATTGTGGCTTATTGCTGAAGGAGCTGGAAATGTTTGTCTTGTACTGTGGAGGTCAAACTTGAAGACGTTTGAACGTATAAATTAAATCTAGAAATGTGCATGCACCCTGACTTTCTGAGTTTAATAAGACATAATCCTTTCTTTTATAACGGACTTGAGGGTGTCTTTTATTAAATAGATTGAGACCTCAGTTACTGCAAAATATGAGGGGAAAAATAGTCGCAATATTTTACTTTCTAATGTGTTAAGACACTTGGAAAATCTTAAAATCATGTGTTTTATGTGGATCTTTTATCTTCATGTGTATTGAATGCTGTCTTCTGAACTCTGTTACATATCATAATATATATATCTCCCTTAGTGTGCGTGTTGGTTCTAATCCATTCTGCAATGAAATTTTGGCACCTTCACAGAGCTCAGTACTTGCTTTGGAAGACTCTGCGTTGGATGTCGATCAGGTTGATAACCTCATCAAGTATTGTCCAACCAAGGAGGAGATGGAAGTGCTGAAGGTGGGATATTGAGACATTTCAACTTGGTTTCTGTATGTGGCCTCACAAAATCTTGAGTTACATTCTATATAAATGCGTGCAGAACAATCTCGTTGGCATCAACCTTCGATATTTTGACTTGCTATTTCTGTTTCCAGGGTTATAATGGAGAGAGAGATAAATTAGGGAAATGTGAACAGGTATGTAGCATCTGTTTGATTAGCTCTGATTCTTTTGCACTTATGTTTTATCCTGATTCGATTTTCTATTTTTTTCCCTAAGCTGACTACTTTGGTGATGAGAAATGTGATTGTCTTCCCCTTCTTTTCCATCTCAGTTCTTTCTAGAGTTGATGCAAGTTCCCCGAATAGAGTTTAAGTTGAGGGTTTATTCTTTTAAGATTCAGTTTCACTCCCAGGTCAGAAGTTAGTCTATAATTTCTAATTTTCCAGATTTTGCTGACCTTTGTTGTAATATATATTCATTTCATGGTTTATCTTCTCGCAGGCTTCTGACCTCAGGAATAATTTGAATATAGTAAATTCTGCAGCAGATCAGGCAATTTGCATTTCTGTTTGTTAATTCCTTACTATGAATAAACAAGCCCGCAGAACTTGATGTCTTATTCGTGCTTTATAATCATGTTCTTATCAGATCAGGGGTTCTGGTAAATTAAGAAGAATAATGCAAACAATCCTCAATCTGGGTAATGCTTTGAACCAGGGTACTGCTAGAGGTCAGTAAATTTGTTTCTCTGGTAGATCATATCACATTAGTTTCTTGGTGATGTTAGCTTTCTTGGTTGTCCATCAAGATGGCATTGAATCACTAAACAATTCAGTCAAGTGAAACGCAAATGTAAAGCTATTAATAATTCTGAAATAGTCAGTTGCTAGCCACACATTAGAATAAACTTCGTATAGTTATGAGAGATGAAAGAACAGCTAGCAGTAGGAATATTATGATATGGATTTGACATAAGAGAAGGCAGCACGTCATGTCTGAAAAGTGTGTATGAAGTGAGTTGAAAGTTGGCGCACCTTTAGCACATGTAGTCCATGGAAGAAAATATTCTGTTGAAAAAATCATGTGCAATCTGTGATGAGAGGTGCCTCGATGCCATTGAACTCTTTGATTTGGAGGAGAATAAAAAGAAAGGCAAGAGAAGTCATTGAGTTCTATAGAGATTCTAGTTTGCCTTGATCCTACCCATGGGGCTGGAAGTGTGACTCAACATGAAGTTATCCTTTTTTTTTTTGGGGGTGGTCGTCTGGCAAGTAACATATTTTGCTGTGATCTGTGTGCACAAATGATGCCCTAGAAGCAAAGATTGTTGCTTGCTCCTTGATAAAAAAAAGTAGAGCTCCTGAGCAAAAGGGACATATGACAAACAATGGGGTTGTATTTTTTGTTCTGCGGTGGGGAATTTGCTTAACTTCAGGAATTGAGCGTCCTGGGTATTCAGAGTTCTGATTAACAGTAAAATTGTTTGTTCTAGGTTGGGAGGAGATGATATTTATTGTAGATGTCAATCATATCAGGAAAGTAGGTGGTGGTGTTTTATTTGTTGTTCTAGGTTGACAGGAGATGATAATTATTGTAGATGTCAATAATATCAGGAAAGTAGGTGGTGGTGTTTTATTTGTTGTTTTAGGTTGTGTTTATGTAAATGCCAAAACTGAAAAAGTAAAAGTCCACATATTTTGAGACCCAGCACAAGAGTTGGGGAATGAGAATCAAACATGTAGGTTGAGTACCCAAAAGAAATGAAGTACAGCATTTAATTACATTAATCCATAAAAATGTGTTAAATTCTTCTTATTGAAATAATATATGGTTTGACCTCTGATCCTTCTATGCCTGCTTTGACTTTGTCCTGCCACAAAGTGAAGAAAATTGCAGTCAACATCGCCAAGCATTGACCTGGATAGGGTGCTGAAGTAGACAAAACCGATCTTACAGAAGCTTCAAGAAAATATATGAAAACAGTATTGGTTCTGAACTCATTTGTCATGATCTGCTGCACTAGAGCGAGTTGAGCTTGCTTCAGGCAGTGTCTTGGACTTGATGTGAGAGAGAACTTTCTCTGAGTCTGTTCCTTCTTAAGAAGGAGTTCCTTTTATTGCATGTGTCTCGACTTCTGGGAGAACTTTATTAAAGTCTGTTTCTTCTGGGAGACGTTTCCCTTCTTGTATGTCTCTTGATTTGAAAGAGGGGTTTTCTTGTGTTTGTACTTATCAACTTCTTTGGTTCTGATCTTGGTGGAGGGAATATATGTAGTGGGGCCTCGCATTAGTTGATAAGTATTTAGCATGGTTTACGTTCTCAAAAGGGTACTAATACTTTGAAAATCAAAATATATAAGAATGCCTGTAGCCTCTAGAGGCACTAAAAAGATTTGTTGCAGTGTTGATTGTGATTAAGTAAACGAATCTCATAGCCACCGAGGCATTTAGCAAAAATAGTGCTGATTGATTCATTGAAAGAATCTCATAGAAGAAACTGGTCTTGAAGTGAAAGCCTAAGTCTTGGAAGGGTAAAGTGGGCATTCGTAGACAGAGCTAGGTGTTTAAGAAAGGCAAATGAGACAACAAACCAGTCTTCATCAAGGCACTGCCATGTATATACATTTTAGAAATCTTACTGGTATCTGTGTCTTTCTGATGAATAAAGGACATTGACAGATATTGGCTCTTGGCAAAGAATTTGATATTTTAGCTTATCTAACTTGACCACCATGGCACCATGGAATATGACTGGTCAAAGAGCTTTCTCCTGTTAAATGGTTGGCATGAATTGAAGTGCTTAGTAGAAAGCAGAACATACTTTTGGGATGAGGAGACTTCTAACTGTACTTAGAAAAATATCTCACATATATTATGTACTTCTAGAGCCCTTCTGTTATATACCTGAAGCTTTTATTTTGGTGGAGAAAGCACCATCTCCCTTTGATGCATGAACTTTTAAATCACACATGTGGTGAATTAGACCTGACCGCGTAACATTTTCTTACCCTCATTTGGCCATTACAGAATATTCAACTTCTACTAGTTCCACTAGAAAATTGTCATACTCATTGTAGCAGTGACCTTTTCAGTTTTGGCTTAACCATTTCATTAGAACTTGGAAATGGTCTCCTGTTCCAGATGCTGTATGTCATCTATCATCTAGAGTGACTTTTACTACTGAATTTTCTGCTCATATTGCTTAATTCCATTTAATTCTACAATGTGATGAACAAGAGTGCAGCTAAATGGAATTAGGTAAACTATCTAATGGAATTAGGTAAACTATCTTTTTTTAGCCGATTTTCAATTCAGAAACACTCTTCAATTGGTTGAATCTTTAGAAATACTTATAGCTGATTCTTTTCAGGGAGCACTAACATGATTATGCTCATATATTTTTTGCACCTTTATCTGTAGTGCTTGAGTCGTGACATCTCTTATATCAAGGCAATTAGTATTACGGTTGCAAGTAACATGTTTTATTCTGATGATACCGCACTTCTGCAAGGAGTCTCACCCTCTCCCAATGCAATTTTAAACAGGGTCTGCTGTTGGCTTCAGGTTGGATAGCCTCCTCAAACTTACTGACACTCGCGCCCGCAATAACAAAATGACATTAATGCATTATTTGTGCAAAGTAAGGATCAATTTGCTTTGCAGCTAGTTTCTTCTGATAGTACAATCAACATGCACTTGAATGTAGGAAAAGAACATGGTTTGTTGGCTGTCCCTTGACATTTTAGTACAATTGAAAAAGGCTCATCGCCGATGACCCTGCCTATTTAGCACTGATAAATGAAGTGTGTAGTAGGGAGTACTATAGTTAAAGGATTTTAACCTGCCTTTGATGTGCAACTGTAGAATCGTTTTTTATAGTTAACTTAAGGCGGATTTAAAGCTCCAAACAGTGGTCCTTGCTGTTTTTTAAGCTTAAAATGGTTGTACATTTTGGTCATACCAAATGTGTATGGTTTCTAAGAGGTATCTTGAACTCGTAATCTAGTTACTCGAAACATGCACTTACCTTTTATAATAAACCATTTGGAACAATCTTCTGGAGCGTGCCTAGCTTTATCCCTTCATATTCCAACCAAGGGTGTGCATTCAACTTTCCTTCCCCGAAAAACCTGGCTGATCTATTGTTTCTCTTTGCTGGTCAAATTTTAGCGGATAATAAATTTTGCAACGATAAAGCTTCATCCTAAATGTGATCAGTGAGTTGTTTTGATGTTATCTTTTTCCTTCCAGGTGCTCTCTGACCAATTACCTGAGCTTCTTGATTTTTGGAAAGATCTTTCCAGCTTGGAAAATGCATCGAGGGTATGATTATATATGTATTTGGTTATGCTTCCAATAATCTGTGCTGGCAGTAATGATGTTAAACTTATATTGGATGGCACTCCTAAACTGGATCAAGCTTATTTTTTACAGATACAACTAAAATATTTGGCTGAGGAAATGCAAGCCATCAACAAAGGACTTGAAAAAGTTATGCAGGAGTTGTCCATGGCTGAAAATGACGGACCTGTGTCTGATCAGTTTTGCAAGGTAATTTCTTGATTATATCTACCACGAGATAATATATATTTTTTCCCTTTTCATCAGCAAGTATAATTCTGGGACTCTGGATTATATGTTTCTTTCTTTTCTTTTTTTCCTGTTTTTTCTACTAGATAATTATTTAGCACTTTAATGTACGAACCTTTTATGTTTGTATGTGTTTATTTCATACATGTCTCAAATTCTCAATAATCTTGTTCGTGAGCTCCATTTTTGGGAGTTACGTGCTCTTTACGGAAGCTGGTGCCCACTTGAAGAAGCCAGGGTCTGGGTGAACTTCAAAATGTAACTTTCATGTGTTTCACATAATTAGTTTGATCACGAACAGCGATAATGTACTTTAGAGCTCCCAAAAGAAATCCAATCAATATCGCTTTTGGCATCTGAAGCCACGACTTTATCTTTGTTCTAATCAGTTCATTTCGTTGGTGATGAACAGTGCAAACTAAGTATCCTATCAGTGCTTATCACTTGCAAAATGTGTTGATGGAGCTGGAAATGGGAACATTGGATGTGGTCACGCTGAGTTCTAGTGTGCTTGTTTCAGAAAACCATAAGCAATATGGTTACATGTCAAAAGAATAAATGCAAACTATGATGCCTTGAATTTGATAGAGTTAAGACGGTAGAATAAGGGAAAACACTGCAATTGAATAACCAATCCTCAACGAGGCCTCAGAACGAGTCGTTCTGCCACAGCTCAAAGCTGCCAATTTCACAAAATCAGAATACCTAATCCTACGTGAAAAGGGAAATAAATATTAGTTCCTACTAAGGCCCATGCATAAGGCATAAAGCCCGCATACGTAATTAAAAGAAAACTGAATAATAAATAATAAAGGAACTACTAATAAAGCCCATCAGGCTGCTGCTGTCTTCTTGAACTGGCGCCGGGTATAAACCTTCCATGCACCCGGCGCGACTCCATCAATTGCCTCCGGCGACGGAACAGCCTTGTCCTCAAGGCTAAAATTGGGGAATTGCCCGCGCATATCAGCCACATCCACCCAACTACTCTCCTCGACCCCTAAACCGAGCCACTGAATGAGCACTTGGTCCACCGTAACCCCATCACGAACCACAGAACGACGTTCCAACACCATGCTTGGAATAAACGGAGGGTCGACCGCGAGTAAGTCATCCGGCAACACAGGGGAAACAGAAGCTGCTCCAACTGCTGGCTTCAACAGAGAGATGTGAAAAACCGGATGCACTTTTGAATTATCCGGTAGCTTAAGACGATAAGCGGTTGCGCCAACTCGAGCGACTACTTCAAATGGCCCAAAAAAACGTGGCGCGAGCTTGGCGTTAGTAGCGGAAAACAAACTCTTCTGGCGATACGGCCGAAACTTGAGGTACACCTGGTCGCCCACATGAAACTCTAATGGCCGTCGGTGCTTGTTTGCCTCGCGCACCATGCGCTCCTGCGCACGCTGCAAATGGAGTCGCAAGTGAGCGAGCACCTCATCCCTCTGGCGGAGTGAATCCGCCACAGCTTGCACCCTAATTTCCCCGGGCAAAAAGGGAACCAAAAGCGGAGGTGACCGCCCATACACTGCCTCAAAAGGTGTCATGCCGGCACTTGACTGGAATCCAGTATTAAAGCAGAATTCAGCCCAAGAAAGCCACTGCCCCCAACTCTTCGGACGTTCGGACGCAAAACAACGCAAATAAGTTTCGAGACACCGATTCATAACCTCCGATTGACCGTCCGTTTCGGGATGGTATGCGGAACTCATCCGCAACTTCGTCCCCGAGGTTTTAAACAATTCACGCCAGAAGGTACTCAAAAAAATCGGGTCACGGTCCGACACTATCGACGTCGGCATCCCATGCAGCCGAACAACCTCTTTCGCGAACAAATCAGCCACGGTCCGCGCTGTGAACGGGTGTCTCAACCCCAAAAAATGACAATATTTAGAGAATCTATCCACCACCACGAGGACGCAGTCAAACCCCCCAGAACGCGGTAATCCGGTAATAAAGTCCATGCTAATATCTTCCCAAATTCTAGTGGGAATGGGAAGTGGGTTGAGCAGGCCGGCTGGGCTCTTAGCTTCATACTTATTTCGTTGGCACACCTCGCAGGCCGCCACGTACTTGGTGACCGACTTCATCAATCCCGGCCAATAAATAATTGCCGCCAACCGGCGGTAGGTTCGGAATGCACCCGAATGGCCGCCTCCGGGAGTCGCATGGAACTCCGCTAACAACTTTTTCGCCCAAGACGAGTCAGGTGGAAGAACAATCCGACCCTTATAAAAGAGCGTCCCGTGCGCAAAACTATAGTGCTTCGGTCCCTCCTGCCCCTTCTCCAACGCCGTGATAATACGAGACAAGCCCGGATCCGCCTTCACCGCTCCTTGGAGGGCCTGCCAATCCACCCACTGTGGTACCGAGACCGCTCCCAACTCAAGCTCTTCATCGCGTCGAGATAGAGCGTCCGCCGCTCTATTAGATCGCCCCTCCTTGTACATAATCTCGAAATCAAAACCCAAGAGCTTTGCAGCCCAATTTTGTTGTGCTGGGGTTGTCAAAGCCTGGGCCAACAGATGCTTCAAACTGCGTTGGTCCGTATAAACCACAAAACGCCGTCCCAGCAAGTAAGGACGCCAGTGCTGGACTGCGAGCACCAGTGCCATAAGCTCCTTCTCGTACGCTGATTTAGAGAGCAGTCGCCCCGACAAACCCTTACTGAAATACGCTAGTGGTTGTCGCCCTTGCATAAGAACCGCGCCGATACCGCGACCTGACGCATCGCACTCGATCACAAAAGGTTGGGAAAAATCAGGCATGCGCAACACCGGAGCTGAGGTGAGCGCGTTTTTAAGAGCCCGGAATGCCTCTTCTGCCTCAGCAGGCCAACTCCATCCCTTCTTTCCCTCTTCTTTTTTAAGCAAAGCCGTCAACGGGGCTGCAATCTTACCATAATTACAGATAAAACGACGATAGTAACCTGTCAATCCCAAGAAACCCCGTACCCCTTTGACAGACGTAGGAGTCGGCCATTTTAATACCGCTCCGACCTTGGCCGGGTCCACCTGCACACCCTTGCTGGAGACAATATGGCCTAAGTACTCAACCTGCGATGCGCCGAATACACACTTCTTTGGGTTAATAATCAGGGAGTGGTCATTAAGTATAGTAAGTACCTCGCGCAAGTGGCATAAGTGATCGGCCCAACTAGCACTGTAAATCAATATGTCATCGAAGAACACTAACACAAATTTTCGCAATTGGGGCCGGAATATGTCATTCATAAGGCACTGAAAAGTGGCCGGTGCATTGGTAAGCCCAAACGGCATAACCCATCTTTCTTGCGCACTAACAAAACCGGACTAGAATATGGGCTATTACTCGGCTGAATAATTCCTGCTGCTAGCATTTCCGCGACTAATTTCTCCATTTCATCTTTTTGCGAGTGGTTGTATCGGTATGGACGAACTGACACCGGAGGCACGCCTTCCTGCAAGGTTATCCGATGATCATACGATCGGGCTGGTGGAAGGCCCCTAGGGGGCAGCGTGACCGCTGTAAATTGCGCGAGTAGTTGTTCCACTTCAACCTGCATCTGTGTGGTTTGTGGTGGGTCGGCAGCGACGGCCTTCGGGTGTGGCCCATCCACGGCCCATAATAACCAAGCTTCGTCTTCCGGCTCTAAGGAACTAAGATCAGTGCGAGCACAAGCCTTCCGGGTTAGCGAAGGGTCACCCCGTAAACACACCTTCTTTCCCTCGACTTCAAATTCCATAGTGAGTTTAGCCCAGTTTGCCGTAACATCTCCCAGCTGAGCCAACCATGAAACTCCCAGTATGACATCAACACTGCGGAGAGCAAATATATAGCAAGTAATATGAAATATCTGATCAGAGATAAGGAAAGGTACTGCCTTACAAACTCCGCGAGTGCGCACCGTCGTGCCGTCCCCGAGTACGACAGAAAATTCTGTCGTATGTTCCACTGCCAAGTTCAGAAATCTAGCGACATGGTCCGCAATAAAACAGTGGCTAGCTCCACTATCCACCATCGTCAATAGTCGTCGGTCTCCGACCTTACTAAACAGCTTCAAAGTTCGGGCCCCGTCAAACCCATTTGATGACAGCTTGGAAAGTTGTAGCTGTTGCAATTCTGTTTGCATATCCTGCCCCTCGGTCTCCTCACCCTCCTGCTGCTCTAATTCACCCTCCGTCTCTGTCGTATCTTCCTCCTCTGCCTCCAAAATTACCATGAGTGACTTGGCGGCACACCTGTGCGTGGGGCTGTATCGATCCCCACACTTAAAGCATTTTCCTTTCGCTATATACTCCTTTTGCTGTTCGGGACTGAGTCGTGAGTTGCGACTCCCACGTGGAATGGATGATGCCGAGGATGAGAATGGAGGTCGGTGTCCCGGCTGTGGCGACCCGATCGGGTTGTTCGACGGGCTACGGTAGGATGCAACGGACCGTGTGAAAGTACCTGTGGTGAACCCCAACTTCGGGGGTGTGGCTGAGGTCCTTTGTGATCGAGCTATGCGGCGGGCCGATCGAATGGCGGCGAACACATCTGTCATCTCTGAGTCTGGTATGCGATCCCTAATTGACAACTGCAACCCGCCCAGAAACATACCCAATTGTTGCTCGGGGGGTAAGTCTGGTAGTTGGGCGATTCGTTCCTCAAATAGGGATAAGTAGTCTTCTAAGGACCCTGTTTGACGGGTTACGTGCATGGCCTCGTACGCATTAATGGCAGAGCTGTCGCCAAAACGCTCTATTAATTCCCGCGTAAACTGCTTCCATGATATAGTTGCCGAGCGACGCAATACCCACTGCGCCCAGAACATCGATCGTCCAGACATGGCAATGAGTGCCAATCGCACCCTTTCCCCCGTCGGGGTGCGATGTACCAAGAAATACTGCTCCGCCTGAGCTAGCCACGCGATGGGGTCCGTCCCATCGAACAACGGTAGGTCCATCCGTGGTATTGCTGCTGCCAACGTTCCCCCTTCCCCGAATTGCTCGCGGTCTTTTCCGCTATCCGTCGAGCATCTGGAACCTCCCTGCTGTTCCTTGTTTATTAGTTTAACCGGGCTACTGGAACCTCCCTCCTGTTCCGTGTCGGGTAGTCTAGCCAAAATAGCGGCTAGGGTCTTTTCTATAGATCCTACCGAGACTTCCAACCCGCCAACTGCCGCCTGCACTTCCCCTATCGTCTTCTCTACCTGTTCGATCCGTTCCTTCTGCGTCGCCATGATGAATCCACGCTCACCGCACCAAATTGATAGAGTAAAGACGGTAGAATAAGGGAAAACACTGCAATTGAATAACCAATCCTCAACGAGGCCTCAGAACGAGTCGTTCTGCCACAGCTCAAAGCTGCCAATTTCACAAAATCAGAATACCTAATCCTACGTGAAAAGGGAAATAAATACTAGTTCCTACTAAGGCCCATGCATAAGGCATAAAGCCCGCATACGTAATTAAAAGAAAACTGAATAATAAATAATAAAGGAACTACTAATAAAGCCCATCAGGCTGCTGCTGTCTTCTTGAACTGGCGCCGGGTATAAACCTTCCATGCACCCGGCGCGACTCCATCAGAATTGAATCTACTTATCAGTCTAGGTTCATGTCGGTGATACCCATTACAGACGGATATGAGGACTGGAAGCAATAGCGGATGTATCAATGACTATAATTTGAATTTAAACAGCTAATTGTTTGTATTGAAATGTCAGTATAGGTTCTGTTGGCAATACCTACTACCAGGCATATCTGAAGGCTGGTTATAATGGCGGATGTATCAATGGCTTGTAATCTAGAATTGAATTTAATATAGCTAATTTCTTGTTTTATATTCCGTGCGACAAGGAAAAAGAAAAAAAGCATTTGTACTGAAGTCTGAAAGCAATTTTCGACTTTGTCATCAGATATTCTTGTATATTTTATTGATGGTCTCTTTATTCCAGGCATTGAAGGAGTTCCTTTGTTTCTCTGAAGGTGAAGTAAGGTCTTTGGCTTCACTTTACGCTGGGGTGGTACGTATGAACTGGTGTTGGCATCAGCAATTGGGGCATTCAATTATTTTGTTTTATTTTGAACACCTTGCACCAAAATATATTAATCTATTAATGAGTGCAGGGGCGGAACGTAGATTCACTGATCCTTTATTTTGGGGAAGATCCAGCTCGTTGCCAATTTGAGCAAGGTGATTCTGACACTATTACTGTTTACAGTGATTAATTTCGGTCAGACCAAATTGTGAGAAGTGTGTTCATTGCTTTGAATCTGTTTTCAGACTAAGATGCTTACAATTTATTATATATATGAAACTTGTTTGCAGTGATGTCAACACTGATGAATTTTGTGAGAATGTTCAAGCAAGCTCATGAGGAGAACTGCAAGCAAATAGAGCTCGAGAAAAAGAAGGCAGAAAAGGAAGCTATGGAAAAGATGAAGATGAATGCTCCAGATTCTGGACATTTGTTACAATCTGAAGTCAAAAGTGTCAAATAGTTGGGTGTTTTTGTGCAAACAAATTCTCTCGGTTGCCGTTGCCGTTCTCCGAGGGAAAAGGTTCTTTCTGGAACGAGGGACGACATTTGATGCTGTAGAATCTTAAGATCAATGATGATGGAAATTCCCCTAGATGTCAGGTAACTGTAATTCTCTCATTCATTTAAAAAATTTGTATTTATTTTGGAGGAGATTTTTGTAATATATGTATATTGCTTGTTTCAGTTTTTTCCAGAAGAATCTGTGAGATGCCGAATTGTGCTTCTGGTTGTATATATTTTGTTAGGAAAAGAAAATGTAAGATATCTTTCCTTTCTCAGTACCTGTACAGTTGTCACCTTATATAGTTTTTTTGACCTTGAAAATGAAAGTTTTATTTTAAGAGCAAATAAGGCATTTTTTATGCCTCCTAAACTGTGAACATGTACATCTCTATTCTCCATCTTGTTACAGGCAATGTACATTGGTTCTTAAGAAGAAATAAAGTTGACTCTCCTCAGATCTAACATTGATTATTGCAAATTTTATTGGAGAAATTGATTAATTGATCGACATTTGACTCCTGTTAATTGGACATCGGTTTTGGTGCCTCTCCCGCGAGTAAACGTTGTAGACTTCCTATGTCCTGGATGCAAGGAATTGAGATGATGTTGATACAAAGTAGATAAAAAAGTAAAGCTGTTGGGCATGAATGATGAAGCTATTTTTCCTCATGATGGGAGCATCTGCATAGCATCAATTGCCAACTCTTTTCCGGAAAAATGTACTAATACCTCACTCCTTCATTCTTGTTTCTTTTTCTTTTATATCAATTGCTATTGGGCCCTTCTTTCAACTTTTCCTCAACAAAGGTGTTAGGTGACATTGAAATGCATAATTGCAAGAATAAATTTCAACAAGCTCTTTTTTATTTGGCTTTTTTTTTTTCTCTTCAAATTAATCTGCTAACGTCTCCAACTAGAGACCGTATACCCAAAGGTGGTCAAGACGGTGTTGTCGTACTGGACCCTTATTTTGTTAATATAATATATATTTGTGAGATGTAATATTATATTAATTTGTAGTGTGGAATAAATGGTAGGTAAAGGAGAAGGAAACTTTTGCGAGTTTAATCCTTCTCTAGCCTAATTCTTTTACGGTTCTTTGCAGAAAAGGAAATACAAACATACAAATTTTATTTTATGTTTTTTTTTAGTTGTAAGTTATGTTTTTTGTTTTATATATTGTCTAGTTGATGAAAATATTTTTGAAAAAATAATATTATTTATTTTATATTTTTCTTTACTTACAAGTTATGAGTGTGTTTGTTTAAGGTTATCCTCAATATATTTAGGGAAGACCAAGTCTACTTTTTTATCTACTTTTCACCACTTTATTTACATCACCTAACAATACTTCAACAATCTCTAATTTTAAATAAACACGCTACATTTTTTGTTTCATATATTGTCTAGTAAGTGAAAATTATTTTTGAAAGCAAATACTAATATTTTAAGGGGCTCTATTTATTTTATGTTTTATTTTTCAGTTGCAAGTGATGTTTTTGTTCGATATGATTTTTTGATAAATATATTTTCTAAAAATGATATGTATATTTTAGGGGCTTCATTTTTTTTAATTTTGGCACCAGGCCCTTTAAAATATTGGACGAGACAGGCATACCCTTTTTGAAGCTGCAAATGAGGGTGTTGCAGTTCCAACTACTGGCAATGCAAACTTCAAGCATTGAGGAATGCGCTCACTCCATTTTTTTGAGGATCATCTAGCTCTTCTCCAAGTCTTTAGGTTATTTTAATTTCTATTTTATCTTACAATTTTTATAATACTAGAAATAAGCACGTACTTCATATGTGGTCGATATTTTTTATTATAATTATTGCAAATAATAAATTATAACGAAGTAATATTTTGCAAAAAAATTGCGTCCTTAAAGTAAAAGCAATATGTAGTTGTTTATCATGACAATTTATTAAATTAAAGTGACTTAATACTATTTGAGACTTATGACCAACCTAATTTTCCCGCTTTTACTAACTTTAATATTACTTATTGAGAATTAGAGCATGATATAGGACATATTTTTTTAAGGTTGGGGAGTGCTGGGTCAAACTTGACTGAGGGAGTTAATGAGTGTGCTTCATTGAAGTTTGGTCCCCTAATCTACTGGGTTAAACCATAAACAAACATACCCATAATGTGACATAATTTTTCCTATAAATTATCGATACCTATGTAACTCCAATCAATCAAGTAAAAATTATATTTGTAACATGCAATAATTAATCAAATTATCCTAAAGAAAATATCAAATAGTCAAAACCAGAGTGATAATACATTTCCGGGGAATTTTTTTTTGAAAGATAATTATAAAGTTTTTCTCTGGTCTGATATTCAATATAGAATTATTAATGTAGATCTTTAATATGTTGAAAATAACGTAATAAATTAACTAAAACCAGCTAAATTGTTTTATCATTTTTATGTATTTTCACTATTATATATTATCTTTTGTCTATTGCAAATAAAGAGTAGTAGAATTAACAAAAAAAAAAAAAAACAAATTCTAATGTGCACCAGTTGCACGATACAATCCGTGGTGGGTATCATAATTTATGCATTTACTTGGCCAAGTGATACATTTAAGCATAAACATTAATACATTTTCACCATGATACATTTACAAGAACATGTAATAACTATAGACATAAATACAATTTTTTTCTTCCATGACCTAGATTGCACATATATAAGATCCGTGCGATTGGTGCACAAGAGACCTCCTAAAAAAGAAACGTTCAATTGTTGCATCTTATTTTTCCTTTTAGAGTTCATGTATGATACCTTTATTGCAATATAATTGTATTTTAGTGTTGTTGCTATAATAAATTTCAACAATATAATCTTATTCTATTTCTAGATATTTGAAGTTAAAAAATTTAGGTAAAGAGCTGAATTTAAACTTCAAGTTTTTATAACTTTTTTATAGGAAAAAGTTGAACATTAGTTTTCAAAACACAACATAAATGAGTTTATGTAACACACAAAAAGCGTTACATATATACTAAAAAGTGTTACGATTTATCTTAGGTAACACGTCACTGGTGTTCAATTTGTTGGTGTTACTTAAAGTCTAAATTAACACTTTAGATAACCTTTAATAACATTTTTCATAAGTTCCACATTAGATTTTAAGTTATAACATTATAGGTCTAAATAAATGTTACATATAACCCTTTATGTAACACTTTTTAAAAAAAAAAAGGAAAATTTCGAATGTTATGTCATAGCTGGATTCAATCCCAGATTGTAAGCCTGCAAGATCTTTAATAATGCAGGACAAACCACTAGGCTATAAAATTGTTTTGTTTTATTTTATATATATTTAATTCTTTTGTTGTAACATCAATAAATTATTATCAAGATTAAATTTTCATCAAACTACAACTTAACTTGATTTTATTTATCCTATTCTACTATCTATTTTGATAAAGTTTTCGTTAATTTAATTTAAATTTCGCCCACACATACACACACACACACACACACACACACACACATATATATATACACATACTCTCTCTCTTTCACAAACAAATATGTATGTATGTATATATGTATGTATGTATGTATGTATGTGTGTGTGTGTATGTATGTATGTGTAACGCCCCATTTTTCTCAGAATATAAATAAGTTCGAGACGTTATAAATTTTAAAAAAGAAATGACAAAATTTCAAAGACAGTGGAATTTCAAACCTAATAATAATTAGAAACAAGCCAATGTACGTTTGGAGCAGTAACCTATCCATAACACAACATGATTTATATAAATATAGTACCTATAAGTCCAAAAAGGTGTTTAGCGTAACAAAATGACATTTTGCTCACAGCCGAATCATAAAGTAAAAGACAGATCACTATTCGTACACAAACAAATAGTTCACGTGAATCCCTTATTTGATTTACAAGAGGGACTCAAGATTTATATTTACAAGTGAAAAACGTCAACCTAGTAGCCCACACACCTAGAGTCATCTTTTCACACTTGCTCCCTAACCTGAAATATTTATATTTGGGGTGAATGTTTGAAATACACCCAGTGAGGAACTTCGAGATTGCATAAGTTCAAGGGCATGAATCTGAGTTCACATAGCAAGATATATTAAATAGAATCTAAACAATAGTATCAAACGTGAGTGATACCCCCCAGAGTAAACTCAACGTGGACATTGTATATTCGGGCGAACCCGACAATAGGGCGAAGCACATTCGCCATAAGGCAAGGAAAACTTAACATAGGAAGGTGTTATACCTATATGGGAAGTTTGCCCAGATCCATAACAGAATATACCCGTCAATATAGGGCGATGTATGTCCGCAGAGCATACCCGTCATGATAGGGCGGTGTGTACACCTGGCCTAAAGTAGGGTAAATCTAACACTATTGGGCCGTCCCAACTTGTAGATCTATTCCTAGCATAGAACGTGGTATATAAACCGTCAATATAGAATGAGCATTGCCTGTGAAGTCTTAGCATACTATGCACATATCACTACACATGTAAATCACATAATACATTTCAACTTAGGCAATCATAATATTCGAATATTTAAACTCATAAGTGAGAGTAGAAGCTACCCCCACCTTAGAATGCTAGATGTTCATGAAGTGCAATATTCCCAGTTTTCACCTCTTCGGAACCTACAATAGTGAAAACTATTTCTTTAGTACCTTATATTACATAATATTAATAAATATTAATAAGATTTAAAATAGAGGCTTGTAAGGTTTCTAAGATTTTCTCAAAAGGTCGATATTGTCAATATAAATTTTTTAGAAAAATTTGGTCGTTTTTAGGAATTTGCTAAAAAACAAACTTAGAAGGTAATAATATTAATAAAAAATTTCTAATTAATTAATTTAAATTTTATACTTATTTTCTATCTAACACAATTCTATTTATGGACCTAACTATTAAATAAATGGGGCCTAATATATAATTACTAGAATAACCCAATACCACTTAATGTTTGAACATTCCTTTACTTACTTCATGGTCTAATTAATTAATAGCCCAAAACCCAATTATTTATCACTCTTACTTATACTCAGAACTAGCCCAACAACTAAATCTAATTAAGAGGCCATGATCCAGCCTAAATTCCCTTTCCCTTCCCTTCCCTTCTTCTTCTTTCATACGCGCACACATACACACACTAGAACTAAAAACACATGCACCCAACACACAGACTCACACACACACACATTATTACACACACACACACACTATTACATACGCGCACACACGACATATAAACACTGTCGGAGACGACGACGGTGTTGGGCCCCTCGTCACCGGTGACTCATCCCTCGGTATGGGTGCAGAAACGTCGAAGATGGTCGGAAAAAGGGAAATTCAACCATATAAGCTTATCGTCTAATTTTTATTATATTCTCCGTCCCTATTTATATCAAATAAAACCTTAAACTATTGATTTTTATAAAACTGATCGAAGATCCACGTTCTTCGAATCGAGGGCTTCGATTTGGTATATGATCTGACAGGGTTCGACAACTTTTGGAATTAGTTACAGTCCGACGGGTCGGTTTGGGAACGTTGGTCTGGTGTTTATTTCGACATCAATTTAAGGTCGGAAGATGATATTTTCTAATCAAATTGACCGGGCAACGATAATCTACGTTCTACAAGCTTCAATCCGGTATATTTATCTTAGTGATCGGATAGTCCAATAGTTGGAACGGTAAGTCCAAAGATAGGCTGACTGACGATGTTCTTAAAGAAGAAACGAAATTAAAGGTTGACATTCTTACTGTGTTTCTCGCAAAAGACCAACAACTTAACACATTCAATTCTATATGTATTAAAAGTCAAAGCCTCAACTCATCTCTCTCTCTAAAAAACGCTCTCTCCTCTCTCTAAAAAAAAAGAGAACAACTTGGTCATCTTCCTCCTATTGCCGCCGGCCAACCTTTATTTATTTTGCCTTCTTATCTTTTATTTGTTTGTTCCTGTATGCTTTTTCTATTGTTTACCCAGTTCTCTGTTTTCACTTGTCTTCTTATTTACGAAGAACTGTTCTTCTCCATTTGTCTATTTTCCAGATTATTTGGTTTTATTCGTTCATATCTTTTTATTATAATCTGTTCTTCTAGGAGCGCGTCCATTTTTGGATCTGGGTGTGCTCAAAGGTCAGTATTTTGGTTTTTCTGGGGGACCGCCTTATGCAGCGCAGATGCGAATCCCTTAAGGCTCGTCTCTTAAATCATTGCGGTGCATTTGGATCTTCGTGACTTCATCACTGGAAGTCAAGATCCACTTGTGATTTTGGTGCCTTAGCCGCCTTTGCTGCACCAGTTCACCTTTCACTGAGGATTCAGTTTGTGTTTGCCACTTTCAAGCTTCTCCCTGAAATGGGAGATCTGGTCCCATGGCGGCGTCCTCCTGTTGGTGTTTGCGACCCATGGTGGCCTGCTTCCCGAGTCCGCCGCCTTGCCACGATCTGAAGGTCTTGAGCGCGACCATGGCTGCGGACCTTCAGGACGGACTCGTTCTCACTGAGTCAGCCGCCTTGCCGAGTCAACTCACTATTACGAGTCGACCCACTGAGCTGCGAATCGAGGCTCAGAATCTAGCCTCCTTCCTAAGTATGGTGGCTCGCGATGGTACAACGACCAGATTCCGTGTACGAGGCTGATTATGTTTAGGTGTGCAGGCGTTCAAGAGCTTCAGATTTTACTTCTGCAGTGGAGTGCTCATGACTCCATTTCTAGGAGACCTCTGAATAAGGTCTGCGATATATTCTGATTTACTGCTGCTTGAGAACATCTTTGCATTTTCGTATCATTTAGAATTTCTGGGATTACTAACAAGACCTGTGCGCCTTTTTGCGTGAACGATGATGTTTTTGGGTTACTATGATTTTTCTGTTGTGACGACATGTCCATGGGTTGCTTTTTCTGATTTGGTGGGCTCTGGACCTCCAGCATCACAACAGATGTGGATATGATTAATTTAGCTGGGTTTGGATACAACAGATGTGGATATGATATCTTTCGTACTCTACTGGTGCAACGTTTTTGGACTGCCATATTTTCTTTGGGATGGAGAACGTTACCCCAGATGACGAGAAAGCTGTGGTAGAAAAGCTTCTTAAGCATCATCCTCATGCCGAAGATAAGATTGGTTGTGGCCTTGATTCAATCATGGTTGATCGGCATCCCCAGTTCAGGAATTCAAGATAAAAATCGATGTTTAATGGCATTGGTGAATTGACTACACCAACCTGCCTTCTCACTGATTTTGATCATGGGGCTGCTCATTATTTTAAATAGACCGCATTTTTTTGCATTCTTGCGGTTTGGTTGCTTTATTTGGATATTATTGCTGGGATTTTGGTTTATGGTGAGGAATTTCAGGCAGCGTGCTTGTCCTCGCCTTGATCATGTGTTGGTATTTGATGGATTTTTTGGAATCGACTACAATGCCAACGCTTTAGCTCGGCAATCCCGGGTTTTGTTTGGAGGCAGTCCCTCCATGGTTTTTGGCTACATGTCATGATCATGTGTTGGTATTTGATGGATTTCTTTTAATTGACTACAATTCCAACACTTTGGCTCGGCAATCCCGGGTTTTGTTTGGAGGCAGTCCCTCCATTGTTTTTAGCAGGGTTGCTTTGCGTATGTCGTGTTTTAGGATACGTCATTTGGTTGTGCTTACAGATTTGACAGCTACGAGCTAATGCATTGAAATCTCCCCAGGGATTTTGGACTCACACCGAAGTGAGGAGTGTTGGATTTCCCCCATGCTCGGATTTCGTGACATAGGGCAAGGTGCTTCGCATCTGTAGTACGCCAGAAGACAGTTCTATTCATTGCATCATATTGGCTTGTTCTTGCATTTGCTTATATCTTTCTGTACACCTTTATCTGTCGACTTGTGGCATGAAAAGGTTTTTAGTTTGCCTTTTGTGAGTGACCGTCCTGTGGTCTCCACTTTATTCGCACGTTTCTTTTCTTTTCTTTCTTTATAATACTACATATTTAACGAATTCTATATGTATTAAATAGAAGGAAACCTTATGTCTAAGTCATCTTCGTTTCCTCAAATTTAACACACGCATCTGGCCTATTGCTGACCAGTCCAAGCCACCTTTGGTGACTACTCCAGCCTATAAGTTACGTCTGGACATGTGTATAGATATACATAGATTAGTTATTTTAATATAAAGGATAATATTAAATAATTGTGCCAAAATAATGAAATGGTGATATAACCGTAAATTAGACTAGTTTTTTTAAATTATTAGGCTATAGAATAATAGCTAAGTGGCTTATAAATAAAATGAGTTTGTCGAACTTGAGATAATATTAGTAAAATAATTCGAAAGAAAATTAGTCTAAAAATATAATAGCTAAACATTTTTTTTTCTTTTTTTTTTTTTCCGGGTGTTACATCCTATCGTCCTAAAAGAAAATTTCGTCCTCGAAAATTGACTTACCAGAAAAAGAAAGATTTGGATACTTCGCTCGAATTTCTTCTTCTCGTTCCCATGTCGGTTCTTCTCGTCCATGTTAACTGCATTGAACTTTGACAAGAGCAATTTTCTGATTTCTTAGTTGATGAATCTTTCGATCAAGTATCGCTATCGGCTTTTGCTCGTATGTCATGTTATAGTTCATTTCTAATGTCTCGTTATTAACTACATGACTCGGATCAAACACATATTTTCGCAACATGGAGACGTGGAACACATCGTCGACTCTAGCCATTTCTGGCGGTAAAGCTATTCTGCATGCCAAATCTTCGACTCGCTCAAGTATTTCGTAAGGTCTAATGAATCTAGGTTTCAGCTTCCCTCTTCTTCCAAAACGAAACACACTTTGGTGTTATCTTCAGGAAAACTTTATTGCCAATATTGAACTCGTGGTTTTTCGTCTCTTGTCAGCATACAACTTATGTCTATTGGGATGTTCTCATTCTTTCTTTGATTTTTCTGATTGCATTGATTGTGTGGTTTATTATCTCTAGACCAAATAACTTCTTTTCACCAACTTCATCCCAATATAGAGATGATCCACACTTTCTTCCGTAGAGTGCTTCATAAGGTGTCATTCTGATTGTCGCTTGGTAGCTATTATTGTATGCAAATGTTCTACCAGAGGTAAGTAATCTTCCCAGCTCCCTCCGAAATCTAAGGTACGTGCTCTCAACATGTCTTCTAACGTTTGTATAGTTCTCTCCGATTGCCTATCTGTCTAGGGATGAAATGTAGTACTAAAGTTTAATGTGGTTCCCATGGCATTTTGTAAACTTAGCCAAAAACGTGACGTGTATCATGGGTCTCGGTCTGAAATGATTGAGACTGACACTCCATGTAGTCTTATAATTTTGCGTATATATATGAAAGCTAGTTTATCCAATCCGAAGGTTGTCTTAATCGGAATAAAATGTGCTGACTTTGTTAGTCGATCCACGATCACCTAAATAACTTTGTTTCCTCGAATCGTTTTTGGTAGGCCAACTACAAAGTCCATGGTAATGTGTTCCCACTTTCATTCAGGTATCTCGAGATGCTTTAGGATTCCTGTTGGTCGTTGATGTTCAACTTTCACCTGTTGACAGATCATGCACTTTAGCACAAATAATCCTATACTTCCCTTCATGTTTCTCTACCAAAAGACCCATCGAAGATCCCGATGCATTTTGGTACTTCCTGGATGTGCAGTGTATAGCGTGCAATGAGCTTCTTCTAGGATTTCTCTTCTTAGTTCTTCATTCTTCGGCACACATAGTCTTCCTTTGAATCTCAGAAAACCGTCACTCATCAGGGTGAAATCTTGAGTTTGTGCATCCGCGACTCGCTTGCTTATCTTTCCTAAGAACTTATCCTCTCTTTGAGCTTGCGTGATTCTCTCGCATGGAGTTGGTTTTTCCATAATAGCTGTTATGCTCATCTTTATTTTATTCGGAGGTAACACTACTTCTATCCTCATCTTCGTGAATTCTTCACTTAGTTGGTGCTCATTCGTTAGTAATCAAGCTACTTCTCCCTTACCCTTTCTACTCAAGGCGTTTGCTACCACGTTCGCTTTTCCCGGATGATACAAGATTGTACAATCATAGTCCTTCACCAGCTCTAGCCACCTTCTCTGTCTCATGTTTAGCTCTTTTTTCTCGAAGAAATATTTGAGGCTCTTATGATCGGTGTAAATCTCACATTTTTCCCCGTACAAATAGTGTCGCCAAATCTTTAAAGCATGGACGACAACTGCTAGTTCCATGTCACGCGTCAGATAATTTTGTTTGTGTGGCCTTAATTGTCTGGAAGCATAGGCCGCTACCTTTCCTTCTTGCATTAGCACACATCCCAAACCTTGCTTAGATGCATCACTGTAGATAACAAACTTATTTGTCTCATCAGGTATTGCAAGGACTGGTGCTGAAACCAACCTTTGCTTCAACTCTCAAAAGCTTTTTTCACATTCTTTACTCCACTATAATTTAACATCTTTTCTAGTTAGGCGTGTTAGTGGTCCAACGATTTTAGAAAATCTCTCGATGAATCTTCTATAATATCTCGCAAGTCCGAGAAAACTTTGCACCTCACTAACGCTGTTAAGAAATGAAACACTTACAACACACACAAACAAGCACAAACCAAGAAAGAACGAAAAACAAGTTGGAATTCGGCCAAACAGAAACCGAACGCAGAAACAGAAATAAAACGAAGAACACAAAGCTTTTACGTGGTTCGATCAATGTGATCTACATCCATGGAGGCTCTATACACCTCAATTCACTCCACTAAACAATCAATTACAAGAAACAATCCAGAAAACTAGAAACCCCAATTCACAAGCCGAATTGAGCTTAAGAACCCTAGCTTTCTAATTCTAATGATTGAGAAGTGTTTACAGAGGGAAAACAACGTGTATCAACTCGTCTCTACTAGTGGAACAAATGTATATAAAGGCCTAAGCTCGAATCAAGAAGCACCAGGAGTTGTAACCAATTCAGTTCCAACTGCTCAAAACTGTTAGACGGGCCTTTCACAACGGTTTTATACACAACGGTTCCAAACCGTTGCATAATTCTGTTATAACCGCTTTGACTCCGGTTCTTTATTAACCTTCAAAACTGATCTGCCTGAAAACCGGTTCTCTAGCCCGGTTCTTCCCAATCTGAACCCGGTTCCTGATTCCTCCCAACCTCTACTACAAACTCTGGCCACTTGATGAAATTGAACTGATATCTACAAATCTCCACCTCAATGAACTCAAGTGTACTTCATCACCTCAACCTGCCTTGTTTGCTCCAGGTTTAACTACATTGTTCAAGCCTTATCAGGCTTGAGCAATGAACCATCTTGCTCCCTAGAACTGCTTTAGTTAAGAAATCAGCTGCATTATCCATGGTATGCACCTTCTTCACTTCAATAGATCCTGCTTCAATAACATCTCTTGCAAAATGAAGTCTAACATCAATATGCTTAGACCTCTCATGAAAAGCTTGATGTTTTACCAAGTGAAGAGCACTCTGATTATCACACTGAATGGTAACACACCCTTGTCTGATTCCTAAGCTTCCTTGATTGCCTCAGTTAAGGCAATGTATTCTGCCTCAGTTGTTGATAAAGCAACCACAGACTGTTGCACATTCTTCCAGCTTACAGCTGTTCCATACAAAGTAAAGACATACCCTGTAACAGATTTTCTTGTATCCAAGTTCCCAGCAAAGTCTGCATCTGCATATCCAACCAGAGGTATAGCACCAGCTTCTAGTTTCTGAAACTTTAAACCCATACTGACAGAACCTTTCAGATACCTCAAGACTTGCTTCAAAGCTTCCCAATGTGACTCTCCAGGATTTGACATGTACCTGCTCACCAGAGATACACTATAGGCCAAGTCTGGCCTGCTGCAAATCATTCCATACATCAAACTGCCAACACCACTGGCATATGGAATATTCTTCATGTGAATCTCCTCAGCTTCTGTCTTAGGACACTGATCCTTGGACAACTTGGTCTGCAGATTAACTGGAATACTTACTGGCCTTGACTCATGCATGTGAAATCTCTCCACAACCTTCTGCAAATACTGTTTCTGTGAAAGCCATAGTGTTCCAGTCTTCCTTTTCCTAATTATGTTCATTCCCAGAATCTTCCTAGCTTCCCCAAGATCCTTCATGTCAAATTCTGAACTCAATCTTCCCTTTAGCTATTGTATCTTATCCATACTCTTACTGGCAATGAGCATATCATCCACATATAACAACAGAAATACCTGGTCAACTCTTGAACCTTTGTTAAAGTATACACAACTGTCATACAAGCTTCTTGTAAATCCTGCATTAATCATGAACTTATTGAACTTCTTATTCCACTGCCTTGGACTCTGCTTCAATCCATAAAGTGATTTCCTGAGAAAACAGATCTTCTCTTCATTTCCTGGAATCACAAAGCCCTCAGGTTGCTTCATGTATATTTTTTCAATTAGATCACCATGCAGGAATGCTGTCTTGACATCTAACTGCTGTAGTTCCATGTCTTCTTGAGTAACCTTTGATAGGAGTAACCTAATAGACCAATGCTTCACTACTAGAGAAAATACCTCATTATAATCAATACCTTCTCTTTGTGTAAAGCCTCTAGCCACCAGCCTTGCCTTGTATCTGATTTTATCAGCCTTTCCAGCCTCCACCTTCTTCTTGTAGATCCATTTTGAGCTAACTAGCTTCTGCCCCTTTGGTTTGTCTACAAGCTTCCAGGTTTGGTTTCTCTCCTGATTCCATTTCCTCCATCATGGCCCCTATCCAGTGTTCACTTTCACATCAACTTATTGCTTCCTTGAAACTGCTAGGCTCTTGAAACTCCACGTCTTCTGCTACACTTAATGCATAGTAGACACTTCCAGCTTGTCCATAGAAATCAGGCCTGTGGATTTGTCTTCTTGGCCTGTCTCTACCAATGCTATAAGTTCTGAGGTTTGCAATCTCAGTTTGACCTTCTTTATTTTCTGATGAACTATCATCTTCTTGTTGAGCTTGAGCATCCTTCTCTGGTGATATCTGCTCCTCAGTAGGCTCTACCTGAATTGAAATTCTTTCAGATTCCACAGCACCATCAGCTTCCTCTTGACTTCCAGTAGAGTTATATCCCATCACATCCTCATTGAATCTTACATCTCTACTTATCAAGAGCTTCTGGTTTCCCTGTTCCAAGCACCATAACCTGTAGCCTTTTATGCCCTCAGGATATCCTAGGAATACACACCTTTGTGCTCTTGCATCAAGTTTCTCTTGCCTAATGTGAGCATATGCCAGACACCCAAACACTCTCAAATCATAGTAGTTTGGTACCTTTCCACTCCAAACTTCTTCTGAAGTTTTAAATCCTAGAGTTGATGATGTGATCTGTTTATCAAATAGCATGCAGTATTTAGTGTTTCTCCCCAGAAGGATTTGGGTAATCCAGTATCAATCAGCATACATCTAACTCTCTCCAACACAGTCCTGTTAAACCTTTCAGCAACCCCATTTTGTTGAGGGTTTAATGGGACAATTCTATGCCTTGTGATGCCCTTATCTTCACAAAACCTTGTGAATTCAGTGGATAGATATTCCAAGCCATTATCTGTCCTAAGATGTTTCAATTTCTTCCCTCTTAGATTCTCCACCTGGCTCAACCATGTTTTAAACTTAAGGAATGCATCACTCTTATTCCTTAAGACATATACCCATATTTTTCTACTGTAATCATCAATGATGGACATGAAATACCTTCCTCCTCCATGTGTCTCTGTTCTTGAAGGCCCCCATATATCAGAGTGTACATAATCAAGTGGTTCTTGAGTAGAATGTATCCCTTTAGCATAAGGCAGCTTCTTAGCCTTTCCCAGAGCACATTTGTCACAGAAATCCAGTGTCCTATTTCCCATTTCACCAATGATGCCCCTCTTTGATAGCTCCTTCAATCCTTTCTCTCCAATATGACCCAGTCTTTTATGCCACTTCATGACATCTTCTCTACTTATCACAGATTCAGCACAACCTAACACAAGAGATCCAATCAGAATAAACAGGCCATTGTGTTGCCTTCCTTTGATTACCAGCTTGTTGTGTTTAGTGATATGAAGATAACCATCTAGGGAGTTGAACTGACAGCCATTTGCCACAAGAGATCCAAGGGATAAGAGGTTTCTTTTCAGTCCAGGAACATACCTTACTTGAGAAATGGTTCTGATGACTCCATCATACATTTTTATTTGAACTGATCCTGTGCCTTTAACTCTGCAGGAGTGATCATTTCCCAGTAATACACATCCACCATCTTCTTTCTGTAAATCCTTGAACCAGGATTCATTGGGACACATGTGGAATGAACAGCCAGTATCAAGAACCCATTCCTTTTCCATCTTTATGTCTGTGATGTTTAAACCTTCTGGGGTGTCTTCTTGATGCTCAGTCACAGCCACTTCTGCCCTCTGATTTTCCTGCTTCTTCTTCTTTTGTGGACAGTCCTTCTTTAAATGTCCAGCTTGCTTGCATTTGAAACACTTTCTGGTTTCAACCCAATCTCCCTGTTTCTTTGCATTCTGAGTTCCAGATTTGTTGTCTTTGAATCCCTGGAACTTCTTCTTTTGATAGTTCTTTTTGAACTTAATGTTCAAGCCTTCTCCAGCCTGTGTTGAGCCATTTTCTCCCTGATTTTGAAAACACTTTGTCTTCAATGCTGATAGGATAGATTCATAGCTGATTTTTCCATCCCTTCCAAACATTAATGCATCCTTGAAGCTTTCCATGGACTTTGGAAGAACATTCAACACCATCAGAGCCTTATCATCATCCTCCAAGTTCACCCCCAGATCTTCTAATTCTTCAATCATCTCGACAAACTCATCAAGTTGATCAGAAATGACTTTATCATCAGTGATTTTGAAAGACATCAATTTCTGGACTTTATCATCAGTGACTTTATCCAGTTCTGGAAACTTAGATTTCTCAGCATCAGGCCATTGATCAACAGGAAGAATTGCAGAGTCTAGCCCATTTTGAATCAATACAACATTCATTTTGATTTTCCAAAGTGAGAAGTCATTTTTACCTGAAAACTTCTCCACATCCATCTTCACTCCAGCCATTCTCTCTTCCTCTTTGAATGTGTGTGCAAGTTCCCCACAGACGGCGCCACTTGTTAAGAAATGAAACACTTACAACACACACAAACAAGCACAAACCAAGAAAGAATGAAAAACAAGCTAAAATTCGGCCAAACAGAAACCGAAGGCAGAAACAGAAACAAAACGAAGAACACAAAGCTTTTACGTGGTTCGATCAATGTGATCTACATCCACGGAGGCTCTATACACCTCAATTCACTCCACTAAACAATCAATTACAAGAAACAATCCAGAAAACTAGAAACCCCAATTCACAAGCCGAATTGAGCTTAAGAACCCTAGCTTTCTAATTTTAATGATTGAGAAGTGTTTACAGAGGGAAAACAACGTGTATCAACTCGTCTCTACTAGTGGAACAAATGTATATAAAGGCCTAAGCTCGAATCAAGAAGCACCAGAAGTTGTAACCAATTCAGTTCTAACTGCTCAAAACTGTTAGACGGGCCTTTCATAACGGTTTTACACACAACGGTTCCAAACCATTACATAATTCTGTTATAACCGCTTTGACTCCGGTTCTTTATTAACCTTCAAAACTGATCTACCTGAAAACCAGTTCTCTAGCCCGGTTCTTCCCAATCTGAACCCGGTTCCTGATTCCTCCCAACCTCTAGTACAAGCTCTGACCACTTGATGAAATTGAACTGATATCTACAAACGCTAGTAGGTGCCCTCCATTCGTTAAGAACTTCAACCTTAGATGGACCTACTTCAATTCCTCGTACGAAAATGACATGTCCAAGAAAGACTACTCCATCTAGCCAAAATTCACATTTCTTGAACTTAGCATATAACTTTTCTGTTCGAAGAGTCTCTAAAGTGATCTGTAGATGCTCCTCATGTTGTTTCTGGTCTCGTGAATAAATTAATATGTCATCAATGAACACTATAACAAACCTATCTAAGTATGGGTGGAACACACGGTTCATTAAATCCATGAAAATTACGGGTGCGTTGCTTAGTCTAAACGGCATTACGACGAACTCGTAGTGTCCATAGCGTGTTCGAAAAGCATTTTTAGAAATATCTTCTTTTCTGATCTTCACTTGATGATAGCTTGATCTTAAATCTATATTCGAGAACACACTCCTTTCCTTTAATTGATCAAATAGGTCTTCTATCCTTGGCAATGGATACTTGTTCTTGATGGTAAGTTTATTCAGTTCTCGGTAATCGATACACATCCTAAATGTACCATCTTTCTTTTTGACGAACAACACCGGTGCACCCCAAGGTGAAACAGTCGGACTTATAAATCTCTTATCCAAAAGTTCTGGTAGTTGTAACTTTAACTCTTGTAGTTCTTTAGGTGCCATCCTATAAGGAGCCCTTGATACAGGCGCAAATCCGGGCATCAAATTGATTCCGAATTCCACTTGTCGATTAGGTGGCAAGCCTGGCAACTATTCAGGGAAGACGTCCTTATATTCGCACACGATTGGTACATCATCTGCCTTCTTCTCCTTCGATTCAGACTCTATAATGCTTATTAGAAATGCTTGACAATTCTTCTTTCTTAGCATCTTTGTTGCTTGCATTGCTGTGATTACCCGTGGTAGTATTCCAACCTTCGTTCCGTAGAATTTGAACCCCTCATCTCCGAGTTGTTGGAATAGGATCTCTTTATCACAACATCTAATTATCACGTAATTAGCCTTAAGCCAATCCATACCCAAGATTACATCGAAGTCTCTCATATCAATAATGTGTGAATCAGCTCATAGTTATTATCCAAACTAGTTTCTACTCCTTTACATAACTGATTAGTTCGAATAATTCTTCTTGATGGGATACTAACCTCAAGAATATGGTCATCTACTCTATCGCTTCTATCTTTAACTTTCTCAAACAGCTTAGTAGAGATAAAGGAATGGGTAGCTCCGGTATAAAAAGCACAATAGCAGGTGTATTAGAAACGAACAACATACGTACCATAGTCTCAGGTTCCTCAAAAGCATCTTGTTGGGTTAACACAAAAACACGAGCTGGTCCTGTATTTTGCCTCCCTGGGTTATTGTTCCTCCTTCCTTGATTTCCTGCCCTCTATTCTTGGTGTGTTGGGCAATTAAATTGTCCATGACCCGACTTCTTACAACGATAATACACGCTTGTCCCCATCAAACATTCTCCCAAATGATTTCTTCCACAACTAGGGCACCGCGGCACTCCCCTTCTTGCATTTGGTCCCGCATTTGATCCAATCTTAACTTGTTTATTTCGATTATTGATATTGCTGGTGTTACCCCTATACTGGTTTGGAACCTCCCACTTTCTCCTTCCCACCACCTCCATAACCCTTTGGTTGCCTCCATCTAACCTAAAATGCGAATCGACAACTTGAGCCCTTTCGACTACCTGTGCGTATGTCACGACTCCCTAAGCACCCATAATTCCACTAATTCCGGGTTGTAGTCCCATCTCAAAACGCCTCGCCTTTTGAGTATTTGTAGCCACCTTATGTGGAGCATATCTGGAGAGCTGATTAAATTTCCTTTCGTATTCCATTACCGTCATATTACCTTGTCGAAGATTGAGAAATTTTGCTTCTTTCTTATCGCAGTAATATTGAGGTAGATATTTCTGCATCACAGCCTCCTTGAATTCCTCCCATGTCATAGCTTCCCTTTATTCTTGTGTTTTGATGCGGCAGAATGATTCCCGCCAAAAGTCTGCATCCTCCGTAAGTTGAAATACAACACATGGCACTTTTTGTGTATCGATGCATACGATATGGGTAACGCCTCCAGTGCTCGTATCCAGAATTTAGCTTCTGCAGGGACTTCTTTTCCATTAAACATTGGTGGATGGAAACGCCTAAATTGTTGCAAGACTTCACTAGTTTTATCTCTTGCAGCTTGTACTGGTTGTGCTCGTCCTTCAGTAAAATGATGGGCAAGACCTCAAAGTATTGTGACGAAATCATCTTCTGGCTCCACCTGGTTGGCTGCTGGGACTGGTTGGTCAGCAACAACCATATGATTTCGGCGCAGACGTCCTCTACCTCTTTTTGCCATGATCTATTTTAAAATACTAAATTAATATACATAATAGATTAACGCAAGATATTTACTCAATAGAACAAGCATTGGACATTGACAAATAACAAAAAACATCATTTTCGTAGATGTTAGATATATTACATATACACACACATCTGATAACGATTACTAACATGTTACTGTGACAAGGCAGACCTATCAAGCTACGGCTTACACACACTATGTACATCCCAGGTCTACTCTGGAACTAGCCGTACTATTTACAACCAAATCTGCTAATAGGTCGTTACCTAACTATTCTTAGTTCGAAGTGGGGGTGAGGGCCTTTCCCTTGTTAGTGCTGTCATACTCCCATGGATTCACAATTTCACCTTCCTCAACTCCTTCTTCTCCTTGATCGCCTCCTCCATCATAAGTTCATTTCTTCAGAAACTTCGGCTTTCACCAGCCTCCTTCTCATTATCTGTTGAGATATGATCACCATCTCTCGCTGCACTGTCTTCATCGCCATCACATTACAATTGCATTAATTATCAATTGCATCCTCATCACCCCCTCCTCTTTGTCTTCTTCGTCAGCTATCCCAACAGTTTTCGTCTCCCCCTTTTTCGATCTGGAATGCAAGGGTTTCGTGAGATTTCACAGAATCTTATGATATAAAGCTTTCAGAGAGAGAGCGGCTTTGGTCATTCCATCAAAGGTGGCAATTTGCTATTCTAAAATTGTTCCATCTGGCTAGGAACAGACTAGGGTTCGATCTGAGAAAGAACCTGAGATGAAGTATGAATATTGGTCATTCGGGACGATACTGTGAATGGGAGCAAGGCAAGATCGAGGAAATCTCCACGTCTATCATCAACAAAGACTTTCTGTTTTGCAATGTGAACCCAAATTAAGCTCAGAAAAGGTAACTTCTTCCAAGATTCAGGGCGACCAATCTTCATTAACCTAACATCAATCATGGATTTCAATAAATGCTATATAAATAAAAAGTGAATTTGACAATTTTGTTACACTATTATTTCATGTTTAATTTACTATAAGTTTTGATCAAATATTTACCTTAATGTTGAGTCATTTATAATTTGTAAGAATTTTACATAAAGTGATCAACTAAAAAAATCTTATATATGTCACTGTAACATTCTTGTCAATATTTTTTGTTAAGTGTGAAATGCTTATATAGATATTATAGTTGCAAAACTCAAATGAAAAAAATACACTTTTGCTTTCTCAAGAATGAAATGAGAAATAAATTTGATAATGTCTTTAAATACCAATATAATTATTTTGATTAATTATATACATATATATATATATATATATATAATTTTTTTAATCCTAAAACAAAATATTACTTCTTGTTTTTTCACTACAAGAACATCTTAACTTTATTTTTTTTCAAACATATCTCATATCTAAATAACTCTATTGTAAATAAAAATCAGGTGTGGTGATCAGATTTATAACATTATATGTAGATAAATACATTGTTCTAACAATGAACACAACCTTCAAGTAAAAATATAAATTTGGAGACTATAAAAGTATAAATTTGAAAATCATGATATTATTAGATCGAGTTATAATTAAAGTACCTCAATTTCAAAATAAGAGTCTTGTATCAACTATTATACCAAATAAGTTAAACTTTAGAATACCAAAGTCCTATTAAACTATTATAGGTTTAATTTACTATAATTTTGATAAATATTTATTATTAACGTTAGTCGTTCATAGACTATAAGAATTTTATATAAATGGTAAATTAAATCTCATATATGATAGAATATAGTTGTCGTCTTAATACTTTTGTATTATAATTAGTGAAATAAGTATATAGATACGGTAGTTGCAAAAATTTAAAAAGCAAACAAAATTAAAATGCATTTTTTTTCTCGAGAAAGGAGAAATACAATTAGTAAGGGTTTTGAATTTTAAGATACTATGATTTAATATTTAATTATATGTTTTATTTTACTAATACTAGAAAATCATACTTTTTATTCACCCCAAGAACGCCAACACCCAATTTAATTGGTTTTCTGACATTCCATCCCTAAAAAAAAGAGAGGAAAAAGGTATTTGATATATCATAAAAATAAAACAGAATGAAAGGAAAATATAATAACCAGTCAATCTTTCTCCGTTTGTTACAGTTATAAAATAATTTGATCATAAAAGATAGAGGAAATATATGAGATATCATAAGAAACAGAGTAAAAAGAAAAAAAAAAACAATGTATTTACTAAACAAGGAAGAAAAATATGATGTCTTACGAATATCTTAAGTTATATTATTAGATGAACTAAATATCTTATTAAATGGAATAGATGGATTTAAACTATAAAATGATTCTTACCAAACAAATATAGCTTAAAAAATATTAACCTTAAAAATAGAACTTATTAATGATATAATATGCAAATTAAAATTTGTAAGAAATCACTCACTTTTAAAATAGTAGTAGATCTGTTGGAATATTCAATGGAAATAATGCACATGTGAGTTGTCCTACATTGATAAAATCATGGAAGAGATACCACTTTTTAAGCTTAGTGATCTCCTCCTTCTATCACCAATTAACTTGAGGATGGAAGCTCATTTAATGGCCAAGAATATCTCCTTGTATTGACACATTTCAATGAGTGGGACCATGCTAAGCATTCCCGAATTTAAATTTAACAATATCAAATTAAGAATTTCCAGTGTTACCCTATTACCATATAATTATTTAGTTTTCGACTAGTTACAAGTAATTTTTTTAGTTTTATTCTCATGATTTATAGCTAAAGTAGTAAATAATAGTCAAAATGATTGAAATAAATTACTTGGCTCTTGGAGAAACGTTAATCGAATAGTTGTGGAATAAATACTTGAACTCTAACCAACAGAGTTATGCGTAGTTTATATAACTTCATGTTATATATAGGATCTTTCTACAGTGCAATTAATTCCATCAATACAATTTAAATACTGTCCGTTGGATCAGCACTTCTTTATAACATCCATTACATATATTTTTACCCTCTTTACCTGACTTCAATTTAACCACTGTAAGATCTTACCTAATCCAAATTACTAAATTCTCACTCCACCGCCTCTGAGTTTAATCTCTTCCTCCATGTCATCAATCTCCTCCATCACTACGTCGTTAACCGGTAGATAACGCCTTCTTTGATATCCAGGCGACACAATATGCAAATTCGTTGACCTCAACTGCACTCGATATCAAACTCTCAATTTGATGAATTTTGAAGGATAAAGTTTAAATCTCGAGCAAGAAAATCACCCATAAAACTTTAGAGCATGAAATTGCAGAAAAATATTATACAACTGAAATACCGAGTTTAGATATGACAACGTCCACTCTATAAATATGACTAATTTGTTCAACAAACACCATATTTGTTTCCCAAATTTCACAAGCAATGGGCTTTTAGAAGAAGTTGTGAATAGTCCCTAATCTTTAGCTAGATTTTTACCCAAGTCCATTGATTGCCAAGATTTTTTTTCTTTAATGTAGAGAATTTAGGTTTTTGTTTGAATTGATTTGAAAAAATTCAATGTAGGTAATCAAAAAGCAGACGAGCACTGGTGGCGGCCGCAGGATGGCGGTGTATGAAGAAGAAGATTAAGAATTTCTTGCTGATTTTCTCTTTTTTTCGATCAACAATTCTTACATCTTAAAAAATGAAGAATTAAATAAGGACAAATGACACACAAATAAGCATCAACGCACTGTAGGTCCCTCTTATTTTTACCTTGAATTTTCACAACAGTAATAAATTAAGTTGTATTAAAATAATGGTTGCACCGTAGAGAAACAATATATATATATATACACATATAATATTATTAAAATTTGTAGTATGAAATGTGATTTCTATGTGGTGTGAAATAAATTATCAAATTATGATATTATTTTAATATTTTATAATTCAATATTATTTATTTGATTAATAATTTGTATAAGTATGTAAAATGAAAAAAAACAAAGAATAAATAGATTTTTTTTATCATCAAACCAAGAATCTTGTTACTCAAACTAAATCTTGAAGTACAAGATTCTCAATCAAGAAGGATGATCGTGCACCATCCAAACATGCAGATCGGCCGAAGAAAAAGAAAAATGAGCTAAACTATGAGCAACACTATTACAACAACGATTCATATGAAAAACTCTAACCCCCTGCCACAAATCTCGAATATCGTCAACTAAAATACTATAATAATCTAAAGGATCCTCGTGCCCTGTGATTGCCTGCACAATGAGCATGAAATCCGAATAAGCAGTAAAATTTGAGTAGCCACATTCCACACAAAATCTAATGCCACTAAGCAAAGCCTCTAACTCCGCAACTTTCACTAATATAGATCACCTAATACCATGAGAAGCTGCCACCACCACCTTTTACCTCAAATCACGCAACACAAAACCAATGCCAAATTTCCTTTGGGCTTCGTCAAAAGCAGCGTCAACATCCAACAGAAGAGACCCCTACGTCGGGGGTGTACACCCTACCACCTCACGTACTAAAGACCGAGAGGCATTATGACCTTCCACTCGACTATGTCATTTGCCCTATCAAGCTGGGCTGCATAAGCTAGCTTCAATCTCCATCCACGAAGGGGCCTTCCATTTTTGTTGAGCATTATGCGTGTATTCACAAATAGCTCTCCAGACCAACCAGACAACAATCACAAATAACCGAAATAATTCAACACCAAATAATTCAACTGTTATCTTCCCACAATCCCTCATCAATTTCAACGATGACCGCCGAAAAAGAGCAGACTATCATTCGTGAAGAAAAGATGGGAGATAGTCGGATAAGAGGGTGCAATTCGTGCCCCCCTAAATTGCCCATCCTACTACGCCCTTGCAACAACACCGACAGACCCTGCTAACACAAAGCAAATTATAAAGGGGTAATAAAGGGGGGGAGGGGATAAGGGATCACCTTGTCGTAATCTACGCGTAGGATGAACATCAGCAACCACTTCATCATTGAGGTAGAAATTATACGACATTGAAGAGGCACACCTCCGAATAAGATCAACTAGCTCCATAGCAAAACCGATCTTAGACATTAAAGCACACAAAAATCCCACTCAACCCTGTCATATGTCTTGCTCATATCTAGCTTCAAAGCACAATAACCTAAGCGAGTTTGTTTATTACAGCAAATCCAATGCATACACTCAAAACCAATTAGAACATTATCGGTGATCAGGCGGCCCAGAATTAACGCACTCTGCTGTTGATCAACCACCTTATCAAGGATCACCCCTAATAAGTTAGAGATCACTCGTGAAACAATTTTGGCCACTGTATTACACAAACTAATAGGGCGGAAATCCTTCAACATCCGAGGGTCCTTCACTTTCAGAATAAGGGTAACTAAAGTACGATTCTAAGTAATCTTATCGGCCCTCTTATTCAAAATATTCAAAACTTCCTCTATTACAGAAGGACCAATAATATTCCACAATTTCTGGAAAAGAGCCGTAGATTCATTCATACCCAGTGCTTTAGACGGATGCATCTCAAACAAAGCAATCTGCACCTCTTCTGCAGAAAAAAGAAAGACCCAAATATTTCCCCATATCCTCTGTAATAGGCAGATCAATATGCTATAGAACATGCTGCTTATCAGACTGAGAAGGATGAGATGAATAAAAGAGCTCATCATAGAAGCTCACAACAATCTCAGTCATGATATCCAACGACGTACACCAATCCCCATGAAGGTTCATCAATCCGACAATACTATTACGCCTATGCCTCTCGGATGCAGCCGCATGGAAATACTTAGTATTACAATCCCCTTGTTGAAGCCAATTAGTGTGACATCATTGTTGCCAATAAACTTCTTCCTTTGCAAACCGACACTCCAAATCACCCTGCAACTCTTTGACAATCCTTGTATCAATCCCCCCAGTCTAAGGACAAAGGGCCACATTGAGCAGACGCCTAATATGTGCAATGGTCCTCTTACGACTCCCAAAACACATCAAAGCCTACTGTTGCAAAAAAAATTGAGTAGCAACCAATATATTGGATAAAGGAACGCCATATCCAAAGGATAACCAAAACTCTTCCACTGACTCTAAAAAATGGCCTCCAATAGTCAAGGTAAAATTGTGGTTGATGCCAAATACATGCTATCGATTGAGTCTATCTAAAAGAAATACACATCGGGCGATGATCAGACCCATAAAAGTCCAAATTAGCAACAGGACCCATCGGAAACAACAATAGCCAATTAAGAGAAGCCACAAATCGATCACATCTTTCCAAAATCACATCACCATCAAACCTCTGAGTAAACCAAGTAAAAGTTCATCACAACATCTCAAATCTTGCACACCAATATCAGACAAAACATTACCAAATAAATTCATTTGAGACACAGGTTGAATTCCCTCCCCCCCAACCCATATTTTTCTGAGTCATACAAGATTTCATTAAAATCTCCACCAATTAACCATGACGAATCTTTAAGCTCAACAATTTTCGATACAATGCCGTAATAACAACCAAAATTGGGATCTCAAATGTGAGACCCGGGTTCCCATAAAAACCCGTAAACCACCATTTCAAAGACAACAGAGAAACACAACAATCCACTTGCCCTTTCGAATACGAAAACATAGAAACATTAACATTACTTTTCCAGAAAAACATTAAACCACCTCTACGACCCTCCGAGTTAACACAGAACATCCCCGGAAAATAAAATAAAGATCTTAATCTAGAACAATAAACTGAAGAAATCTCCGATTTACATATAAACAAAATAGACGGGTCCTTTACGAATAAAAGTGTAAAATTGGAGTTGTATGAATTGTAGACTAATTTATCTTAAAGCTGTAATTCTCGGGAATGGAGTGCGGTTGAGAACTTACGACGACAAACTGCAAAATTTGAAGTGGAAAAACTATAAAGTTGACAAAAAAACAGTAACGTTAGACAACCATTCCTTTAAGCGTCTGATTGTCAATACTAATTTTAATTTACATTACACCACTAGCTACTTCTTAAGAAGCAATAATTGATGCAAATATTGTTGAATAGCTGCACCTATAAACTGTCAGAAATTAGATGCATAAATTACATAACATAAAGTAACCTTCTTACAAACAGTCAGAAAAAACAGTTTGTGTGGTCCTTGAATTAAATCAACGAGGGCATTTACAAAATAAAAAGTGATGAAATAGTTAAATTCATGTAGGAATATTTAAATGGGCTATTTGGAATTTAATTGGCATGAATTTTCCATTTTAGAAATTAATTGTCAATAAAAATATAACAACTTAGAGGGTGTTTGGCGGAACTTATAAGATTTTTAAAACATCTTATAAGTTGTTCAAGAGCTTATGACATTTTTTTTTTTAAATGAGCTTATAAGATGTATAGTTAAGCTCCTCAAGAGCTTACAAGCTCTTTTAAAAAAGTACAGCATCCCCACTTTTTTCATAAGCTCTTTTTAGACAAGATCTTTTTGGTCATTATAATTACAAAAAGACCTTATTTACCAAACACATCAATATCTTTTAAGATGTTGAAAAGATCTTATAAATTATTTGATCCAAACACTTCTACAACTTATTTTAAAATAAGATCATACCATACAACTTATAAGCTCTAAAACCATCTTATAAAATGTAAGAACTTATAAGATGTTATAAATAAGTTTAGCCGAACACCCTCTGGTTCACTTTACATGGTCTACTATTAAGAGAATGAATTTAAATTAGGACTCATTTAAAAATATAGAACAGCTATCTATCATAAATTAAAGTCCTCCGTGTATACGTTTTTATACTGTGAAGCTTTAGGCGTTCAGCATGTGATCTTGTTATCTAGGTAACGTGACATAAATCTTCTTCTTTAACAACAAAAGTGAAAAAGAATGAACATCAAAAGATGTGTAACCCAATTGTATTCATCCCCTAGCTATATACACACCAGTAACAAACACATAATACAATATATTATCTTGAGTAATTTAATATCACTTCCGTTGTATAATGTAAGGACAAATTTAAGTACGTATATAATAATTGTTTAGTAAAAGATTAGGTAACACATTATCTTCAACATAACTACACACAACTAACGCTAACAAACTTGTACCCGCAATGGAAGTTCTGTCCAAACAGGCCAAAATAAAAAATGTAAGAAAAGTGGAAAGATAAAAAGCAGAGAGAGAGAGAGAGAGAGTGAATGGTGCATGACTTTGATAACAGCAACTACTATGTGTGGCTTGAGCTCAAAGTCACGATAAATAGTCTATTTGATTCTCCAGAGTACTCATTGCAGATTATAGTGAAATTAAGTGGTAAAAATAAAAGACGTTCTGTATTTAGGTGGCAGAAGGAGTGGCCCAAAATAAGGCTGCGTTTGGGAGAGCAGAATAATGGCTGATCTAGTAAAAGGTGGCACTGAAATTAGTTGCAAAAGCAGCACTAGCAATAGTCATGCAGGGCCAAAACAGAGCCCTGTTGGGAGAAAAGCTTCGAGATCTGAGAGATTTGGAGGAAGCCCAGTTCAGAATTCAAGAAATGGGAAGAATTTGGATGAACAATGTAGGAAATTGGGGTTTTCTTCTGACGATGGGATCAAGAAAAGCCCAGCTCAGATCAAGAAAGCAAGAAGTCTGTCATTTAGAAATGAGATTAAGTTGAGAAAAGTGAAATCTGATTCTGCAAAGACATTGAATGACAGCAAAAGAGAGCTGAGGAAGATGAATTCTGAGCCAAGCAAGAATTTTGATGGGAATTTGAAGGATTCAGTTTCATTTCAGTTAGTGACAGTACCGACAAAGGTAACTCCTGAAGAAATGAAGAAATTTGATGATAAAAGAGTTGTTGATGAGTCTAATAAGGAGATTGCAGAAAAAAGCCCAGTTAATTCTGACGAGTTGAAGGCCATTGAAAACAATGAGGATCAAATTCAGACCATCACAGCTCCACCTCATGTCGATTATATCGATAGTGAAGAAGAAGAAGAAGAAGAAGAAGAAGAAGAAGTAGATAAAGAAATCAACGTTGATGTTGAAAAGAAAAATCTTGACATTGTAATCAGCAATGTGGAAGAGCAGAAGCCAAAGAAACTTTTGATTAAGGAACATAGATTGCTTCCAAGCAATGAAAGATCAGGGCCGATTGTGAAAAAACAAGCTCCTCCTGCTGTGAACCATACCGGATTTCATCAAAGTCCAACAAAAACCAAGTCAAGTGAGTATTGTATTTCAGTTTCTTCAAATATCATCCATATTAGTTGTTGCTGCATAAATGTAATGATCCTTGTTGTTTTTGATGCACATTACCAGTTCCAGACAATTTTGATACAACTCCAAGCAAACTTCAAAGTCTTGCTGACTTAATAATGTGGAGAGATGTATCAAGATCAGCATTTGTGTTTGGCATTGGAACATTTGCCATTATTTCATCTTCTTACACCAAAGACCTCAATATCAGGTTCACTATACTCCCTCCGTCCTAAAAAATTAGTCCATTTTACAAACACGACATCTTTTTTGGGGCGAAGGAAGTACAATTTTCTGTCATAAATTCATAATTAATTTTGCCAGGTATCTGTATATGTAACTAAAGTATTTTTGTGAATGGCAGCTTTATATCTGTGCTTTCCTACATAGGCCTTGTCTATCTTGGTGTAAGTTTCATATTTAGATCCTTTATAAGCAGGTAAAACCTGTCAACTCTTTGTCAAATTTAAGCTCTCACAAATTTTAAGACCAAAAAGGCTTAATCTGTATGTCTGATTTTTAGGGGAAGTATTGATATGGATAAGACAAAGCAAGAATATGTTGTTGGAGAGGAAGAAGTTGTTTGGCTAGTGAAATTGATGTTGCCTTATGTAAATGAGTTTCTGTTGAAGTTGAGAAGCCTTTTTTCTGGGGATCCAGTTACCACATTGAAGGTACAAATCTTTTCAGAGGAATTCTTGATTCTTTGTTAATTTCACGAGCCTATCATTATTCTAAATAGTGCTTATGATATGATATTATGGTACGTTAAAACGTGTCAAAGTAGAAAATGATAAGTATCTTTCCGTGGCAGTTGGCAGTGACTCTGTTTACTTTGGCAAGATGTGGAGGCTCCATAACCATCTGGAAAATGTCAAAATTCGGTTAGTTTATGGTTATATTGTAGATGTTTGTTAATTGTTAATAAAGAAGAAGAATAAGTCTTCTGTTAGCTACCATTTTCATACTCCTTCCGTCCCACCTTATCTTGCATATTTTTCTTAAACGGCGGTCTCATCTTATCTTGCACAGCTAAAAAAGAAAAGTTATAACATAATCTCCACCCTCAATCTACCTTTGAAAAGTCAACAAATAATCAAAAATCAACTTTTTTTAATACCCGTGCCGACCTCACTGTGCAAGATAAGCCGGGACGGAGGGAGTACTAGTTAATGGGGAAATTGCATGACCAAATATAGCTCTTTATATATTTAATTCTTGAGTTTGACAAAATATTGATGACAGGGTTTTTTGGAGTATTTATGGTACCAAAACTCTGGTGTTCCTACTCCCCTCAGTTAGCTGCATACGGTAACCCAAATTCATTGTTCATGTTTATTATCATTCATCCTTATTCTAGTTCAGATGTATTCTTGATTTATTAAATTTTAGATTATTATTATTATTATTATTATTATTATTATTATTATTATTATTATTATTATTAGTATTATATTTGATAGTTGGTAGGAACATTTATCTGGAGTTATGGCAGCAGTATACCGTTATAATTTACACTGCTTATGTGGGTCCACCAATCAACGGCTTCTTCCCTCTTTCGGGATATAGAGGCTCCATCTCATGTTTCATGTCTTTGTTTTTATGTTTTTGAAAAATCTTATTTTTGTTCTCTCAAAGTATCACTTAAATCATGTTTTACGAAGGTTTTTTTTTTCTCTAAAATCTATTTGATTAAAACTATAAATTCTTATTAATCTTACTTCTTCAACCATATTTATTTTATCGATGAAATTAATGCTTTTAATGTTTTATTTTAATAAATAAACCAAGACATTGACTTTTAAAATTATAATTTTAAGATAAGAAATGATTTTGAAGTAAATACTAAATTAATCTTCATTTCACGATCTTCGATTTCATATTCATTATGCATATATATATATATATATATATATTTAAATTATTAGTTTTAAGTATATAATTAAATTATTAGTTTTTAAGTATAAATTATCTTTTTCGGTTACTATGATATACTCCCTCCGTCCCGGTTAACTTGTCACAGTTGACCGGACACGGATGTTAAGAAAAAATAAATTTTGTTGAATTTTTGACTTTTTTAAATGTGGAGATTGAATATGGATATTTTGAGGGTGGAGATTGTTGCCTTTAGTTGCCATTTATGGGTGGGACAAGTTAAGTGGGACGGACCGAAATGAAAAGTAGGACAAGTTAACTGGGACGGAAGGAGTATAATATAAAAATACCAGACAATTTCATAATAATATTTTTTTTTGTTTATCTACTGTTTTTAGAAGACAAAGTTTACTTTAGTTGTCTTTTTGTTATAGTTTTGGATCGTTAAATCATTTTATTTTGAAGAAATTTGATAAAAAAAAATTTGTTAGACGTATTAGTTAAATGATTTTGTTGATTTAATTAGTTTCTTTGTGAATTACGTCACCTACAAATATAATAAGCTAATTAGTTTTTATTTAAATATATTACAATAATATAGTTTAGCACCCATATGTTTGACAAATTAATAAGACTATGAAATCTCATGCTAATATTATTAATGTAATATATGTGACTTATAAACAAATATATATTAAAAAAATTTAACACTGTTTCGTGTTTATACAAACATTTAGTTATATAAATATATGATTATCAAATAAATTAGTCTTATACTATTTCTTCTATTTGGTACATCATAGAGGTGGATAATTAGTATATATAAAGGGTTTATCCAGAATAAGGCCCAAATTTATAACAAAGCTGTGAAGTTGGATGGGCCGAAAGTTTGTTGAATAAATTCTTATTTTGGGTGTGGTCTTGGTGAGCCCATAAGCACGTTGATTGTGAAACAGGTTAGCTGATTAATAATCTGAGTAGTGAAACTGATTACTATTTATCTGATTTAATTCTTACTTATCTTGATAGTATTATTTTACATAATTAAAATACGAGAAAGATAAATGTAGTTGGAACATTACTATAACTAGCCTCCTCAACTTTCGGAGCTGGGCCGGCACCGTGACCCAAACTTATATCGGATACAGATATTTGTGGCATGGTCCAGCCCACAGGCCTATCTGGCTTCTGGACCATGCCCAATTACATTTGTTTCTATAAAAATATAGGCCTGTGACGCCAACTCTGTACTTGGTATTACACTATTGTTTTGGTAATAAAAAATAGTGAGGTCAAGAAATTTATTTGTTTTTTGGTGAAGGTGCATTTTGGATAAGAAGATTTGGAGACGCTTGGGAATCATGTGAACACAAGAAAGCTGTAGGATTGGGTATATTCAGCCTTGTGTGGAATCTATCTTCAATTGTTGCCAGAATTTGGGCAGTCTTCATCTTATTAGTTGTTTTCAAGTACTATCAACAACACTGCTGCCTCAAACACGAACAAGAACAAGTGATTGCTGCTAATTCAATTTCCCAACATACTCAACCGCCTCGAACATCTACTATAACACAAATCAATAAACAAAATTAGCAACTTATCCGTTAGATTGTCTTTACAATTTCTCTCATTCTGTTTCTATAGTTTACATGATTGTATACATAGAAATAATTAGTGAATGTAACTGTGGATATATCATATTTACATTTATAGTTCTCTATTATAAATAAATTATCATGTAGTATGCATCTAATAATTTATTAAAAGAATCACAGTCACTGGGCAAAAACTTTAATAAAAGATGTTGGAAAAAACGCAGCAGGAGAGATTAGAGAAAAGGTAAACGAGAAATCGACAACATAAAAAACAACAAATTTAACGTGATTCACTAACTATTTGTTAGCTACGTCCACAATCAAACGAGGAGAATCAATTTCAATATCACAGAGTGTTTACAATCTGAGTACCAAATCAATGAACACTCAACCAAAACAAACTCTCTACACTCTAATGACCAAAACAATTTCCAGTACTAATAAATACTGATCCAACACCTCAAAAAACACCAATGAGACTATTTATAAGCCCCCAAACCGACCTAGATACAAAATAGACTAGACTTGGCCTAAAACGCGTAAGCCCATTTTCTGCACCGCCTAAACTGTTGCAGCCGCAACCAGCCCTTGTCGTGATCGCGACGGGTCCTCAATGCTAAAACCACTAAAACTCACAATTTGTCGCAGCCACATTGTTCCAATGCATGCTGAACATACTTCAAAATATTTCTTCACCTTGACATGAACGTCGAATTAAATCGGACCAGATTCAAGGCACAATTTCTAACCATAATCCCACGGCAATATTACACAAATTATATATTCCGGAATATAATTAGACAAACACCACATGTGCAAGACATTTGTTAGAGATAAGGTCATTGTAAAAAATTACAAGGTTCTAACCAACCACATCACGTCACGCCAAACACTTCAGGAATATGCAAATCGTGGCTTAGATATTAAGAAAATCGAAGCTGTTATATAAATGAGTGGATTTGGATCAATAGTGATACGTGGTGTGGTGTGCACAATTTACAACAAGTACTAATACCTTACGTGGATTTTGATCCAATAAAATAAAAAATGTAATTTTTACAATGTAAATGTAAAAAACTAGTACTTTTCTTAATTTTATCTACATATCCAAATCCAATTTGGTTAAGACATGAAAGAGCAGCAAATCAACTTATTGTGACTTTATATTCTTATAAATATTCAAAAAAAAAAAAATAATAATAATAAAATTCAGGACCTGCATTAATAGTGATCTATTTTTTAGGTTCTTGACCAATAAAACTCCAAAAAGGGATTGAATATAATTTTGGTAATTTTCAATATGATTCCCATAAAGTTTTTCTAGTTTTGTTTTATCCATTCAAACGCTAAGAAAATGATATGTATTTTTTATTTTCTAGCTAAGGAAAAATAATTTTCAATGGTAAGCAGTTTTATCATTTCACTTTCTAACAAGTATAAATGACATTGTATGATGACACTTATGATTGCATTAGTGGAAATGGGGCCGAGGCCAAATCAGAAACGTTAAACCTAGTTTTCTGTTACGTTAACTTATAAGTTATAAAAATATCCACATTATCAAAATTGTCCTCTCTTTTTATTGGGGAACTTTAATTTCAATTGACTGTGACATAAGAATGTCGTGTATCATGTCAAACATGATACACGACCAGGCATGATACACGATCACAGTAAATGATACACAACCTGGTCGTGTATCATGTCCGACATAATACACGACCACAAGACATGATATACGATCACAACTGGTCGTGTATCATGTTGGACATGATACACGACCACAGTACATGATACACGACCATGTACGAAGTGGGTGACAGTGAGGGTGAGGATGAGGGTGAGAATAAATTAGATGCAGGATATAATGAACATTACAGTCGAAAAATGAGTATTTTTACAATTTAAAAGTCAAAGTGGCAGGAAACATTTTTAATGTTTCTGCAGGGGTACAGTTGCGTTTTTCCATTACATTATATGAAGTAAACAATAACATTATGTCAGTAGTTTTTTTCCTTTAATTTATTGATTTCGACTTCTAGGACATGTTTGTTTATGAATTAAGGTGGATGTGGAAATTTTGAACGTAAAAATTTGATTGCATGAATTTTAAATTTAATGTTTGAAATAGGGGCCTAGCTACTTTGAGGGGAAATATTGATTAGAGCATTTAAAAAATGATGTTTATTGATTATATATGTCTTATGTAATAAACCTTCGTTATAATATTGTTTCTTTTTTGTATTTTTATTCATATATTATGTAAATGGAGATTAACTATAGATAATATATGCTACTTATTAAAATGTTTAAATTATTTTTTACTTTTACCGAAATCAATAATAGTGATATATATAGTGAACCTAAGCAAGATAACAAAACATAAGTATGTAAGTATTAACGGGCTTATCGAGTCGGGGTGGGTTATTGGATTTTTTTATTGAATATGAGTTGAGATTTTCAACCCAATAAGCTTAATAGACATGTTTGAGTTAACCTTATTAGTTTGGGCTTATCTTACTGCTTCAATAACAATTTAATCCGCACGATTCACCACCAACCGTACCAAACTGCAAAGAAAAAGAAAAGAAACCGCATTCTCATTTTTAATTTGAAAAACGCAATGTTAGATTTATCTACTAATCAACCCGAACTTGACAACACGGTTAGAAAATATAATAAGAACTACCCAACTCGCATCTTAGATGGTGTTTGGTAAGTTTATAAGTTTCACAAAAAAATTTATAAGATTTTTTTAAGCTTATAAACTCTTGAAATGTGTTTGGTAAAATAAGATGTTAGATAACTTATAAGATGAAAAAATAAGCTCTTAGAACTTATAAGCTCAACAAAAAATAAGTATCTCTATTTCATATATTTTTTAAAATCTTATAAGTTACACCCAAATTTCACATACTATACACACACTACACACACTTCGTACACTTTTTTCGCAGACACTACATACATTTTACACACACAATACGCCACTTCACACACTAATCAAAATTTGTGTTTGATATTAACTTTCAAATTAAACCCTAAATTCATATCTAAATAACTACATTCAATTGAGCTTATAAACTCTTTTATCTAAACACTTTATTAACTTATAAGCTCTTAAGAAATAACATTTTATAAGCTCTTTAAATAATTTATAAGATGTTTGAAATAAGTTTAGCCAAACACCCTCTTATTGTAATCACCCTTTGGAAACAACAGAAATTATACTAAAATAGTGATGCTGACAGAAATGTGAGAGTGACAATACTACGTGGAGTCTAACTCTATTTATTTTAAAGACAAATTTAGAGTAGAATCCATCCTATTCAAGACATCAAATCAACCATATACAGTGTTGAAAACATCTATTTATACTAGTTGATTAACAGAGTGTTTGAGGTTGGTTTTACTTTTGAGAAAGTCACTAAAAATATAAATTGTTGAAAAATTATTTAAAATTAAAAGTGGATAGTGTTTGGACAAAAAATAATTGTAGTAAAACTTATAAGTGGTAGTTTTTGCAAAATAGTCACTTTTTTCTAGTTGTAGCTTTTGCAAATAATCATTTTTTCTAACAATTTTTATTAAGAGTTTGAAGCAATATATCTCTTGGTTTTAGATTTTAGTTTAAAGTGCTAAGTTTCAGCAAAAGCAAAAATATGCAAATGCTCCGAAGTAACATAAATAAAAGGTAATTAATCCAAAATAAATCATAATATTCTAAAGGATAAATTATATCCTACTTATTAAAAAAAAAAAAATTATATGATATGATTATCTCCATGAAAGAGTAGGCTTTAGATGGAGTGGACTAATTTAGAAAGAACATTGACAAGTAGGAGGAATGAGGTGATATTTTGAGTTGACAACAGAAACACAAACAGTTTGACAAACAATTGATAGATACTAATCAATCCCTCAATTGTGGATGCTACGTTGGGCCCATGCTGTTTACTGCAATTGTAATTAGCTTAGCTAACTAATTAGTTCAAGGGTTAATTACAATATATAACACCACCAAACTATCAACATTTTTTACATAAATCACTGTATTTTTATTTGTGGCGCTTATACATACAAACTATATAGATTTTGGCAGATAAACCTCTATACTTATTTTCCAATCATTTTTAGCCGGAATTCCACATGTAACTTGCGCGTTATATTTTTTTTAAGGGTTTTTCTTGTCCAACATACTTTTTAGTAGGTAGAGGAGTCGCTCATCTTCAATAATGGAGGTTCTAATTATTGGGAGAGAAAATTACTGATGATTCAAATAAATTGATGTGGAAAGGAAATATATGAAAGAATTTTACACGTTTGACATACTAAAATGGTTGTTTGTACAAAAAAAGTCATTAGAAGTTTATCACGCGCAAGTAACGTGTGGAATTCCGACGTAAAATGATCGAAAAATAAGTTTGGTGGTTTATCAGCCAATCGGAAAATAAGTTCGGTGGTTTATCTGTCAAATCTATACAATTTATATGTATCGATGCTACAAAAAAATGTTTGATGTTTATGTGTAAAAATACTGATAGTTTAGTGGGGTTGCTGTAATTACAATCAAAATGTTTTTGTTAGAAGTGAGAGATCTGAGAGTAAGAGGGTGTTTGGCTAAGCTTATTTTAAACATCTTATAAGCTCCAACATCTTATAAGTTGTTTCAAGAGCTTATAAGATGTCATTTTTAATGAGCTTATAAGTTAACAAAGTGTTTGGATAAAAGAGCTTATAAGTTTGCAATTGAATATAATGATTTATCTATAAATTTGGGGTCTAATTTAAAAATTAATATTAAACGCACATTTTGATTAGTGTGTGAAATGTATGTAGTGTGTGAAGTGTAAATAGTGTGTGAAATGTTGTAGTGTGTGTAGTGTGTGAAATATGTGTAGTGTGTGAAATGTATCTAGTGTGTGAAGTGTGTGTTGTGTGTGTAGTGTGTGAAATGTGTGTAATGTGTGTAGAGTGTGTAAGTGTGTGAAATGTGTGTGAAATTTGAGTGCAATAATTAAGATCTTAAAAAATAAGATGGAAATAAGTTGGGGTAAAGCAACTTATTTTTTTTAGATCTTATAAGCTCTTAGAGCTTATTTTTTGATCTTATAAGCTCCTAAACATCTTATTTTGTCAAACACTTTGCAAGAACTTATAAGCTCCTAAACAGCTTATAAGATGTTTTTAGGAGCTTATAAGCTCAGCCAAACACCCTCTAAATTCATTCAACTATTCTTTGATAGAGAAATAATGCCTCATCACATGTACAGTTTCGATGATGCCACACAAGTCATGCACATTGCACCACTCTTTTTACGACGAATTGACCAACTTTCGTGCCATGTTCCAGATTTTTTTACCAATTTCTCTTAAATCTTCTGTCAATTAATTTCTATGAGCTACTAATAGATTAATAAAATACTGAGATAGTATTAGAGATGTTAATTTTACCTGTGAGTACTCCTATTCGATGGATAATTGGGTAATAGGATAGGCAATATTTAAACTTGATATTTTTATAATCGAGTAGGATAGAGTACGAGTATTGCATATTATTCATTTGCCCTAACCGATTATCCTACCTGCCTATACAAATATATATATTTTTATATATGTTATGTATTATATAATTAGTAATATATGTAATTTATTTTGTTTATAATATGTTATTTACATAGAAAATGCCATAAAATATTATATTTTCCAATTATATATGCTATACGATTTATTATATCAAATTAAATATTATATACATGCATAATTCATATTATTTATTTATTTTTTATACACTAATTGAGTTATCCAATTACCCACAGACAACCCGAATATTCAAACGGGTATTACACGCACCCTACCCGAATGAAATAGGATAAGGTATGGAAAAGACATATTGTATCCTACTTAACCCGTTTACATATCTAGATAGTATAAACAACAATAATAATAAGTATACTACTGTATTACTCTGCGTCACCATACTTGATCTGATCACATCGGAACTGAAAAACGTACATGTGGGAGGGGATACATACAAATAATATATAGTTGAACTGTGAATCAACGACATCAGCTCACGAGATGCATTCCATCAATTAAGCCGATAATGCCAACAAACTCATAACCTGCGAAATACAATGCAACTAACTACACCAATTACTTTTCCTTACTTAGGCGGCGTTTGCAAAAGCTTAAACAAGCACTATTACATTTTTGGTTTAAAAAAATTAAATTTGAGTATTTCCAATATCTGCTTTTGCTTTAACAATGATTAAAATAACTTATTTTTAGTAGAAGTTGAAAGAAGATCATCATATGTTTTTTTCGGTTTATACATACAACTTCTATTTAAAATCACTTTTTTCTCAAATAATACAACTTCTACTTTGTGTATAAATCACTTATTATTGTAAATACTCCCTATTTTTTCTTAAACATAATTTTTTCATAATCACTAAATTTAATCAATTATTGTAAAGTACAAACAATCGCAAACACTGCCTTAGTCGCTTTTTTATTATTAGTACTTGGTGGTTAAAAATAGGATGTCTTCTACGCTACACCCAATATATATGTGTATATATATTTGCGTTCACATGTATACATATATATATATATGTAGGTGTATATAAAATAAAGGATGATCTTACACTAGTTTTACAGGCGGATAAATTGATAATCACACTTACAAGAAATTATTTTCTTTGAAAGTCTTTTTTTGCTTAGGTATCAATTGTTTTTTATTTCTTCAGAAAATGTATCATCTTTTAAAGATCGATTTATTATAGGACGGTTTTACACAATTTTTTTGAAATTTGTGAATCTTTCATTAATAAATTAAAATAGTTCAGTTACTCGAGAAAGTAATTGGTACTTTAATGAAAAAATATTGATTAGTTAGTTAAAGTTGACTAGACCAAAGAAAGATAGTTGATGACGCAGGTTGTTCCCTTTGGATTCATACCTTTTATTTTCATGATAATTGGTCTGTTACCCATGTAGAAGGTGATACCTTCAATTTTTCCAATTCAACTTTTTTATGAATGAAAATGTTCATAGTAAGGATGAACTATCCATTTTGTTTTCAGGAATTATTTATAAAGACATTCTAACGTTTTTATATCAATTCAGGATTTATAGTTTAGATTTTTAGTTGAGCCCTACAAATTCTTTAAATATCAAACTTCAGTCCTATTAATTTCCACTGTTCACGAAATTAGTCCTCTAAATCAACATTCACGCAAGATCCGATACCGTACATTTCAAATCCGATACCGTACACTGAAATGGTATCAGAGCCCTAGGTTTATTTAAAAAATCATGAATTTTATTTATTATGTTATGTACTATCCTAACGGAGGAGACATACGAGTAAAATATTAATTCGAACAAAAGTTTGAGAGGAAACACTCTACAAGAAGACTCGAGTAAGAACTCAAGTAACCAGAAATATGTCTATATTCTGGAAAGACAAAACATGATTTCTTCGAAGAATTTCTCTGAAGGTGTGACAAGACTCTTGAAAGCCAGCTCATGAACGAGCTAAAGCAATCTTTCAAGATGCCAAGCTCAGAGGAAGGGAGAGAAAAAATCAGACAAAAGACTCTTGAACATAAGATACATGTAGAAGAGAATGCAGCTAATCTCATCCACTTCACAAACATCCAAGGAAGATTTCCTACCAAGGAGATCTGGAGAAGGCAGCCCCATCAGTCCCCATTGGATATCCAGAACCTCATTTATATTTCTGAAAGAAATCATGATGAGACCTAATTGGGAATAAGTGAGTGGGAAAAAATCTAAGATTATTGATCTTAGAGAAATTCAAAAAATGGTGTAGAGTTATGGAGAAACCATCTTCAACCATCAGATGGAGATCCTTGAAACACTCAAGAATGTTCAATGGAGATCGACCATCTTGAAAATCAAGCCAAGTATGTCAAGGAGAAGAGAGGGATCACCAACTTTCGGTACATAACCTCTTTTACATCAAAAGGAGAAAACTACCGAAGTAAAAAGAGAGCTGACGAATAGTGAAAAGATGATTACGTTTTTTAAACCGGAAGAATCTATCTTGATGGATAGAATAAATTTGGAGGATCTACATGACCTTGCACAATCCTTTGCAGGATTGGGTCTTGTAGATCTTAAAATGCAAGAAAATATATTGATAGGGAAACAACAGATTCTCTGAAATACACCACCGAATCCAACAAATATGGCAGAAAGTGAGGGATCCCATGATCCACCAATAGGCGTACATATACCACCAACTGGAGATTTCACTGTTGGTGCATATATTTATCCGGCAAGAATAAGAAAGAGAACCCAAAAGTCAAACTACATGCAATCGCCTTATGAGAAATCTCAGCTGGAGCCAATTCATCCACACGGGTTAGTACTGAATTTGGATACATTGAACTGCAAGAACAGAGAACTACTCATAGATGAGTGGGCAGCCGCAATGCAGATTGCAGCTGGAACGCTAGATCTGGACAAAGAAAACTGTATCTCATTTCTAAAGATAAGTTTGGAAGGATTGGTGAAAATTGCTTGGGAAGCTACTAATCCTGAGATGGTAAAGAGTTTCTGGACGGGCGAAGTCTTAGCAGATCGTCAACAAAATGGCTCAAGTAATTAAAGTAGGTTTTGTTGGAGTTGGCTACTTTGAAGGAGCCGAAGACTATAAGGCCAGACAATACAGGCAGACACTTCATAGCCTGGAGTTACGTAATATTTGTCACGTAGATGAGTTCATCAAACTCTTCAAAGAGTATAGATGGAAGTAAAAGATGCAGGAACATGACGCCATTCCATTATTCTTTGCCAAGATCCCAAGTCTATGGAGAGAAATACTGATCAAAGAATATCAGCCACTTTTAGAGGATAGAATGGATACCGTGGTGAGGGGAATATCGTTCCTCAAAATTAAGCTTGTGGAGTTGTGCTATTAAGCAACACTCCATAAGAATTACAAGAGGCTAAGAGGAATAACCAAAAGTATTCCTCTATGTTGTGTTGAAAACGATATCCTTACTATCATGGGAGGCCAACAATTTAGGCAAAAGAGGATAACAAAGAGAAGTCATCCTTATGCCAGAAGAGATGGTAGTAAGAAGTCTGGATCTTCATGGAAACCTAAAAGCTTTTGGTCCAAATAGAAGGCCCAAATTTATAAATGGGGCAGAGGCCAGGACCAAGGTGCAGCAGAGCTTCTTCCTCAGGCTCAAATCAAATGAGCATGGGAAGATCATCATCAACAAGGAAAACTTTCAGTAGAGCTTATATAAGAGCTAATGAGAGTTTCAAAGACTGCAATTGCTGGACATGTGGTGCCAAAAGCCACATATCAACTAATTCTCTGGACAATCAAAGACGAGGAATCAAAAAGTTTGAGGCAATTTCGAAAATGGAGGAAGCTGTTCACTTTCAGGATCTAATTTAAGTATATCAGTTCGAAGGTATTCCTTCAGATATATACGAAGAAGAAGATTATAGTGAAGATGAGTCTTCAGAATTAGAATCGGACTAAAGAAAAAGACGTCTTTCGACAGGACAAGAGAAGATCTCTCTCCGATTCTTCTCACATATGTCAAATTATCATAAGACTTTTATGGAATTTAAGAGACAAGACCTAAAACTCCAAATATATGATGGTTTTTCTATTGGGAGATTGGACAAGACTTTGGGACATTTCCTAAAGAAAAAGAAGCATCATATCATTTACAAAGTCACAACAGGGGAAATCGCAATTCTCATGAAGCTGACAAGTAATGTGATGGAGATGCAGCTAGTCCCGATGAGATAAATCAGAGAGGAACTTAGCAGAATGAATAGAGAGAGATTGCTCAGAAAATGCTGTGGATCCATATCGGAGCCATCAGAATTCTGATCAAATCAACAATCAAGGAAATAATTGATTCTCCGATTGATATTGCTATCTTCGACAAAAGAATCAAGAATTTGCGAGATGCAAGTTTGGGAGGAATCTTAGGCAATCTTTATGCGAGAAATTGATGTCCTTCATTTATTCAAGGATTTTCTATAACTTGACAGATAGAGATTTTAATAGAGTTCTAACCCTTCATCAAGATTTCAAGAATAAGGAGTTGATGAAAGAAGGGAATAGGCCATACTCTATTACCTACAGTATTTTGTATGTACTTTCCAATACCCACCATTCAGAACTATTCTCAGGGTACTTGGCCAACTCTAATGGCTGCTAGTCAATTCTCTATATACATCTCTATAGATATGTGATATGAAAAATATCGAGCGGAATATTTCGCGGCCTACATTGATTCAGGCGCAAAAATATGCATAACCAAGCCATAAATCTTTCCTAGGGGAATGGGAGAAGATTTACCGGCCATTGCAGGAAGAGATTTCTCGAAGAGGATTCTTATCCTCAAAAGAGGAACTAAACAAGCAAAAAGAATGATCGGAGGAGCAGGAGATACCCCATGGTACAAAGTAAAGACTCCACCAATCTATTTCCATGATACCAGTGTGGATATTCTGTTAGAAAATAATTTCCTACAGACATTTAAGCAGTTCACCTAAAAATGAAGGATCATCGAAGATACAAAGATGCACTTCTTCAATATTGAGTTGAGACACTAGGAGGAATCGAGGATGAACGTATGTCAAATGAGACAATCCAAGTCCTCAAGGTATCTATGGAAGCAAGTCCACAACTTGATATCACCATTGAAGAACAAATATCTTTAGGAGATCTCAAGAAGAGGATAAAGAAGAATTTCAATGAAGATCCTCTAGCATGGTGGAACAAGAATGAACTCAAGGCAACTTTGAAGGTGAAAGCCAAAAAAGAAAACGAGTTTGTTTGTTACAAACCCATCTTTATGAATCAAACAAATCGTGAGGATATGAAGAAGATACTTAAAGAACATCTAGACCGTAAGTTGATATCAGAAGGAATCTCTCCATACAACAGCCCAAGATTTCTGGTAAGAAACCATGGGGAAATGAAGAGGAAAAGCCAAGATTGGTGATCAATTACAAATGGATCAACAACATCTTGGAATTCAACGGATATTATATTCCAAGCAAAGAACACTGGGGAACTGCATCAAGGATGCAAAGGTATTCTCTAAATTTGATTGTAAATCTAGTTTCCACTAGATTAGGATAGATGATGCCACCAAGAAGTATACGGCGTTTTGTACACCACAAGGACATTATATCTGGAACGTGATGCCAATGGGATTAGTAAATGCACCCCAGGTATATAAAAGGAAGATGGATAATCTTTTTAAGGATTATATCAAATTCATGTTTGTACGTGTCGATGATATACTCATTGCCTCAAAGAACATGAAGGAGCATATCAAACATCTGGAACCCTTTTCAGAGGTTTATCATAAAGAAGGGTTGGTGCTATCAGAAAATAAAGCAGTGATTGCCACTAGACAAATCAAGTTAATTGGGATAAAGATCGATGAGTCCAGAATCATTCTTCAGAATCATATTATGGAGAAGGTACAAGGATTTCCGGAAGACCTAAAAAATAAGAAGCAACTTCAAAGTTTTCTGGAGTTGTCAATTTTGCTGGAATGTTCATAAAGAATCTTGAAAAATACAGGAAAGTGTTTAGCCCATTGTTAAAGAAAGATGTTGATTTCAAATGGAAAAGGAACACGAAGAATCGTGTTACAACTTAAAGAAATATGTACAAAACTTCCAAAGCTTGCAATACCGAATGATGAAGATGAATTGGTACTCTACACAGATGAATTTTATCACATACATTTCACACACTTTACTACAAATACAACACATACCACACACACTCTACAACACACACAAACACTACTTCACACACTACACACATGACATGCGCGCGCACACACACACACACACACTCACTTACACACGCATTACACACATCTCACATACACTTCGCGCGCACACACACACACACACTACACGCACATACTACACACACACAACATGCACACACATACTACACACGCTTCATACACATACTACACGCGCACACACACACACATACACTCACACTCACTTACACACATACTACACACACCTCACACACATACACACGCGCTATACACGCACATACTACACACACACTACACGCACATACTCCACACGCTTCACACACATACTACACACACACATACATTACACACACTTTAATTATCATCATCCTTTAAAAAATGTTAGGAAAATTTTAAAAAATGAGAAGTTCAAATAATTCAAACACATTCATTTAAATTTAAACATTCAAACAAGTGATTTGAAATGAGTAGATTTTCAAATACAAATAATTAAATTGAGTACTACTTTGGGACTACTCAACTGTTTTCAAAATAATAGCACACTTTAGCACTTTCATAATTAACCCCCTCCTAAATAATAGAATAAAAAACAAAGTAAATAAACAGAATCTCTCTCGTTTTTTTTTTTTAATATTTTTAAACACAAAAGAAAATAACAAGAATCTAAACTAGGAGGGGTCAATTTTTCCAATCTTTTGTCTGTCACACTTCATTGTTTTCACCAAACAATCCTAACTATTCATTCCACTCACAACCTCATACTCTCAATCTACTCCCTCACTCTCAACTAGTCCAAGTTAAGGGAAAAAGACTAAAAAAGGGCAGGTTAAAGCTTGTAATATATGGCCATAAAAAACAAAGCTGAAAGACTCAAAGTGACTGAAAGGATTATTTTATCAAATTTGGTAAAAAGGTTACATTTTTTGGCCAAAAAATAGGCTAAAAGAAGGACTGCCTAAAATAATTTTCTACGTCCACAATGAATACTTGATGATTGTTAAGTTGATGCAAGGCAAGTTCCTGAGATACACTTACATGATGACCAACAAATTACACCGAAAGAAAAACAATATATATAACTCCAAATATGGGAGTTCAATCAAAACCTGAAAACCTCGTGGACTAATATGATTATCATTCTATATGCATGCTCAATTTAATATCAAGTGTGCCTATCATGCTTGTCTACGTGTCAAAATAATTATTAAAAGTCGTTTCCTCATCGTCACATCATTGTCGATCAACCCATTTTAGTTATTCGTTCATCAAGAAAAACACAAACTCTGGGTTTGACTCAACAAACTGAATCAACAAAATGCACAAGAAAATAAAACAACCTAATCCAACATGACACAACTAAATAGCAAACGAATACACGAAAAGTAACAAAATAAAAAACATAGTTGTTAAGATGTCACACTCTACCCCTTCCCTGAAACTTGGTTAAAGACCAAGGTTTTGTGGGAAAGAAGTTGTACGCCTTGGTGGCACTCACATAAAATTGGGGACAAGTTGAAAAGATGAAACCTGGACAAAGTGATCATTCATGATTTAATACTAAACTGGGGTCTCACCCGGTTCTAGTCGACACTCGCCTGGTGATCCCATTTATCTCTTCTTTCGCGCTTTTGTGACTCGTTTAACTGCATCTTTACTCATATCATGTTAGTGTCCTAAAAACACACTAAAAATAAATAAATAAACTAAAATAAATCAAATGAAAATAAGAGAAATAAACACCGAGTTACCTCTCGAAAAACGTTAAGTTTTACGTCTTCAGCCACACGACCTTAATGTTTTCTAGGATTTAAAAAAAAAAGTATTTTTCTTGCTATACTTTTGTTTGCTCTAAGAGAGTAGACGAATCTTTTATGCAGGCGTGGTAAGAAAGATCCTTGGCAATTTAATGGGCTCTATCCTTAATAAGAAGATGAGTTCCATGTGAAATTATAATGCAAGTTTTTTAAAACTAAAAAAAAAAGACGATTCAAAACTTGCATGTCAATCATATAAGTAATCATAATTTGACTTAGTAAAAAGATTTAATAAATTAAACTCCCAGAATCAACATGATGAAAAGTACATTCTTTTTAATCGGTTCTACCATCGATGTTGTCTTCCAGTGGAATCTCCTCAAATAAGCCTTCATCAATACCGTCAATCAACTCACGCGGGGCAATGGACACTTGTTCTTGAGGATCTTGCATGTGAATTTCTTCTTGAGTTTCCTCATCAACCTCCTCACACAACTTATCCTCAATGATCTCTTCATTTTCTGCTATGTCGACTACCAGTCCTTGCTCCTTTAAGTTAACTCCAGAGCAAGTTTCTCTTTACGTAGGTTTACAACCATCTTAATCACTTGATCTGTTAGCACCGTCACATCATTTGTTTGAGCTAGTAGTTCCATCCTCGATTGACATACAGTAACCTGCAATTCCTCCTGTTGTAGCTCAAACTGGGCCATCCCTGACTCATGGTTTCTTGTGTAAGTCAAGAAAATGCTCTAAGTTAGGGCTTACTCCTTTGACCTCAACTTGATTACTGTAATGATCCAAGACGGTTGTAAAAATTCTTTCGTGTTAACCCTTGATTATCCCAAGAGTTGTAGGAGTATCTACCACACATATAGTCCATGGCTTCCACTAGTATCTCTGGGACCCATTGCTAATATGATGAATACATAGCTTGTTCCAAGGATCTCGCAAAATATAATTTAGCTCCAACAACTGGAATCAATGATCAAAAGAAAAGAATACACAAATAACCTTTTATGTATATATATATATATATAAATAGAAATATATACAAGGAAAAATAAATAAACAATGGGAAAAATAAAATGTCTAGCCTAACGTCGAACTATTTAATAAGATAGAAATTAACATAGTTCTCAGCCCCCGATAACGACGCAAAAAACTTGACAACATTTTTCCTAACCCTAGTATTACCGTAAGTATACGGTGCACCTATAGCTAGTAGTGACAAGGTCGATCCCACATAGACTATTTACCTATGTCAATTTAGTACCCCAATTGGAATAATCCAACCCTATCTAGACTTTCGAATAGAGGTGATTTTGATCATTAACCTAAAGTGCAGAAAATAATAAAAAAAAAAGTAAATAAGATGCCCAATAGAAGCAAACAATCAATTGCAAAGAAATAAGACAGATGAAGAAACATATCCGAGGGTTCGATTTCAGTTACAATCTCGTATGTATGATTATACTATTATTCTAGACATTTAAACCGAATTCAAGTGTTTGTTAGGCGATCACGACTCTAGTTAGTCCTCATCTCGGACAACGCTAACATGTTGATCACAAATGAATAATTACCCACTCGGTCGCGTATGCAACTCCAAATGGTTCATAAGATCAATGCCTACACATATATCTCACTCCTCTCGTAACTATTGATACTTATGCTATACGTCGTATTCCTTTTAACAATCAGCTCCTCTCGATGTCGAATTATTAAGCAAGTAGAATATAATCAATAGGCCAAATTAATTAATTCATAAAATAAACAAGCACATAATATAAACACATAGAATGGAGTCTAGAATAAAATAAATAATCAAAACAGAGTCAATTACAACCTACTTTTTAGCCCTAGAACACAAAGATGTTTAGCTACTTATATCCATAATAACATCAAACATATGCTCATAGACAAACATAAGAAGAAATTGAAAAGCGAATAAAGACGACTAAACCCGGACTCTTCAATCTCGATCTTCTTTACTTCACGCCTCCTGCTCTTCGATTCAAGCCTCCAAGACGATTCAATATGATGATTGATCATTATTCTAGGACTTGGGAACCACTATTTTTAAGTTGGGAAGAATTGAGATTCAAACTGACCGAAAATCGGCCCAAACGCGTGTGTGAACCGATAGTGCAAACACATACGCCCTGTTGGGCGTGGCCATATTGGCCGGACTGACTTTCAGGCCCATCTTCCAAGCCGTTTTTGAGGTTCTTCCAGTCATAATTTGGCCTCGACTATTTCTAACAAAGTTGTATCCCTTTTAATTAGCTTTCTAATTCCATTAATATCACTTCATTTGGACTTTTAACTCTCAAAATATGAGCAAAATACTAGAAGTGTGTCAAGGTTGCAGACAAATTTCACTTTTGGAGTCACTTTTTGTGCGACCATTTTTGCATGCCTGGTCGCGTTGGTTAGGCAACGCATTTTGCACATTTGGCTTGGCTTTTTGCGTGGTGGATTGCTCTTGCCCGGCCAGATTGAGCTTTCTCCGGTTCAAGGCCCCGTTTGAGCTGTTTTAGCTCGCCCAATTCATCTTCTAACTCCCTTTAGACGCCCTTTTCAATTCTATCTGACTAGTTCTTTTTTCGAGACCTCATTCCAATGAATTTCGGCCCTAAAACATAAGATTTTCAATAAAAATCAAGCAAACACGTTATTCCAAGATAATCAAATAATACTTATTATCACAAAATTTGTATGTAAACACTACCGAGATTCTCGTATAAATCGGTCTAACTGCATGCGTACACTACATGTATCACATTTTGAGGATAGAAAAAAACTATTGTAAGGTGTCAAGTTGGACTTAAATATCGTTTGTAGCTAAGGTTGTTCTGTGTGAATAACTTAACGAATTTTCCCCGTGTGAGGGAAAAGTGAATGTAGAAGGATTATCCCCACCTTCGAACCACAATAAATTTGTTATGTATTTTCATACATTTTTACAAGTATTGTAACATATTACATACTTACTACATGGTGTTAATAAAACAAGTTAACATAATTCCACTGGATAAAACCCTTTTTGAGCATTGCTTGCTGTAAGGACCAAAAGAACAACTTGATGTAAGTTTACAGTTCAGTAGGAACTTACTGATGTAGCTGTGCTGTACGAACCAATTTCCTATAGCAGACAACAACTTACTGCTCATGTTTGAAAAAGAAAAATCTGATATAGAGGTTAATTTTAAGTCAGTTATATTAATTTTGGAATTGGAAATTAAAAATGTGTATATGTAAAGAATAAAAGTAAAACCAGTAGAGACAATCTCATATTTTGCGGGAATTATATGGATATTATTTGTGATATATTCGTATATATTGTTACATTTTGAAAATCTCGCATGTTGTACATATTTTCAACTTTTATTTAAAAATACGCGATAAATACAGACCAATAGATGCTTGTATTAAAAAAAGGTAAAAAGAAAACAAACTACAATGACAGTGTGACACGAAACGAAAAGAAAGAACACACAACGTCTAAGCTACTATGACATATCAATAGTTAGCGTCACCTGAAGGCCTCGTTAAAATCCAACTATAACAAAATCTTGTGGGAAAAAAATTTTAACCGAAAAAAAAGTATCAATAATACAAGCAACAAAAAAAAAAAGCAAAAGAATGTATCAATGAAAATGAAAAATTTCAAAGTTTACGTAAGAGTACACTACAAGAAAAAAAGGTATTTGCCGCTAGCTTTTTGTAACTACAAGAGTGGTTACTAAAAGTAACCCCTTTTGTAATAGTTTAGGGTTTAGTTTAGTTTAGTTTAGTTTATGTTTTGTTTAGTTTAGTTTAGTTTAGTTTAGTAGTTACATAAAATATTTCACACAATTTTAACCAAATTTGCTACAATATGCCAAGCCCTTTTGCAACTACTTGTAGTTACAAATACATTAGTAACTACAAAATAGTTGCGAAAAATAGTTACAAATACATTAGTAACTACAAAGTAGTTACAAAAAAACTTTTTGCATCTTATTATAAGTAACTATTCTATAGTAACTACTTTTAGATTTTTAGTTACCAAAAATAATTTTGTAACTATTCATCCTTTTTTGTAACTACATGTTGTAGTAACTACATGTTGTAGTGATAAAAAATCTTATTTCTAGTAATGGTATTTCGTGTGGTGTTTCTTTGTTTCTAATACTATGTCGTCACATCATAGTTAATGATGTTACTAAATAAACATGACATGTAGAAGTTATTTTGAGATACAATATAAAACACCATTTACAAAAGTATCTCATATATATATATATATATATATATATATATATATATATTTTAAATGTTCCTTTTTCAGTCTGTACGTATGCCTCTACATATGCACATAAATTAGAGATAAATAAATTATTAATTGCCCGGCCTGTGGTGCTGGCCAACAGACAAAGCAGTCTTTACAGTCTTCTGTCAAGATATATTAATTTATTATTAGAATAATTATAAATACAATAATAAAATAAAGCAACGGCTAAAAAATATTCGGTTCTTTGTGGCAACTGCCACGACAGTTTGTGTTTTTGTTTGAGTGTTTTGATAATAATAAAAAACAATATCTTCCCCTTCCCCTGGTCCCAACAAGATTCTCTTCCTCTACTAATACGCTGGATCCAATCTTTGCGAATACAAAGTAAGACGTGAAGATGCATATAAGTGACAGTTGGTTCGTCCCCATATATATCTAATCTAAATTATTCTAATAATTCAAACCCATGACCTACTTAAAACAATGTTAATCAATTTATTATAATATATAAACTTATGTCCCTTTAAAACATGTCATTTTGCAATTAACAAATTAGCCAATGATTGATTGAGGTTGATCCAACCACTCATCAGTTGAGTTAATCCAACCACATATTTCTTGGAGGATTGGACCAAATCGGTACTATTTAAGATTGGGGGACATAAAGTCACCTTTTAAATCCCAGGCCGATCCAACTTTTAAAGTGTTCAATTCGGTGCAAAATAATAATAATAATAATAATAATAATAATAATAATAATAATAATAATAATAATAATAATAATAATAATAATAATAATAATAATAATAATAATAATAATAATAATAATAATAATAATAATAATAATAATAATAATAATAATAATAATAATAATAATAGGGTCTTATACATATAAAAAAATGAAATTCTTCCTCCTTTTAAAAAAATAGTTCTCTTTTCTTGGGATGTCTTAAAAAGATAGGCCCTTTTCATTTTTAAGAATTTATTTAGTGTTTCTTTTTCCTATTATGTCCCTAATAAATGACTCATTAAAATTATCATTTATATGTGACATTTTTCTATTTATCATGTTATATAAGGGTATAACAGTAATTTCCAAGTGTAATAAATAAATTTCTTAATTCTTGTGAAGTTTAAAAAGAAACTATCTTTTTAAGACGGACTTAGCTCGCCATCATCTTCATCATGAACTTCGTTGTTCTTTATGTTCACCACCTGATCACTCTTTAGTGCATCTCTTCTTCATGGGCTCCCTGCCCTCATCAATTTAGCAAGCAGTTGGAATTTATGAAACTATCTTCCGATTCTGACAGCATATACACGACTTGTAGTTTCAAGAGATTTTACTCCTCGATGACTTAAATATTGCATAATACTATATTTTCCTTGCCCACTTAATCTGGTTTCAACAAAATAAAATTTTCTTCTCTGATGTCCGTACATACTCACGAGTATTGCTTGCAATAACAACCCAGGGCATGTAAGATTTTCGGGATGCTAATTCCTTTCCTCAAATGTCACAACCCCACCATTTTATCCCTTGCTTGTTCTTCCCCAAAATTCCATTGTTCATATATTTTTTATGGGGGTACATCATTTGCTCGTAATTTAATGAGAGATGTTATGAGCCCTGTAATTTTTTTAAAAAAATTTGGCATATTGTTGGCAAAGATGTTATTATTATTATTATTATTTTTTTTTGCACATGTCTACTCATAATTCTTTGAGTCCTTCTGTTAGTAACACTTACATTGTGTTTATTTAGAAAATTAAAAAAGGAAAGCTTATTATCCAATTCCGCTCGATTAGTTTATGGAATATTATTTATAAGTTTGCTAGTAAAGTGCTCTCTAATTGGGTACGACCTTGCATCCCTTTTATAATCTTCAATCTCAGTCAGCCTTCATCCCGGGTCGGTTAATTACGGAAAATATTCTTATCGCTTATGAATTACATAATCGTATGAAGCTTAGGAAATCCGGGAAAGAGGGACTCGTCTATTAAGGTTGGTATGAGTAAAGCCTTTCACAGAGTTGAGTGGTCTTTCGTCTACCGTATGCTTCGTTCTTGAGACTTTCCTGACATTGTTTTGTCTTGCTTGTCATTTGTGCAATTTAGCTTCCTTCATTAAGGTATTAATTTTGGCCCACTCATGTGACATCGGGAAATTCTTCAGGGGGATCCCCTCCTCCCTATTTGTGCTAAAAAAAATTCTTGCATTTTACTAAGTTCGCTATCAATCTCTACAAGAGTGTTTCAGGACAATGTATTAATTTTAAGAAATCAGAGATTCCTTTTAGGCCTAATACACAAGCTCAGATTCGTCACTCAATCTGCCAAGTATTTGGAATTGCTGTAGTGACTTCACATGGTAGATATCTCAGCTCCTTCCTATTGTTGGCTAGAATAAAGAATAGAGTTTTGCTGGCATTAAAGAATAGATTATTAAGTGTACTAATGGTTGGTAAGAGAAGAAATTAAGAAAAAGGGGTAAAGAAGTGCACATTATATCTATTATATAAGCAATATCCACGTACACAATGTGTTGTTTCCAATTGTCGAACCATGCTCTTAGTAATCTGGAGAATTGAAATCTTTTTATTGATGGGGTGGGGATGGGGTGGGGGGGGGGGGGGGGGGGAAGGGTAGCTTGTCCACGAGAAAAATTTGGTAGATGTTTTGGGACGTCCTCAAGCAACGAAAATCTCAAGGTGACCTAGAATTTTGTAATTTAAAAATATTTAACCTTGCCATGTTGCTTAAGCTAGAATGACACCCTTTAGTTTCTACATCCAGCCTCTTTTCCGAATCATGCAGTGCTAGTACAACGTCTGTGTTACATGCGGCTCTTGGTTCTCGGCCTAACTTTTAATGGCACAGTATTATGGCAATCATCGTGTTATTCTTCTTGGTTGTCGAAGGCTTATGGACAATGGCGAGACAACAACACTCTTCCATGACAGATGAGTTCCTTTGCCTTCCTGTTTTACCATCAGATTAGCTACATCAGGCCTCCCGCAAGGCGCCCGAGTCAGCTCCATCATTGATTAAGATCTTGGACTCTAGAATAAGCTGTTAGTTCAGACCAATTTTGACCTATTGAAGGCTGATGTGATTCTCGTTATTCCTCTGAAAAATCACCATTCTCCAAACCGTTGGATGTTAGATTATTCATATTGCGGTAACTTTTCTGTCTGATCCGCATATCATTTTATTATGGGTTCTTCCGAAGACCTTACTGGCAATCACTCATTCCCGGTTAGTAGTTATGGCCCGAGCCCCATTTGGAGGAGAATTTGAAAGCTTATCAGCCTGTATCTTGCATTTTCTTTGGAGATGCTGCTCTAATTTCTGTCATCGACCAACAATTTAGCTCGTCGTCATCTTCATTATGAGCCTTGTTGTTCTTTATGTTCACCACTTGATCACTCTTTAATGCATCTCTTCTTCACGTGCCTCATTTCCTCATTAATTTGGCAAGCAACTGAGATTTATAAAATTTTCTTCCGATTCTGACAGGATCTATGCGACTTGTAGTTTCAAGATATTGTGCTCCTCGATAACTTAAATATAGTAGAATACTTTGTTGTCCTTGCCCACTTAACCTGGAGGAAATAAAATTGTCTTCTACGATTACTCACAAGTATTGCTTGCAACAGCAACCCAGACCTTCCAAGATTTTTGGGATGCTAATTATTTCCCTTAAACGTCACAGCCACACCCTTGATTCATTGTTTGTTCATCCCCCCAAATGCCATTATTCATATTTACTTTGATGGGGGTACATCAATTGCTCGTAACTCCTCATTTGTTGGTATTATGTTTGCTCCAAGGATGCCCAATGTATAAATATCAATGATCTGAAGTATGCTAAAGTTCTTGCTCTTCGTGAGACAGTTCGACTTACCACTGATACTAGAGTTCCCAAATTTTGTATTCTTGAGGATTCTAGCACTACTATATTCACATCAATAGGTGATGCAGACTGTGTCTATGCATGTGTGCCTTTATTATCTGATATTAGACATCCAATCTCTTTCTTCCATGGATGAAAATTGTATTAGATAGGACGTAAAATAAAATTTATAACGCCAAAAGAATTGTTTGTCCCATGCACCACCCTTTTTATGTCAGTCAGTGTTGATCGATTCAAGCAACCATTGATGAAATTACTTTATGTTTAAAAAAATACAATGACTTGATATTTACAAATTATAGTGAAGTAGCATGAGTATTCAAATATAGATTTTTATAATTATATTCATGTTTATGCATGATAAGATTTTTCACAATAAATTCGCTCACTATTTCCTTTTTTTTATTCAATATTTTAGACTTTACATTTTTTTAATATGACTTTATAACTCTAATTAATAGTGTTAAGAAAAGACAATATTTTTATTTGTCTATCTATATAACTTTTTCATCATCTTATTCTATAAAAATAATTTTAATATGTAATCACATTATATGCAAGTATAAGGGCTTAAATTATGTTAGTTGTTAAGCTCAATTACATGAATTTGACATGTAAAATAATCATAGTATATATTAAATATGAATAATAAAAATTAAAAGTTTTATTATAAAATTTGTAAGATTATTTCATAAAATTTATTATTTAAAAAAACTGACAATATGAATAGTAAAAATATGATAGTTTTGGATAAGATTGAAAATAAATTAATAAATTCATTTTTTTCTTTATTCCACACCTTAAATAATTATATAATATAATACAATTGTTTAAAATATATGCAAATAATATATCACTGGAAAGCTCTTTAAATCTACTTTAATACGAAATTGATTTCATTTCAAAATCCAAAATATTGAAAGTGTAAAAGAAGGATAATTTAAGCATGTAGTTGTTTAGGAGAAATTTTTAATATAAAAGGACTCTTACTTTTTATAATCAAGTAAGGAAAACATAAATTATTTTAAATTACTTAACTACCCTTAAATTTAATTTTTAGTAAGGATGTTTTACTTTTTATAATCAAGTAAGAAAAATATAATTTATTTTAAATTACTTAACTAATCTTAAATTTAATACTTAGTAAGAATATTATAGACATCACAAGAAAAGACGAAATAAAAATCGGGACGAAACAATTCATTCTTTTTATTTGTAATAGATATATATAATCTATTCATCAATTTAGTTAGAGAGCGGAGTTTAATGAAAATTAATATAGCAATATAATTTGGAGTAGTAATAACTGACTTGACAGTTGTTTCATAACAGGGAACAATGAATAATTGGTTTGGCTTTGAAAAGCAAGTTTCAATAGAGATTCTAGTGATGAATATTCATCTAGATTTAGGACTAATAGAAGACCAAATTATGCAGATAGAAATCAATCATCATGAAGCTTGCAGATATAACCAGAAATCTTGTTGAAAATTTGGCATAATCCTTCGAGAATCCTAGAAACAGTTGTTGTTATTTTTCCTTAGAAATTATTAAATAAAAAATATATTTTATTGTTAGCTGCTAGTACAAATAGAGTAGGATGAGGGTACTTACTATAAGGAATTGTTATATAACTCGGTATGTGATTGTATAGACGAAGATGTAAAAATTCAGACAAAGTCGAGGCTAGAGTTTGACTCTATATCCGTAAGACGAAATTGTCACGTACTCAGGTGCAATACGTTTATTAGCAAAACGCCTCCAAGATACAACGACTTTAAAACTTCAGAACGCTGCACTACGAGTCGGAAGTTATCGGCGAACGTACTCGGATATCTGGAACTTTCGGACTCTACTAATGCAGAATTTAGAAAGCTTTTGAATTGCAAAGAACTTATGAATTCGAATGTATGAAATGAAATGTGGAGAGGCCTATTTATATATGTTGAAGAGTTGTGGTGCCTTTTTGGAAAGGCACCTCTTCACCTCTTGGTTGCACCCTTTGGACTGGACCCACCAGTTCGCTGGGGGGTCGCACCTGCAGGCTGACCCGCGCCCTGGCGGGTCGTCCGACCCGACCCGGTTCGACCCACCGTCCCAGTCCGGGTCGACCCACCGTCCCAGTCCGGGTCGAACCGGTTCCTGATCGGACCCAGTTCACGTCACCGCACCGCCTGACTCGAACCGTCACGAACCCGCGAGCCATCCGTCTGGACCACCAGGCCAAAACTTTAAGGCTCCTCCAGCTCCTCGCGACGACGCGTACGTGCGAAGTGCAAAGTGCGCCTCTAAAGCAACTCAATGCGACATGTGCGACGTGCGCGTGCGGGCCCGGGCTCGGGCTCGGGCTCAGATGGTGCGAACCTCGGGTCCATTTTAGCCAAAGGCTAAAATCCCACTAGGATCCACCATAAGGTCCACCATAGGGGAACACACTTGATAACTACTTATCAAGTGCTCTACTAAATAAGGAGTATCCACTTACTCCAATTTTTCTATGTGGGACAAGTTCCCATAAGTTTTCTCCATAAACTCTTCAACTTCCAAGTTTAAGTTGCAACCTTTGACAATTAATATCTCATTCACCCGAAATTGATTTTGAGCATATTAATACATTAAATTCATCTACTCGAAGTGTAGATTATGAATTTGCAACTTGTTTCCATTTTTAACAAATGGATTGAATTAATTAAATTGGTAAATTTTGAGTCAAAACCCAAAATTTCCAACAATCCCCCACATGAATGATATTAATGCAATGCACTCCTAAGAAAGTCCCAACGAGCCGTCCCTTCATCAGGATAGGTAGCTTCAGGCTTTGAACCTTCCCTAGTGAGATGCCATCGGATTTACTCACTGCTCAGTGAACATGATGTCTTGAACTGGTCAGCTTTTGTGTAAATCAAGTACAATGACAACCACAAAGTAACGACTCTAATATCCTTTTGGTTCTCACGTTGTTGTCCATTTTGGCCATGAACCTTATCTCGGATTCATAAGTGTGTACTGAAAATATTACATTTGTCAGTTGGAAGCGGCCCCACTTCACACTTATATAGGTGATCTCCTATTAAAGGTACCCTGAAATACCTTACCACAAAGGTATAGGAATCATTAAAAGTTGTTAAGCTTACCCTCACCACACGTCATCAAGTTTTGTACAAAAAAAAGGTACAATTGGCACTTGAGCGGAATCGAGAATGAGCTTGAAATTTGTTTTCAAGTGCAAAACTGAGTGCTTCAAAGCTTAGTTGTCTCGTTGAACCAAGTTCTTGGGATCCTCCAGTCATCATGGACGAGTTACCACTATGAACACTCTTTAGTGTGTGGGTTTTAGCCTCATTCCCCTTACCGCGCTATACATTTGATCTCGACCAATGCCTTTAGTCAGCGAATCCGCAATGTTGTCTTTTTCTTTACGTAGTCAATGGAGATTACCCCACTTGAGATCAAATGTCTAACGGTATTGTGTCTCCTCCGGATGTGTCGAGACTTACCATTATACATGTGGCTTTGTGCCCTCCCTATAGCAGACATGCTATCACAGTGTATCATCACAGGAGGCACTGGTTTGCACCAACCAGGAATATCCTCTAAGAAGTTCCGAAGCCATTCTGCCTCTTCACCAGCTTTGTCTAAAGCAATGAACTCCGATTCCATTGTGGAACGAGCTATGCAAGTTTGTTTAGAGGATTTCCAAGCCACAGCTCCTCCACCTATAGTGAATACATAACCACTGGTGGATTTTGAATCTTTTGTATTAGATATCCAGTTTGCATCTGTGTATCCTTCCAATACGGCTGGATATCTTGTATACAAAATTCCATGATTCATGGTATGTTTTAAATACCTTAAAACTCTCATCAGAGCTTTCCAGTGATCCTTGTTAGGATTACTCGTAAATCTACTAAGTTTGCTAACTGAATATGCTATATCCGGACGCGTACCATTTGTCAAGTACATCAGGCTTCCGATAATTCTTGCATATTTCAATTGCGGCACTGGGTCTCCTCTATTTTTGGCTAAGTGTAGATTAACATCTACAGGAGTGTTAGCCGGGGGTACGTCATAAGCATCAAATTTCCTCAACACATTCTCAACGTAGTGAGTTTGTGATAGGAAAATTCCATCAGAAGTTCTAGAGATTTTCATCCCTAGAAATAGAATGACGTCAGCCAGACCCATGTCTTTCATGTCAAAATTTCGTTTTAACATGTTTTTAGTATTCATGATCGAGTCATGATTACTTTCCGTAATAAGCATGTCATCGACGTATAGACACACTATCACATAATCTTCTGGAGTGCCCTTTATATAGACACACTTATCGCACTCATTGATTTTGAAACCATTAGAGAGCATCACATTATCAAATTTTTCATGCCATTTAAGAGGTGCTTGTTTGAGTCCGTACAAAGATCTAACAAGTTTACACACCTTCTTTTCTTGGCCAGGAACTACAAACCCTTCAGGTTGTTCCATATATATCTCCTCCTCCAATTCCCCATTTAAGAAGGCCGTCTTCACATCCATTTGATGTATCTCAAGGTTATGTAGAGCTGCAATAGCAATGAGAACTCTAATGGAAGTGATCCTCGTAACTGGGGAATACGTATTAAAGAAGTCGTATCCTTCTCTTTGTTTGAATCCTTTGGCTACCAATCTAGCCTTATACTTATCAATTGATCCATCGGCCTCTTTAGAATCCACTTGCATCCAAGTGGTTTACAGCCTGGTGGTAGATCTACAATCTCCCACGTGTGATTTTGCATGATGGACTCGATTTCACTTTTTATTGCTTCTTTCCAGAGAGGAGCATCTGGACTGGACAATGCCTCATGTATTGTCCTGGGTTCACTTTCCATCATGTATGATAGAAAATCCGGCCCAAAGGACTTTTTCTTTCTGGCCCTTTTACTACGTCTCGGTTCATCATTAACTTCAGGTTCTTTATGAACCTCAACAGGCGAACCATTTGCAATTTCATAAGTTCTTTTACGAGAACTTACTTCTGTGTTTTCCTTCTTAGGAAATATGTTCTCAAAAAACACCACGTTCCTTGGCTCAATAGTCATTTCCACTTTTATGTCAGGAATGTCTGATTTGTGCACTAGAAATCGATATGCACTACTGTTATGCGCATATCCAATGAAAATGCAATCAACAGTTTTGGGTCCTATTCTCACTTGTTTCGGCTTAGGTACTTCAACCTTAGCTAGGCACCCCCACACTTTAAGGTAATGGTAGGAAGGTTTTCTTCCTTTCCACAACTCGTACGGAGTTTTGTCACTTTTCTTATGTGGCAATTTGTTAAGAATGTAGTTGGCAGACAAGATTGCTTCCCCCCACATGTTCTGGGGTAAGCCCGAACTTATCAACATAGCGTTCATCATCTCTTTTAGAGTACGGTTATTGCGTTCTGCAACGCCATTTGATTGAGGTGAATATGGAGCTGTAGTTTGATGAATAATACCGTTTTGTTGGCAAAATTCTTCAAATGGAGCTACATATTCTCCACCTCTATCACTACGAATCACTTTGATTCTTTTGCTAAGTTGATTTTCAACCTCATTCTTATAATTTTTGAATGCCTCAATGGCTTCATCTTTACTTTTCAAAAGATATACATAACAGTATCTTGTGCAATCATCAATAAAAGTAATGAAGTAATTCTTACCACCTCTAGTTTGCACAAACTTTAAATCACACACATCAGTATGAACAAGTTCTAGAGGTGAAGTACTTCTATTAACTGAATGGAATGCTGTTTTGGCCAATTTTGCCTCCACACAGATCTCACACTTTTGTGAATCAAATTCCATTCTAGGAAGTAAATCTAAATTCACTAAACGTCGAAGTGTATTTTGATTTACATGTCCTAATCTACCATGCCATAAATTAGAACACTCAAGCAAATAATTAACTTCACTTATATTAATATTGCGCTTAATGTCGCGCTTTACAGTCATTACATTCATTTTGAAAAGGCTCTTTTCGAGATAACCTTTCCCAATAAATTGACCACATTTGGTCAGTACAAAATTATTTGCTTCAAAAACCAACCTAAATCCGGCCTTACTCAATAAAGATCCGGAGACTAGATTCTTGCAAATGTCTGGGACATGCAGCACATCCACGAGAGTTAGTTCTTTTCCCGACGTCATCTTCAACACGACTTTTCCCAATCCTACCACTGGAGACGTTGCAGAGTTTCCCATGAAGAGCTTTCTGCCATTGATCTCTTGGTAAGTGGAGAACAGTTCCTTGTCTGAACAGATATGACGGGTAGCCCCTGTGTCAATCCACCACTCCCTTGGATTATCTACCAAGTCGGCCTCAAACACGACGGCGGATAGATCCAATTCAGACAGTTCTTCTGGCAAGGATTTGTGCTCGGCAAGGTTGGCCTGATTCTTTTGGCCTTGATTTGCCTTCTTTGGCTGTCGACATTCACTCGACTTGTGTCCGGGCTTATCACAATTATAACAATTACCTTTGAATCTTTTATTCGAGGCCTTCTGCTGCTTATTAGAGCCAGCACCGCGTTTTCTCTTCTTGCCACTTCCGGACTCAGCCAAATTCACACGTGCCTCTCCACGGTTCTTGTCGCTTTTGACTTCAGATTTTCGGTTGTCTTCCTCGATCCGTAGTCTCACGATCAAGTCCTCAAGCCCCATTTCCTTGCGTTTGTGCTTGAGATAATTTTTGAAATCCTTCCATTGAGGTGGTAGCTTTTCTATGAATGCGGCTACTTGAAAGGATTCAGATAGTTGCATACCTTCAGCATGAATCTCATGGAGGATCAACTGCAACTCTCGAACTTGGTCCATGACCGTCTTCGAGTCCACCATTTTGAAGTCGAGGAACCGTCCGACAATGAATTTCTTCATTCCGGCATCCTCCGTTTTGTACTTTTTCTCCAAAGATAACCACAATTCTTTTGCGGTTTTAAAAATGGAGTAGACATTGTAAAGTGAGTCGTCCAATCCATTCAGAATGTAATTTCGACACAGGAAGTCACTGTGGTTCCAGGCGTCCAAAGCAGTCATTCCCTCTTTATCCCCTGTTTCAACAGTAGGAGGATCTTCCCTCAAGAACCGGGCAAGACTGAGAGTTGTTAAGTAGAACAGCATTTTCTGCTGCCATCTCTTAAAATCATTTTCGGCAAATTTAGCCGGTTTTTCGGCGTGAGCAGCAGGGATTGAAGGAGTAGAAACAGTAGAAGACATCTCCGAATATACAAAAAAAAAAAATACGTCTTACGCTGTTATATAACTCGGTATGTGATTGTATAGACGAAGATGTATAAATTCAGACAAAGTCGAGGCTAGAGTTTGACTCTATATCCGTAAGACGAAATTGCCACGTACTCAGGTGCAATACGTTTATTAGCAAAACGCCTCCAAGATACAACGACTTTAAAACTTCAGACCGCTGCACTACGAGTCGAAAGTTATCGGCGAACCTACTCGGATATTTGGAACTTTCGGACTCTACTAATGCAGAATTTAGAAAGCTTTTGAATTGCAAAGAACTTATGAATTCGAATGTATGAAATAAAATGTGGAGGGGTCTATTTATATATGTTGAAGAGTTGTGGTGCCTTTTTGGAAAGGCACCTCTTCACCCCTTGGTTGCACCCTTTGGACTGGACCCACTAGTTCACTGGGCGGTCGCACCCGCAGGCTGACCCGCGCCCTGGCGGGTCGGTTCAACCCGACCCGGTTTGACCCACCGCCCCAGTTCGGGTCGAACAGGTTCCTGACCGGACCCAGTTCACGTCACCGCACCGCCTGACTCGAACCGTCACGAACCCGCGAGCCATCCGCGTGGACCACCTGGCCAAAACTTTAAGGCTCCTCCAGCTCCTCGCGACGACGCGTACGTGCAAAGTGCGCCTCTAAAGCGACTCAATGCGACGTACGCGTGCGGGCTCGGGTTCAGATGGTGCGAAGCACCATCCTCGGGTCCATTTTAGCCAAAGGCTAAAATCCCACTAGGATCCACCATAAGGTCCACCATAGGAGAACACACTTGATAACTACTTATCAAGTGCTCTACTAAATAAGGAGTATCCACTTACTCTAATTTTTCTATGTGGGACAAGTTCCAATAAGTTTTCTCCATAAACTCTTCAACTTCCAAGTTTAAGTTGCAACCTTTGACAATTAATATCTCATTCACCCGAAATTGGTTTTGAGCATATTAATACATTAAATTCATCTACTCGAAGTGTAGATTATGAATTTGCAACTTGTTTCCATTTTTAACAAATGGATTGAATTAATTAAATTGGTAAATTTTGAGTCAAAACCCAAAATTTCCAACAGGAATTACATAATAGCCCTTAAACTATTTTGATTTAACAGGGACATAATGGGTCAAACGAAAATTGCCTGAAACTTAAGACACTTTGTTATTATTGTGTAAATTACTAATATCATTAATAATGATTCATGTGTTCATTAGTTAGAGATTTACGGTTCATGTAGTAAACTATGATTTTTAGTGGGACGAGAGTGGAGAATGGTAAAAGTAAAAAATGAGGATCATAGTTGACGGAGTCCTCCTTTACCGTAACAAAATTCTTTTCTTTGATCTTTTATCCTGCCTATTATCTACATATACCAAAAAAATGGATGCACTGATTTATAGTTACTCTTGGCTAGGGCATGCTATATGGAGTTATTCCATCGCTCTCGATAAATAATATGCTCTGACTTGAACTATATTCTTTAAGGTAATTGTTGAGATTATTTAGCATCATCTCTTGTTAATTATGTTTCTGTTAGCATTAGTATTCTGTTAATATTGCTTCTAGCAGTACAATTAAACAATTAAGCCTGTTAAGGCTTCTTTTGATATGTTTGATGATAGGACAAGTTTAGGAAGTCCTGCATGAACACATGCAAAAGCTAACAACTTATGTTTAGCTATTTCTGGTAAGTATTTATTAGGCTTGTCTTTTGTGTTATCTTCTAGGGCACACACTCCATTTCATATATATAGTGTGTGCATTAGGGATTGAGGTAATGTAAGATGAAATAGTGCAGCCGCAAACTGTTCTCAAGTTCTACAAAAAAACAATCAATGAAGCATTAACTTGTTTTTCTTATCTTTATACAATGAAGAGTGTGAATGTATGCATGTGTTACATAATCTGTTAAGCCTTTTCTTCATGGTACCAGAGCCATAGTTTTCAAACTATGACTTCAAATACAAAACTGCCAAGAAATACAACAGAGGAATGGCCAAGACTTAGATCTGGAGCAGCTACTCCAGCTCTCATGGCTACTGAGACGGGACCCTCCATCACTTCCACGAATCTTCCAGAAAACGATCCCCTCAATCTACATGGATCGGATCACCCAGGTATGAGCCTGGTTTCTTCTAAACTAACTGGAAGTAATTATTTGCCATGGAGCAGATCTGTTCAGATCGCTCTTCTTGCCAAAAACAAACTGGGGTTCATAACTGGTAATGTTGAAATGCCTACTGATGTTAAGTTAAAAGAACAATGGGAAAGGGTGGATGGTATGGTACGAGCGTGGCTTATTAATTCTCTTGCAAAGGACATCTCTGAAACCTTCTTGTATGCTGAGTCTGCTAAAAATCTATGGGAAACTTTAGCAAGTAGATTTAGGGACAGTAATGCCCCTCAACTGTTTCAAATACAGAGAGATATTTGCAATCTCTCCCAAGGAAATCAATCAATGGCAGTTTATTACAATAACTTGCACAGACTCTAGAACGAGATCTCCCTCTTGAAGCCTATACCAATCTGCACATGTAATGCAGCGAAACAGTGGGAAGAATTTGAGATGTCAGGAAAGCTCATTCAATTCCTTATGGGATTAAATGACTCATATGATCAGGTGAGAAGCCAAATTTTAATGATGGACCCATTGCCAAGTGTAGATAAAGCATACTCGATGGTACTGAGAATTGAGAAGCAGAGTCCATGTTGGATTAAGTGAGAATGCTGATCATAGTGCCATGGCAGTGAAATATGCAAATAGTGGAAGAGGTTTTTCTGGAAGAGGTACTTCTCAAGGATCACACACAAGAGGAGGACACTCAACGGGGAGAGGAAGAGGCTATCCAAGAATGAGTAAAGAGGAGAAAGCAAAACTGCAGTGTGATCACTGTGGCATACATGGACATGTGATAGCGGATTGTTTTAAGCTGAAAGGATATCCTGACTGGTACTATGTACCTAAGGAACAAAGGAACTATGCAAATTCAACAGGTGATAGTATGGGAAATGAGAATCAAGGAGAGAATAGCACACATTCAGCAGGAAGCTCAAGTGACATCTCTGCTCTTGTACAGACAGAAGTAGCAAAAATCCTTGCCTCACAATCAATTTCGAGAGGGAATTCAGAAAGTGCCAAGAACAAATCACAAGATCAGTCTTGCATTGGAAGCTCCCACTTTGCCTTTACTCTAATTGAAGGCATTGATGATGATGCTTGGATCATTGACACAGGTGCAAGCAGACACATGTGCAATGATCAAACTCTAATGACAAATCTCACACCTCTTCATCAAACTGCCATGATCACTTTGCCAGATGGAGCTGAAAAACAAGTTACACATTATGGAGATGTGATCTTATCAGATAAACTGACTCTGAAGGAAGTCTTTCTAGTACCCAGTTTCACTTGCAACTTGCTGTCCATTTCACAGCTCACTCTGAATAGTGGAGCTCAAGCCACTTTTGATCAGGATTCATGTATTGTAAAGCTGGAACCAAGTGGAGATGTGCTACTCACTGGTCATCTAGTTGGAAAGCTCTATGTAGCTAAACCAAGATATTCCAAAGAAGCAATTGCTGCCTATGCCATCAGTGGTCCTCACTACATCAAAACTTTCCACACCTGGCACAGAAGACTAGGCCATGCATCTCCAATCACTTTGCAACATCTATACTTTCTCAAACACATGTGCACTCCTCCAGTAATTGAGGAACACATAAGCTGTGAGATATGTCATATAACCAAGCAGACTAGACTTAGCTTTCCAGTTAGTTCAAGTCAGAGTTCAAGAGTGCTGGAATTACTTCATGTAGACATCTGGGGTCCATACTCTCAACCCAGCATTACTGAGACATCCTATTTTTTGACTGTAGTTGATGATTATAGCAGAATGACATGGGTTAACTTGATGGCAAGCAAAAAGCAAGCTCTATCATCACTTCAGCAATTTGTAAACATGATCACTAGACAATTGGAAGTGGAAGTGAAGGCTATCAGGACAGATAATGGAGCAGAGTTCACAAGTAAATATTGCCAAGAATATTTTGCCAGCAAGGGCATTCTTCATCAGAGAACCTATGTTTACACTCCACAACAGAATGGAGTAGTGGAGAGGAAGCACAGGCATCTTCTTGAGATGGCTAGAGCACTCATGAAGGAATCTTCAGCACCACACTATTTAGGGCCATATTCAATTCTCACAGCTGCACATATAATAAATAGATTGCCCACCAAGGTTTTGAACTGGCAAATACCTTATGAAGTCATGTTTGGGAAAGTAGCATCTTATGGAGATATGAAGTCATTTGGGTGTTTGGGTTATGCTACTGACACAGAGCCACACAAGACTAAATTCGAAGAAAGAGGAGTGAAATGCATATTCATAGGATATGTTCCTAATCAGAAAGGATATAGGCTATATAACATAGGAAAACACAAGGTGATCACATCTAGAGATGTTATCTTCCTTGAATCAGTGTATCATTTTGCCAATACTGATGGGAAAGCATCAACTGCTGAGCCTACTCTACCATTTCCATTCTTCAAGGAGGATGATCCAAATCCTATTCACAAACCAATTCCTGACAACACCATATCTGAAGATAGCCTGCCATCTGATGCAGAACCCTTAAATGAACCTGTACAAGCTGATGAGATTGCACCCATCACTCAAGCTCCGGTTAGAAGAAGTGGTAGAGCAATTCAACAACCAGTTCATTTGAAAGACTATGTCCAAACCACTGCCATCTCCTCAGCTCTATCTGATCCACACACATATTTCCATGCCCCACCAACACATGCAGCTTTCCATGCCTATCATCTCACTGTGCCTGAACCAAACAACTTCAAGGAAGCAAATAGATACCCAGAATGGGTTGATGCTATGCAGCAGGAACTGCAGGCCCTGGAGCAGAACAACACCTGGGAAGTGACCTCACTACCAGCTGGAAAAAGGGCAATTGGGAGCAAATGGGTCTACAAGGTAAAATTGAATGCAGATGAATCTGTTGAGAGATATAAAGCCAGATTAGTGGCAAAGGGATATAACCAAGTTCTTGGGGAAGACTATGATGATAGCTTCTCTCCTGTGGCCAAGCCTGTGACAGTAAGATTTCTAATTGCATTGGCCACTATCAAATGTTGGGCCCTGCATCATGTTGATGTAAACAATGCTTTTTTGCATGGTTATTTAGACAAGGAGGTTTATCTTAAACCACCAGATGGTTACACCGGAGCAGCTCCCAATCAAGTGTGTAAACTCAAAAAAAGCCTATATGGCTTGAAACAAGCCTCTAGGCAGTGGAACACTGAGTTTTGCACCACACTCATAACCTTTGGTTTTGAGCAGTCTCCACATGATCACTGTCTATTCACTATGACTAAACATGAGGATTTCATGGCAGTCCTAGTTTATGTTGATGATGTACTCATTACTGGGAATAACAACATTCTTATTGATGATCTTAAACAGTTTCTGGACAAAGCATTCACCATCAAGGATTTAGGAACTGCCAGCTATTTTCTAGGGATGGAACTGATCAGGAATGATGAAGGCACTTTCCTGTCTCAGAGAAAATACATACTTGACATCCTCACTGATGCAGGTCTGGAAAACTGCAGATCAGTCTCTACTCCTTTGCCATATAATCAGAAATTGAGTAACTCAAATGAGTCTCTTCTTTGAGATCCTGAAGCCTACAGACGTTTGATTGGTAGATTGCTGTACCTGAATCTAACTCGACCAGACTTGACCTTTGCCACACAGCAACTCAGTCAATTTGTCAGTGCACCAAACATCTCTCATTGGAATGCTGCAATACACCTGCTTAAATACCTCAAAGGTACTGCCAACCTTGGTCTTTTTTATTCCAATTCTGCTGATTTCAAGATTCGAGCCTTCTGTGACTCAGACTGGGGCTCGTGTTTAGATACCCGAAAATCCATCACTGGGTACTGTGTATTCTTGGGAAGTTGTCTCATCTCATGGAAGGCCAAGAAATAAACCACGGTATCTAGAAGCTCTGCTGAAGCAGAGTATAGAGCCATGGCCTCTGCTACTTGTGAACTTGTGTGGATTAACTATATTTCTGCTAACTTGAACATCAGCGTTCCAAAACCAATTAGCCTTTCTTGTGACAATCGTGCAGCCATACACATTGCAGAAAATCCCGTATTCCATGAACGTACAAAGCACCTGGATATTGGCTGTCACGTTGTGCGCAACAAGTTCAAAGAGAGGTTCCTGGATCTTCACCCAGTCTCGTCCAAAAACCAGCTAGCCGACATTCTTACGAAGCAACTTCCTCCTGGGGCATTCCACTCGCTTCTGTCCAAGCTGGGATTGCAATTCAATACAACTCCAGCTTGAGGAGGGGATGTTGAGATTATTTAGCATCATCTCTTGTTAATTATGTTTCTGTTAGCATTAGTATTCTGTTAATATTGCTTCTAGCAGTACAATTAAACAATTAAGCCTGTTAAGGCTTCTTTTGATATGTTTGATGATAGGACAAGTTTAGGAAGTCCTGCATGAACACATGCAAAAGCTAACAACTTATGTTTAGCTATTTCTGGTAAGTATTTATTAGGCTTGTCTTTTGTGTTATCTTCTAGGGCACACACTCCATTTCATATATATAGTGTGTGCATTAGGGATTGAGGTAATGTAAGATGAAATAGTGCAGCCGCAAACTGTTCTCAAGTTCTACAAAAAAACAATCAATGAAGCATTAACTTGTTTTTCTTATCTTTATACAATGAAGAGTGTGAATGTATGCATGTGTTACATAATCTGTTAAGCCTTTTCTTCAGTAATCTTCAACTATCTTGAATTTAATTTTTTTAATATACATGTTCTTTATATATATATATATATATATATTGATTGCATAGGTGGTGTTGTGCTTACTTTGCTTTAAGTGATCTCGTAGTTTTCATTTGGATTGGTCGTTGCAATGAGTGAGATTATAGTCTGATCAAATGATAATTACATCTAAATTCAATGTAATATTCTAGATTTAACTTTGGCAATGTTACTACAACAATAATGATCTGTGATGCAAAATTAGCCTCCAGAAACTGTTAATAATGCTTAAAATTTATACGACGATAACCTAAAGTGGTATTGTATTCATTAGTTGTGTGTGAGTTCTTATGGTCCGAACCTATGAAGTGTTCATATTGTTTGCTAAATTTGATTAGTATCCATTGTTTATATTGTTCGATTATTTTAATTACTTTTATCTTCTATATTTTGTAGATGATGTTCGACAAATACCTTTATTTATCATATTGAATCTCTAGTACTATATTATCAAATAGAAGATCTAGGTGAGGTAGCATTTAATCATCATTTTATTTTGGTTTGTAAAAATATTTTGCACATGTTTTTGTTGTAGGTTGTATCTTTTTCCAGGCTATTTCAATTGATTTTTGAAAATAAATATATGGAAGGAAAATAAAGTTAGAGGAACCAACAAGGAAAATATATCTTCATCTTTTAGGTTCCCGTATTTACTTGAATAAAAGACTTAAGCAATTTGCTAAATATGTAAATGTACGTAATTGATGCAAAAATTATAATGTATTTAGTTAAAAAAAATTGTTTTCCAAGATCTAATGACATTTTTCTGGTTTTAAACAATGTGTTTAGTCCATTAATTTGAATGGTTTGTTAGAGTAATAGATTCATTTCCTAAAAAAACATTTACACTTGATTCTTTAAGAGTTTGTATACAATTCATAAATTTTGAAATATAATAAACAAAAATATCAAAATACCGTGTTTACGATGATGACAAATTAATTAAAATACTTTTGATTAAAATTGCTTCATTTTATAGAATACTATAATCAATAACTAGAGGAAAAAAGAACTGATAGAAATTACTCTGCATTTGTTTCGAAACCAAAAGTTGAAAAAAATTAAAGAAAAATAACACTGATTTATTTTTCAACTTTTGGTTTCGAAATTTTTCTAAGAAAACATAACAAATCAGTGTTATTTTTCTTTAATTTTTTAAATTGTTAATTTAGTAAAATAAGAAAGAAGCAATTTTAATATCTTCTCATATATATCGACGCTGGTCGTTGATAAATTATAAAGAAATACTTATTTTCAATAAGAATTTATATTTTGGACATGGATTCTAAGATAATAAATTTTGGAATTTTACCAATATTACCTAAGTAAAATCAATTATATGAAGATTTATTATTCATTTGTTAGTATGATTATATGCTTGAACGTTTTCCTTTGTAATTTATTATAACCAAGTCCTTATTAACACCATCAAATTCGCAAATATTATTTCTCCGCTACTTCAAGTAGTATTATGTTGGATTTTTATCAGTCAAGCATCAAAAAAATAGGTCAATTATCAGTTCATATCCTGAAAGAAAATTTCTATCAATCCAGGACCTAAAAGATTTAAAACTATCAATGGAAGGCCTATAAATCCAAAATCAGTATAGGACATGTTTGGAAAATTACACAACCAACAAATAAACTTATCTCGAAATTATAAGCAGGGAAATATACGTCAACAACCTTTCATTATAAATATATATTTTTAAAATTTTTTTTTTTTTTAGTTTTTTTTTTTTAATTGTTTGTTTTAAAAAAAAAAAACCTGTAATTCATTTTTAAGTCATACGCAAGGAAACAATGTTCTTTTAAAAAAAAATTGTGTTTTTTGAGTTCATAATATTTAAATTTATGTAAACATATTTCACTAAAATGTATTTTTCTTCTTTATGTAAATACTTTTTTGTTAATTTGTATAATTTAAAAAATAAATTACAAATTATTTAATTATTTTAGATATATCATGATAATTGAAAAAAACAATGTAGTGAAAGACTTTTGACGTATATTTCCCTTTTTATCACTTCGAGATAAGTTTATTTTGTGTGTTTGTGTAATTTTTCAAACAGGCCCTATAATGATTTTGGATTTATGGTTCCTCCATTGATAATTTTAAACCTTTTAGGTCCTGAATTGATAGAAATTATCTTTTGAGACCTAATTAAATTGACAATTGACTTATCTTTTGGGTCTTTCATTGATAAAACTTCTATATGTTCATTCAAGTAGAATGGATTTGACATAACATGCATCTAATCTACTCGAATTTTCTCAGAAAATAATGTATAGTTTCATCTTTTATATAGTTACTATTTCTCCTGTATGAATCTCTATTTTTGAGAACAAATTATTGTTGCAAGAAACTATATATTCTAAGCACCGTCGGTTAGAGGATATATTACAAATAGCAATTCTTGACAAACCAAATGAATCAACTCCGTCTGCGATTTTGGAGAAAAATTCACTTTCTCAACCACTTTGATCGCGCAAGTATATTTTTTGTATTTATCCCAAAATCATCTAGTTTTGCACTGCTTTTCAAGGACTTATGTAAAATCTGAATGTCTTTTAAAATCATTTTTTAATGTTTGCAAATCACCTTTTAGCTAATATTATATAAATGTAATCTCCGAATACTCTTATTCACTGACGTATTTTGGTATTTAAAAACTTATTATCATTTTTCCGTTGAGAAAATAAAAGTTAAATATAGGTACTGTACTAGTTTGAGATTTGGGTACCTTACACATAAATTACTATTTGTTCCATAAATTTTAGCCCGTTCAATTTTCGTTACAAAATTTATTGTTTTATTAAATTCGTCGTTGATGAGCAAATCGACTGAAAAAGAACACGTGTTTGTCATTTGACACCAACTCCCAGTCAATTTTAATTGGCGTGGCAATTTTGACAAAAAGTTATTTCATGATTGATTTGCTCATCGATGGTAGAAGTTGGTACAAATATACGCAATGTCTTTAATTATGGAAAGAAATAATAATAAGAATAATAATAATAATAAAAACCCAATAACATTTAGAACAAAATTAAAAAAGCAAAATTTATGGGAGCTAAAATAAGTCTAGTCCTCTCCACATGCTACCCTCATGTATGATGCAAAGTCTCTTGTACACCAACTGTATGATGAATTTTAGGTTGAGTATTATAATTTATGTTTGAATATTAATATCTTTTTAGCATGATATCTTTACCTAAAACATATAATACATTGAGACGTAAATAGTAATATATTTTTATAAAATATTCATACTCGAATTATATAAATTTATTTGATGTATAAGAGACCTACTCGTATAATATAAGTTTTGCACCGGAAGATGGAAGCCAAAAGAAATAAGAATATATGTGTATAGTTGTATATGTGATATGGCGGCGGTCCATTTTGGTGAGCACGTGATGGACATAAACGGATGATTATAGCGACTCAGGCCTTTACTGGTTAAGGTTGGTTCCTTCTTCGTTATTTCATACTTTATACGTTATATTATTTCCTTCAATTATCAGGTACCTAGTTATTCACATCAGCTTCTTTTCATTTTTCTCGAAAATACAAGAAAATATTAAATATACTATACATTATCTATTTCCAATAGCCAAAAATACTTAAAACATTTACGGGAAATCGAAAATTTTAAACACGATGTAACATTTACAAGCACAAAATTTTATTTTATTTTCATATATATATATAAAATTTTAACAACTTGATATCGTAAAGTTAATTGGTTCATTTTCCCGCTGGCCAAAACTTCTTTTATTGTTGAGGCTTTTACCATTTAGGCGAAAAACCTCAACACCTATCAAGTTAACTTGAGATGAATTTAAATGAAGGGAGAAAATTATAAATATATAGTATTTTCTATAACCTTAAGTATAATTTTACATAATTTTTAATTTTAGTGTATATTTATATAAATATATATATATATATATATATATATTTTTTTTTTTTTAAATCGAGAATCTCATTAATCAATTTCAATTACAAGACTCTCAATCTAATAAGAAAAATCAGGCCTATTTACACAATCGGATCGGCTGAAGAAAAGAAAAAAACATGCAAGCCTATGAGCAATTACATTAAATAATCTGTAAAAGCATACGCTAAATATCATCCACAAAAAGCCCAATAATAGTAAGACCGGATTTGTGCCACGTAACTGCATGCACATCAAGTAACAAATCAGAAAAAAGTGCGAACAATTGTTTTCATCTCTGAATCAAGATCATCAATTTCCATCAAACTTCGTCTTAAACGCTTGTCAATCATAACAACCTTCAAAGTCGGAGGCCACAATCTTTCTAAATACTACTTCCTTTTCATAGCGAGATACTTTTGCAAAGAATTTATGTTTCTCGTAATGAGAGTCTAAGTCTTAAAAACCAATGTCCCGTTTTACAAGTCCAAGTAAAAAATAAAATTTTTATTTCATAAATTAATTTCATATGATTGAATAAGTTAAAAAAAAAAAAAAAAAAAAAAAGATAAGTCGTACAAGTGTCGATTGATGGTTTCTTAGAGTTGTACATTAATCCAATTGACCAAAAATAAAAATAAAAAAATTGTAAATTTTCAAACAAAACTCACATTACACTACAAGAAAAATAATTTTTTGCAACAACAAAAAATGGTCTCAAATAATAAGTTATTGTCACAACTTTATTATTAAAGGCATCATGTCATTAGAAATTTATCGTCTCGATAACTCGGACGCAAATAATATATTTGAGACGATAAAAGTAGTCTCAAATTCATCTCAAATATTCTTTGCAACAACTAGTTGTCTCTAAAGGTAATTTTAAAATGGTCTCAAATATTTTGTAGAGAGTTTTGTGACGAAAAATTGTAACACCCAAATCCCGCAAACAGGTGAAGGGTTGCCACTAAATCATACTTCTACTTTCAAAATATTTATCAGCGGAAGATCTTTAATAAAAATACGAGTTAGAAAATTTCTTATTGATTAATTAAACCATTCCTTACATAACAGCTAACTCGTATAAACCCACATTTTTGAGTTAAAATCTCTAATATACTTTTAAAATATCACAAGTAGAAGAAACTTCAAAAATATTTAAAAGATACAATATTTGTAACTTCAAAATCCAATAACTTTTACTAAACTTTAAAACTATTTTAAAACACTTACAACTTTCATTAATCAATGTAAATTAAAGACTTCTACTTTGATATTAACTTCAAATGCATTTACTTATTCTTTATTCTTCTTAATTATTGGGAACTTGCCCACACCAGCTAGAACCTCTGCTATCCATTGGTCCTAAAAATGTTTTAAGCATAGCATCATGAGTTATGCGAACTCAGTAGGAAAACTCTGTAAGCACTTGTACTAAACGAATATGCACCATAATAAAGACATCTTTGACATTGGTGCTAATCTTATGATACAAAATCCTTTAACTTAAGAGTCAATCTTACGACTCGAAAGCATTCGACTTATGAATCAATCTTACGATTCAAAAGCCTTACTCAAAAGTCCTTCTTACGATTTGAGAATAATCATATGCCCGAAGGCAAACATACAAATCACAGTACAAATTCAATAGTATAAAAGCTACACAATTACCTACTTTTCATGAAGATTCTTGGACTGATACGGATGTTCTTTGATTGAATTGGTCAGAGGAAGCTCCAAGGTTGTCCGGTGTAACTCGTACTGCACTCGCCGGTATGAGTCTTTTAGGCTTATAGATTTCTTTATTATTCTTCCAATTGTCATGACTTATTACATCTATCATAATCTAAGCTTGTACGCTTAACTAGTGCACATGCATACTTATGTTTATACATTTAATCACATTTAGAATACTTTAACATAATAACATCGTAACATACGTGTGACGTAGATAACTTATTGTTATACTCATGTTGTCATGTAACAAGAAATTAGAATAATATAGGGTAAACACATCTTTTAGAAAATTATAATTTTTAGGCTTTAAGACTAGCCTATCTTGTAAATTTCACCATAAATGATATATTTAATAAACACTTCACAAATTTTAATTATAAACTTATAACTTTATATAATCTGAAATAGTAAACTAGTTTTCAAAAAGGTGTAGGGAATAATTTTATAAAATTCATTTTCTAGGAGCAAATTCGACTATTTTATAACTAAAATCAGTTTATTTTGTAAAATTCGTTAAAAGTCATTAAATTAATGGAATGCCTTCAAATTTTAAACATATACTTTTAACATCATATAGTACCACATAATATAACAATGTTCGAAAATATTAAGCAAATAATTTTATATAATTTTTTAAAGTTGAATATAAAATTAGAATTTTGACAAACAATGTATTCAAATAAAGTTCACACATTTAAATAACATAATCTCTACTTTTATAACATAAATAATAAATATACTAAGTATTACAAAACATATATACTTAACATACGTATGCCAATTTTGCACCACGTAGCAAAATCGGTAAATCGACAATCAATCATATAAGACATTTAAATCATCTATAGTAAATACCACCTACTTAATGTAAATTAACAGAATAATTAAATTTATAAAGCAAAATATTAAAAGAAAACATACCTTAAAATGAATGAACTAAAACAATGATTTCTTTACATACTGAACCTCCAAATACCGTTGGACACACCAGACTTCCAAACATTTCTTTAAAATAAACTACTAAGGGTCTCCTAATTAATGGAATACCATTATAATATCATAGCATTTATTTCCTTTATATAATGATTTCTAAACTAAGTAGTATATCCCTTTATTTATAATAAGCCTGTAGTTGTTTGTTTGTTTTTTTTTTTTTTTTTTTTTTTGACTTTTTCGTCGATGTGGGATCATGTTAAATTAAACATTCGTGAATACAACTAATGCAGCTCTAAATTTTGGGCTGGGAAAGTGAACCTACCAATATTTTATTAATCTAATTGAATTAGTGGTGATGAAAATACCACGTTTCAAACTCATGTATGCAAAGTTCTTCATTTTTTTTTTTTTAATTTTAAAAATGCAAACCTTTATTTAATGATTATTATTAACTCTTTTAACATGCATGCACATAGAGGTAGGATTATATTTGTAATTAGTTATTTATTATCTATTATTGTTAAAATATCTAAAGTAAATACATTAGGTTCAACATCTAATTTCTTAAGTCTAATGCTAATTTTAGGTTTCTATATTACAAATATCTATTTTCCAATGAAAATTCTACTCGTATATTAAACGATTTAAAATATGTCTTAATAATTTTTATCTTTTGTACCATCTGAATGAGTGATGCGAGTGAGCTCGATCCCCTTGATAACTTCTCCTATAAAATAAAGTGAAAATACTTTGTTTCTTGAAAGTTCATTAGCCTCAACATTTGACTCGGAAATCTTTAAAATAAAATAAACTCCAAATAATCTAAAAAAATTAATTTAAACGACATACATAAAAGTTTGTTGCTTTTGGTTCTGGGTTATTACAATTAGGGATGTTATAATGGCCCGAAACCTGTAGGGCTGGCCCGTTTAACCGAAAAAAGGTCAGGGTTAGGGCCCCCATTTTGCAGCCCGTTTAAATATCCGGGCTTTTTGGCCCGGACCGCTAGGTCCGCGGTTTATCCGGGCTAGTCCGCCGGTTTATCCGGGCCGGCCCGAAACATATCTATTTTTATTTTTTTGCGATTTTTTAATTTTATGTATCACTTCTCCAAGAGTCTTTTTATTTCTTTAAATATATAATATATAAGTCATTCATTTAATGTGGTTCAAGTTGAAGACAATGATACTTAGAAATAATATTTTGGTGTCTATATTCAGTAGCTTTATACAATGAATGCTTATAGCCTTAACTAATATTTTGACTTATACAATGATGTTTATGTTGCTTATTACAGAAGTTGCTTTTATGTTACGTGTGCTCTTTTTGTATGTTTAAATTAGCTTTAACTAACATTTTTCTTGTATAATCTGTTTAGGTGATGCAAATGTGTGTGCTTATATTTTCTTATTCTCTTAAGTGCTTCTATGATTAAAATTTAATTTGTTAAATTTTTTTCTTTTATATCATTAAATTGATAAATTTAAATATTATTTAAGTATATTTGTATGAGTTTTGATTTAAATTTATACTTTTAAAATTACAACTCGTAGCCCGATAGTGGCTCGGTTAGCCCGAAAATCGATAGGGTTAGGGTTAGGTTCACCATATCTCTGCCCGTTAAAAATGGCCCGACTAAACCGTGGCCCGAATTAGCCCGAAAACCGCTAGGGCTAGCCCGAAACCGCTAAGGCTAGCCCGTTTAACATTCCTAGTTACAATCTCCCCTCCTTTTAAAAATTTTGTCCCCGAAATTGGTATACACTAGCTTAATTGTTCGGGCTTTTGGCCATAGGGATTATACTCCTTTGGTGCGGTCGTTGCTAATGAGAAATTGTTGTTGTTGATACATTCTTAAGTAGTTTTCGACTAGTACCTAAAAACCAGTTCAAAGCTCAACTTAATCATAGACAATATGCACCACGTATCTGACATGTATACTTATCTTACATTACACATACAAGAATAAATTGTCGCGATCAACGACTTGTTGATGCAACAAGTTGATAGTAGTGATATTGCATGAAACATAGTAGAGAAATGTCCTACTTATGTTGGCGACTTCACCTTATTCATCAAGAATTCTAAGCGTTTCGTTAATGTTTAGCCTCAAATATCCAATTAAACCTTAAGTCTTTCTCCGACTGTAACATTAAATCAATTTATAACTCAACTTAAACTTAGGCAATAAACACAATTTATCTAACATGTATACTTATTTTAAGCACTCGAGCACACAGTTGTAATCAGTGGCCCGTGGATGTATTAAGTTTAGCATGTTGACAAATGTGATATTGTTTAAGGCAAGGTTGAAAATGTTAGCTATATCGAAGTTCCAATTGGTCGAATATTTCTAGCATCAATTCTTTAGCATATTAACTTAATGTCAACAATTAAGCTTAGCTTCTTTTGGCGTATTAACTCCAAGTTGACAAATCAAACCTTAAATTTCCACATCTAAACTACGCTTTGTTGCACTACTTTGATACTTTCTTGTTCTTAGTGTCATATCGAGCTTTAGTGAATTCTGATCATAGGACTTTAAGGTTAATTCCTTGTTCAGTACAACAAACTATAACCTTTTTGATCTTCATTCATATAATTCATTCTTAAAATAAAATTAAAACCTTTCATTCCCACAACACGTCGTTTAACCTAGAATTCTTGCTCACTCCAGTTCTTCTTAACATTTCTTACTAACCTTGAAATCCCTAGGTAATCTACTGGAGGTATTCTACCTTCCGAGTTCATACTATTACTGCATCTTACTCCCAATTCTTTTCCAGATTTTTTTTTCAATTTTATTTTCTGACTTCAACATGCCTTTCAGCTTAGCGTTATGCCTTGGCCTAGTTATTTCACTCATTAGTAACCTGTTTGGACTTGTTTGATTCTCTTAGGAAAATCCTTGCTAAAAATATAGTCCATCTTAATCAACGTTACTAATGTCCAAAATTTCAAATACAACAATCTCTAGCAATTTACAAGGACATGAGTTATAAAGTGATGCTTGAAATCCTTAGATAAAGTTGATGGATAAATTTATAAACTGTTTTCAATCATCAGCTAAACTGATAAATAATTATATAGACGTTTTCCGAGAAAAGTAAGTAGATAAATTATCAACTTGAAAATATATTGGTAAAAGTTTCATTCTCCTTGTTTTTCTCTACTTACCCTCTCTTTTCTTTTTGGAAGATACATTTTCAAAAAAAAAATATAGAACATAAATCATAGATTCATTAATTTTATAACATAAAATAAAATAAATGTCTTTCGCAAAATTTTCTACTTTGCTTTCACCTCAAACTTATTTTCATCTCATGGAAAATGATTTAGAACTTTTAAATGCAAACCTTTGGATGGATCGGATATCTAGCTGAGCTGCGGTTCCCAATTTCGTAAACTCTTTGAACATTCTTTCCTTATTTTTTTCTTGCTTCTTATGAGTATTGAGTTAGAAATTAACCTTTCTTTTATATTGCATCCTCTTTGATGCACATCTCATTTACTTATTGCAACAACTGCTGCAAATAGCTTTTGTTTCTTAACCAGTACATCATACTTCATTTAAAATAATTCTTGAACTCTCAAGTTCAATTATCCATATTTTTTATAACTTAATCATTTGCCTTAATCCTTAAGAACTCCCTTAATGTTTCCAAATAATTTTTTAAAAAAAATTCTGAGACTCATCTCTTTCGAAAATGAATAACATAAAATATTTTCAAAGTGTCTTTTTTCTTTCTCCAAATATTTTATCATAATTGTAAAACGGCTAAATCGTTTTTTGAAAAGAAAAAAAATTCATATAGACTCAAAGGTTTTTCAAAGAAACAGCTAACAAAATTAATATACCCTTTTTTTTCTTCTGAAATACTTCAACTCCAACATTTTTTTTTTTCCAATAACTGAATTATTTTTTCAAAAGGTTAACTCAACGTCCAAGGTGAAAATGGAACTCGGTCTGATACCATCTGTAACAACCCAACTTCGCAAGCAGGTGAAAGGTTGCCACTAAAACATACTTCTACTTTCAAAACATTTATCAGGGGAAGACCTTAAATAAAAATACGAGTTAGAAAAATTCTCATTGATTAATTAAACTATTCCTTACATAAAAGCTAACTCGTATAAACCCACATTTTTGAGTTAAAATCTCTAATATATTTTTAAAATATCACAAGTAAAAGTAACTTCTAACTTAAAAATATTTAAAAGATATAATATTTATAACTTCAAAATCCAATAACTTTTACTGAACTTTAAAACTATTTTAAAACACTTGCAACTTTCATTAGTCAATGTAAGTTAAAGACTTCTACTTTGATACTTAACTTCAAATGCATTTACTTTATTCTTTATTTTTCTTATTGGAAAATTGCCCGCACCAGCTAGATCCTCTGTCATCTATTAGTCCTGAAAATATTTTAAGCATAGCATCATGAGTTATGCGAACCCAGTGAGGGAACTCTGTAAACACTAGGAGTGAGCACAGTCCGGAGCGGGTCGGAGATATGAAAATCTCCAGAACCGAACCAAACCTCGGAGATATTTGGAGATTTCCAAAATAAAATCTCCAGAATCGCTACGTTGATCGGTTCAGTTCCTTTCGGAGATCGGATCTGTTCGGTCCAATTATTCGGAGTTGTTCGGAGTTTTTCCATTAATATTATTAGCAAAATGCACGAAAGAATTACAGTGTTGTCTTTACAATAATACCATATTGTTCAAAAAATATAATATTAAACAACTTATAGATTATACTAGTACAGTACCCGTGAATAATATTCACGGGTCTATTTAATTTTTATTTTAACGTTAGGAATATTTTTATTTCATCAATATATTTATGTTTATCAAAAAAGAAAAAAAAACGTTTAAAACTAAAATAATTATAAACGTATATCATGATTTGATTTTTTTTTATATTGAAATGATCTAAAAATTATTCATTTCTATAAAGAGTAGAGGACCATGTGAATCTTTCAAGATTAACATAATGATGAAGATCTTTACATAATGATATCTTCAGTTGATTGTGACAGTAGAAATAAGTAAAGTACAAATTTTCAATATTTACAATTAATTATGTACGGAATAATTGATAATTGTGGTATAAAATATCTCTAAAAGAATTAAAAAAAGTCATTTGTTGATCTTATTGTCAAGTCTCTTCAATCATCTAAACAAGTAAACAGAAGACCAATCAGATTTGATATATTCCCCAATCATGGTTATATAATTCAAAATTAATTATAATGAGTAATAATCTTGAGTTGATTTCACATAGTTTTCTTTTGCCCAAGACATTCTGTAGGTATTGCACTATTAATAATGTTAAATTCATCAATTTGTGGTCATTAATTTGAATAAAATTTTCTTCAAGATTTTTCTTCAATAATTTTATTGTTATAATATATTTTAGAATGTGAGTGACCAAATCTAGTAATTATATATTTTATGTATCATCGAACGTTATTTTTTTTTTTTACCATTCTTCTAATAATTTTGATACTACAATTATCACCTACACAATTACTCATGAAAGGTCAAGATTATGAAATATTATTTTATAAAGATAGGAAGAGTTATATAGGAACAATCAGAATTACTTTCGTTATCAAAACAAGACAAATTTCAAATACTTTGTCTGGTTGTCTTTTGGCCATAAAAATATTTGAGGGAATCAAGTCAAATATTAACGAAAAATAATAATTAAGCAAAAAGAAGACAAATCTTAATGGATAGTCACAAAACAACGAAATCTTGTACAATAAAATTAGTTACTCGCATGAAAATAATTCAATAAAAGAGAATAAAGTTCTGATTGGGAGAAATTAAAGTTCTGATTGCGTTTATAACATGATAGGCTTTTGAATACAGATGTATATTTCATATAATAATATAAGCTAAACTAATATAGAGTATTTGCATATTCTAATCCTTTTCAAGAATCCCTTAAATATTTAAGGTTTTATAGTTTTAATAAGAATGATAAAAATATGATAAAAATAGTTTTATCGATCTTTAACCATCACTTTTTGATAAATTAATTTATGTTATAAAAATGTGAGATATTAGAAATAAAATTTGAATTAATGAATCATTAAAAAATTAATATTAGAATATATCAAATCTAAGGTAGACTATATAAATCATGTCAAAATCTGAATTAAAAAATTTGAATATTTAAATAATAAAAATATAAATTTTAAATATTTAAATATTAAAAAATAGTTTTTATTCCCAAAATTCTAAGAAAATGACACTTGTCCCAAAATTCTGAGAGAATGTCACTTGTCCAAGTGGTTTCTCTTTTAGTATACTAGATGTCCACTCGTGCGATGCACGGGATGAGTATGTTTTCAATAATAATAATAATAATAATAATAATAATAATAATAATAATAATAATAATAATAATAATAATAATAATAATAATGAAATTATCAGCTTATATATTATTTGAAAATATAAAAGCGTCAGTTGATATTATTTTGTCCAGTAATCTTTCTTCCTCCTTACATGTGGGTTTTTTTTACATGTAATATCTTGCATTATTACAAACTGAAACTACCAGTTAGATTTTCATAATTTTTTACTATTCAATTTTTTATATTTTTACTTTAATACATTTCATTATCACAAATAGAAACTACCGATTATATTTTCATAAATTTTGTTAATTCAATTATTTGAATGCATGATCTGATTATGCTGAATATTTTAAGTAAAATTATAAATACACACTTGAAATTCGATTCATTTCCCTCCATGTTATTTCAATGTGCATTACACATGTTGTAATAATTACATATGCATATAATGGTAAAACATTGTCAAATATTATGAATAATTATCGTTTGAAAGCCACATATATTAAATAATATAATATTAGTATAAGAAGCCACAAATATATTAGTTACTTAAGTATATGAGTGGTAAACTATATTATCATGTCATGTTCAAATAAAAATAATCGACTTATTATTTTTGTAGTTAACATATTTTTTCTTTTCACAAAATAAAAGAAAATAATAAGCAAACTAATTCAATCAACAAATCACTTTAGCAAATATATCTAAGCTTTTTTTCTATTGTAAAGTGTAAACCTTACAAATTTTGTATTTTTTATGAGTTTTTTTCAACCAAATACTTTAAACTATCCAAAAATTATTAAGATAAAAAAGTATTAAATTATATAATTTAATCTTCAAAAAATTTCAATCGGTTAAAAAAAATCATTATTGGAATTCTATCACATTTTAATTTTATATAACAATTTTTAGAAATCAAAATATATCATTTTTTTAGAAAATCAAAATACATCATTACTATTCTAAAAAGATATTTTACACTTAAAAATTAATATTTTAATTATAATATATGCATTATGGATGTCAAATCGAAGATCGTCAAAAGAGAAATAATCTGATATATTTCTTATGAAAAATCAAGTTGAGACGAAAAAGTTAAAAAACTTTTAAATTTCGAAGACCAAAGATAAAAAAAGAAAAAAAAAACAAAAAGAAAAAGAAAAGAAATGATTGGAGGAGAACCTACAAAAGAAGGTGGATGTTCCCCTTCTTTAGGGACTCTCTACGTATTTAAGAATATTTGTTAAAAATTAAAATAAATTTAAAATTTGATGAAAAATTGTGGAAGCGACATGTGTCTTTTCCTATTTTTGTGCAACCTTCTTTTAGTAGAATAAGTTGATAAGAGATATTAAGACAAGTTTCAAAACACTAACTTATAAAAAACAATTAGAAGTTATTGAAGTAGGTATCTCGTTCAAAAAAGAATAGAACTAAATTATAAAGTTATCAGCTATCGGTAACCTCTTTGGACATTTTATCGATTATTTTTCATCGATAAAACTCTAGTCGTATACATTATCAATTAGTTTTGTCTTATACACATGTTTCCTTCTTTTTTTGTTACAAATAATATGGGTGATAATAGACTATGAAAGTGAAAAGATGATCTTAATATGACTAACTACAGTAAAACCAAAGTTGATTTCAAGAGAAAAATGCGAGTGTACGAGAAAGATGGAGAACAAAGAAGAAGAGAACGAACAACGAGCCACTACTAGTATCTATCTACGATGGAATTCAGGTGGAGGACAGTAACTATTTGCAATGAGTTTGGGTCTAGAATTCTGGCATTTATATATGAAAATAATCAAATATTAGATATAATAATAAATTTTAATGATTAGATTAAGGAAATGTAGAACTGAATATAAAGATATCATAGTAATGTATTTCTTTATATAAACTATAAACATATTAATTATTCATATATCTATAGTTAATAGATATTCCCTCCGTCCCGACTTAATTTGCCTACTTGCCTTTTTGGTTTGTCCCAAATAACTTTGCCAGCCCAAAAAAAGAAATTTCTCTCACAATATCTATCCTCAAAATCTTCACCTTCAATCTCCACCTTTAAAAAAATCTAAGATTCCAAAAAATCTATTTTGAGTAGGCAAATTAAGCCGGGACGAAGGTAGTATATTTTTTTATGAAAATTATTTATTATAAATATTGTACTCTATTATTAGTTACTAAAATCTTTTATGAAATTCTAAAACAATAGTAATATTACTGTTAAAATTTACTAAAATTTATAATGATTCAATATTATAATATAAATATAAAAAAATTAAAATGATATATAAAAGAATTCCATAGTTAATTACTTAGAATCGGTTCTACTTGGTTCTATTTCGGTTTTTCGGTTCAGGTTTATAACAAAAAAAGGGGATTAGTTTGGTTCGGATAAAGTCAAATAGTCAACGGACATTATCGGTTCGGAGTGCTTTCAGTTCGGGATTCGATGCAGAGCTGATTAAATCCGAGACCCATGCTCACCCCTAAGCAGTTATACTAAATGAATATGCACCATAATAAATACATCAGTGACTTTAGTGTCATGCTCGTCTGCCTACCTAATCCGTATTGATCCCGCACTTGCTCACGTTGCGCCTGAGCTGGCTCTGCAAGACCTAGTGGTTTGGTCTCCCCGTCTGCAAGATCGTCTGATGTTCTTGATTGAATGGTTTTTCACATCTTGAGTCTGATCCTGCGGAACTGAAGCACTTGGGTCGTCTTCATCTTTCAAAGAGAAAGGGTTCTTTTTCTCCTGATCCTGATGGAGAGGTTACTGGGGAATTTCTTTCTGACAAACGAGATGATCTCAGCTGCGCCAAGGTAGACGGACATGGGTGGTGACATGAGCCAGATGCTCCGCTCGATTCTGGTTTGGCGGGCTCTAGCATTGGGATAGTCTATCTAAAGGTCGGCACCTGAGCACTGGGTACCTTGACTTCATCATTCGAGGACGGCAGTTCGCTCGTCTATGTGTATTCCCTGCCTGTAGTTGACTCAGCCAATCCCTAGATGCACCCTTGGTTTAGCTGACGAATTGAGTAGGTCCTGCAGAGGCATCTCTCTATGTAAGATGTGGAAGCGGTACCAAAAGAGCCGATCGTGAACATGAATATGATGTACCGGATGATCCCCGATTTCAATGAGAACATGGAAGTGAAACCCCGCCCCAATCTAAGCAGATTATGGTGAAAGACCCAATGCCTTTTCCTTAGCTTCTGCTTTCTGGCTTTCTGCAAAAGCCTTTAACTCAAGAGTCAATCTTACGACTCGAAAGCATTCAACTTATGAGCCAATCTTATGACTCAAAAGCCTTACTCAAAAGTCCATCTTACGACTTGAGAGTAATCATATGCCCGAAGGCGAACATACAAATCACAGTACAAATTTAATAGTATAAAAGCTACACAGTTACCCACTTTTCATGAAGATTCTTGGACTGATACGAATGTTCTTTGATTGAATTGGTCTGAGGAAGCTCCAAGCTTATCCGGTCCAACTCATACTGCACTCGCCAATATAAGTCTTTTAGTCTTATAGATTTTTTTATTATTCTTCCACTTGTCATTGACTTATTACATCTATCATAATCTGCTTGTATGCTTAACTAGTGCACGTGCATACTTATACATATATATTTAATCACATTTAGAATACTTTAACATAATAATATAGTAACATACGTGTAATGTAGCTAAATTATTGTTATACTCATGTTCTCATGATAACATGAATTTTGACAAACAATGTATTCAAATAAAGTTTGCACATTTATATAATATAATCTCTACTTTTTAACATAAATAATAAATATATTAAGTATTACAAAAAAACATATTCTTAACATAAGTATGCCAATTTCACACCACGTAGCAAAATCGGTGAATCGACAATCAATCATATAAGACCTCTAAATCATCTATACTAAATATCACCTGCTTAATGTAAATTAACGGAATAATTAAATTTATAAATCAAAACATTAAAAGAAGACATGTCATAAAATGAATACACGAAAACAATGATTCCTTAACATACCGAACCTCCAAATACCGTTCGACACACTAGACCTCCGAACATTTCTTTAAAATAAACTACTAAGGGTCTTATAAGGAATCTCACTATAATGTCATAGCTAGTGTTTGTGGGACCAGATCGGACCGGACTGGTGACCGGTTCCCCACAAAAAAATCGGAAATTATAAGAAACCGCAAAAGACTGGTAAAAACCGGTCAAACCGGTATAACTCGGACGAACCGGTGCAAGAATTTTTTTTTCGTGACATTCCTGAAGTTCTGCGCTGAAACATAATAGATCTGCCAACAACGAGGTAACTTTGGTTGTTTCAATGGCATAAATCTTTCTTTCGACAACTGTTCGTGGGCAGAAGAAAACAAAAGCAAAACACCTCGGAGATGGAGAGTAAGAAATTAAAGTTGGCGGCTTGTTTATCAAAAAGCTGACATTATAGGGTTTATAATGCTTTTTAAATGAGCCTTAAAAAAATTAACTAAGAGGCCTATCTAAAATTTATGGGTCTCTTCAAATTGAATAAGTAAGTTAATAGGCATAAGTTGCATAATGTTCTACCCCTGTAGTTAAGAACTAGTTACATATTTTTTTGATTAATAAATCATAGAGCAGTTTTTTAAGATTGGCCATGTTTAAATATTTTGTGTAGAGCTTAAAATAGTATTACATAATATAGCAAGAATTACATAAATAATTTGAATTTTTATTCTCATTTTATCGATTGGACCACTAGCTAAACCAGTCCGATCAACTAAACCTTGAACCGATAATTAAACATGACTATCGACTCAGTCACCGATTCGGTTCCACAAACACTAGCCATAGCATTTATTTCCTTTATCTAATGATTTCTAAACTAAGCAGTATATCCCTCTATTTATAATAAGCTTGTAGACATTTGTTTTTTCTATTTCATCGATGTGGGATCATGTTAAATTCAACATTTGTGAATACAACTAATGCAGCTCCGGATTTTGGGTTGGGAAAGTGAACCTACTAATATTTTATAAATCTAATTGAATTAGTGCTGGTGAAAATGCTATGTTTCAAACTCATGTATGCAAAGTTTCATTTCTTTATTATAGAAATGCAAACCTTTATTTAATGATTATCATTAACTCTTTTAACATGCATGCACGTGTGCACTTATATATATATATATAAAATTATATTTGTAATTAGTTGTTTTATTATCTATTATTGTTAAAATATCTAAAGTAATTACATTAGGTTCAACATTTAACTTCTTTAAGTCTAATGCTAATTTTAGGTGTCTGTATTACAAATCTCTACTCCTTATTGAAATTCTACTCGTATATTAAACGGATTTAAAATATGTCTTAATATTTTTTATCTTTTGTACCTTTGTTTCTTCTATCCGAACGAGTGATATAAGTGGGCTCGGTCCCCTTGATATCTTTGCCTGTAAAATAAAGTGAAAATACTTTGTTCCTTGAAAGTTCATTAGCCTCAACATTTGACTTGGAAATTTTTAAAATAAAGTAAACTCCAAATAATTCTTACTAGAAAATTAATTAGGCATACATAAAAGTCTGCTACTTTTGATTTTGGGGTGTTACAAAAGTGGTCTTAAATAACTTATTATTAGTGACAACGATTGTTGTCTCAAAATATATATTGTAAAAGACTTTTTTTTGTAGTATCATTATGAGATAGAAGGACCGTAACTATAATCTTCATTGACATTAAATTTGCTCATCTTACACGTGCCATATCAAGCTGATAGGCATACACAGGGATAATTCTATGTTACTTAGTCGGACAAATTCAATCATCCACTTAGAAAGTGAAATGAGATTGACTCTTCTTTATTTGATCGTCATTCACATATTGAATGGATGGCTAAATCGCCCGGTCGGGCAATATCCAACTGGGTAGCATAAAATTTCTCTATTAACAGTGATGAAATGTAGGAGTACAAAATGAATGTGGTTAAAATTTAATGTTACAACTATATTAACTACTCACTCCATTCATAAATAAGTGTTATTTTAAACTTTCAGGTAGATTTAAGAGATTATAGAATGGACAACAATAACCCTCCATTTTTTTCTCCATCAGTTTTTTTATAACTATAAATTTCTTGATACCATATTTATTATTTATATACTATTATAAGATTTGTATGGTGATTTTCTTAGATTTAGCTATGACAATGAAATTGGAAGAAATCAACAAAAAAAATTTAGAATAATATTCTTTTGTGAAAATTAATGATAATTATTCATGAACGGAGGACACTACAAGAAAATGCGTAAACAACGATGAAATTTTTGTGGCAAAATCCATATCCGCCGCTAAAATTATAAATAGTGGAAAAATTTCATACTTCGCTGCTAAGTTTAGCGACGTTTGGAACTGTTTTGTCGCTATTTTTACTTCGCGACGAAAATCTACATTTGGTCGCTAATTTAGCGATGAAAATACATTATTTGCAGCAAAGTTAACGGCAAATATATTATACTTTGCTGCAAAACATGTGTTTTTTTAAAAATATATAGTAATTCTAATTTTCTATTAATTATATATCAAATAACGGCAAAATATCTATTTTTGTCGCTAACACTTAGCGACATATTTCTTGAAAGTCGTCTCAAATCACTAAAATTAATAAATAAAATTATTTTCTTAGTAATTTAAATTATAATAATTTTAGTGTGAAGCCGCTAAAAAAAAAAAATGTTTGCGGCAAAATTTATCCATACGCCGCTAACTTTAGCGACGTTTTGAACTATTTTGTCACTATTTTTACTTCGCGACGAAAACCTACATTTCATTGCTAATTTAGCGATGAAAATGCACTATTTGCAGAAGTTAGCAGCAAATATATTATACTTTGTCGCAAAAAATGTATTTTTTTTAAAGGACCAATTGACTAATTTTCTAAAAAGCTCAAATATTAATGGAGAATTCAATTGAGAGTCCAATATATATATATATATATATATATATATATATATATTTATTTATATGGTGTAAATCATAAATTTCTTTCCGGAAAATCCTAAACTAAAGCTACGATAATTTCTGTCAACAAAGAAAAGAAAAGGGAAATGAGGGTTTCAGAGTTTTTGCTGCAAATTAAGAAAAACGCACAGGTCCGAATCGTTTTGCGGAATTTGATTTACTATCTTTCAATTTGCATTCAGTTTGCTATATTATATATTTAGGTATTCGTATCTTTCTCGTCAAAGCGGAATCAATTCTGTTGTTCTAAGAAAAAGAAAAAAGAGAATTGGTGCATAAGAATTGTGATGTGTTTCTATGGGTTCGTGTATATACAAAGTTTAAGATTCTTCTATAATACACCTGGTGTATCAATACACTTGCTTGTTTAACTTGCTATAGCAAGTAATATCATGTTGTTTTTTATTTTTTATTTAACAAAGTAAGTTTTTGCCCTTTCATTCCACAAAGTGATTTTATGTTAAGTTTTAAACAGAAATGCCTCGACCTTCTAATGCCTTGCACAATCTCAATTCCCATTTCAAAATCACGTATATGTTTGTCTATTCGTTGTGGACATATATTAATGTGTCCATTGTTAACGTATGCAAATCTTGTTCCTAAATATTAGGTAGGATCATTTACTTTTTTTTTAGAAGATTTTGATAAGTTTACTCGTGAACACATTAATACGTATCCACGGTGGATAAGAGAGCGAGATTATTCTAAATCAATAAATTGTATCTGGAATTTAAAAATACTTTTCCAATTCAACTCCGATATTTTTATCTGAAATTAAATTTACAAAATTAGAAAAATGTATGAAAACTAATAAATTCCAGATCCTGTTCTTCTTTGGTTTTTCTGATTTCAGTTTTTCTTTTAAAAGAACACGGAAGCAAAATTGCAATCACCCAATTGATGAACTCTCGGTGACTAACACACAATTTCGTGGTTTTGATACACCGCTTGGGACGAACACAAGATCTCCACTGGTGTGTCTTTGGAAAGTTATGTTGAGTTAATCTGAGAAGTTGTTACAGAGTTCTCTCTCCATTTATGTACTCCTTGAAATGATCTATAAAGGTTGGTCTCCATTTCAGAAAAAAAAAAAGGTTATTTTTTGTGGTAAATGGTTAATCAGGTAACAAGTTTCACTTTAGCAATTGATCTGACAGCTAAGATTAAAAGCAGTTAGATCCACTGATTTACAATATAGGTGTATTAATACACTAGGTGTATTATAGAAAAACCCCAAAGTTTACATATTTACAATTTCTATAACGTGTGCACCTATATATATATGTAAAAGACGTGAATGTATAGTCATAAGAAGATATATATATATATATATATATATATATATGGATAGGTATATGCGTGTGTATATGTGCATAAGCATATAGAAAAGAAGAAAAAAGAAAAGAAAAGAAAAAGGTAATTGATTTCATATTTGGTGTGTTGTGTGTGTATGTGTGGTATTAATGTTTATGTATGATTATGCTTTTTAACATTTCAATATGGTTGTATGCTTCTGCATCACTATATATATACACACATATATATATATATAATATAGAGTGTAACTATTTTGGTTTTATTGGGATAAGTGTGTTGTGTGGTTTTGACAAAAAAAAAAAAAAAAATGAAATGTGATTTGGTGGTCATAGGATTTTACAATCAAAATTTCTTCAGTTTTTGCAAAGAACTGAAGAAAAAAATAGAGATTTGTCTTCTGGTAGTGAGATGGAGCAAGATCCCATTATGTTATGAATCCACATCAAGACTTGACATCATAAGTTTGGCATCCTTATGAGGATTGACCATCTCCCAAGATAGAAGCACTGTATGTAAGTAGATATTATGCTCAGTAGTTATCCATATTTGACATATATTGTATATATTGTATGGTGTGAGAAGATACCTGATGCTATTATTTTTGTGAGGACTGGATTATAACTATGTGAAAATGGATAATACACAGATAATATATTGTATATATTGTGATGATGTGAGGAATATCCGATGCTATTATTTTTGTGAGGATTGGATAATAACTATGAAAATGGATAACGCGACAACTATCTGATTATTTTTGTGAGGTATGGATGATACACAGATTATTTTTGGAGCATCTCCCCCCTCGAGATAGTCTGTTTATTTTGAGTTTTATAGTGGTTGATTTTTTTTGTTGTGTTCTTGCTTTTAAAATTATTAGTATTGATTTTCATTTGTTATTTGACTATATTATGTGTTTGCGCTAGATTATTCTTTTGTTTCTTTTTCTCCTTTTGTGCAAAATCTCTCCGAGAATTTCGCTAGATTTTTTATGTGAACTACATTTCTGCCTCGCTTCATCTTCATAATAACGACTTTGTTTAGATCTCCAAATATTTTGGAAGAACTCTGTTTTGTCGCCTTCATTTTGTTGTTAGAGCCACTGGTTTCTTTTACTTTAGTGTAAGTACTTTTATTATCCGTACTCCTTATGCAAACTTTTTTTATTTAAAAGAAATCTCCATATCTGTTTGTTGGTGAAGGTAATAAAGTTTAGTTTTGGCAGGTGTCAAATATTGGTTGTAGTACGAGACAACTGAAGAAGGGAGAATGAAAAAGGAAAGAAATGGTGGCGGGCGAAATGTTGATCGTGGTCCAAAACTTCACTACAGATGCAGATCTAAAACTATATTAAGGTGAGGTAGGAGTTTATAAAAAAATAATTATGGAAGTTCATCAAGAATTTGTGATGTATATATTCGTGTGAATGAGATGTGGCAGGTGAATTCTACATTTCTGAAACTGTAATTTTCTCTCTTTTGAATTTTGGGGGAACATTTTTTTCGGAGTGAAATGATGTTACTGAAAGCAATAATTGTTGTCATACATTATATCATAGTATAATTAGCGTTGTGGAATATTTAATCATTTAATGTTAGACATAAGCACTTTGTCTACAATAAGGGGTTTTTCAAAGTTGATGTGAGAGTTTATATCCATCACTATCAAACTTAGCTTCCTCCCACGGAAACCAATTTTTAGTTACGAAGAATAATGTTTTGTTTTGTCAAGGGCTGCGGATGGCGTGCATGGTTTTTCTCCAAACTAGGGATGAAAGTATTGATATGCTTTAAAACTAGTTGTGCATAAAATATTTAGCAAGCATTTTTTTCGTGTTATTTTATAATTTTTGTAGCTAATATTTTTTCACTATTTTTTATTAATTTTATTAATTAGCGACAAAATTTTAAATTTTCGCCGCAAACTTAGCCACAAAAGATAATTTCGCGGCTAATAATTAGTGACGAACTTTTACATTTTCGCCGCAACATTAGCGACGAAATATAATTTTCTTGGATATTATATTTATTTTATTGTTTTATAATTTTATTAATTAACGATAAACGTGTAAATTTTCGCTGCACACTTAGCTACGAAATATAATTTCGCAGCTAATAATTAGCGATGAGGTTTTACGTTTTTGCCACAAAACTTGTGACGAAATATAATTTTTGGGGCTAATATATTTATTATTATTATTTTATAATTTTATTAATTAGCGACAAACATGTAAATTTTCGCCGCACACTTGGCTTCGAAATATAATTTCGCAGCTAATAATTAGCGACGAAATATTACATCTTTGTCGCAACATTAACGACGAAATATAATTTCCGTAGCTAATATATTTACTATTATTATTTTATAATTTTATTAGTTAGCAACCAAATTTTATAATTGCACCGCAAAATTAGCGGTGAAATAAAATATTTTCGGTTAGTATATATTTTTTCATATTATTTGTAAATTTTTTTATCGGCGACAAACTTATTTGTTTTGCCGCTAATATTTGCGGCGATGTACTAACTTTCGTCGCAAATAAAATTAGCGACAGCCTTGGTGGCGAAATTTTTTGGTCGCTAACTCGGTATCATGGCGAAATTCAATTGGTTTGTAGTGAAAATTTTCGCCGCTAAAAACACATCTTCTTGTAGTGGGAAGTGACATTTTTTAATTTGTGTGAAAAACAATAGTAACCCTAATTTCGTGGAATGATGGGAATCATTGACGGATCTACATGGGGGCCAAGGGGGGCACCGGGGTCCCCTGATCTTGGTCGAAATGTGCTATTATATAAGTGTATTTTAGTCGACTTTAATACAACATAATTAAATAAAATAAATAATTATATTGTTTGACTTGAATATAATTTAGTAATAATCAATCAATGTATTTTTAAGTGTACGCAATAGAGATACAAATTTCAAAACATAGAATGAAACTTTGACAAACATTAAATCTTAATTATGTTGTTTTTTTTTAAATTCAATATCATTAGTACTTTTTAATTTTATATATATAGTTGAATATTGTTGAAGCTCATGCACAGATTTAGAGACGCTCGTCCCTTTTAGATTTTCTAAAATTTAGTTTTAAATGTAATTTCACCAAATATTAACTTTATAGCATTATGTATGAGAGTTTGTTTTCTAGTCTTTTCAAAGTGAGTCACCTAATTGGTATAACATTTGCCTTCGAATCTTAGAGTATGTTTAAAAAAAATTACAACGAATACGTAGATTTATCTATAGATGAACTCCCCTCGACAAAATTTCTGGGTCCGTCATTGATAGAAGTAATTGATCGGTGAAAATTTGATATTTAGCAAAATCTCAACTAGCAAAAATCTTGTAGAGTATCTTTGACCGGATCTATTCACGTTGCTGAATTTAGATCACATGCTGTGCATAAATACGTGGTTTTGTTTATTCAATTAGATCAAAAGAATTAGTGGTAGCACCGGTGAACCAGCTGATTATATTGTAAGAAAACTTACTTAGATCGCAAATTGAGATTCTTGTAAGTTTTCATAGCGTCTATATGATGATTTTATCAAATAGATATACAAAATAAATGTATGCATGATGATGATACAAGGGAACTATTATACGCAGTCTGATACTTTAATTTACTTGAAGACAAAAAAGGCTTATATTTCAGTTTTAATTTATTCTTTTCGCAGCTTCAATGATCGGTCATTGGTTCGATTTGTTAAATCGTTGTGAAAAAATCAAATAACTCAGAGATATATCTATCTATCTATTACTAATATAAAAATATGTAATATAAAAATATGAATTATTTCGTCCTAATTTTAATTTCGTCTTTTCTTGTGACTCCTAAATATCCTTACAAAATATTAATTTTAAGAATAATTAAGTAAATTACTATTATTTTTCTTATTCTATATTCTTATTCTACAGGTTGATACTATTCATTTGTTCATTAATTATATTTGACATTTATTAAATTTGTGATAATCTTTAGATACTTCAAATATAATATAGGGTTAATATCATTTTGCATCATGAACTTTGAACCTTTTTCCCCTTTTTAACCTAAACTATGTTTTGTATCAGATAGCAACCTATAGTTCACTATGACGAAGAATTCCGGCGAGAAAAATATCAAAAATATTTAAAAAATTCATAAAATTATGTAAAAATCAGAAAAAATATTTTTAAATTCTAAAGTTCATTTAAAATATCATAAATTAACTAAAAATATTATTTTTTTACAAAAGAATTTTCATAAAATTGATTTTTTTATAAAATCTTTAAAATTCTTTAAAAGGATTTTAAAATTTTAAATTTTATGAATTTAAAAAAGTTACTTATTTATAAATAAATTTAAAAAAATCTAATTTTCGGAGATGATCGGGATTTTTTTTAAAATTAAAAAATTAAATAAATTGAAAGTAATAATTATGATAAATCCTTAAGTTATTTTAAAAAAATAAAAAAATATATAAATTAAAAAAATTCAAATTATTTGAGGATTTTTCAAAATGCTATATATTTAAAAAAATTCCAACTTCCAAATCTTTTAAACATTTTCAGAAAATCTCAAATTAACTCGATTGTCGTAAAATTATTTACGTTTTTTATTTGAAAAATATCGTATCATTTTTATTAAATTTAAAAATTATTTGAAATCTAAAATAATTCATTCAAGATACGTAAAAATATCTATGAAATGTTGGAAGTACTTTTTTTTTTTAAAAAGTCGATTTTCTTAAAGGAGTTTATTTATGAAAAATATAAAAACTATTTAAAATACATAAAATAATTTTTTTAAGAAAATATAATCTTTTAAAATAAGGAATTTTTTAAATTCAAAAAATTTAAAATTTTAAAGTCCTTTTAAAGAATTTGATTTTTTTTATAAAAATTTCAATTTTATGAAAATTACTTTTAAAAATTTCAGTTAATTTTATAATATTTTAAATGAACTTTAGAATTTAAAAATAATTTTTTTCTGATTTTACATAATTTTCTGATATTTAAATATTTTTTATATTTTTTTATATTTTTCTCGCCGGAATTCTTCGCCGGAGTGAACTATAGGTTGCTATCTGATACAAAACATAGATTAGGTTAAAAACGGAAAAAATGCCCGAAGTTCAGGGTGCAAAATGATATTAACCCTATAATATATCTGAGGATAGATTTTGATAATTGTCGGATACTTTATATACAATACATATTTTGTATATATCTAAGGATAGATGTAGTACAATTAGATTAAACTATGCAAATACTTTATTAATTTAATAAACTATTAAATTTTAGTGCTATTAATTTTTTTATATTAAGTAAATTAAAATTTCAAAATTCCTGAGACTGTGTGGATATGGAACCGTATAGTCGAGCTTGAAGAGCATTATGAGACTGTGTAGGTATGAGACTATACAGTTGAAGAAAGCTTAAAGAATTGATTAGTACTACTCATTTCAACAATTTGCATCTTCGTTTTTTTGGTCTCATTCTGAGAAAGTTGTAAAGTTAAGCGCGCTTGGCCTGGGAAAATTTCAGGATGGGTGACCCTCTGGAAAGTTTCTAAGGATGCGTGCAGGTGAGGATAAAGCACACTGGGAAAGACTTGTGTTGGTTTGTGGGGACAGTCTGTCAAATCTGGAAGCGGACCGTTACATACGATATTAATAAAAATTACCAATATCATTTATACTATATATGATTTTTATGACAAAGAGTTTATTTGTTCATAAAAAAAAAATAAGTTGAATGCTTTTAGAATACTTACAATCTCTTTGTAGAATAATGGGACGAGGGGGAGATCCTATCATGAAATTTGAGGGTGGGGAGAGAGTAGAATATATGGAGGATACATATTTTACGGAAAATACAAAATTAGTTAATTGGGATACAAGAATCCATCTGAGTGTAGTGGAAAGTTAAGGTACAATGCTAGCTATTTGAGAAAGAGAGAAAAAGAAGGAAAATAAGACTAATAGTAATTGAATGGGTCACTTCATTTTAGTGATTCTATATTGAAGAAGAGAACCTTCCCCCGACTAGCAACTTAGAAATGGCAAGTCAATGGATATATATATTCATTTTGCGCACAGAGAGAGAGAGAGAGATTAAAAAATAGAATGGTTATTTGACTAAAACAATAAATTTATATTTCTTTGATTATATATAAATAATATTCCTTTATCCTATAAATGTCTCTGAATAGTCAATAAATTTGATTATAATTGTTACTATAATTGCTATAATGTTACATATATATGCTAATTTATTGGATGGTTCATGAAAATTATTTGTAGAGAAAAGGAAATTGATCATGTCTAAAAAAACACTTTCAAAATAATTATTGAAGTTCGGTTATAGTGACACTTTAATATGATTGAAGATTATACGAGTTGGATAAGAAACCACATACTCGAAGAACAAAATAACAGTTATCAAGAAATTGATAATGTGGATGAAGAGGTAAGAACTTAAAATACAACAACCCCCAATATTATATATCAAGTAACCAAAAGAAATTGTGTTGCAGGATGTCCTCATAGGAGCTTCAATTATTAATGAAAACATAAATATTAGGATTGTCCAACAAAGTCCCACATTGGATATACATGGAAAGATCATGAGGTTTATAAGAAAGAAGTATCTCCAATTGGTGTGAGACATTTTGGGAGTTAGCCCAAGAACAAATTCGTGCGGGATTGGCCCAAAGCGGACAATATCATACCAATGTAGAGATGCAGGCCCAGCCAGGGCCCAACAAGTGGTATCAGAGTCATGGTTCAGATTGAACCGATGTGGTGGAGATCATCATAGTGTCGAACTAGCGGCGATGGATCCTCAAAAAGACGACGGGACGACCCTATGGACCAAGTACGACTCCACTTGGGTAGGACAGGCTCGCCAGTGGACTCCATGCAAGGCATGTGTTCTAAATGCATTGGAGATGGCTAGTTGACTGTATTGAGCAAGTGTCTTCCGGAGACAGGAAGACGGTGAATGTCATTTAAGGGGAGGTTTAGTGGTCCTTTGTTTGAAGGGGAGGATAGTTAGGATTATACAACAAAGTCCCACATTGGATATACATGGGAAGATCATGTGGTTTATAAGAAAAAGTATCTTCAAATGGTATGAGGCCTTTTGGGAGTCACCCAAGAACAAATCTGTGCAGGCTTTGCCCAAAACGACAATATCATATCAATGTGGAGATGCAAGTTCAATTAGGACCCAACAATAAATACTTTAAAGGGCAAGTTAGAAAGAAGCAAGACATACCTGGTATCAAAAGCGAGATCAAAAGTGTCAACACAAATTACTTAAATGTACTGAAAAGGAAATAGTCCTTAGTAAGGGAAGCAATATTGAAGAAGCAACAAAAAGTATAAAAAAGATAATCAAATACAACTTGGTACTATTCAAAGACCCTGAGACCAAGCTTGGCGATAAAAAAGAATTTAGTAAAATATACTGACACACTAGGTCTCTATATAAATATAACTTAGTTTGATAAAAATGATAAACATATATTTCAAATGAAGCAGATGTTTGTGGAATGCTTGCAAAGGTGGATAATGCCAAAATAACTGCAAATCATAAGGAACAAGAATGAACTTTGAGGAAAATAACCATCATCAACACACAATACTTGAGTAAGATTTAAAAACAAAATTAAATTCTCATAACTTATATATGACGAATAACTAACAATTGATTTTCTTAACAGTTGAAGCAAACTTACAAACTACAACAACAACCGCCTTGCAAATATATCCAAACTTTGAACAGTTGGATCACATTCGCTGATGGTAACAGTAAACTAGGAGGCCCAAGCAAGATAATGAAAAATATATTTTTGGTTGCATTAAAACTAATATATCCAATTGAAATATATGAGATTATTTCGAGTCAAAGAATGGACAATGCTTATAAAGTGACTCTTAAAGATATCACAACAAAAAAAGAGAGATTGACAGAGGTAAGTTCAATATACAAATAGTTTAGAGCATATATTATATTATATTTTAATAAAGATACATGGTTGTTCTCAATGAAACGGAGAAGCTATTGTTGTTTCACCGAAAAAATAGACAAGTTGAAAAATATTTCAATCATATGGTATGCAACATATGACAGATGTAATAGAGGAACCTATAAGGAATATATATAGGTTATTTGCAAAAAGTATATTGAAAAATTCATAGAAGCTAAACCAAGGTAATACAATCTGAATTCTGCAAAATAATAGAAATATGAAAATATCGAACACAAGGTTTATTAATAGAGAAACTCGTTTGTTTTACCACATTTTTTTTATTTTTAGTGTAGCTCATACAAATATGAAAGGTAACACAAATGATAAAATGATCACTTTTCTATAAATAAATACCAAATGAACCAAGAGCTACTTTATTCCATGTTATTACTATTTTTGACAAAATGAGATTTATAAGAAATTTTAATAAACTATAATTAAATTGACTTTTTCATCTTCATTTTCACCTATTCTACAATAATAATATAAAATGTTACAATCAATCACCATATTGGAGCCATGATTTATTTTATGTAAAACCAACATACAAATGATAGAAAAATCCATATTTGCGATGATTATGAACGTAAAAAAGTCATGTTTCTACAATCCGGACCGTTTACTACATTCATAGCAACATTTTGTACTGTAATAATACAAATATATGATATGTGTGTAATTTTGTCAAATATAAATTAACCTATTATAAAACTGGATAAATGTCGAGTTAATCTCAATGTCATTCAAGGAGATTACACTGTGTTGATTATAATGTTTGGCGACAAATTGCTACATATGTTGGGTACTCGGTGCAAGAATATATCGAATCATTAGCAATGTAAGAAAAAAAATACACTATAAGTAAATTACAAATATTGAATGCATTATCAAAAACCCAAAAGCCAGAATTGAAAAACTAATTGGAATTATAAATGTTTATCTGGGACCGAATGATTCCAACTACTACAAATGATTCACAAGCACACAAAGAGATTTATTTCCTCATACCATTGAATGAGAAAACAAATGAAAAACAAGGAAGATTATGTGCAATTGCCGAGGAAATAGAAATAATAAAGCTGAAAAACAAGAAGATACGAAATCAAGACCAGACAATTGCCACAACCACGAAAAAGGAACCAAGGAACAGGAAGAGTGAAGAAAAGAAGATGGAAGAAAAGACATCATATAAACAAGACGAGGAACAAAGCAACAAGATTGCAACACAAGGACAATAGTCAACCAACAAAGCATCGCAAAAGATTCCGGATAAACAAAAGTGAAGAAAAAGAAAAGTCAAAGATAATTCACCAACAAAAAAAGAAACAGTGAAAGAAGAGGAGAAACCAAAATGAATGAAATACGATACAAAAATTTCAAACAAGAAATCACCACAAAAGAGACCAGAAACATAAAATGATAGAAAAAGAAAAGTAAAAGACATTCCATCGCCGAAAAAAGAAGCACCGAGAGAACAAGGAAGAGGCAAATGATAAATTAAAAAGAAGATTTACGGTGACCGCATTTTAGATGAAAGCGATGCCGGAGTGATAATGTCTAAATATGAAACTGAACCCGTATACTAAGATACCCTCCAAAAAGATCAATAGAAGATCTAAGCTCTCCACTAAAGCCCAATATTTTTTATACCATTCCATCTTAACTTTTGAGTTTATTATTTTGATTTATTTAAATTTAGTGTTACTTTTAAACCCTTCTATTGTGACATTTTAAGTTTGTAATATAAAGTTATTTTAATATAAATTTGCTTATATTATATTTTGCATGACACAAAGGTGTGAAAGCATTACTTGATTTTATTCATTTCTTTAGAATTTATTATTTCTGAAATCACATAAGAATCTACAATTTAAAAGTATAATTGACGGTACAAATACAGTTCATCGCGACAAATGAGAATTTTAAAATATATCACTATAATATCTTTAACGAACTAATGTACAAACAACTTTATTTGAACAATATAAATTTCTCCAAAAAAAAAAAAAAAAAACTTGAAACCAAATATGTAAAACAATTAAGCAACAATTCTTAGTTACAATTACACATTTTAACTTTTAAAGTGAGGCAAATAAGTACTCCATCAATCAAATTTTCTTTTGTGTTTATTATTTATTTTCACAACTTAATCGTTTTTATGTGTTACAAATTTTTCCTTTTTTTAGTCCATTTGAAAAATTTAAGTTTACGTAGTCGCCAATTTTCTCTACGTATTATCTTACGAATATAACAAACAAATGAAAAATTTTATATATTTTGTCATAACACTAATTAGCTTAGTGCCTAAAATAAAAAATATGGATAAGTAGAATCTAAAAAAAATCTAAAAACACAAATGGTCGGTATTTAAATTTTCATATTTCTTTCTCCAACAAATTAACTTTCTATTGTTTTTTACTCTGTGGGATTCAGTCACGTGCATCGCATGTGTCTGTTACTAGTATTATATAATATATGTATTCACATTAAATATATATATATATATATATAAAATATCGTAATCTATATTGAATAGATATTATAAAAATTGTTGTAACTTTGTGTACTTGATTTTTAAAATTTCTCAAAGAAAAAAAAATTAAAATCATGGAAAATCGGATTAATTGGGTCACTGGTTCACCGATTTACCCGATCTTTAACCGGTTCAGTTCCATGTCCGATTCTAGGTTAAACCGGTCGAACTGGCCGGTCCGATCCGGGTTTTAAAACATTGCGCAACGCCGCATGGGGAATTTTTTTTTTTTAGTGGGGTAGGGGAGCAGGTTTGAACTCGTGATCTTCACCATAAACTGGTGAGATTATACCTGCAGACTACCAAGGTCTGGCACATTGGGGAATTTGATATTGTATGATTCGAGCTTTAATTGTTCTTTATCCCTTTCTTTTTTTGTGCTTTGTTGTATATTCAATGTTGATTTATTAAAAATATTGAAAAAATATATGTGCTGATCCTTTAACTATTGGAAAATGTTTGTAATACGTTGTTTAATTATTAAAATGTTTGTTGCGATCTTTTAACTATTGAAAAATGTTTGTATAAGTCCCTTAATTATAAAAATGTTTATTCGAGTTCGTCTACTATTAAAAATTATTGTGTTCAAATTCTTACGTGACTTAAGGTAAGTGAATTAGTTTATTCTCCTAGCATATTCTAGTTACTCTTGAAATATTTTTTTATATAATTTGCTAGTGTAAGACTTGTGCGACAAACCAGAGTCATTTCGTAAAAAAATCATAGCTTTTAGGAATATTTACAATTTCGACGTCGGATTATTAATACTTTTGCATTTTGGTATATAAACTATTCAACATTACTAAACTGTCATCAACCTATATAAATATTACAAATTTAAAATTGTCGGCCAAAATTTCGACCAAATACATTGCACGTGACTTCAATACCCGGTTTCATGGGGATACTATCGATTCTTTACAAAAAAATTAAAATGCTTAATATACATAAAGAGAAATAACATTAATAGCTCAAGTCCGATCTCTTGTCATGTTGGAAATCGCCGGAAATTATAACAACATTGCCGCTTCAGCCTTGTCACTTTTTACACTCGAACCGCTCGTCGTTGGCGAGATGTACGAAGCAACGCATCACAACCACTCGCCGCAACCGCCTATTTGACACCCTGTGCTACTACCACCGCCTTACAGTTTTATTTTTCTGGTCCAACGATGAGCAATGGCGACGTCGCCGCCACCTTCCCCTTCATCATGTCGAAAGTTTTACAGCGATGAAGACCACTACCGCGCTACCGAAGATGACACCATGGTGATGCCGCCACCATCTTGCACGACCTGGTCATTGTTTGCCACCATGTAAATCACTGAAAAATCTAAAATTTATGTACCAAATCGCTCTGATTGCCCTACCTTCACCACAATGCCTCATCGACACAAGTGTCGTGGTGTGGCAGGCAGCAACCACCCGTCCCTCTGTTGGTTTTCTTCCACTGCAGATGCGAATCGGAGCTTCAAACGTCCAACAATGGAGGACTTTACAGAGAAGTCTTTCAACTTTTGAAGATGATGCACATTGGCCCCAACTTTAGAAAAACAACTAATTCATACTCTCCCCATCCCGAATGAACTTGCACTAGCAAGTGGCACACATATTAAGAAAAAGTTATTTTTTGGGTTATGTTGACTTTTCAAACCTATTTTTTTTGCTTTATTTGATAAATAAAGGTGTATTGTGGAGTAGAATTTGTAAGATTTGTTTCCTTTTTAAGAAAGTCTGCAAATTGCTTGGGACGTATCGAAATAGAAAGTGTGCAAGTTCATTCGGGACAAAGGGAGTATTAAGTATTCTTTAGTATTTTTAGTTAAAAATTGAGTATGCAAGCCACATGAAACATATCAGGTCGGCAACTTTAAGGTTGTAATATTCATATAGGCTAGGGGTGGTTTAGTCAGGTTTAATAATTTATACTACCAAGTGCAGAAGTGCTAATAGTTCAATGCCGGAATTATAGTTATCCCCTGTTTTTATGTATAATATATAAAATTAATTAGTTATACAAGTTGGCACACATGTTATATATTTTAAAACAAATCATTGTATTCAAATGTACAATTATTTGTTGGTTGATTATTTGGTAAGTAAGGTATATTTCGTGTGAGCTAGATTATATTGTTTGAGCTAAATACAAAATTATTTTCCATAACATCTTTATCAATTAAAAAAAAATCCATACTATTAGTTTTTTAAATATTGATTCTACTCTATAATAAATCTATGTCTTTATATAGAAGAACAATTTTATAATTGGTACAAATATGTTGTCCTTTGTCCCATTTTTATCATGTCTCAATCGTGTCTCACTCCAAAATCGAACCTTACAATATGAGTTGTGAATCATGAACCCTTAACGATGAACTACTGATTTATGAACCTTAAACCATTAAATCATGAACCATGATCCGTGAATGTGAAATCATTAATCTAGAATAGAAAATATACCCTAGTCCAAAAAATCGAACTTTAGACCCTAGATATTGAACCTAAACATGAAGCATGAATCATGAGGACTGAACATAAACTATGGACTTTAAGCTCACAAAACCACAAAAAATAATAATTATAATTAATTAGTTTTGTTGGAGCGGGACACAGTTGGGACATGGTGAAAGTGGGACAAAGGATCTCATGTGCATATACACACATATTTATGAAATATATAAGTAAGGTAGAGTCCTCAAAATTTAGGGCGTTGCAATTGGTGCTCGCTCCTCCCCTTATTGTGCCGCGCCAACACTATATTGACCTTACTGAAAGTTAATATATGTCGATGTAAATATCTTCTATATTTCACTAGTATGATTATGGGTGTTAAGAGTGGATTACGGGATGGATTGAGCATTCCACTTCATCCCTATTTCACATTTTAATTATAATCCTGCGAGATTTCCTATTTAAAAAATTTAGGCCAAGCATGAAGATTCCCCGTATGGGGGACAGGTCCAGCAGGGAGTTGGATTCCCCAAATATTTCTTTTTTTAGCTTAAACTTTCTTTTATGTCAAAATTATTAATCCTGAATTGCATGTTTTAGTAATAACTAAATTAAATACACTTTCTGATGATAATTCCAGATGATAAGAACAATAATCTAGAAAGTGAAAGTGTACCTGAATCCATGTATGACTTGGGCGAAAACCAGTATGGTCTTCCAAGCAATCAGTTTCACCATTAATCAATTTTCTGCAGAGAGAATACAGAATGTGGGATAAAACAACTGACGTTTGGGGACCATAACCCTTATTTATAATAATAGGCTTCCTTTATTTTTAATTTGGTCTCTCAACAAATAGAAAACTCCCTTAAGCTATCTACACATAAAGACCATGATTTATTTAATACCTATTAAGGTCTATAACTTAAATCCTTAATAGATCACTTTAATTGGGCCATCATAAGATATTTATACACATTAAACTTGATATGTGTTGACCCAATGTTTGGATATTTCTAATAATCTCCCGCTTGAGCTACACATGTCACTCATGAAATGTGTATTACCTAAATAAGCTCAAACCTTACTATCAGCTTTAGGTATTCTCCTTAAACATTAATCTTGTTAGTAATAATATTGATATAGGGGTAAAGAGGTTTTCTTCACTTTAAGCATGATTCAACCCAACAATAATCACATATGCCAATAAAACCACTAACAGATCAATCATGGAGTGTAGCATGTAAATTACATGAAATGTGATTAGATATGCCAATTTCCAATTGGTCCTTCCTTATTCCTTAGTGAGATCAACCAAACTAAACACAACAAAATGAAAAACTATAACTTTATTTCTGGACATAATTAACCAAAGTGACCAAAATATCTATAACACAATATATAGAGCAAACAACCTTACACAGACTCTCACTAAGACAAAGTATCCTGGAACAAGATTACACCCATATGAGCGGTATGCTCATAAAAGACCTTGGTGGTAATCCTTTAGTTGATGGATCTATAATTATTGAGTCTGTCATAATATGCTAAATATCAATCTTTCCAGTTTGTTCCTTTTGTTTCAGAAATAGGAACTTTAAGTCAATACACTTCGACTCTGTAGAGCTCCTATTTTTGGAATATAACACTGCGGAGTTTGTCAAAGTACAACTTTAGTGGTCTTTCGATCTTCCAATAATTTATAGCTAGTGCCAAAATCGCAGCCATATCCCATGATTTGATGCCTCGTATCATGCCACAAATTTTGGTTACATGGTAGAAAGTTCTACTAGTGTCTGCTTAGAACTTCTCCATGAAGTAACTTCCTAACCAACAGAAAAATATAGCCAGAAGTGGATCTCCTACTATGTTGGCTGACAAACAGGGTTTTTGCTTATGAAAATACGCTTATAATAGGGAATTTTATCGTATATTTGCATATTCTAAGCTCTCGTTTGTCATTGTTTTGTATTTTCTTTCTTTCGTTGGAAAGATCAATTTTCGAGCATTTTACAAGTAAAATAGGCAAAAAGTACTACAGATGAAAATAAGTCGAAAAACGGACAAGAAAGAGGCTAAAATGCATAATTTCAAACTGACACACCTTCAGTATTTTGGGCATATCTGAGATATACATGTCTAATGGAGGTTAAATTAGTGGCACTGAAAAGCCAACTCAAATGGCTAAAACTTTGTCAGAAAGAGCTAAAGTCAAAATTGCGAAGACCTCGAAAAATAGCTTTGAAGTTGGACTATAAGTATAGTTTTTGCCGCACGTAACTCGTTTGGGAGTCCCGAGAAGGTCCCAAATTTTGGGTTAGACACGATCCAGTTATAAGGCACACGACCAGTGTTAAAATGCAGCGGAAAAATGGGTTTTAGGCTCTAAACTTTCCTTTTTTTGGCCCATTATCCATAAAAGCCCGCAAATGTGTTTTAAAATCCTTCCTCCTTCAGTTTTTCATATGATTCATCATTTTTATAGCTCTTAGAGAGAGAAATTAGAGAGAAAAAGAAGGGAAATTCAATTTGAAGATCAAGATAAACACAACAGGAATTAATCAACCATCAACGAACAAAATCCAAAACATAAACTACTAATCTAAACAGCCTAATCAACTACAAAACAAGGTTCAAACATTCAATAGATGCAAAGAGAATGCATTAAACAAACTCAAGCAAACTCAATCATTTTCGCAACCACAACCCCCCTCAAACTATTTTTAGCTATATTCCAAAAGCACAAAAATAGTTTAAAAAGTGAGAAGTGGTGCGAATTTACTTACAAACTCCCTATATAGGGAGGGAGGTGTTGGCTCGTAACGTCCGGCTTACAAATTAAAGTCTTCGAGTTGTGCAATCATCTAGGTTAACTTCACTATCAAGTTGGCTTTCATGTTGTTGGCTCACAATAATAGTATCCAACTGATCCTAAAAGTTGAGAGAGAAGTACAAGGTTTTTGGGTGGAATGGATAGTTGGGATGATTTGGTGAAAAAATGGAATTGTGATAGGTAAAAGAGTAGAAAAAATTGACCCCTCCTAGTTTATGTACTTTTTTCTCCTTTCTATATTCTAAAAAAAATAAAGGAAAAATCTGAAAAAAAGAAATTGTGTTTATTTGCTTTATTTTCAATTCGGTTATTTAGGAGGGGTGTGAAATATGAAAAGTGCTTAACTGTGGTATATTTTGAAATATTTGAGTTGTCCCAAAATGGTACTCAATTAGTATTGAGATTGAAGAACTTAGTTGATGTAGTGCTTCGAATTATCTTGATGAGGGTGAAGAAGTCATATATGTGGATTTGAAAGTAAGAAAGGAGTGAACATTGTTTGAGGGATAGTTGGTTTAGAATTACCTTGATTAGTCCAGAAATGAGTCATTTTTACCCAAAATTTGTCCCATCTTACCTTAAGCCTACATTAAAAAGAAAAAAAAAAAGAAAAAAAGAAAAAAAAGAAAAAAAAAAGAAGACCTTTCTGATTCTTTGTTCACATGTGTCAAGTACGAGGACAATAGGCAAGTATATGGTAGATTGTGCATGTGATTCAACTTGAGCGTAAACACGTCCCATTTTATACACTTGAGAGATGAGCATTACACTTATCTTGTGAGGATCAACTATTTGACGTATCATGTCTCCAAAGTAATTGATGTGTTTTCAAGTCAAATATATCATTAGTCTATGTTGTTTATTTTCAAAAATATTTTGAGGTTAGATTCATTACCTATAATCGCCCTAATGCTTGAGTTCCTGTTCTTATCTACTTTTGTTGTTCGGGGATGAATGACAGTTTAAGTTTAGTGGATTTGATACACGTAGTGTATATATGGATTTATGTCGATCTATACGAGTATTTTGGTAGTGTTTGCATATAAATTCGGTTATTTTATGTTTGAATTGATTATCTTGAGCTAAATGATGTGATTATTTATTTCGTAGTGAAAATCTTATATTTTAGGACCAAAATCCATTGGAATGAGGTTCCGGAGAAGAAACGAGCAAGAGATGAGGTGAAACGACAAAAAGAGGCAAAAATGCAAGATTTCCAGTTTGACATACCTTTAGTATTTGCTCATATCTTGAGTTCTACATGTTCAAATGCACTGAAATTAGTGGCACTAGAAAGCTTACTCAAAGGGCTACAACTTTTTTCAGAAAGAGTTGAGACCAAACTATGACTGAAAGACCCTAAAAACGGCTTGTAAGTCAGAAAAACATGTCCAGAATGTTCTTCCCAGGCGGATTGCAAATTCCAATCCGGAAGGATCCGTTAGCCTGCACGAAATTGTGAGAAATCCAATGGGTGTGATCCGGCCAGCCCGGTTTAGGTGATCCGGCCGGATCCAATGGTATGTTAATGCATTCGACCTATTTTCGGCTCGTTTCAACACAAATCCTTCCCAACTTATAATTAGAGGCTCCCAAGTCCGAAAATAATAATTATTTTATCAATGGAGACACCTTGCAGGCTTGGATTGAAGAGAAAATAACACGAGAAGGCGAATATCAAGATACAAGATTCGATTCTATTTTCTTTAGTTCTTTTTATTATTTAAAGATGTTTATCTATGAATGTTTTTGGGTATTATTGATGAACATAAGTAACTAATTCCTTTGTGTTCTAGGGTTAGAGAGTAGATTACATATTGACTATGTTTTGATTTTATTTTATTAATTCTACACTATGTTTTTAATCGGTTATCTATATGCTTCTTATTTTATAAAGTGATTAATCTTTCCAATTGATTACTTCTACTTGCTTAAAAATTTGATATCCAAGAGGAGAGGACTGTTAATAGGCATACAAGCTTCTAGCATAGGTATCGATAATCGTCCGAGAGGAGTGAGATATCTATGTAGGCATTGGTTTTAGGACCCCTTTGGAGTTACATATATGGTAGTTAGCTCGAGAAGGTAATTATTCATACATAATCTATACGTTAGCATCATCCGAGAGGAGGGCTGATTAAGAGTAGTGACACCTAATAAACGTAAGAATCGATTTAATAGTCTAGAATAATAGGATAATCAAGCATATGAGATTGTAAATGAAATCGAACCCCTAGAACACGTATTTTATCTTATTGAATCTTTCATGATTACTTGCTTGCTTTCGTTTAAGCATATGTTTTATTTGATTTATTATTTTCTTGCACTTTAGCTTAGGGTTAAACAACAATCAATCAACTTTCGAGAGTCTAGATAGGGTTGGCCTATTAGGATTGGGGTATAAAATTGAATATAGGACACAATCCCTGTTGGATCGACCTTGGTCATTGCTAGCTACAGTAGCACCGTACACTTGCAGTAACATTAGGGTTAGAAAATATTGTGTCACCAGTTTCCTACAACAGACAACCGCCTACTGCTCATGTTTTTAAAAAGATAAACCAGTTATAGTGAGAGGTTTGTTCATTCTCTCCTCCCCTCCCCCAACCTCTACCACTTGGGACCAACAACTGACATCAGAGTGGTTGGTTTCACACACCAATCATTTTTCGTAGCTTAACCAGATCCAACAATTTTTAAATAAACATCTTTGCAGAAAAAGTAAAATCGTTTTCTCGAAAACGTTACAACAATGGAAACTTCTTCAACTAAAACTCATATTACGCTTTTGTAGCATACATCAAAGTTTGGTACAAGGAGATCCGCTACTTGATCAAATCAATATCATGCAGCAAGACACGCAACAACCATGTCGAAGAGATATTATTCAAGTCAAAGTCAGAAGTTACAAGATTAAAAAAATATAGCCAGTAGAGATAAGCAATAGTTCTTATACTTATTGACTAACAAATAGTGTATAGACATGTGTTTTAACGAAAAAAGAAACTATATAAAGCTAAGATGAAGCCACACCTACTCTGGCTTACTCTTAGCAAAAGAAAAATGGCTAAAAGACATGTGATGAGCATAAAATGTCAACAGAAAATCCCCTTATCTCTTAAAAAATGATGAATCCCAACTATTATAAATAAAAGAAGATGGAGGACAAAGAAACAACTGAAACTCTATTTCGACGTACCATTTTCAAGCTATCAATTACAAGCTTTCAAAGTATCAATAAAACAATCATCTAGAGAAAGTGTAAGCGAAGAGAAGATAGCAAAGTAGTGGCGCTGCGGTAATCAACTTCTACTATTAAAAAAATAAATAAAAAAATTCTCAACCTGCAACAGACTCTCGAAGTTAAATCAAGCAAATTCTCAGAAATGTTATCTCGATCCTAGTCATTCTCACCAAGAAAGGTTGTCCACATCTCAAACTGATCTTCAAGTTTAGAGGCAGCTTCCAGTTGAAGAAAACACTTTCATTAAATCTTCTCTAACGAGTGGTTTTAATGGGCAGTCTTCTGTTGAATTTAGGATTCAAATTAGACTAGATTTAGTTTTGAGGAACTTGTATAGTAAAGCAATGACCTTCCGAGGATAGGCAAAAACTATCGTAAGGTGCCTATTTGGACTTAGACATCGGTTGAAGCTAGATTATACTGTGTGAAGAAATTAGTTAAGTTTCCTTGTATGAGGAAGAGCGGACGTAGAAGAGTTACATGCACCTATAAACCACTATAAATTTGTTGTGTATTTCGATATATTATTTACTGTTGTTGCAACACACTACATACTTTGCATTGTTTTAAGAAAACACTTTAACATATTTCCGCTGCATAAAACTCTCTTTGAGCATAGTTGGTTGTAAGGACCAAAAGAATAGTCTTTTCTAAGCTTACTGCTCTAAAGGAAAAGTCTTGATTATTTTTCCTTAAACTTGCATGAAGAGACGCATTATCAACTTCCACAACTATCTTCTTTATAATAAATGCTCTTGCTATCCTTCCAAATAGCCTATATGATGTAGGGGAAGGTACAATGAAAGCAAAAAACTCAAACATAAAAGATAAAATTCAGACAAACTTCACATTGTATTGACGGTAAAAAGGAAAACCCTATTTTCATATTTGTTATACTATGCCTTACAAATAGCCCAAAGGTACTCCTTAAATACTAATGCTAATAAACTACCAAAATAGTAGTCTGACCAAAATAAAAATAACATTGATCATTTCATATTTTACTCAACTTTTAGGCACATCTTTATAGGTAAAATAGTACAATGCATCAAATAGTACTTCCTAGCCCATGTTTTCATATGCTTGGTAGGTTTCACTTGTTTGTTGATTTTGTAGTGTTTTCAGTACAAAACAACGCTTATTTGAAGTTAATCGTAAAACCACAAGACCAAATGGATAAAAGGAAGGCTTGGAAGGAAGTAAATTGAGAATTAGGCTCAAAGAGACCTTGGATAAGCTCAAGATGAAGTTAGAGATGCCCAAAAGACGAGTTAAAAAGAAGAAACACGAGAAGCATTTGCTCGACTGAGCGTTTTGCCTATTTGGTTATGCAACCTTCACATGCACAAACAATACCAGACAATTTGCCCCACCGGGTGTATAGCCAACTCGGTCGTGCAAAATGCCATTTTAATTGACGGCATACGCGTTATGGGCTTTATCTGAGTTGATCCCTACTACCTATTGTTGCGTACTACTATAAATACCTAGACTTAGGGGGTGTTTGCAATCTCAGTTCGAGATACAAAATTGATTTTAAAAAACACTTCAAGGTTGAGGTAGTGTTTGTAACATTAGATTAGAGATGTAAAATTTCTTCTCAGAAGAACTTAAAAGTTAATTCTTAGAAGTTTTTTCACCCAGCTTCTACCAACTTTTAGCTTTAACATCACTTGTATTTCAATCACTACCAAATTCTGATTCTACCACAAACAGTTTAAATCCCTTTTCCATAATGACGTTTGTTTACAAAACCCCCTTAGTAGTTTTAAACATCATATTTTTATCATACTTGAATCAAGTTTTTCATAGTTTTAGAGAGTTAGAGAGTCGGGGAAGGAGTTCTACCATCGTTTTTTATTGGTGATTGTAATATCCTCCCTTTTATTTACGTTGTTATGAACATGTTTTATTTTGTGATTTTTTTTTCTATGGAGTATATATGTTATCCATGATTTGCATGATTCTATTGTTATTCAGTGTGTTGAGATATTAGGTTAGCCCGATCACCTAGTCTAGCACTCACAAATCACATATCCAAGATACAGAAGATGAGGGTATTGATGGCCAAATAATACATAACATATTTATATATGAGAACCCGGAAGGCTAAGGGTATATTTTGGGGGTAATTCCAAGGCACTTAGGAGTTATAGACACTTCTTCCAAGAGGTTGGTCTGTTGTCTATAATTCACACCTTAGGCGCTCCGGAAGGGGGTTTAAGATACATAATCGTAAAGCCTCATAGCAATAGGAACTTGTGAATGATGGATTGATATACATGCTTGCATGTGCAGTTGTCTATGATCGCACGGTAATTGATTCTGAAATAGAACTTCCTAAGATAGCATGTACAATTATTTGAGTCTCGCTAATTGCATAATTGTTATTACTTAAACTATTAACTCTTATTATTATTTTGGGTACAGACATTAGTAAGTAGGGTAACAAAACAAGACAATGTACTATTCGATTTGCTTAGATACTTTAGTATTAGGATCATGGTAGTAACATGGTTAGGTCATCTATACTAGTCCTTGTGGGATACGATCTTTGTTTCCATTGGTAGCTACTACAACATACACTTGCGGTATAACTGATAGAAAATTAGAGCGATCAAACATAAATAAAAGTAGCAGCAAGGTAAGGACATATCAACAAGAATTATCCATATCTGAGTTATGCAAGTCGAACACGTGGTTTGTCTACAAGTAAATGATCTTGCTTTGACATGTAAGAAGATGTGGTCTCGTGTCCATCATTCCCCTCTCTCTCTGAAGTGTTCCGCCCTCGAATTAGAACCAGTCTCGTCTTTGTTGGAGTTCTCGCTAAGACAAGGACTCGTGTTAGTCCCAAGTTGTAGAGATTTTGAGGAGGTCTCGTCTTAGTTGCAGTTTGCTACTTACTGTAAGAAATGTGTTCTTACAACAAAGCTAATACAGTAACCTGACTTAAGACAGTAGGCACATGTTACTTAGAGTAAGCAATGATCATGCAGGATGTTTTGCAGCGAAATATATGCAAATCTATTTTCGTACAAATCAATGCGGTATTTAAGTAGTATGCCATCAATAGTAAGTAAAGACAATGTAAAAATAGACACAAAGATTATAGTGGTTCGATGGTGGGGGTAATCCTTCTACGTCCACTCTTCGCTCGCATAGGGAAAATTCACTAAGCTGTTCACACATACAAACTTAGCTACACTAAAGACTAAGTCCAACTTAGCTTCTTACAAAAGTTTTTACCTATTCTCGGTAGAATACTCCTCTACTATATACACATTCCTCAGAAAACCTAGTCAACTTTAAATCTCGGAATCAAACGAAGACTCCCCGTTTAAAAACTGCTCGTAAGAATGGTTTAATGAAAGTTTTTCTTCAACTTCTGGTAGTTGTCTCTAAACTTGAATATCATTTGAGATGTAGGCAAGCTTTCTTGTTTGAGAAGGATTAGGACCGAGGCAAAGCTTTAGAGCTAGCTTAACATGAGAATCTAGACGTGACTTGAATCGTTACTTGAAACTCTTTCTTCTTGCTATTTATTCTTGTATACTTTGCACAAACACTTGAAAGAATATCAGAGTGTTTTATACATTGAAGCTTTAAAAGAATGCTTGAATCTTGGTGTGAAGTTATTTCAGTTGCTCAATAAATCGGGTAGCCTTTGCTTCGTCCTCCATCGCCTTCTATTTATAGAAGTTGGGTTATCTTCTAGTTGAAGAGTGAGAAAATATTTCTGTTGACATTTAATTCTCCTCATATGACTATAGAACCGTTTGTCTTTTCTACAGAGATTAGGCCAGAGTGATTGTGGATGTCCAGTGTTGCTTTTGCTTTTTGTTAGGTAATGTATCCCCACGCGATTGGATAGTCAGTACAAGATTTGAATCTTGTCTCTACTGGCTATATTTTTTAAACCGATCATCGAACTTTTGTCTTTACCTTTGACATTGTAGACATGAATATTGCTTGCTTGCTGGTTGGATTTTCCTTGATGCAAGCAATGTTGTATGTTGGATTAGCATAAGCAACCTTACTACGTGCTAGCTGCAGTTTCTCTTTCCATACTGCTTTCTTGGACTTGCTCGATGCATATAGCCTTGATGTCTTTGTTGTATGCTTGTTGTGACTTATTAGTAGTACTAACTCTTATCTATTGTAATGAATACATAAATCATGGATGCACTAGATCTTACCTTACAATAGAGATTTTGTCATCATCAAAACTAAACATAAATTTCCTAACAACTCAAATATTTGACAATGAAGACAACTGCAATGCGAGTATGACTAGAAAGCTTAAGGTGATATGCATTTGGATTGATTTCTCCACAATCTCCATAGGAACAATCCTCTGGGAAGCCAATGTATCATTTTCATGTGCCGAGAAACGATCCTTTGGTAAGAAAACCTACACAAAGTCCCTGACAGTAAAACTCCACATCCTAATATTTTGCATCAGCAGCAACCTTATACCATGTTATAGAGGCCACCAAGTTGTCATATGTTGAAGTATCAAGAACTATGAAATCTAAAATTAGGTCGGCAACACGTTTATTAACTTGTATGAGGGAAGATAGATTTAGTAAGTGCAGTGGGGCACGAGGTAGAACAACATAAAAAGCTTCAAATTAACAATAACCAGCACTCATATTTAACGCAAAATTATGAGCAAACTCAGTTGCGGTAGGCGAGAGAATTTAATATTATCACCCACAAGGCAACTTAGAAGGTTGCTTGGTGAACGATTTACAACCTGAGGTTGCCATCAGTCTGAGGATGGTAAGTACTGCTAAAATTCAATTTTATTTGTGCCATGCTCACAAAGAAAGCAAAAAATAACTAAGGAAGCGGGTGTCACAGATGGACAAGATAGAGGAAGGAAAACCATGCAAATGATATACTTCATGAAAGAAAAGTTGTGCCACACGAACAACATCAGAAGGACGTTTGCAAGGGAAGAAATGAAATGAGCCATTTTTGAAAAACAGTTAACGACAAAAAAAATACAATAATTTCCCCGGTGAGTACGAGGCAGACTCAACATAAAATCTATACTAATACCACTCGAAGCCCGAGAAGGGATCGGCAAAGGCCGATAAAGGACAACATTCAAAACAATGCACTTTGATATATTGTAAATTGACAATGTGTCATATAGAGACCAACATCGTGGCGGAGGGTTGGCCAAAAGAAACAATGCCAGGCAAGATCAATAGAACAGTGGTAGCCAACGTGGCTAGCACAATGTAACTCCAGCCAATGTGTTATTCCATAGACTGTACATATGAAAACAATGAAAAACACCCTCGAACAGGGAAACATAATGTAATACATATTTTATAGGGTCCCTCTCACGCAAGCAAAATGGAATATACAAAAGATAATTGCTACTCTATGAGTATTCGAATGAGTAGATCAACAAGGCTTGAAAAAGATGAAGATGGGAAGAATGTTGATATAACATAGTACAAAATATTGGTTGATTTACTTATGTATCTTACAACAAGCAGACCTGACATTTTGTTTACTTAGGAGTTTGTGCACATTTTCAAGCAACACCTAAGTAGTCTCACCTCCTAGCAATGAAGTGAATATTGAGATATCTGAAGGGAATGTCTAGAGCGGGTTGTGCCACCTAATGGATGAAGGATTTGAGCTGAAGGGCTATTATGACTCCGATTTTGCAGGTTGTAAGATTGACCATAAAAGCACGAGTGGAACTTTTCACTTTCTTGGAAACAAACTAGTTTCATGGTTTAGCAAGAAACGACAATCTATTGGAACGTTTATAGCAGAGGCAGAAAACATTACTTCTGGGAGTTGTTGTGCCCAAATACTATGGATGCAATAATATGTAAGAGACTATGGGATACTCGCAACAGAAGCTTCTATAGTTGTTCAGACGCCATCGCATATGTTTTATTACCTCCGCCACCACATTTACAACCCGGGCATCTGTCCTTCTGAAGATGATGATATCATCTGCAGAAAATAGATGAGAGACAGATGGAGCATGTCTAAGATCCTAGCACCATGCATCAATCTGGGTGATTCTGATTTCCTGATAAGAGACAAAAATGCTTCTGCATAGAAAAAGAATATATAAGGTGATGGTGGGTCCCCTAACGGAGACCTCGTGTCAGTAATAAAGAAGTACTAGGTTAACCATTTATTAAAACAAAGAAAGCCACATAATACACGCACTTCATAATCAACTGAACAGAGTTCGACTGAATACCTAGCCTAAGCATAACTTTCTCAAGGAAAATCCACTCAACTCTATCATAGGCCTTGCTCATGTCAAATTTAAAGGCGAATGTTCCTTTATTTTTTTGCGATATTGGATTACATATGGTAAAAGATTTCAAACATTGTTGATGCATTATCAATGATAATCTGGCCCGCCATAAAAGCAAACTTGGTTGGAGGAGTAAGGTTGAGGAGAATTAGTGTAGCCTATTTGTAATAGTTTTCATTATGAGTTTAAAAATGACATTGTATAAACCGATAGCCCTAAAATCAATCACATGAATGTAACTTTTTTCTTTTAAGTTATTAGTACAATAAATATATGGTCATTTTTCCTCGATCTAAACCAATCTTCAGAATATGTAGACAAACATACCTTTATCTCCCTCTCATCTTTGACCCGACTACCATCCACCTTACTCTGATTCCTCTCTTGTTGACCTAATGTTCTGTGATGGAAAAAAATAATATTTTTATCACCATCCTATATCTAGTTAGCTCTCATGTGTCGATACCACACTTTTTTTATTTTCCCGTTAGGTCTATCATCTTTACATCTAAAGTTCTTGTCAAAACCATTTTTTTAGCAGTATGCGGATATTTTTGTAGCCTTTCCATTTTGTTTTCATAATCTTTCAACTTGACTTCGATGTTTACAAAATGTGATGATTCCCACTACGACAAAATTCAAATACACCGCATTCTCTAACAGACATGTTGTGCTAAGATTATACAAATTACTCATCACAGTGACTCCACCACCTGCCTATAGGACTCATCTAGTAGCCACATCGTCTAGAGGCAGAATATCTTCCTCATCTTTTTATTTCTTTTCAGAATTTGAAATCTTAAGCCAATGTAGGATTATCAAGCAGTGTCTGACTTTTTTCGAAAGGGAGGCTCAATTCGAAAACGGGGATAGAGTTTTGACCAACTCTGTGATGCTAAGAATATGTCTAGTCTTTCTTGAATGTTGGTATCACCAGATTGGCCATTTGTCCAAGTGTATGTAAAAGTATTATATCCAAAGTAATACAACTTTGTACACATCAAGGCATTGTGAAAGCTTCCATCTTTCTCTCTTCCCTAAGTCGTCCCCCTATCTTCTCTTGGTTGCATAGGATTTTGTTTAAATCTCCCACACACAGCTATGAAAAGTAGGAAATTTTACCCAAATCCAAAAGTAACAATTCGTATTCTCCTTCAATGTCTCTTCCGGCCACTCGTATATTCTAATTAGCCTTTATTCCCTCTCATTATCAGTAATCAAGCATTCTATGTGATGAGAAGAAAAGGATATGAGACGGCTCATGTGGGCTCCTTAACTAATAAGCACAAACTAGCATTCCTCCCTCCTTCCTTCTAATTACGATCTACATAACATAAAATTGAAAAACCAATCTTCGCTACTATAATATCCACTCCAGTGACTAGTAGTCTGATCTCCATTAAGAAGACCAGATTGGGCGTCTTCTGATTTATTAGCTTTTTTATCACCTGAACTGTTGGTGGGTTGTCAAGATAGATTAAGATCAAGATTCATGTTGTAAGTTGAGTTGTCCTTCATTTTCTTTATCGGACCTTCAACATCCATAAAATCTGGTTCATTTATTAGGGAAAAGGCTTCCATTTTTGGGTTATGTGTGGGTTTGCTTGGGCTGTTGGTGGGTTTAATTTTGATAGTAAGTTGTGTTTGTTTGGTCTTCTAGACAAATGAGTGTTTTTCGGAAGTTTTGTTCATTAGCGAGTAAGTTCTGTGAGTTGTGTATATTATGTGCATGTGTTTGGAGGACAACAAGAGGTATAAGTTCGAGAGTGTTTCGCATAGAAGGTTTAAGCTGAGGATGCATGATATTAGGTTTAGCCTCAACTCTTTGTTTGATTTATGGGGTAGGAAGTGTAAGAGTTTTTTTGGACAATGGAAAGTTAAGGGGTGAGGTGCTTATGTTGTGGCAAGGAATCGTAAGGACTGGGGATTGATTCTGCCGAGAGAGTGTTTCTGGTCACATGGGTATATTGGGTGATTGGCTCAAGGTTGAATCATTTTATGTTAGCCTGATATTGTCTATTTGGCTAATGATAGAGTCCTAATAGATGGCCCAATCACCTTGTCCACTAACTCCGAATATTTCTCATTCCCTATCATACTTTTATGTGGCATCGTTCTCGTATCGTCCAATGTCCTAAACTTAAATAGAATATTCGCTACTTTCTGCTTGATAACTGGTAAATCTTTACTTCCTTTTGTTCACTATAGCGTTGGTCCATATTTCAACTTCGCGGTATCCAAACATTCACTGCAATCATAATCACTGCAGGTTATGACATAATGTCAAATCAACCCATAATAAAAGCAATATGGGGTAACGAACTGTACTTAGATGGAACCCGAATCTCCCTTGTATTTTGGTTGTAAGACACCTGATCAATAGTTTTGTGATATCAAAAAGTACCTTCATACGTGTGAACCGACCATGAAAACCATCCGAAGTGCTATCTATTAGATCCATAACTCCTATTTAGCGAGCTAAAATTGTTGCCACCCTCTAATTTATATATGCAAGCGGGTCATAGTAAGTTATAACAAAAAGGCCTATTTTTCGATCTTAACACACAAAGGTTTTTCCGGACTAGTACGAGATTTGACAGCAAACAAAGAACCCTCAAAATGTCAAGGTTGATTTTGCACTACAAAATTCCTCACCTCTTCATTCTCAAATACGAATAATATAACATTCTTACCCCATTGTGTCGAAGGCAAACTTGGGTTTCCAAGCCTTTTCCATAACCTCAATAAGATATTTTGAGACTCATGGCTTTCTCTCTGCATAGCATACTTCCGAGACGTTAGCAGGATTAATTTTGTTGACTCTCTTCCCCCTCGTTTATTGATTCTAGATCCACCAATTTTTTTCTCTATATTAGACAAACCCTCCACACATTAAGTATTTACAAAGCAATTGGACATCAAAACTTACAAGACGATCAAAAGTACAAGAAGAAAATTAAAGCCAATTTGATTCCAAGGTGCCAACCGCAATAATCACCAAAACAAACCTATAAATGATAAAAAAATAAAAATAAAAAAAAACCTTATAAATTGAAAGAAAGAGATATATTGAGATAACTACATAATAAACACCACAAAAAGGACAATGATTGTGACGCCCGGGATTGACGAGGGCGGAGAGTGATCGCCGGTGCAATAAGGATGAAAGACGGACAAGGAGCGGCTCTTGGCAGGCTTCTAGGTGAAGGAAGACATGAATGAACTGACTCCACACCCGAAATAGAGGGTATCTTGAGGTTGTGCAGGTATGGGACCCGTATAGTCATCTTTGAGGGGTGTTCCGAGACTGTGTAGGTTCGGGACTACATAGTCCAAGAGGGCTTAAAGAATTGATTAGTGCTACTCATACCAACAAGGTGCATCTTCTTTTCACGTGCTCATTCTGAGAAAACTCTAAGGTTAGGCGTGCTTGGCTTGGAAAATGTTCAGGTTGAGTGACCCCTTGGGAAGTTTCTCAGGGTGCGCATGAGTGAGGACAAAGCACGTTAGGAAATCCTTGTGTTGGTTTGTGGGGACAGTCCGTCAAATCTAGAAGCGGGTTGTTACAAATGGTATCAGAGCAGGACCACTCCTAGTACGGTGTGGTTCGGGGATGAACCACGCGGAAGCTGGTGGACATGTGACGCTCGGGACCGACGAGGGCGGGGATGAGGTGCAATAAGGATGAAAGGCATGGACAAGGAGCGGCTTGTGGCAGGCTTCTAGGTGACCTCTCCTAGTATGGTGTGGTTCAGATACGTACCAGGCGAAAGTTGGTAGACATGTGGTGCCCGGGACCGACGAGGGCGAGGATGATCGTCGGTGCAATAGGGATGAACATGACGGACAAGGAGCGACTCCTCGCAAGATTCTAGGTGAACGGAGACATGAAAGAACCGACTCCACAACCTAAAAAGAGGGTATCTTGAGACTGTGCGGTATGGGACTGTATAGTCGGCTTTAAGGGGCATTCCGAGGCTTAAAGAATTAATTAGTGTCACTCATACCAACAAGGTGCATTTTCTTTTCTAGTGTTTATTCTGAGAAAACTCTAAGATTAAGCGTGCTTGGTTTGGGGAAATTTCAGGATGGGTGACCCCCTGCGAAGTTTCTCAGGGTGCGCGGGATTGAGGACAAACCGCGCTAAGAAAAACTTGGTTTGATTTGTGGGCACAGTCCGTCAAATTTGAAAGCGGATCATTACAATAATCACTGATAACACATTAGAGATAAATGCGATCAGGAATAGAAGGAAACAACCACGAGGAAAAGAAAAGGACAATAGCCTATAGTAGAATAACTTGCTTCAAAGCCAAAAACCCTTATGCAAAGCTAGCAAGATGACCTAGCAAAAATTCAGAGATAACCTCCTCCAGTTAAACCGAGCATGACGGCCTAGACCACGCTATGATTCATTACCGATTATAGGCGCCGTGAAACTCAAAAGTTTGACACAAAACCCTAACCCTAAGGTGACATACTTCTCCTAGAGATGACTTTCAATCTTAACAGAAAAAAGCTGACTGGATTAATTTTAGTAGGAAGTCGAAATAATTTCATCCTCAAATAGAGGATAACTTGAAATGGAAAGACCACACAAAATAATTATCTTTCACATGAATTATCTAGTGATGCAGAAGGAGTAGGCTTGACAATGAGGCAGGGAATCTCGTTCCCCGCGGGAATCCGTCCCGAACGAGGCGGGGAATCCCCGATTTGTTACCCCGTGGGGTGGGGATAGGGAAGGAATTGTCTCCGTCAGCCGAGATGGGGCAGGGATAGGAAATGCACCCCCCGCCCCCTTCCCCGTGAGGACCCCATAATATTATTTAATTTTGTATTTTTAATATATTTAGGTGGTAAAAATATATTTTATTTTTGTTATATTTCTATTATTGTAATACAAAAATGACTTTTATATACTATATTCTAAATTTTCCTTGTTGACTTTGTTAAATATTAAGTCTACTGATTATTTTTAAAGTTCTTTATTTTAGATTTACTAGTAGTATCCCCGTGCGATGCACGGTTTGTAAGTGTAAATGAATAAATTAATATTTTTTTATATTTTTATATAATTTTAATATAATAAAATATTATAATCAATAAATAATAAGATATGAAAAATTATATGTTAATGAAAAAAGAGTGCAGTGAAAAGTATTAATGACTAAAAATATATTAAAATGGATATTTATTTTTCTTAATATGTGAATATCTCTAGCATCCTTCCGTAGAAGTCATATTGATGATTGGGGCTGGAATTGCAATATGCGGTTGACAGAGGATATATTTGTAATGTTAAAAATTAGTTACCGTCTTCATAAATAATTTTTCATTTATAAAAAGAAAATAATTTTAAGAAAATATGTTTTTTTGGGTCCAGACAAAATCAGCCCAAATAGCTTTATCATTTTTATTTAGGCGAATATATGGCAAGTTATTGCCAATAATTGTGTTTTATATTTGGTTGAATTTTATATACCAAAAATTGTGATTTTCAGAATTGGTAATAAATTTTGGGCGGGAAAAACTTCACAGTTACTAATTTCAGTGGATTTTGTTATTATATTAAGTATAGATAGTTGTTTCCAAATTCTAATCATAAGACCTCCAAATATGACGACATTGAAGTTGGAGAAGAATGCAGCTTTGGGTCACCCAACCCATTACACGGCCCATGCGATATGAGTCGAGTCTTACATGCGTTTTTCCTAATTTTTAAGGATTTTCACCCTTCAACTCATATCTTAATTCTCCAACTATAAAGGAGGACCTAAAGATAAAATTTTATACATCTTCTGTCATAATTTGGAGTGTCAAGCAAGGGATTCAAGGAAGAGTTCAAGAATTCAAGAGCAAGAAACATTCAGTTATATCTTTTTAATTGTTTTGTTCTTAGCTACTTATGATATTTTTGAGGATTCATTTTTTACTACCGAGAGGTTTATTATTAAACTCTGACACTAAAAAATACACAGATTGAAATATAATGGTTCCTGGAGAAAAATCAATTGGGCTTCATTACTGAGCCCAGACTATGAATACTTATCAATCACAAACTTGGAAATTATAATATGATATATTGCCTTGAGTTTGAGTTGAAAATGTTATGTTGCGAGATTTGTGTAAATCAATTGTAACTTATTACCAACTTTAAATGCAATTCCGGAATTAAATGGTTTGAATGTTTTAACATATATAAGGTATTATCAATTAATGCAGCCAATTATACCATATATAATGCTAATCAATTAATGCAGCTAATATTGAAGTTTTCCAGAATTAGCAGTGCTGTTTTAGGCGGGAAAATGTTGATATTACTATTCTTGGCGGATTTTGTTATATTATATAGTATAGATTAGTAGGTATATTAAATTAAAGTAAAAAAAAATAAATAAAAAAGGGAAACGGGGATCTCCGCAGGAACGGGAACGAGGCCAAAAAAGTTCCCGCTAATTTTGCGGGAACGAAAATGGGAAATCCCCGCGAACGTGGGAACGGGCCCCCGACCCGTTGCCAACCTTAAGAAGGAGATGATTATGTTACTTATGTAGGAGGGGATCAAACTTATATTTCTTAATATGAGTGGAAATAACAGTAATTTTATTTTGTGAGACGGGGGGAATATTATTTTTTTGGAGAAAGTGATGGGGAGAATTAGGGTGCACCTGGTGAAGGTACACTTTCCTGAAATTTTTAATGACCATCCTAAACTTCCTGCACATTGCTCCATTCCATATTACGGCGCACATCTCAATCATAGATTTATTTATCATATAAATAGTTGTTACTGTTAGTTCATGTTTTAAGACCTGAAAACAAATATCAATAATGATAATAATAAAAAAAAAAAAAAAAGGGACAATCTGCAATAAGATTATTGTATAAAATAATTGTTACTACTTCATTCAAATTATAGTCTTGTTTTTTTCAAAATTCAAGGCTTATATGCCAGTCTAATAGTGTATATATCGAATACTAAACCTTTCCTTAAATTATAAATTTAGTCATATAAAATACTTGCATTAAATTATCATGTTAAACAGAATAATTATTATCAAAGGGTATAGATATATAGTATTGAATAATATGCTTTTCAGTGCTGACTATGTGCTAAACGGGAGTGGACTATTTGGGTGTTTGATTGAGTTTTTATGTTCTCCAAACACATCTTGTGAAATGTTTAAAATTTTACTCTCTCCGTCTCGGCTTAACTTACTTAATTGATCGGGCACGAAGGTTAAACAAATTAAAAGTAGATTTTGTGGAATCTTTGATTTTTTCAAATATGAAGATTGAGTTGGAGATTGTGTGAGAAATTTATCATTTATGGGTTAACAAGTTAAGTTGGAACAGACCAAAATGACAAATAGACAAATTAAGCTAAGACGAAAGGAGTATAAGGTAATTTAAATTGTTTAGCATATTTTTAAAAAAGGTTAAAAAATTCTAACTTGAGGTATGATGTTCTTATTATTTCACGACCTAATTTCTTTTTTCTTTCTTTTGTCATTGTCATACCTAAATTACAAACTTTTATCAAGTTGAAGCCTTCTGATCACTTTTCCGGTCTCGAATATTCAGGAGTATTCTAGAAAAAAATTTAAAAAAGAAATTTGAAAATAATTCATGTATAATAAAATTATTTTAAAATCGCAAAATTAATCTTATAAATCTAAAATGTAATTACAAAGTTTAAACTTAGTTTTACCAAAAAAAGAAACAACAATTTATTTTTTATACAACCTGAGTATTATATATATTTAAATATCTCAAACTTTCAGATTTGTAAAATCATAATTTTTGGATATTTAAAAAAATTAATAAATTAATGATTTTAAAACAATATCCATATTTCAAAATTTATATTTTATCTGAATATTATATTGGAATTAGTCGTAAACTTATTGATTTATAAAAACTTGATTTTAGAATCTTAAAATGTTTTAGATTTACAAGAACTCTATAAATTTCAAAATAATTTTCAAATTTCAAGTTAAATTAAAAATTATTTGCAAAACTGTAATATTTTTCTCTTTAAAAATTGATTTTAAAATCATATAATTTTGTAAATGCTTTTTTCGAAAAAGAACCTTTGATTTAAAAAATAATTTTCAGATCTCAAAGTTCGATTCTTTTATAAAACCTAATTTCTCTTATTGTTTTAAAATAATTTATTATTTTTAAATTATTTACTAATTTTTACTTTTTGTTTGAAAATGACTAAGATACCCCTTAATTTTTAATTCTGATTGGAGTAGTGACCAGAAGGTTTCAAGTTGTGTACTTCATATATGATAGTGACGCAAAAAGAAAAAAAGAAAAAGGGGTTCAGGCCATGAAGTGATAAAAATATCATACTTCGAGCAAGGGAAATCTTGAATTTTTTTTAAGTAAGATCTTATTTCATCTCAAAATAAGTTGTTAGCAAATTATAAGCACTTTTTAGAAAAGTAAGAAGGTGTTAGTTAAGCTTACTAGTTGCTCAAAGCATCTTAGATGTTTGAGAGCTTATGAGCTCTTGAAATGTGTTTGGCAAATTAAAATGTTAAACGACTTATAAGATAAAAAAAATAAGCTCATATAACTTAGAAGCTCCAAAACAAATACTAAGTTATTCTAGTCCATCTTATTTTAAAATATTAATAGTTACACTCAGATTTTCACAAAGTAGACACATATACACATTGCACACACTATACATATTTCACAAACATTACAGGCTTTTCACACACTCTGTACACCCTTATATTTCGGACGCACTTTACACACTTCATACACTAATAAAAAATATGTGTTTGATAGTAATTTTCAAAGAGTCCCCAAAACCATAGCTATATCACTCCATTCAAGTGCAAGCTTATAGGCTCTTTTATCCAAACATTTTATTAACTTATAAGTTCTTGAGAAATTAAATTTTATAAGCTAGTGAAACAACTTATAAGATGTTTGGAGTAAGTTTAGCTAAGCACCTTCTAAGGAAGGTCCAACTTATTTATCAAATATGATCTTACTTTGATTGACTGCTTCAAGTTTGATAACTTTAATCATGAAAATATCATTATTAATATCTTATAAGCTCTATCATATTATTATAACCAAACATTCCAACAACTTTCCCTGAAATAAGATTTAACATTGTATAAACTCTAAAAAACATCTTATAAGATGTTTTAAATAAGTTGAGTCAAACACCCACTATATAGTAATTAAAATTGCATCTTTTTAAAATTTAAATGACCTCCTTAAATTTCTCTGCTCCCGACATGTGGTGCACATTGTCATTCTTTTAGTGAATTTAAAGATAAAGATGAAAATGTAATATTCTCTTTGTCTAAAAAACATAGTATACTTGCAAGTTTAACACAAATTTAAGAAATTTATTTATTGCACGTGAAAAATTACTAATACATCATTATTTAATATGATGAATAAAAGAGTGTTATGTATAAATAATAATTTCAATGAATAATTTAGTAAAGGTATATTAGAGAATGAACATTTATTACACTATCAGAAGGAAATATGACTATCATCTTCTTGTGACACAAAAAGATGGCATGTACTATTCGGGTTTTGAAACTTCAGTACCTTAAATTTTTTTCACTAGTTGCAACCTGAAGTACACGATTTAGACAAATTGTAACCCCCGACGATTTTTTTCGGTCGAATCTTACGCAGGTGACCCTCATATGCTAAATTAGGTTTTTCTGATGTTTATTAATTTCTGGGGCAATTTTTTAAAAAATAAAAGTGAAACACAAGGACCTAAACTTAATAACACTAAAAGATGATTTTTCAACCCATTTATATATTTTTACCGTCCTTCCTCAAACACGAATTCCAGAAATTTCAGAACAGGAAAGAAGATGATCATGAATTGCAATTGTGGAGTTCCTTTCGTTGAGAGGACTTCTTGGATGAACTTGAATTCGGGGCGCCGCTACGCTACTTGCGACCGATATCGGGTAAGACCTAATTTTTTTTCAATTTCTTGTGAGTTGTTGTTGGGCGAATTCGACAATTAGATTTTTCTGATGTGAGAGTGTCAAGTTGTCCCACAGATTGAGAAACTATTAACGAAAATGATTTTTTTCCTATTGTCGAATTCGAATTTCATGGCCTTGCCTAAAGAAAATGACAAGAGTGTTCCAAAAATGTTTGAAGTGATGCCCCTACATTTTAATTGAATTTCTATGTATTTGGACAGCTTGAAAATGGTTGCAAGTTTTGGGAATGGTTCGACCCTCCGATGTGTGACTGTTCGCGGCAAATTATACCAGGTTTGATGAGGCGCTTGAACAACCTTGAAGCAGACGTACGTATAAAGGGTAACACAGCTCAAGGGGTCAGAATATGAAACCTTGAAGTCGAGCTAAATCGGGTCAAAAAACGAAATAGGGTATTGTGGATTATAATTGCAATGGCCACACTAATCGCAACGTTCAAATGAAGAATCAGGGTCAATTCTCCTTGTACTAGATAGACAATGGGTTGGTTCTTATGTAGTTTTTGTTAGTGTACTTGTCATGTACTATAGTCCATAGTTTCAAGATCTTACTTTGGCCTTAATTGTCAATGGTTGAGCTCTTTGGGAAATTTGTTCTCATTTGGAAATGATTTCTTAATCAGAATTTTTGTAACACTTAACATTGGCCATCTAAGATCAAATTGAATGATTCTAAATTGTAATGTGAATTATGCTAGCTATGCAAGTTGTTTATTTAAGATTGGTGTCTACAAACTTCCCAAATGAAAAACAGAATATATGATAGGAAAAACCAAGTGGTTAGAGGTAATATCGAAATCAAGTCCTTCAATTATGGAGTTTGATGTTTTCCTAGTGCACAATCCAAATACATGTACATGAAGCGAATAACCTATTCCAGAGATAACTAAATACTGGAGAATTGAATAGAAAAACAGCCTTTAAAATAATGTTTTGTTTAAATATCAAAGAAAGAATTTGGCTCAGTCATTACATGATCATTAGAATTATAGTAGCATAATGCTCATTGTTTGGCTATTGACCATTATAAAAAAAGCAGCACATGCGCCACTATCAAAAAGACCATAATTATGCAAAACTACTTAAGTGTTGTACATAACACAAATGAGTTGTAAAGACTCTATACCTTCACAAAAACAATAGTCAATAACCAAAAAAAGGCTACAACTTTCCCAACCACTACATCACAGAACACTCTGGTGGTGTATCATCTCGAACGAACATCTTTGAATTGTCATCCTTTGGGTTTTTGGAGAACTTGACTTCACTTGTTATCTGGTTGCTTCGTTGTGCCAACTCAGGATGCACGAAATGTGAGGGATTTAGTTTGTCAATGATCTCGCCTGGCAATGCAAGGGAGTCTCTTAGGGGAGGCATTTTCCTAACCTATTACACAAACAATTCAGTATAATATTATTGCGGAAATTTGAACCAACTAACTTTAAAACTTGTTTAATAATTCAGCAGCACTTCACCTGCAATTTCTGCCTAACTGGATCTGCAGCTTTTGTCCATGATGTTAACTTTTGTGTGGTTTTAATCTTTTCCTCTCTATATAGTTCTTAACATACTAAACTGAAAGAACAAGATTTCTGTAATTCTCTCAATCCCTCACAAGATATAAATAAGGCAGTATGTTGAGATACTTCACAGTCTCTCGAATGGTGATTCTCCACTCTTAATCCTTTTCCCACACTTTTTCTTAACACCAAACTTCACTTTGTTTTCTTCTTTTATACTTCTTCTCCATTCGGTTTTCTGAGAACAAGGATAAGAAAGAAAAAACAACTTTGGCAGTTTCTAAACGTTGAGTGTTAGTTAAGTTTGGATAAGGTTAAGTTTATTAAGCCTTATCCATACTTATTTTACCAGTATTAGTTTATATATACAAATATATATATAAGAATAGTGATATAAACATAGTAAAGTAAGATTATGCAACAAGTTGAAAATAATACAAGAGATAATATATGAAAGTGGTTCACAATATGTTACAACACTCTGTACAACATTTAGGTGTTGAAACTTTGTGATTACCAGTTTCTAACAAGGGCTAACTCCTAAAAGACCTCATACCAATGGACATACTTCTTCCCTATATACCCATGATCATTTTCTTATATTTCCGACGTGGGACTTTATTGATAATCCCAACAATCCTTCTTTTCAAAAAAGGACCCCCGTACCTCCCTTTAGAGGAGATTCATCGTCTTCCTATCTCCGGAAGACAATCTCCCCTTTAACGATATTCACCATCTTCCTATATCCAGAAGACGCTTGCTCGATCCAGTCAACTAGCCATCTCCAATGCATTAGGGCACATACCTTATATGGAGTCTATGGTTTACCGCCGCTGGAGAGGCCCTACCCAAGTAGGGTAGTACTTGGTCCACAAGGTAATCCCATCGTCTTCTTGAGGCTCCACTGCCGCTTGCCCTACCTAAGTGGGGTCGTACTTAGTATGTAGGGTCGTCCCGTCGTCTTCTTGCGGCTCCACCACCATTGCTTGGCTCCGAGGATCTCCATCACATCGACTTTGTTTGGGACTGTGACTCTGATACCACTTGTCGGGCCCTGACTGGACCCTTGATCTCCACGCTGGTATGAAATTATCCGCGTTGGGCTGAGACCGCATGGATTTATTTTTGAGCTAACTCCCAAAATGCCTTATACCAATGAAGATACTTCTTCCTTTTTATACCCATGATCCAAACATTTTTCTTCTATATCTTTCATTTAAAAAATAGACTTCTCGTAGTCACCATTCAACTACACATAGCCAAACATGGTGCACCGTATTCGGCCATGTGGACCGAACAACAGGAAATATGTTTGACCGCATTAGCCGAACCTGATTAATAATGTTGGATGCGCATGGTAGAGCATGCTTCCTATTGTTCCCACCTCAAATTTAAACATGGTGCACCATGTTCGACACTGTGTGGTCGAACCGTGACCATGTGAAGTCCAATTTGCAGATAGAAGAGATTGAAGAAGAAAAAAAGTGATAGAAAACATATAATAACTATAAATGTGACGAAAAGAAGTAAAATGATATTACCTTGTCCGTGTTGACTCACTATCATTGTTATTTTGATCATCCACCGATTAAATCTTAAGGATGTAAGGGTTTACATAATTTTTTGAGAGATAAACAAGATTTTGTGAAAGATCACTGGAAATAAGTAAAATTAGACTCTCTTTTTTTCGTATTTTATGTACCTATAACTTTTAATTATTTATATTTTGTCCTCGTTAAGGGTATTTTAATATTTTTATTATATTATTTGAATTTATTAAATTAGTAGGAACGTCTTAGTAAATTTAGTTGTGCTAATATTAGTTGTTTTTCACTTTTTCTTTTATTATTACTACCTCCATTTTTTATTAGTTGTTTTTTAGATTTTATTAAATGTTTATAAATACTTATTCTTTTAGTGTTTTTTTTTTTCATTTTTGTTCCAATAATATCCCTTAGTAATTGGAAAGTGAGATAATATAAAGGTAACAATGGTATAATTATAGAAATTTGTGGAAATATAGAAAAAATAATTGAGGACTTATTTGTGCATTTTAATTACTTCTTAACTTTATAATCCTAAATCTAGGGATGGGCAACAACTTTTAAAAACCGTCCGAACCGCCCAAGCCGCACCGAATTGCACTGCCATACATGTTTTTTTAAGATAAATCGTGGTTAATTATTTCAAGTAAAACCGCACCGCAAAGGCGGTGCAATTGAAAATTTGGTCCATAACCGCACCGACCAAACCGCCAAACCGCCATAGTCACATAGTACTTACTAGTATAAGTTATAGTATTCGACATACTATCACTAAATTATGTGTTTCCACTTAATTAGTTATAATATTCTTTTCCATGTTTTGAGTGGTGAATTATATAACTTCTATCCAAGTGAGAATTTAGGTTATTAGTTTTCATTTTTTGGACACTAAATTTATTTGATTAGGTTGGTGTTTTGTGAAAATAAAATTGGATTTCATTAACATTTACTTAAACCGCCAAACCGTCCTAAACCGTCCCGAACCGTTTCAAATCGTACAATTAATTTTCTTTGATAAATCACGGTTGAAAATATAGATAATTACGACCGCAAAAGGCAATGCAATTGAAATTTTGTGAAAAAAACCGCATAAACGCACCGTGAGCACCCCTACCTAAATCAAAAGAACAATTAGATAAAAACGAAGATAGTACATGTTTGTTCTCCAATATAACTAGATTAACAATACCCCATTTAAGAAAAAGAGTAACTATATATACATATTTTTGTTTGAAGGAAAGAGTAAATAACTAAACTGCGTTAATCAGCTTAAATTAGATAAATCAAATGGCAATAATCGTCACTCGGAACTTGGAATATGTATCAGATTTTTTTAGACTCCCGATACAATTCACCAATGTAATAATGGGGCCCTGAGAATCATTACCAGGAATGTATAATTTCACCGTTGTTTCCGGAAGAATGAATCATTTATGGATTATGCTTTTCAATGTCTTAAAATCGTATCAGGACCGGTCTGTTCCACCGATTTAATGAAGAATCGAACATGATACTAATTCGGTTCTTAGTATATAACAGGTCTTAAATGACCTCACACGAATTGGTTAAAAATCAGATAGATTCGGTGAATTAGTTATCCAATTAATTCAATTTTTTATGATTTTAATTTTTTTCTTTAAAAGAGAAAGAGCGCAATGTAAGGCAACTAATAATAATGTAGTAAACAATTTTGTCAAATTAAACTTTAAAAATCGAATACACAAAGTTACAACAATTTTTATCATATCTATTTAATATAGATTTTGATATTTGATATATATTTAATGTGAATACATATATTATAATATATATTTTTTTGAGTTATCGATTTTTTCACAACAGGTTTAATTGGTCGAACCAATGATCCGATGATCCGATTCATCGTCGGATTTGGTAGCCAGTCCAAATTTAAAGACATTGATGCTTTTTGGGCAAATTCTGCATGCCCAAGTGTTCAAAGAAAATTGTGTTAAAATTATTTTTTTTTCCAAAAAAATTGACGTATTTCTTTTTTCCTTTTTCTAACCTTAATTAACTATTAATGTTAAAATTTGAATTACTCCATTCACACATCATTTATCATTAACATTTTCTAATACATTTATCGAAAAATAAATTTTAAAAATATTATTTTTTCGGCGGGGCATCATTTATTCTGTAGTCTCTATGAAAGATATTCCATATATAAAAGGGAAATGACTCTTGACCACAATGGCTGACCACATTTTTTCTTTTCTTAAGGAAATTCATTTGTAAATCTTAAATAATTTGTGAAAGATAATTTTTTAAATTTTAATATTAAAAATAGATTAAGGGTAAAAAGTAAAAAATAAAAAGATGCCTATTTATTTTGGATGTTTTAAATGATAGCTAGTTAACATTTACATTTTTTTCTGAAATTTTTTCATCATAATACTATTTTTTTTAAGGCTAAATGAGAGAAAATTGAAGCCCAATTTGATAACATTGAATTCTTCTTTAACCCAACTACTTCTCAGTACGACCTAATTTGGTTGAAGCTCTGTTATCTTCTCTCCGAAACCTAATAATAATAATAATTGGTCATTCTCTATTTCCAAATCAAATAAGTTTCCGTTGAAGGAGGATGGTGATTATTTAATTTCTTGTTTCTTGTTTATAGTTTAGTTGTTGTCTCTCTTTCTGTAAGCCCCTTCATTCTCTTTTGTCCACGGTGATCATGCAGTGGAGACCAAAAACAAATTATTTTTCTATCCTTTGTTTTGTTTTTATTTTCGTTTGTTCACCTATTTAGTTCTCTTTTGACGGCGTAGTTAGTCTCCCTATATAGAGATTAATGCATGGGTTTGCATATAAAGTTGGTGCTTATTTTGGGACGAAGGTTTGTGTGTACTCAATACACAATAAATTTTATTGAGCATTTAGGGTTTAGGGTTTCTTATGTTTTTAGAGGATTTTAGGGTTTTTGAGGGGGTTTTAGGGGTTTTCGGATTTTTTAGGGTTTAGAGTTTTTAGTTTTAGGGTTTTTAGGGTAAATTTAGGGTTTCTTTTGGGGTTTTGGGGTTTTAGAGTTCACTACTAAAATCAAGGCTTTTTGTCACTATAAAATATAGTTAAAAAGGGAGAGTGGTCATAAAAATAAATTTAGTAACCAAATGTCTAAATGTAGTTATTATTAGGTAGTTACTAATAATAAGATGCAAACAGTTTTTTTGCAAGTATTTTGTAGTTACTAATGCATAGTTGCAAAAGAGATTCTCATGTTATAGCAAATTTGGTTAAAATTGTATGAAATATTTTTTGTAACTTCTAATTGTTACGAAAGGGGTTATTTTTTGTAACCACTCTTGTAGTTACAAAAAGAGCAGCGACAAATACCCTTTTTTCTTATAATAGTTTGTGGTGCACAATATACTTATTATGTATTGGATACACGTAAGACCCACTCTTATTTTGTCCATTAATATTAGATGATTCCTACACAATGTGGGTCAGTGTGCCCGAAATCATAACTCAATCTTCATTAAATGTTTGAAACAATCTTAATACTCATGGCAAAATATGCTAAAATAAAATTTTCAAACCAACTAGAAAAACTTCCCATCATTAGAGACGAAAATGAGGAAATAAAATTTGGCCAAACTTGCACTACCCAATTAAACATACGTGAAATATCTCAGCGTGGTGCACACTAAGAATAAAAAGTTTATAAGTAATCGTGAATATCATCACACTACAAGGAAAAGGGTCTTTTGAGACCACAAAAAAATGGTTTCAAATAATGAGTATTTGCCACAACTTAAGCAAAGTGGTCTCAAATAATAAGTATTTGTCACAACTTATGAGTATTTGCCACAACTTTATTGTCGTCTCAATAACTCCGTCGCAAATAATAAATTTGTGACCACAAAAGTGGTCTCAAATGCGTCTCAAATATTTTTTGCAACAACTAGTTGTCTCTAAAAATAGTCTTAAAGTTGTCTCAAAAAATCTGTAGAGAGATTTGTGACAACAAGTGGTCACAAATAACTTATTATTAATGACCACAATTGTGGTGTCAAAAAGTCTTATGCAAAAGACTTCTTTTGTTGTAGTGTCATGAGTTAATACTTCCATTACACGACCTATTAATTTTTTTATGTACTAGTACAATTCTTAATTGAGTTGGGATTTATGGAAATTGATCCCTAATTTTTCCCGTGCAATGTAAAAAAATGTTAGTATACTAATTATTATATTTAATTTAAACATTATGCCATCGAATTACTTTAAAAATATAACGACTTTACACTTAAATAAGATAAATATTGGAACATTTTGAATTAAAGATATGAAATTTATACATGATGTAAACAATAGTTTCCTATGTGATGCACATATTATATATCAATTGATTTTGTAAATAAAATATTTATATTCACAATTCTGTTGTTATAAATTTACATTCCTTATTTGGTCCAAATCATTTTTATCCTATGTGATGCACATATTATATATCAACTGATTTTGTAAATAAAATATTTATATTCACAATTCTGTTGTTATAAATTTACATTCCTTATTTGGTCCAAATCATTTTTATCCTATATGAATAACCACAACGTGCTTCTAATACCACTTAGTAATGAAATAATATAATAATAATGTAATAATTAAATTTAACCACTAAATTTAGGGACTTGAGTTTTACCTGTCGGCTGTTAGTAATTTTCGACTACATCTAATGTACGTAGCGGAATAAACAGTCGAGAATTATGATCGTAATTTATAACTGAATTAAACATTGAGCATTGATTACGCTATAGTCTGAACAACTTACTTGTGCGTAATTAGTCGGACGGAATTAAGCGATTGATTCACCACTTGAGGTATCCACCCGTATGTCGTCCGCCGCATGAACTATCCTCGGTACAATCGTTCAATAAGTGATCGCTAGGAAATCCCTTATTGAACTATTTGATGTTTCTTTCTAACAAGATTAATTTTCCCTACAATAGGGAATAAATATATATATAGTTCATATACTCTAGGTATATGAGCCTAATATTCTGGCCTGTTTTAATTAATTAATTAATTAGTATAACCTATTAATTAATTAGAGCTCATATCCTAATCTAGTCCATTACTTTCAATCTCCCACTTGGACTAGCATTAGATAAAATTCGAAGCACCAACATTGTACCCTTGAGCGGAACAATAATACACATAAAGTGTGACCCTCCAGGCCCCCATTATCGACGATAATCTAATTAAAGTCTGCACAAAACTCCTAGACTGCGTTGCGCAGCGAACTCGATATATGAAAGATGTTTACGTGAATCCAGTAAACAAAACCTTTATATGAAGTTTATGTAATATCTCTTCATTCACGAACCACCCTATTGAGCCTATGATCTGTTTGTCTATCCAAATAGCTCAATGATTTTTCTCATCTTTATTATATGACACATTCGATCATATTCAATTACTTTAATTGAATATATCTTTTTCATTGGCCAATGACTTTATTGTCAAATAATATAGAGAAATATGTGTGTTCTCTCGAGTTTCAATCGAGGAATGAATCTCATTCTTGGCTCAACTACCATTTCCATTTGCCTCATGATGAACTCAACACAAGACGTGTCTTATCCTCCTTTGGGAGACAAACGTTGTAATTGGTCAAAGTTTATCACTTAACAAACAAAATGAGCATTGACCTCAGGTCAAAGGATCATTACATACTCCACACACTAATAAACCGTAGACACTAAACAAACGGTTTAATAGTAGGGTCTATCAATACTCTCCAAAGTATCCATGTGTCCATCATAGATATCTAATATCTAATAGTCGTGAGACCCACTATATTCTCTAAGAATATGATGCAGACCACATGCTAACCTATTGCATGTCATCAATATCCCATTCTTGATGACCATCGGTTATGACAATTTTAGATTCATACTATATCATTTATGTCTCACACCATAAATGACAGTCATGATTCAAGGGAACAGTCACAAGAATAATAACAAACCATCAAAATAATTATTCTAATAAATGCATACACCCATAAGATAAACATATTATCATAGAATGTGATCAAGTATTGAATGTCTTCACGAAAAGGTTTCTAAGACACACAAACTATAAACTCCCATTGAATCAAAGCCAACTACCAACATGTCTAACACCTAAGCTCTCAAAGTGCTTATTATGCTTTGCTATACACAATGACTTGGTGAAAGGATCAGCCAAGTTATCATCAGTGGGTACTCTATCTAATTTTACATCTCCCCTATCTATTATTTCTTTAATCAGATGATATCTCCGGGAAACGTGCTTGTTCCTGTTCGTGGCTCTGGGTTCCTTTGCTTGCGCAACTGCACCAGCGTTGTCACAATACAGTGGTATTTTTGCGCAACTGCACCAGCGTTGTCACAATACAGTGGTATTGCACTGCTGGCACTTGAAACGATACCTAGTTCTTTTACGGAACTCTAACAAAGCAACAGCCTCTTTGGCAGCTTCAGATGCAGCAATATATTCGGCTTCAATGGTAGAACCGGCAGTTGTGCTCTGTTTGGAACTATTCCAACTCACTGCACCACCGTTGAGAACGAAAACATATCCTAACTGAGACTTGAAGTCATCATGGTTTGTTTGGAAGCTAGCATCAGTATACCCAGTAACTGATAACTTTGGCTGCCCACCATAGACTAAGAAATATTCTTTAGTCCTTCTAAGATACTTAAGAATAGTCTTGACAGTTCCCCAGTGTATCTCACCAGGATTTTGCTGAAATTTGTCTGTCATGTTGAGTGCATAAGCCACATCTTGCCTAGTACATATCATGGCATACATAATAGTTCCTATAGCCGAAGCGTACGGGATCTTCTTCATGTAACTCATTTCTTTGTCATTAGAAGGGCAATCTTTCTTAGACAATATAATGCCATGTCCATAGGAAGAAATCCGTTCTTGGAATTTTTCATTGAGAAGCGTCTCAACAATTTGTCTATGTAAGTAGACTGAGACAATCTCAACATCCTATTAGGTCTATCTCAATAGATCTTAATTTTAAGGATGTAGGAAGCCTCACCCAGATCCTTCATCATGAAGGAGCTAGACAACCAATCTTTCACGGATCGCAACATGGAACGATCGTTTCCCATGATCAGTATATCGTCAACATATATGATAAGGAAGACAACATTTTCATTCTTGCGTTTACTATAAACGCATGGATCCTCTTTATTTCTGACAAAATCAAACAATTTGATAGCTCTGTCAAAGCAAATATTCCAACTCTTAGATGCTTGCTTGAGTCCATAAATGAACTTCTTTAACTTGCACACTCCATTCAACTTTTCTTTGGATATAAAACCTTCAGGTTGTGACATATACACAGTGCCTTCAAGTTCTCCATTGAGAAATACGGTTTTAACATCCATTTACCAAATGTCAAAGTCATAGTATGCAGCTATTGCAAGTAATACCCTAATGGACTTGATCTTAGCTACTGGCGAAAAGGTTTCATTATAATCAATGCCCTCGCGTTGATTATAACCATTTGCCACCAACATAGCCTTGTAGGTTTGTACCTTGCCATCTGCATCTCTCTTCTTCTTGAAGATCCATTTGCAGCCTATGGGGCGAGCCCCATATGGCAAATCAACTACTACCTCCGTCCCGCTCTAACTTTCTTACTTTCCTTTTTGGTTTGTCCCAACTTAACTTTCCAGCCCATAAATGGCAAATTTCCCTCATAATCTCCACCCTCAAAATCTCCACCCTCAATCCCCACCTTTAAAAAAGTCAAAGATTCCACAAAATCTGCTTTTTCTTAACCTCCGTGCCCGATCAAAGTAGGAAACTTAAGCCGGGACGGAGGGAGTAGTTCCCAGACTAGATTGAGGTACATCGAGTCCATTTCAGATGTTAAGGCAGCTAGCCACATCTTCGAATCGATGCCCGACACCACTTCGATATAGGTCTTAGGTTCGTCGTCTTCTGAATCAACCTCATCATCTTGGTTCTCAACCAATATATTTAGTCTTTCAGGTGCACGACGATTCCTTTGAGGCCTATTGAGTTGGTTTTGCGTTGGTCTAGGCGGTTTATTCTGATCGTGATGAGGTTCCTGCGTGTTGAGGTTTTCAACATTTGGGATATTCTCAAGAATTTCACTATATTTTCTTGAGGTGGGGTTGATACAATATCTTGTCTTTGATGCATCTCATTGTCTTTAGGTGACCCTCTAAGAATCATTTTCCCTCCAATAGATCATCAAAAACTCCCAATGAGTTCTTGTCCACTCCATTGGACAATACCTCATCCTCCATGTTATTTTGTGGGATATCCTAAAGAAACTAAAGGATATGAGTTCTATTGTCCTGGAGATCACAAGGTGATAGTATCCAGGAATGTGACGTTTCTTGAAGATAATTATGTCTCCAAAGAACAATGTCACAACACGGTAGATCTTGAAGAAATTCAAGAACCACAAGATAACATGGAGGATGAGGTATTGTCCAATGAAGTGGACAAGAACTCAATGGGAGTTTTTGATGATCTATTAAGAGGGGAAATGACTCTTAGAGGGTCACCTCAAGACAATGAGATGCATCAAAGATAAGATATTGTATCAACCCCACCTCAAGAAAATCATAGTGAAATACTTGAGAATATCCCAAATGTTGCCTATGCAGTTCAATACTCATCGAAGACAACATGACAAACTGAGCCGACGTGGCATCCTCCACATGCTTCTTATGAGCATCTGCATCAAAGTTAGCATACTCATGAGAAGTCTTGTCGGGGATGACACCGATTGGTTCGTCCAAGACGTACTCAACCTTTTCTTGCCTTAGCACCAAACGAAAGCAACAGAGTCAATTCGTAAAGTTAGACCCAGTCAACTTGTTTGATTCCATCAAACATTTATAAGTCAAATTCGACATTTTATCTGAACAGAAAATAATCAAATGAAAAAGTAAATTAGAATAAAGTAAATAAAGATCACATTCATATCACTAATCAAAACAAGGGTTTATTGTACTGATTAGTTCTCACTAATTTTAACATATTTTGCGACCCCATACACAAAATACAGATTTATAATAATTATAAATCTTAGTGCTCCAAGATCCAAGTCTATATTACTGTAGCCTCTGCTTTGGCTGATGACTGCAATAATATCACTCAGTAGGCCTCCAAGCCAATTGCAACAATAATTTTGTATTTCTGGTTAATTAATCCAATTAATATTTCGTCCTCAAACTATTGTGGTCTCTTTGGCGTCTCAAAATAATTTAAGCAAGTCATTTTCATCACACGATGCCAACCATGCATCTATGGATGAGCCCCAACCTCGTCGTTTTAGAGTAAACACTTTGGTGTAAAACTCGTGGACGAAGAGATTAAGAATTTCATACAATTATGATGGATGACGCTTTTATTTCTAAATAAGACATGGTTTTATTTGGGGATTTAATATGTGATACTAATTGTTAAATTTAATATCTAATATTAAATTAAACGCAATTACTGGGTGCCGCCTACTCAGGCATAAGAAATACGGACCACACATATTGGGCGCTGCCTACCCATACATAATGTCGCGGACTACATGTATTGGGCGCCGCCTACCCAAACATAAAGCGGTCTTTAAATTACTATAATTTAAATTGAATAAGCATAAAATCAAATAATAGCTTATCACATAATATCAAAAAATGCTCAACGAATAAAATTATTAATCCAATTAAAATTTTATTCTTTAATTAAATGTGGATTAAAATTATGTGTATATTAATTCAAAATTAATATATAATATATATATATATATATATATATTTAAAATTAATTCTAAATTAATATAAATATATAAGTCTAGTATTATTCTTTCAAAATAATAAAATTGTCATCATTTATTAATCTAATTAATAAATTAATATTAGTCTATTAGATAAATATATTAGTTCCAAATTAATACAAGTATACCTTTAATGTTAACTCCAAATTAACATAAATGCATAAGTCTATTATTATTATTTCAAAGAAAATAATAAGAAGATTTATTAATCTAATTAACAAATTAATATTGTAATTGAGTCTTAAGAATTAATCTAATTAATAAATCTAATTTCATTAATTAAATAAAATCAAAAGGTTTTTTTTTTTATATATATATTTATAGTTGGCCCAAAATGGGCCCAATTTAAAACCAGCCAGCTTATTTAATCCAGTCTGGCCCAATCTGAGTCCAACCCAGAATTTAGTCCGGCCCAAAATCAGCCTAGCCCAAAATCCTTTAGGGTTTGGGCTGGGTCGCCCCAGCCGCCGCCATCGCCGGAAGCGGACCAGCAACGCAACAGCAGAAGCGACGAGAGTCGCAACCGCCTGTCGACATTCACGCCAGCCCTCCGCCGCCGCCACAACGCATGGTAGTAGCAGCGCAACCCCAAAAATTATTGCATTTTCGTTCATTTGTTTTTCAAACCAAAACAAAACGTTAAATAAATCATGCATTTTAATTTTACAATTTTAATCCACAACCAATTTGAAGTTTTAAATCAATTATAAATCGAGCCCCGGGCTCTGATACCACTGTTAGTAATTTTCGACTATATCTAATATACGCAGCAGAATAAACAGTCGAGAATTATGATCGTGATTTATAACTGAATTAAACGTTGAGCATTGATTACGCTATAGTTAGAACAACTTACTTGTGCATAATTAGTCGGACAGAATTAAGCGATTGATTCACCACTTCAGGTATCCACGCGTATGTCATCCGCCGCAGGAACTATCCTCGGTACAATCGTTCAACAAGTGATCTAGGAAATCCCTTATTGAACTATTTGATGTTTCCTTCTGACAAGATTAATTTTCTCTACAATAGGGAATAGATATATATATTGTTCATATACCCTAGGTATATGGACCTAATATTCTGGCATGCTTTAATTAATTAATTAGTATAACCTATTAATTAATTAAAGCTCATATCCTAATCTAATCCATTACTTTCATTAGGGTGGATAACCCGCCAGTAAATGAGTAAATGAGGTACTGCCCGAACTTTAGAGTGATTGGTACACTACAAGAAAACTGCCAAATTCCAATGAAAAAATTCAAACAGCATAAAAACTGTTGGAATTTTTAAAAATTCCAACGGTAATTTCAACAGCAAATGAGCCGTTGGAATTTTGGAAAAAGTTCCAATGGCAAAAGGCCGTTGGAATTGCTGTTGGAAAAAAATTCCAACAGCAGAAGCCGTTGGAATAGCTGTTGGAAAAAAAATTCCAACGGTAAGAGGCTTCATTGGAATTGTTGTTGGAATCATTTTTCCATTAGAATTTAATTGTTGGAACAAAAAAATTCCAACAGCCACTTTTCCAACGGCATAAAAACCGTTGGAATTTTTTAATTCCAACGATAATTTATCAAAAATCGTTGGAATATGGTAAATCTCCGTTGGAATTTTTATTCCAACGGTTTTTATGCCATTGGAAAAGTGGTTGTTGGAATTTTTTTGCTCCAACAATTAAATTCCAACGGAAAAATGATTCCAACGGCAATTTCAACGGACTTTTTACCGTTGGAATTTTTTTTCCAACAGCTATTCCAACGGCTTCTGTCGTTGAATTTTTTTTCCAACAACTATTCCAACGGCTCATTTGCCGTTGGAATTTTTAAAAATTCCAACGGTTTTTATGCCATTTGAATTTTTCCGTTGGAATTTGGCAGGTTTCTTGTAGTGGTAGGACATCCACTACTAGAATCAGTACTTTATGTCATTACAAAATGTAGTTACAAAAATAAAAAAAGAGTTGTTACAAAAATATATTTAGTAACTAAATATCTAAATGTAGTTACTATAGGGTAGCCTCTTATAATAAGATGTAAAAAGATTTTTTGCAACTAATTTGTAGTTACTAATATATTTTTAACTACAAGTAGTTGCAAAAAAACTTGTCATATTATAGCAATTTTAGGTAAAATTGTATGAAATATTTTATGTAACTACTAGTAGTTACTAAAAATGAATTATTTTTAGCAACTACTCTTATAGTTGAAAAAAAAGTAACGACAACTAATGGTTGTCCAACCCAAAAAATTATATTAGAATAATTATAGGGTATGATCGACTTTAGTGTTATCCTCGTCTACTTGATATATATTATAGTTGTATATGTTATATCTTACATTCTAGCTCCGAGAGATGAACTTTAATATATAATATTTCAAATTTCAAAATTATATAAGAAGACAATGAAGGAGAAATCAATTAGGATTTCATAAAAATGTGCATATATGTATAGCATCAAATCCAACCCGACAGATTTATCATGTAAAACGATACATAGTGAGTAATCCGTTCACTGTCAGGGTATTATCGTACTCTTTCGGATGCAAAATTAGAATAATAGAGTAGGATATTTGATATTTAGGTAGGGCATAAGAAAGACATAGGATGTGTTTACTTAAGACTTGACTTAGTATATTTAAGGGCTCAAATCCCGATAAAGCATACTCATTAACTCCTTCAGCCAGATTTGGTCTAGCACTCTCTAATTTTAAGTAAACATACCCATACTCATACCTACTATATCCATTGATATCCTAGTTAAATTCTTCATGTAACACTCAGGGTATTTTTGTAATGTAATAACTTAAATGAAATATAAAAACATTATTCTCTTTAAATTAGGGATAAATGAAAATACTCCTATTTAAATCGGATTAAATTCCCGATTTAGCTCATGCTATATTACAAATTTCACGATTTGATGATTTGTGTACGAGTTTTACAGTTTTACACCATAAAAACCATATAATGCGCATTGTAGAATTTATAACAACTTAAAATCTAAATTTAAAATTTTTCTAAAACAAATTATACACAAAGCTAGCCTATTTTTATCATTTTTACTTTCTAACTATCAAGTTCTAAATTAAACTCTAAGCTTCATAAAAATATATTATTTTAATTTTTCTCTTAAATTTTAAAGTATTCTTAAATATAATTTTGGGATGTCTTACTATATGTGTATAATTGAACCATGATGTCAAAAACATTTCTCAGTAATTTTATATTATTTTTTTTTATTATTTGTCTATATAATATGTGTATTGTATAATTGAACCATGATGTCAAAAACATTTCTCAGTAATTTTATATTATTTTTTTATTATTTATCTATATAATATGTTTATTTTTTATACGTAATATCATACATAATTTGAGGTTATTTTGTAAAAGTGACTATATTAGGAATAAAATGATTATTTTGTGTCAATCATCTGAATAGTATACAACCACTTAAAAACTATACATACACAGCTCTGTTTATTTATTAATTTGCTAATTAACTGTTGGTCGATTAATCAACAATTCAAAATGGTTCAATTGGCTGAAATTAATTTCGGGGCCTATAAATTTACTGATATAATCACATACGTTCATAAAAAGGACAATTTTTTTGTTGTCAATTATGTACAATAAAAATGTTAATTATGAAAATTCTTTTACTTACTTGCTCTTTTTTCCACAAGCCTTGTGAATCAACATTGGATTGATAGGACTACGTTAGAATTCAATATGATAAAATGGTCTTATTAAATCTCATGTAACTTATCTGAAATTAGATATTACATATATATTTTTAATATTTTTACTTTGACTATTTGAAAGAGATAATACCTTTTGAGACTTATGAATTTTGTAATATGATTCTTATACTCTCTTCCTTTCATAAAGAATATGTCATTTTACCAAAAAAATTATAATTCTTTCAATATTATCTTAAACAACCTACTTAATTTAGTTAATTATTTCCTTATTTCACAAAACATACCAATTAAATATCAATCCTTAATTTATCAAAAAATAGGTAAAATGACATTTTTTATAAAACAGAGGGTGAATAAAACAACTTTTTTAATTTTCACCCAACAATGGTAATTTTAAATCCTTTTGAAATTTATTTCTAATTTTCCATTTTTGGTGTGATTGGCCCGAACCAAACGCAGCAAATGGTAATGGCTGTTTTCAAATTCCCGAATCAGACGGAGAGGCTTACTCTCACGTGCCGAGTCGCGCCCTTGCCAAATATTTACACGGATGCATATCGGGTCATTCTAAACACGCGTCTCAGGAGGGGTTTCTCAGCCGCCTGATTGAAATTGCTTATAGAGATGGAAATGACATGCATACCCATAGACTCTGCTATATATTCATCACTGAGAGCCGGCATTAAAAGGGATCAGAATTTAGATACATTCGTTTTGAAATTGTAGAGGTACTGGTAAAAACCCTACATTAAATTCTCTTTGGGTCATTCATCCCCCCAGGGAATGCAGAGAGATGAGCAGAGATTTGGTTTCTAACCCTCAATTCGGCGGAATTCAGGCCAAGGTACCGCTCAACAGTGGCCGTAACTGCCACCGGAAGCACGTCGAGGACGGGTGAAACCGCCGCCACATCGCCACCATCACCATCCACCACCGTCACTTACCCCTTTTATCTTCTACTTAGCATTTTTTTTTTTTAGTTTTTAATTTTGTACTCTCTCGAGATTAACGACCATGGGATCCGAAGAAAAATGCGGTGTGCTGCATGGCAAGTACGAATTGGGGCGGCTGCTCGGCCACGGTACTTTTGCGAAAGTGTACCATGCCCGGAATCTGCAGACGAATAAGAACGTAGCGATGAAAGTGGTGGGAAAGGAGAAGGTGATTCGCGTTGGGATGATGGATCAAATCAAGCGGGAGATCTCGGTTATGAAGATGATGCACCACCCCAACATTGTGGAGCTACACGAGGTGATGGCCAGCAAGACCAAGATCTATTTCGCCATGGAGTTCGTCCGTGGCGGCGAACTCTTCGCTAAAATTGCGAGGGGCCGGTTGCGCGAAGAAGCCGCTCGGAATTACTTTCAGCAACTCATATCTGCGATTGATTTCTGCCACAGCCGCGGCGTTTACCACCGCGATCTGAAGCCCGAAAACCTTCTTCTAGATGAAGAAGGGAATCTCAAAGTGACGGATTTCGGGCTGAGTGCGTTTTCCGAGCATCTCAGGGAGGACGGAATGCTGCACACGACTTGTGGAACGCCAGCGTACGTCGCCCCTGAGGTGATCGGAAAAAAAGGATACGACGGGGCGATGGCCGACATTTGGTCATGTGGCGTGATTCTTTTTGTCTTGTTGGCTGGTTATTTGCCTTTTCAGGACGATAACATTATTTCCCTGTATCGGAAAATTTACAGGGGTGATTTCAAGTGCCCGCAGTGGTTGTCGTCGGAGTCCCGGAAATTAATCACCAGAATGCTGGATCCGAATCCAAGCACGAGGATAACCATAACAAAGATCATGGATTCATCGTGGTTCAAGAAATCGACGCCGAGAAGTCTGCGGAATAAAGACGAGCAGGAATCGGCGGTGGAAGAGGAGGCCAACGGCGGAAAGGGCAAGGAAATAGAAACATTAAATGCTTTCCACATCATTTCGTTGTCAGAAGGATTTAATCTTTCGCCACTCTTCGAGAAGAAGAAGAAGGTAGAAAAAGAAGAATTGCGGTTTGCCACCACAAGGCCTGCAAGCAGTGTGATTTCAACTATTGAGGAGTTGGCGAAGACTAAGAATTTCAGTGTGAAGAAGAGCGATTCATGTGTGAGGTTGCAGGGGCTAGAAAGAGGGAGGAAGGGGAAGCTGGGAATTGCTGCGGATATATTTGCTGTTACGCCGTCCTTCCTGGTGGTGGAGGTGAAGAAGTCAAGCGGTGATACGCTCGAGTACAACCAATTCTGCAGCAAAGAGCTTAGGCCGGCGCTGAAAGATATCGAGTGGACCTCAACAGGTGGGAGTTCAATGCCTGCTTAAAGTGTTGTATGAAATTCCTGAATGGATCCTGTTATGTTATTCCGGTATTGTTTATTTTGATTTCAATTAAGGGATTTAATTATGAAATTTGGTGCATTATTAATATTTTGGTCTTGTTTGTATGATTGAATATTCTGTTTCCAGCATTTTGGTGTCCACAGTATTATCTTTCTGTATCTTTGCAAGTGGGGATGATGGGGAAGGGGATCATCCTGGTGTTCTACTGTTGCTTTTATTATTTTAATTAATGTATGTATATGTTATCTGAATCTTCTCTTAAAAGTTGATCGAATATTTGTATGCTTTTGCGAGTTGCCTGTCTCATCAGCTACGCAATGGAACACTATCAGATATATTGAATCATGTGTTCCTTGGGTTATGTGTGTTCATGAATTTTTCTGTTCCCACAGAAGAAGAAATAATTTTATTAACTATTATATAATATTTTGATATTATTTTTTAAGGATAATTAAAAAACATCTTATAAATATTAAATCCAAAATTTTTCCGTCCAAATTTTTTCTCATCTCATAGTTCATAAACAATCATGCCCTTAAAGAATTGATTTCCCAATTATTTTGAAAGACCCCATTTTTGTGCATTCTGATATTAGTTTTAATTTGTATTTTATCAAACCAATTTGGTATTTATATACCAAAGAAGTTAATGATTTTATAAGAAATGACATAACATTATTATGAAGCCTTAGTAATGTTGAGTTGACAAAAAAAAAAAGATTACTTGGAAGTCCATTTTTGAACGGAGAATCCATATTCTGAGCTCATATTTATTAAATTGAAACGAAGACCATCATTGTTGTTGCATTTGTATTGAGCTGGTGTTGTTTTCAAAATTTAGTTTGATTGAGGTGTATCCACACATCTATTCTTGTTTTCTATTTTAGTTCTATACAATTGATACTCCACTCCCTCCACAATTATCTTTGGGTTTTTAGAGGTCCACTTAATTTTAAATTAAAATAGATTTAGAACTCCTTATCACTTTATTCCAATTTCATCCCTATTTATTACCAAATCAATACAAAAAGAGAAAAGAGCAGAGATTAATTAAGAATATTATTAATTGATTACGAGTATAAGGGTCAAATTTCTAATGATAATTTATGAAATATCTAGACTTAATTTACTACTAATTTTATTTGCAAGTGGTTTGGATGACTTCGCCTGATGGTAGTCTGCTTCTCACCCGGATGCCACTTGCACGACGTTCTACAGCCGTTTTTTATGACAGTCACGTCGAATACTACACCAAAGATTGTCCTTTCGTATTTCACCGGCAACCATGCAACTTCCTTTTTCACATCCCTCCCTATCACAAAGTTATCCTTGGCGTTCCTTGATGATTTGGACACACTTAGATTTATTTGATCCCGAACTAATGACTCGAGGTCATTTCGGAATGTTGAACCTACATGTTGGTCAAGAACGCTGAATTTTCCATATTCAGGTTTTCTCTTCATAAGACAAGAGTGCTTCATTTCTTCAAGTGTATGATGCAAGACAGGCCGTTGGTTGATCTCTATGGCATCTACTTGTTTTTATGTCAGCAGCCCAGCGTCTTCATGGTTGCTTATCTCAGTCCTCAGCAGCCTTCCTTATTTGTGTCGTGCATAGTTTTGCTCTACTTGATTATCTTGTTGAGTTCACCCACCTCTTTAGCTGTCATATTTAGATATATGCACTTTTGAGTGATTAAGTTGTGATCTACATAATTTACTTATTTTTCTTTTGATTTTTAAAAAATAAATAAAAGCACCTGTTTAGTATCGGAATATTTTTGTTGAATATGAATTGACAAGTGTATTTGAAGGGGGTTTGTAGGTGTTATTGCAATTTTTGATTTTTGAGTTTGATGATTTGATGAATATAGAGCCATTTGATCTGTCTTTATCCGAAGATTGTGATGGGATAAAATCCTGAAGCCGAACCCAACATCTAATGACACCGAACCTCACATGGCCCAACTTGGAATGATTGATAATGATTTATCACTGAGCTTTAATGATCTGTCAATTTTCACTTGTACAAATATGTTTAACCGTGCAAACTGCAATAACTGCAATAACTCCGGATAACAAAGCCAACAATCAAAATGCACCAACAGCTTACTCAATTATCTATAAATATTTTAAGAATTCCTTGAAAACGTTCATTACTTACAAAAAAATATTTAAAAGGTGCATATGTTATTGTAAATATCTTTTATTTTATTACAAGTGTTTGTAAAGATCCTTATCTTTTTCCTCTAAAAAAAATCCTTAGGGCACTCACAATGCACAATGAAATGTTACCTGACACATCACTATCACGTCACTGCCACATTAAAAGTTTAAACTCCACTCAAATGCTACATATTTCTCCCAATGCAACTCAGGTGTAAATTCTTTTGGTTAACTGAAGACCTTTAGATGATGAATGCTCAATGTTGACTGTTTGACCAACTTTATCAACAACCTCCCACAACCTCCCATAACTCAATCTATCAATAAAATATTCATTTATCTCTCTTCCACATACACAATATACTCCACAATCGAAAAAGTATATTTTCACACTTTATCAACAACCCAACACAACCCAACATTTTAATATATATTAATTTTTTTTATCCAAATACAGATCTTATTTTCCAATAAAATCAATATTTTTTATACGGTTTAATAATTGCATATTACTTTTCGCACTTTTTCTAATATATTTCAAGAATAAAAAAATATTTTAATTCCATAATTACAATAAATCAATTTTATTTTTCCGGTACCTTTAAAATAACATGCTAAAATAATAATCAAATTAAAATTGCAAAAGTTGAATTACGAAATCAAAAAAAATAATATACTAAGATTATCGGATCGGCCCGGGGTCCGCCGGGGATTTGGCCCATCGGACCGGTCCAGACGAGCCAACTTTATATAAAGAATAAAATAAAGAGGTTCAATTTTTTATTCAAAATATGTCAACATTAGATTCTACTTGCAGAGAAAAAAAATAAGAATTTTGATAATTTTTTTAATTTTTATAAAATAAAAATTATATTATTTATTTATTATTAAAACTACATCCAATAAATAATTTGATACAACAAATGAGGTACCGACATGTAGTAGGTTAGAAAGGGGTTGGGTTGTGGAATAGGTTGGTTGACCAATCCATCCACAACCGAAGGCATCAATGATGAATCATTTTTGCTTTTATATTTAATTGAAATTTTTTTCTTTTCCTATGCCCTTGCCCTCCAAGGACATGGATAAATGTGGTCTTAAAGTAAGTAACATGTCACCTGTGTAAGAGTTTGTTACTCAATTATGAAGGGTCACCATGCTAACTCAGTAATGATTCTATATTTTTTCCAATAGTTGTAAATTTGGCAATTGTTCTTTACCATTTCCCTTTGTGGAAATGGTGTATTGTGGCCCTGTCAGGGGCATAATTAATATTTTTTTGGATAGTTTGATTTTTTATTAGAAAAAGTAGCCAACCTGAATATGGGATGATAATATTATCGTGTACACGATAATTTTATATCGTGTACAGATAAAATATTATCTTGTATATGTAGCAAGAATTTTTTTTTATCGTGTACACGATAATTTTTATATCGTGTATATGTGTACACGATAATTTTACATCGTGTACACGATAAAAATTACACGATGTAAAATTATCGTGTACACAATAATTATATCGTGTACATATCGTGTACACATCGTGTACATGATAATTTTATATCGTGTACACAAAATAAAAATTCTCTTTGACAGACTTCGACTACTTTTACATGTAAAAAGTTAAACTATGCAAAAAACATCTCACTATAACTCTGACAGGCTACAGGTCAATTTCCCCTTTTCTTTTCATTGTCACACTATGAAAATGAAAGAAAGTGGCCTTTTGGTAAAAAAAAAAAAAAAAAATTGGTCTAACATAATGAGTATTAATCACAACTTTATTATTAGAGATAACATGTCGTCACTACTTAGTCTATCAATAATTCGAAGGCAAATAATATATTTGTGACGACAAAAGTGGTAAAAAATGTGTGTGAGTAGTTTTAAAATGGTCTCAAATAATTTATATAGAGATTTGTAACTATAAGTGGTCACAAATAACTTATTATTAGTAACCACAGTTGTAATTTAAAAAAATGTTATACAAAAAATTTTATTTGTTATAGTATCTGTTAGGAATCGAACCGTGGTCGAGGTTCGAGTATGGCTCAGGAAATCCTTGAGCCCGTTTCCGATCGAATAGTGACAGCAGCGAATTTGGAGCCCAAAGGGTGATTTCCACACAAAGTAGAAATCCCAACCCTTAACCCCGGTAACTCCCACACTCTTCTCTAACACTCAACCCACCCGACCCACAAAAGGGAACAAGGAAGACGTAGACGAAGAAAGGGACGTTAATGGTGGCAGAGAGACTCTCACACACACAAAAGTGTATCACTCTATATCTGCTACACACTTCACAAAGAAGAGGGTGCTCCATTCTTATAGGGAAGAATGGAGCAGAAAACCATGAGGCATTGATTGACATTACGTGAATCAAAGAGACAAAGACCAAGAGGGGGAATGAATCTGCAGGAGAGAATGTAAAGGGGTGGGGCTGCCATTGGGTTGGGCTTGGGGATAAATTGGGCTATCAGAATTTGGGCCTAATAAACCAACAATCTCCACCTTGGGCCCAATTCACTTACGCTGTTGATCGATCACGGAAACGGAGGAATCATCATCGCCAAACTCCTGTACACAAAGTACAGGAGATAACATGCACAAAACATGTTATTTTTCACCAAGGGAAAACACACAGTCAAAGCAAGAAGTAGACACAAAGTCTAACTTAAGAACGTCACAAACAGAATGATCTAATCATTAGGATCCAAGTTCAGGGTTCTCATGCATGAATGAAATTTCTCAACAGATAAGCATTTAGTTCCCATATCAGCGGGATTGAATTGAGAAGCAATTTTCTCAAGGCACACAATTCCCTTCTCAACAATGTCACGAATGAAGTGAAATCTAACATCAATATGCTTAGTTCTGTCATGAAACACAGGATTTTTGCACAACTGAATCCCTGACTGACTATCAGAATATACTACTACATTATCGTCCAGAAAACCAATTTCAGACAATAGGCCTTTCAGCCAAACAGCCTCTTTCAAGGCTTCAGTAATAGCAATATATTCTGATTCAGTAGTCGACAGTGCAACAACATGCTGTAACTGAGATTTCCAACTTATGCAAGACCCACACAAAGTGAACACATAGGAGGTAGTGGACTTCCTATTATCTCTATCATTTGCATAATTGGAATCAACATAGCCAACCAAATTTACACCTCTAGCAGACCTAGCAAATTTTAGGCTAATATCAGAGGACCCTCTAAGGTATCTAAGTAACCCTTTCACAGCATCCCAATGAGGCATACCAGGGTTAGACATGTACCTACTCAAACAACTAACTGTGTATGCAATGTCAGGTCTAGTACTAATCATCAAATACATCACAGAACCAATCGCATTAGAGTAGGGCACCTTAGACATTTCAGCAATTTCAGAATCAGTCTTTGGGGACTGATCCTTACTTAGCACACAATGAGCAGCAAGAGGCACAGAAGCAGGCTTAGCATTGGACATCGCAAATTTACTCAAAATCTTCTCCACATAGGAAATCTGATTTAAAAGTAAAGTTCGATTCTTCCTATCTCTTTCTATGTTCATCCCTAGGATTCTTTTAGCATCACCAAGATACTTCATTTCAAAATTATCACTAAGGCATTTCTGAACATGTTCAATCGATTTCAGACAAGGACTCACCAAAAGCATGTCATCGACATAAATGAGCAAGAAGATGGGCATGGATGCATTTTCTTTAAAGTATAAACAATGATCATACATGCTTTTCTTAAACTTTAAAGACACCATGCATTCATCAAATTTCTTATTCCACTGTCTTGGTGATTGCTTCAAGCCATACAAGGATTTTTTCAACAAACATACATGATCAGATTTTTTAGGATCAACAAAACCATCAGGTTGTCTCATGTATATCTTTTTATCAAGGTCACCATGCAAGAAAGCAGTTTTTACATCCAACTGTTTCAATTCCCAATCAAAATGAGCAACTAATGCAAGCATGATGCGCACAGTGACAAACTTGACAACAGGAGCAAAGATTTCCGTATAATCTATCCCCTCTTTTTGAGTAAAACCCTTAGCCACAAGTCTAGCTTTAAATCTAACTCTCTCACCCTCATCCTTGATTTTATAAAGCCATTTACAATCAACAACAGAACAATGTTCAGGTTTAGGCACAAGGGTCCAGGTTTGGTTAACATGCAGTGAGTTCATTTCTTCTTTCATAGCATTTAACCAATTTTTAGAGTTTTCAGATTTCAAAGCTTCCTTATATGTCTTAGGTTCACAATCATCAACAGATTCAAAAACATTGAAAGCATGAGTATCAATATGGAAGTCATCAAATCTAGCAGGTGTCCTAATGTTTCTTCTAGGCCTATCCCTAGCAAGTTGATAATCAGCATCATCAGGCACATTAGACACATCTTCCACATTCTCATTTTCAACAGGTAGGTTAACACTTGAATCATGCATATCAGAATCAGATAAGTCTGATTGCTCCACCTCAGAAGGAGCAGTGTCAGAGGCAGGCAAAACCACAGAGGTAGATAAACATGGAAAGTCAGATTCGTTAAAAACGACATCTCTACTTATTAATACTTTAAAACCAGGTTCATCTTTTAGCCACAACCTATAACCCTTCACACCATCAGGGTATCCTAGAAAAACACATTTCCTAGACCTAGGTTCAAGTTTATCACCTTTCTGGTGAGCAAAAGCAGCACAACCAAAAATTCGCAAATTAGAAAAGTCAATTGATTTTCCGGACCAAACAGATTCAGGACACTTACCATCTAAAGGCACAGATGGGGACCTATTGATTAGATAGGCAGCAGTACAGACTGCTTCACCCCAGAACTCTTTTGAAAGTCCAGAGGAAGCCAACAAGCTCCTCACCCTTTCAAGTAGAGTTCGGTTCATCCTTTCAGCCACACCGTTTTGCTGAGGTGTGTAGGGAACCGTTTTATGCCTCCTAATTCCAGATTTTACACATAACTCATTCAAAGAATTATTGCAAAACTCTAGACCATTATCAGTCCTAAGGTTTCTAATCTTTTTTCCTGTTTGATTTTCAATTAAGACTTTCCAATTTTTAAAATTCTCAAAAACATCAGATTTTTGTTTCAAAAGCAAAACCCATACTTTTCTTGAGAAATCATCCACAATAGAAAGGAAATACATCTTTCCGCCATGTGTGGGAACACTGGCAGGTCCCCACACATCAGCATGCAAGTAATCAAGTATGCCAGTACATTTAGATCTATTGGGAGAAGGGGAAACAGGGAAGCTAACTCTATGTTGTTTTCCTTTTACACACGACTCACAGAAGGGCATGCACGAGAGCTTATCATTTCCAAATGACCCAGCTTTCTGCAGAATTTCCAGCCCTTTACTACTCATGTGACCAAGTCTACGGTGCCATAGTTCAGTTTTGTCCTCCTTGACAAAATTGACAGAACTAGGTGTAGACTTAGCAAAACAAACATACAAGTTATTTCGCTTTTCAGCTTTTAGGACCACCAACGATCCCCTCATGATTTTCATCATGCCCCTTCCCCATTTTCCCTCCAACCCATCATCTTCTAATGCAGCACAGGAAATCAGATTATTGCACAAATCAGGTACATATCTAACATTTTTAAGTGTTATGCCAAAACCAGATGCACATGCTAATGTAATGTTCCCAATCCCAAAGATTTTACATTTCTTTTCATTAGCCAAAGACACAAAACCATCACTAACTTCTCTATATGAGCAAAACAAGTCCTTAAAAGGTGACATGTGGAAAGTACAACCAGAATCAATGAGCCATTCATTTTCACACAAAGTGTCAGAATGCACAGAATTCACACGAGACACATCACATGACCCAGTTACCATAAAGACATCACCAGTTTTCTCATCTCCAGAAGCTTTATTGGCTTGTTCTTTTTGTTTCTTAGGACATTCTTTAACAAAATGACCAGTTTCACCACAGTTAAAACATTTTTTAAGCTTGGGCCTAGACTTCGACCTACTGCGGTTATCTTTCTTCTTCTTATCATGATTGTCCTGGTTATTGTTTGGTTGACTATTCCTGTTCTTAGCCCTCCCTCTCACAAACATAACCTCACCATGATTTTTCTTACTCGGATTGGCTCTTAAATCCATTTCTTTGCTTTTTAAACCACTTATTACAGTTTCAAGGTTCACCTGATCTCTACCATATTTTATCGCAGATTTTACATCATTATAGGAATCAGGAATGGCATTTAAGAGCACAATCGGGGTATAGTCATCAATGTTTTTATCTCCCGTTTTCTTAATATCTTGAATCAGTTTTGTAAAAACATCAAGATTCTCTTCTATGTCTTTATTCAAATCAAGTTTGAACCGGAAAAATTTTTCAAGCAAAAACATTTTACTAGGCAATGAAGTCTCAGTATATAATTCTTGCAATTTTTCCCACAACCCTTTGGCAGAATCCTGATCACTCACCTTTCTTAACACCGAGTCAGAAAGGTTAAGGATAATGGATAAGTATGCCAGCTCATCCATTTCAGCCTTTTTCTCGTCAGAATCAGATTCAGAAAATTGCAGACTGATACACTTGTACACACGCTGTTGTACAAGAATACCCTTCATTTTCTGTTGCCAAATACCAAAGTCTGAACGTCCGTCAAACGGAGCCAGACTGTACCCCGACATAGAACCCATCACAAAAACACACAAGTTTTTACGGAGAATATAACAATCAAGGATTTCCCAGTTCTCAACACTGATTTATCAGTGGAGCAGGGGGTCACTTGACAATCTCCAGGAAGAAAACAAGAGAATGCGAACACACAAAGTGCAAAGAAAGATCACAATCAGAAAGAAAGCGGAAGCAATTAATCACAAAGATAATCCTAAGCTACCAGCACGTAAAGTCAATCCTATCCGTTCACAAACGGCAGCTACGAAAGCAGTAAAAGACCTATCCGTTCCCAAACGGTAGCTAAGGGATCAAGCCAATTTACCCGAGCGGGTCCTCACCGGGAGGAGAACCCGACTTACCTGTACTGGAGAGGGACTCGGCTCACGTCGGGCAAAGGCGCGACGGGAGGACAGCCAAGGGGGCTGGGTAGCTGGATTTTGGGTTCTGGACCTCGGCCAGCAGATCTCGGCCGAGAAGAGAAGGAGTCTCGGCCGAGAAAAGTTTACAGACGATTCTGTAACTGGACCCGGGAGACACGTCTCGGCCGAGAAGAGGAAGGTGTCTCGGCCGAGATTAATTGACAGAAAAAATCTCAACTTCGCTGCAAGCCCGTCTCGGCCGAGAATGAGAAAGAATCTCGGCCGAGATTGTTTCTCTGTTACGAGAGTTGAAAACTCTGGACGCCCGTTTCGGCCGAGAAATTGGTGAGTCTCGGCCGAGAATGAATCTCCGTCAAAAATTCGAACAGACTTCGAAAAAATTCGCCGGAAAAAAATCCTCCAATCCCACGACTGGGATTCACACACCGAAGAGACCACGGTTTGACAACCGTGGCTCTGATACCACTGTTAGGAATCGAACCGTGGTCGAGGTTCGAGTATGGCTCAGGAAATCCTTGAGCCCGTTTCCGATCGAATAGTGACAGCAGCGAATTTGGAGCCCAAAGGGTGATTTCCACACAAAGTAGAAATCCCAACCCTTAACCCCGGTAACTCCCACACTCTTCTCTAACACTCAACCCACCCGACCCACAAAAGGGAACAAGGAAGACGTAGACGAAGAAAGGGACGTTAATGGTGGCAGAGAGACTCTCACACACACAAAAGTGTATCACTCTATATCTGCTACACACTTCACAAAGAAGAGGGTGCTCCATTCTTATAGGGAAGAATGGAGCAGAAAACCATGAGGCATTGATTGACATTACGTGAATCAAAGAGACAAAGACCAAGAGGGGGAATGAATCTGCAGGAGAGAATGTAAAGGGGTGGGGCTGCCATTGGGTTGGGCTTGGGGATAAATTGGGCTATCAGAATTTGGGCCTAATAAACCAACAGTATCAATTGTTACTCGCTATAAGAAAAATTATTATTTGAGAAGATAAAAAGTTATGTTAAATAATAAGAATTCATCATGAAGACTATTCGGACAATATGTCGTAAGTATAGAAAAATTAGTACATTAACGTCTCTCTTATGCAACATTATACAACAATAAGCAATTTTTTTTTAATTAACTAGGTGTAAAGTCAAGTTAATTTGTATATATAAATCACCATCCCTCGTATCCGAAACAAGGACTTTTTTTAACCAAATTGTCTTTATAATTTGATCAAATGTTATATAAATCACCTATTACTTATCAACATGTAAAATATGTAGAGAAAAAAACTAGGAGTAAAGATACATATTATTAACTAGTGGAATAATTACAACTCTTGGAAAAGAAAAAAAAAATGAAGACCTCTCCATTCATTGGACATTGGGGGCGCAAATCTCTTATATAATCCAATTATAATACTTACCATCATGTATCTTACTACAATATAATGGAATCTCAAGGCGCAAAAAGAATTCGACGATAATTATTCGAGGATGATGGTGGTTGTAAAAAAAGGACTGATCCACGCAAAGATTAATCGGCTGAAGATCTGAAGGATGAGCTGTTCAAAATAAAGAAAATACTAATGAAGTTGCTCAATAAGTACGAAGAAAGTGTTCTAGTCGCTAAATTCAAAGAAGACGGTGTATTCGTGCCATACTCGATAAGTTTATTGAACTAGTGGGAAACACTCCACACAAAAATGAAGCAAATACTCCAAACAAAAGCGATGAGCATGGTGGTTTCGATAGCGAATCAGCCAAGGGTTGTAGGGGATTTTATGTGAGGATTATTGAGTGATTATGTTCTATGATGCTAAAAATTAAATTATTATGTTTTCTTTGTAATTTTTATAGCCCTTTTTAGTTACTATCTACAAAGCCTAATGAATTGAAGATCGTAGATTGTATTGCTTTTTATTCTTCTCAGATGAATTTAAAGTTGCTTAATATTGGATTGGATGAGTATTTTTTAGGTCCAAATGAAATTTTAGCCTATTGGTACAATGTCATATTGGAAAATGTTTTCCCCAACTTGAATTTCAAAATGCATAACGCAAAAGAAAAAAAGAATAATTCATGATATAACATATTTTGTTTTTAATTGGTATTTATCCAACAGATTAATTATTTGACTGTAGAAGTTATAGAGTGTCACTCCATATATATGACATTAGATAACAATATTTCAAATGATTAAGATACATCAAAATGGTATAAGAGCCTTAAGCAACATCCATTAATGTGCAAACAAAAATATTCACACTGGATATGGAATGATGCCTCATTTAACATCTCAATGAGACTTGGGAACTCCATTTATTAACCGATTGGGTGGAGGCCAAGAGTCACAAACCCACTGTAAAGCTTCAATCCCTTGGAGGGAACTTCATCATCCAAAAAACTCAGTTTCTATAAGAAAAGAAAATTCTAATGGCGGACCAAACACCTACCAAGAGTACTATAAACAAGGAATGATTGGTTCCTCCTTCTCCGAGGAGACTAGAAGTTTTCTAAATAAATACCAGAAAAGAGAACGAAGAATTAAAGGTCGATCTCATGGAGCCGCTCAAGCGTATGGCCCAGCGATGCGTACCAGCCTACCTCAAAGAGATGATACTAGAGGAGGATTCACTGCTCAATGTTTACAAGATGTTCATTGAGGTGACAAAGAAGAAGGAAATTCCTGTTGTAATCATCTCAGATTCGAGCAACAGCCAAATTTGAGAGCCGCAAATGTTGTTTTGCCAAGAAGAAGTGAGTTTGTAATGAAATCATTATGGGACTTTTGTAATGGCACTAGCCATTTATTATCTAATAAAAATTATTATTAAGTATAAGTTTGTTTAATTTAGCTTTCACTTTTATTTTTCAAATGATTTTCTTCTCAATAATTCCAAATTTTAATATACAAACATGAAAAAAATAAAATATTTATTAAATAACAAAAAGACTTGGTAAAACAACCAAAATTTTCAAGACAAAATTGGATGGTTGTGCAAGAAATGTTAAAGAATTTGGTGAACAAAACAATGTTAAAATCATGTTAACTAAATGGGCAAAATAAGTTGAATGACAAACCAAGTAACCATGTATCTAAAAACAATTTACAAAATCCAAATACCAAATGGATTCAGAAATTATAAACATGGACTACTATAATCTAGACAAATCTTGAAAAAAAAAATCAAATAAAAACATGTTACTCGATTACAACAAATTAATCTCATAAATAGTGCGTTCAATGTGCATCACCTAATTCTATAAGGCTTATCTAAATCTGAACAAATTAAATGTATCCAGATAAGATTCAACAATTGAATTGAATTACGATACGCAAGTGGCTTGATAATTTTTTTTTTTTTTTAAAATAAATAACTGGAAAGGTAATACAAAACGTCCAAAAAGACTCAAGTTACTAAAATAAGAAGTCACATAAACTTCCTCAAAACTAACCTGAAAACCCACTCACATACAAAACCAACGAGAATTTGCATTAGTCCAATAGCATCATTTTTTTTTCTATCCAGGGTTAAATCCAACTCCACTAACTTCTCCGGAAAGCTCGTAAACAGATGCATGAGAAAAGATTTGGTTCACTGTAAATTGGTGATAACCTGAATCCACTATTTATAATTGTACAACAAAATTACAATGAATCAGGGAAAATATATCCTCAAGATATTTACAAGATTGAATGAGATATGAAGAATTCTATCCATATTTACACGTCATATAAAGCTACTAATTGATTTTACGTATCTTCTCTATTAACCCCCCTCAAGCGAAGTGTGGGATTAATAGCAAGACAGAGCTTGGACCGGAGAAAATCAAACATAGGACGGGGTAAACTTTTGGTGAAGATGTCTGCTATCTGGAGATTAGATGGAATAAAACGGGTCTCCAGTTTATTCGCAGCTACTAGCTCACGAACAAAGTGACAGTCAATATCTATGTGTTTGGCGCGTTTATGAGCAATTGGATTGTGACTGAGGAATAAGGCGCTCTTGTTGTCACAAAGTAAAAGCGGACGAGAAGATGGAAGTGCACGGAGCTCCTTGAGAAGATGGGAAAGCCAAACCATCTCTTGAGCAGCATTGGCAAGTGCACGATATTCGGACTCACAGTTGGAACGAGCAACAGTGGGTTGTTTCTTAGCACTCCAAGAAACCAAGTTACCGTCTAGAAAAATGGAGTAGCCATAGGTGGAACGTCGTGTCTCCACACAGCGGGCCCAATCGGCATCAGAGTAACCAACAATAGCTGAGTTCGAAGAACGTGTAAAGGATAGACCATAGTGTATCGTGCCCTGACATAACGAAGAATTCGTTTAACAGCTTGAAAGTGAGCATCAGTGGGGTGCTGCAAAAATTGGCTGACATGATTGACAGCATAGGCAAGATCCGGACGTGTGATCGTTAAATACTGCAAAGCACCAACAAGGGACCGGTACAACGTAGGATCCTTAAAAGGATCACCATCACTGACCAAAGATTCACCAGTGGCCAAAGGAGTGGAAACAGGTTTGGAGTCAAGCAACTCGGCTCGTAAAAGAATGTCGTGAGCATACTTAGCTTGTCCCAAGAACAAGCCAGAAGATGTATACGAGATTTTGAGGCCCAAAAAATAACTGAGACGACCAAGATCCTTGACCGCGAACTGCGAATTGACATGAGCAATAAATTGCTTAAGCTTGGCATGATTACTACCTGTGATAATGATATCATCAACATAAAGAAGTAAGTAAATGATAGAGTCAGGACGATGAATAAAGAAAAGAGATGTATCAGAACGACTTTGAGAGAAACCCAAAGAGAGTAAGAAAGAACTAAAACGATCAAACCATGCCCGAGGAGCCTGACGAAGGCCATATATAGCCTTCTTAAGCTTGCATACATGATCGGGATAACGAGGGTCAATAAAACCTGGAGGTTGAGCCATAAATAGTGGTTTTTCAAGTATGTCATGCAGGAAGGCATTCTTGACATCGAGTTGATGGAGAGACCACGAGCGGTGTGTAGCAAGAGATAAGATGACACGAACTGTAGCTGCACACACAACAGGACTAAAAGTATGAGAAAAATTAAAGCCAGGAATTTGCGTAAAACCCTGTGCAACAAGGCGAGCCTTGTAACGCTCTATCGAACCATCAGAATTATATTTGGTACGAAATACCCATTTGGAGCCCACAATGTTCTCATTGGATGGACGAGGAACTAAGTCCCACGTGTGGTTGGAGTGGAGAGCACGCATCTCGTCACGCATTGCATGAAGCCAGTGTGGAATTTTTAGTGCAGACTTATAACCCTTAGGCTCAGCAGAGGCTGTTAGAGCAGATAACAAAGCAGTAGAGGCAATATCAACAAAGTGACGAGATTTAAAAATATCGGATTTAGCACGGGTTTGCATGGGGTGTCTCGAAGAAGAGACAAGTGAACTGGCTCAAGCAAAGAAGCTGGTGGAGGTGCTGGGTCAAGCGGGGAAGCGACCATAGGCTCTGGGTCCGAAGGTGGGGCCTGTACTGAAATAGGTGTAGGTGTAGAGGCGTGATCATCTGGACAGATGGGACAGGCAGATGGTGGATGGACTGAAGTAGTGCGCATGATGGGTTGGGAACAGGAGCCGCGAACAGGAGGCGGATGGGCCAAGGGAGTATGGGTTGCTGAAGATGGAGCTGCTGCAGGCCCATTGTCAATAGGCCCAGCGGAATGTGATTTATCCAAGGAGGAGGGCATTGTGTTAGACGAAGCTAAGTCCTGAAACTCAACAAAACGAGAAAAATCCAAAGAGCCAGAAGACGAAGTTGTAGAAGAACCGGAGAATGGAAAAATTGTTTCATCAAACTGAGCATGTCGAGTAACATAAGTACGAAACGAGACAGGATCGTAACACCGAAAACCCTTATGAAGACTACTATAGCCTAAAAAAATGCAAGGTGCACTACGAGGTGCCAGTTTATCAGAAGCATAATCACGCAAATGCGGGAAAACACGACAACCAAACACCTTGAAAAGACCATAATTTGGAACCAGGTTAAACAAAATTTCAAAGGGTGATTTGTAGCCGAGCAATGCACTTGGCAACCGATTGATGATATAAACGGCCGTTGAAAAAGCATCTATCCAAAATGCAGCAGGCGCATGAGCATGAAATAAAAGGGAAAGTCCAGTTTCAGTGATATGCCTATGTTTACGTTCAGCACGTCCGTTTTGTTGAGGAGTATATGGACAAGAAAAACGATGAAGAACACCACGAGAGGCAAAAAATTCATGAACTCGTTTATTGGTAAATTCTGTACCCCCATCACTTTGAAAAACCTTAATAGATTTATTAAATTGATTTTGAACAAGAGCAACGAAACGCTGAAGAACACCAAAAAAATCGGATTTAGTGCGCAAAGGATAAAACCAAGAGAAACGAGAAAAATCATCCACGAAAACAACATAATAGCGAAAACCATTAGATGAAACAATCGGGACAGGTCCCCATAAGTCACAATGAATCAAATCCAACACATTCGAAGCTCGCTTATCATTCAAAGGAAAAGGTAGATGTTTACTTTTAGACAATTGACAAGATGAGCAAACAGTAGGCTTGGGCAAAATAGAACTAACAGCTAAATGGCCCAATTTGTTCAGCAAATTAATGACGGAAAGAGAAGTATGACCAAGGCGAGAATGCCACAATTCAAAAGAAGACTTTAAACAACTAGAATATAAAGCAACAATAAGAGCAGCAGAACCACGATCAAGAACATAAAGACCATCCCTACAACGCCCCTGTGCTAGGATTGCCTTTTTCTCCCGAGTCTGTACCACAAAAGATTTGTTAGAAAATATAACATCAACAGGAAGATCCGAGGTGAGTTTACTTATAGAAAGTAAATTCTTTGTAATATGTGGCACAACGAGAACATCCAAAAGAGGCAAACGATTATCTAAAAAACGAGAACCAAGATGAGAAATATTAAGGGTGTCACCATTACCAACTATAACAGAAGCATTACCAGAATAGGGTTTAAACACATCGAGATCATTTGTGGAAGACGTCATGTGAGCAGTCGCACCAGTGTCAACATACCAATCAGAGGCTGAAGGATTGACAGAGCATTGAGCGCCGAAAGTCTGTGCTAAATGGGCCGATTCAGACGAAGAGCCACGGATATAGCGATCAGGACAATGATTTGCATAATGAGGGCCTTGAAAAATTTGGCAACGAGGAGTAAATGCGCGTTTATGGCCAGTGCCACCCGAGCCTCCATGCGACCCGCCATTATGAGTACCACGACCGCCACCACCATAATTACTATACCCCCTGCCTGAATTTCCAGAATTGCCATCACTATTTCGACCACCCGAGCCACCACCACGGCCACCATTGCCACGGCCAGAATGACTGCCACGACCGCCCCTACCGCGGCCGGCACCAGATTGACGCTGATTCGCATAAAAAGCCACAGAAGAGGGAACCACATCACTCACTGCTCGGGCTTTGTCGCGCATCTCTTGATCGCGAGCTTGGCTAATGAGATTGTGAAAGGAAATGGGTTGTGGCAGCGCCATGCGAAGATCCACGAAATGACGAAATTCAGGCCCAAGGCCCCTCATAAACCAACGAGACTTATCATTATCAGAAACTGGCGCACCAATGGCTGCAAGCTGGTGACACAAGATATTAAAACGTTTGCTAAATTCAACAACAGATTCGTTACCTCTTTGTAGAAACTGTAATTCATCACGTAGTTGATTGGCACGAGATGGAGTATTCGGGCTGAAAGCAGATTCAAGGGCCGTCCAAACCTCCGGGGCAGAACGCAGACCGATTACTTCAGACATCACCTCTTCGGAAAGGGAGGAGAAGAGAACGCTGAGAACTCGATCATGTTGGCGAACCCACGTAATATATGCAGGATTAGAGATTTGAGCCGGAGCAGACCCACCGGCAGAAGCCTTCTCGTCGGGAACGGTGGGCGACGGCTGAGGAGACGATCCGTCTAAAAAGACATGAAGACCATCGCAACGCAGCATAGCGAGCATTTGATCACGCCACAGTAAATAATTCGTCGATGATAGACGAATATTAACAAGATGGATCATAGTATTCAAGGGAAGAGTGGAGGTACTGTCAGTTGCCATGAGAGACAAATAGAAAAGAATAGAAGAAGTAGAAGAAAGAAGAGATTGCGGAATCAGAAAAGAAAAACAAGGAGAAAGAAGAACAGGAGTACTGCTGTACTGGACGTAAACGCAGTAGAAGGGTTTTGGTAGGATTAGGCTGATACAATGTGAGAAAAGATTTGGTTCACCGTAAATTGGTGATAACCTGAATCCACTATTTATAATTGTACAACAGAATTACAATGAATCAGGGAAAATATATCCTCAAGATATTTACAAGATTGAATGAGATATGAAGAATTCTATCCATATTTACACGTCATATAAATCTACTAATTGATTTTACGTATCTTCTCTATTACATTGTAATAAAATTATTCTTCATCACCACGCCCATTTGATGGTTCTTCCGCATGCAAACCCTGGCGAAAGTGCAAGTTGTATGCTTCAATGACTTTCATCTCCATCGGATATGACATATAGACACTTCCTTCAAACTTCAATATGTGTGACACTCATTCCTTCCAACTACCGTAAATCCCAACCCTAACACATTTGAAGACAACATAAGATAAGCTTGGAAGTAGAGAAGATAAATTATCTGAAAAGCTTCAAACCTTAAAAAATGAAGGATAAATAAACATACAATCTTTCTTTGTACACCTTTCATTTAATCAAATAAAAAAATCCACTATCTTAGTAAGAGGATCTCATTAATTAGGAGAGAGATTAGATTAGAATTCAAATTTGAAAATTGAATTAAAAAGCAATTGAAAATTCAAAATAGAGTTTGATTAATAGAGTAAGGTTAGACACGATAGTTAATACTAATAATCAAACTTAATTACGATTTTGCCATTTTCTAGTTAACCAGATTTTGATTCCTCATCTTTATACTACTCCCTCCGTCCTGAATGAACTTGCACAGGGGCTTGGGCTCAGAAATTAAAAAAAAAAAGTTGCTTTTTCAATTTTTTTTGACTTTTCAACTGTTACTTTAGCTTTATTAGCTGAATAATAAAGGGGGATTTCAACATACTAATCTTCCCCTTATTTTTCATCAAATAGTATTAAATTAAACCACTTGCAGTTTTCTACAACACAAAACTGCTAAAAATAAAGGCTAGGAATCTGATGGTGAATAGTGACGAAACTGAAAATATTTTATACAGTCAATTTTTGGGGAAAAAATTTCCCTCCAACAGTTTGAGCTCCTGGAGCTCCTTAAAACATTTTACAGTTCAAACAGAACCCAAAATTACAAACTTCACTTTCCCACCAAATTTTAACCTACTTCTAAGAGCCCTATATAATAAGCTTTGAATGAACTTTAAATACATTCAATGCTCAATCTAAAAGACTAGCAGAAATACATAGAAGAATAATGGTTTGCAACAAAAAGGGATGCAAAAATTTGACTCCATTAGACCACCTATTGATTGCTCAGTTCTTGACGAAGAATAGCACGAATCGAGTGGTACATCATGGCAAGATCAAAGAGACAACAACATCATTTGGAGTCAGCCGTCGAACCATTCATAACATATGGGGGGCTGCAAAGGAGCAAATGGCAGCAAACAAACCGGTTAGTTTCGAGGTAAAGAAACTCGGCATTGGAGTGGTTAGTAAAGAATTAAATAATGTGAAACTACACATCAGCAATTTGGATCAGGATTTTAGGACTGCTGCAACATCAGATGGCTTTCAAATTACCCTAATGTGTCAGCCACCTAATTCCCCAGATAATAATGTATTGGATTTGATTTATTTCAGGGCTATTAAGTCCTTACAGGTGGAAAAGCCCTCAACAAGTGTTGAACAGTTGGTTACTAATGTGTTGCAGTCTTACGCAAATTTGGAGGTAACCAAACTTAACAATGTCTTTTTAAGTTTGCAAGCATGTATGATAGAGGTTATGAGACTCAAAGGACACAACAATTACAAAATACCCCATATTGGAAAGGTTGCACTAGAAAGACAAGGCTGTTTGCCATTGTCTTTGGAGGTTGAAGAAGAAGATGTGAGGGAAGGGATAGAGTTCTTGATTGGAAACGAGCAGGCTTCAGGTTCTTATGAAATAGAGGGATTGATAAGCTAATTGGGATACATTTAGTTTAAGTTTCCAAGCATTTTGGGTCAGTGTTTATAGCATAAACACAATATAGTGTTTGTTTTGCTTAGGCTATAAACACTGATTTGTACATACTCCAGTTAAGTGTTTTTTCAAGTATTCTACTGTAAATGCCCCCCTTATTTTTATTATCCAATTTGGCCCTCAGAAAATATTCATCATTGGGACCTCTATTTAGGGAGGAATTGTGTAAGCTAGCAGCCATTCACAGAATGCTACCAAGTCTGCACAATTTGACTCAACCTACGATCAACCGAACCAACAAATTATAGAAAATGTTCACACTGTCAGCAGATATTAGCATCATCCAGTGAAAACATTCCACCTAATTAAGTGTGCAAGTTCATTCAGGACAGGGAGAGAGTGTTTTGGTATAACTATCAGTTTATTAAACATCATTTAGTTTAAACACAAAGCCCAATTCATTAAAGTAGTTGAACTAAATCAACTAAACCTTAACAAAATCTGAATTGGGTAACCTAAACAGAGCAACATATTCAAATATTAGCTGCTCAATCATTATGCAAAGCAACAGATTTCATACAAAGCAACATGAATCATCATTCAAAGCAACAGATTCCCCACAAAGCAACAGTCTCAAATCAAGCCTACAAAATCATCAATAAAGGAAACAGATTCAGAACAAATCGGCAAACTCATGACAAAGAGCACAGTCTCAGATCACAGCAATATACAGAATCATCTACCGAAGCCACTGATTCAGATTACGAACCAACATTATCACTGACAACAGTCTCCAAGATTAAATTTAACCTTCAAAAAGAGAACAACTCCTCAAATCCCACATATTCAACACAACATTGAACCAAAAAACCAAATAATAGAGCACGACTCTCCAAATAAACAGAAAAGAGGACACATGCAGTAGCACCATAATGCGACAAAACAAGCACACCATCATCAGTTACACAAATCAAACTTCAATAGTTTTCAGATCTAAAAAATACAGAATGACCTTTGCACAGATCGAAAACCATAACGTCAGGTGGTGCATGAAGTGGGCCCGTTTCTCCTTCGTATCCACCCACGAACCCCCCGACTCAGCTTCCTCACGCTGGTTACCATCGGAGACTCCAGAGGAGGACACAAATCCAGGAGTGGAGGAGGTCCCTTCAACTCTGTAATCAAGCCCAGATCCGCAAAAAATGACGTTTCAGGTACATATGTTTCCTCTGAATCAGAATAGTACTCGCCAATAGGTTGGGACTTCTCCATGGAATCAGTAAGATAAGACATCGCAGAAAAGGAGAGATCGAAGACCTGGTAACAGAAAGGGAGGGGAAAGGCGAAGAGGAAGAGAGGAGAGAGGAGTTGTGGGGGTTACATAAATGAAAGGTCCGTTCAATCTCAGAGCGGTGAAGAAGAAGAGTGAAGATTAGGGTTTGGGAGGAGTCGTGAGAGAGAGAGAGAGAGAGAGAGAGAGAGAGAGAGAGAGAGGAATGGATCAAGAATGATCCAGGAGAAACCAGATGTAGATAATTCAAAACAAGGGGTTGGGCTAGTATAATGCTTTGGGTTGGGAAGGGTGGGGGTATTATTTTTTGGGTTGGGTTTGCATTAGGATAATAAAATCTGTTTAGTTAATTTAATGGATCATTGTTAAATGGGTTGATTTGGGTTAGGGGTGACATTTGTGTAAATAAACAAAATTTTTAGGGTAGAAATTGTGGATTTTCTTTCCTTTTTAGTAAGTGTGCAAATTCATTTGGAACACCCGGATTTGGAAAGTGTGCAAGTTCATATGGGACGGAGGGAGTATATAAATTTTCTTCCTCATTCAATAAAGGGAAAAGAGTCCTGCACAGAACTTTCTTTTTCCTTAAAATTCAATTTTTTTTTTTTATAAGTGCATTAAGAAGTATTAGGGAACATTTATTTGTGAAGACGGTGATTCAAATTTTAACATTAAGAACTGTAAAAAATGAATTAAAAATCGGTCAGTTTTTAGATTACTTCAAAATGATAGTTAATATTAAAACTTGATCTTGTGATACTTATCAATTATATTTGTAATTTTAATTAGAAGATGATAGAAAAAAATAAAAAAAAGATACATTTTTAATTTTTTCTACCTGGACAGATTCTGTCCGGATAGCAAAATCCTTGGAAAAAATGGGTTTAAATTTTAGGCAATCATAGACCACATCACAGTCGCAATAATTTTTGATGGGATATTAAATTCAATTATTAAGGCTTCCAAGAAACTATACCTCGTACATGATCGACGTCATTAGGGGATGTTTGGAAGACAATACAGACCAACTAAACAAATATTCTTTGGGTTTGTGTAGACGCGTGGGTCGACAATGTCTCTAACTGTTGTCACTAATTTTATAAATATGTTTTCAGTCTCCTATTTTACTTTAATTCTCTTGTAAATGCTGAAATATTGGGCTTGCTTTAGGAGCAGTCCAACTCTTTATAACTCTATTAAGACCCCAATCATCGACACCTATAGATATTTTAATTATTATTTCTGTAAATTATTGATAGAAAATCAATATTTAAAGTCATATAAATAGGTAGAAATTCAAGATCATATATGCTTATAGAGAAAAAAAATATAAAATGATATAAATACACAACTTTATGTCAGAATTGAGTTAGCCATTTAAATTACGCTTTGTTCACATATAAGAACTACTTCCCTAACACCATGTGCACATGTTAAGTTATCAGATAACATATAAACATATTATTTCTTAATTTTGGATAGGAACAATTAAGTTTGTTTCAATGGATTGGGCACATCAGTTAGTAAGTATATTAACATGTCATTGCAACAAAACTATTTTTTGTAACCTATTTTTTTAGACGATAAAATTTAACTCTCGTAATAATTATTTGTGACGACCTAATTATTAACACAAAATATTGTACACCTAATTTTACGGCTTTTCTAGAGACAATTATTGTTGTAAAAATATTTATACACATTTGAGACGACTTTCTCAAATAATAATATTTTCGAGCGATTAATTGAGACAACTAATTTGAGACTAATAATATAATGGATTAATTACAAAAATCATCCTGTAGTTTACAAGTTTTTACGTTTTTGCAACCTAAACTTTGGTTTTTTACAGATTGCAATCCGAAGTTCACGTTTTTTACAGATTCCCACCTCCGATCACATTTTCCGGCGGAAAGACCATCACATGACCTACATATCAAAAGAAAATTATTAATAACATTAATTTAATGTTAAAAGAAAGGCGAATTTATATCAGCCTTTTTTCCCCATTTGTTCTTGGAGCAGAAAATGAAGAAGATAAAAGAAGGCTTTCTTCAGCCTTCTCTAGTTGCCTGACCAAAATTTACAGAAATCCAATGAAATTACTTGCAGTTGTGGTGTTGCTACAATTGAGATGACATCTTGGACGAATTTGAATTCGGGACATCTTGGACGAATTTAAATTCTCAGTATTTGTTTTGGATGTGGGGTGATCCTAAGTAATCTTCCAATGTGGAAGTAATGAGAATTAGTTAGGGTTTACCCAATATCGATCGCAGTTAACATATCGGCGCCGGATTTAAATTCGTCCAAGATATCCTCTCGTTCATTGGATTTTAACATTAAAGTAATGTTATTTATAATTTTCTTTTTTATAAGTTGACATCTAAAGAATGTGAAAATAATAAAAGACCCCACTTTTGACATGTGCAGGTCATGTGATGGTCTTTCCGCGGGAAAATGTGATCGGAGGTGGGAATGTGTAAAAAACGTGAACTTTGGATTGTAATCCGTAAAAAAGTAAAGTTTAGGTTGCAAAATGTAAAAACTTGTAAACTGCATGATAATTTTAGTAATTAACTCTAATATAATTGTGACAAATATTATTATTAAGACTACCTTTTAGTGTCTGAAAAATTAATTTTTCATAGTGTACGTAGGGAATTACAACACTCCATTTTGAGACTGGTTAGATTTGTGAAATGAGAAAAGAAAAAAAATAAAGAAAAGAAAAATGGAATATGATTCAACGTGAACATGAATTAAGTTCCGAAAATAAGCAAATATTAGTCTTAATCAGAGGACCATTATTGAATTTTAAAAGGAATATTGATAATCTCTTTGAACTACCGAAAAAAAAATCTAATATTTTGGTTAATCATTGATGGTCAAGTGTCTTCATCCGAAGAACACATGTAATGTTAGAATTACGAGCAAATTGAAGTAGTAGACTAGTAGGTAAATAATTGGATAAACAATTGTGTGCTTTATCATTGCTATTTCAACTAACTCACTTCATCTAAACAAAATTCCGTCAATTTAATTTCCGCTCCTAACATTTCTCAACGATTAATATTTAAAGTATTTTTTAAGAAAACATATTAGTTTTTCGAGAAAAATAATTAATTACAACAACCTCACTAAATTATCAACGTTTTTTACATAAATCACTAAATTATTTTTCTTGGCACAAATACATACAAACTATACGAGTTTGACAAATAAACTACAAACTTATATTCCGACCATTTTTTTATCAGAATTCCGCACGCGACTTGTACGTGATACACTTTTAGAGGTGTTTTTTGTCCAAACAATATTTTTAGTAGGTAGAGGAGCTGCTCATCTTCAAGAATGTAGGTTCTTGATACTGGGAAAGAGACCGTTGATTCAAATGAATTGTTCAGGCAAAAAAAAAAAAAAAAAAGATGTGAATGAAATTTACACTTTTGGCCTGCTAAAAAAATTGTTTGGACAAAAAGGGACCCTTAAAATTTTATCACGTGAAAGTCACGTGCCGAATTCCAACGAAAATGGTCGAAAACTAAGTTTGGTGGATTATCTGCAAACCGGAAAATAAGTTTGGTGGTTTATCTGTCAAACCCATATAATTTATATGTATTGGTGCCACGAAATTTATTTTAGTAATTTATTTGAAAAACGTTGATAGTTTAGTAGGTTGTTGTAATTAACTAAAAAAATATATATATATATACTATTCTCTGTTGTGAAAGTTATTATCCTAAAGTAGATAAAATATATCAATATAGGGGTCAAATGGTGTATTTTTTTATTAACACGATGTTGAAAATTTATGTAAAACTTAATAAGAACACGTAAATAATAAAAAGTCTCGGCCTAATTTTCCAATTTTGTTCGGGCACGAAGATTAAGAAAAAATAGATTTTGTGGAATCTTTGACTTTCTCAAAGGTGGAGATTAAAAGTAGAGATTTTGAGGGTGAAGATTGTGAGAGAATTTGCCATTTATGGACTTGGCCAATTAGTTTGGACAAATAAATATGGCAAATTGGACAATTAGACTGGAACGGAGGGAATATTAGTTATTCTAGAAAATTATTATATTTTTACTGAAAAAATGTAAAAGTAATGCTTTTGAACGGAAAAGTAAATTTCTTTTTCTTTTTTTTTTTTTTTAGGAAGGTAAGTTTCTCGGAGAGAATATTTTTTTCTAAAAGTTTTAAGTGAATCTAACTAAGGGTTACAAATAAAAATCATGTATAAAGTTAAATACACCTCATATTAATTGACGTTTTAGGATAAAAGGGAAGAATTGAGGATGAAATATTTTGATAGATATACCCGCAACTAATTAAGATTTGACCAAATCAAAATATCTCTGATAGATTGAAAAGTAGAGATATTTTAGGATTGAGCTCAGGGAGAAAATTGGTAGAATTGATGAAAAATATATATAACGTCAATTAATTAAAAAAGAGAAGAACATCTTAAAACGTCAATTAATATGGAATGGAGGGAGTATTGTTTAATTAAGGAAAAATAGGAAAGAAGTCACGAAAGAGAAACATAGAATTGTATACTCTTATTCATGAGAGATCCCTTTATATAAGATATACAAAATAGGATTACAATAATATACAAAATATAGTAAATGCCTAGATTACCCCTCATCAGTTACTTTTGATGAAGACATACTAATTGTATTTTTCCTTCAATAAATATTGAAAACTTATAAAAAGAATTGATAAAAGCATAAATTGCTCAAAAAACTCTTGAATCATTAATTGTTATTTTTTCAAAGAGTGTTACATTTTTTTTTAAAAACAGAATTTTATGGAAAAGGTGCATTTTTTGGAAGAAGATGCTAGTTTTCAGAAAATTTATAATTTTTAATAATATATATATATATATATATATATATATATATATATATATATTCTAGGTTTGTACAAATTTCCAATATCATCTTTATATAAGTTTCATTTGTAACTCTTAAGTACTACCTCTATTTTTTTAAATGTAGTTTCAGCGTTGGATAAAATAGGTAAGGGGAAAGAGTAAATAAATCTTCAATTGAATTTTCTCTTTGCCCTCAAAATCCCTTAAATTTCTTCCCCTCGTTCCTTTATATCTCTCTTTCTATTATTTTATGGTATTGAATATATTAGGTCAGAAAATTAAAGATTTTTAATACGATTGGTATTGAAAGAAATGGTTAGTGAAAGTTAGAAAGATATCTATTTATAAACGATTTACAAGACCTAAAGTTACTTGTAAAACATAGATTTAATATTAAATTGTTATTTAGTTAGATTACTCTAAATAATATCTTAATAAAAAAATGATTGACATTTTTCGCAAAACGTGCTACTTTTCTGAAAAAAGATATTTACTACTTTTTTGTTGATTTTTTCTTCAAAAAACATAATTTTTTTTTTTGTTAAAATATAATAATTTATCTTGGAAATTTAAAAAAGTTTGTATTTTTAAAGGCGGCGACTATTCGTAACCTCCAAAATTTCTTAACGTAATCCAATTCTCAATGCAGCTCACTTTTATTTAGAAAATGGATTGAAAGTTCTTAACATAGCCCACTTCATGTCAATTATACCCTTAATTAAATTTTTAGATTATTTGAAATATAATATTTTTGTAATAAATTTAAATCTAATTGCTAATAATCTGTAAAATTACATTAATATTAAGCAATATTTTAATTCAATTTTCATTTAGTCATCATTGCCCTTACGTTTTCCTATAGAAGTTCAGGTTAACATTAATTCTGCAATTTAACATTAATTCTGCAATTCTGTTCAATGATCGTACTCACACAGTTAATCTAGACTTATATATATTCTAGTTAGTGGTTGTACAGCGGCGGCGTCCATTTTTTATATTTATCAGCCCGCCCTTCGTCAAATTCTTTCAGTGTCATTTTCAATTCAGCGGAAATAGCGAGATAAGAAATATTCCCTCCGTCCCAACTTATCTTGCACACTTTCCTTAAACGGTCGTCTCACCTTATCTTGCACAGCCTAAAAAAGGAAAGTTATAACATAATCTCCACCCTCAAAATCTCCACTCTCAATCTCCACCCTCAATTCAACTTTGAAAAGTCAACAAACAATCAAAAAATAATTTTTCTTAATATCCGTACTGACCCCCCCTATGCAAGATAAGCCGGGACGGAGGGAGTACATAATAACCAATAAAAATAGGTAAAACAAGGTTACATTGTTCATATCAACTGATTCTTTATTAATAATTAACTCCTCCATTGATGAAACCTTAAACTAGGGTTTATAAAGTTATGAAGAAATAAATACACCTTAAACTAGGGTTTATGCACGTTTAAAAAAAATAGATACACAGTTTGATTGGGGACGACGAAAGAAAAAAAAAAAAAGATTTTTTTAATATTATGCTCTATTATTTTAAATTGTTTAGGTTTTATTATCATTAAGGATATTTTTGTCATTTTATAATAATACTTTAATTTATTAAATCAGTGAGTTGCGTTAAGAAATTTAGTAGGTTGCGAATAGTCGCCGCCATATTTAAAATATACGCATTCTTCCCGAATTCTATTTAAGCTCAAGTTTATCTATTAGTAGATTATTTACAATCCTATGTTAATATCTTATCTTCTTGTTCAGAATAATATACTATTGTCTAAGGGCTCGTTTGATTCGTTGGTTGTGAAAGATCTACCAAGATAGGATTACTTAAGATTGTACTGTTCACAATAATTAATATGAGCATTTTCTTTGATGGTTTAGACCTTCAGGATTAACTATGATTTATTTATCATGTTGTTTGGTTCATGTGATAGTTTAATTTATGTAGCAAAATGAAGTGGAAGATTGGCTGATAATCAATCATCACCAATTTGGGGTGCCAAATTGTCACGGAAAATGAGAAAATGTAAAGGAATATATCCGTGCCAACAATCTAGACAGGACTTTTAATTTTGAAATCAAACAAAAATTAACTTGGAATAATTAATTTAATCCCAACTAGTTCTTCAAACGAGCCCTAATAGTATATTTTACAGCCAGGAGAGAATTTTTTTGTCAGAGCATATTAATTACTAAGATGTTGGAGGTGCAAAATGGGTGTGAAACCGACATTGACATTGGGCCTCCAAAGTTTGGAGATGTTGATTATAAGTAAATAGGACACTGATTAAGGAAAAAAACCGATGGGCCGAAGTCCAAGACTTATTTTCAAACGTACGAATTGGATGTACATCTTTATGAGTTGTCCATTTTTCTTTTTAATTTTTTTTCTAATATAAGAATAAAGAAAAAAATCCTTCCTTCTTTTTACGGTAGAAAAAATCTTTTTCGAACTCAAGACCAAATGTTTAAGTAGTGGATACACTATCACTTAAACTGTCCAACTTCTTCTTTTATCTGTTGTCCATTCAAATTATAGACTTAGCTCTGTCGTCTACTGAAAATTGATTTATGGTTAAGACAGAGGACCCACACCTTAATTCCCCACTTAAAATCAAATAAATAAATAAAATAAAATAAAATAAAAATGTAATGCTATAGTTTGAGTGGTTTTTCACTAATTCCTAATCAATTTTGTGTATGTAGTTATATGATGAAATAGAAGTGTGAAGAAAAATCCCCTCTCCCCCACGATGACTCGAACCCAGGACTAAAGGCTTAGGTAGTAGATGCTCTGCTACAAGAGCTATTCAACTTCGTCATGAAATAGAAGTTTGAAGCAAATTGGTGAAGTTTCACCAGTTAACATGGGCTTTATATTCACGACTTGGACCTGGTTTATAAACGTTCGTCCCAAGTGTCCTATATTACTGTGAAGAGTGGTGGAAATCAACTTTTAAAAATTATTATAATTTTAATCTTCTATTTTTTTTAGGATTACTATCAATATAATTTTACCAATTTATCCTTTTAATAATTATCTTATTACATTTCATATATATATATATATATATATATATATATGTTTGTATATATTACCACTCGACATTATCCCACATAATTATCTTATTACATTTCAATCAATTGACCAATACAAATTCCAAAGACTATAACCTATTCACAATACAAATCGTAAAGACAATAGGACTATTTAAGCCTCCAAACCTAATCCTAGACACAAAAGGAACCCAACTGGGCCTAAAGAGCTTAAGCCCATTTGTTGCGCCGCCTGACGTGTCCATGTTTCGTCTAACTAGTCGCGGCTGTGACTAGCCTTCGCGGCCGCGAACTCTTCAACGATATCCGTCGCGGCCGCGTCCCCCGACACTCCCAATTCCAACACTGTCCAAAACCAAGCCTCCACATTGATGCGAACGTCGATTCAAATCAAACTAGATTCAAGGCACAAATTACTAACATCAAGTGTGTTGTGACACTATTCACAACAAATGTGTGTTGCAACACGATTCGTGACAAATGTGCATCATGTTAAATGACGATTCGTGGTAATTATTTTTCGTTGAACAAATTCGCGACAAGTGTGTATTGCGATACAGTTCGTGGAAAGTATATATTGTGTCAAATGATGATTCATTGTTATTGTGTGTCATGACACGAAAAACAGAAAAAAAATTATCAAAAGGACAATAGAAAAAAAAATTAGTTGGGGAGGGGGGAGGATACGAGTCAGGGGGCAGGTTTGGGGAGTTGGGGGACAATGAAGAAGGGGAGTTGGTGTCGTAATTTAGAGGTGAGATGATTAGATAAGGGAGATGGATTGAATAAGGAGTTTACTTCGTTGGTTATCTAAGAGCGATAAGGATAGACTAAAATTATACTAATTTTACAAGGTGGTTAGAATTATACTAAAAGTTGTATAAAATGTTAATTTTTAGATTTTTTTCCCTATATTATTTGTAAACTACTTTTATTATAGGCCAATTAAGTTTGACATATATATATATATATATATATATATATATATATATATATATATATATATATATAATCCATTTTCACTTGATAATAACAAAAGTATATAAATATGTATTATATTTTATGTAATACATAAAATGTTATATATTGTATGTTGGATATATATGTAAAACGAACTCTAAATAGTCATTTTTGTAAATTTTTTAGTACAATAAAACGTGGAGGTAGGGATGAGACTAGAACCCTAAACCTCTTGGTTCTAAACCAAAAGTAATGTTATTGAACTACAAGAATCTTGACGCCATTTTTATAACTAATACTATATGATTCTATCACATTTGTATGTGTGTGTGTGTATATATATATATATATATATATATATATCTTTTCCTTGTTTATTACTAACCTCAGTTGACATTTTGTCCTCATTCATTATTACCACGTATCTAATCTCCAAATATATCATATTTCTTATTTTTTTTCTACATTTATTTTATCTCCCCATCCCACCCCTTGCCAAGTAATTTTTTTAGTATTTTTTTTTACTTTTTCTAAATGTCAATTAGATTTTTCTTTCTTAGTTTTTGTCAATGTGACTTCCTGCATAAGATTTTTTTTCCAGCTCTTTCTATGTGCTTCTAGTGAGTTTCCTTTTGAGTAAGTTATTTTCTTTTTTTCTTCCCACAGAAGAATAAATTTTATTTTCGTGGAAAATTCGATAATTTTATGTAACAATTAGTTTATATTTCGTGGCAAATAAAAATTTTTAATAACAAAATTAATTTTAATTTGTTGCACAAGTTCTGTGGCAAACGGCTTCATGACTAGTTATTCACGTGACAAGTTAGTATCATTGAACATGTGCCACAAGACAAGAAAGGAAAATATATCACAGAGGGTTACAGTTATACTAAGAAAGACAAAAATTATGGTACAATGCCAAGTTTGCTTACAGTGGTTGGCTTCCCCGTGTCAGGTTTACGACTTGATTCTAGACCAGATTTACCTGTAGGGATATTCATCATCCTTCTAGGTTTATCTTTTTGCTATTTGGGGAGCGCTTATGTTTCAAATGCACTTATTGTTGGAACATCACTATAAGTACTCGTTGCTTGACAATTAGAAATTATGTCGAAGAACCCTATTACTGTCATGTCAGATCGACTTCTCTGAACTCCTAGTATTTCATCCAGATTCCTATATAATTTACAGAAGACATGATGGTTGACATCAGTTCCTTTCCTTCTGGTTGCTAACTTCCTCTCGAAGAAAGATGGAGTCAGTAGCTTTAGCTGTAGGTTTTCAAGTTTAGTTGTAAGCACTGCATTTTCTCCAAGAAGCTGCATGTTCTCAGCCTCCAGCTTTTCATATTACTGATTGACTATGTCAAAGTCAACCATAATCTATCTGAACGAAATGAGTAAGCTTTTAGAGTTAGTGTTCTCTAATCTTGAAGAGGTACTAGGAGAATCTACCTCTACATGATTGTCATCCTCTTTTGCTATGAGGCAAACGAGTGATTTGCTGTCAAAATATGAAAGTCACTGTTGAAGTCTAATTTCACACTCTGTAGGTTCTTTTGACGTAAGTGGAATAGATTTTTCTGCTTCTATTCCACTCAAGAGTGCCTATAGCTGAGCTTTATCTAGCATCCTTTTGCCCGTCTTTGCTTGCGAACTTCCTCAGGGTACTTGTGCACTTTAGGGTGTAGACATTCCCTATCAAAGTGATCAGCCTTCCTGCATTTGAAGCAAAGATCTCCAACTTCCTTGGTTGTCCTTTGGGATTTTGTGGGCCTGGCATATTGAGGCTTGTGAGGGTTGCCTCTGGGATGCTTCTTTATGAAATATGTGAAACGTTTTATGAGTAGGGCCATCTCATATGGAGCGAACTCCTCCTAAGGAGGAACTTGAAGTTGTTGTTGGGGCATGATGGTGGTTACTTGAACCTTTGAAATTTCTTTGAGGGGCTGCTTGCTACTAGGGCCTTGGTTACAACACCATTCTCTTCTTCCTCTCTCCTTCTTCAATAAATATCATATTCAAAGGATTTGAGGTCTCCTAAGATTTCATGGATGCTCTTCCTACCTAGCTTCTTTGAGCTTCTCATCGGAATGGTCATTACATCCCAGTCTGTATGTGAGAGCTCTTAGCAGCTTGGTGGTTATCTCATGCTGGGAGAAGTCTTTCCTAATTATCACCAACTCATTGAGGATTGATGTGTATCTAGCATCTACATGTTTTTCCTTGAAGAGCTCAAAGTTTAGTGTTGTTGTAGCTACCATATTCTCACGTAGTAGAGCTGCGCCAACACAGATTTCCTCAGCAAGTCGCGAATATCCTTAGTAGTCTTACATGTCTTGACCATACTAAAAGTGCCCTTGTCCAACGTGGCAAATAGAGCGTTCTTTGCTATGTTGTCCAAGTTTAACCTCTATTGTCAGCAATTCATTCATGGCGTGCTTTCTCCACCATAGGGGAGGTGCTGGATCACCTTCCACTCGAGCAGCAAGATTGATCTTCACAATTACAGGTGGACCTTAAGTGAGGACTTTCCAAATTTCATCATGCATAGATGAAAAGTATGCTTGCATCCTAATAGGCCAATCCTAATAATCGTCAAAGGAAAATATAGGAGTCTTAGTTGAAGAAGTTTCCGTTGTTGTGGCTTTTTGATAAAAAAAAAAAAAAAAAAAAAAAAAAAAAACTGACTTCTGCAAAGATGTTTTTTTGAAACCAACTGATCTAATACCAATTGTTGGTCACAAGTGGTAGAGGTTTAAGGGGTGGTGAATAAACCTCTTACTACCGATTTTCCTTTTAAGTACTTAGAGTAAGGATATACTGCTTACTATAAGAAACTGGTTCTTACAACAAAGTTGAAGCAGTGAGAAACCTTAATGCAGTAAGCATACAGTAGATTGTACATAGGTTAGTTACAATAGGCAATGCTCGGGGTAGAATTTTGTGCATCGGAATATGCATATAAGTTTTCCAAAAGCTATGCAGTAAGTAATGTAATATGCCAACAAGGCATATATAAAAAACAATAAGAAAATAGACAACATATCATAGTGGTTCAAAGGTGGAGGTAATCCTTTTACGTCCACTCTTCCCTTACATAGGAAAAATTCACTAAGTTGTTCACACAATACAATCTTAGCTATGACGGTGTCCAAATCCAACTAAGCACCTTACAATAGTTTTTGTCTATCCTCGGAAGGATACTCCTCTATGATACCCATTCCTCGATTGTCCTAGTCTGCTTTGAATCTCAGATTCAAACAAAGACTCCCCCGTTTAAAAAACCGCTCATGTGAATTGGTTAAATGTAATTTTTTCTTCAACTTCTTCTAGCTGCCTCTGAACTTGAATATCAGTTGAGATAGGGGCAAGCTTCCTTGATGAAAAGGATTAGAATGAGACAAAGCTTTTTGAGAGCTAGCTAGATTTGACTTGAGAATTATCTGCACCTTTGAATCTTCACTTCGTACAATGTTGTTGCGTGCTTGGTATCTTTCTTTCCATCACTAATAACACACACTTAAATTGTTCTTGAGTGATGAGTGCCTGAATACATTGAATTTGAAAGCTCGAATGTGGTAATGCTCACTAGTTGTCGAAGTTTCAGTAGCAATAGTTTCAGTATGCTGTGCTTGTCCTCTATCCTTTTTTGTTTATAGTAGTTGGGGTTCCTTCTTGTTGAAGAGTGAGAAGTATTCCAGTTGAGATTAATGCTCTTCATAAGGATTTACAGTCGTTGTTGTCCTTTTGCAAAGAGTAGGTCAGAGTAGGTGCAGCTTCATGTCAGTGATGCAGTGTTGCTTTTCTTTTTGTCATAACGCATATCTCCGAATTATTGGATAGTCAGTATAAGAATTGCTTCTTGTCTCCACTAGCTATATTTTTTAATCTTCGAATCTCTGACTTTGACTTGACTTCATCACTGCTGACATGCTTGCTACATACTTGCTACAAGATCCTTTCTTAGTAACTAGTTGGATCTTCCTTATAACAAACGTTGATGTATGCTACGAAAGTGTAAGCTTCCTTGCTGCATGCTCTCTAGAACCTCTATTCCTTACTTCTTATTGTGGACTCCTTGCTACATGTGTCCTCGATGATTTTTTTATATGCTTGTTATGACATATGCCTAAGTAGACCTAGCCATATCTATTACAAATATTACAAAGTATGTGGGTCACTAGTTCCTACTTTACATGCGCTATTTTCATGCTTGGGAATGTAGTTCCAAAGCAAATTAATAATTGTTAACTCATTTCAACTTCCAGGACACATGTATCAAGATCATGATAAGGTCCATCTTCATCTATCAGAAGATCCCACATCTCTCTGAATATTGACTTATCCATGTGATCAGTTCTGGCTAAAGCCTCACTTAATAAGCTTAAAGGCATGTCACACAACTCAATTATGTTAATAAAAAGTCGAAGGATTAGATTAGATATATCCAATCATTAGTCTTCTTAAATTCATTTTGAAATCCACTAAGGTCATGTGTGATTCATTGATTATAAGTTCCTCTAATATATTAGAACAAGTTTAAGGTCATGTAGACACTCCACTGATTTCTCTTGAAAAATTATGTATTTTTCTCACAACCCAAACAAATTTTCTAAATTTAATTAAAGTCTTAAGCGGAATGAAATTTATAAAAAAAATCAAAATCAATAGAAGAATATTTAAAATTCCAATAGAGCGCAAAAAAATAGATGTTAGAAAAAATTTCTTGGTAGAAATCTAATGAGGCACGCACCATCACGCGCTGCCAGAAGTAATACATGCGCTTCATGCACCTTCACAATTCTACACACGCTCCCACGTTTCCGTACGTGCCACCAATACAGCACCACGTGTTGTCACTGCATTAAAAATACGTTATCACACGCTAACATGTGCCATCACGTGCGACCGACTGGCTACTTCCAGTAGTAGTCTGAAAATCGGACAACGACAAACCGTGGAGGTTCGAACAGTGGTGAACCACGTTAGACCAGCTGTGAAATGTTTACTGGGCTAGTTTTCTTCGACCGCGCCACGTGTTTTCACATACTAGTAGTGGGTGAATGACATGTCATCACGTGGCCCAAACGTGTCTGCAGACTCGGTGCTAATGTGTCACGCGTGGCACGATGTTTCTCGCCCATGTGTGATGATGTGGTTCGACGCGGCTGCTTACAAGGCTTGCTGATTGTGCATCCATGTGGCACATGTGGCAGATCTTATTCGACCATGTGTGCTGATGAGGCATGAAATAAGTCACCTTTGACCAAGGTGAAGCCCACCCTCAACGACCGAAGAGTGACGTGCACTTGCTATTTCGTCGGTGTTTCTGGCCGGCTGAACTTTGGCTACCCCTCTCCTTAATTTTCGACATTCTGTGCAATTGGTTTTCCAATTCGACACTCCTAACAATGTGTAAGGATCAAAAGGTGAAGAACATTATTCTTCATGTTCTTTATCAAGAACATATCCCGAATTGATTTTGATCCATTTCCAATCTATTGACCAAGTTATCTCACTCAATTCTAACTCCATTTAAACATGCAATATATCAAATTGATGTACATTCAAAGAGCAATTCAAGCATACCATATTCATGTGTCAAATAAGTGATGAACATCGAAATACTTATTTTTCTCGTATTATCTACGTTCATTTCTTGTTATGAAATGTGAGTGTTTGTCATGTTTAGGTGCAATTTTGTGTTTTATTACATTTTTGGTTTATAATTCCTTTTGATATGATTTAATGCACTTTTTGGTATTTGTTAGCTATGTTTTAAAGAATAGAAGAATCCGAGAATTCAAGAAGGCCAACTGTACCCATTTCCTTACTCTAGCCTAAATGGGCCTGAATTATATCCTAGAATAGCCCAATTTGAAGATCATCGAGTCCGGGACAAAAGTCGCAAAGGGATCAAATAGAGAAGATGAGCACAAAGGCTCTGAAAAGACAACACACGAAGATGGCGAAAGGGAAGTATTGCACGCGTAACGTTCAAACATCGGGCTGCTGGAAGAACTTGCAGCACGCGGTACCAGCCGCAGTACCGGTGGCGGAAGGTTGTGCCGCAATTTTCTTCGGGCGGCGGTTTTTTCTGTTGTCCGTTCGACCTTTGCACATTTGTTTTTTACGTTAGGCTTTTTCCTCTTCAAGGAAGAATATAGGACTCTTGGTGGATCATTGCAAATATTCTTCAAGGGAGTAAAAACCCTTGAGATTGTTGAAGATTTCCAATATTATTATCATTATTGAGCCTTTTTCCCTCTTCCTCTCTACTTTTATTTTATTTGTGCTCTTGCTTGATAATGTTGATGATTGCATTATCTTTAATGATATGTGAGTAGTTTTCATTGTTTCCCAAAAATAGGAAGTAGCCCAAGCTTCGGGGTTCGTTAAATTGATTGTTGGATTTGATGTGAGTTTTGGTAACCTAGGATTTCGGCCTAATTAATTTGTATTGATACCAAGTAATTTCGTAATTAAGTTCACAAGCTTGACTTGTGGCTTGTCTTTCAGTAGCTTAAGAATGATTTGTTTGGGAGTTGTTAACCATTTGAGGCTTGTTTGAAATAGATCCTATAATGAGCTTAGGAATTAATAATTACGCCTTAGACTTAGCGGGTGAAGGATTAATTCGTGAAAATTAGATTAATCAGGACTTAACTAGTGAAGGGGAGACCTAAGGGAGAAGCTTCACCGGAGAGGGAGTAACATCTATGGAATTCTGATTGCGATGGGAAAAAATGAGTTAGTTTGTGTGTAAATCGTTACACCCCACACCGATCTTTAGTGTGGGAGAAGTCGGCTTAATTCCTTCTAGCCTTACGTAATTAAGACCCCCTGGTGCGTGATTGACTTAGTAATTCTAATTTGTGTAGGTATTCCACATCGGATCTCGTTTACCTATTGATTCTAGGGAGATAATGACACCATAACCATTATCCTGTGATTATGCTTGGTTAGGACACTAATTAAGTAGGAACTCAACTGTAATAAACCCATTGTCATTTCTTGTAATCGTCATTCGAACATCAATTCAAATTTCTTAGGGTGAAACCAAATTTTCGGGGAACCATTGTTCATCATTTCTATTTTATTAAATTGCGATCTTAGTGATTAATCGATATTCAATTTCTAATTAGCTAAACTTACATCTTATTTATGACTTGGTTGATTCACATGGAAGTCCTCCTTGTGGTTCGGCGCTTATTATACTACCTCTTTCCAAGTCGTTCGCTTGCGGTTTGAGGAAGTTGGTTTGAATTTCATTAACTAAAACCGATTTCTGGATAAGTTCATGGCATTGTTGCCAGGGAGGATTATCTCCCGGTGTAATTAGCAGGGTCATTTATATATCGTGAGATTAAGCATTTCTTTCTTATATCGTATTTTATTTTGTTAGTTGTTAATTAATTTCTTTTGAAGGTGCCAATCCTACATGAGTAGGACAAGAAGTATAGACACTGCACTTATTGATCCAGACCCTGAGATAGACATCACATTTCTAAGAGGAGTTAAGAGATTACTTGCCAACGAAAAAGGGCAAGAAGACGAAGAAGTAACCATGGCAAACCGAGACCAAAACCATCAACCTCCAGACTAGGTGGAGGAGGCCGCTCCAAGGAGAACTCTAAGAGACTACATCGTCCCCAATAACTAATGCACGTATTCAAGCATCATTCGACCAAGTGTGCAAGTAAAATCCTTTGAGCTCAAAGTCAGTCTTCTCCAAATTATCGAAGCCAACCAATTTGCGGGGCATCCGAGTGAAGATCCTCATCTACATATGTCAACCTTCCTTCGAATTTTCGACACGCTTAAGATGAATGGGGTGTTCCAAGAGGCCACTTGCCTTAGGCTTTTTCCCTTCTCACTCAATGATCGGGTCATTATGTGGTTAAACTCGCTACTGCCCGATTCGATCATGTCGCGGGAGGATTTTTGGTCAAAGTTTCTTCAAAAATTCTTCCCACCAAGCAAAATTGCCCAATCGATTGTCTATTTTTCGTAAAATTATGACTAAGGCTAGATTCGTCATCCAATCGCCCTAAATGCTTGAGTTCTTGTTCTTTATTTATTTTTGTTGTTTGGGGACGAACAACAATTTAATTTTGGTAGATTTTGATACATATCATGTATGCATGCATTTAGGTTGATTTAGAATAGGATTTGATATCATTTCCATGCATAATTGGTTGATTTGTACTTAAATTCATCATATCGTGCTGTATGACATAAATGTGCTTGTTTTGAAGTTATTTAGGTGATTTTGAGCTAAAACATCCGTTTGGACGAAGTTAGGGGAGCATACGAGTCAAAAAAAGAAGAAGCGATAAAGTTTGGAAGAAAAACACGAAAGAATGACTCGGCCGAGTCACAAAAGCAACTCGATCGAGTTCAACTTACGTGTTTTCTATAAAAGAAGGTTGAAGGAATCAACTCGGCCGAGTCAATTTTGGACTTGGTCGAGTCAATAGTTTGACTTTTGGATGAATTGTGCATTGAAGGTCGACTCGGTCGAGTCACTAAGCTGACTTGGTCGAGCCTACGCATTTTGTATGTGTTTTGACCTATTTCAGCCCGTTTCAACCCCAATCCATCCCAAATTATAAATACAAGGCCCCAAGTCCGAGATTATTCATCTATTACCATTAGGAAACACTTGGAGGCTTGGATTAAAGAGCAAGGAATATGAGAAGACGAAGATCAAGATCCAAGATTCAGGTTTTGTTTTCTTTAGTTGTTTTTATTATTCAAAGATGTTTGTCTATGAATGTTTTTGGATTTTATCAATAAACATGAGTAACTAATTCCTGTGTGCTATAGGGTTAGAGAGTAGATTACATAATGAATATGTTTTGATTCAATTTTATTTGAGCTTCCGTGTTATCTGCTTTAGTATTTTCTGCAACTTAGTTTTAAGAAAAATACCAAATCAATCAAGCTTGGAGAGTCTAGTTATTCCAATTAGGGTACTTAGTTGACATAGATACACAGTCCTTGTGTGATATACCTTGCTCACTGTTGTCTGTACTAGTCGCATACCCTTGCGATAATACTAGGGTTAGAAATAGTGTGTCACTGGAGTGCCATCAATGCCGCTTGGGGTGGGGTGGGGGGGGGGGAGGGAGGGGAGGTAGCTCATGAACAAGAATATCGAGACCATGGCTACCAACCATAACCAGTGGAACAAGCCACGAGGTAACCAAAGTTCATCCTTTACGCTCCAAGGAGAGTCCAGGGTATGCATCAAGTAGACACTCTAGAATGGATAGCTTCAAGGAGAAAGCTATCATACCATCTGTCTAGGAGGGTATTTGACGGATCTCATTGCAAACTTATTGGATATTGAGTTCCTACCATATGATCCAGTAGAAGGGGATGAGATTCTCCGCCTAAGTGAGACAAATGAGCCACCACCAAGATGAGAAAGAGGAAAAATAGAAGAAGGACAAGAACAAGAAAGGTCACAGAGAGAGGAAAGATTTGAGATTGGAGAAGTCTTGGATAGAATGGGTGCTTTGAAAAGACAAAATGACTCCTTGATGAAGAAAAATGACCCTTTGGAGAAGCGAAATGAAGAGGTTCTCGAAATATTGAAAGAAATGAAAGGAAGAGTGGAAATGATCGAGAGGCAAGGTTGTGAGAATCATCTCCTACTTCATTGGTCGTTGAAGAAGAGGATGAGTGCATTCGCATACTTGAAGAGCATCTTTAAGAGGAACTCACATGAGGAGGATCGTTTTAGAACTGAGAGAGGTATCAAAGATGTTACCAATGCCATCCCACCACCCTCCGCCTTTATTTTTTATGTGAGGCACCAATTTCTGAGTACCTCGAATAAGTGACCATTGCCACAACATGTTGAGAGTGCCCTATTTGCCCCCGTCAAACATATCTTAACAAATGACGGATTCAAGCCAAGAAGAGCCTCCAAGTAATTGAAAACATACTCTCGGAACATGGCCAAAGTGACAAGGGGTTGAGGATCCTCCCCCTATGGGTTAGCATTCCCTCTAAAAAATCCTTTGCATAGATAATGTAGGACTAGGATTTATGTTTTTCGTAATAATTGGTTGATATGGAAATATGATAAATTGTGAGCATTCTTTTGATGTGTTCAAATTTGGGAGCAACACCCTTGCATGCACTGGGCTTTGTTTGTTGGTATCATGCCGTGTTTCAAAATTCTTTGTGTATTTGTTTTACCTCTCATGTTGATTATTGTTGTTGCATTGGGCTTGTGCTTATCCCAAGTTTGTGGAAATATGGGTGATATATTGTTCTTTATACTTTTGATGATGTTCCTCATATTTGATTGCTCATAATTGTAACTTATACCTTATCACCATTTTGCATTTTAAGCATTTCGTTTGTTGATTAAATAAATGCTTGATAGCTTTGTTTGAGTTGATTATTAAGAGATGAGGAAAAGAATTGGAAGTGTCCCGAACCTTGATAATTTAAAAAAAAAATAATTCTTTAAAAAAAAAAAGTTGAGCACAAAACACTAGGGGATTCCTTGCCTAAAAATCAATAAAAACAATGGGTTGATGCAATTTATGGGTAGAGGAACATCTTGGCATAGTAGTTGGGGTTGCAAGTATAAATAGAATAACGTACCCCAAAGTTGTGTTGCTTATGAGGATTACTCTAATTCCAAAACATACACAACACGATTAAGGACATTCTTATGAAAAATAAAATGAATTAGCTTTGGGTGCTAAAAAAATGGAAGAGATGTAAGAAGGATTTATAAGGTGGATAAGGTCACTGGGTAAAGTCATTGTAGTTCGTTGTTTGTTTGATAGATTCTAGTTGACAATTGTATACTCCAAACCATTAAGTTGAGCTTGTAAAGAAAGAAAAAAATGGTGTATGAAACGTAGGGAAAACAAGAAACTCAAGTATTAAAACAAATGTTGTAATTGTTGAAAATCTTGTGTAACTCGAAAAGAGTATTAAAGCTTTAGAAAACAAAAACTAGAATAAGAATCTTATTTCTTTTGGACTAAGCCCGGAGGAAAAAGTGTAATTGGAAGATAAAATTGAAAATTAGTTTCTTCGAGAAAAGCCGCATCACATATACTGGCTGAGTGTGTGCCCCTTCCTAAAAAAGAACCGAGTCGAACTACCTAGAGTCGAGGATTTTGAAAAATAATGAGTCGTACAAGGTCATCTCACATATGCACGTTTTGGGTATTGAAGTAAGAGCTCTTAGTACGTGGTCTAAGTCTTATTTCTTTCTATTCTCTTGCTTGTTTATCAAATTCATTGAGAGCAAATGATTAAGGCAAGATTAGCGAATCAAGAAGTGAAAAAATGCTCAATAAAAAGAGAAATTATAATCTAACGGGCTTCCAATAACTTTCGAACCTCATTTTCTTGTTTATGCTTTAAATGCTAAATTTACTCGGGGACGAACAAAGCTCAAGTTTGTTAGGATGATGAACGTCCAAATACATGTTTTTCTCGTATTATCTACATTTATTTTTTATTGTAAAATGTGAATATTTGTCATGTTTAGGCGTAATTTTGTGTTTTATTGCATTTTCCGGTTATAATTCCTTTTGATATGATTTTGTGCACTTTTTGGGGTGTTTTTAGTTATGTTTTAAAGGATAAGAAATTCGGAAATTCAAGAAGGTTGATTGCACTCATTTTCTCATTCTGGCCCAAATCTTAAGGCCCATGCGGGCCGGAATCAAGTGCCGATCGAGTCAGATTCGAAGACCATTGAGTCCCGAACAAAAGTTGTGAAGGGGTCGAGTCGAGAAGACGAGCGGAAAGACTCCGAAAAGACGACGCATGAAGACAGCACACCACGAGGAAGCATTGCATGTCTGTCATTCAAACACTGGGCTGCTAGAAGGACTTCCAGCCACGGTACCGATGGCGGAAGGTTGTGCGGTGGTTTTCTTCGGGCGGTGGTTTTGTCTGTCACCTAGTCAAGCCCTGATCGGCCGCTGTGTGTTCGTATTATAGCCGTAACTTTCTCATTTAATATCCAATCGAGGTGATTCAAGTTGTCACGGGTAGTCAAGACGAAGACCTACAATTTTTCAGTTGGAATCGACGGCTAATTCTGGACGAGGCAAGGCCAGAATTTTTGCAAAGGTCGAGAGGAGAGCGATTGAAGGGTTCGACTCAAATACTTAAAGGCCCTTACACTACTCTAATTTGTTTAATGACTCTTGTACACTTAATAAAAGGTCTTTTGCTGCATTTTTATTGTCTTTTCACCTTAGGGAGGGTTGAAACTCTATAAATACCCCATCCCTTCATTTCAGTTGTAACTTTTGACTACTAGAATCATTTTTCTTTCGTAATATTAGGATTTCAGATTTTTAAGTTAGGGTTCTTCTGAAAGTAATGGACTAGATTAGGATATGGGCTTTAATTAATTAATAGGTTATACTAATTAATTAATTAAATCAGACCAGAATATTAGGCCCATATACCTAGGGTGTATGCGCTATATATATGTCTATTCCCTATTGTAGGGATAATCAATCTTGTCAGACTGAAACACCATATAGTTCAATGAGGGATTTCCTAGCGATCAATTATTGAACAATTGTACCGAGGATAGTTCCTACGGCGGACGGTATATACGCGTGGATACCTAAAGTGGTGAATCAATCGCGCAATTCAGACCGATCAATTACGCAACAAGTAAGTTGTTCCAACTTTAGCGTAATTTATGCTCAACGTGTATATCAGTTATAAATCACGATCAATATTCTCGATTACTTATTCCGCTGCGTACATTAGATGGAATCGAGAATAACTAACAGTGGTATCAGAACCCGGGGCTCGATTTATAATTGATTAAAACTCCAAATTAATTGTGGATTAATATTTGATAATTGATACAATTACAATTTGTTTTGAAATAATTTCGCAAATTTTGATATACATGGTATACGGTTCTCAAAACAAAATTGTAAATCTGGGTTTCAAACAAAATTTATGTCAAACTGATTTTGAAAACTAATTTTGTATGATTCTGGTTTCCGAAACCTGAGTATGCAAAACACAAATTTTGAAACTAGTAAAACCCATCGTACAACACCGTCTACTTCCCGTCTGTCAGCACGGTGGCGAGCGTCGTCGCCGCGGGAGGGTGGCGGAGCGACTGAAATCTGCTGCACGCGACGGCTGCCCCGTACTACTGTTGCACGTTATCAGCGGCGACGACGTTTGTCGTTGCTGTTGAGCGACGGCGTGGACGGCGGCTGCTGTTGAGCGACGGCGTCGAAGGCGCGCTAGACGGCGGTGGCTGAACCGCCGCTGGTCACGCTTCGAGTCGGCGGCTGCAGCGGCGAAAGGGGCTGCTGTCCCAGCCCAAACCCTAATGGGTTTTGGGCTGGTTTGGGATGGGCCGGATTTTCAGTATTGGGCCAGGACGAAATTGGGCTCAACCTGAACCTGGGTTAGCTATTTTCGGCCAAAATGTACTGGGCCTAATTTCAATTAGTTGGGCCGAGTCTGTAATTGGGCTTGAAACATGGGCTGCTGATTTTGGAACTAAATTTCATTTGGGCTGGCTTTATTTAATAAGCAGGCCCACTGAGATTAAAATTAATTAAATTAAAACAGATTTAATTAAATTGATTAATTATATTAATCTGTCAATTAGATTAATAAAACTTATTATTATTGTTGTGAAATAATAATAATAGACTTATATTTTATGTTAATTTGAAATTAACATTAAAGTATTCTTATATTAATTTAGAATTAATATATTTATCTAATTGATTAATATTAATTAGATTAATAATTTTAATAGTATTATTAATTTTGAAAGAATAATACTAGACTTATATATTTATATTAATTTAGAATTAATATTAAAAGTATATTTATATATTAATTTGGAATTAATATATTTAATTTTAATCCACATTTAATTAAAGAATAAAATTTTAATTGGATTAATAATTTTATTCGTTGAGCTTTATTTGATATTATGTGATAAGCTATTATATGATTTTATGCTTATTCAATTTAAATTATAGTAATTTAAGACCGTTTTATATTTGGGTAGGCGGCGCCCAATACATGTAGTCCGCGACATAATATATGGGTAGGCGGCGCCCAATATGTGTGGTCCGCATTTCTTATGCCTAGGTAGGCGGCACCCAGTAATTGCGTTTAATTTAACATTAGATATTAAATTTAACAATTAGTATCACATATAAAATCCCCACTAAAATCAAGTCTTGTTTAGAAACAAAATGCGTCGTCCATCATAATTGTTTGAGATTCCTAATCTTTTCGACCATGAGTTTTACACCAAAGTATTTTCTCTAAATCGACAAGACTCGGGCTCAATCATAGATGCATGGTTGGCATCGTGTGATGGAATTGACTTGCTTAAATTATTTTGTGACGCCAAAGCGACCAAAATAGTTTAAGGACGCGATATTAATTGGATTAATAAACCAAGAATTGCAAAATTGTTGTTGCAATTGGCTTAGAGGCCTACCTAGTGTTATTATTGTAGTCATCAGCCAAAGCAGAGACTACAGTAATATAGACTTGGATCTTGGAACACTAAAATTTATAATTATTATAAATCCGTATTTTGTGTTTGGGGACGCAAAATATGTTAAAATTAGTGGGAGTTAATCATTACAATAAACCCTTGTTTTGATTAGTGATATGAATGTGATCTTTATTTACTTTATTCTAATTTACTTTTTCGTTTGATTATTTTCTGTTCAGATAAAAATGTCGAATTTGGCTTATAAATGTTTGATGGAATCAAACAAGTTGACTGGGTCCAACTTTACGGATTGGCTCCGTTGCTTGCGCTTGGTGCTAAGGTAAGAAAAGGTTGAGTACGTCTTGGACGAACCAATCGGTGTCATCCCCGACAAAACTTAATTCTCCTGAGTATGCTAAGTTTGACGCAGATGCTCATAAGAAGCATGTTGAGGATGCCACGTCGGCTCAGTGTGTCATGTTGTCTTCGATGAGTATTGAACTGCATAGGCAACATGAACACATGCTCCCTTATGAGATACTCAGTGACCTCTTTAAGTGTAAACTTCATAATGGGGCCCAGGTTTCTGAGCATGTACTGAAGATGATTGGATTAATTGAGACATTGACATCGATTGGAACGGTGTTACCTTCAAGTGTCTCAACTAATCTGATCTTGCAGTCACTTCCTAGTTCTTTTAAAAACTTCATAGTGAACTTCAACATGAACAACACGAAGGTGACTTTGCCTGAGCTTCACAACATGCTTAAGACCTATGAGTCTTCCACTTCTAAAGGCAAATCTGTGCTCATGGTGAGCTCTTCTGCGAACTCTTCCAAAAGAAGAAGAAGAAGAAGAAGAAGAAGAAGAAGAAGAAGAAGAAAGCATCTAGCGATGTGGCCTTGAAGCCTAAGAGTGGAGGGATTCAAAAGAAGCCGAAACTGCCAGCCTTGAAGCCTAAGAGTGGAGGGATTCAAAAGAAGCTGAAACTGCCAAAGGATGAGTGTCTATTCTGTCACGAGAAGGGACACTGGAAGAGAGACTGCCCAAAGTTCAAAGCACAAGGTGCATTGAATGGGAGCTCAGGTATGTTTGTCATTGAGATAAATATGTCTATAAACAATTCACAATCCTGGGTATTAGATACAGCTTGTGACTCACACATTTGTAACAATGTGCAGGGTCTAAGTGACAGCAGGAAAGTGAGGCCTGGAGAGGTCGACTTACGCGTGGGAAATGGAGCAAGAGTTGCTACTGAACGTGTAGGGACTTATAGATTAGATCTTCCTTCAGGATATATACTAGATTTACATGATTGTTATTTTGTTCCTATAATTTCAAAGAATATTATTTCCATTCCAATGTTAGACATTCAAGGTTTTTCCTTCCATTTTGCAAACAGTAGATGCTCGTTTTCGCTTAATGGATTGCTTTATGGAAGTGCCTCTCTTTCGAATGGTTTATATATGCTTGAATGTGAACAAAATATTCTCAATGTACAAAGCAAACGACCTAAGCTAAGTAATACGAATAACAAAACCTATCTTTGGCACTGTAGACTTGGTCATATCAATGAGAAAAGAATAGCAAGATTGAGAAAGTTAGACTATCTCACATCATTTGATTTCGAATCATATGGTGCTTGCGAATCTTGTCTCAAAGGAAAGATGACAAGTAAACCACTTTCTGGGAAAGGGCTACGTGCCAAGGTTGTGCTTGAGTTGATCCACACAGATGTGTGTTGACCGTTCCCAACTCAAGCAAGAGGTGGATATTCGTACTTCATAACTTTTACTGATGATCTCTCAAGGTATGGATATGTGTATCTGATGAAACACAAATCTGAGGCCTTCGAGAAATTTAAGGAGTTTAAGTTAGAAGTTGAGAAACAACTTGGGAAAAGTATTAAGACTCTTCGATCAGATCGAGGAGGGGAATACTTGAGCCGAGATTTTCTTGATTACTTGAAATCACATGGAATCCGGTCAGACTGGACACCTCCAGGTACACCACAGTTGAATGGAGTATCTGAAAGGAGAAATAGAACTTTATTAGATATGGTTCGATCCATGATGAGTTTCACCAGTCTCCCTTTATTTCTTTGGGGTTATGCCTTACTTACCGCAGTTTATATTCTGAATAGAGTTCCTTCTAAATCGGTCGAGAAAACACCATATGAATTATGGTATGGTAGAAAGCCGAGTCTTAACCATATGCGGACCTGGGGTTGTCCTGCTTTTGTTAAGAAAATGATGACTGATAAGTTGGAAACTAAAAGTGAAAAATGTTATTTTGTGGGATATCCTAGAGAAACCAAAGGATATAAATTCTATTGTCCTGGAGATCACAAGGTGATAGTATCCAGAAATGTGACGTTTCTTGAAGATAATTATGTCTCCAAGGAACAAGGTTACAACACAATAGATCTTGAAGAAATTCAAGAACCACAAGATAACATGGAGGATGAGGTATTGTCCAATGGAGTGGACAAGAACTCAGTGGGAGTTTTTGATGATCTATTGGGAGGAGAAATGACTCTTAGAGGGTCACCTCAAGACAATGAGATGCATCAAAGACAAGATATTGTATCAACCCCACCTCAAGAAAATCATAGTGAAATTCTTGAGAATATCCCAAATGTTGAAAACCTCAACACACAGGAACCTCATCATGATCAGAATAAACCGCTTGAACCAACGCAAAACCAACTCAATAGGCCTCAAAGGAATCGTCGTGCACCTGAAAGATTAAATCTATTGGTTGAGAACCAAGATGATGAGGTTGATTCAGAAGACGACGAACCTAAGACCTATATCGAAGCGGTGTCAGGCACCGATTTGAAGATGTGGCTGGCTGCCTTAACATCTGAAATGGACTCGATGTACCTCAATCTAGTCTGGGAACTAGTTGATTTGCCGGATGGGGCTCGCCCCATAGGCTGCAAATGGATCTTCAAAAAGAAGAGAGATGCAGATGGCAAGGTACAAACCTACAAGACTAGGTTGGTGGCAAAGGTTTATAGTCAACGCGAGGGCATTGATTATGATGAAACCTTTTCGCCAGTCGCTAAGATCAAGTTCATTAAGATATTACTTGCAATAGTTGCATACTATGACTTTGACATTTGGCAAATGGATGTTAAAACCGCGTTTCTCAATGGAGAACTCGAAGGCACTGTCTATATGTCACAGCCTGAAGATTTTATATCCAAAGAAAAGCCGAATGGAGTATGCAAGTTAAAGAAGTCCATTTATGGACTCAAGCAAGCATCTAGGAGTTGGAATATTTGCTTTGACAAAGCTATCAAATTGTTTGATTTTGTCAGAAGCAAAGAGGATCCATGCGTTTATAGTAAACGCAAGAATGGAAATATTGTCTTCCTTATCATATATGTTGACGATATACTGATAATGGGAAGCGATCGTTCCATGCTGCAATCCGTGAAAGATTGGTTGTCTAGCTCCTTCATGATGAAGGATCTGGGTGAGGCTTCCTACATCCTTGGAATTAAGATCTATCGAGATAGACCTAATAGGATGTTGAGATTGTCTCAGTCTACTTACATAGACAAATTGCTGAGACGTTTCTCAATGGAAAATTCTAAGAAATGATTTCTTCCTATGGGACATGGCATTATATTGTCTAAGAAAGGTTGCCCTTCTAATGACAAAGAAATGAGTTACATGAAGAAGATCCCGTACGCTTCGGCTATAGGATCTATTATGTATGCCATGATATGTACTAGGCCAGATGTGGCTTATGCACTCAGCATGACAGGCAGATTTCAGCAAAATCCCGGTGAGATACACTGGAGAACTGTCAAAACTATTCTTAAGTACCTTAGAAGGACTAAAGAATATTTCTTAGTCTATGGTGGGCAGCCAGAGTTATCAGTTACGGAGTATACTGATGCTAGCTTTCAAACAGACCATGATGACTTCAAGTCTCAGTCAGGATATGTTTTCGTTCTCAATGGTGGTGCAGTGAGTTGGAATAGTTCCAAACAGAGCACAACTGCCGATTCTACCACTGAAGCTGAATATATTGTTGCATCTGAAGCTGCCAAGGAAGCTGTTGCTTTGTTAGAGTTCGTAAAAGAACTAGGTATCGTTCCAAGTGTCAACAGTGCAATACCGTTGTATTGTGACAACACTGGTGCGGTTACGCAAGCAAAGGAACCTAGAGCCACGAACAGAAACAAACACGTTCCCCGGAGATATCATCTGATTAGAGAAATAATAGATAGGGGAGAAGTAAAATTAGATAGAGTACCCACTGATGATAACTTGGCGGATCCTTTCACCAAGCCGTTGTGTATAGCAAAACATAACAAGCACTTTGAGAGCTTAGGTGTTAGACATGTTAGTAGTTGGCTTTGATTCAGTGGGAGTTTATAGTTTGTATGTCTTAGAAACCTTTTTGTGAAGACATTCAAAACTTGATCACATTCTATGATAATATGTTTATCTTATGGGTTTATGCATTTATTAGAATAATTATTTTGATGGTTTGTCATTATTCTTGTGATTGTTCCCTTGAATTATGATTGTCATTTATGGTGTGAGACATAAATGATATAGTATGATTCTAAAATTGCCATAACCGATGGTCATCAAGAATGGGATATTGATGACATACAATAGGTTAGCATGTGGTCTGCATCATATTCTTAGAGAATATAGTGGGTCTCACGACTATTAGATATTAGATATCTATGATGGACACATGAATACTTTGGAGAGTATTGGTACGCCCTACTATTAAACCGTTTGTTTAGTGTCTACGGTTTATTAGTGTGTGGAGTATGTAATGATCCTTTGACCTGAGGTCAATACTCATTTTGTTTGTTAAGTGATGAACTTTGACCAAGCACAACGCTTGCCTCCCAACGGAGGATAAGACACGTCTTGTGTTGGGTTCATCATGAGGCAAATGGAAATGGTAGTTGAGCCAAGAATGGGATTCATTCCTCGATTGAAATTCGAGAGATCACTTAAATTTCTCTATATTATTTGACAATAAAGTCATTGGCCAATGCAAAATATATATTCAATTAAAGTAATTGAATATGATCGAATGTGTCATGTAATAAAGATGAGAAAAATGTTTGATCTATTTGGATAGACACATGGCAGATCCTAGGCTCAATCGGGTGGTTCGTGAATGAAGGGATATTACATAAACTTCATATAAAGGTTGTTTTACGAATTCACGTAAACGTCCTTCATATATCGAGTTCGCTGCGCAACGCAGTCTAGGAGTTTTGTGCAGACTTTAATTAGATTATCGTCGATAATGGGGGCCTGAAGGGTCACACTTTATGTGTATTTTTGTTCCGCTTAAGGGTACATTATTGGTGTTACGAATTATATCTAATGCTAGTCCAAGTGGGAGATTGAAAGTAATGGACTAGATTAGGATATGAGCTTTAATTAATTAATAGGTTATACTAATTAATTAATTAAAGCATTCCAGAATATTAGGCCCATATAACTAGGGTGTATGCGCTATATATATGTCTATTCCCTATTGTAGGGATAATCAATCTTGTCAGACTGAAACACCATATAGTTCAATAAGGGATTTCCTAGCGATCAATTATTGAACAATTGTACCGAGGATAGTTCCTGCGGCGGACGGTATATACGCGTGGATACCTAAAGTGGTGAATCAATCGCGCAATTCAGTCCGATCAATTACGCAACAAGTAAGTTGTTCCAACTTTAGCGTAATTTATGCTCAACGTGTATATCAGTTATAAATCACGATCAATATTCTCGATTACTTATTCCGCTGCGTACATTAGATGGAATCGAGAATAACTAACATCTTCCTCTCCAAGGAAGAAATTAGGGTTCTCGGGGGATTATTCTAAATCGCTTCAAGAGGTGGCAACATTGAAGATTGTTGAAGATTCCAAGATTATTATCATTATTGAGCATTTCTATCTCACTTCCTCTCTTTTCTTATTTTATTTGTGTTCTTGCTTGATAATGTTGGTGATTGAGTTATCTTTAATGATTTGTGAGTAGTTCTCATTGTTTCCCAAGGCTAGGGAGTAGTCCAATCTTCGAAGTTGATGTTCATTTAATTGATTGTTGGATTTAATGTGGATAACGCATGAAAGAAGAATACTTAGATTAGATTAATCCTATAAGTATGGGATTCCAAACATCCAAGCACTAAATTAACAACACAATATCTCACATCTCTCCACAATGACTAAATACAACACTAAGGATGTGTTTATTTAAGGTTGGAAATGTTGAAAAATTGTTGGTTAAAGTACGTAAAGTGAGGAAAAGTAGATAAAAACATAGGTTGGATCCTCTCAATGTATTTGGGATTGGAGAAGTTTAAACAAACACTTTGTAATAATCTTGGATCTATGGTTGTGATGGCACCGGTTGTTCTTGTACATGAAGGAGACAATAAAGAAAAGAAAAAAAAGGAGCACACAAGTGGCGGAAGAAACTTGACAGTACATGGCTATGAAATAAATGCGTATGACAAGCTATGTTCTATTGTCGCTTTCACCATTCCACATTTGTACCAAACATAGATCTTTGAATAACTGTTGGCGCATGAAATTAAGGACCACTCCATGTAATTTTAAAAGATGTATGTGGTGTGTGTGTTTGTGACCAACATCCATCTGAGCCCTAATTCAGGAATTCCGCTGCAAAAGGGACTTTAATTTATGTCTTCTTTTCAAGAAAAAGCTTTTGTCTTTACTTATTTGCGCCGGAGATTATCGATGTTTGGTTAAAAAAAGATGATGAGAGAGAAAATAATCTTGGAGAATTGACAGAAGAGAGCGAGCACAGCATATACTTGTAGGGGAAGTTGACACTGTGGTCCTGTCAGTCCCTCACAAACTCTTTTCTGCTTTGTTTAACTTTTTTACTCATAAATTAGTCTAAGTCCCTTTTTGATCTTATTAATACTAAGGTCACCCTCCTCTATTTCGTATACATGATATAAAATTATTGTATACACGATATAATTATTTCTTGGTACATGTACACGATAATAAAAATTATCGTGTACACGATAAAATTATTTTTAAACATGTACACCATATAAAATTATGGAGTACACGATAAAATATTATCATGTACACGATATAAATTTATGGAATACACATATATATCCATGATAATATTTTATCTGTGCACGATATAAAATTATCGGGTGCACGATAATATTATTTTTGGAGTACACAATATGTACACAAGATATATACACAAGATAATACATGACCGTCACTCACCGTCAGTAAACTTATAACTTAAAACTTAAAACTTAAAACGACCTCTGTGGGTGCGTGTGCTTGCTTCTCTCCTATCAGCTTCCTTCACTCCCTTTCTTGGTTTTTTTTTTTTTTTTTTTAAATGTTCCTTATTTTTCTTTTCTGTATGAAAAGCTAAACCTATGGAAGAGATATTATAACTACACCTCTAGTAACTTCAAGATTAATTCATTCCCAGTCTGCAATGGTCTTTCTGCCATACATATGTGAGGACGTATTTTATCCTACCCAAGCGAATTTAAAATGATTCATCACACACCAAAAAAGTGTATGAAGATCAAAATAATATTAATCATTAAATCTCTTTACACTTTTTGAGTGTATGGTCATATATGAGATTGAAGAGTCATTTTAGGGTTTTGTAGATTATATGTTTCTTGATTGATTTTTTTATTTATTGTTGTTATTACTAACTAATTTAATTTAATTTAATTACTTTGCCCTATATATATTTAAGAAAGTAGACAAAATTGTAACTAATCGTTTCCTATAGAACGCTGCAGCGGGTCTTTGGATGTTGGTTTTGAAGAGGGAGGGGTCGATCTTAGGAAGGTACGGTTCACTGTTCTAAATTTGAATGGATATTAACTTGCATAATACCTTACTTGATAGGGAGTAATATATTTCTGAATAAATACTAATATATTTTAATATGATATATTTTTTCAAAATAAATAATACTCCCTCCGTTCACAAATAAGTGGCATTTTAGATTTTCAGGCGCAATTTAAGAAATTATATAATGGACGACAGCACCCTTCCAATTTTTTCTCCATCATATTTTTTATTACCATAAATTTCTCCAAACCTTCTTTATTTAATATTATAAAGTTTGTAAGGAAATTTTCTTAAATTTAGCTAATGATAATATTGGAAGAAACATGCAAAAAATGCTAGAATGACACTCTTTTGTGAAAAAATTATTATTCCTAAAATGACACTTATGTGTGAAGGGAGGGAGTATCCTTTAGTCTAAACACTAATAACTTTTCAATTTGTTAATAACCTGAATTGGATGAATTTAAAATTCATATAACTGATTATTTATAAAGTATAAGGAAAAATAAATAGATTGAGGAATTTGCCGGCATTACCACAATCTTCCCGAATTATGTTTTTGTTCCCAAAAACAATAAAAACGAATTTGTTTTGTGTTGTATCTAGTTGGTTGAATGAGAAATATTTATGTAAGAGAGAGTGATACTTCAAACGTGTCCTTGCGGCTCCTATTGGTAATTAAAGATGAATTCCTATTTAGAGGAAGTGAAGAATCTATTATCTTGTATCAAATGCAAGCACTTAATTAATAATTTAGATGTGTTTGACTAAGCTTATCTATAACATTTTATAAATTCCAATATCTCGTGATATATTTTTAGAATTTATAAGATTGATGTACTTGTTACTTGGCCTTCATGTCTTTCATTTGCAAGAACAAGATGTTGATTTTCTTGCTATATCATCAACTATGCTGACATTAATTTGGGCGCACTTATGAGCAATTTTGCTTGTTGTAAACATGGATTGCTACTTTTGTTCTTTTTTATTAGCGTGACAAATGTATGATGCCAATTTCGCTACTTCTTTTGCATATAATCATATTCAGATATACTCCTTTCGTTCTAAAAAATAATATCACTTTAGAGTAAATAAAACTATTCAAAGAATCTATATATATATATATATAGCCAAATAAAGGACTTTTATGTAATTTTATCTTTCCCGCCTAAATTATAGTATTTATTATATAATTGACTTTATTTTATTTTATTTATACCATAACTAAGTCATGTCATAAATATATTTTAATTGTGTAGTTATGATCGATATACTTTTTGGCATCACAATGTGTTTTTCACATTACAAAATTGCTATCAACAAATGGATAAATATGGTAGTGAAAGATTTAATAGTTACTTTCATAATAAATTATGAATTTTTTTTAAGTAAATTTATATAACTAATTTTTAGTTATAACCATGATTGAAAGTTAATAGTAACTAAAATATGATTTTTGTTGTTGGCGGAAAGAGTATTTAATACTATAGTATACTAACTTTCTTTATGCTTCAATAATAAAAACAATAAATTTGAATGCTAAAATATTATAAAGTAATTTTTTTAGGCTTAATATCCATGTGCACACTAAACTGTGCAAGATTTTTTCATTTTATGCCTAAATAATTTTTTATTATCAAATAGCAATCTATACTATGAATATTTATAGATCTGCGACCTCCAGCGAAGAATTCAAGTGAGAACGACTAACAAATATTTAAAAATTATAAATAATTTTAAAAAACGTAAAAATAATTTAAAAATCTGTAAAATACTTTAAATTTTAAAATTCATTTAAAATATAAAAAATTAACTGAGAAATGCTAAATTTAAAAAAAAATTATATTCGTAACTATTAGAATTGTATAAAAAAATATTTTTTAAATAACGTTAAAATAATTTGTAGAAAATATAAAATTTAATTAAAAGCTAGAGAATAATTTTTTAATATTTAATTTTATGAAATAATAAGAATTTTTTAAAATAAAAAATTAATAAGTTTGATTAATTTTGAGAATCCTTAAATTATTTTAAAATACATTATAAAAATATAAAAAATCTATATTTGTATAAACCCAAATGAAGGGCTTTTATGTATTTTTTATCTTTCCCGCCTAAACTATATTATTTATTTTATAATTGACTTTATTTTATTTTATTTTATTTATAGTTCCAATAATTAAGTTATGTCATAAATATATTTTAAGTGTGTAGTTATGATTGATATAGTTTTTGGCATCGCAATTTTTTTTTCACATTACAAATTTGCTACCAACAAATGGATAAATATGGTAGTAAAAGATTCAGTATTTACCTTCATAATAAATAAATTAATTTTTAAATAAATTTATCTAACTAATTTGTAGTTATAAGACCATGATTGAAAGTAAGTAGTAACTAAAATATGGTTTTTATTTTTGAGGGAAAGAGTATTTAATACTATAGTATACTAAATTTCTTTATGCTTCAATAATAAAAAAATGAATTTGAATGTTAAAATATTCTAAAGTACTTTTTTTAGGACTAATAACCATGATCACCCTAAACTCTGCAAGGTGTTTTCAATTTTTACCTAAATTATCTTTTTATTATCAAATAGAAACCTATACTCCAAATATTTATGAATCCGTGACCTCCGGTGAAGAATTCAAGTGAGAAAGTTAACAATATATATTTAAAAATTATAAAATTATTCTATAAAAATTAAAAAGTAATTTAGAAAATCTACGAAATACTTTAAATTCTTAAATTCATTTAAAATATAAAAAATTAACTGAAAAATATTAGGTTTAAAAAATTTATATTCGTAAATATTAGAATTGTCTAAAAAATTATTTTTCAAATAAATTTAAAATAATTTGTAGAAAATATAAAAATTAATTAAAAGGTAGAGCATAATTTTTTAAATATCTAATTTTATGAAATAATAAGGATTTTTTAAAAAATAAAATTTGAAAATAATAATTTTAGAATCCTGAAATTATTTAAAAATACATTATAAAAATATAAAAATTGTTCAAATAAAAAATAAATTACTTACGCATTTCCAAAATGATTATTTTCTAACTTCCAAATTATTTTAAACATTTTCAAGAAAATATCAAATTATTTGGATTATCGTGTAATTATTTACTTTTCTTAAAAAATTCATATAACTATTTTATAAAATCTGAAAATTATCTTAAAATCTAAAAAAAAAAAAAAAACATTCAAGATATGTGAAATTATAGATGAAATTTCGAAAGTATTTTTTAAAACTCCAATTTTCTTAAACGAGTTTAAATTAATTTATAAAAAAAATATAAAAATAAGTTAAAATTTAGAAAATATATTTTTAAGAAAATATAATTAATGAAATAAGTAGATTTTTAAATTCATAAAATCAAAATTATGAAATCCTTCTAAAAGATTTAAAATTTAAAACTTTTAAAATTTTATATAAAAACCTCAATTTTTATTAAAAGTAATTTTTAAAAATAAAATTTTTTTGGTCATTTATATTTTAAATGAAATTTCAGAATTTAAAAATATTTATTTAGATTTTTTAAGGTTGCTATTTAATAAAAAATATAGTTTAGGTCTAAAACGAAAAAAAAAAAAAAAAACCTGCATATTTCAGAGTGCAAATTGATATTAACCATTTTTTTATGTATAAATTCTTTATTTATTTGTTTATTTTTTTCTTACAACTTAATGCTTAATAATGTCATAATCTTAGTACAAATCTTATATTCTCATGCCATTAAAAATGATAAGTTGTATTCAACAATATTTATATCATTTGTTGAGATCTCCTTTAATTGATATAACAAACTGTATTTCTCTTTACGTGAATTATTATAAACAAATATCAAACCATTGTTAACTATATGAGCAGTTTCTACAACGACAACCGCATAGGTTTGTAAATCTTAAAAAATACAATTTACTCCAACTATAACTCGAAACATTGTGTTATTTATTTATTTTTCAAGAGACACATTTTATGATTTGATTGTTTATAAATATTTGTGATAAAAACTTTACGGTTTTAGTAACTTTAATTATACATACACATAATAATGATTTAAACTTTTAATTTTAGCAAGTCTACATTATCATTAATAATATAAAAGTTATTATTATTGTAAAATTGTATAATTTTAAATTATTATTTATATTTATAAGATAACATGCCGCACATCGCGCGTGAACATAACTAGTTGTTATTTAAGAAAGGAAAAGAGAAAAAAAAAACCAAGAAACTACAATTCTTCCAATGTAACTCCTTAATATATTCAAACAAATTTCCTTTAAAATCTCACAATTTTGCCAATCTCTAATTCAACAATTACTTAGTTGATCATATTTCCTTATTCCACAATCTTAAAGAATGACTTTATTTTCTTATACATTCTATCGTTTGTAAAATTGGAATATGTAGGATTATATTTGTCATTTCCACCAACCCATAATTTTTTCAAAAAAATCGAAAGTGACACTTTATTTGGAAGGGAGGGAGTACTGTCTAAACAGTTTTAGAAATATTTTGTGATTAAAATTCAATGCATTATTATGTTTGCAAAAGATAATAACTTGTTGAAGGTCCAGTAAGGGGAATCTGTGTTTGTGGGTGGTTTATGGTGCGGAAAAAATTATTTTTAGTCCTGTATATTAGGTTTTGTTTAGAAAAAATTATGTATGTTAAAAAATTTAATTTTAGTCCTGTATGTTTTAAAAATTGCACAATTTAGTTAAGGACACTGACTATCGGCGACAACCAATTTGGACGAAATTAGACTAATACATTTGGGACTTTCGAATGTTGATGTTTATATGTCAAGTATTTCTCTGGATGACATGCCATATCAAATTACTTTAGTAGCTAGCCAATAAAAAAACAGTTAAACCCTAATTTTCGTGTGAGGTGTATCTTTTCATTTTATTTTTCTTTCTTGCTTCATCTTTTCCAAATTTATTAGTCACATGCGATTTCCACCAAATTGGTCGTCGGCGATGATCAATGTCCTTAAATTGGACAATTTTTCAAATAAACAGGATTAAAATTAAAATTTTCTAATATACAGATTTTTTACTAAACAATACCTAATATACAGGATTAAAAATTAATTTTCTCACTTTATGATGCTTATCACTAATGATACTCCTTGTAATAGTATGCATTGGGCCTCTTGGGAGAAATTATGTCACCCTAAGGAGGAGGGTGGACTTAGATTTCGAGATTTTGTGTCCTTCAATAAGGTGATGCTTGCAAAGCAGGGTTGGAGGATAATTTCAAACCCAAATTCTCTTGTTGCTCGGATTTTTAAGGGGAGGTATAATAAGCATTGTGATATTATGGAAGCTAACAGTGGCTCTAATCCGTCTTTTATTTGGAGATCATTGTGTTGGAGTAGAGAGATTTTGGATAAGGGCTTAATCAGGCGGCCACTTCTGTTGTGAAGGTGTCCTATTTTATTATAAAGGGGAGGAGGTGGGATGAACACAAGTTGCAACAAGTCTTTCTCCCATTTGAGATTTATGCCATCCGAAATATTTTGTTGACTCAAGACCCACGGACGGATAGTAGATATTGAAAATTTGAAGATAATGGTTAATACTCGGTCAAGAGTGGCTATCGGGTGGAGGTTAGAGGATTTTGTCCTGCTACTTCTTTGGTGCATCGGACCTCGAGGTGGTGTAAATTCTTGTGGGCTCTATCTCTCCCACCTAAGGTAACGATGTTTTATGACAGACTTCGTCTAATTACCTTGCATTTCCATTTAATTTGTATAATCATCATGTTCATATACCTCCTTCATGTTTGAGTTGTGGGTATTCTGTTGGTCCCACAATGCATAGACTATTTTTTTGTTCACGGGTTAAGTCTTTTTGGAAGAATAGCTGCTTTTGGGTTTCTCTTAAAAGAGGTGCAATATGGAACTTTTTTGGAATGTGTGGATGTGATATATGCATTGTTTGGGGTTGATTTGCTTCGCCTATTTGTTTTGGCGACTTGGAATATGTGGCGGTCGCTGTGTATTTTTAGACATGATCAGAATCAGGTGCAGAGTGGCTTCATGGTCGAGTGTGGAGGCACAATTTCAACAGTTTGATCGAGTGTCTCGGGCCTTCAGCCTTGTTGGGTAGGCTTGATGGAAGTGGCTACTGTTATTTGGGAACCACCCTCTTTAGGATCATTCAGGCTCGATGTTGATGCGGCTGTCAATGTAGATAAGGGTCGATATGGTTTGGGGTTTGTGTTGCAAAATCATCTTGGTGAGGTGGTTGTGGTGGTGTCTCATGTGATTGGGCTACCCATATCAGTTAGGGCACCTGAGTTAGAAGCAATTCTAAGTGGAAAACGTTTTTGTCTGGAGTGTGGATATGATAACTTGTTGGTTTATTTAGATTCCTTACTCGCCGTGCGGGCAATCACGAGGCAAGATGAAGTCTTGGATTATTGTGGGATTTTGGTGGACGATATTCGAGCTTATTTGGATGGGCGGTGTCGGTTTCATATGCCTAGAGTATGCAATAGTGTTGCTCACAAATTAGCTAGTTTTTGTATTTCTTTTACATCTACCACTTCGTTTGTTTCGAAGGGAGATGACTAGGGATGTAAACGAGCCGAACCAAGCCGAACAGTACCAGGCTCGAGTTCGGCTCGTTTAATTTTTAGTGGGCTCGAGTTCGGCTCGAACTTATAAAAGTGTGTTCGAGTTTGGTTCGTTATATAATTACCAAGCTCGCGAATAGTTCGAGTTCGATTCGGCAAAAGCTCGATAACATAATAAAGCAAACTTAAGTTCGAGCTCGGTTCGAAAAAGCTCGAAAACATAGTTTGAGCTCAGATTCGTGAAAAGCTCGATAACATAGTTCGAGGTCGCGTTCGTGAAACCTGTAATAAAGCTCGAGAGTCACTAAAACAAAGCTCGTTTATAGACTAAGCTCAGTTTCTGTAACAGCCCGATTTTCTGGACTATTTTTAAGTAATTATAAACCCCAAAATCAAGCCATGATATTTAATTTATTTAATTAAATACTATATTTTAAAATCAAGCCATTACGAAAATAGTAATTTAACATAATCATATATAAAGTCACAATATTTTACAAAATAAAGTATATTAAAATCAATATTAAAAATATACGAAATATTTTAAATACTTTAAGAATTTTGATGATAGTATTAAGTAATTGGCAGCGGAAAATATAATTTGTTCAAACCACGCACATCTTAAACATTCCTTCAATCAAATTGACATTCTAGTATTAATCACTGATAATTTGTTAAGTGTCTAGAAAATGTAAAAACTTATTAAAATATTTCTCAATTATGACTCTAACACATCAATTCACCATAATAATTTTTATCAAGTACTCAATCATAATTACGAACTATATAAATCACCTTAAACTCCTAGCATATCATAATTTCATAAGATCTCAACTACCACATATTACAAGTCCAAAACTTCACCATACTTTTGAAATAATGTAAATCCTAAATCATAAACACCTATTGCACACATTTAATTATTAAGTCCAAATAAAAATAATTTATAACTTTATACCACAATATGTTTTCCGGCTCCGCCTCTGCTTCCATTGCTCATTCCATTTCTACCTGAGGTTCAATAATGGATTGGGGTGAGCTTCCTTCAGCTCGTGGGAATTACAGTTTATCACATTAATTATAAATACAAAGAGGCATACAATGTAACAATTATCATAATGATGCGCTTGTATTGGCAAGACACATAGAGCTAACTTGTATTGGCAAGTACCATAATGGTAATGAGCTAAACTTGTATTGGCAAGTAGCATAATGACAATGAGCTAAACTTGTATTGGCAAGTAGCAAATTGAATAGTCACTTGTATTGGCAAGTAACAACTTGAAGAATAAGTGCACATGTATACAGTCAAGTAAAAATAATTAAAGCGATAAACAATAAACCCCCACCTGGAAAAGTGTGATGTGTGATATGCAAATGCTTGAATTAGTCCAAAGTCCTAGGCCCGTACTCACGCTTTTCAAATTCTACAATTAATGAAAAAGGAGGAATATTTTAATAATGAGTATACAACTCATCTCAACAAGAAAACGTAAGTAAGGAAATGAGAATTTAAGAAAGATTGAAAATAATAATATAATAATAACATCATCATCAGATTGTGAGAAAAGACTACAAATGGTATGGTTGAGGAAACATGAATATATATTGAATGTTGTGATTTTCTTTTTGGAAGCAGTGGGCTTGGTAAAAAAAATATTGGCCCAATTTGAAGATAACGTGTTGAAAGTTGGGTTTAGATGAGTATGTGGGCTGGAAACAGAAAAATGGAATTTTGGATTTAGATAGTCTCCCTCCTCCTTTCCATACGGACTGATACACGCCCTCCACCGCCATTGTCCATTTTCCTCCTCTTCGTCAAATGCACAGCTACACCCTTAGAATTCTATTTTATCTTCTCTTTATCGACGGCGACCGGAGACTGCGGAAAAGTACCGTAGTCGGTCGGATAAGTGGCGGTGGTGGGTCGAAATTGGGTTCAAGGATTGGGGTCGAATTTGCCGGCGGAATTTGCCGAAAAAGTTTTGGGTAAGGACGAGTTGGCTTAAGAAATTCAATAACCAGAATTTGAAGAATTCCTTACCTTCTTTGCTTCTTTGCAGTAGACAATAAAAGGGAAAGAAAAGATTCTTATATTTATAAGAAGTAAATACGTTTGGTTACAGCTTCCAGTTTTCACCACTCCACTACTCCCACCTTTCACCCACGTTCTCACACCTTACACCCACTAAGAAAATTCCTGTAACTGATATGATATATCTCCATCTACGGTAATATCCTTAATTCTTTGGGCTCAAATTGAGTCAAACTAGTGGTTGGGCCTATACTTTGGGCTGATAATACAGATGTATGTGATGATGAGTAGAAAATCTGTTTAAGCAAATGGACCTTAAAATGCGGACTTAAAAAAAATATAACTAAAAATTGATGGCCCATTAATTATATATTTGGACTAGACAGCCCAAATATAAATTATTAATCACATGAAATAGGTTGGCTTATGAATAAAATAAATGATGATTGAAAATAAAATCACACAAATTGGTAAAATAAATAGGCGGAATTTTCCGGGCGTTACATCCCACCTCCGTTGGAAAAAATTTCGTCCTCGAAAATTAATAATGTAATATGATTATAAAAAAATCAGGATATCGCGCACGCAACTCTTCCTCGCGTTCCCAAGTAGCTTCTTCAACACTATGATTTCGTCATTGGACCTTGACGAGAATCGTTTCTCGATTTCTCAACTTCTGAACCTTTCTATCAAGTATCGGTTGAGGGTACTCAACATATGTCAAATCTTCATTCACTTCCACTGTCAAGTAGTTGATGATGTGACTCGGATCGTGTACATACTTTCTCAGCAAAGATACGTGAAAAACATTGTGCACTCTCGAAAGTGCTGGCGGTAGAGCTAAACGATATGCCAAGTTTCCAACTTGGTCAAGAATCTCGAACGGGCCTACGTATCTTAGCCTCAACTTGCCTCTCTTACCAAAACGAATAACACCCTTGGTCGGGGCTACCTTGAGAAATACTTTCTCTCCAATACTGAACTCAAGATCTTTCCTACGCTTGTTCGCATAAGACTTTTGGCGATCTTGAGCTATTTTAATCCTTTCTCGAATCTTCTCTACCACTTTAATCGTCTCTTCCAACATTACTGGAGCCTCAAATCTTCTCTCACCAACTTCGTCCCAATAAACTGGAGACCTACACTTTCTTCCGTACAATGCTTCATACGGAGTCATGCCAATCGTTGCATGAAAACTGTTGTTGTAAGCAAACTCCACTAACGGCAAGAGTCGTTCCCAATTACTTCCATTGTCCAAAACACATGCTCTCAACATGTCCTCAAGTGTTTGTATTGTCCTTTCTGACTGACCATCAGTTTGCGGATGATAAGTTGTACTGAAATTCAACTTAGTTCCCAAAGCTTCTTGCAAACTACCCCAAAACGTGATGTGAAGCGAGTATCTCTGTCCGAGACGATAGAAACGGGGACTCCGTATAATTTCACAATCTCTTGGATATCAGTTGGGCATACTGATGCATCTTGAAACTCAACTTTACTGGGATAAAGTGAGCTGACTTCATGAGTCGATCCACTACAACCCAAATTGCATGATTTACTCTTTCCGATCGTGGTAAACCCACCACAAAGTCCATAGTGATGTGTTCCCACTTCCACTCTGGAATCTCAAGAGACTTCAACAATCCTAAAAGACGTTGATGCTCAGTTTTAACTTGTTGACAAACGATACATTTTCTGACAAAATCGGCAACATCTCTCTTCATACCTTCCCACCAAAACATTACTCTCAAGTCTTGGTACATCTTTGTACTGCCCGGGTGAGCGGTATATGGAGTATTGTGTGCTTCTTCCAATTCTATTCTCTTCAACTCCGTAATATCGGGCACACAAATTCTCCCCTCAAAATACAATGTATCATCCTTAGACAACTCAAACCCTTTGCCCTCTTCGGCAAGAACATGCTCTCTCATCTTGAGCAGAAATGCATCTCGAGTTTGGCCTTCCTTAATTCTCTCCTTTAGAGTCGGTTGTACCACTAAAGCTGCTAAGACTGAATTCACAGACTTTGGTGGTGTAACTATTTCAAGGTTCATCTTTGAGAATTCCTTGACTAGTTTCTCCTCCCTAGTCAAGATACAGGTCAATTCTCCTTTTGCTTTGCGGCTAAGTGCGTCTGCTACCACATTAGCCTTCCCGGGATGGTAGTGAATAGTACAGTCATAATCTTTCACTAACTCTAACCATATCCATTGCCTCATATTTAGCTCCTTCTGTTTGAAAAGATACTTTAGATTCTTGTTATCTGTGTATATTTCACACTTACCTCCATAAAGGTAATGCCGCCAAATCTTCAAGGCATGAACTACTGCAGCAAGTTCAAAATCGTGAGTTGGATAGTTCAACTCATGTGGCTTTAGTTGCCGTGAGGCATAAGCAACTACCTTTCCACTTTGCATCAAAACGCATCCCAAACCTTGCTTCGATGCATCACTGTAGATCACGAACTCCTTCGTCGGATTAGGGATGGTCAAAACTGGTGTAGCAGTGAGTTTGTGCTTCAGTTCTTGGAAACTATTCTCACACTTCTCGTTCCACAAGAACCTTTCTCCTTTCCTTGTCAATCGAGTCATTGGAGTAGATATCTTTGAAAATCCTTCAATAAACCTTCGGTAGTAACTGGCGAGTCCTAAAAAGCTACGCACTTCATTAGCATTGGTTGGTGTCTTCCAATCATTGACAGCCTCAACCTTCGCCGGATCAACCTCAATTCCTTGAGCAGTGATTACATGACCAAGAAATGCAACTCGATTGAGCCAAAAATTCACACTTACTGAACTTTGCATACAACTTCTCCTTGTGAAGTGTATCAAGAACAATCCTTAAGTTGTTCATTCTTGGTTCCATCATTCGAATACAGTTGTATGTCATCTATAAATACAATGCTGAACTGATCCAAAAAGGGACGAAGGACTCTATTCATCAAATCCATGAAAACTGCAGGCGCATTGCTCAACCCAAAGGGCAACACGATAAACTTGTAATGACCATACCTCGTACGAAACACCATTTTTGGAATATCACTATCCTTGACCTTCAATTGGTGATAACAAGATCTCTTATGTATCTTCAAGAATACTCCAGAACCTCTAAGTTGATCAAACCAGTCTTCTATCCTTAAAAAGGATGTTTGTTCCTTATCGTGAGTCGGTTAAGCTCATGATAGTCCATACACATCCTCATCGAACCATCCTTCTTCCTCATAAATAAGAGTGGTGCACCCCATGGCGACACGCTCGGTCGGGCAAAACCCAAATTAAGCAGCTCTTAGATTTGCATATTTAACTCTTGCAATTTCTTTGGCGCCATTCTGTAAGGGGCTTTTGATATTGGTGTTGCACTAGACACAAATCAATTGTGAACTACACTTGTCCATCCAGTGAAATTCCCGGTAATGTCTCCAGAAAAATAAATTTGGATATTCTTTGACAAGGGGTACATCAGTTATTGTCTTCTTTGAGGTTGTTACTCCCGTTATATTCACAAAAAAATCATTGACACTTTGTTTCCTTAACCACTTCACCAAAAGAGGAGCCAAACGGAACATCTTGTGTTAAACTTCTACTAGTACATGGTTATTGTCATTCCTCCTTGAGTCAAATCCATGAACTCCCTCTGCATCTTATCCTTATAAATACGTGGGAAGTATTTTTCCATTACAATCTCTTTAAATATTCTCCACGTAAGAGCATTGCATTCATCCACCAGGCAAAACCTCCAATAGTACTACACCCTTACATATTCTTTGAGTTAAAAAGCAGCACAAGAAATATTTATAGCATCCTTACAACCCATACTCTCAAAGGTATCCTCTAACGTTCTCACCCATTCTTCAAGCATTTTGTGGTCATGAAAGGTAGGCGGTCTGAACTGATTAATCACCCTTGACTGTGTTTGTTCTTGTGTTGCAACTGGGGTGATTATTGCTCCCCAAAGTAAAGTAGCTAGTCCAACGAGTAGTTGTTGAGGGTTGAGGTTAGCAGCATCAGTAGCAGTACTCTCAGTTGTGTGTCGTGCTCAGTGAACTGGGTTACGTGCCCTGGTGTTCGGGTTAAAGTGACGGTGACCATTGTCCTTTCAATGGATCACCTACCGCGTAGGTCATCGGATTGCAAGAGAATAGGTAGGATAATGATAACGTGTAATAATATGTAATACTAAATTACTATGTCAAAAGAAAATTATGAGATGAAATGAAATTAGTAACTCTAAATGCTAATGATCATAAACCCACGAGTCAACACGAGCCAAAGGAGAAGAGTGAATAGCAATGGTTGTGTGCTTACGTGTGGTCTCATGTGTATGTGTCATGCAATATATAATATAATATGGGTTATGATAATGCAACAATAATGATAATAGCAATATGTATCATGATTGAACATTGTATTGAGTGATAGCATGACTGGGTAATTGTATTGCAAAATGTCGTGAATGATTGAATGCATTGAAATGAATAATTGAAACTGGTACCTTCGAACTGAGCGCTGAAGTAGAGGCAGCCGAAAACATATGGTATTGGAGAACTTGATTTTATTTTTTTATTTTAATTCATTTGACATGAAAATTTTTAGGAGAGACGGGTCTACGGGAATGTAAATCGCGCTCTGATACCACACTGTAACAGCCCGATTTTCTGGACTATTTTTAAGTAATTATAAACCCCAAAATCAAGCCATGATATTTAATTTATTTAATTAAATACTATATTTTAAAATCAAGCCATTACGAAAATAGTAATTTAACATAATCATATATAAAGTCACAATATTTTACAAAATAAAGTATATTAAAATCAATATTAAAAATATACGAAATATTTTAAATACTTTAAGAATTTTGATGATAGTATTAAGTAATTGGCAGCGGAAAATATAATTTGTTCAAACCACGCACATCTTGAACATTCCTTCAATCAAATTGACATTCTAGTATAAATCACTGATAATTTGTTAAGTGTCTAGAAAATGTAAAAACTTATTAAAATATTTCTCAATTATGACTCTAACACATCAATTCACCATAATAATTTTTATCAAGTACTCAATCATAATTACGAACTATATAAATCACCTTAAACTCCTAGCATACCATAATTTCATAAGATCTCAACTACCACATACTACAAGTCCAAAACTTCACCATACTTTTGAAATAATGTAAATCCTAAATCATAAACACCATATTGCACACATTTAATTATTAAGTCCAAATAAAAATAATTTATAACTTTATACCACAATATGCTTTCCGGCTCCGCCTCTGCTTCCATTGCTCATTCCATTTCTACCTGAGGTTCAATAATGGGTTGGGGTGAGCTTCCTTCAGCTCGTGGGAATCACAGTTTATCACATTAATTATAAATACAAAGAGGCATGAAATGTAACAATTATCATAATGATGCGCTTGTATTGGCAAGACACATAGAGCTAACTTGTATTGGCAAGTACCATAATGGTAATGAGCTAAACTTGTATTGGCAAGTAGCATAATGACAATGAGCTAAACTTGTATTGGCAAGTAGCAAATTGAATAGTCACTTGTATTGGCAAGTAACAACTTGAAGAATAAGTGCACATGTATACAGTCAAGTAAAAATAATTAAAGCGATAAACAATAAACCCCCACCTGGAAAAGTGTGATGTGTGATATGCAAATGCTTGAATTAGTCCAAAGTCCTAGGCCCGTACTCACGCTTTTCAAATTCTACAATTAATGAAAAAGGAGGAATATTTTAATAATGAGTATACAACTCATCTCAACAAAACGTAAGTAAGGAAATGAGAATTAAAGAAAGATTGAAAATAATAATATAATAATAACATCATCATCAGATTGTGAGAAAAGACTACAAATGGTATGGTTGAGGAAACATGAATATATATTGAATGTTGTGATTTTCTTTTTGGAAGCAGTGGGCTTGGTAAAAAAAATATTGGCCCAATTTGAAGATAACGTGTTGAAAGTTGGGTTTAGATGAGTATGTGGGCTGGAAACAGAAAAATGGAATTTTGGATTTAGATAGTCTCCCTCCTCCTTTCCATACGGACTGATACACGCCCTCCACCTTTCCATACGGACTGATACATGCCCTCCACCGCCATTGTCCATTTTCCTCCTCTTCGTCAAATGCACAGCTACACCCTTAGAATTATATTTTCTCTTCTCTTTATCGACGGCGACCGGAGACTGCGGAAAAGTACCGTAGTCGGTCGGATAAGTGGCGGTGGTGGGTCGAAATTGGGTTCAAGGATTGGGGTCGAATTTGCCGGCGGAATTTGCCGAAAAAGTTTTGGGTAAGGACGAGTTGGCTTAAGAAATTCAATAACCAGAATTTGAAGAATTACTTACCTTCTTTGCTTCTTTGCAGTAGACAATAAAAGGGAAAGAAAAGATTCTTATATTTATAAGAAGTAAATACGTTTGGTTACAGCTTCCAGTTTTCACCACTCCACTACTCCCACCTTTCACCCACGTTCTCACACCTTACACCCACTAAGAAAATTCCTGTAACTGATATGATATATCTCCATCTACGGTAATATCCTTAATTCTTTGGGCTCAAATTGAGTCAAACTAGTGGTTGGGCCTATACTTTGGGCTGATAATACAGATGTATGTGATGATGAGTAGAAAATCTGTTTAAGCAAATGGACCTTAAAATGCGGACTTAAAAAAAATATAACTAAAAATTGATGGCCCATTAATTATATATTTGGACTAGACAGCCCAAATATAAATTATTAATCACATGAAATGGGTTGGCTTATGAATAAAATAAATGATGATTGAAAATAAAATCACACAAATTGGTAAAATAAATAGGCGGAATTTTCCGAGCGTTACAGTTTCTAAATGAAAACATTTACTAAAAGTCATAGTTGGTCTGGTAGTATAAGACCTTTGCCTTATTTTAAATGGTCTAGAGTTTAAATCTCATTGAACACATATATTTTTGAAATATATATATATATATATATATATATTTTCGAGCCGAGCTTACGAGCCTGAGTTCGTGAACAGGCTCGCGAGCTTACGAACCAAATACTTGCAGGCTCTAGTTCGGCTCGAAAATTTTGTCGAGCTCGAAATTGAGCTCGAGCTCGGTTCGTTTAGGCCAGCGAACGATCCCGAACAAATATTTTTTCGAGCCGAAACTCGAATAGCTCGCGAACAGCTTGGTTTGATTACATCCCTAGAGATGACGTGCCGATTTGGCTTCGTAATCTTGTACTTAAAGACTATTGTTAAGTAATAAGATTCTTGATTTGCTCAAAAAAAAAAAAAAAAGTAGTCACCAATAATATATTATTTGTAAGCACTTGTTATCATAAAACTCTATTCAAATTATTTAACCATTTTCAGACTACTTCTTTAAGACAGTTTGTTGTTTCAGAAAAAAATATATGAAACGCATTCGAGACGATTTTTCCGCCTTACGTATATTATTTGCAATCGGGTTATTAGGACGATTAATTAGTGACGACATGTTATTCTAATAATAAAGCTATGACAAATATTCATTAATTGAGACCACTTTTATTGTCTCAAAATACCATTTTTCTTGTATCAAATTCATAATCATGAGATCGTTGAATCCAAACACAATCCTGATGTTTCATCTTATAATGATTTCAGATTCTTAATATCTCAGAGTGAACTAGATTAATGCATAATTGCCTGAATATATCTCTTTCTTATTTTTCCAGTTGAATTGACTCTCCGATTGGTATTCTTGTATCTCAAGTTTTAGTTAATTTGCATGTTGTCACCTAAACATCTTGTTCTAAACAGAAGGTTTATTTCAATATAAGTCTAGCCGAAGCACTTGAGCATAATTTATCACAATTTTGAGTTGGTGTATTGCTGCTCTTGATTTTTGTACTCCACAGGTTTCAATCACCAGTCAGTTCAATTCTTCAATGAAAATAATAGTACTATTTGTCATTGTCTGGAAGTATTTTTCATTTCTTTTCCTTTTTTAGTATTTGTGTGTAAAAAAATTTAAAAGTGAGTAGTATTTGAGAATTAAATGATGTTGACCAAAACTTTACAATTTAAGTGTTTGAGAAATAAGTATTTCTAGTCTCTTAAGAAAAAAAAAAAGAAAAAAGAAAAAACAGAAGTAAGATTGTAGTTACTTACAACTTATGACTAAAAACTTAATTATTTAAGTAGAAATTATAAATTGAAAATATTCCAAATTTACTTAAATTTTGGGAAAAACTCAAAAGTAATTGAATAAAGCAATGAAAAGCATTCCCTCCCTGACATTTCAACTTATAGGGTTTTTTTAAAATTAATGTGTTAATTGACCGGAGCACATCTCTGATTAATTGTAGGTAAAGGTCACAATCTCGTATTTTTGTCCGTGGTTTTTGATTACATGTAAGGGCCAACTTAATTGGGAGATTGGAGGTAGGTAATGAGAATGATAGAGGACATATTCTCATTTATCTTGCTTCGTACATTATGAATAAGTTAATCATCACCATATTTTATTAACAATTCCTCCCACATCATTCTATAGAGTAATTGACCCTTATTCATACCTATTATCATTGTTATTACTAAGTTTATACTAAGCGGCCCCTAAATTTAATTGTGAATCCAGCATTTTATAAACTTGAGTTAACATCGTTTCGGTCACTCGCATCGCATCCTGTTATGCTTTTAATTTAAGTTCCGTATGAACATGAAGTTAGTTGTGTTCCATCTCCTCCCTCTCTTAACTGCATCATCAGCTTCTTTAGTAGCTGTTTGCTTATTTTATTGTTGTCAAAATGAGCAACATTATCTTATGCTGATTGCGACTTACTTAGAACAGACATTTTTATTTGGCATACTGGACTAAACTAGTTGTTGAAATTACTCATGACAAAATGTCAATTTTAGTCTTTGTATATTAGACCTTAATATTTATAAAAATTATGTGTATCAGATTATTTTAATTTTAGTCATGTATAATTCAATAGTCGCTGTTGCTGATGGCTAATTTTGTCGGAATTAGTCACTTGGGGAAAATCAAGAAGAATGCAGATGTGTCAAATATTTGCAGCATGCCTCCTCATAAATTAAAAAAAAGAAAAATTGGGCCCAATTTTTGAAATAATTTTGTATGTTATCTTTCAACAATTTAGTCTTGGTCTTCCTCCTTGTAGCAGCGGACTTCGCTCTGCAATCTTGAAGAGTGTATTTATTTTAATCGCAGTTCTACAATGAAGACCCAATTGTTAGATCCCGTTGTTAAACAAGTTATTTGGCCAATTGTTGTTAATGGGAGTCTCTCGGGTGGGTCTAGCGTAGAGAATTATAAGCGCAAGCCTCTATGTTTTCAAATTGTCTGGCGAAAAAGCAACGGAGAGATTTCTGATTGTTAATTGTTTCAACACGAAACCATTCGGAAATTGCCAACTTGTGAAAATACGAGTGGCTAAATCGGGAAAAAAAAACGTACGCAAGGTTGTGGTAGAGGTGAAGAATTTCAGCGGTAATGGCAGGATAAACCATCATCGCCTGCGATATTATTTGACTTATATGTATTTGCCGTGAAATTAAGGAACGAGCGAATCACAATACGGTTTTTTTACCGTTGAAAAAGTGGCCATTTGAAATTTTTTTGTTCCAATAATTAAATTTTAATGAAAAAATAATTTCAACGGGCAATTCTAACGGAGACTTATCTTTGGAAATTTTTTTCCAACCGCTTCTGCCGTTAATTTTTTTTTTCAACAGCTATTCCAACGGCAAAAGTTGTTGGAATTATTTCCAAAATTCTAACGGCTCATCTTGCTATTGAAATTATTGTTAGAAATTTTAAAAATTCCAACGGATTTATGCTCCGTTAAAATTTGGCAGTTTTCTTATAGGTGAAAACTTTAAAAATATAGTTACTAAATTAGCTCTACAAATTTCACCTAATCAGATTTTTGCTGTTTCTAAAATTATATGAAAGAATCTCATTATAAAAGAGATAATTAATTTTAAAAGAAACTTAAAAATTAAATCAAATAAAAGGAATATGATACACTATAGTTGCCTTGTCAAATACATATTTTTTTATTGTTGTTAGTCAAGAACTATAAGAAATTATGAAGAATCGAATAAAAAAAAAGTATAATTATTTGTTCTAAAAGGGAATAAGAATATAAGATATTAAGAATATTTAGGTTTATTTCATGGCATTAGCTTAGCTAAATATTAAATGAAATATAATAGAAAATTTCATTAGTTGTGAGATGAATTCGAAGTAAAAAATGACTCTTACCAAATAAATAAAACTTTATAAATTAGCTCTAAAAATCTCACATAATCAGATTTTCTATTTTTTCTAAAATTATATGAAAGAATTTCATTACAAAATGAAAGATGATAAATAACATAAATAAGAGCTTATACTATTATTCATTATTCTAACTTTATGTATATGATTTTTTTCTTTTGGTTGATAATCACAAAACTTATTTGTATCACCATGAAAACACCAAAACTTAATAGTTTTATAAACATTCCATATCTATATAACTCTATTGCATCACTATTCGAAATTAAAAGTCTTGTAATCATAATCCTAACATAGAAGTCAAATTTTGGTGTTACTAAAGTCCTACTATTAAACTATAAGATGTTTAATTTTCTATCTTTTTTATAGATATATAAATATATTTTGTGTAAATTTCAACTATTTAATACTCTCCCTCTCTCTCTCTATTTCTCTGTCTCTCTATAAATGATATGGAACTCACCGGTGGATTTTTTTATAGAGCCCACCACTAATGTGTTCCTCCACCTCACCCCCACTCCATTAATAAAAATACGCTACATATATTTTTTCGCCCATTCCTTCCTTCCTCATGTTTTCACGCGCACCTTACCAATAATTATTTTTTTTCACTAAACAAAACACGCTATATATATTTGTTTCACGGATTCATTCCTGGCATTTTACTTAGAAAAATCAGCTTTTTTCACTAAGCCATAATTTTTTTCCACCAAAATTATTCATCCATTTCTTTTGCAAAAGCAATTGCCGGAGAAAAAGAAATAGATAATATAAAAAGCAATTTAATGAAAAACTATATTGGTAGATGAAGAATATAAAATTAACCTGCTCAGCAACTTGTGAGAGCAAATTGGATTGCGGAAGACACGATTTTTTTTTTTTTTTAATCAAGTGATCCAAATCGAACCAAATAAGATCATATTGTAGGTATTATTAATTTTGCTAGATTTTAGATTATATTAATTGTTAAATGATATTGGATTCTGAATTATGTATCTCCTCTTTGTTTATTATTATTATCAATCAGTGTGATTTTTTCAAAATATATCATAATTAATTTAATATTAGTTTAATATTCAAAGTATATGTAGCATATTTTGTTCGTGGGAAAAAATAATTTAAAAAATATTTTTTTGGAAAATTCTAAAAAAAAAACTGATTTTCAAAAATAAGATGCGATGAATGAATCTGTGAAAAAATATATGTAGCATGTTTTTCTTAGTGAGAAAGAATAATTGAAAAATAGTTTTTGGTATGGTACGCGTTAAAAAATAAGGAATAAAATGATTTTTTATAAGGTGCACGTGAAAAAATAAGAATGTGAAAAAAATAAAGAATGGAGGAGTGCGTGAAAAAATATATTAGCGTGTTTTTATAAGGAGTGAGTGGTAAGGTGGAGGAACACATCAACGATGCGCTTTATAAGAAAATTTATCGGTGGATTCCATATTATTACTCTGTGTTTATATATATATATATATATATATATATATATATATATATATATATATATATATTTATATATGCTTTTAGATTGTTGGTAATGGGTCTTTCTCTTTTCACAAAAAGAACCCAATTACAAAAACTATACAAAATTTATAAAGAATCGAAGAAAATAAAAATAAATGAAAAGAAAAAAATATATTTTACTAAAAATGAATAGTGATAATATAAGATATTATGAATATGTAGGTTCAACTTACGTCATTAGTTGAACTAAATATCATATGAAATGTGATAGAAAATTTTATAAGTTGAGGTTTAGAGATGAGTAATATAATGTATTTACTAAAAGTGAATAACAACAACAACAACAACAACAACAACAACAATAATAATAATAATAATAATAATAATAATAATAATATAAGATATTATGAATATTTTTGTTCAATTTACGTCATTAATTGAAAAAAAAAAAAATCACATGAAGAATCAAAGAAAAAAAAATTAATATAATCTATTTTATTAAAAAAGAATATTGATAATAATATAAGATTATATGAATATCTAGGTTCAGCTTACGTCATTAGTAGACTAGATATCATATGAAATGTAATAGAAAATTTCGTAAGTTATTGAGAGATGAATTTGAAAATTTCGTAAGTTATTAAGAGATGAACTTGAATTATAAAACGACTCTTACTTAATATATAACACTTTAAAAATAAAGTTACTAAATTAGTCATAAAAAATTCACTAATCGTTTTTCTTTTTCTACAATTACATAAAAGAATCTTATTATAAAAGAGATAAGAAATTTAAAAAGAAACTTTAAAAAATATATATATAATGTTATGTATAGTTCAAATTATGTCATTAGATAAATTAGATATCATATTCATGAATTAATAGATGATATTTGAACTATATATTACTCTTAGCAAATAAATAAAACTTTGAAGATATAATTTCTAAACTAACCTTAAAATTTAAATTTCATCCCAATCTCCAATGGACGCAAATTAGCTGCCACTACTTATGCCGGTCACCTAATTGGAGCTGAACCGGCCACAACTATCCCTCAACACAAAATCCACACCATACTTTCCACCATCAAGCCGTAATTCCCTGATGAATGAGACGCCTGTAAGCACATTTGACTGTAAAATAAGCATTCACCTGAAATTTCCAATACTGGCGATTAGGAGCTGAGATTGGTCCTCCAATTAAGAAATTCAATTGCTCGTCATTTTGTCTTCAAGTTGCAGCTGACCATTGCTAGATCTCCATATCATGAACCTATGTGATTTATATACACTTGACTATTTTCTTAAATATAAAGGATAGGGCTACAAGGAACAAACTTTGGGTTTTATATACATGTTAGGGCTACAATTGACTATCTAAAATATACATGTTAGGGCTACAATTCAACAAACTTTGGGCAAAAACATCAATTTTGTGCGACCATGGTTAGATCTTCTAACCATGAAATTATCTGATTGATATGCAGGTTTTAGCTACAATTAACTGACTGATAAACATGTAGACCTAGAATTGAACAAATTTTGGACAAAATTGACTCAAAATGATGAATCTATCCGACTCATATGTAGGTTACTACAATTGACTATTGGATATATAAGTTAGACCTAGAATTAAACATTTTTTTTTGACAAAATTGATGGCTACTTTTTTGCTTTTTGTTCTTTTCTTTATGATTTGTCATTTATACTCACCACAAAAAAAAAAATGTTCTTTTGAGGTCATAAAAAGTGGTATCAAATAATGAGTATTTGTCACAACTTAAGTGTAGTAGTCTCAAATAATGATTATTTGTCACAACTTATGAGTATTTGTCACAATTTTATTATCGTCTCAATAACTCGGACGCAAATAATATATTTGTGACCACAAAAGTGGTCTCAAATGCGTCTCAAATATTTTTTGCAACAACTAGTTGTCGCTAAAGAAGTCTTAAAATTGTCTCAAATAATTTGTAAAGAGGTTAGTGACAACAAGTGATCACAAATATCTTATTATTAGTGACTACAATTGTGGTGTCAAATTTTTTTATACAAAAGACCTCTTTTATTATAGTGACTGCAGATTCGTGTAATTTTTTTATTTATAGAAATGAAAGTATTAGCAGCTTGCGGTACAATAATTTTTCAGATAAATATATTTTTTATATCTTGATTTATGTACAGCTTGCAAAACAATACATACCAATATGATATAATATATATGCCCTCTGTCCACCCTATTTTGCACATATGAATGGACACGTATAATTTTTATTTGACTATTTTAAAAGTGGAGATTGAGGGAGTAGATTGTGAGAGAATTTTTCTTTTTAAGGGTGTGCAAACTAATATGGGACGTACCAATGAGGAAAATGTGCAAATTAAGATGGGATGGAGGAGTATATCTTTTCATGATTTTGTTTTTTCTCATTATGGTTTTATTTTATTTTATTTGGATTTATCTTTTTTCAACTTCCCATTTCCAATGGCCAACGATCAGATACCTCAAATATGGAAGTCCATCTTAATAGACATCTTCGTATCCAATTATTAGACAAAATTGCGAGCGGAAATCAAATGCTTAAAGTTGAAAGTAATTATTATTATTCTAATGGCATCACAATTTATATTTATGATGCTAAAAATTACTCCATTCGTTTCGATCTAATTGACCTATCTTGGTCGGACATGAAGACTAAAAAAAAATATAGTTTGTGAAATCTTTGACTTTTTCAAAGGTGGAGATTAAGAGTGGAGATTTTGAGGGTGAAGATTGTGAGAGAAATTTGACATTTATGGACTAGGTCAATTAAGTTGGGACAAACAAAAATGAAAGGTAGACCAGTTAGGCCGGGACGGAGGGAGTATCAATTAGTAATTGTATTGTGATGGGTATAGCAATTACAAATGTTTTTGGTAAACTACCGTTAGAATTTTAATTCCAACGGCAATTCCAACGGTTTTTATGCCGTTGGAAAAGTGGCTGTTGGAATTTTTCTGTTCCAACAATTAAATTCTAATGGAAAAATTATTCTAGTGGCAATTCTAACGGAGCCTCTTATCTTTGGATTTCTTTTTTCCCAACGGCTTTTGCCCTTGAATTTTTTTTCCAACAGCTATTACAACGGCCTTTTGTCGTTTGAATTTTATCCAAAACTCCAACGGCTTATTTGCTGTTGGAATTACTATTGGATTTTTTTAAAATTCCAACGATTTTTATGCTGTTTGAATTTGACAATTTTCTTGGAGTGCAAAGTTATTTAAGAAATTAAGTAATGCAGGCAGAAGTATGGATTAACAATAATACGCGGGTGTAAATCCGTTAATACTAAGAATATCCAGAAAGAGACATAAATTGAGAATAAACCCATTTTCTATTTTATATCAAAATCAACTATCTAATACTCCCTCCATTTCATAAAGAATGTCATTTTAGACTCTCTAAAAAATTTCACAATAAATGTCATTTTACCAAAAAAAACTACAATTCTTCGAATATTATCTTAAACAACCTACTTAATTTAGTTGATTATTTCCTTATTTCACAAAACATACCAATTAAATATCAATTCTTACTTTCTCCAAAAATAGCTAAAATGACATTTTTATGAAACGGAGGGAGTATAATAGAGAAGATCCATATTTATACAAATAGACATTAACTTGGCTCTAAGAAACTAATTTAATCTAAATAAAAAACAAATCAAAACAAATATACTAAAAGATATATTATATCAAATCTAATATTACTAATAAGTAATATCTCTGATCTCTTATATGCTAAAAGAGAAATCACTTGGACAAGTGTCATTTCCTTATAATTTTGGGACAAGTGTTATTTTCTTAGAATTTTAGGAATAAAAACGATTTTTTAATATTTAAATATTAAAAATTTATATTTTTATTATTTAAATATTCAAAAATTTTAATTCAGATTTTGTCATGATTTACATAGTCTACCTTAGATTTGATATATTTTTAATTATCAATTTTTTTAATGATTTATTAATTCAAATTTTATTTCTAATATCTCACATTTTTATAACATAAATTAATTTATCAAAAAGGGGATGGTTAAAGATTGATATCATTGCAGACGTGATTAGAAAAACTATTTTTATCATATCATAACATTTTTATCATTTTTATTAAAACTATAAAACCATAAATATTTAAGGGATTCTTGAAAAGGGTTAGAATATGCAAATACTTTATATTTATAACTACATTTATGTTTCTTTATTTATAGTTTAGCTTATATTATTATGTGAAATATACATCTGTATTCAACAGCCTATTATCTTATAGACGCAATCAGAATTTTAATTTCTCCCAATCAGAACTTTATTCTCTTTTATTGAATTATTTTCATGCGAGTAACTAATTTTATTGTACAAGATTTCGCTGGTTTGTGACTATCCATTGAGATTTATCTTCTTTTTGCTTAATTATTATTTTTCGTTAATATTTGACTTGATTCCCTCAAATATTTGTATGGCCAAAAGACAACTAGACAAAGTATTTGAAATTTCTCTTATTTTGATAACGAAAGTAATTCTGGTTATTCCTATAACTCCTCCTATCGTTATAAAATAATATTTCATAATCTCGACCTTTCATGAGTTTATTGTGTAGGTGACGATTATAGTATCAAAACTATTAGAAGAATGTAAATAAATAAAAAAAAAATGTTCGATGATACATAAATTTTTATCATTACTAGATTTGGTCACTCACATTCTAAAATATATTATAACAATAAAATCATTCAAGAAAAATCTTGAAGAAAATTTTATTCAAATTAATGACCAGAAATTGATGAATTTAACATTAATAGGGGAAAATTTCATTTTTAGTTCAGTATGTTAGGCTTGTCCACTAAAAGTCCTGTATGTTAGAAAAATTCAATTTTAGTCCTGCATGTTCTAAAAGTTGTCCAATTTAAGGACACTAATCATCACCAACGACCAATTTAGTCGGAATTTGACTAATAAATTTAGGGTTTTTGAGTGCTAATGCTTATGTGTTAAGTATTTATCCAGATAACATGTCAAATCATTAAATTACTTTAGTAGCTCTCCCAAAAAAGAAACGAAAAAGGTAAACCCTGATTTTCGTCTGAGGTGCATTTCATTTTACATTTTTCTTTTATTTTTCTTTCGTTCTTCATCTTTCTCAAATTTTTTAGTCACGTGCGTCACATGTGATTAATTGTGGCCAAATTAGTCATTTCTGATGGTCAATGTCCTTAAATTGGACAATTTTGAAAACATACGGGACTAAAATTGAAATTTTCTAACATACAAGATTTTTACTGGACAAGGCCTAATATACATGACTAAAAATGAATTTACCTACGGAATGTCTTGCCTAAAAGAAAACTATATGAAATCAACTCAAGATTATTACTTATTATAATTTTGAATTATATAATCATGATTGAGGAATATATTAAATCTGATTGGTCTTCTGTTTACTTGATTTTAGATGATTGAAGAGACTTGACAACAAAATCAACAAATGAGTTTTTTTAATTCTTTTAGAGATATTTTATACCACAATTATCTTATATTTCGTACATAATTATTTGTAAATATTGAAAATTTGTACTTTACAAATTTCTACTATCACAATCAGCTGAAGATATATATGGCTTCAAATATGCAATAAATTTATTTATTAAATAACTCAAATCCGATAATAAATATATCAATATCAATATGTAAAGATCTTCGTCATTATGTTAATCTTGAAAGATTCACATGGTCATCTACTCTTTATAGAAATGAAATAATTTTTAGATCATTTAAATATATAAAAAAAAAAAAAAAACCATGATGTACGTTTATAATTATTTTAGTTTTAAACGTTTTTCCTTTTTTGATAAACATAAATATATTGATGAAATAAAAATATTCCTTATGTTAAAACAAAAATTAAATAAACTCGTAAATATTATTCACGGGTACTGTACCAGTGTCTAATTAAATCTTTTAATTTTATCTCCATCATTAAGTGACCCTAATGAGATGATTATTAGCCAACAACTTGCGTTATTCTCCTCTTCGTCTGTTAGACATCTTTTCTTGTCATTTAATTTTCATATATTTTATTATTGTGGGAAAAGATGGAGATGTATCCTCTCCTCCCCTTCTTAGGGTTCATACACATTAGGAGGATAAAATATAAATTAAAAATTAAAATAAAGAATAATCACTAGAATTCATACCACCATATAAAAATTTAACTAGAAAATCTAAAAATTAATTGAGAAAATATGTATTTGATTACTGAAAAAAGTTTAGATATTATGTTGTCTTTAAATTTACTATAACCACCTGTATCACTAACAACATTTTAGTTTGACACTAAACTTATTCAGTTTCCTATCCACCCAACTCACATTAAAGAAATGGATCCAAAATTCTCAACCCTACCTAATTCCATTTTACACTCTTCATTAGATTACACTTAAATAAAAAAAGGAAACAAGTAAAGCAACATCCCACCCCACCCATAGTATACAATTGTATCTTTGGCTTGGAAAAAGCGCACTATTCTGCCCATGCTGATATACACTAAAGTGCCTAAAGTTTGTTGACCATTCATAGTCAAGTCATTTTCTTGAATCCTAGAGCATGTTGTAACATGTTAATTTCTTCCTATTTTCGCCTTTCCCAGAAGTTTACAGCATCAAGATGTACACTCATACATGTGGTGTGCAGACATTGCATAACCAATATTTTTTTTTCTCACCAGACATACTTAAGTACTCCTTCCGTTCCACCTTATCTTGCACACTTTCCGTTTTCGTCATATTCTTTTAAAAAAAAGAAGTTATAACACAATTTCCACCCTCAAAATCTCCACCCTCAATCAATACTTGTGTCAACCTCCCCTTTGCAAGATAGGTGGGATGGAGGGAGTATATGATAGATAATCTAGTCTAGTACAGTAATACAAACTGCGTAGAATATAGACTTCATCAATAAAGACATAAATTTTACCGTACCCACCAGCCACCGTTCTAACAAGGTACCAGTATTTTCAAGTTAAGACAGAAATCTTCAGAAAATCCGACGATGAAAAAAAAGAGATTGGACGACTTAGTTCAACATAAGCAATTGTTTGGCCTTGGCCGTTTCAATTCACTAAGTTGCAATGCTGCTTCTTCATCTTCATTACAACTTTTACCACACGGAAAATCCATACCTTGTCATAGGCATGCAGATTGCTTTAACAAATAGATAGATTCCAGAAGCAGTAGCAAACTTCACCAGCACCGTGAAATCCATCAGCACAAAAGTATTATGGCACACCTGATCATACTTAAGGAATGAGTATGCCAACAGAAAAGTTATGAACTTGTGAGCCCTCAGATTATAATCAGAAAACTAGTCGATCATGCCAACAAATGTTTATGCACGAACAAAAACAGGAACCGCCAGGGATCAAATACAAGAGCAGCTGGCAGTGGCAGTGATTGCAGCATCACATTCTTGTGATCTCATCTCCAGTAGGACAGGCTGATCATAAATAAATTTTCAATAGCCAGTCAGTAATGGAGATATATAATCAGATAGTGGGTCTATACATAACAAGAAATTCACATCAACAAGCCCCGTTCATCAGCAATATAATTGCATAGGCAACGATGGCGCCCCGTACAAAGTTTGATATGAACTCACATGCATCTTTACTTCAAAAGTACAGATACAAACTTGTGAATCATAGCCTCCGTACCTACACAAGTAGAAACGAGTGTAGGCACTTTAATGGAACATAATCCCTAAATACCGCCCTATGTTGTAGTACCCTGCAATATCCCAGAGACTTGAAAGCTCAAGAAAGAGTTTCTGAGAAAAACAAATATCGTCATACCTCAACTGAACTAAATGATTGGCCTCCACTTAAATCACTATCTTTCAATGTTATTAGGCATTGCATCCAATGCAATTCAGAGAAAGTCTATATAGTATTCGCAGGAGAAATCTCTCCAGTTTGCCATATTTCGTATCCAATCTATAACAATTCACATTATAGAAGACGACATTTTTTGTTCTCAAACTGTTGACAACTCAAACCTCAATAACCCAGTGAAGAGTATGAGGTATAGTATAAACAATAGCATTGGATTATCGTAATATATCAACTGAACAAACAATGCTGAGAACAGTTCAAAATGTGTAGAATAATTCTCATGAATGAAATCAAAATGAACAAAACCCAACCTTGTCTGTCAACCATAATAAAATCAAAACATAATATCAAAACAAAATCACAAAGACGAGTAATTTTATGCAGATTACAGCCAGACGCACGTGTTGTTTTGGTAAGTCACAAAGAGTTGACAAAGAAAGACATAAAGGAAAGGGCTAACAAAAATAGTACGGCGAAGTTGGAAACCAATCATCTCTTCATTTTGTTCAACATGAGAGCAGTTATTCACAATATTAGGTTTCAACCCCAAAAAATATTAAAAAATAAGAAAGTTTTATTGAACATTCGATTGACGATGTCTTTGTCCAGCAGTTAAGGAGCTGTGACATAAGGTCTTATTGAAATGAAAAAAAATCATAACATAGTCCTTGTGAGTTGTGACAAAAGGATAATTTTTGCCAAAAGAACAAGTTCTACCAACCCAGACACTACTCATCAAACTAATTCAAAAAAATTAATCAATGTACTGTTTTTACACAAGACAAATCAACCTAAAAATATAGTTACCAATGTTCAATACACACTAACAACATATGCAAAATCCTAACAAAATTATCCACTTTATCTATTCCATCACTACTCTTAAAATTCTAATACAGTTAACATCATGAAAAATGTCCGGTAATGTTAGCGCTAGATAGGGATCTTCATCATTGCACTTAAAGGCCAACATATTTTGTTTCAATAGAATTTTGCAGAACTACTTCACACTCTATCAAATTCGTAACCAATTAATCTAGTCACTTGATCATCTTTTCTGCAATACTTTTTTTCTAGTCATTTGGGGGATCATTTCTTTCTTTTCAAGAATATTGCATAGAATTCATTTACCAAAATAAGTTCAGCGACCAGATAAAATTTGTTAACTATTTGCTCAACATTCGATCAAATTCTCTTGAGCTCTAATGATTTTCTAATTAGATGCTATCATACAGTTTCCATGAAAACTTCTTATAAGAAAATATTATTTTTAACTTAACATTATAATCAGTAAACTATATTTCAAAGCTATATTCAAGTTTCCAGGAAATGATTACTTTGGTACATCTTTTTGCAACTGCTCTTTTATGTTCACAATTTTTCACAGACTTCGTGATCATTCATGGAACATCAATCGTATTTGTGATAAAGTTCCAACATTCTTCCAACTAAATAGAACCTAGATGTTTGTTTACTGCAATAGCTGCAATAGCTGACATTTACAGAAAATTATACAAGATAATTTGGTGGACAAGAGTAGTTACTAAAAGTAATTCTTTTGTAACTATTAGTACTCTATAAAATATTTTATACAATTTTAACTAAAAATTGCTACAGCATGACAAACACTTTGAAACTACTTGTAGTTACAAATACATAAGTAACTACAAAGTGGTTGCAAAATTTCTTTTTGCATCTTCCTATATGTGGCTACCTTATTATAACCACATATAGACATAAGGTTACTAAAAATTATTTTTGTGACCACTGTCCCTTTTTTGTAACTACATTTTGTAGTTGCAAAAAACCTTGATTCTTGTAGTGTTATTGACCCGTAAATTAAGATTACAATCACATTGCCCAAGTTTATCATTTTACATATCCAATCAAATATAGGAAAAGCCAATTTTGCAATATGTTATATAAATTAGAAAATACAAGACCTTAAGTTTAGTACCAAACCTATGCATAAATTTCTAAATGAGTACAAGGATTTAATTAATTAAGGCCTATATTACCACATATATTCTAAATATCTGTTAAACTGCCACCAACTGTAATAAAATTGTCTAGTAGACTAATGATAAAATAAAACTAATATGCATGTAGTATTCCTTTTCTTTTTTCAAACTTCTTTACGGTAAGGAATAAGATAGAGTTCTCTTAAATTTTAAAAATATTTAATTTCATAGATTCCACAAGTTGAGCTTTGAAAGTATTGCAACATAATCGACATCTTTTATACAGTAATTAATCCAAAAGATCCTTGAAACAACTAAGATTAGAAGTATGCAATATATTTGTTCACAATCTATAAATTGTCCTTACAATTTTATGATTGCATATGCCATACCAATATTTCACGATTTTCTACTTCATATCGTATTTCTTTAATTCTTTAACATAATTAACTCAACTTGTGAAAAATTTGTCAAAGTAGAAATAACATGACTCAATCTGTTCTTCATCTCAAATGGTAATTGATATTTACTATGTACAACATGCATCAAACATAACATATCTGGTGTACCAACTTCCTAATTCATAGCTCATGCCGCACAGCATGGCAAGTAGAGAAAAAAAGGTAGCAAAATCAAAAGCTCATGTGTTGCCTCACTCGACTCATCTCACTCTATTATAGGGACTGCTGAAAAATCATATTAACACATCACAATATTATATTTAGTCCCCTTTTGACACTGGTGAAGTTCCACTATTAAAAGGGGAAAAACAAAAAAAGTTCGTGTGCTTATTTTACAAAGTTATCCTAAAATAAGATGAAAGTACGAGTGAGTGTTTGCCTGTGCTTTGACCATGAAAAGAAAAGGGCATATCTCTAGAAGATTATAATACGAGCCTAAAACACATATACGGAAGGAGAAGTAGTGTATGATAAAATCTAATCTACGGCACATATGTTTCATTCATAAAATTGTACTCATATAGTTGTAGATACATACACAATTGCTCGATTGTTTCACTCATGATACCAAATTGCCTCACCGGAAAATGGCAATAATTAGAGATGGAAAATTCAGAGAATCTCAAGTATCAAAGGCTTCATCGCTTGAGCTCTATTACACAAATTTAAAGACATTCAATTGCCTCTACTGTAATCTATCTCTTTGAATTTTTTTTTCACATCCAATAGACTTGAAGAGTTTTTCATTTCCTTCGAGCAGCACCCCCAGTAGACATTTTAATTTCCAAATCTCCCAAACAAGTTCAACTAAAAAATCAACTCTCAAAATATATATTCAGAAAGAACTCATTAAGAAAATACAAAAATATGCACATCCTTTATAAGTGAGCGCAAAAGATATACTATATCTATAATACTGCTTTCCCACAGTCACAAAAAGGTTTCAGACAAATAGTGGTCACATCAAGATACCAATCTGAGTTTCAAAACTTTTAATTGAAAGAATATGTCCTAAATGCTGTCAAAAGTATAAACTCCATTCAAGTGCTTTTTTATACATTTGAAGAAAGAACTAACAAAACCTATGGTATTTCTGTAAAAGGAAAATTAAGAAATCACTGACCTTTAGAATGCCCACTCAAAGGACCCCAAAATCTTGCCATATTGAGATGCTTCCACCTTTGTTTTGATTTTGTTGCCCTCAATGCCACAACCAAGACAAAGAGAGAGATCAAACAATAACTCAAACGTTTAGGAAACAAATTGTCACATAAAATATAACAATGATTATACATAACGTGTTCTTCTGATTATCCGAAAAAGAATCACTCATTCTTATGAAAAATTGACCTTCTAAGATTCCAATACAGAAGCATGAACTGGAATGTACAGCTAGAAGGTTTCGATTAGAATTGCAAATTTGGAGATAGTGATACTGAAAAAAAATAAAATAACATTATTGTTATTGTAGTTGTTGTTATTAATTTCCTAATTTTTTTATAAATATAGGGAATTTTTCTAGAAATCCTATTTCCAAATGTTTTTGTATATTAATAACTGGAGGTGCATAAAGAAAAGATCGGCAAAAAATATAGGTGTTGTGATCAGCGAAGCCAAGGCCTAAAGCTTGTTATATGCTGCTGTGTTACTATCAAATTTTAGATGATTGACCATACATTTTATAAGGAGATGAAGTAGTGAGTTTTTTTATTTCTCGTATTTCATATACATAGTTGGATTAGGTTAGGTAGTAGACAATTAAGTGGAAAGAAAACACAAGAATTAGCCGTAAAGGCTTATAATTTCCGTTAAATGAGAACAGTAATCAGGTGTACTTACCTTGCAATCCCCATTCCACTCCGACAGAGGCATCAAAAGTGACGCTTCGTTCCTTCCCCATAAATAATTAATATTATCCCTGCAGCTGCATTTTTTATTGCTGTCAAATGATACTAAAAAAAGAGACTAAATTATCTGGAAATCTCATGCTTCCTACAACGATCATTTTGGCGAATTTCATCTCCTTAATCACCCACAAAAATGAAAACTAATATTTATTGGCAGGGTGGATAAGGGTAGCTGGTGATATTTATTATGATACATAGATACAGGTCGCTAGATTTAGTAGTTGTTCATACTCATCTTTTGGGAATTGAAGCCGTGACTCATCCTCTAACTTTACCTTTTTTCGACTATCTGCTGTAACAGTAGTCATGAAATGACCCAGAATTGGAAGAGAGAGAAAGAGAAAGAGAAAGAGAAAGAGAGAGAAAGAGTGAAGATGACAGAAAGAGCAATGAGCACACGTATAAACAACAGTATACTCTTTATACTATCGCCTGCCTGTGCTCACTCTCTTCTGTCACCATGATTCTCATCTCCCCCTTCTCTCTCTAGCTCTTGAACTAGTTGTGTCCTTTTTTTAAGGTTTACTGCAGATCCATATCACAAATTCGCAGATCTGTTCATCAACTAGAGGGTGAAACCCCATTAGGGTTTCATGGTTTACAGTGTGTGCTTGTGAGGGAGAGAGAGAGAGAGAGAGATCCAGTCAACCAACTCCAAGCCATAACAAACAGAATTACGACCCTCAAGATACTATTGTTGCATATCCTTCCCGATGAATTCTTCTTGGAGAATTATGCGGCATTACCATTTCTGATATAAATAATGTGGGCACGGCATGATGGAGTATGAAGACTTTTTCCAACACCATTTGTTTGGTTGAAATCAATTCATTCATTCATTCAAGAAGGGAATCGAAAGGACAACACCCACACGGTGGGGATCTCCTGTTCCATTGACACAAATGATCTGTCAAATATGGATTGGTGGGTGGGGAGTGATTCGACTACGTGGCTCTACAGTAGCTGTTGGATTAGGCCGCAACATGCGACTCATCACCACAATTCTTGGCCGTTCATCTAAAAGTTGATTCGATGGGACTATCACTTGTCCTCGTAAAAGGGCCATAAACTTTTGGGATTACCCTTAAACAAATCTTCCTTCTTTAATCTTGGATTTGGATCATTCAGAGTATTTCATACCTCCTCCGTCCAGGTTCAATTTGTCTATTTTGATTGAACACGAAAGTTAAGAAAAAATAAATTTGTGGGTGAATACTGTGAGAGAAAAAACAGATTTATGAACTGACAAATTAAATTGAGACAAACCGAAAACAAAAATAGACAAATTGGAGCGGGACGGAGAAAATGTTACATTTGCAAAAAGAAAAAAAGAAAAAAAATAAAAAGAAACACCCTCCATATATAAATAAAATACAAAATTATAGAATCCACATAAAATATACTCCCCCAGTCCCGGTTAACTTGTCACAGTTGACCGTGCACGGATGTTAAGAAAAAACAGATTTTGTGGAATCATTGATTTTTTTAAAGGTGGAGATTGAATGTGGATATTTTGAGGGTGGAGATTGTTGTCTTTAATTTCCATTTATGGATGTGACAAGTTAAGTGGACGAACCGAAATGAAAAGTAGGACAAGTTAACTGGGACGGAGAGAGTGTTATCTCTTATATACTAAAAGAAAAACCACTTGTACAAGTGACACCCTCTTAGAACTCTGAGACAAGTGGCACTTTCCTAGAATTTTGAGAATAAAAATAATTTTTTAATATTTAAATATTTAAATATTCAAAATTTCAAATTTGAATTTCAATGATTTACATAATATGCCTTCGAGTTGATATGATTTTTTGTTGTACAATTTTTCGAATGATTTATTAATTCAACTTTTGTTTCTAATATCTAACATTTTTATAAGATAAATTAGTGGGTAAATTTTTTTAGGGGAAAAATTCGTTTTTGGTCCACTAACTTAGGGCGAGTCCAAAACTGGTCCACTAACTATAATATTATCAATTTTAGTCTAGTAACTTAAGGCCAAGTCCAATTTGAGGACAAATTTCGTTGGAATTGACTAAGTTGATCGAAATTACTCACGTGCAAGACATGTGGTCGTTCAATTTGGGGCTTTTTGTCCTCAAATTGGAATCGGTCCTAAGTTACTGGACTAAAATTTATAATATCATAGTTAGTGGACTAGTTTTGGACTCGCCCTAAGTTAGTGGACCAAAAACGGATTTTCCCTATTTTTTTAGTCCATTAGGTTTCATCTTTCTTAATTATTTAAGGACATGCTCTTTGTTCATTTAGTTTTTTGGTCCTTTAACTTTCGAAATTAGATTTTTTGGCCCTTTAACTTTCAAAATTTGAGAAATTGGTCATGTCACCGCGTACGACAAATAATATCTAATTTGTCGAATTTCAAAAGTTAAAAGACCAATTTGTTGAATTCGAAAGTTAAAGGACCAAAATCGAAATTACCAAAGATGATGTCCTTAAATAAAAAATTGTGAAATTTAATGAACTAAAGAAATTTATTTTACCTTAAATTAATTTATCAAAACGCAGATGGTCAAAGATTGATATCATTGCATGCATGATTTAAAACTGTTTTTTATCAATATCATAACATTTCGTTGCCTGCATAATCCCCTGAATATAAATTTTTAAGAAATCATTCCTTATGGTGGTGGTGATGCGCTAATTCACAAATATATCATTGCATGTGTGCTACATTTATATAGGTATATAATTAAACTATAAAAACTGTAAAACCCGCAAATATTTAACGAATTCTTAAAAAAAAAATAGGATATGTAATCATTCTATATTTATTAATATATTTTTTTCTTTTATTTATAATTTATTTTGTACTATTTTATAAAATCAACAAATGTATTAAAGAGTCTATTAGGATATGGATGCAATATATAGAGACCTTCATATTTTATCACAAATTTTTAGACATATGAGATCTTAGATAAGATTCTTCATGTTTGCCGGATACTTGATTCCCTTGATTATTGTTGGGGTTGGTTTAAGATTAAATTTTAGTGGTTTTTAATTATCAAAGTAGGAAACTAAAAATAATTCACATGATTTACCAAATTTACCACTCATATGATACAGTACCATGAATATCAACTATTTAAAGTGCAATGCATATCTCTAAAGGAACAACTTATTTATGATTTATTCTCAAGTGCGTATTTATCCATTCGAAATTCTATTTTCAATCAATATTCTCTTTGAGTGACTAAAATTCATTAGAAAATCTACCTTTTCCTACAGTACATTTTGGGTGAGTAATCTCTCCCAATTGGAATTTTATTTCTTTCGGGAACTATTTTTATTTTATTAATCTATAACCAAACTAAATATTCCGTCTGCAAAATATCATAATTCGTAACCATCCATAAAATAATATAAATCACGATTTCGGATTGAATTGGATGTATGTAGTTTGGTTTGATCAGTTTGATTATATTTTGTACAACCTATTAAAAACATAAATATATTCATAAATTAACATTTATCCTATAGAAAAAACATAAATTAAACAGACCCGTAAATATTATTCAAGGGTACTGTACTAGTTTTCACACTAAAATGTATCGTGAAGAATGAAGTTGAATATGTCAATTGATCAGAGCATTTACTATCTGATAAGGATAATCCGGTCACTTCGGGTCGGGTCAAAACCTGAGCCCACTCACCGGCCCAGCAAACGCGCCAGCAAGCGCGAAGGCCCAGGCCCAGCAGGCCCAACAACACGCGTTCTGTTCAGCGAATCAAGTCTGTTCCACAAATCAAGGCCCATGATCTTCTCCCAACTGCCATGCAGATTTGGTGAGCAAGATTATAGGGATTTAGTTAGGGTTTTGATTTAGAGGATAAATAGGTGAAAAGAACTCTGAATTAGGGGTCGGAATTCCGCATTCCAAATTAGCACGTGTAAACTCAAAACTCTAAGTGAGAGAAACACTCCGGCGATTGCCGTTTTCTGCCCGTGGACGTAGATCTCCGGATCGAACCACGTAACTCCTGTGTGTCTTTACATTCAGTTTGCGTAAATTATCGTTCAGTTTTCGGGTTCACCAGATTGCGCTTTATCACTATCCAAGTCCGTGATCCTCGTTCAAGTTGAGTCACCTTAAAAGAGATGTGAGAATTTTCTCTTTCTTTTTAGATTAAAAAAAAAATTAAAATGTACCATTAATTATTTGAGAGGATCTAAGTCCATTAATCTCTAGTTTTGATGGGTCCACTTTAAAAGTGTGATACTTTTTTAGTTTTTCTAATTGTAATTGTACTTTACTTAATTGTACTTTGCTTTTGCTAATGGTACTTGTCGGTGAATAAATCAACGGCGTGATTAGAGGTCATAATGCATGCTCTAAATAAGTAATGCTTCCTCAAGATTCTCAAATGTCATTAATCCTTATAATCATTTTATCTTTAACAAAGTTCCCAGTTATACGGTGAATTCTGATTCAGTATAATACTTTTATCCAAAATAAGGAATATTTTTAAGCATAAATTGTGATATTTTCAACGTGATACATTTACACAAAACATGTAATACATTTAGGTATAAATATTAAATATCTTTTAATTCATGACCCGGATTACACAAATGTAAGATACATACAACTGGTGCACAAGAAACCTTTCTTTATCATTAAAATAAACCTAAAGTTATATTTACACAAAAAAAATAAAAAAAAAAAAAAAAAAACCAGACATTAAATTTTACCTCTATTGTATTTGTGTACTACAGTATCTCATTATTGTTAAACATATTTGAACATATTTATTCTTTCCATTCAAATGTTTAATTTTTGAATTTTTTTGACTAACAATCTATACTTAATATAATAACAAAATCCGTCAAAATAAAAATTAAAGAATTTTCCCGCTCAAACAAATGTTACTAATAGTGGAAATTACGATTTTCAGTTTTAATTGGTCGATTTATTAAATAAAATGCGTTTTCTGCTTATTCACTAATTAAGGAATATATAACATTTGTGTTTAAATTAGAAAAATTATGGATAATCATGATATAGTAAATATATTATTCCGCTGTAAGAAAATCTTCCCCTATATATGGTGAATATATAGGTCATTGTATTGTATTATATACTAATATTCCCCTAGATTTATAATTTTCTTTTATTTACTTAACAAAAAAAAAAAAAAGAAAGATTAGTCAATTAATTATTTGATCTTATTTTTATCTTTTAAAATAAATATATATTTTAAATCGTGCATCGCACGATGGGTGATTCTAGTTATATTTTGAAGGGCGACTGGATTAACTTTGGCAACTTTGATATAAATTTGGTTGATTTTGAAGAAATTTGCCATAATGAAGTTAGGTGATGAAGATGATATTACATGAGGTGTAGCCATTTCTTGACGGGTCTCGAAAATAATTCACTCCGCGTCGAAATTCAAGTAGGAATTTGATCCTATTTTCCCAAGATTCATTCTGAACGTTATAAAAAGGACTTCAAACTCGAGTTTTGTCAGACAATCTCATATACATACACACTCGGAACAACTTAGGAACAAGAATCGAAGATCAAGCACTACAACAAAAGAGGTAGGGAAAATTGGTAAAAATATCCCGTAAGTTTGCCATATTTAAGAAAATATCCACTAAATTTGGCCATTTTTAATAATGCCCCGTAACTTACAAAAAATTGGCAAAAATGCCCTGCAACCGGGTATAGCAGGTGACACAACCGGTGACAGCTGATGTGGCTTATTTGAGATGATTTGGCTATGTTACGTGGCATTTTTAATTTATGTGGCATTATGTTAAAAAAACATGTGTCATTGTAGTTATAACATTCTTATTTGGATAATAACAAAATGTGAAATTATTAAAAAATCAAATTTCAGAAAAAAAGAAATTCTAAAAAAAAAAGAAATAACCGCCCTCCGTCGCGCCTCCACCTCCACCTCTGTTCTTCTCTTGGAGTACAGAGGGCCCACGTGTGCTGCCTCAACCTCTATTCTTCTCTCACCGCCGTTCTTCACCGCTAATCTCGCCGTCGACACCCTCCGAAGCCGAATCTCCTTTCCTCCGCCATACATCTGAGCAACAACCGCCCTCCGTCGCGACCTTGCATACCTTGTCGAAGCTTGATTTCAGGGCCTCTGCAATGGCCACATATAAGGTCAACTTGATCAGCCCAGAAAACGGTTCAAATGTGACGAGAGTCACCTTTAATTAGTCTAAATGTTTGTTATATCACTCATTATGTCTCGTCCTCTGTCTTTATCTAGATTTGAACTCATATCTCAGATTTCATAGATTTATGGACGAAGATGACGACAGTCCCACATATCTAAATATTTTTGTAAATGATTGCACAAATCGATTTCGCAGATCTGATATGCTTCCATAGATGGGGTAGGGGGGATCGGAGGTGGCGGTGGGGTGTCGTGGTTCTCAGGTTGAGGGAAGATTGGTTGAATATAATTTTGAATAAATTTAAAATATTTATAAAAATTTCATATTTTTTTTTACAAATAAGCTCGATAAATGAATTATATGTCTTCTTTTGTGGTTTGAAAATGCCACATCAATTAAAAATATGAGAAAATAAAGTCTGCCTAAACTAAATTTCAGAAATATTTATTAATTTTTTTTATTTTTCAAATAAATTTTAGATTTTTAAAATCATATTCAGAAATAAATTTTTTAATTTTATGAATTTTAGAATTTTAAAATAATTTCTATTTTTTTTTTCCTGAAATCTAAAGAAATTTTAGAATTTTAAAAATAAATTTTAATTTTTTGAAATTTAGATAAATTTTAGAATATTAAAATAATTTTCACAAATAAATAATTTTTATATATGAATTTTCACAAATAATTTTTATATATGAATTTCAATAAATAATTTAGATATATGAATTTCAACATTATAAAATTACTTTTCATATATTTTATATATAGTTAGTTTAATTCTAAATTTTATGTATCAATATTTTATTTTTATCATCCTTATTTATAAATTTAAAGAAAAGTAATAACAAGACAAAAGAAAAATAAACAAATATGAATACCACATCATACAAAAAACCACATCAGCTTCTTAAATTAAAAAATTAATGCCACATCAGCTGTCACCGGTTGTGTCACCTGCTATACCCGGCTGCAGGGCATTTTTGCCAATTTTTTGTAAGTTACGGGGCATTATTAAAAATGGCCAAATTTAGTGGATATTTTCTTAAATATGGCAAACTTACGAGATATTTTTACCAATTTTCCCAAAGAGGTATTTTGCATAAGACTTTTTGACACCACAATTGTGGTCACTAATAATAAGTTATTTGTGACCACTTGTTGTCACAAATCTCTCTACAAATTATTTGAGACAACTTTAAGACTACTTTTAGAGACAACTAATTGTTGCAAAAAATATTTGAGATGCATTTGAGACCACTTTTGTGGTCACAAATATATTATTTGCGACCGAGTTATTGAGACGACAATAAAGTTGTGACAAATACTCATAAGTTGTGGCAAATACTCATTATTTGAGACCACTTTGCTAAAGTTGTGATAAATACTCATTATTTAAGACTACTTTTTGTGGTCTCAAAAGACCCTTTTCCTTGTAGTGAAGGAGCAACATGATGAAGATCGACGATTGAAGACCCGGGTTTAATTTGTTTTTCTTTTGTATTTAATTTTGAACGACATTTGTTTATGAATGTTAATATGATTTAAATATAATTATGAATAGTTAAACATATTTGTGTTCTAAGGGAAGAAAATAGTTTACGAAGAATGATTATTAACTTTTACCGTTTTTAATTACTTCTGCTCTTTTTGTTTTTTTAATTACTTTAGTTCTTTTAAGGTTTAGAAGATTAGTAATTATTCTAACATATTTTCTTAATTTACTTATGTTGGTCCACTGCCGATTCTTTAACCTTCACATGATCTTATATTTTAATTTTTAGTTTTTAGCTTTTTTAAATTAAGTATTATTTTTAACTTAAAATTCAAAACTCTGTCCTAATATAGTTCGTGCAATGGATTTGGCCGGTATTATGACTGAGAGCTTTTGAGAAGTAACATTCAGATAGATCCACGGCGGGTTTAGTCAATGTTAAAAGTTTATATGCGAAAGTGAAAAAGTAATAATAGTTCGACGACCATTTTGTAATTATCCCTAATAATTATTAATAAAGTAAAATATTCATAATGAATGATTTCTAAACAAATATAAATCTATAACTATAGATATATTAATCAATTAATACTTTTATAGTCTATATAACATTATATATGTTTAAATTCATCAAATCTACATTTCTTTAATCTTAAAATTGATGATTTTATCTAATATTTTATTATTTCTATATATAAAGGTCAAAATCCTAGATCTAAACTAACTGCACAAAATTATTATCCTACATCTGAATTCTACCGTAGTCTAGTATTAGATACTAGTAGTGGCTCATCGCTCATTCTCTTTGTTGGTCCTAAGTGGTAGAGGTTTATGAGGTGTGAATAAACCTCTAACTCGATTTTTCTTTTTAAGCACTTTGAGCAGTAGTTTGTTGCAGACTATAAGAAACTTGTTCTTACAACAAAGTTGTTATAATAAGTTGACTTAAGGTAGTAGGCATGAAGCAAACTGTTCTTAGGTTTCTTATAGTAGGAAATGCTCAGTTAGAGTTTATGAAGCAGAATATTATGCTAATTTGTTATCTTAGAAATCAATGCAATATCTATGTAGTATGTCAATAACAGTAACTAAAAGCAATACAAAAGTAGGCACACAATCTATAGTGGTTCGAAGGTGGGGTAATCCTTCTTCGTCCACGCTTTCCTTACATAGGATAAATTCACTAAGAAGTTCACATAGTACAACAAAGCTACGCCGAAGTCTAAGTCCAACTTAGATCCTTACAATATTTTTTGTCTATCCTCAAAAGACTATTCCTCCATTGTAAACACATTCCTTAGAACACCTAATCTACTTTGAATCTCGGATTCATGCGAAGACTCCCTGTTCAAAAAACCACTCGTGAGATTGATTAATGAAAGTTTTTATTTCAACTTCTGGTAGTTGCCACTAAACTTAAATATTATTTGAAATATGGGCGAGCTTCCTTATTTTGAGAAAGATTAGGATCAAGGCAAAACTTGAGAGTAACCTTGACTGTAGATTCTGGTTGCATCTGGAGTGTAAATTTTACACTCCTCATCTCTATCTTCGTATATCACTTGATGATACTTATCATTGCTTGATATCCAAGTATATATTTCTTTATATCTTTTCTGATACATATTATAATTGACAATTTTCCTGCATTAAAAAAAATAATTTAATAAAATAAAATAATTATAAATAAAAGTAACATAAGCATTTTGACAAAAATATTGTCAACACGAAATATCCTAATAATCTCCCCCTTTGGTATTTTTTGTCGAAAATCCGAAATTAAATAAGAACTAGCAGAAAACAAATCTCCCCTCAATACGTCATTCTGACAAAAACTTACTCCCCCTTGATAACCTAAAATGTTTCTCCCCATTTGTGACGAAAAATCCAATGATAAAACCTAACCAACATAATAAAATAAACGAAAATAATTCAACTCCTCCTCACTTTAACCCACTGAGCCATAGTCAAACTTACTGTATGAGTGGTAAATTAAGAAGCGCAATATTCGGTAGTTAAACCAGAATTTCAAACAGGCAAATCTTTTCAATTCAAGGCGTATAGTATTTTTATCCATAACCTCATTAAAAAACATGCAAGGGATGCCTAAACATAAAAAATAGAATGTAGACTCAACTTAATCCTATCACACCCATTGTATTAGGCAAGCCGAAGTATTTGACAAAGAACTGAACGAAATTCCATATCAACTTCTAATTTGATTTTTACTTTTCACACGAAATAATTTAGAGGTTTGTACATAAAATAAAATCAAGGTATCCTTATTCCTCCAACTGTTTTTATACTCTCGTGGAATAGCTCGCAAACCCTACGAGGTAAAAATCACAATAGGAAAACCTGGTGCAACGAGCTCAGGTTGAACCTTATAACCCCTTTGATAATAGAGATATTAAATTTGTAAGCATGTTATTATCATAGTCTGCGGCTTTCATAAATAAATCACTTTCTGTGCCAGTAGCTCTTTTCGATCTTGTGATTGATAGCTGCTCTCAACATCATTTCATGATCGTAACCCCTTCCGACAAGTGGGGGATCATCAAAATAAGATAGTCTATATCAACTAGAAGGAAATAGAATGTAAAGTTTTAAGCCAAATACATCTTTGAACTTGCCCTTTCGCATAGATTTTACAGAGAATAAAATTGAGATGGATGCATGAAAATAAATGCTATGCAGAATCTTACATGATATGCATGTTACAACATACTATTTTTTTGGGAATATGCAAAACAACCACAAAATAATCCTAAAGATTTTCCAGATAGTTACAAAATTTTCTGTATTAAAAGCCTTGTTTTTAATTTCATTCCCTGTTGGAATATGATCAATTCTTTTAGCACATTAATACTCCAATACCTAAAAACAGTGTTGACACAGGCAACGAGCTTACTTCTGGGAAGTTGAACAAGTAGATTTTCTAACCTATATTTTCCTTTGAGTGTATTTTATCAAATCTACTTTAGGTCTAGGGGTTCGACGTAACATTCCTCTAATATCCCAACTACCAATCTCACTATTATAAATATCAAAGCGCATTCTAGAACAATTTGTACGTATATGAGCTAAAACACCACATTATTGACAAATAGGAACAAATGAAGTTTTTTTATAATAGCCACTCCTTGTATGTTGCAACACATTGTTTTGCCGATGATTATTCTACCTCACGTTCCTTTGTACAGGTTTATTCTATCCATAAGGATGAGTGCACATGAAATAGTTTCCTGTATGTTTTGGAAAGATTTGCCCACTTTCCTGTGTTGCAATATTAGGTCGACTGTACAAAATCTCGATGATTAACATTAGAAGTCTCACCAACATATAACCTAGAGGAGTGAAATCACCATGATTTTCGCCTAAATTGAAAAGTTCAGTGGCCCTACCAGAAGAACATGTTTAGATTGTTCCAACTCAATGGACAACTCCGCAATTGATTGATCTTTTCTTTTCATAGTCCTCCCATATGCCAAGATCACTTTGCATCGTCTCGAGGTTAGGTTCCAAAGAATTTACCTCATTTTCTTTTTTGGCCAGTGCATATTGGAACACAGTTTCTAGCTCCCGAATTTTTTCTTCCATCATCGCCTCCACGCTTTTCTGTCTTAATGTGAGCTCCTCATTTAGTTTACCAATGAACAAATATCTCTCTTTAACCTCTCTTTCTAAGCTCTCAATCATCGCCAATGATTCTTGAAGTTGACTCTCCAATTTTTTTATGGCATTGCTACTTTAAAAATATATGACCGATAGTTTCTTGTACATATATTGTATCTCCTCAATTGTGGGACCCATTTCTCTATCAAAAGCATCAGATTCATAAAAGTTGGATAACTCGTGTTGCAACATACATGGGCTTTCTTCGAGATTTGTCTCTTCGGTTTTAGTTTTCCCCAAGAGACATACGTAGGACGCTGATAAAGCTGCGAGGTTGTTTGAATGATCGTTCACTTCTTCATTGTCTGACTCGTCAGTTCATGTGGCTGCTAAGGACTTGTTTTGCCTTCTTAGAAACATGGCGCACTCTTTCTAAAAGTGACCCCAACTATTACATTCTCTACGTCTAATTTTATCTAGTGTTGAACCTGCAAGACTTAAAGAAGAATTAAGGCTACTTATAATAGTTTGACTTGATTTCTTACCTAACGAAGAGGGACTAGGGTCATTCTTTTGGAACTTCTTCATCATGCTCCCAAATTTATTTGTGAGCAATATCATATTCTCCACAATGTTTGACTAATCTGGATTACGTCCGCTGACTTCTTCATCCTTGCGATTGACTTTTACTTTGGGCATTATGCCTCTTCTTTTCTCCTTGATCTCAAACCTTTGTTAAGTTCGAAAGTTAGGAGATCTCCTACTAGCTAATCAATCTTAATGTTTTCGACATCTTTTGAGGTGTCGATCGTCGTGACTTTCTCTGAGAATCAGTCCGGAAGGGTTCTTAGAAATTTTCTCACCATTAATGATTCAGGAACTTTCTCTCCAAGTGAGAGCCTCTTGTTCACAATCTCCATGAATCGCGAGTGATAATCTTCCCGGGTTCGCTTTCCTTCATCTTGCGGCCATCAAACTGTTTGTGCAAATTTAGTTTGGATTTCTTCACTTCCTTGGTTCCTTCAAAGTAATTCTTGAGCAAGTCCCAAGCTTCTTTGGCTATTTTGCAATTGCAATTTTTCATGTACTGGACTTGATCGACAGTCGTTCGAATGAAGAGAAGAGCCTTGTGATTCACCTTATACGCTTCCTTTTCAACATAAGACCACTCGGATTAAAGCTTTGGTTTGGTCGAGCCTGTGGTAGTACGTGAAGACCATCTGGATTCGACAATCTCCCATTATTCATCACCCATAGCTAGGGATGTCAATTTTACCCGCGGGTAACTCTACCCGACGGGTAAACGGGTAATAGGGTCGGGTATCGCCCGAACCCGATATTTTTGCCATCGGGTAGGGTAGGGTACGGGTTTAGCATATTACCCGTTTACCCTACCCGATTACCCTACCCGCCTACCCGATTACATACTTATGTATTATTTTACATGTTATATATTATATAATTATCATTATATTTAATATATTATGTTTATAATATATGATTTAATATATAAAATAACATATAATGTAACATTTACATATTATATATGTTATATTTGATTTATTGTATCACATTATATATGGTATATATACATATTACATATTATTTATAATATTTTTATATATCAATCGGGTAACCCGATTACCCGCGGGTAACCCGATTACCCGACGGGTATTACCCGTACACGTACCCGAATCAAATAGGGTAGGGTATGGGGGAAGCATACCCGTACCCTACCCGACCCATTTACATCCCTACCCATAGCCTCCATGTGAGCTATCATAAGCGACTTCCAATAATCATAATTCGTGCCATCAAGTAAGGGAAGTCGCACTATATTGCCACGTAAATCAATGGCAGTGCAATTTTCCAGAATCTACCGTGTTAGGATACGGACCTGCTCTGCTACCACTTGAAATTTCTAAACTGTACTTTATATGTTACAACACAGAAACTGACAAAAATAAAATAAACAAATGAACAACAAAATAAACACAGGGTTGAATCCCTCAGACCCCTCGGACCTTATTGTTATTGATACTTTGTATAACGATAGGTTTTACAAAGAGACTGGTTCCCTAACACCTAACCTATACTATAACAACAACATACGGCGGCTCCCGACGACTTGTTCGGCACTATCACGGTAATCTATCAACGGCCGAACGAGCTCTTCCGAACTCGCCTTGAAGTCCTTTCTCCCAAAGATTCTTCGACATAAACACTACTGAAAATTGTACGTGACAGTCCTAACAACTAGAACAATATTGCTCACATCAACTCTCACAACTCTAGAGTACAAAAAATCAAACTATAATACCCACATGTTTATATAATAACTTCGTTGCCATTGCTAGCTAATGGGTTGAGGAACATGCGCCCATCAAAGTTATTTCTTCAAGATTTTTTTAATTATATTCTTTAACCAATCTGCATCCTTAATTGCGGCTTGCGTGATGTTTTCACATCTTCAAGATTTGACACTCCTCATCTCTATCTTCGTATATCACTTGATGATACTTATCCATTGCTTGACATCCACGTATATATTCTTTATATCTTTCCCGATGCATATAATAATTTGACAATTTTTTTGCATTAAAAAAAACTTAATAACAATAAAATAATTATAAATAAAAGTAACATAAGGGATTTTGACAAAAAAAATTGCCAACACAAAATATCCTAACACCTTTGCTTCATCTTCCATTTCCTTCTATTTATAGCATTCGAGATATCTTCCAGTTGAAGGATGAGAAAATAACTCGTTCACATTTAATGCTCTTCGTACAACATAGAGTCGTTTCTCCTTTCTTGCAGGGCGTTGGTCAAAGTGGTTGCGGCTTGTTATCAGTGTCCAATGTTGCTTCTTTTTTTTTATTTTTTTTTTATGTCAGGTAAATTGCCCCCACGTAGTTGGATAGTCAGTACAAGGTTTGAACCTTGTCTCTACAGGCTATATTTTTTAAATTGATCCCCTGACTTTTGACTTTGACCTTGACATGACTGTGTTTTGCGTGTTGGGTGTACCTTCCTTGTTGCAAGTAATGTTGTATGCTGGTTGACATAAGCAACTGTACTACGTGCTCGCTGCAGTCATGTTTCGTGCTGCTTACTTGGACTTTGTTGCTTGTAGTAACTTTGATGATCTTGTTGTTTGCTTGTTGCGACTTTGCGTAAGTAGAACAAACCCCATCTATTACAAAGAGTACGGAATTCGTGGGAGCACTAGTTCCTACCTTACAAGTGGTTTTTCCATCATTAAAACTAAATACAAATTTTCTATAACTCTTCTTTTCGATTCTCCATCTTTCTTGTGCACTCTCACTAGTTTTCTCTTGAAGTCAATTTTGATTTCCTGTAGTTAGTCATATTAATTTTACCTTTTCACGTTCATAGTCTATCCTCCCCATATTATTTGTAATTATTTATAACAAAAAAATAGGAAAACATGTGTATACAAAAAATCTTATTGAAAATGTAGAGGGTAGAGCTTTATAGATAAATAAATAATCGATAAAATGTCCAAAGAGGTCATCGATAGATGATAACTTTATAATTTAGTGCTACTTTTTTTTTTGAACAGACACCCACTTTAGAAACTTGTAATTGTTAAATAAGTTGGGGGTTGAAACTATTCTTAATATATAACTTATAAGTTGTTTAAAAATAACTTTATTTTTTCTTTTTAGAGAATACGGTATCATTGTAAACAAAGTACTATAATCTTTCGTGTATTTTTTTAATAAGGTTAAACTGTAAAACTCTAAAAACCTCTGAGTAACCGGATCAAATAAGTCCGATCTCCGGAAGGAACTGAATCGATTAACGAAATGGTTCTTGAAATTTTATTTTAAAATCTCTAAATATCTCCGAGCTTTGATTCGGTTATGGAGATTTCGTATCTCGAAATTGCTCTATGTCATGCTCACCCTTATTTTGGGGATTCCTAATAGAAGTTTTGGATTATGATACCTCTATAGACATATTTAAGACCAGTAGAACGATATTCTTTTCATCATATGATAGTTTATGCAAAACAATATCTTTTTTCTCACTTCTCTTGAAGAACTTTTGCAAATCTCCTAAGAATGTTAAACACTATACTGCAATTAGAGGATTATCAAAGATTTGATTCTCCAAAAAATGTGAGATCTAATTAGTTTTACATGTTCTTTTATTTCTTCAATATTTGTATGCATTTTGTGCTTGATGTAATTGAATGATAAGGCCTACTGTTCGATTGTCGCGACAATATATTATCAATTATAATGTTATATCTGTAATTATTAAATTATTCTTGTTATGAAGATGAAGATATATTTATTTTATTTATTAGGATATATTTTGATTTGTTTCTTGTTTAGATAAGGGTTAGTGATGCATTTTTATTTATTTCCTTTTGAAATTGGATTAGTTTTTAACGTCCAAGTAATATTACTAGTAGTGTTCTCATGATTGTGTAAGATGGTTGCTTTTGATATTTTGAAATAAGAAAACAAGTACTATTCTCAGTTTGTATCTCTTTTCGGCATTCTTAGTTATCAACGGATTTATACTTGCGTATCATTGTTCTTTTCCACGCTCCTAGTTGTATTAGTTGGTAATCATAGACTAGTTATAATCTTTGATGATGGTTCTGAGAAATCAATTGATTTATGATACTGATCATGATGAACAATCGTATAGAGATGATCTTATGCCTATATGCCAATACTTGGATTTGTTGGCTAATAAAGTAGCTCAAGTTCGCACTAAACAACAAATTATTTTAGATCTTTTTGTTGACTTGTTTAGGGATGCGCGACTAGAAGCTAATGAGTTGTTTCCCTATAGTCTTTATAGTTACGATCTAGACGTCAACTGATATGGTGGTTATAATGGACCATCAATTTTCGATGAATCGGATCGCCCAGCGAGAAAGGTCCTTGAGGAAAGTATTATCTTCTCCCCATCCAACATATGTGAATCATTCTCGGATGAGATTAACTATGGTGACTTTGATGGTCTGCCGATCTATGATGAGGAGATTGATGAGGCGGATGCACTACCAATATGTGATAAGGAGGTATATTACGAGTTTGGTGACCTAGTATTCCCAGATGGTTTTGATGGACCTACTTCTAATGAATCAATTGAGGATGCATTTTTTGGGTTCGTCAATGACGGTTGTGATGGTCGACCGCTTTTTATCACCGAATTTGTTGGTCCATTTTTCTTGTATTTTTATGTCCTTTTTGCCCTTAAAGATAAAATTTCATGCACTAATACCATGATTATAGTTGTTCTACACAAGTTTATGAATGATGTTACTGCTCTTTCGGTTAACGAGTTTAAGGATGTTTCAAGCCTGTGTTTGGAACTTTGAAGTTTGTCATGATACCAAGCAAGATTCGAGGACGAATCATATACAGGGGAAGAAAATGATGGAGATGAAGATGTATTTTTATTTCTTTATTAGGATATATTTTGATTTGTTTCTTATTTAGATTAGAGTTACCGATATCTTTTTATTTCTTTCCTATTTAAATTAAGATTAGTTTTCTAGGGCCCAAGTAATTTTACTTGTAGTATAAATAAGTGTTTTCATTATTGTGTAAGATGATTGCTTTTGATATAGTGATATAAGAAACGAGTATTATTCTCAGTTTGTGTCTCTTTCATGCATTCTCAATTTGTGCCTCTTTCGGGTCTTTTTAGAACCTACGACTTTAGAATTGCATGTCATGTTTATTTTCATGCTTCCGCATGCATCTCTAGTGATTATGGTGAATCACATAGTTGATTACATGGAATATTTTCAATTTAGATAATGAAAATTTACTATCTAGTCTAAATAGACCTAAATATGTGTTTGTTGCTAGAATTGATAGTCTCACTTTTTTTAATGGTGTTGGTTGATTAAATATTTGTTGAAAACTATAGGTTTATAATGACCTTATAAATGACATCTTATACATTGAAACAACTAGTCAACGATTTCTTCCAACATGAACAAGTAATTGGAACAAAACTTCTTAGCAAATTATAATTTGTTCCGTCACGTCTGGATTTGGATTGCTACATATGTTGTAGATATTGTTTTATCCATATAACCAGAAAAATAGGATCTCTAGGACCTTTTTCATGAATCTACAAAACACAAGTTAGTACAAGGGGCATCCGAGGCGAGTCCAGGACTCTTTTCACTAAACAAATATACCCAGCCCAGGTGCCCATTGTTACAGGCATATGTCCTCAAGATACAATAACCGACATCTCAAAGGTAGTGACACTCTAAATCTTTAAGCTCCGACGAATTGAAAAGTGTCGAGAAACTAGACATGTATGAAGTTATGTATCTATCTCGTATTTCCATGATTCTATCTTATGGAACAAATGTCTATCCTATTTGTGGGCATTTTCAATTAGTGGGCTACTAATTGCAACATAATTACAATACTAAGTGCAACATGATTGCAACATATTAATGGTCATAAGTAATGAAAGAGTAACTAAACTAAACCAAACTAAACTAAAACTAAACTAAACTAAACTAAACTAAAACTAAACTAAACTAAAACTAAAACTAAAACTAAACTAAACTAAACTAAATTAAACTAAACTAAATTAAAACTGAACTGAACCAAGTGTCTCTTAGCTTTTTCATCCTCCCACAATAAATATGACTTTTAATATAGAATTGTTACCTTTGCATTAATTACAACCCTTAATGGTGGCTTTATAACATTTTATGACATTCATTCATGATGTCCCTTAACTCCAAGAAGTTACACCTCTTGGAGGTTACAAGCGGGTATCCATACAGTCACTTGAGACCGGTCAATGGGGTCGAATCAGGCAAAACTTAACCTTCATTGAGCATAGCCGAGCACTCATAACACCCATGTGATGCTCATTTTCCACCCACATGTGTAATCATTCAACACCCTCTATACTGTTCTAAAAAAATAGAATCCACTTCATGAACTCTTACCCTTTCGATAACGTGGATTGGATACGCATCCACGCTCGCTCCATATTTTAAGTGGTTTATGCATTAGTTTGTCTCTCATCCCAATTTGAATTTTAAAAATTCAATGCATGCTATTTTAATAAACAAAATAAGGATTTAGAATCCACAACTTGATTCTTACTAAATCAAGTATACCACCACGTAAAACTTAAACGAACGCTTAACTTATCAAATGTCAAAATTCCAACATTATTTTGATTGTACTAAATTTGAGTATTGACAAGGGATATAACCAGCCATCATACCATGGCTGTCAAAGAAATTAGAAGAGATAGGTTGTTAAGGTGTATCGACAACCATAACCAATTTAATGTTAAGTAAAAGAACTGCATTATTGCATCGGCGATATATTCTACGTACCAATTCTTAAATTAATCATTTGGTTGATTCTTTTTCTAATTGATCTACAATCAATACATTTCCACTGTTTTCTTTACTTATTTTGCTATCTGTTGTTAAATCTCAAATTCCTGGCTAGTTGTAATTTGTTTGTCTTAGTTTTCAAAGAATATACTCATCAGTTCAAGTAATTAAAATTTGACCTTGTACATAACTATCATAAATTAAGAGCATGTATTTATAATGTGTTTCACCACAAAAAAATTCTCTTCATACCACAAAAAGTTGTGTCATCTGATGAGTATTTTCACAACGTATGAGAAATTGTCTCAAAGAATTAGTATTTGTCACAACTTTATTGTTGTCTCAATAACTGAGATGTAAATAATATATTTGTGACAACAAAAGTGGTCTCAAATGCATTTCAAATATTTTTTCCAACAACTAATTTTCTCTAAAAATAATCTTAAAATGATCTCAAATAATTTGTAGAGAAATTTGTGACAATGAATGCTTACAAATAACTTATAGATACTGACCACAATTATAGTCTTAAAAGATATTATATAAATTAACGACCTATTTTGTTGTAATGTTTGTTCACCCATCAATATGAGATAGTAAGTAATACACCTTTTAGAAGTAAAGTGTTAGTATTTGTAGTAGAAGTGTATACACGAAGATGTATAAATGCAGATAAAGTCGAGGCTTGAGTTTGACTCTATATTCGTAAGACGAAATTGCCACGTACTCAGGTGCAATACGTTTAATAGCAATTGTCTCCAAAATACAACGACTTTAAAAACTTCAGACCATTGCACTACGAATCGGAAGTTATCGGCAAACGTACTCGGATATTTGGAACTTTCGGACTCTACTAATGCATAATTTGGAAAGCTTTGAAATCTGAATAAACTTGTGAATTTTGAATAAATGAAATGAAGTCTGCAGGGGCCTATTTATATATATTGGAGAGTTGTGGTGCCTTTTTGGAAAGGCACCTCTTCACCCCATGGTGACACCCTCTTGACTGGACCCACCAGTTCGCTGGGCGGTCACACCCGCAGGTTGACCCGCGCCCTGGCGGGCGATGGGCCGCACCGGTTCGACCCGTCCAACCGGACCGAACTGATTCCTGATGGGTCGATCCGACCCGATCCGGCCCGAGGTGAACCGCTGGCACGACCCGGTCCACATCACTGAACCGCAAGGCTCGAACCGTCACGAACCCGCGAGCCATCCGTCTGGACCACCTAGCCAAAACTTTAAGGCTCCTCCACCTCCTCGCGACGATGCGTACGTGCGCCTCTAAAGCAACTCAATGCGACATGTGCGACGTGCGGGCTCGGATGGATCCTCGGGTCCATTTTAGCGAAAGGCTAAAATCCCACTAGGATCCACCATAAGGTCCACCTTAGGGGAGCACACTTGATAACTTCTTATCAAGTGCTCTACTAAATAAGGAGTATCCACTTATTCCAACTTTTCTATGTGAGACAAGTTCCCATATTTTCCTTTATAAATTCTTCAACTTCCAAATTTAAGTTACAACCCTTGACAATTAATATCTCATTAACCCGAAATTGATTTGGAGCATATTAATACATTAAATTCATCTACTCGAAACGTAGATTATGAATTTGCAACATATTTCCATTTTTAACAAATGGATTGAGATAATTAAATTGGTCAATTTTGGGTTAAAATCCAAAATTCCAAACTAATTTCCAACATAAAGTTGCTTTTGTTTCATGCTATATAATTTTAGGGTAATTCTATAGTATTATAGTGGTATCGGTATCACTATGAGATAAAAATGAAATTATATAATTTAATGGGTCTCTTATATTTAAATATATATGTATTCTTCTCTCACAATGATATCATTATCAGAGTGATACTAAAGTTGGACTCATAATTTTAAGATAATCATCATATTTAATTTCACATGTAGAAAGAAACATATTAAAATACAAAATATAAGAAAGTAAACATGCGGGAGGGCCTTGATTGGTTGAAAGTGGAAAATATAATTTAGTGAAAAGTGAAAGTCAACTATATTTCAGTTTAGCCCACTTGCTCCATAGCAAAAGTGGAAGATACTTGGAATCTATATACTCTAATAATTCTAAGTCAACTTCTCACCAATTACCCTTACCTTTGCTACTAATCGCAATTCCCTCCGATGTATATCCATTTCAAGACCAATAAATAATTAAGATGAAATGAATAACACAGTATAACAAGTGCTTTTTAATATTAATTAATGGTTGACGAAATCGCATATAGAATATGATGTACTTAAAAAATGTTTTTTATGATACATTTTTAAATCATAATTGCGATTGCTAATAATAAGTTATTTATAAATAATTGTTGTCACAAAATTTTATAAATTACTTGAGACAATTTTAGGAGTACTTTTAGAGATATATAGTTGTTGCGAAAAATATTTGAAACGAATTTTGTTTGTCGACTCAAATATATTATTTGTGTTCGAGTTGTTGAGAGGAGTAATTAATGAGGACTCGTTCTCTAATAATAAAATTATGATAAACATTTATTATTTAAAATAATTTTTGTTATCTTAAAATACAATTTTTGTTGTAGCGATGGCTTCTATCATTTATTCAAAGCCAGTGTTGCTTCAGTGATGTTAGCAATACCAAAGTACAATAGAGAAGATATATATAATAGTGCACATTTAGAGGAAGAAACTTACAAATTTTATTTTGTTGATGAAAAATATAAGGGGGTGCAGAAGCAAAGAAACAAACGCCAACTGTTAAATGAGTTGGGCCCAGAGATACAGGTAAGTCCATTGAGATTTGAGCCCCACTTCTGCTATATCATCTAAATGGGCCCAGAGGATCCAAACCTACAGGCTGCTGCTACTTGTGACCCCACATATCTCACCATTCCTTCTAAATACAACCACTCAAAATCAACAACCTTCTTTAATTAAGTTTTTCTCAAATATTGTCCAAATTTAGATTATGCTCTCTCTACCAAAAAAGATAAAAATCCCGCAAGTCGGCATAACTTGATGTTCCACAAGTGGATTTCTAAAATTTCATAAAACTAATTATTTTATCCATAGTTCATGAATAAAAATTTTACACATTAGAGTGAGCCATATGTTCACGATAGGTAGAGAATCATTTTCTATCATATAAAATTTATCTCTAAACTAAAATAAATGTTATGTCATATGATGTTAGTTACTAAAATTTAAAGAGGCTCTTTTCGTCTCTAATTTGGATGAAAGACATAATTATCTACAGAAAATAGGATAGATCAGATGAAATATTCATCTCTAATATTCGATAGTTAATCCATCACAAAAAGTATGCATTCCACTTCTTGTCAATATTATCTCTATCTTGTTACTTACTAACATATATTATCAACCACTAAATTTAATCTTAAATATGTAATTTATTATAGCTATCGAACTTGAAACAAGGTTTAATTAATCAAGTCAAACACTAATCCAAATCACGGAGGTTTTACACTTGTAAAAGCAAAACTCTTTTTATACCATTACAAACTTCTGATCAACCACATATGTATGCACTAATTTAATTTAGAATTTTATTACCGGAACTTAAAACAAATTTACTTTTAATCAATTATTTACTTATTTTCAACCCAATTTTAGGTGAACTTTTTCTCTTAATGTTGATTGAAAGTTGGATAGTTTTTTATTTCATAATTATCTGCATACACCTTCACTAGAATTGTTTTTTAGTTACATTAACCATCAGCACAAACTATCAAAAGTATTATGTATAGGCTCTGAATTTTAGAATCCTACATAACAATTATATTCTTTTCCCTTAAGAAAACCCTACTTCATTTTTCGGATTTTAACAAACTCTTTGATTTGGTACAACTATTTTCTTGAAACTCAATTAAGCTCAACTGTTTTATGTTACTAAAATGAAGTGTGACATCTGTAATTAAAATCTCCATTTTTCCAGAACTTAGGAACTTCCTATTTCTTTTTATAAACTTAACTGAACACCAAATTAATTTTACCAACCTTATTCTCTCATGTCCATCGGGCCCGAGCCCATGTAATCCTCGTCTCCAACTCCTTGATAACCATTAACCTTTCAATAAAATAAATTAAACAATTGGGTCGGAGCCCAAAGTAGGTTTTGGGCTGTTCACGTGTTCTACACATTAGTAGAGTTTTCCCTTCAAATTACAAAGGAATGATTCTGTTACTGGACTTGAGTTTCTAGTGTGATTTTGCGACTAAACTAATTGATTGCATGCCTCAAGTTTTCACCAAAGCCAAAAGTCCAATCATAAAATGAACAAAGTAGGAGTTTTATGTTTTCTTTTTTGTGGAGAACGGAATTTCATTTTCACAGTCTAATCATCCATTAGACGTATAGCCGTATACGTGTCAAAAAACTTAATATTGTCATGGGACTCTTGTAATGAGATTAAATAACTCTTGAGATATAGAGAGAAAATAGTATTTTGCATTTACACTTAATAAGTCAACTTAAGTTAGTTAAGCATAGATGTTAAGTTGTTAAGAAGTTATTCTATTAAAAGGGAGTAATATCCCTCACCTAAACTATTCGAATATCTTCGATTTATGAAATCAGTTTTCTTCTACTTTACTTCTCTCTCTCTTTACTTTCTTAGATGTCTTCCATGGCCACTCAAATTAGAAGCTAGTAAAACTTCTTCACGCTCAAGATGGTTCGACATGAAGCACATCCAGCTGAGAATATTCCTCCTCCAGCAAAACCAGTGGCTTAGCCACATCCTCCGTTCGTAGATAATTTGGTATTGTTGTCTAATTCAGACAATCCAGGTACGGTTTTAGTTACGCATTTACTTACTGGTGCAAACTATAATTCTTGGAGAAAGTCTATGCTTCTTGCGTTAGGTTCTAAGTCGAAGTTAGGATTTATTGATGGATCCATTGTTGAACCTATTGATCAAACTTCTATTGAATTTGCTAACTAGAAAAGAGCAGATTGTTTGGTTCTTTCTTGGATATTGAATAATATTTCCAAAGACATAGTAGAAGCATTTGTATATGCTGATTCAACTAAAGAATTGTGGATTGAGATAGGGCAGAGGTTTGGGGAGAGCAATGGGCCACTTTTGTACCAACTGCCGAGAGAAATTTCTACGATTACTAAGGGCAATGATTCTGTTCAAATCTATTTCACAAAATTGAAAAAACTATGGGATCAGTTGTCGAGTTACTGCCCCTTACCTGTTTGTGGATGTGATATTGGGAAATCTATTATTTCTATGGATTTACAAACAAAATTAATTCAGTTTTGATGGGTTTAAACGAATCTTTTGATAGTGTAAGGATTCAAATTTTTCTAATGGAGCCTTTACCTACTATTAATAAGGCTTATTCTACGGTGGTCATAGTTGAGAAACAGAGTCCCTTCAAAGTATCTTTCCTAATAATCTTGATCATGCAGCTATGTTAACCATGAATTACGTTAGTAACAAGAGTACTTTTAAGAGAAGCTTACAAAATTCTTTTGGGAGGGGTTTTAAAAGGACTAAAGAAGAACGTGCTAAGCTAAAATATACATATTTTGGAGGTATGCATCATGAAGTAGCTGATTGCTTTCAACTACATGGTATTCCAGATTGGTATAAGAAAATTCAGGATCAAAAGCTTCATCAGGCTGCTAATGTCAGTATTGATAAGGATACTACTGTTTTGGACCCCAAAAGTACTGATTTCTCTGCTCTCTTTCAATAGGAAATAGCCAAGTTCTTTGCCTCTAAGAACATGGTTAATACTGATGCTTCACAAAGTGATTTTGCATATTCAGTCACATTTGCAGGTACAATTTATAATGAATTTGTATTTTCTGCTTTGGAAGATATTCCTAGGACATCATGGATCTTGGACACTGGTGCTAGCAAGCACAAGTGTTCCAACATCCAATGTTTTTGTGTCCATTTCTTTGTTAAAGTCTCCAGTTCATATTGTTCTTCCAGATGGATTGGTTAAACAAATAACACATTCTGGTACAGTAAATGTAACTATGACATAATATTATATGATGTGTTATTTGTTGCTTCTTTTAGATACAATTTATTGTCTATTTCTCAATTAGCCAAGGCTAATAATTTGCGAGTATTGTTTTCTGATTCTGTTTGTGAAATACAGGACCTGAAGAATAACAAATTGATCACTCAAGGCAGCAATTTGTATTTGCTTCATTCTGATTATACTCATTTTTTTGTGTAAAGTTGCCATTCCTTCTTTTCCAATATGCAATATTACTATTCCTTGTAAAACTCTAGATTTTTGGCACAAGACCTCAGGACATGCTTCACTGGTGACACTGTCTCATATCCCTTTCTTAGATGATCTTTGTACTAAAACTAATATTACACTACTTAAGAAATGTGATGCTTGCTTTAAGGGAAATATCACAGATTTTCTTTTCCATCTAGTTCTATTCAAACTACTGAGATATTTCAATTATTGCATATACAAACCTTTTTTTGGCACCGATATATACAAGCTATACATGTTTGGCAAATAAACCACTTAACTATTTTTTCGGCCATTTTTCACCGGATTCTACATGTGACTTGTGAGTGATAAAAATTTAAGAGCTTTTTGTCCATTAAATCGAGTCATTTTTCTTCCTGATACGTACTTAAGGAATTTCGCATTCGGAATCGTGTGAAAAATGGCCGAAAAATAGCTGAAAAATGAGTTTGGTAGTTTATTTATCAAACTCATACAATTTGTATATAAAGGTGCAAAAAAACATTGGTGGTTTATGTGCAAAAACGTTGATGGGTTGGTGAAATTGCTGCAATTAACCCTTGTTCTCATAGAATTTTTTATGTAATATCTTATTTAATTATATATTTTATTGTGAAAAGCCCCAAAACTAGCACTTTTTGCAGTAAACATATTAATTCTAGCACATTTGTCTTTTTATGACCCATTTCACTCTCATCCCCTCCCACCTCCTCTGCAATTTACACAGACTTTACATCTTTTTCACTCTGCAAATCTTCACATTTTTCTCTCACTTCATAATTTTTTGTACTTTTACTTCATCCCTCTCTCCTCCTTTTTCTGAGATTCAATTTTTACCTTATCTTTTGAATTCTCATACTTAAGCTTTTCTTCTTCGGTACAACATGGAAACAACATCAGACACGAATTAGTGGCACCCCATATTTTACATGAGTCTGTGGTTTCGGTACGACGTGAAAATATTATATTACTTCGAGAAGAATTTTTATGTGTGTACTCGTGCCATGACAAATAGCTCTCGTGCCATGATGAATATACCTCATGCCATGAATTAATATAGCTAAAAAACACCACACATAGAAATATTCTTTGTGTACTCGTGTCATGAAAAATGTAGCTCATGCCATAATAATTATACATCGTGCCCACTAAAATACACAATATTACTTCTTCTTCTTCTTCGTTCAGATTTGGACTCATCGAAGTTGCAAGAGCGATGGAGGCTCGGTCCTGTGCAATATCCACTGAAACCAACGGTGTTTCCTTGTCGAAAACTCCACCAAAACCCTCTTATGTTGTTTTACGACCGGTGTTGTCGCCAGTTGGCAGATCTGTGGCTGGCCAAATCTGTTCCTCCCCCGGCCACCAATTGCTTTCTCCATCTTCCAAAAAAGTCACCGTAAAGGAAGCTTGAAATGATCGAAGCTTGAAAAAATTCTCCATTGAAATGATAGAGGGAGAACTGGAGCTTCAGATAAATGGTGGATTTTAAAATAGAAGAGAAAGAGACGTGTTCTGGAAGGGAGAATGCGGAGGAGAAAATTTCTGAAATACAAGAGAAAAGCGAGGGTGATGTGAATAGTTAAAAAGAGCTAGATTTGATATTTTTTGGATTGGTTGACAAAATCTATAAATTTACAATAAAAAGCGCTAGTTATATGTTTTTTTCACTATTTTATTTGTACGACTTTTAAGATTTAATTAATATTTAAACAATATACTATATTTATGTGAATATTTTTTTTTTTCTATAGCTCCGCCATGTCTTATTCACATACATCCCTATTGTCTGTATGACAAACAAATGATTAGAAAGAGTAGTTCTCTCCTAATTGTTTATCAACAAAGGATTAGAAATACCAGAATATAGAGATTGCACATCTATTTAGCCTTGAAACTTCTTCAGATTGACCGGAAGAATATTAGTAAGCTGCAAAGACTAATCTTTCTCAATCAATATCGTCCTACTTTTTAACTATACTAATGTCGTACCCGTGCGATGCACGGGAAGAGCTTTCACATACTGTTAAATGTTCGTGTCTTAATACAAATTTTTTTAGTCTTGGAAATATAAGACGCGAGAGAAAATATATATAATCTGATTACCTAATATAAAAACTTATGTTTGTTGATGTAAAATATAATACAATGATCATAATAGCAACACGAAAATAACAAATATCAATATTTCAACTATCTATATTATCATGAAATATCTAACGTCAAAAAAAGGGCATAACGATTACAAACTTTGAAAAACTTCCTTGTACACAACATTTGTCGTAGTCCTTCTTTCTGGATCTTTGTCATCACATATTAAAATTTTCAAGCCCTTCCGATTCGTAACTCGAGAGACAACAACATACAATTGACCATGACAAAAAACAGGCTTCTTCAAGAACAAACCAACATGGTTCAGTGATTGTCCTCGACTTCTGTTTATCGTCATCGCATAAGAAATGATAAGCGGAAATTGTCTACGCTGAAATCTAAAGGGCATCCTCTTATCTGAAGGAGTCACGAGTTATGGATACCTTTATACCAGCATTATCCCCCAATATAACCATTGCTCAACCACGTGATCACCAAGTTTTGTAAGAACCAATCGGGCACCATTGCGTAATCCAAGAGAGTGATCTATGTTTCGTAACAGCATAACTGGTGTACCAATTTTTAACTCTAGCTTATGATTGGGCACCCCAGAACATTTGATTGTATTCAGAAATTCCGGAGTGTGAAGATCATTCAAAAGATCTACATTTGCATCAGATTTGCACGGGGTGTCCGAACTCAAGTAAGTCCTACCCTGGGAAGTATTTTTGGAAGTCATATACTCATTAATAGAATCCACAACATTTAACATCGGAGCTAATATAGCTCTACCACGTAGATATGCAGTGTCATCTCCAATTGTCCCAAAATCAGGATACGTACTCTCAACAATCGTTTTTATTGCATTGTCACCACTATGTAGCAATATGTCTTCTGGGATGCCAATCTCCACTTCTCCATCATTGGGTCCACCGATAACACCATCACCAATACTTGCTATTCATTCTGAAAATATCTTAGCTCATGGCCTTCTACATCGTTAGAAACGTTCTGCAGTCGCATGTTCTTTGTCAATCGTAACACCTTGAAATGAGGCCACAAATAAGAAGAATTAATGGTTGCATGCACTATATCTTGGCGTGTTCCCTTTGGGACTACAGGTAAAATTTGTCTGAAATCTCTACCTAACACAACGTTCTTGCCTCCAAAAGGAATTTCCCTCTTTGTTATATCAAGAAGTAACCTGTCCAAAGTTTCGAAGCATTTTTTGTGCATCATTGGTGCTTCATCCCAAATGATCAGTCTAGATGTCTCAATCATATCAGCCAAAGGACTCCCGAGCATTATACTGGATCCTGAATCCTCATGAACATTAAGTGGAATTTTGAAACGCGAATGCGCTGTCCTCCCCACCCGATAGTAATAGTGAAGCAATACCGCTAGATGCAACACTTAAGACTATTTCACCTCTGGATCATAGTGTAGCTGACAATGTCCTCCAAATAAAGGTCTTCCTAGTTCCTCTGTATCCATATACAAAGAATGCCCCTCCATCACAAGATTCCAATGAGTTCATGACAGTGGAATAAACAACCCTTTGTTCATCATTCATATCGGCCACCAGTTTAGCATGCTCAATAGCTAAAGCTTCCCGATAATACAACAGTTCATCAGCAATGAAACGATTTCCAAACTTGCATCAGTAGTAAAGTCTGCAATTGGCATGGGATCATAATCAGAAAGAGTTTTCCCACAACTCCTTAACATTTTATCGATCTCCACAAGAGTGAGATTCTTTATCTCTTCTTTGGTCAAAGTCAAGTCTACAATATGTTTACATTTTTAGTTAGAAAATAACTATTAATAAGATCAAGTTTAATATAACTTTAATATGTTTACATATAATTTAACTCATATTATACCTGGCTTCTTTCTCTGAATACGTTGTTTGTACAGAATGTCATCAGATAAGTATGTCCAACATTGTTCCCACACGTGCTCAGGACGTTCAATAGAATTTGAGAATAATAGCGTAACAAACAACCCTCTCAAGTGTTGAGCAGATGCCCAGTGGCTAGCCTCTTCAATTCCATCAATGTATTCTTTGTCATCCTCAAGTAACCCTCTTGCGTAGCAAGCATCGCGATAGGTATCGTACTGTACAATACCTACCTTTCTAATGTCAGCATAGTATTTGCAGCCTTTTACAATATTCAAAATACATCTAACGTAGTACGGATTGCTACATCCAGGTGGGACATAATGTAGCCTACCTATTGCTTTGCCCTTTTCCCTTTTCACCCACTCTCTTGTCTTCTGCTTCCACACGAATTTTTGAGGAAACTCAGCATAAGTCAAGTTATTTACCTCAGGATATTTCTTATTTGCCTCAAACCATCCCAAAACATACTTTGGCTGACACTTTGACGTTCTAAAATATTCTCAAGAGGCTCATTTTCCGAGAAAACTACTGATTGTTGATTCTTAAGATGAAAGCTCAAACGCTCCACAGGAGGAAACTTATATTGTATTTCAAAACCAAAAATCCTCCAAGCAGCTTCACACGGAGATATGTATCGACAATCATAATACATACTTATCTCATCTACCGTATTACCAGAAGAATTGTCAGCACTTGCTTTGTAAAAACCAGCCGTAACACGATCATGACCTTTGTTTATGTACTTAAATAGATACTTTATAGATCGAGACTGATTGCACCATTCAACGATTATGTGAGCTCCATATTTTAGAAGAAGATATCTATTGTGAGGGACTACATAAGCATTTTTTAATAGAACCCCATTTTTCATAACTGTCCTTCCATCGTCTCTCAGCCTATAGACTGGATATCCATCGTCATCAATATTAGTACAATCAACAAATCTCTTCGGAAAATGCTTCGTACATTTACCATCATCGTCCATACATGGAGAATTTGGACGGGCTAACCCGCACGGTCCATTTATCATGAACTCCGGCACTGCTGAGTAGTACTTCGGATCAAAGGACTCGTTCAAAATTTCAGCAGAGATAATACGATCAATGTCAGCCCCGGTTGGATATTTATCTTCCTTTGCAAGAAAAAGAAGAATGTGCGCGTGAGGCAGCCCACATTTTTTAAATTCAATAGTATACACGACTGCATATCATTAAAGATAATTACCACAACTGATCAAATATGAAGTACACAAAATAGTGTTTACTTTAATTGAATTAAGAATATTATTAAATAGAGTACCTGCCATAACAGTTCCAAAGATTTTCTTGCAACGGACATCATTAAGAAGCGCATCCAGTTTAAGCTTGAACATCCTAACAACGATATCAGGACGATCTTCAGGTTTCAGGTTTCGCGGTTCTAGAAATCGAACAATCTCTGGCCAATTTGGGTTGCAAGAAAATGTAGTAGAAAGATCAGGGTAATCCGCCCATCTACAAATAACCATTGCATCCTGGTAGCTCTATATCATGTAACGTGGTCCACCGGTGTAGGAGGATGGTAGCACAATCCTCAAACCCATAACACTAATGTCCGTTTCGCCGCGTAACAAAGCATCGCTTAGACTACTGTAAAGCTCTACGCACAATAATTTTTGGTTCAATCTAATAAACAACAGTGTGATTGACTCAGTAATCGTATAAATGTCAACAACAACTTGCTGAGTCAATCGTCTACTATTTAAAATAGTCGATCTCTCCGAGGTCCTTTCTTGTAAATGAAATACAACGAATTCTCGCATGCTCACCTTTTTCTTGCCACCAGCAACAGATTCTTTGCCGCTAGCAAAAGGAATGTTTTCATTGTACCCATCCTCACCATATGGAACAACAACGGATACTGAAGACCTAAGTAGGACGAATGAAGTTCATTTATCCACTTCAATGTTCCACTCTGTGTTTCAACAATAATATCTCGATCTCCAAGAGCCCGATCAAGATCACCTACTACCAATGCTGCAACTTCGGACACAACCGGTAAATTATACCTTCTACGATCAGTTGTCCTCTCGCTGACCAATTTTATTTTGACATCAGCACGACCTTCTTCCGCTATTTTTTGAGCAGCCATTCTGAATGTTTTGACCAGGACATTATGCTCATCCAACATGTTCTTAGATCTCTTACCAAGTCAAAATGCAAAGTATCTTTATCCCTGTTTTTTCTGAACACAATCAAAATAATGACATAACTAAGAACCCATACAATGAGATTCAATCCTCCATATATAAAGATAGTTATAATAAAATAAATATAAATTCAAAAACATTACCTGGCAGCGTTGATTCTATTATTAATCTCATTATTAGTGTCGTATATATACAACTGAGCAAATTTTGGCGTTACCCCTTCTGTAGGAAGTAAACTTCCAATAAGATGATAATTCTGACCGTGCAATTGAAAGACAGGTGGTCCACCACCTGTGTTCATCGACGAATCAATATTCCAGCCCATCGATGTGAAAGAAAATATTTTATTGTAAGACCTTATATTCTCCAAGTAATGTTTACTCCTTGCAGTTTGACCTCTTAAAAGTTCTTGGAGTAATGGAGGAGGCGGTGTGAGTAATGGTAGTTTAATTTTCCCTTTCATACAACATAAGCTGTAGATTGGATATTGATTTTTCGGATAAGAAGCCAATCTCTCCTCGTACCAAAACATCGCAGAACAATGTTTGCAAAAGTATGTTGTGTCACCGAAATCAAAATAATCTAATGAAGAACCAAATCGAATAAAACAATAGGCTGTTAAAACATGTATATATATAATTACACATCTAATTACTTAAATATATGTTACGGATTGGAGAGGGATGATTGTTGTGCGCCTTTTTTATACTTGCTAAATATTAACCAAAAAAACACATTTAAAACAAAATCAGTAAACAAATATATTTATAAAATAATTATTATTATTTGAAATAAAAAATAGTATAAAAACAACTAATAAATTGACTCACTCTTTATTGAAGCCCTTTTAGGCTTAGGTTGCTGATGATTTAATGAGGGTATAGGAGGTCCATCATCCGTCAAATCAATAATAAAAGATGCATTTCTTGAAGATTCATTAATGGTACAAAGATTGTTTGAACATTCTGCTTATTAAATATAAATATAAATACATTTTTACATCATTATAAAATTAATATTTAAATATTTTGGTACATCTATAATAAAATCATATTACCCAAAAACTGGCTTTCATTCGTAATTGAAAATTCATGCATACCTGCATCATCATTTGTAACTGGAATTCCATCCCCTCTTTCAATATCAATAATTTCACTACTTGTTGGATTTGTCGCAGTGTGACTCTATTGCACAACAGAAATATTAGGAACAACACTAACCATACTAACCAAAGGCAATTTATCGATTCTTTATTATTATTATTATTATTATTATTATTATTATTATTATTATTATTATTATTATTATTATTATTATTATTATTATTATTATTATTATTATTATTATTATTATTATTATTATTATTATTATTACTACTACTACTATTATTATTACTATTATTATTATATAGATAATAATATTACATGAATTTTGATGTAAGTACCATTGGTGATATCACTGAAATGTGTCCTTGAGAATAGATATGTAACAGTACTCAGCTCCACATCGTCACCAAATGTAGTGTTCCTACTATTTTTGGAAGATGATCCATTATGGCTGCTCATTACCAAAGGAGAATTCTCTAAAAAGAAAGACAAAAATGAAAAAATTTAAACATGTGGAAAGACATTACACAACAAAATATGTAATACTGTATTAAATACTATAAATATAATAACATTGTTAAATACACACACACACACATATATATGACCATACATTTAAAAAAACTACAAAAAAGATATCAATAAGATCATCTCATTAAATGAAAAAAAAAATTAGTATTTTTCTACATAATATGTAATCTTAAAATAAAACATTGATTTAGACAACAAACCATCTATCAATTTCTCAACAACTGATGTATGAACATAAAATTATTTGTAATGTGTATTCTTTCTTTCATTATTAAAATATAACTATTTATTTCCCGTAAAATAAATATTAATATTTGCTTATATCACATATCAATATTTTTGTAGACAGAATTATATTACTTGATATTTATTAGAAGTTGTTTTTGTTTATTAAAATATAAATACATTTTTTTTTCAAAATATTGTAATGAAATATACAAAAGCTATAATAATTAGTAACAACTAAAGACCTGTTTACGTAGATTAAATGAATTAATTCATAGTGTTTAACATAATTTTGGATATATCAACAAAATAAATTTAAAATAATTTACATATTTTAATCTAACATAATATAAATGACTTTAATACATTATAAAAAATAAAAAAAAGGGTTGGTGTCTACTGACTTCCCAAATTATTTGGGCTCCAATTAATTTTAAACTACATCATTTTCAAACATGATAAATCATCAGCAAGCCCAAACAACCATATTAAGATGATGACCCAATTTGAAACTGAGGATTAAAAGAAAAAAAATTAAAAACGCAACAGTGTTTTTACGACAATTGCATAACAGAACATCATTTAAGAGTGTCTCTTCATTTCGGAATAACATTCCGGAAATCCCAAGAGTCACCTAAGACTCTCTCTCTCTCTCTCTATCGTCGATCTCCCTCACTATCTTCAATCTCTTACTCCCAATCTATTTTTCTCCCAATTCATCTTACATTCTTACCCTATCCCAACATTTTTCAGAATACATCTTTACTAATTCATTCTTATTTTGCATGTAAACAATTTTTTAGTGAAAAACATGATAAACCCCTAATTTTATATTTTCCCCCATTTAAAAAAAAAAATTAATCTCCGTTGTCGATTCTTTCATAGTCTTCGCCGATCGTGACTTTTGTAGCTCTTCGTCGGAGAAAATCAAAGGTATGACCTGATTTGAATGTTATCTTTATTTAGCTTTTGAACAACTTTTGCAAGAATTCAGACTATAATGTCGTCTTTTACATTGTTTTGAAAATTGACTGCATGTGTTTATTGCTATAAAGATAGTGAAAATAAATTACACTGTATTTTTTTTTAATTTTTTGGATAGATTAGACTGAAATCTTCAGAAACTGTCAAATTTTGATTACTTGAGAAGAAATAACTATTTATGGTTTCAGATATGCTAATTTTTGGAGCTTTCAAACTATTACATGTCTGTTTTTTGACATTGTTGGTTAGATTATGTTGAAATTTTCTAAAAAGACCAATTTTATTATGATTTAAGTAAAAATAACAAAACATCTTTTCAGATCTGATATTATTTTCGAACATTCCAACATTTGCATGTGGATTATTACAATTTTTTTTTTTTTTTTTTTTTCTGATAGTCGAACTTGATCAGGAAATGTTTAGTAATCCAGATTTAGAACATTGCATTAGATGCCCGATTCTGTTTATATATAAACAGTAACTGCATAGATATTTCAGATCTGTTTGATGGTGTATTAATATTGAGTATTTTTTCATATATATAACAATTTTATTTTAGAAATATATTAGTTGCAACTTTATTTTTTCCATATCATCTGCAACATTGCACTAAATTAGGGTTTCTCTATCCGCTGAAATACAAAGAGTGCGAACAGATATTATTTCGAGGCATGAGATTACTTTGATTAATTTGAAGTATAAATTTGTGTTTATTGTCCAAGTAACTATTAATTCATTGAATATTAAAAATAGTTGCATTTCTGTCATATTATTATGTCTTTTTTTAGGGGGTCTAGTTGTAACTTTTACAAAACTCTTGAAATAGCCAGTGAAAGACTGATTTGCATGTTGGATTTAGTTAATCAGAAGACCATATTTGAAGACAATATTATATTACCTAAGGTGTATATTTACAAAGCATGTCTTTTTCAAAAATTAGATACTTGCCAACTTCATCAGTGTTGTTAATTTTAATTTGTTCAAAACAAACCAATAATTTTAACAATAATATATGATGAATAATTTCGTTTTACATTGTTTTGAATAGTTAGACTTAGTGAGATATATTGAGTGCATTCACTTGTATATTACCTAAGCATAAAAGTTCCTTTATGTCGCCAAGAATCTATAAAAATGTTCTATAAACATGATTATTTTTATGATTTTTAGAGTAAGTTTGTTTAGTATATAGTGTTTCGAGGGATTATTATAATAATTTATTATTTTGATTACAGTTTACTGAATGGTTCTTGTTTGTTTCAGTTGAACTTTGCAGAAAAATTACCTAAATTTAGAGTGTCAAGCTACATAAATTTTAGGTGAATATGTATGTTTATATTATTCGTATATATATTACATGTTTTCCTAATTATATTCTTTACCACCCAATATGTTAACTTAATATTTTTTGGTACAGGGCTACATAATCAGTTTTTAGGAAATACATATTTATTGCAAGTGAAGGATTAACATTCGGGTGGGATAAACCAAATGAAAACCGATGATATAAGGACAATAATGTTTTTTTTCATAAACTTAATTTATTTACTGCAATTTTTTTAATATTAGTAAATTAGTGTCTATTAATAGTTGGTAATCTAAGTGCTGCTATTAACCTAATTGGTGCTCATAGTAAATTTACTGCCATGATACAATTTATAAATTATTTCAGATTTTTTAATTTAAGCAATTGACCTGCTCAATATGTCTAAATGTGTAGTTATCTACTATAACATATATTTTAAACATACTATCTTCAGAGTAAAATATTATTGTATCGAATGCATACTTTTCAATTTAAGTAAATAACTGATTGTTCAAATTCAGTATGAAATAAACATCATTCTCATCATATGTTTTAAAATAAATTACTTTTACTATCCATTCAATATACCAAGAATTTTTATCATAATATACATTTTTTTATGATTACTTGTAAAACTTGATGATATGAGTCAACTTTATTGTCTTTTATGTGCACAAAAATATTACATAATAGAACTAATAAACAATCAATCAAACTTGTCATTTAATGTGTATATTATTTGTAACAATTTTTTTTTTATATATTTTGTTTGCTTATGTAATCAGTCATACATCTGTTAACTATGACTACAAAAACAGGACCCTAAATAGTTAAAATAATAAGATTATGGTTGTCTATATTGTCCTAAATATAATTTAATGTGCAAGTATGTGTTATAAATCTATTAACTTGTTGTGTTCAATAATACATTCAGTTTTGCGAAATAAAGAAAATTAAGATAAACACGGCCAGTAAAAATTGTTTATTTCAATACTTATACAAATTCTTCCAAATTTGCAGGTTTTTGCATACTATTTCAGAATGTCTGGACATTCATTGGCGCAGTAGAGGGAAATGGCAATAAAGGAATGCTCAAATAACACAGATAAGTTGCTATCCACTAATATTTATATTTGAAAGCATTACTTACAAAGAATTTGAAAATTGAAACAATGTTAAACTTACCATCTCTTGGATGTTTGGAACCGATCGTGGTCGATCCAGTCAGTTTCACCATAATCTTGACACTTGATCTTGAAACGGTTGTGTTATATTGATGGTTTGCTCCTTTCGTGTGAGGATAATCTGCTGCTGACCAATTTATGTGACCTTATAATCTTGTTGATGTTATGTTTTCGTAGGCAAAATCTATTTTATGTTAGACCTTTTATCATTATTTACTGGGCCTAGGGATATGATTAATAGGGTTTTGTTGTTAAGATGTAGATATTTTTATTTTCCTGAATTATTTCTGAGGATTAATATTATGTCATTATTTTTAGAGATTCTATCTACATATAAATCTAGAAGATATACCTATATAAATTCAGAATCATGAGATACCAAAGCATTTTTTTCCCTAAATTCAATAATATACGTTGGTCGTTCCTTTTTAATAAATTTCACATATCTGTGTATATTACAAAAAGATTTTCCAAACAACATATTTTCAAACATTCTGTTATGCAAAACTATCAAATATCTAAATGCACAATCAAAATTATAGATTTAAAGTTATATACACTTTATTTTCAAAATACGTAGACAATGAATTCTCGATCATTGGATGACTACTACAAATATTTATTTATAAATTTATTATTTTAGGATTTTGAGATAATTTTGTTGCCCAACATTTGTTTTTATAATTTTTTTATTGATATAGAGTATATATATATATCATTTTATTATTTACATATGTTCATTCACACAACATTATGAATCATAAAATATTTTTTGTCATGCAAAAAAATAATATTACTAAATTTGAATAATGTTGTAAATTAATAAATATTTATATAATACATTAGTATTTAATATTTTTAGTGTTAATTTACTTTTACGAATAACAGTCTGCTGAAATCATATAAATTTTTTATGTGTAGGTCCGGTTTTCTCATTGCCATATTTTTTTTACAATATTTGTGTTATTAATCTTTTCTAGAAATACATCAACCATACATTTCGCGACACAGAAACAAAATAATTAGAAAAAATTAAAATCTATATATCTTAGGAAAGCGGCCACAACTCAATTCATTAGTAGGAAAATAAAACAAAACCATAAACTGATCAATTAGAAGCGACTAAGTAAATATTAGAACAAATAGTAGGAAAATAATTGAAATAAATAAACTCAGTAGACATAGACTCGAAAAGTTAGCTTCTCATCAGGGTCCATCTCCAACACAAAAAAGTTCTTCCCACCGTTAAATTGTTATCACGTAGAAATTTATAACAATCAGTTAGCTCAGCCACGTACCCACCGTCTCTAGCAACACTGACTGGCCAATATTGAATACCCCAAAATATATATGCAGTTTCTCCATTAGAATCGCCCCACTTGTTAAATTCAGTTTTGAAATCATCCGATATGACCTGCAACAAATTAGTAAAAATAAATCAAGTCCCAAATTTATTCCTTATTTCGAGTATATGCATTCTAAATAGATAACCCATACCACTTTGTTCGTCAAAATATGTTCTTTAGTCACTTCCACAAAAACGATAGGTTTTCATCATCAGTTATCAATATAACCGAATCGGGTGAACTATGTAAATAAGAAAAAGCATTATGAAAATATTATGCGATTTCATTATATGATATGTTACAACAGTAAATTTGAAAACATCAACTATAAACTGATAATACTTACTCTCCTTCCATATTCTCGAGTCAATATGCAAGCTGTTCAAAGTACTATTTTTCAGAATATCTCATTTTTTCACCTTCTCATGTCTCAATCTGTAGTCCCGAAGCGTGTATAAATAGTGAGAATTGAATCAGGGTCTTTAGGAAACGAATCTATGTGTAAAATTATAAATTCTGAAATATCTTGCATTATCTATATCTAAAACTAATAATGATTTACTCAAACCTTTGCAATATCAATATACATATAGGTATATATATATAGATATCTATATCTATATCTATATCTATATGTATATATCTTATTTTTAAGGGTTTTATAAAGTTTTTATTTTGAAAATAATTTTTTATTTGTTTTTTCAATTTTTTATGTATCAGTTTTTACGTGTACGTTTTTTTCTGTCAACATATAATGCTTGATGTAATCTATATCCCATACTAATAATGATTAACTTATAAATATTTGCCATATCAATATAGATATATATACACACATACATAAACATATATATTTATGTATATACGTATATTGGTATTAACCACTATACATAGTTTGAAATAAAAGTAAATCATTTTAATTATTCTAAAAATTATTATTCAGTTTTACTATGTTAGGGTTTTAAACACTATATTTTTAAGTTAATTTTTTTTTTTCATTTTTTTATTTTTTATATCTACATTTTTATTCTAGTAAACATGGAATAGTAACAAATATTATCAAAAATTCTTTCACTAATCTATCTTTTTAATTGGTCATAATACTTATTTTTATACCTTGAAACTATTATGTAATCCATACTATTCCAAATATGCTTGATATAAGGTTTAGCAATGAAATATCAGAATATGTGCGCGTGTGCTATTTTAATAACTTGTATAAAATGATTTAAACAAGAATTGTACCGATCTAGTTCATACTGTGAATGAACATGACATAATCTGAAAATAGTTAAAGGTTGGAAAATATGAGGAAGACACCTTCCTCTGGAGCATTTTATTACTGGGATGTGATTTACTTTACAATGTACTATAGAGGTTTATATTACAATGAATAAACACACTCCCCCTGAATACTATACTTCTAAGACTATTAAGTACTCAAAATGTAGAGAATCCCTTCTACTACACAAGCAGAGAGTTCTCCCGAACTCAACTTGTTCTCCCGAACAACTCAAGAGTCAATTCTCCCGAATAAACTCTATATGCTTACCTGTGTTCCAACACTGGTTGAACACAGATTGAACTCTATAGTCAAGACATCTGTTTTTCCCAATTGTCAATCACACAAGCCGTACTGCTCTTCACAGATGCTTCTCCTCTATATACCAGCGTTAAGAGAGTCTTTCTTTAGTATATCAATCAATTCCATCTTTAATTGATTCAATTACTTGATCCTCTTTGACTTTCCTGTTTTGGCTTTCTCCACTTTGGCAAGAAGACCAATTTGTCCCTTCATTCCTAAAATATAAAACAATTATGCCAAGATTATTTGTTTCAAGTTGAATGCCACACAATTCTTGTGTTTACAATCTCCCCCTTGGCATTCAAGTTCGAAAACTTAAGCTTCCTTCCTGTGATTCAAGAGTCAAATAATCGAAATATCCGAGAACAGGAGTAACTGCAAAGGTTGAGGATTAGTCAAAGTAATAGCATGAAGACGCGATTGAAAATTGAAGTAGGTAGAACCAAGTAGGAACAAAAACATTAGAGCGATATCGAATACTGTGTTCCAAGACATCCAAAAAAGACTTAAACAGCCAAAAATTCACATTATATAAAAAGTTATTTTTCAGAAACTTAAATTGCTGTCTTCACCATGGTCACCATGTTCTTCTTCATTAGTATCTTCCTCGTCTTCATCATCCTGTCCACCAGAATCTTCGGCCGCTTCATCATCCATAGCCTCGTCGTCTGCAACCTCAACTTCCACTTCGGTTTCGTTAACACCAGTGGATTTCTCCCCCTTTTTCGAACGAGAAGGCAAAGGACGAACCAGATACTGGAGAATTTTCTGATAGTAGACCTTTTGAGCTTGAGCATTCTTAACCTGGAGGTCAAACATCGCGATCTGCTGTCGGACAAATTGTTCCAACTGCGAAGGAACTGCATTGGCAGGAATGGTATCTAGCTCATCGTGTGGAGTATAGACATTAGTGGTCCGAGTTGAGACAGTAAATGAAGGTATGGGAGGTCCCAAGTGATCCCCTCGGCGAGATTCTATATGGGAGGTCCCAAGTGATCCCCTCGGCGAGATTCTATCTCCACATTCTGATGTTGGAGCATTGTCCAAATAAGGCTTGGAAACGGTAGCATCTTACGGGATTCTGGTTTACCTGCAAATTCCACAATAATACGGAAAACATGCTTACCGAAATTGATGGGCTTATTTGTGAGAACACGATAGATGAAGATAGCCTGACTGGGTTTGAGACTAGATTTGTGAGCAGTGGGTGTCCGGTTCCGCATGCCAATTTTGTGGAGCATGTTGCACTCTAGGGTAAGAGAAGCAGGTGATAGGCCAGAGAGCGGCCATTTCGTGACCTTCCCATCAGTGATTGCAGTGGCGACAGTGGCAAGGTCATCATCCAGTTCGTACTCTGGAGGAGTACTGATGCCACAAACAAAATTGATAATTTTCGGAGAAAATTCTCGAACCAAATTCCTGCACCAAACTCGATGAAACCTCGGAGACGAAGGATCATTAATCCCAAGAGACAGATTAGAATAGAATTCCTTCACAATTTTCTCACAATACCGCTGATTGTTCAAAACAGTTTTAGCAAGACCCACACTAGTGATCAAATCCAGAATGTTATAGTTTCGAAACGATTGAACATCAAGGTTCTTTTCTTCCCAAAATTTCATATCCTAAAAGATTTTGTGTCTGGCAGAGGCAACCGGAGAGTAAAAACATACTTCATAGTTTTGGTCACGAGTCATCTCATCTACATCAGAATCAACAAGAGGTGATGAAGTACCTTTAGACTGAGATGCATGGGGCTGTGGACCCTTGTTCTTTGCGAGTCTGGTTGACTTTCGAACAAGAGCAGGTGGGTCTTCTGGAACAAAGTCTGGATCGGGAGTTCCTTCCCTAGTTGAAGACTTTGGGGTCCCAGAAATTCGAACTCCATATTTGGTAGTAGTGGGCATAATCGGAGAGGGAACCTTGGCTTTGCCCTTTTTCGGATCTGGTGGCGGCGAGACTGGTTCAGAATCGGAGGAATGAGCGACGGCTCTCTTTTTGGATTTCGATTGACGGACAGTGGAGCGAGTTTTGGGCTTCACATTTGATGGAGATCGTCGAGAGGACGAACCAGAGGAGGTGCCCGTCCTCGGTTTGGGGGCTGCCTTTTCCGATCGGAAGGTTTGGATAGGGATGGCGGCGATGGCCTCCTGTGGATCTGGCGAGGGTACATCGGAGTTTGTGACGGGGACGGTGGTCGTCTTCCTGCGCTTAGTAATTTCCTTAGGTCGACCCATGAATAAACAGTGCAAATCTGTGAAAGAAAACCATGGAGAGGAGCAGATACGGAGAAGATGAAAGGATTTAATGGGAATGAGCTGAATATGTGGATACAGTGCACTTAAATAGGATGATTAGGAGTATCAATTTGAATAATATCCAAAAGTAAATCCCCTAAATTGTGAACAATATTTTCACCTTATCTAAAGAGATCCCCTTAAAATAGGAAACTGAATATCCTGGAGAGAATAAGCTGATCCTATTAATTTGTCTCAGTTGAAAAAGATAACGTAGCTCTGAAAAAATAAAAGGAATAAAATGAAAATAAAAAATATGAAAAAAAAAATGAAACAGAATAATGTGAAAATCCGTTGACCGTGTACACCACAAAAGATAAAGGAACTACTGACACATACGGAGACGCTGATATTCACTTTTGGAACCATGAGAGGACGAACCTAATGAGAACCCATCCTTGTATCCCCCTTTTTTTTTTTTTTTTTTTTTTTTTAGCAAGGTCGTACTGGAATTCTCGTTTCACGTAGAGACGACAGAAATTTTTCATCTGAAGTCTACCCCACTACTTTGTGAATTCCATAATAGAGAGTACTTCCCGTTTCACTTAGAGCTATCAGAATTTTCGTCCAAAAGCTACCCCACTACTTTATGAAGTACACTCGGCATCTCTTTTCACTTAGAGCTATCGGAATTTTCGCCCGAAAGCTACCCCATTACTTCAAGATGCACATTCATATCACTTTTCACTTAGAGTTAACGGAATTTTCGTCCGAAAACTACCCCATTACTTCGTGATATGAGGGATAGTACGACCATGGAAGGAACAGAAAATATAAAGGACTACCGATCAACATTGAATAGTTCATCAAGGAGGCCTTGACGTCTATCAGCAGCTTACACACGATCGGTCATTTTCTGTGCATGAGACCCTGATTTCACAACAGAAATGGTTACTCACTACATCATTTTCCGACGGTAGCTCTTTCTGACAGATAAGAAGGATATATCAGTCAAATTAAGTCTCAACGAAGTCTCAAGCAGTTATCCTTTCAATGTGGGTATAATGAACGGATGTCACCAGACAAATGCATGATTTTTTTTTTTTTATTAAATACAATATCTAAGAAGAAATGCAAATTCCTAATGATTTTCTCAGAGTTAGAAATCTGTTAGCATCAAGAGATTTTGTAAATATATCAGCTAGTTGTTCCTGAGTAGGAACATGCTCCAGAATTATAGTTCCTTCTTCAACTAATTCACGAATAAAGTGATACCATATGTCGATATGTTTAGGTCGTGAATGCTGAACAGGATTCTTAGACATACTTATTGCACTAGTGTTATCACAAAAAAGATTTACAGAATCTAAATCAAACCCATAATCACGCAGCATGGTTTTCATCCAAACAAGTTGTGCACTACAGCTGCTGGCTGCAATGTACTCAGCTTCAGCTGTTGACAGTGAAATGTTGTTTTGCTTTTTGCTCATCCATGATACAAGATTTGTTCCTACAAAGAAGCAGCCTCCAGAAGTGCTTTTTCGGTCATCCATGTCACCTGCCCAATCAGCATCACAGTATCCTGCCAAGTTTGAGTTCGTGTCACGGGAGTATTGAATCCCGTATTCTGATGTTCCTCCCACATACTTGATTATTCTCTTCACAGCAGTCATGTGAGATTCCTTGGCATTCGCTTGATACCTAGCACATATACCAACACTGAAACATATGCCAGGTCTACTAGCAGTTAAGTATAATAGGCTGCCAATCATGCTTTTGTATAGTTTTGGATCAACTGGGCTTCCTGGATCATCCTTAGATAATTTGGTGCTGGTTCCCATAGGAGTATCAGGGTGTTTTGCGTTTTCAAGTCCAAACTTCTTAACAAGGTTTTTAGCATACTTAGATTGGTGAATAAATATGCCGTTCTTGCTTTGTTTGACCTGTAAACCTAGAAAGTATGTTAGTTCCCCTACCATGCTCATTTCAAATTCCCTTGACATGACCTCAACAAACTCATTGACTCTGACTTTAGATGTTGACCCAAAAACAATATCATCTACGTAAATCTGTGCAATGGTAATGTCCTTGTTCTTTTGCAGTATGAACAGTGTTTTGTCAGCGCCACCTCGTCTGTATCCTTGCTCAAGAAGAAACCTTGTGAGTCTCTCATACCAGGCTCTAGGAGCCTGTTTGAGTCCATAAAGTGCCTTTTTGAGCTTGAATACATGTCCGGGGTAGTGAGGGTCCTCAAACCCTTTGGGTTGTTCAACAAATGCAACTTCTTTCAAAAAACCATTTAGAAAAGCGCTTTTTACATCCATTTGATATAAAACAAAGTTTTTGACACATGCAATGGACAAAAGCATTCTAAAAGACTCTAGACGTGCCACGGGGGCAAAAGTTTCCTCAAAGTCAATGCCCTCCACTTGAGTGTATCCTTGGGCAACCAATCTGGCCTTATTCCTCGTGATATTACCAAATTCATCAGTTTTGTTGCGAAAAATCCATTTGGTACCAATCACATTGGAATTTTTTGGCCGAGGTACAAGTTCCCAAACATCATTCCTCTCAAATTGCTCCAGTTCTTCCTGCATAGCCTTAATCCAAAACTCATCAGTAAGAGCTTCCTTGATGTTACGTGGTTCAATAGTGGAAGTATAGCATGCAAAGTATGAGTATCCAATCATTTTACGATAATCAGGTTTAGGATTACCTCGGGTTTTGATACCTTCATTGATGTCACCTATTATCAGATCACTTGGATGGTCTTGTTGGATTCTGCTGGGAGGATCCCTTCTGGAATCAGAGATTTGTTCGACATTTTCAGCTTGTTCGAGCTTCTGTTCCTCTGGAGAACTTACTACTGAGGAACTTACTTCCTGCTCCAGAAGTTCTGTACTCTCAATTTCCTCATTTGGTTGGGAACTATCATCGAAAACAACATTCACACTTTCCATTACTGAGTGTGTTCTCAGATTGAATACCCTGTATGCTCGACTACTGTTAGCATAACCAAGGAAGAAACCAAGATCACTTTTAGACTCAAATTTCCCAACAGTTTCTCTATCCTTATAGATATAACATTTGCAACCAAATACATGTAAATGACTTAAGTTAGGAGACTTACCTTTCCATATCTCATATGAGGTTATCCCCATGCCTTTCTTGAGATAAATTCTGTTTATTAGATAACAGGCTGTGTTTACAGCTTCAGCCCACCATTTCTGTGACATTCGTTTTGATGCAAGCATGACTCGAGCCATTTCCTGCAGCGTTCTGTTCTTTCTCTCAACGACCCCATTTTGCTGAGGAGTCTTGGGGGCTGAAAACTCATGACCAATTCCTCTTGATTCACAGTAGTTGGTGAATAAGGAATTCTCGAACTCTCGCCCATGATCAGTCCATATCCTATTTATACAGCATTGTTTCTCCTTCTCGATCCTTGTGCACAGAGTTTTAAACACATCGAACGTTTCCGATTTCTCTCGAATGAAGTTAACCCAGGTGTAGCATGAGAAGTCGTCCACCACAACAAAGATGTATTTCTTGCCACTGATGCTTTATGTTTGTACTGGTCCCATCAGATCCATATGAAGAAGTTCCAGTACCTGCTTAGTAAGAACATCATGAATAGGTTTATGAGGGGTGTGTTTTTGTTTTCCATATTGACATGGTCCACACACACCATGACCTTTTCTTTTGAGTTTTGGTAGTCCTCTCACAACCTGCGACTTAGACAAATTCATCAGATGATCATAATTCACATGTCCAAGTTTTTCATGCCATAACTCTATTTCACTGACAGTACTAACGTGGCATTTGAAATCCTTATCAAGACTGTAGCAGTGATCAATAGTTCTAGTACCAGTAAGAACATCAAAGTTATTTTGATCAAGAACATGACATTTTCCTTGTGTAAATTTAACATTCAGTCCTTGATCACACAATTGACTTATGCTAATGAGATTAGCCGTTAAATTTTCCACAAGCAAAACATCTTCCAGTTTAGGCATTCCTCGAATATTGAGAGTGCCTATTCCAATAACTTTGTTTCTTACTCCATCTCCAAATGTGACGAATTTGTCGCCAACTGGAGATACATTTGTTAGATATGTTCGAACACCAGTCATGTGTCTCGAACATCCACTGTCAAAGTACCAAGTCCCTTCTATGTTCGATCTGAGGACCAGAACAGATGTTAGGCACTTGTTTCCTTCCTTTTGAACCCAAATTTTAGATTGTTTGTGATTTCTCAGATCGATTTTTGTTCTAGGACTTGATCTTTGATATGTTCCAGGTCTCCCTTTATAAATATCCCTAATGTTGATCTTGCCTGTTCGAAGGTCATATTTCATCCTATTGCACAAAGGACGTATGTGACCTTTTGTATGGCAGTAGTGGCATGTAGGGATAAATTTAAAGGTCTTCGAATTATGATGATGTTTCGAATGGGTCTGTTCAAATCGAGTTCGAACAGCCTGGGTATGATGAACTTGATCAGAATTACCAGTAAATGTGTTACCTGATGCATTACCTGTACCGACGGTGGGTCGTTCTGTGGCAGACCTTATTGAGGAGAAAAGGTCTGACTTTGTGTTTTCCTCCATCAGTCTTGTTAGCTCGTTCTTGAGCATCTTGATTTCTTTTTCCCTGTTTTTGATCTCTTCCTGCACATCAAACAATTCATTTTTTAATGAGTCTATGGTAACGTCTTTGGAACTGATTACCTGCCGTGCGATTTTCAGTTCATTTTCCAGCATGATTACCCTCACAGTTGGTAGGGCTTGAGGGTAAGTAGAACTGCTTGGATCAGCATTCTTTTCATAGAGTCTGACTTTAGCTTCAAGAGTTTTGATGATTTGCGCAGCTTTGTTAGCTCTGGAGGATATTTCTTCATACATTTCTTGAAGTTGTTCAGCAGTAGGACAAGACTCATCTTCAGATTCGGACTCATCAGTCGCATCTTTTCCCGTCAGTTCCTTGATGGGTCGAACATGGGCCATCAGACACGTAAAGTCCTTCAGTGAATCACATAAAGCAAGATTGTTGGTGTGATTGACAGCATCATCTGTCTTTGACTCTTCATCAGTTTCTGAGTCACTCCACGTTGCTTTGTAGGCTTTGTTTTTCCTCAAGAAATTTGGACATTCTGCTTGATAGTGTCCATATCCTTTGCATTCTCTGCACTGGTCATTCTCCTTTTTGCTGGCCTGATTCTTCCCATTTGAATTCCTCCCACCAGATTTATTTTTGTTGAAGTACTCGGAATTGTTCTTTCCTTGTCCCTTGGAGGTGTTGAACTTATTTATCATTTTCCCGTAGTTCTTTGCTAAAAAAGCCATAGTGTCTGCAAAATTTGCAGCATCCAAGTCATCGGTCTCTTCTTCCTGTTTGTCGGATACTTCAGCTTTTAGTGCAATGCCTTTGGCCTTGACTTTGTCGTAGCCATTGTTAATCTCAAATGTTCGTAGCTCTCCAAGAAGATCGTCCAGAGTCATTTCCTTGACTTTCATGAATGATTCCAGGACAGTGATTTTCTCTCTGAATCTGGATGGCAACGTCCTCATGATTTTTGAAACCTGTTTCTCTTCTGAGATGTTTTTTTCTCCAAGTATGTAGCCATCATTTACTACATCACATAACCTTGCATAGAAGCCATCAATATTTTCATCCTCATTCATTTGAATGTTATCAAATTGGAGAGATAACCTCTGGAGTTTTGAGGTTTTGACTGAGGCATTCCCTTCAAATTGACTTTGCAGAATTCGCCATGCATCTTTTGCGGTTGTGCATTTCACTATCATCTTGTGTCTCATGGGATCCACAGATGCTAGAAGTGCGTACAAAGCTGTGTAGTTTGCTTCTTCTTCTTGCTTGTCCTTTTCAGTAAAGGACTCAACTGGTTTTGGTACTAGATTCTTTTCATCATCCTCCATTTGAGGCCAGTCCCATCCTCTTTCAACTGTGAGCCAGCATTTCTTGGATCTCAAGTACACCATCATCATGGATTTCCAGTAGGAGTAGTTGGTTCCCTCCAGAAGTGGAGGTCGTAAAGATGCGTGATCAATGGAAGCCATTTTGTTCCCTCGGATCTACCTGTTTATAAAAACTGGAACTTGCTCTGGTGCCAATTGAAATATCAGAATATGTGCGCGTGTGCTATTTTAATAACTTGTATAAAATGATTTAAACAAGAATTGTACCGATCTAGTTCATACTGTGAATGAACATGACGTAATCTGAAAATAGTTAAAGGTTGGAAAATATGAGGAAGACACCTTCCTCTGGAGCATTTTATTACTGGGATGTGATTTACTTTACAATGTACTATAGAGATTTATATTACAATGAATAAACACACTCCCCCTGAATACTATACTCCTAAGACTATTAAGTACTCAAAATGTAGAGAATCCCTTCTACTACACAAGCAGAGAGTTCTCCCGAACTCAACTTGTTCTCCCGAACAACTCAAGAGTCAATTCTCCCGAATAAACTCTATCTGCTTACCTGTGTTCCAACACTGGTTGAACACAGATTGAACTCTATAGTCAAGACAGTTGTTTTTCCCAATTGTCAATCACACAAGCCGTACTGCTCTTCACAGATGCTTCTCCTCTATATACCAGCGTCAAGAGAGTCTTTCTTTAGTATATCAATCAATTCCATCTTTAATTGATTCAATTACTTGATCCTCTTTGACTTTCCTGTTTTGGCTCTCTCCACTTTGGCAAGAAGATCAATTTGTCCCTTCATTCCTGAAATATAAAACAATTATGCTAAGATTATTTGTTTCAAGTTGAATGCCACACAATTCTTATGTTTACAAGCAATATTTTTGGTATTGAAAAAAATATTTATTTTTAGCTTGTTTAGTTTGTTTACCTTGCCATCATATATTGTTCAGGTTTTATGCACTATTTTATTAGTTGTTAGTTGTTATTGATATTTTTAAACTATCGAGCTTGTTCAGATTCTTTACTATGTGTAATCATTTAGTATTAGTATATACACATTTTGTGTGCTTAACAAAATATGTAAACATGATTTTATTAATATGTATTTTAAAAATACTAACTGCATCAACACGTTAGGAAACATCAAATTTTTAGAATTGATTTTGAAAACTAACATTTTATGTGGTAAAACCGGACATGTTTCAGCATAGTGCCTTTCAACCTAGACATTACTCATTATAAAAGTTCTACTATTTTGTTTATAATTCTATTAAGGTTAGTATCATTAGTGCAGAAAAAGACATAATTAGAACACCAATATATAATAAAAAAAACTTAATTCATTTATTAATAGGGAATTCAGACTCATATGGTAATCAAAGATAATTCAAAATATTTCAACTAAACTCAAAATGTACCAAAATAAACTTGAAACATAAAATACTTAGGAATCATAAAGAAGATTGTCTAAAATATTAATCTAAGTAGAATGCATAAGATACTTCATTTCTTCTCATGTTTTATCGCCTTGCGATTGCTTGAACTCTTATCAAGATCGTCTATGAGCTTGCGCTTAACCTTCAAATCTGCACCATAATCGAGCTCTTCAGTAAGGCAGTTATCCACCAGAGACTTTCCACTCGACCCTTCATTAGTCTCACTTCCTTTGAGCTTTTCATCAGACGCCTTAATCTCCTTGTCAACCGTATCAGTGCATGTCACTTTCTTCTCCTGTTTTATTGCCTTGCGATTGCTTGAACTCTTATCAACATCGTCTATGAGCTTGCGCTTAACCTTCAAATCTGCACCATAATCGAGCTCTTCAGTAATGCAATTATCCACCAGAGACTTTCCACTCGACCCTTCATCAGTCTCACTTCCCTTCAGCTTTTCACCAAGCGTCTCAATCTCCTTGTCAACCACATCAGTGCACTTCACTTTCTTCTCCGGGGTGGTAACTTCGTCTTCTGACGAAGCATCATCTTTCTCATTGACTTTACGTCCCAATTTAGATATAAGATCATATTCCTGTTGTGAAGTGTTGAAACATCATGCTAAATATTGTTTGTAATATATGTAAACTGAGTGGATGTCATATTTTATATGTTTGATACCTGACTTGCAACATATGACCTACAAAACCTCGCTAATAGTTCAGGATCGTCAGTGATTTTGGTCACAGAGTAAGTCACCCTTGCACCCTAGAGTGATCGGTCTTTCTAGAAATCTTAAATAGGACGGTGCAATCAACCAATCTCCCAACGTAGTAGTCAAGTACACCTGGTTCAACAACCTACAATGCGATATGTTTAAAATATAACAATCAGTTTATAAAATATGGAACAAAATGCATGTAGTATATTTTTATAAATATCTACTCACATCCGCAGTTTTTAGCTCATAAGCTGTCTTCCCAAATATAACTTGACCTTCAGGATCCCATACTATGAATAGTGCGTTATAAGTTTCATCAATGACTCTTACTTCAAGTTTGTACCTACACGATCCAAAGTTATTATTTTCCACAAATTAATAAATATTGTAACTGGGCATTTTTTAATATCATCATTATCTTGCCTGAAATTAGTGTTAACTTCAACATTGTCGCACTGCCTGCAGTTCCACTTTTCATCAACATAATGTAGTTTTCTATTGCACGTGATACATGCCATATACCATACATTTGTTGGGTTTTCAAGTTCTGCATGGTGCAATAAACCCAAAATGCTCCATCCTAAATCAATGCAAAAACATGATAAATCATAATTATATCTTGCAGCATTTCAGAAGTTGTTGCTAGAAAATTAATATACTATGGGGTTTAATAAAGTTTACATATTCCTAATATATACCTCTCCTTCACATAACTCTTGAAGGTTCCGTACGACAGCTCGGCCTGAAGCAAACTCACTTTCAGCTGATGCTCCAGATCCTGACGATTGAGTGATAGCAATCGGCCTCGACACTTTAGACGACGCAACAATCCTTAAAATCAGGTAATATGTGCAAGATTAGAATCATAATTTGTTTCAAAAAATATTTTAGGAAAAAAAATACTAAATTAGAAAATATCACAAAACATAAATCAGATCACTTACAGCTTTCTGAAACTCTTGAATTTCCCAAACATTTTCATTGACAAACATCTGTGTGCAGTTGTAGGTATTCGAAACCTTCACATTGTATGTTTGCAAAAAACATAAAAATAATAAATTTAATGTAGTTTGGATCTTTTAAATTATATATATTTTGTCATGAAAACTGAAATATAAATGTACCTCCGAAAACCTTAGGTCTACAAAACTGCATCACTACCACAACGGTTTCGGTTGTCGACCGATTGTAGAAAGGCAATACCTTATCTACAAATTCTTCCCATAGAGTTATAGTTAACCTACATCCACTATTCACCAAAGAAAAAATACTTTTATTAGATCTTTATATATTTTATTAAGGGAATTTAATATTATTGCGGTATTATTAAATTTAATGCTTACCTCATGTCCTCAATTTCGATCTCCATAAGCAGTTTATTGCCCGAGACTGTAGGCATGTTTCTAGGAGCATGCATCTCTACCAATCTTCCAATCACATCTTCATTTTAAAAAATAAATTCATCAATCTATATCACAAGTAAATGTATTTAAAAGAAAAAGGAAAAATATTTACCGAAAAGCAGATTCTCATCTTCTTTTTTCAATAGAGCAATCTGTTCAAACGTCTTAAAAATAAACCTATTATTTGGAAATGCTGGATAACGGATCTGCCGTATTACGGTCTTCCCGTAAAAAGAGAACTTCTGAGTATGTGTAGCTGTCTTGTAGTGTAACTCATCCTTTGAAACCATGAAGTTATGTATAATGTACAGATTTCCCTCACAGAGTTTAGTACGTACATTATCCATATGGGGTGCTCGAGTCAAACCTCGTATAGTTAAACCCTAATCATTACATCAGTGGTTATGTACATAGAACAAATCATGATGTGTAAATATTTTATTTTTCTAGAACTCATATGCAGTGTTTATTTAAATGTTCACAAACACATATAATGATAATTGTTTGATAAAGAATGCCAGAATTATGTTATGATTAAAATTATTGGAACATAATGTATTCCACTTTGTATGAGTAAGTTAAATGATTACCCCAACATCTCTGAACACACATTCAAAACTTTGAATTTGTTCAGGATTTCTAAACACCGTTACATTGTACGCCCGCACTAATCTCAGTTTAAGTGCCCAGTCAGATCTAGTTGCATTGACCTCGATGATTTTGGCGAAAATGGGAGCCATCTGAAGTAAAAAAACATTCGGATAACAATGGGTAAGTACGCCGATGCACTCTTGTTTAATATGTAAAACAATATTAACTGAAAAGAAATGCAGACTAATCAAACAATGGTACATGTGCATGTACACTTCCACAATTGCAGTGCAGATTTTAATAGTACTGCTAGATAAGCCACTGATTCGATCGCAGGGGTTATACAATGTAAAGGTAAATATACTGTACTTGTTCAATATTCGTACTAATTTTTTATGAGCAACATTAATTTCAGAAAATCTATTTGAAGGAATTGTTCATAAATAAATACTTGAAAATATACATTTTAAGTTAAATAATTTAGTGGGCTAATCGAATAATGATACTTTTGCAGGGAAATACGATTGAGTACAATAGAAATATATTAACACATGTCATTTTGAATTTTAATAGAATATCATAATTCCATATACAACTTTTGGACCACTCAAAAGATATAAAATAATTCCAATAAAATGCAGCATATATAAGGCACAACAATGGTAGTTTTCGAAATCAGTTAAACCTGTCCCTTTATTTTTTTTTATGACCAATATCACGTTTACTCATCATTTTGTTGAATTTTTTAATTGTTTTGAATTTTGTAGTTGTAAGGATATTCACCATGAATAATCTACCGACCTTCTGATCCTGAAAGTTTTCAAGATATAAATTGCGATTGAAATTCTGGTATTTCCAGTCACACACGGGATTGGCAGAAAAGAAACAAAAATCAGAATGGATGGATGACACAACCTTCAAATTAGCATTGAATAAATGATATGTAAACAAAAAAATATGTTATTCTTATAGCAACAAATCTGTATAATATGCTTATGCAAAATATTATGATAGATAAACTGTAAAAAAAAAAAAGCGAACTCACAATGCTGGAAGCATGTAGAGAAGTATAATGACTGAATCGCTGAAATGAGTGGTTTGATGCATGGTTGTTCTAATAATTATATAGCAGATTTTAGGGTTTAATTATGCTGTCAGTATCCCTATTTTAGTGGAAAGTTTAATTATTTTGTCAGTATCCCTATTTTAGTGGAAATCAAATATACTCTGATCAATCGTGATCCTGTGTTGCTCAAAACCATGTATTCTTGTGGTAAAATTAATAAATCAGATATTTTATTGATTCTGAGAAGCATTAAAAATAAAGTAGATATAAAAAATAATTAATGATTTTTTTTAACAGATTGGAGATTATTTTTCTGATCACATTTTACATTATTAACAGTTTTCCTAAAATCCAGATTCTCCACGATTTTCTCAATGTTTTTACACAATAAAATATGGCAGAAATTCTTTTCCAGTTAAGTATGTGCAAATAGATGGAAAAATGTTTTGTTTCTAATTGTGGTAACAATACATTTTTCTATTATATATATATAGAGATTTGAGTAGCGGGTTTCATTCATAAATACCTTATTATATGTATGAAATAGGATAGCATGAATAAAATAAAATTTGAAAGTAAAATATAATAGGAACGTCCTTAATTTACTAATCTCGGGGGAAGTAACAGTTTATCAATAATACAAGTCAAAGATAAAGGATCAAAAGCGGGAAATACAATTGGGAATTGCAGTGGTTGTTAGCTTTAGTTAAGCGCACTTAAGAACCCAAGTCTACCCAAATACGGCGCCGTGTCGTGCACTCTTAATACAAGAAAAAACTATGCCTACTAAAGTGTAGATAAATTGAAAAAGAAAAAAGACCCTTATTTTGGTAGACTTGACGGCCGTTGACAGCTAAAAAACAGAGGTCAGAAATGACAAACCCCACCCTTTCTTTCCTTTTTTTGTCTTTTTACTATTTTCCCACACTTTTCTCTTGGGGTGTGGGTAAGCGCCGTTAAAACGGTGTTGGCCTTGGATCAAGGCTTGGAAACGGATGTAGCGTCTTTAAGGGAGGGCTCCCTGGTACCGTTACCGCCCATCGTGGTGGCTGATTGGACAGTCAAAGCCGACAAACTCGGGGAAGTGGGGCTGCGAGACTCGCCGTTAATTTTAGCGGTGGTGAGGGGATTCCTGGAGTGAGATGTCGCGGTAGAGATGGCGGTGGCGAGGGAAATTGGCATGAGACAAAGGCCCTTGCCCTGAAGATACTGCATGGCGGATCCCATGTCCTCCTCCATCAGCTTCGCCACCTGGTGCTCCGTCACCGTCATCCCCTCGTTGTTTGATGATGACGCCGTCTGCGTTCCGTTCCCGCTCCTTCCCTGAACCAATTAAAATTGATCGTGTCATATTCTAGTTAGTTCAGCGAGCATTATTTAGGCTAAAGAATAAAGAAACGAAATTTTTATGTTCGGGTTTGCCTCCAGAATCCACGTCATTTTGACCAAGTGAGAAGGAGAAAAGGCAAATTAAGTTGATGGAATCTGAAAAGGAGCACGCGTGATACTTTATGGTTTTGTTGTTTTGCTATGATGGAGAATTTGAGAGGGACAGGCAGAGTTGTGGGGTTTGCTCGTCTTTGGTTTTCTTCCAGAATTATTTTCCCTATACAAGGACTACCCACTTTTGGCTTAAGTCAAGCAACTTTCTTTTGCCTTGTCACACTCTTTTTGGTTACCCTTAATCTACCAACAACTTTGACTCAAATCCTATTTTTCCAAAATCAAATATTCCGAAAAAGGTTTGAAGTAAAAAGGAAAGGCTGATACATACAAATATGTTGAAGATAAGAATAAACATTAAATGATAGTCTCATCTAGGAAGTTAGATTAATAAAGAGAAGTCTTACTACTACTCAAAATTTATTATTATCAACAAAAATGGAGTTAGCCTACCTAATTAAAGCCGTACGGATTTGGCTAAGTGGAATGCCACTGTCAATTTTAATTCAGTTTAGAAAACCTTTGCTTATTTTTTTAGAAACTCGCAAATGACATGTAGGTACAAGGGAAAAAACAGTTTCCAAAATGTCAATTTCATATGAAAATATGAGCTCAATCCAAACTCTATAGATGTGCTTGTTTGTGATGGCATTTCATATATGTAGGTATATTGATGGTGTTGAAATAGAAGATATTATACGTTAAGTGATGGAATAGAAGATATTATGTGTTAACTGGCTACAAGGCATGCACTAACCTAAGCAATTATATATGAAGATGGGTAGGTAATATTACCTCTGAAGACATATCAGCAACAAGGGGCGCAACAGCTGAAGCACCTCCCAATCTGCTCATGCTTAGAACCTGTTCACATTTACAGAATCAAACCTCAAGAATTCTCCAACAACCCATCCATAACAATTTGTCAACTGAAAGAATCATCTCCAATATTTTCTAGAGAGAGAGAGAGAAATAGTACTTTGACTTGAAGCTGTAAGAATTTGACATAGTCGATTATCTCATCCAGCATTGAGGCTTTGTCTGTCTGTCATTTTAATAACAAAATATTAATCACATCTCATCTGCATATATAATATAACTGGTGCCAACCCTTCTTAATCTAACCAATATTAAATTGATAATCACTAAGTAATGATAAAGAATTAAGTTAACAGTTCTAGCTTATCGACTCTCTAATCTATGATGTGACTTATTATCAGCTGATTATGATTCCTCTATTATCTCCTTTCCAGCTGTGCTTTCCATCACCTAATACATTCTCAATCAACCAATCGACACATCCCACATGTGATATCCTTTTACTTCTATGCTAATCGCTCACTAACAGCACGTGAGATTGCAATCTCACTTGCAAACTATGAAAATTCTGAAACTAATAAAATACTATAAAGAATCCCTTATTCCATATTAATATAATTATGTGCATACGTGTACATTCTTCAACTGCAATTTCTTTTATTTTAATTGGAAATTAACATAAATATGGGGTTTCTGCAACACCCTAAAATAAAGATATTTGTCACAAATTAAAACTGATGAGAGGTTAATTAACATTATTTATTATATATATTAAAAGATTATTAGTAAATGAAACACAAATTAATTAAAAATAGCATAAGTTGAAGATGCAATTAATTGATGATAAAGGAGAACTGCGAGTGACCTTATTGGCATTGGGTACAAGCTCCTGCAGTGCCTTCATTCTCTCTGCAATCCTCTCTCTTCTTAACTGCCAACATTTCGTTTTCAGGACATAAAAGAATCAAAATATGACAAAAATTTCACTGAAATTACTATAAATAAGACACAAGAATCAGAAACTGATTTTGCATTGTACATGTAGCACTGACTCCATTAATACTTACTCTTTCTGCAATGCTGTGAGGGTCAGTGGCCTGTCCTCTCCTGGCCCTTACCCGCTGCCGCGGCTGTCCCGCAGCTCCTCCTCCGCCGCTCGAACCACTGGCAGCAGGTTGATTAGTAGGCGGCGCTGCCGCTACCCCGGCCGCGCCAAAATTTTGGGCCTGCAATTGACCTCCTCGTTAACTAACTCCCATCGGGAAATGATTTATTATCATTGACAGATAATGTAAATAAATGATTGGCATTCAATAATGAGATTTACGACTAAGAAACTGTTGAGAAGAGAAAATTAATTGCTCATAAATATGATAAAAAACCTGAGGATGGTGAAAATGCTGAGGATGATTTGAAGTTTGACCGAGTGATCCGGTGAAGCCGTTGAATAAAGCTTTAACGGATGCATCGTTTGCCTGCATCTGTTTCACCACAGTAATTAAATACACAGTAAATCTCATATCTAGTCTAGTAAAAAGGATAGAAATGTTTCTAGAATAGAATTCTAGTAGAATCGCAGAAAGGATTGCTGACCGTGTTAGCAGACTTGAAGGAGTTACCGTCAACGATGTCGTTTTGATCAATCTGCGGCATGGGAAGGAGGCCACCGTCGGCGAGGCTTCTGGACAACAATAACTGCTGCTGAAGCAACATAGCCTTAGCGGCGGTGTTGCTGATCTGGTGCTGCCTGAGCTTGGAAGCCAGCAAGGCGGCGGATTGCTCCTCCAATTGCGGCGGGGAATGGTCGTCCGCCCATGGGAAGGAGGCGGCGGAGCAAGGCACGGAAGAGAGCATCTGTTCGAGAAAATCGTCGTGCGACGAGGAAGGATCGAATTGCGATGTAGGCAACATCTGATGATGGTGGATTTCCTGGAGGGATGAGATTTGATGCTGGTTTAACAGTGCGTTGATATTGTTCATGGCACCAAATTCTCTGCTGACAGGCTGCATGTATAAAATTCACAGTAACGGAAGGAGATTCTGAGATTTGAGTGAGTGATTGAAGAAGATGTGTTTTGAAACGTATTCAAGTTGAGAAGAAGAGACATGAAAACAGGAGAATCATGCTTGGGGTTTGGGAAATTAGGAATGTTTATAGCAAATATATAGAAACTGTTAGATACATACAGTATATATACGCATATTGAGTGTGATGGTTTTTACAAACGTGGGGCTCTATAATTGGGGGATATTATACTAGTTGGGTGAAGCTTAGAGCTGGACTCGGTTAGGCCGTTGAGAAAATGACAATCTGGTAAATGTAAAACCTATTTTATCCAAACGTGTATTTCATCTTTAAAACTTGTTCTATATAAATGGGTTATTTGGTGGAATTTGTAAAATACATATGGCAACAATCCGAAATTAATAGAGACCAAGCACAATGTTAATTAAAGTATATGAATTCATGGAATTGCCTACATTTGATTAAGACTACAAAAATTACCCATATACATGTAGAAACAGTAACGAAGTCAACATACGATATTGTTGTTATTACTATTACAGTGAGTCTTGTGTGTGAATCGGAATACACTTTTACAGAAAACATTGATACTTTTACAGGAAAAGTGATACTTTTACAGATACAGGTGATACTTTTGCTACAAAAAGTGATACTTTTTTTTTTCAAAAAATGTAATACTTTTACCACAAAAATTGATACTTTTTTCTGTCACACCGTGTGACGCCCGTGTGACGGTCACATACGAGTTTTTGCCTTATTATTACTAATATTACTCACGTGCGATGCACGAAAGTATGTTAACATTATAGTATAGTTTAACAAAATTAAATACTATATGATGTTATTTTTTAAAATGTGAACCTTATACACTCGATAAAATAAATAATTCAAAATGTGAATTATCATATAGAAAATTTTTAAATAGCGTATCCGTTTCTCCCGTGAATTTATAGATTGAATATATACTTATTGTTTATAAAAAAAAAAAATTATTATTACGAAATAAATTAAAATAAATATTAAATATGACAATTAAAATACATATATTAAAATTAATTTTTTAACTCAAATATTACTATAGGCAGTCTACATCCTTCTTAACCTATGCGAATAACCACAAATTATCTCATTAATTACATATGTTAAAATAAACATAAATATAATAGCAGGCTAACTTATTAAAACAATAATTATAAGATAATAAAAAGTAAATTGAATAATTTATAAGAAAATTATATTTTTCTTTAAATAATCTCATATTTTTTATTGTTAAAAATAGTCAATTGATTCATTTTTTTATAATTTAATTATCACTATAAATTGTCTAATCCATAATAAAAAGTCAAAACTTACTTCAACATAAAGTAGGTGAAAAAATTATTTATTTCATATACTATATGTAAAAATATATTAGAAACAACAAAACACTTGTTATTATTTAAAAAAAGTTGTTGAGAAAGAAAACAAACTGACAGAATGGTGATAGTACTACAACAACTCTTTAGGGACAAATACATGAATAGTACACTTGAAAATATCCAACTTGCAATTGGAGGGGAAAATAATTTTCTTTATTACATATTTGGCTCCATTTTATTTAATTAAACAAAAATGCATATTTATATGTATATAAGTATATAAAGAGATTAATTTACCGAATAAAACTAAGATAGAAGATACATACAATAAATTAATTAATTAAAGTATTTATAAAAATTAGAGTTTTTTTAAAAAAAATATTTAACTAATTCTTATAGACTAAATTTGACACCAATAAATATGCACAAACACAATATGTACTTAGATCTAACCAAATAACCAATCAATATAAAATTGCCTTTATTTTATTAAAAATCACACTTTTATAGATATGGTATGTATGTTGATGAAAAAATAATTAATTATATATATAATATGTAAAAAAAGGTTATGATACAAATAATATTTGTATTTAAAATTTGGCAAAAATACTTCTTCAGAAAGAAGGAAAAAAAATCAAAAGTTTGCATTTGTACAAATAAACCATAAAGAACACAAAATATAATGGTTGGGAAGTGCAATTTACAATCTTAACTTTCTTATAACTTTTATATATGTGTAGATTTTGTAATATATCTACATAAACTTTCAAGTTCTAACTATAAATATTTACTTGTTCCTTTCTAAAACTAGATACTCATTTGCAGCTTATAATATTTTACTTGATGATATCAGATATACCCAAAATATTTCTAAATAAATCCTAACATTAACAAAATAAAATTCAAATGTTATTCATAACTCAAATAACAATTTAAAGTGTGTGCATTCTAAAAAATACTTAAATATATTTATATTTATTTAGTATTGTAATTTATTCAAATAAATTTTATATTTATAATGCAAATATTATATTTATCTAAATATAAAATTGATTAATGAAAAACTATTGCTTAGGTTGCAAAAATTAAAAAAAAAAAGAAAAAAATAAACAATTGAATTTAGTTAGTGTGACAAAGTATTTTATAGATTAAAAAGTGTAAAAAAAATATAGTTAAAGTTAGTCACGTAAAAAAAAAACCAACTAAAAAAAGATTGAAAGATGTAACAAATGTCATAATTTAGGTTTCAAAGTGTAACTTACTTAACATTTTTTTTTTTTAATAAAATACATATTATGGAAATATGAATTAGTAATAAAAGAATAATCTGAATAACAATTATGGTATATAAATATGCATTTGCTATAAGTTCCCATACTTCCGTGACTAATCAAATAAATGTTATTATTATAAAAAATATACTCCTTCCGTTTCTTTTTATTTGATCTTTTAACTTCTTAATGATTTTTGGAATTAATTGATCTTTTAGCTATTTTTTACAATTTCTCTCAATTTTGCCCTCTGTCAATCCTATAATATTTCTTACTTTTCGACCTAGATTTGAGAAAGACGTGAGAGAGAAAGGAGATTACTGGGGATATATTTAAAAAAAGAATTGAATTCTTAATTCTTCCATTTTTTTTTCTAAAAAATCAATTAAAAAGAAACGGAGGGAGTATGTTAGTAGATGTAAGTAATTATTTAATAAATTATTTGTAAAATAATAATTTTTCTTTTAACTTATAAGAGTTTCATTATTTAAACAATGACTTTTATCCCGGGCGTAACTTAAGTAAAAAACATATTAGAACTTCATGTCATATAAAATAAATAAATTTCTTGTAGTTTAAAAGAACTCAACTAACCAGAATCTAACCAAAATAATTAACCAATAAATAATTTATTTTTAAATCTAATATATGTGATATGGATGTCAAATTGAAGATCGTGAAAATATGAATAGTTTGATATATTATGTATAAAAAAATGAATTAAAAAAAATATTTGCATTTTACAAAATAAAAAAAAATTATTACTTACCAAAATTGACAAAACCTTACTAAATTAACGTTAAACTTTTAGGGGGGAAAAGTAAAATGGCATAAAAGCCCTCCATTCTACTTTTATATATACTAGTAATATTCCCGTGCGATGCACGGAAATTTATTTAAAAAGTAATAATTTTAATAAAATTAAATATGATATAATACAATATTTAAATATGCGATCGTTTTATCCTAATAAAATATATATTTTTTAAAATATAAATAAAATTATAAGTAATGTAAATATAAATTTCTCGCACATCACATATGAATCTAATATAACTTATATATATATATATATATATATATATATATATATATATATATGATAGATTAACATTAAGATAAATATTCAATAAAAAAAATATATCTTTTTCAAAATGATAATTTCTTATCTTTGAAATCCAAACACACATTTAGTGTGTCTGCATCATTCTTCACATATGTGCATAATAGCTTAATTAATTATGAATGTTAAACAAATATAAATATCTAACTATTAACTCAAATTATTAAATAAAATAATCTGGATAATGTTATAAGAAATTTATTTTTCATTTTAATTTAAATATTTTAATTTATCTAAATAAAATTTTAAATTCTAAATATAACTATCTTCTTTTATAAACTCTTATTTGCAAGTTTTAGTACTTTACTTGGTAGTTTCGATATACAAAGAATAAAAAACTAACAAAATAAAATTCAAAAGTTATTCAATAGTTGGGATAACAAAATAAAACACACGAGTGTTCCAATATTTCTTAATACTTTCATATATATATGTTGAAAAGTTTCAATTAAATTATACATTTATATTGTAAATAATAGATTTATCTAAAGATATAAATTGGTTAACATAATTTTTTTTTTTCCTTAGGTTGCAAAATGTGACAACAAAAAAAAAAAAAAAAAAAAGGCAAAATTGAGATTGGTTAATGTGACCTAGTATTGTTTAAGTTGCGAAGTCTAAAAAACATATAGTTCTAGTTGGTTAATTTTGCTTATTTGTAAGAAGTTTAGTTGCAACTTGTATAATATCACAATATAGGTTGCAAATTGTATTTATTAATATATCTAAAACACAAAAAATTAATAAAAAAAATTCTAAGATTAATTATCATATATAAAGTTATATATATGAGAAAAATCATAATTTTGTGATTTATCAACAAAAATAATTATTATATTAGCAAATTCAATAATTTAATAAGCTGATTATAAATTAAATATTAACTTGAGACAATTCATGTCAGATAAAACAAACTGATTAATTGTGGTTTTAATGAAATAATCAAGAAAAATAATTTGTAAAAGAGAATTATTTGAATGGTTTTTAATTGTTCCAGACCAATACTATATTTTTTGTACAACACACAACAAACACTAAAATTTTAGTTAAATAATCAACGAACAAATAATATAATATTTTAAATAGAATATCTTATTATTATATATATCATATGGATGTCAAATCAAAGATCATCAAAAGATGATTAATTCGATATGGTATACATAATAAATATATTAGAAATGAAAAAGAAAAGATATTTCCAACTTTAGAAAGTAAAATAAATTTTAATTCTTACCAAATGTGACAACAACTTGCCAATCACAGTCTAAAATTTTAGGCTGGAAAGTGTTACTTACAGAATTATCACTACTGTGGTTTATATATATATATATATATATATATATATATATATATATGTATGTATATATATATATATAAATTCTAACTATAAATAATTAAAAATAACCATAAAATATATAATAAAATGAACAATGATATTTTATTTGGATCATATGTAATGTAAAGTTTCATAATTTTCTCATTTTGTCTCTGCTTTTATTTTATATTTAACTATTAATTTATCTAAATAAACTTTCAAATTCTAATTAATTTTTTTTTTTTATAACATTGAATTTTCATAGCAACTTTTAACATTTCATTTGGTGATTTCAAACATACTTAAATAATTTTTATTTAATAAAATCTTATTTTAACAAAATAAAATTTAAATTTTATTTAATGATTCGAATAACAAATTAAAACCTTTGGTTTCTTCAAAATATTTGAATATTTCCATATTTTATTTGATATTGTAAATTATTTATATAAATGTTATAGTCTTCTTATAAATGATTTATTTATTTGAAGATAAAAATTGATTAATACGAACAAATATATTTAGATTGTTAAAAGTGAAAAATGCATTCGTTGTTGATTTGTGCGACCAAGTATTATTTAGCTTATAAAGTGTAAAAACATATAATTGAAGTTTTAGTAAAAGTAAAAAATTAAAAAGATTGCCAAATGTAATAAAAGTCATAATTTAGGCTACAAAGAATAAATTTCCTGAAAAGTGTAATTTTAACCAAATACTCGTTATTAAAAATATAAATAGGTAATTAAAAATAATTACATACCTATTTTAATATATAATTATATATATGCTCAAAGTTGTGATAAGAAGATATTTTAACAAATTTGATGATTTAATAAGTAAATTATAAAATAGATATTGTTGTTTTTGCCTTTGATTTAATAAAGTAGGACTTTCATTATTTAAACAATGATTTTTCTCCCTCACTTAAATAAAAAAAAAAAAAAATTGAAAATTCATGTCAAATAAAATGAATTGATTAGTTGCATTTTTATATATAAAAAAAATGTAGTTATATTTTTTATAAAGATATTATTTTACTAATTTTAGTCAAAACTAAAACCAAAATATTATAGTCCAATTAACTATAAACATCAATTCTAGCACAAATAATTAAGCAACAAATAATTTGTTTATCCAAATCAAATATCTCATTATAATATATGTGATATGGATGTCAAATTGAATATCGTGAAAAGATGAACAATTTGGTATATTATGCATAAAAGTCGGATTATAAATGAAAAAGTTATTTGTATTTTAGAAAAGTAAAAGAAAGTTATGAACTTACCAAAAATAAGAAAAAATTTACCAATTATGGTATAAATTTTTTGGAGGGAAAGCTAAAATTAAATTAGTGCCCTCCATTTTGCTTAGATATATATATATATATATATATATATATATAAGTTTTATGACAAACATTAATTAATACATTTTTTATAACTAAAAGAAAAGAAAACAAAGAGAAAAGGGAAACTGTGAAGGCCACAAGCCAGTCCCGCACAATATAGTAAAATTAACCTATCCATGCCACAAGAAGACATGTATAGGAGAAAATGAAAAGACCTATATAGAAGCATGGTGAAAATAAAAGAAATTAAGCTAGACAATAAAAAATCGAGCAATATCAGTAGAATGCCAAAAGATCAACCATCAACGGTGAAGGGCAGTCATCGGCATACAACAGAAGTAGAGCACCCTTTCCCTATGTCACAAAATCCAAGCGTGGGGGAAAACTGACGCTCCTCACACCGAGGTGGATCCGAAATCCCTAGGAAGATTTTAATGCATTAGCTTAGGGCTTTGATTCAGAGAAGCCAATGGAGCACCAAACACGCATTGATGAATACTTAGGCCGAATAATCCCATAGAGGGAGTGCAAAAAAGGCCAAAGCGAAAGACATAAGATAAGATATCCAGACGCTTCACCTCAGTGCCGAGCTAGGCAGAATAAACAAGGGCGGAAGCCATCATGAGGAGGAATGCCATCAAAGTAACGAAGTTGCAGATGGAAATGCCACCGAGAAGATGTGAAAGCAAACAAAGGGACTGCCCTTGTGTAATAAGCCACAATGGAACAACGGATTATGATAGGATTGTCATCAATGTAAGCCATCTGCCATAACCCACCAATTCGACAAGATGGAAACATAGCCCGGATACCTGTTGTAGGTAAATTCAAACATACATTCTTTTGAAGTGATTGTGACAATTAATTATTAATTTTCTTCATCCATTTTAAGCAGAGAAACAGCCAAATGCCTGATTAAAATTGATTAAAAGTGATTAGAGAATTTCGTTCATAAATTGGTGAAATTGAGATTATTTTGCAAACACTCAACTTCTCAAAGTTTGGTCAAAATCACTTTTTTACCAAACATTACTTACTTCTAATTTTCCTACAAAACTTAATATCATTTTCTTAAAAAATACAATCAATTGAAAACGCTCCCTAAGATTGTTCAAAATCATTTTGTTAATAAATCGTGTTATAGGAGATGCTTATATTTTTTTATATGAGATAATATACTACTAATAAGAACATCTAGATCATCTCCGTGGACGTAGGTCATTTGACTGAACCAGGTAATTCTTGTTTGCAAAACTTAAAATAAAACGTTGGAGTATTGAATGCTATCTTGGTGAGGTTCGATTGCTCTTGATTCAATTGTGTAACAATTGGCATCGTCTGTGAGAAACAAACTGAGGAATCGAACTAGAGAATTCACCATGGCTACAATGAAGTTTGATGTTGAAAAGTTCACATGCAGAAATGATTTTGGATTGTGGCAGATTAAGATCACTGCTTGTACAACACGGTTTGGTAGGTGCCTTGAAAGGCTTCCTAGAAAAGATGGAGGAATCTCAGAAACTAGAATTAATGGACAAAGCCCATCTTCAATAATCTTGTCTCTTGGTGATAAAGACCTCGGGGAGGTGGAACGGAAAAGACAGCACAAGATGTTTGGGATAAACTTGAGGAACTGTACATGAAGAAAATAGTGTTGAATGGGCTGTATATAAAACAAAAGCTCTATTCATTCACGATCTTAGAAGACAAAGGTATGGATGACCTGTTGGGTGATTTTAACAAGCACCTTGATGATCTTCAAAGCATTAAAGCCAAGACTGAAGATGAAGATAAGGCTATCATGCTTCTCAATGCTTTGCCTAAGAGTTTTGAACATATGAAGGATGCCATGCTATATGGCAGGGAATAAAAAATCACCTTGGCTAAATTTCAAACAACTCTTAAGGAAAAAGAGATGAATAAATCTAATGATTCAAGGAATGATCCCCTAGGTGAGGGATTGAACATCAAGAAAGGGGAGAATTTAAGCAGAAGAATTTTTTCTCTGTTGCTCAGAATAAGAAACCTTTTCAGGACAAACAAAAGGCCAGTGATGGAAAGAAAACTAGAAGATGCCATCATTGTAAAAGATCTGAACATTTGAAAAAAATATTTTGAATGGAAGAAGAAACAAGCTAAAAAGGGTGAAACTTAACACATCTTATGTGGCAGAGGGAGAAGAATATGCAGATGTTCTAAATATTACGTAAGGGAAGGCTGAAGAGAGGTGGATACTTGACTCAGGATGTAGGTTCCACATGTGCCCACATCTCAATTGGTTCAATGATTTAAGAGTCACAAGTCTGGTTGAGTAATGCTGAGAAATGACCAAGTATGTCATGTTGAAGACATTGGAAACATCAAGCTGAAATACATGATAGGTCTACCAAAGTGTTGACAGAAGTAAGATACATTCCTCAACTCAAGAGAAATCTAATAAGCCTTGGAACTTTGGAAAACAAGGGATGTAATTTTAAATCTGAGAATGGATATTTGCATGTTTTAAAGAATTCCAATGTGGTAATGAAAGGGATGAGGAAATCAAGTTAATGTTATCTAATAGCAGAAACTTTGATAGGAAGTGTAAATGTTATAATGAAAGATGATTCCACCATATAGCATAACAGACTGGGACATATTAGTAAGACGGGCCTTAATGAATTGTTAAAGCATAAACTATTACAGAACCAAGGGAAATTTAAGTTTGTTTCATGTGAAAGTTGCATTCTAGGTAAGAGCAAGAGAAAACCATTCCCTGTTAGGAAACATACATCAACTCATCGACTGGATTATGCTCATTCAGACTTGTGGGGTACCTTTAGGTAGAACTCTTGGAGGTGGCAGATATTTTCTAAGCATCATTGGTGATTACTCCATAAAACTGTGGATATATATATTATTAGGAACAAATCAAATGCATTCATTAAGTTTTAGGGGTGGTGGAATGAAGTAGAGGTTAAAAAATCTTCAACTCTCACGTGTCTCAGAACTGACAATGGACTTGAATTCTTGTCTGAAGAATTTCAAGAATCTGCAAAGGAAAGGGGATAGAAAGACATTGAACAGTCCCTGGAAACTCACAGCTGTATAGCTGAGAGGATGAATAGGACAATATTGGAAAGAGTAAGGTGCATGTTACTTAGTTCTAGATTACAGAAGAAGTTCTGGGGTGAAGCTGCATCCACTGCAACATCTTTGATCAACATAAGCCCATCAACAGCTAATAACTTCATGACACCAGAAGAAAGATGGAGTGGAAATCTACCTGGATATTCACATTTGAAACCTTTTGGTTGTATGGCATATGCTCATGTGAAGAAAGATAAATTAGATGCCAGAGCCTTGAAGTGTGTGATGTTAGAATATCAGAAGGGTGTGAAAGGTTACAGATTATGGTGCATAGAATCAGGCATGAACAAGGTACTAGTAAGTAGAGATGTAGTATTTTGTGAAGATCAAATTTCATTCAAGGATAAAAGAGAACAAGAAGTAGTGGTCTCCACATCTGAAGAGAAATCACAAGTTAAGGTGGAGCATAGTGAAATGAGTGACAATTCTGACTCTAGAACTGCTGAGACAATTGATTCTAATTATGATCAAAGTGAATCTGATGATCTTAGTGGATATAAATTAGCAAGAGATTGACATGGGAGGACAGTGAAACCTCCACAAGGTATGGAAATGATTATCTTACAGCTTATACTCTGAATATAGCAGAAATGACAAAATTCTATGAATCCAAGAACTTTGCTGAAGCCATGGAAAGCAGTGTTAAGGAGCAATGGATGATTACCATGAAGGAGGATTTAGAATCTCTGGAGAAGAATGGACATGGATTTTGGTCAACAAATTTGATCATCAGAAATTAGTAAGTTGTAAGTGGATTTTCAAAAGGGAGGTGGAATTTGCTGAGACTGAAAAATAAGGTACAAAGCAAGGCTTGTTGCACGGGGATTCACATAGCACAAGGGCGTTGACTATAATGAGATATTTTGTCATATAGTAAAGCATTGTTCAATTAGAATCCTTCTGGCAGTTGTAGCTCAAATAGTTTTAGAGTTGAAACAGCTGGATTTCAAAATAACTTATTTACATGGTGTTTGAAGGAAACAATTTTCATGGCTCAACCAGAAGGATTTGTGTTGTCTGGTAATGAAAACAAAGCTTGTCTATTGAAGAAATTACTATATGGGCTGAAGTAGAGTTCAAGGCAGTGGTACTTAAAGTTTGACAGCTATTTGTGAAGCAAATTTGTTAGACAAATCAACTCCTAATCACACAACACTAAGAAACTGGAACGAGTTCGAAAATGAAACTTCTGAAAAAATACACAACTGTTCGGCCAGAGTTGTGGCCGAAGTGAGCTTCGCGCAGAACTGAAAATAAATGAATCACACAATCGATTTTACGTGGTTCGTTCAAGATGAACTACATCCACGGAGGCAAGACACACCTCAATCTACTAAGATATCCAATCAATTACAGAAATTACACTCAGAAATGAATATGCCCAATTCTGGAACAAATTAGGGCAGAAAACTATCACTCTCAAATTCTCTCTGTAATCTATGAAAACTGGAAATTGCTCGACGTAGTGTTGTTCTTCAGGAAGAAAGCTTTCCAATGATATAGGTCTTGTAGCTCGAATGTAACTGACCAAAAAAATTCTAACTGATTGAAGATGACTGCTGCTACCGGACAAATGTGACGGTTTATTCCGTCACAAACTGTAACAAACTCGTCACAACTGACGGTTATCCCCCAACAACCCTGAACCCGGTTTATTCTGCACAGACTCACTTCTACACGCTAAAACCCGGTCTATCCACCCGGTTCTTCACTTCATGATCCCGGTTCCACATTCCCAACTCATCCTATTTCAAAGTATAGCTCACTTGATGATATTGAACACTTCCTCACAAATCTCCACCTCAATGAATCAAGTATGCCTCTTCCTGCCTCTTCACTGCTTATCTGTTAATGCTCTTCATGACACTGCTCAAGCTGCAGCAAGCTCGAGCAATGCTCCACTTTGTTTCCAGGTACACCCTTTGTAAGAAAATCAGCAGGATTATGCAAAGTATGCACCTTCTTCACCTCCACAGACCCAGAATCTATGATATCTCTAGCAAAGTGTAACCTCACATCAATGTGTTTTGACCTTTCATGAAATGCTTGGTGTTTCACAAGGTGTAAAGCACTTTGATTATCGCAGTAGATTACCACACACTTTTGCTTGATATCCAAATCTCTCAACACCCCTTTCAACCAGATTGATTCTTTGATAGCTTCAGTTAAAGAGATATATTCTGCTTCTGTAGTTGATAGTGCCACAACAGATTGTTGTGCACTCCTCCAGCTGATGGCTGTCCCATATAAGGTAAACACAAATCCAGAAATTGACTTCCTTGTGTCCACGTTTGCTGCAAAATCAGAATCAGCAAACCCCTCCAATGCAACAGTACTTCCATCTGCTTTCTTCTCAAATTTCAGTGACATGTTCACTGATCCTTTTAGATACCTCATCACATGTTTCAAAGCTTCCCAATGTTCAACTCCTGGATTTGACATGAACCTGCTTACCAAAGATACAGCATATGCCAAGTCAGGCCTGCTACAGATCATTCCATACATAAGACTTCCAACTCCACTTGCATAGGGTATATTGCTCATCTGTATGATCTCCTCTTCAGTATTTGGGCATTGTTCTTTGGAAAGTTTCTTCTGTAGATTAACTGGAGTGGAGAGAGGTTTGGCTTCATGCATATGAAACCTCTCCAATACTTTCTGTAGGTATTGTCTCTGAGATAACCAAAGTACTCCAGCTTCTCTGTTTCTTAGAATGTTCATTCCCAATATCTTCTTAGCTTCTCCCAGGTCCTTCATGTCAAACTCAGCATTAAGTCTATCCTTCAACCATTGTATCCTCTCCTTGTTTCTGCTGGCAATTAGCATGTCATCCACATACAATAGAAGAAAAACTTTATCTTGCTTTGAAACTTTGTTGAAGTAAACACAACTGTCATAAAGGCTTCTTACAAAGCCAGCACTGATCATGAAGTCATTGAACTTCTTGTTCCACTGTCTAGGGCTTTGTTTAAGTCCATATAGTGACTTCTTCAGTAGACATACTTTGTCTTCTTTCCCAGGAACAACAAAACTTTCTGGCTGTTTCATATATATTTCCTCATTGAGTTCTCCATGTAAGAAAGCTGTCTTTACATCCAGTTGCTGTAGTTCCATATCCTCCTGTGTGACTTTTGATAGAAGCAACCTGATTGAGCAGTGCTTTACTACAGGTGAGAAGACCTCATTGTAATCAATTCCTTCTCTTTGAGTAAAGCCCCTGGCTACCAACCTTGCTTTAAACCTCACCTGTTTGGACCCTGCAGTTTCTAGTTTCTTCTTGTATATCCACTTGGAGCTTACAAGTTTCTGACCTTTTGGTTTCTCCACCAATATCCAGGTCTTATTCTTTTCCAGAGACTCCATTTCTTCAGTCATTGCCTGTATCCAGTGTTCACCTTCTTCACAGTCTAGTGCTTCTTGGAAGCTGCTAGGCTCTTGTGATTCCAGGTCTTCAGCAACACTTAAGGCATAATATACACTCCCTGCTTGGCCATAGAAATCAGGTCTGTTGATTTTTCTTCTAGGCCTATCCCTTCCAATGCTGTATTCCCTGATATTTTGTGCAGGTCCAGTTTGTGCTTCTTCTTCAGATGATGAATCACTGTCTTGTTCATCTGCTTGTGGTTGAGGTGTGTGATTATCTTCTGCAGGTTGCTCCACCTGAATTGATATCTCCTCTGTCTCTTTAGCAGCATCAAATTCTTCTTTAGAGCCTGTAGAAGTATAAGCCATCACATTCTCATTAAACTTCACATCTCTACTTGTGATTATCTTCTGATTTCCTTGTTCTAGGCACCACAATCTGTAACCCTTAATCCCATCCGGATATCCAAGAAACACACATCTGAGAGCCCTTGCATCTAATTTGTCTTGCTTGATGTGGGCATAAGCAAGACACCCAAACACCCTTAATCCTTCATAACTTGGTTTCTGTCCACTCCACACCTCTTCAGGTGTTTTGAACCCAATCACTGATGAGGGTGATCTGTTAATAAGATAGCATGCTGTAGCAATGGTTTCTCCCCAAAACACCTTTGGCAACCCAGCATCCAACAGCATACACCTCACTCTTTCAAGGAGAGTCCTGTTAAACCTTTCTGCAACTCCATTCTGTTGAGGATTCATTGGCACTGTCCTGTGTCTCTTGATTCCTCTTTCTTCACAGAAGTTTGTAAACTCTGTAGAGAGGTACTCCAGTCCATTATCAGTCCTCAGATGCTTCAGCTTCTTCCCTTTGACATTTTCCAGTTGGATCAACCATGTTTTGAACTTATGAAAGGCATCACTCTTGTTCTTCAGCAACATGATCCATACTTTTCTGCTGTAATCATCAATCAAGGACATGAAATATCTGGCACCACCATAGGATTCTGTTCTTGCAGGGCCCCATATGTCAGAGTGAACATAATCTAATGGTTCTTGAGTTGTATGAACTCCCTTTCCATAGGGCAACTTCTTGGATTTGCCCAGAGCACACTGATCACAAAACTCCAGTTCTTGATTTCCCAGATTTCCAATTACTCCACTCCTTGCCAATTCCTTCAGTCCTTTTTCTCCTATGTGTCCAAGTCTCTTATGCCATTTAGCAATCTCAGAATTGTTCAAGACCACATCTACACTTCCAACAATAGGTGAACCAATCAGGATAAATAGTCCATTATGCTGTCTTCCTTTTATCACCATTTTTCCATGTTTTGTGATATGCAAGAATCCCTCTACTGAGCTAAACTGACATCCACTGGTTACCAATGAGCCAAGAGATAGAAGATTCCTTTTAAGGCCAGGAACATACCTAACATTTGAGATGATTCTGATCACCCCATCAAACATTCTTATGCTCACTGATCCAACCCCTTTGACCTTGCATGATTGGTCATTTCCCAGGAGAACATTTCCACCATCTTCTTTCTTCAGTTCATTAAACCATGACTGATGAGGACACATATGAAAAGAACACCCTGTGTCCAGGACCCATTCCTTCACCATTCTTGAATCAGTAACATTTAATACTTCTGGAGGGTCTTGTTGATGATCAATGGCAGCAGCTTCTGCCCCTTGATTTCCAGCTTTCTTATTCTTCTTAGGACAATCCTTCTTCAGGTGACCTGGCTGTTTACACTTGAAGCATTTCCTCTTTTCAACCCAGTCACTCCCCTTCTTAGGATTTGAATCCCCTGACTTTGGATCCTTAGCATTCTGGCCCTTCTTGCCTTGCCACGGTTTCTTGAATTTGACATTCAAACCTTCTCCAGATTGCACCATGCCTTTATCTCCTTGAGTCTGGAAGCATTTTGATCTCAGAGCCTTCACTATTCCATCATAGGACAGCTGCTCATCTCTCCCATACATCAAAGCATCCTTAAAGCTTTCCATGGATTTTGGAAGAATATTTAACACCATCAATGCCTTGTCATCCTCCTCCAGTTTCACATCCAGATCTTCCAATTCTTCAATCATCTTAATGAACTCATCAAGTTGATCAGAAATTACCTTGTCTTCTGTGATCTTGAAGGCCAACATCTTCTGCTTCAGGAACAGTTTGTTGGATACTGACTTTGATTGATACAGTTCTTCCAATCTCCTCCATGCTTCTAAGGAACTCTTGCATCTTGAAACCTCCCTCAACGGTTTATCACCTAAACACAAGAAGATAAGACTTAGGGCCTTCTTATCCACTGATGCAAACTTAGGTTTCTCAGTTTCTTCCCATGATTCCAGAGGTATCAGTGCAAGATCAAGGCCATTGTGAACCAGGACTGCGTTCATCTTGATCTTCCACAATGTGAAGTCATTCCTTCCAGTGAACTTCTCAAAATCCATCTTCATACCAGCCATTCCTCCTCTTATTCAAGCTGTGCGAGTTGATTCCCACAGACGGCGCCACTTGTTAGACAAATCAACTCCTAATCACACAACACTAAGAAACTGGAACGAGTTCGAAAATGAAACTTCTGAAAAAATACACAACTGTTCGGCCAGAGTTGTGGCCGAAGTGAGCTTCGCGCAGAACTGAAAATAAATGAATCACACAATCGATTTTACGTGGTTCGTTCAAGATGAACTACATCCACGGAGGCAAGACACACCTCAATCCACTAAGATATCCAATCAATTACAGAAATTACACTCAGAAATGAATATGCCCAATTCTGGAACAAATTAGGGCAGAAAACTATCACTCTCAAATTCTCTATGTAATCTATGAAAAGTGGAAATTGCTCGACGTAGTGTTGTTCTTCAGGAAGAAAGCTTTCCAATGATATAGGTCTTGTAGCTCGAATGTAACTGACCAAAAAAATTCTAACTGATTGAAGATGACTGCTGCTACCGGACAAATGTGACGGTTTATTCCGTCACAAACTGTAACAAACTCGTCACAACTGACGGTTATCCCCCAACAACCCTGAACCCGGTTTATTCTGCACAGACTCACTTCTACACGCTAAAACCCGGTCTATCCACCCGGTTCTTCACTTCATGATCCCGGTTCCACATTCCCAACTCATCCTATTTCAAAGTATAGCTCACTTGATGATATTGAACACTTCCTCACAAAATTGATTACTCAAAATCCAAGTATGATAACTGTGTGTTCTTTAAGAAAGCTGGTGATGAGATTCTAAGCTTCTTGTTGTTATATGTGGATGATATACTTGTGGCAAGCAAAATCAAACTAGAGATTGATAGGCTTAAGTCCAATCTGTAGACAGGTTTTGAGATGAAAGTATTAGGCAATACCGGAAGGATTCTTGCAATGGACATTATAAAAGACAGAAAGAAAAGGTTCCTTTGGTTGGAACAGAAAAATTATGTGCAAAAGGTTTTTACAGAAATTTATTATCCATGAGTCTAGATCTTTTACATTACCTCTGGCTCAACATTATAAGTTTTCTGAATAGCAGAGGCCAAAAACAATAGAAGAAGAGAGAGAGAGAGAGAGAGAGAGAGAGATGAGGACATAATTTCTTATTCTAATTCTATAGGAAGCATTATGTATGTGATGACTTGTACCAGGCCTAATATCTCACATGCTGTGAATGTTGTCAGTATATACATGGCCAATCCAGGTAAGCATCACCGTGATGCTCTTAAGTGGGTATTGAGGTACTTAAAGGGGGTAACAAACTTTGAAATTATGTTCAAAAGAGTTAAGAGTTTCAATGATATTTTAAGGGGGTATGTTGATTCTGACGTTGCAACAGATCTCGACACTAGGAGGTCTCAATCTGGTTATATGTTCACCCCATTTGGTGCTGCTTTCAGCTGGAGATTCAATGCTCCAATCAGTGGTAGCCTTTTCCACAACAGAAGCAGAATACATGGCCATGACAGAGGCAGTGAAAGAAGCAGTGTGGTTGAAGGGAATAGTAGCAGAGTTTGGTATTCATCAACATTCAATGAAAATATTGTATGACTCACAAAGTGTTCTACACCTGGTAAAACATCAGTTTTTTCATAAAATATCTAAGCACATAGATGTGAGACATCACTATGTTAGAGATGTGGTTGAAAAAGGTGACGTTGAGGTGGAAAAGATTAGCACAAAGAAAATGTTGCAGATATGCTTTCTATAACACTTCTAGCAAATAAATTCAGGTATCGCTTGGACTTGATCCAAGTGTTAAGTGTTAAAAGGTTGTTTTTTGGGCATGTCCTATGTTGGGACATGAGTTGAGATGATTTAGAATGGTCAAGTTTGGGATTCAAGATATGGTTTGACTTCTTATGTAAGCCAGGTGGAGATTTGTAGGATAATTAGGCTCATCACACTCAGCTAAGTAAGTTGTAGAAGGAGGAGATTGTATTTGAGGAAACAAAACAAGCTGGAAATTGCTTATCAAAGACATAAGTTTCAATTCTGTTATAACCGCCATCTGCAACGGTTTCACAACGATTTCAAGAATCATTATCTTTCAGGGTTTAGGGTTTAGGGTTTAGGGTTTAGGGTTTTTTTTTTTTTTTTTTTTTTTTTTTTTTTTTTTTCTGTTATTCTGCTATGGGAACTGCCCTTATCTCATTCGTATTTCTTCACTTGATTTTAAAGCTTTTGTAGTTAGTCTATTCATTATAGAGAGAGAAACTAGAGAGAGGTAGATTGGGGAGATAACACACATAGTAGCTGTAAACTAGATCAAGAATAAGTTCTTGTGTGTATATATGTGTTATTCATGTGCTAAGATTGTGCATGATTCAATCTGTTGTATCTTGTATCAATAATAAGAACATCTGGATCATCTCTGTGGACGTAGGTCATTTGACCGAACCACGTAATTCTTGTTTGCAAAACTCAAAACAAAACGTTGGTGTGTTGAGTGCTATCTTGGTGAGATTCGATTTTTCTTGATTTAATTGTGTAACAATAATAAAAATAAAACGAAAAATTAAATAATGAAAAAGAATATCAATAAAGTGTTTTTAGGTAGGATTTTTTTATAAACTAGGTCAAGCCTCAATCGATACAATATTAAGGGAAGAATCCAAAGAAAAATGAGATAATTTATGAGCTAGTCTATTCACCGAATGATGAACCCAGTTGAAGTTGTATATTTGGAAGCTACTTGACCTCTAAAAATCTCTCCCACCCCACTTCCAAAATATGATAAGTCTTATCTTCCTGATTTCAATGCACAATACGTAATTTGGGAATCAACCTCAATGATAATATTTTCCACACACAAATCTTGCGCCATTTTAACACCCCCCCCCCCTCCCAGGAGCAAGCCACAACTTTTGCCAACTCCACCTCCAACCTTTCATCTAGCGTCTCCAAAGAATTGTTGGTCTGCTCCCGCCGAGTCCCTTAACAATCCACCAAGACCAGTACCAAACTCCACCAATATGAAGCGTTCGTATTAAGTTTATAAATCCTTGCCGTGGAGGCCTTCAAACTTGGTTGTGATATGCCGCTGAACATGCCACCTTAAGAACTTGCAGCCTCCAATAATCATCCAACGGCCTCCGTGTTGTACCTACGCAATAATCTAAGTTAGGTGCACTATCTGGAAGCATGTTTGGTTCCTAGAATACCATGACATCCACAAAATTCCTGTCGAGCAATAGCCACTCTATCCTCGCCAAGCATGCTAAGTCTGTTCGTTAATGATCCAACTTCCCCATCACATGATTGTCATTGTAGATGGTCAGCTTCCCCCAAGGATCGACACCAACTACATGCCCAAATCACATGCTCAATGCTTTCAAGATTGACACCACAACTCTTCTAAGGGAAATCCACTTCCACTCCACTTTGCACCAACTCCGAGACCACTGGTAAAGCATTTTGCATACATCTCCACAAAAAAATCTTCAACTTTGGAGGGATATTTAGACACCATATTTTAGTCCATATCACATTCAGACTTATATCTTGAAGAGCAGCAATTTCTTTTTCTTCTTCTGCCGTTAAGATATAAGCCAAGTGGTAGCCCGACTTGGCCCTATAGATTCAATTTTTGGTAAAAATTTATGAGAGATGATCCGTTCTTCCAAGCTACTATATTAGAATTTGGAACATCATTATGACTTCATCGGGGTGAAAATTGGCTTTATTTTTTATTTTTATCTATTCCATGGTTTGAGTTCGGAAAGATAGGGTCACGAACACAAAAATCAGGAGGCAAATCCTCCCTAAGTGACACCACCTTGAAATCTTTACTATAGGTAGCCACAGGTCCTCCCATACATTAATTTGCTTTCCATCTCCAACAACCCATCACATGCCTTTGGAGGGTAATTCTTGACCTATTAAGATGCTTCACTTAAAGCTTAGATTATAATTAATATTAGCAGTAAGGAAACCACTCATCGAGAAATAGAGGGCTTTCAAGGTTTTGAAAAGAAGAGACTTCTCATCTCGCACTAACCTCCAGCATTACTTTACTAGTATCGCCTCGTCGAAGGAGTCAATATCCCTAAATCCTAACCCTCCCTCATTGTTTGATCGCCCCGTTCTATTCCATGACACCCAATGAATTCTCCTCTCATTGTGTCGTTGACCCCATCAAAATTTTTGAAGTGATACTATCAACTCTCATTATGACATTCTGGAGCAATCGAAAGCAACTCCTCACATAAGTACGCATAGCCTGAGCCACCGACTTATTCTTTACATGTTCCCCGCCTATGAAAGTGTCTTGGTTTTCCAAAAAAACTAGCTTTTTATCCACCCTCTCAACCATTGATCTAAATTAGTCTTTATTCTTTCACTCAATATTCACAGGCAAGCCAAGATAAACTGTGTGTTTTTCCACTCGACTACCAACAAATGCTTGGGAAAGTGACTTTCTCCGACCCTCCTCAACCCCTCCACTAAACACAACTTTCAAACTTGTCCAGATTGATCAATTTCCCTGAAGCCCTTTTATAATACCACAAAATCTCCTTCACCACCTCTATCTCCTTCCTATTCGCCCTCTCAAACCGTAACACCCAGGCCCCGCAAGCAGGTGAAGGGTTGCCACTAAAACATACTACAACTTTTAAATATTTATCAGCAGAAGACCTTTTATTAAAAATACGTGTTAGAAAAATTCTTGATAATTAATTAAAATTGTTCTTAATATAAAAACTAACTCGTATAAACCAACATATTTGAGTCAAAATCATTAATAGTAGAAACTTCTATTTTCAAAGTATTTAAAAGATAAAATACTTATAACTTTAGCATAATGTATATAATTTAAATATTTGTTCTACTTTAATACTTAAACTTTAAAACTACTTTCATCACCCTTGCAATTACTTTAATTAATAAATGTAAACTAAGGACTTCTACTGTGACACTTAACTTTAAATGCATTAATTTTATTCTTTATTCTTTTTATTGGGAACTTGTCCACACCAGCTAGATCCTCTGCCATCCATTGACCCTGAAAATGTTTAAGCATAACAAAAGCCTTGACTTAGGTGCCAATCTTACGAAACAAAAGCCTTTGACTTAGGAGCCAATCTTACAACTCAGAAGCCATATTGTTTGACTTAGGAGCCAATCTTTGACTCAAAAGTCTGACTAGGAGCCCATCTTACGATTCGAAGCCATATTGTTAAGATCACTTAAGAGCCAATCTTACGACTCGAAAGCATTCGACTTATGAGCCAATCTTACGACTCAAAAGCCTTACCCAAAAGCCCATCTTACGACTTAAGAGTAATCTCATGCCTGAAGACGAACATACAAATCACAATAAATTCAATAGTATAAATGCCATGTAGTACCCACTTTTTATGAAGACATCCTTTGACTGATGTTGATGTTCTTTGATTGAATTGCTTTGGAGAAGCTCCAAGGTTGTCCGGTCTACCTCGTACTGCACTTGTCGATTTGAGACCTTTAGTCTTATAGCTTTCTTTATTATTCTTTCCTCATAAGTTATTATATGCATCATAATGTTAGATCGTACATATAATTAGTGCACATGTATATTTATACATTTAATCACATTTATAATATATTGACATAACAACATAGTATGTATAGTAACATGCGTGTAACTTAACTACTTTATTAATATATTTATGTTCACATAATTCGTATCACCGTGAACATTTACATATCTATACATTATATGCTATAAATTAACATACCAAAATAGTTCATTAAATCTAAGTGTATGCTTTTATAAAAATCTTCTATTATAGTTAAAAATAGCTAGTTTTAGGTCTCTGACTAGCCTGTCTTGTAAAATTCAATATAAATCATATATTTCATAAAATCCACTCAAACTTTAACTATAAACTCCTAACTTTGTATAATATAATATGGTAAAATAGGTTTCCAAAAATCAAAAGGATATTTTTTTATAAAAATCACTTTCTAGGAGCAAATTCGACTACTTTACTCCAAAACTCAGCTTACTTTATAAAATTCATTAAAACACATAAACTCTATGAAACCTCTTCAAATTTTAATTATATACTACTAATATCATATAGAATAACATTGTATAACCGTTTTGGAAAATAATAAGTGTATAATTTTATATAGTTTTCCAAAGTTGCATGAATAACATGACCTTCTACTAATAAAGTATTCAAATAAAGTTCATACATTTAGATAATATAATCTCTACTTACAACTATATAAATAAAATAAATGACCAATATATTAAAGAACTAATTAGACACTAGGACCAATCTGCTGCCTAACTAGCACCTAATGACTTATGTAATATTAGTAGATATGTATATATGAATATGACATGTGACACTCCCCGATCATATAAAAAGATTACTGTTTGAAAATTTTATTGTTTCAAAATAAGAGTTTTGTTTCAAAAATTATTGTCTCATTTTACTAGTTCAAGTAATTTTTTTTTTTTTTCAAATTAGTTAGATGATTGAATAACTTATTTAAAAATATAAACTAAGTTGTGCAAGTATTTTAGAGAGTTGTACCTTCATTTAATTGACAAAATTTAAAAAGTTATACATTTTCAAATATGATTCATTTTATAGGAACAAAGGAAGTCTCAATTTTAACACTTTTTGTAGTTATACACTTGTACCATATATAAAATATGTTATAGAATGATTATTTGTAGAATCTTATGATTTTATGATCCGATTTTTACTAATAGTCTACTGATTCTGCGTAAAATTGCAAGGATGACAACCTTGTTAATCAGCACCGAGAAAGACACGGTAGAAACACATCGCATCATAAGCTCAATTTATAGTCACCAACTCTATACTATCATATGCCTTACTCATATCCAACTTAAATATAAAACACCCCCTCTTTTTAGCTTTGTTATTTTTCATAGAATGGAAGATCCCATAGGCTAATAGTGCATTATTAATGATTAAACAACTTGGTAGAAAAGCCGATTGACAACAATTAATGGCAGATTCAAGATGGGATTTGATTCTATTAGCGATGGTTTTGCTAATGAGTTTACAGACTACATTACGCAGATTGAAAAGATCAGATTCTTTAGTGAACTCATCTGTAGTCTTTCCAGAATAAGAGCAATGAGTATTTGCTTTTTCGATTTTAGTCCCACAAGTATTTATTTTTTCAATTTAGTCTCATAAATGCTGAAATTGTCCAATTTAAGGATGATTTTCGCCGAAAAACACTAAATTGGCCGGAAATAGTCACGTGCAACTCACGTGACCCTAATATTTGGGGAAATCTGACTATACTAAGTGACGTGGCATAAAATAGTTGAGTAAGACTTAAATTTCTATTAAATTTTAATTCAAAATAAAGAGAATATTCACATCATTAATTCAAATATAAGGATCGTTTTATTATTTGCAAGAAACAACATTATTAGTAATGTTAAAAAGTTAAAAGAATATCAAAACTAAACTTAAGTTTAGTCATCAGCGTCGAATAGCGTATTTTGACATCCTAAAAGTCACCCTAAAACATAGAACCAAATTTCTTCGAAGAACTTGTGAAAAGAATTCCAGAAATTCCCCAAATAAAAATCCGAGAATTAGGAGTTATCTGCGACGAGGCGAGAGAGCAGCTTCATCATGGTTTTTGGGCAAAAGAAGGTGATGTGGATCGGGCCCTTCTCAAGTACGAATATTCTTTTATTTTGAATTAAAATTTGACAGAAATATTAGTCCGACTCAGTTATTTAATGCCACGTCACTTAGTATCATCGAATTTTTCCAAATATTAGGGTCACGTGAGTTGCACATGATTATTTCCGACTAATTCAGTGTTTTCCGGTGAAAATTATCCTTAAATTGGACAATTTTAGCACTTACGGGACTAAATTGAAAAAGAAAATGCTTGTGGGACTAAAATCGGAAAATGAAGTACTTACGGGCTAAAAATAATTTTTGGCCCATAGGCGGCATATCGTTCGGATCGGGTCCCTTAGTAGGATGCATCTATGAAAATAGTGCATGATCTCCTCCCAAGCGAAAGGTTGGGCGGACTACATCCTCTGCTTATCAAAGATTTTCATGTCCACTGTATTATCAACACTAACATCAATCTTGGCCGTAAATAAACCCCTAAAGTACTCTATGAATGCCCCAGCTATCTCCCTATCCTTAACAAATCTGACTTCGGGCTCATTCAGAATATAATTTATAGAATTCCTCATGCGCCTCCTGATTGTAGTCTTATGAAAGAAAGTCGTATTCATATTCCTATCTCTCATCCAGTTCGTTCGAGCTCTTTGGCATCCCATTGTTTCCTCTAAGCATTGTTTCTACCATATGTGGATAAAAAATCATCTTCTCAAGTACCTCCTTACTCCTTTCGATTTCTTTGGTTGCCAAAATGAGCTATCTGCCAATGCTTGATCGTGTCAGCACACCACGCCACTTTATTAGCGACAACTGCTGGGTTACGTTCTCCTATATCACTCTATGCTGGTGACACTACTTCAGCACACGATTCATCTTGCAACCACATAGCTTCAAAATGGAACACTATCTTCCCTTTATTTTTATTCTTTCCCTTCATTCTTTTATCCCAAAACACAATCGATACACGTGATGTGTGCATGCTTCTAGACTCATTTAGGCGATCATTTTGATAGCATTTGCACATGATTTCAATTGTTTTAAATTTAAATTAGTTATCTTGAGTTGAATGACGCGTTTGCACGTTTTTTGTTGTTAAAATGCCGTATTTTAGGATAAAGGTATGTTGCAACTAGAGCTAACCATTCGGGTGGCCCGCTCAGGCCGAGCCGGACCTAATCGGGCCTAGGGGTACTTTCGGGCTGAGTCAGGCCAAATTTATTTTGGGCCTAACTATTCTAGGCCCGACCCGATGACCTCATGCCACCGGGCCAAAAAATCCCACGAATAAGTTTTTTCCCTTTTTTTTTTCGTTACTCTAACCATACCTTATTTTATGCAAGAAAAAGGTCTCTTCTTGTATGATTAAAATAGTCCAAGCTCTGCGTCACGTTACAGTACACAACATAATTTGATCCTAATTATATTTGGTAGTACTTTGACCTTTAGATACCTAAAATATAACATATTAGCATTAATGCAAATTACAGTACACAACCATCACTTCTAATACAACTCTCTCACAAACACTAAACTTATTTAACCATCACTCCAACTTCAATAATGATTCCCACTATTTCATGTTTGGAAAAAAGCAATGCTTGCATTTATAACGCATCCTGATAATTAAATAGATCAACAATTGCTAAAAAAAATTCAATGCTTGCATCGACCCCGGCTCGCCAAAAAAAAGGTCCGAATTTTTTTGGGCCTCTAATATTCCAGCCCAGCCTACTCTATATTTCGGGCTAAGCGGGCGGCCCATCGGACCGGGCTAGTTTTGCCAGCTCTAGTTGCAATGAAGTTCGGATAAGAAACGAGCGAACCGGGGAAAAAATGGCGAACTTATGGAGCACTTGGGCAGAATGTTTGATCCAGCTGGATTAGTTTAAGAGAACAACTGAGACTGGTCTAGAATACTTCATTCGGCCGGATGAGATTAGTCAATCCTACCGGATCTGACAGCCGAATAATGCAAGCTCGAGTCAGAATGGTCCATCCTGCCGGATCGATCCAAGTGATCCAGCCAAATAAGTTGTTGGGCCTGTGCGAGCTTTGCCTTCATAAGCTAAGTTTAGCTTATTTCGACCCAAACTCTTCCAAACCTATAGAAAGTGGTCTTTTGAGCAAAAAATGTGACTTTTGACCATTCTACAAGTTCCAACCCTTGGACTAGAGAGAAATAAACACACAGAGAAGAAGATCATAGCAAGAGCCAATTTTCGGGTTTATTAATTCTTCATTTTCGTATTATTTTAGACAGAATGTTTGTCTTTAAATATTTGGTTGATTTAAGTATGAACCTGAGGGGGTAAGTTTTCATTGTATTATCAGGCTAGAAAGTATGTTACGATAACATCATATTTTGATTGTTTAATTTATTTAGATTCCATTCCAAGTTTTTATCTATGTGATTATGTTATATTTATGAATTTGTCAATTCAACAAATTGTAAGATTCTACGAGCTTAACAGTTTATCGCCCGAGAGGGGAGGATTATTAATAGGCTTATGACACATAACATAGATATTCATTATAAACCGAGACATGTGAGATATCTGTGAAGACACTGATCTTTTGATCTATTAGGAATTACATATGTAATAGTTAGTCGAAGATGATAATTCGAGGTACAATTAGATTATGATCGCTGGGAGGTCTAAAAGAAGACTGCTTTTGTGTGGTATTTTTTGCATACTGTAGAATGCCATTTGGTTTGTGTAATTCCCCTGGTACCTTCAAGTGTTGTATGATGGACATCTTAGATGGGATAATTGAGAACATTATGGAAGTCTTTATGGAGGATTTTTCTGTATTCGGTTCATGTTTCAACCATTGTTTACATAAACTAGCTCAAGTTTTGTAGCGGTGTGAAGACACCAATTCAGTGCTCAACCAGGAGAAATGTCACTTTGTAGTAAGGGATGGAATTGTTCTCATTTGTTGGAGGGGGTAGTTTTTCTAAGAATGTGGTTGTCAACTATTTTTCAAGGATAGTCAATGAATCTGATAAACAGAGGTAGAGGGAGGCGATCAAAGAGATATTCTCGGATGACCAAAATATGACAGTAGATGATATGCCATGGTTTGGAAATATAGTGAATTTCTTGGCATGTGGTGAACCACCCTCGGATTTGACATCGCATCAAAAGATCAAGTTCTTCCACGATGTCAAGTTTTACATGTGGGATAATCTCTATTTATTTCGGAGGTGAGCTGATTTAGTGATCAGACGTTGTGTTTCTCGACAAGAAGCAGGGGACAATATGAGACAGTGTCATTCATCTTCAAGTGGAGGCCATTTTATGGCAAACCAAACAGCCGCAAAAGTGTTATAAAATGGTTTTTATTGGCCATCGATCTTCACAAATTACCATGATTTTTTGCTACAATGTGATCCGTGCCAACATACAGTGTGGATCTTCAAGAAGCATGAGATGCCTCTCACTAGCATCATTGAGGTTGTATTATTTGATGTGTGGGGTATTGACTTCATGAAATTGTTCCCATCTTCATAAGGGTTTCAGTACATTCTATTGATGGTGGATTATGTGTATAGGTGGGTGGATGTTGTTCTGACTCGACCAAATGATTCCAAGGTTGTATCAAAGTTCCTTAAGAAGAACATTATCACATGATACTGGACTCCAAGAGCCTTGATTGGCGATGGAGGGTCCCACTTTTGTAACAAGTGGCTAAGAGCTTCGTTGGCTAAGTATGGGGTCAAGCACCGAGTTACGACGATGTGTCATAAGCAAGCCAATGATCAAGCTGAGTTGGCTAATTGAGTGATTAAGCAAGTCTTCAAGAAATCGGTGAACCGAAATAGGAAAGATTGGACATTGAAGTTAGATGATGCCTTACGAGCGTAAGAAACAGTTTATAAAAAAAAATAAGAGGATTTTTGGCGAATTGAAGGAGGTCAATTTCTCCAAATTTTTCGATTAAACTACCCCAGTAAGTGATGGCTATCCCTATAATCATTAATTTTGTGATGTATTTCGATTTTGAAGTGACAATGAGTACAATTTGTGATAATTTGATGTTAGCATGTTTAGGTAGAATTGAGCGCTTGTAGTGCTATTTTCATATGGGTTTGCTTAATTTATCTTTTTATTGTTAATAATTGATAAAGAAAAGTATAGATTTGATGATGTGGCTTAAATGTATGTGGCAACAAATGTGAGTTTACAGGCAAGCTTTCATTGAGGCATTTTATCAAACAGTTTGTGTGCACTGATAATTGAGTGCCTGTAATAGCTATTTTCTGTGAACTTTCTTATTTTTTAGCATAACTGTCGATAATATTGATTTGGAGGGGGGGGGGGGGGGTAGTACTTGATTAATTGAGCGTAGATGTGTAATAGCTTAATACTTGGTTAATCTTTAGATATTAGCTGCTTGAATTGATTTGTAGTCAAAATTGTGTTTGTTCTTATTGTTGAAAAGTGTGTTTGTAGGAGCAATTATGTGTGTTCTTGCAGAGATAAAAAGAAACAAAAAGTGACAGAGGCCCAATCTTCTAAGGCACTACCCTCGGTGCCACCGGCCTTCAGCACCACTTTACGGGCCAACAGATAGTCGATTATATGTAGTGGTGCTAGAGTCCGAAAAGCACCAAAACGGTAGGAAAAGCTTATAATCCGGAAGGTGGTTTCCCACCAGGTATTCAACTGATACGTTAATACGGAATATGGGAATACGTAATGACGTATGGAATTTTGTGGGGAGCATGGGCTAGACTCAGATAATGTCTAGCCGATGGGATACATATAAGTTGATAACAATGGAGTTTATGAGTTCCCTAGAGATTCAGATACCATTTACTCAGCGCGGTCAGAACAAGCTTCCATTACATTTCAGCTTAATAATGAGGCCCATACAGTGACTCTGATCAGTTCAACCGGATTTATGGATTAACAAACATGGGAAGCTTCGGGCATCTAGACAATTATGATGACCCCAAATTTTAGGGGCATCTAGACATGGGAAGCACCCGAGCTTTTCTCACCTCTAACTCCAATATGCAACAAGGCGTCATGGTTTCATTATTACACCGGATGATGGCCCTCACCTTTTTTGCTCGGCCCGAACATAGATTAGTTGGAAAGGAAGAAGTCTTCCTAATATGGTGCATGCCTGTAAACCATGTGGTGGATATTGGCACCCAGTTGATTGACCAATTTGAGAACATTGTCACCAATAAAAACTGTGAAATTTCTTTCAGTAGGATGATTACTCCAATAGCCATAGCTACGTGCCTAGATTTCGATAATGTGATCCTGGTCGAATGACCTAATCTATGAACTAGGACCACATGGAAAAATTCAGAATAGCTAAATTCTCAAAGCAACCGCATGTGGCATAGAATGCAATTAATCGGTAGGTGCCGGAGATTCTTCAGAACAAAGGACCATTTTGTGAGTGCCAAACATCGAGTTGACCACAATCAACGACTTAGAAGATCGGTGGAATTGGTCTCTTTATACTCCAGCCCATTTGGCAGTGTCTTGACAGCCGACCGTAGGAGGTTAGAGTATATCAGAGACGACCTGGACAACATGCTGGAGAAGATGATTAGACCGAAGAAGGTGAGGATACAGAAGCTGAATGCAAAAGTAGGCGCGATAGGAGGCTACAGAGGAGACAAAAAAAGTGAGCAGAGCCGTCATCGGGTTTAGAGGATCACAAATGAGAGCTAAATAAATCCTTCTCTAATAGGATTTAAATTTGCGATGAACATATCCAAGCCTACGACACTCGATTTAACAGTATCGTGGTGACCCAGCTATCCATTATCGAGTTTTTGGCTATGATTCATGGACTTGAAGATCAACATAGCTAATCTCTCCAGCGGCAATATAAGTGGATGGAGCAGCAAAGAAGGCCATTAGAGCATATGGACCTCTCCACCACCACCTCCTCGGCCATGATGATTGTATGTGCCACCAAGGTGTACCAATTCTTTCCCACAAACCTTGACCTTCGACCAAGTTTGGGTGAGGACGTAGAGTGGAACGTCTTGGCAACTTAGCTTTCCTCTGATTTTTCTTGATTTCTTTTTATTATTATTTCTTGCTTTGCTTGAACTCGATAATTGTATTTAGTTTGCATTGTGTTGGGTAGTTTTATTGTTTTTTTGCTCTTTGGGTTGAGTTGATGTTTTAGTCTTGTTGGAGTCTGTTAGTGTTTTAAGTTAGAGGCAAACCCAGATTGTATTGGAAGTTGTGAACATAAAGCTAAAAAAAGGATTAAAAGATGATGTTGAGTCAATAATGAGACGAATTTTGAAAAATAAAATGTGACATGTAGTGGAGCATGATAGGCATATTGAGACAAAAATTGAGCATGAATTATGAATGATGGTCACAATAAGCTTGAGAGGATTTTGATCCTTAAATTGGAACTCCTAATTTTGGAGTTATATATTATGCTTTATTCTTGAGCATATTGTGTCTTCTTGAAATTGCCAAGAACATGTTGTCAACTTAGAAGATGGTTTTAGGCATTCTTTCTTTTAGCCTATTCATGAGCCAAAATCAAACTTTTCACCAAATATTATTACACAATCCCTATGCAAAAAAATTACAAGCTTTTATCCGTTCTCATTGGCCTTTTCCCCTTAACTTGGACTAGTTGAGAGTGAGGGAGGTGGATTGGAAGGTAGAATCGAGTGAAGGCATAAATTTTGAGTGGAAGGTATCGTAAGAACAGTTGGGTGAAGAGAATCCTTTGTTAAAGGCAAAAGAATGAGTATTATTGACCCCTTCTAGTTGTTTATACTTGTAAGTTTCTTTTTATAGAAAAAGAAAAGAGAAAAAGAAAAAACAAATGTTGTTATTTACTTTTTTTTTCTAGTTTGTCTGTATAGGAGGGGGTCAATTGAAAATTAGCTTAAATGTGCCATTGTTTGTGACAAGATAAGTAGTAACAAAGTGTTACTCAATTATTGATTGATGTTGAAAGCAATTGGATAACGTAGTGAATGCATATTGAGGTAAATAAGCTAAATTTTAGCTTACTAAGATATGAAGAGTGAGATAGAGAGTGTCTAGTATGATAGATAAGTTAGACAATAGGCAAGTCCATGATCGACTGTGCATATGAACCAGCCTGAGTGTAAACACGTCCCATTTTAAACAGTTTAGAGATAAGCAATACACTAATACGGTGAGGATTATTCATTAAGGGTGCCAAGTCTCGAAAGTGTTCATATATTGTTGATTCGTTATATGTTCATTATCTACCGTGTCTGTTTGTGAAACTTGTATATGAGACTGGAGTCATTGTTATTCGCCTTTAAATTATATGTTCTTGTACTTTCTACTTAGTTATTCAAGGACGAACAACAATCTAAGTATGGGTGTTTTTTACAAATGTGGTGTATGCTTGCTTTTAGGCTCAACTAGCAGATTATGATTAGAGAACTGACAAACCAGATGCTCCACCCCGAAACTAAGAAACAAAATAGTCCACTCGGTATTAGTCATAACTCTATCCAAGCTTTTATGTATGTATGATCCCTTGCCTTATCGTTTGACCAAGTGAAGTTATAACCATCGAACCCCAAATTCTCCAGTTCATACTCCTCTAATGTACTGAGAAACATCTCCATCCCGACTCCCTCTCCCTACCCTACTTCTGTCTCAAAGATATCATTAAAGAAGGAATTGGGCCAAATAGAAAAGGTTTACTTTGCAAAAGAGATAAGTGCTATAATTCAAGATAAGGCTTATTCTAAACTAAAAGATCTAAATAGTTTCACTATCTTGTGCTCTATTTATGATGACTCAATAGATAGGGTCCTACTTGATTTAGGAGCAAGTATCAGTTTGTTACCCTTCTCTCTTTCTCATTGATTCAAATATTGTGACCTTAAGAAGACTTCCATCTCACTTCAATTGGCAGATAGGTCGATCAAGAAACCTATAGGAGTTCTTTAGGATGTTCCAGTCCGAATTAATGGAATAGACATTCCGGTTCATTTGTTGTCTTAAACATGGATAAAGACCCCAAAACTCTTATAATTCTGCGGCGACCATTTATGGCACTGCGGGTGCCTTAGTTGATGTCAAGGATGGATGTGTCTATCTCGAGTATAGTGATCAACGAGTGAAATTTGATATTAACTGCTTGATAAATCACCGCTCCCCCCCCCCCCCCCCAAAAAAAGAACAATGTTTCATGATAGATGTACTTGAGGAGAAGATTGAAGAGGTACTAGCAGAGATTCTAAAAAAAATATATATATATATACTGGAAAAAGATACAAAAACACATGATTTTGGACAACGAATCTCTGAGTAAAGAAACTTAAAGAAATGTGCAAGACCCTTAAGAAATCTGTGAGTGAAGAAACTTAAAGAAATTTGTGAGTGAAGAAACTTAAAATTAACCATGATGTTTGAGTGGTTGACTTGCTGAAGGAGAACTTAAACAAATATGCAACACCCTCAACGAAGAATAGCCGGAACTGCCTATTGTTGAACTTGAATCTTCCACTTCACTCATGAGGTGGTTATAGAAAGAAATATGCAAGCTCCCAGTGAGGAAGAGCCGAAACCACTGAAGGTAGAGCTAAATTCTTCCAATTCACTTAAGAGGTACAATTTTTCAGACTCCATTTCACGGGGTGATGAGGAACTCGATGAAATGTTCGGAATGGTTGATAAATATGAGAGTGCAGTTGAGAATGATAAAAGTGATTCTGATGTTTCTTGGAAATTTCTTCCAAATGAATTAGTTTCCCTTGACGTATCTAATGTTTAATTAGGAGAACCTTTCACCTATCCTCTTGAAAGGGATGATGTTTTGTTTTAGGAAGAGATTCAACTTAAGCACAATCCACATTTTCAAGCTATTTAAAATGAAACACCTTCACTCATATTGATCTTCAAGTGTGTGGGGAGCCCTCCCATTTGAGAGGGACAATTATTTTTAAAAAAAAATATGTAACCCCTAAACTTGACAACTTCTCCTTTAAGCATTTAAAATTCATTTTCATTACTTTAGTTTTACCACACGACATCAAGGAGGAGTTTTCAGACTTTGTTCCAACTGATTTTGTTGGGACATAATTTTTTTTCTATACAACTTATTAGATTTTCTTCAAAAAGGGTATTGGTTTAAAAATTCATCCAAGTTAGAAGAATTTTTTCTAGTTAAATTTGGAGCCCCATCTAAGGAAAAATGTGATAAAAAGAATTTGAGGATATTAAGTATATTTATCATATTACAATTGTCTATGCTAAAATACTTGTTCCTGCTGCGAAACCTTTTTTAAAGGAAGGGTAGAAGCCGAAGGAAAGAACAACAGTCTAATATATTTGGAAATGAGGGATTGGAGATTCAATGGATCAAGGAAAGTGACTCGAAAGATTCACTTCAGGGGGAGTGTATGAAAGCAAGGATGAGAACTCTTACTTTGAGCCTCATCGACAAGCGAGATGATGTAAGGGCCAAGCTAGTGACCCTAAAGAAGCACACTTGAGAGGCATCCCAAGCACCTTTTATTGATTTCTTAGGAGTAGTTAAGGCAACGAATCAAGAAGCATGTAGTGGCTGAGGATCCTCCCCTGTGGGTTAGTTTATCATTATCCTTACATTTTATTGATTTGATTGAGAAGGATTAGGATTCTTATGTTTTGAGTAAATGGTTCACATAGAAATATGATTGACAAAGAATTGATGATTGATTGCTTTCATGTATTTAGTTTGTCTTATATGCATTCCACCCCTTGTGGTCTTAATTTCTACTTACTTGAGTCGGTGGATTTAACTCAAGCTTGTGGGAAGGGGGGAGAATAGTCATTTTACGTGTTTAAGAGGACGCTTCTCACTTTGTTCAATTAACACACGATCATGATCTATGTCATTTCACCATATTGTAATTTATTTATGCTTTTGTTGCTTCTAGTTGAATAAAAAGTGCTTGGTTGAGTTTTGTGGAGATTGATTATTAATAGACAGTTGAGAAAAGTTGGAAGTGTCCGTGCTTTGAAAAATCCAAATGAATTCTTTAGAAGTTGAGCTCAATAAAGACTAGAGGATTCCTTGTAAAAATTAATAAAATGGATGGGTTAATGTGATACACTAGCAAGGAATTTTTTTACATAATAAATAGCATTAGAAGTTTAAAGAAATTAGCTTATCCTGGAGTCATGTTGCTTGTAGTTTCACTTTAATTTCAAAACATACACGACATGATTAAAGACGCTTTCATGAAGAAAAAAATGACTTTTTTTATAGGTGGTTAAAAAAGAAAAGAAATGGGATGCAGGAAATGAGTAATAACGTGTTTAGGTCGTTGGGTGAAGTCATTGTAAGCATTTGTCATTATATTCTAGCAATAATTGTAAATGCTACTTGCTGAGCCATTTTAAAGCAAAAATTATGTGTTGTATGAAACGTTGAAAAACGAAACAAAAATCTGAGTCTTGTAATAGTAAAGACCTTGAGCGTAGATCGAAAAAAGTAGTGAGGTCTTATAAGAAAAAACTAGAATAGTGACATTCAATTATTTTAGACCTAACCCGGTGAAAAATGATAAATAGAGAGATAAAATCGAGATATTTGGCTCTAGGGAGAAAAGAGCCACATCACCTACACCGGGTGAGTGTGTGTCATCTTCCTAAAAAGAATCGAGCCGAGACCACCTATAGTCAAAGATTTTGCAAATTAAGTCATCTAGAATAACTCATAATGAGCCCATTTTTTAATTGAAGTAAGGGAGTTTAGTATATAAGACCTAGGGCATTAAGTGAAATAAAATACCATTTGTTTTCCTAGGTCTTATGCCTCTTTATTTTCTTACTTGTCTTTTAAATTCCTTGACGTCAAATGGTTAAGACAAGTATGATGAATTAATAAGTTATAAAAATACTCAACCAAATAGAGAAATCAATCATTGTGGACTTTCAATAATTTTTCAATCTCAATTTCATGTGTGTAATTGATAAATTTCCTCAAGTACGAGCAAAGTATAAGTTTGTAGGGATGATGGACGTAACAAAGGTCATTTTGTCATGCATTTTACATTCTTAGTTATTGAGAATCATGTTCATAAGTCTCATGCATTTCACGTTCATATTTATTGAGAATCATGTTAATATTTAGGTGCAATAACGAATAAAAGTGTACTTTCTAGTAAATTTTCCTATTTTATACGATTTGATGCATTATTGGGTCTTTCTGAGTTATATTTTGTATGATTAGGAAATCCAGAGATCAAAAGAAAACATTCCCACTCATTCGGCCGCTCATGAAGAAGTCGAGTAAAAAAACAAGATGAAATGAGCCAAAATGATAAAAGTGAGAAGGCACACAATGACAGGAATCGGGAACCCGGCCCTGAGCACTAGGAAGAAATTTTCGAGCACTGGGAACTTCCCCAACGTATTCCGCAAGAATTGGCGGCGGTACCATAGGGGTACCATACAAGTATAACTCAAGTGAAATAGCCAGATGACTTCTGTGTGGGGAGGGGTCCAAGGTCGGGTACCGGGTACAATATCCAAGTCGCGGACCCTCTATATTTCTCCATTGCGTTGCAATTTTATTTTTTGACCGTATCTTCTTCGTCTGACTTTCTATTTCAGCAATTTTAATTCTAACAAAAAGCTAACGAAGGGCTCTACAACTTTATAGAAGGAGTTGAAGGCCAATTCTTAACTGATGTTTCCTAAAATTACCGAGAAGACGATCCAAGTTACATTTTGGAATTTCGACTAAACTTAAACTTAAGCCCAAGCACTCCTTTTGTTCTTTTACTTTTTTACTCTTACTAATGGACTGTTTTCTGGATATTTTTAGTCATTTGATTTAGCTAGGGCTTGGATTGTATAAATATTCATTCCCCTCTCATTTGTGAAAAAAAGTCATTATTTTACCACTTTCCTTTCTAGAACTCATAGTTAGACTTTATGTTTTTCAGAATTTTAGCTAGGGTTTCCTCCATCTTCAAGGGAGAAACCCACCCTGGTGTAGAAGCTTGGGATTATTCAAAAATTTGTGTCACCCTTCAAAATTATTGGAGTTCTATAGGGACTCTTCACTCATTGAGCATTGTCTATCTCCATTCTCTCTATTTTTAGATTTTTATTGTATTCTTGCTTATTTATGTGGTTTTCTTATATATGCTTTGATGATTTGTGAGTAGTCTCTTTGTGTCACGAAGCTACGGAGTAGCCCAAGCTTTGGGTTTGATGAATAATTGATTAATTATTCGATTTGTTATAGGTTATCGGTAACCTAGAGTTAGAATTCAATTAATGTGTAATGATATCTAAGGATTTATTGTGTTAACTCATACGTTAGACCGTAACTTGTCACCGGATGACCTAACAACCGGAATCCTTAGATGTGCACTAAGGATATCACATTTTGGCCCCTAGGCTCGAAGTTGCTTGCCATTTGAGGCTTGTTCAATTTGGATCCTTAAATGCATGAGATCATTAATATTGGAGAATTGCATTAGTTGAACTTTTGATGATGTAGGGAAGACCTATTGGAGAAGCTACATTGAAAGAAGGGTAGGATTTATATAACATTTGTCGGGATGGGAAAAAATTTCTTGTGTTTGCATGTAGTAATTACATCCCGATATCAGTGTATAATATGGGAGAAGCCAATATAGTACCTTCTAGCCTTGCACAATAAAGACCCTCCGAACTCGAGTTCGATTTTATCATTCACATCACGTGTTGATATCATCATATGACCTTGTATACTCTTCTATCTCTAGGGGAAATTGAACACTTACATTCAATTGGGATGCTAGTTGGTATGAGAGTCCATCCATTTACTTCCCATGACTCATTTAATTATCTTTGGGATATCAACCCTCTTGTCTTGTTTGAAACCGAAACTTCGAGAAACTCTTCTTCATCAATTAATTTACTTTTACTTTATTGTGTTTAAGATATTGGTAATTGATAACTCAATTACCCTTTGGATTTGTTAAACTTGTGTTGAGCAAATACTTAGCTAATATTCACGAAGCATTCTCTCGTAGATGCGATATCTTTTATACTACCTCTATCAAGGATTGTATGCTTGCAACGCGGAAAGTGTTCTATTCCTATCAAATTGGAGCGATTTTCTTGACAATTTCAATGAGGTGATGGTGGAACTATCGTCAAGGCCAATGACAAGGCGGCGTACAACTATTACAACCTAAAGCTGGAATGATCTAATATTGAAAACCATGGCTTCAGTATTTGTGTTCACCATGGTTTTGTTGAAAATGACATGAAAGAAGGAAAAAATAGATTTTTTAGTTTTTTTAATTGTATGTTTTTATTGTTTTCTATAGTTTATGTTTTGTTATCATTAGAGAGTGTTCTAGTTATTTTATATTAGTACTTTAATTTATTAAATTAGTAGAATACGTTAAGAAATTTAGTGGGTTGTCAATAGTCGCGCTTATGAAAAAATCCTGCCATGATAAGATCGACATTAATAAAATTTTATTGCGAGTAGCTTTCAAAATGTTTGCTGACTCATTTGTATACAGTCCCACTTCTCTACCCGCGATAGACACAAGTTAATGTGTCCACCAACTGATATGTTAATATCTTATGGAATGCAGTAACTTGCCTTATCCATAACATGGGGATGAGATTTTTATACGTCAGCGGTGGGCACATTAACTTGTCTCCACCGCAGGTAGGGAAGCATTTCTGCATTTGTATATTCGTTTGGAGATATACTTTCCTCATAGATCATACATTGTATTCTCACCATCTCCATCAATATTAATACTTGTTTTCTTCATTTTTCGTGATATTTTATCACAAAAGCAATTGAACACATCCACAATTGGACAGCTATAATTTTTACATGTAACAAAGGCAAATTCATTAGGCTCCATTTACTCTTTGGGTTGAGATTGTTAAATTGATAAGGTATTGGAATTAATGATAGGATAGTGATTACTTTTGTATTTTTAACAATCATTTGGTTTGTTGGATTTCAGAAGGATATGATATTCCTTATTTGAGTATCCAATGTTTGAAAATAAGGTGTGATATTAAGGAAAAATTATCATGATACCCTCATATTTTTTGTTGTGGAAACAATTGAATCACATGAAATAACAAAATGATCACAGGAAATGAAAATGAGAGATTGAGAACAAACACACAACGATTTTACGTGGTTCGACTGTAAAGTCTACATCCACGGAGCAGAAGAGAATGCCATGTTTCACTATGATCAAAATCAGTACAAGATTACAAGATCAATCACTCAAGAACAAGATTGAATGAAAACCCGAATCACAAGAACAAGCTTAAGTACACCAAGCTATTTCCACTCGTGTTTCTCTCACTACAATCCATCTCTTTCTCTCTCTAGATAGGCAATGTTCTCTCCAGAATGATCTCTCTTAATCACCTCTGAAATCGGAAAAAAATATCCCTTATAAACTGATCCAAACAGCTTCAGAAAACCTTAACAGAAAACTGTCAAAACTGATGCAAAACTGAAAGACAACGGTTTTAGCTAAAGAGAAAGGGTTTAAATCAATATAGTTCCATCAACAATTGTGGCTAAGCAACAGATGATGATGTTAGATTTAGAAATAATTGTATTGATAGTTGTTCATGAGTGTTACACACAAAAAATTAACAATATTCAGTTAGAAGCTTAATAATAATAATAAAAAAAAAAGGCGGCGACCAGTCGCAGCCCACAAAATTTTTCAATGTAGCCCACTAAGTTAATAAATTAAAATGCAATTAGGAAAAGACTACAATGCCCTTCATGGTAAATAAACATAATCATTTAAAAATAATATATATATATATACATATATATATATATGAAATTAAAAAAAAGGAAACGTAAAAATAAAATTTTCTTTCTGTTTCATCTTCATCAGATGTCTCTTTTTCCTAGAACTTCATGAATCCTAGTTTTTTCAAGGTTCATCAATAGAGAAAAGTCCATACCCTAGCTAGTTATTCAAGTTCATCAATGGAGGATATAATTGACAACGACAAATCACTTAATATCAACAATCTTTTGTTGATTTCTCCTGTTAACTACGACCTGCAAATCACACATAATTCAATTAATTCCACGTTCAAAACTTTTTCCTTGCTTCTCTCCTCCAATCAGCTCATCAGAAAGTTCATCAACTATTTCCCGCAAAACAAATTTAGCTATACACATCAGGAAATTCCTCCTAAGAATCCTGCACCCTTAGTACTCAAGTTGTGCCATCTAAAGACTAGGCTCCATAGGCTTATGAGTCTTTCAAGAAAATATCGTCAAACACCCAAGTTAAAAATAACAAAGATTCCATGGGCGGCGGCTACTTCTTCTTCTCGTCGCTGCCCTTTTTTATTTGCTTTCTTTTTTAATGTTTTGTTATTTTATTTGTAATGTTTAATTTAAATAATATAATTTAATAAAAGGGTATAATTGGTATGTAATGGGCTATATGAGAATTTATATTAAATTTTAAATAAAAGCGGTTGCATTGAGAAATGAGTTGCGTTGAAAATTTTTGTAGGCTGCAACTAGTTGTCGCAAAGAAGTGGGCTGCATTGTTTATGTTATATTCAAGGGTTATGCTTAAAAGTAAATACATATATATGTAATTAAATCTGAGACACACACATATATATATAATAATTAACAATAATAATAACAGTATAAAAAGTAGAACCCTTTCTTAGCAGTAAGGTCAAAAGTGTAATTTCTAGCAATAGCAATTGGGCCAGTCCTACCTGATCGGGCTCAACCAACACCATAATCGAGCCTAGTCGAGCCGGCCCAAAATGTCATCGGGTTAAATATTATTGAGCCCAATCCAACTCATTCTCATTAAATATATTAAGATTTTTTTATGGCCCGTGACCCATTTTGGATCCAATGATACTTTGGATCAAGATTCTTATGGAGCAATTCATCTAAAATATTGAGCGAGTTGAACTAGCCCATCGAATTGAACCAAATTTACTAGCTCTAGTAACTTCATATGATTCTAATGCACGATAAAAGATTCCAAAGATCAATGTGGGGTTGATATTTCACATTTTATCCTAATGGTTGATGTGTGATTATGTCAGATATATAGTCCTAACGGAAAAATCCATTTTTAATCATTTAAGTTAGTGGTTGTTTAGAAAAAAAAATTAAGTATATTCTAAAATTTTAATTTTAGTCCATTATATTTCGAAAAAATGTTCAATTTAAGGACATTAGATGTCGGTAACTAGTAACTGTGCCGCATGTGACCCAATAAATTGGGGGTTTCGGTCAAATGACTAATGTGGCAGTTATGAATTCAGTTGTACATGTAAGCAATTAAATAAACCCAGAACAACGAGTTATTTCCCTACATGAAGTCTAACCTTGATGTGGATTTAGATTTTGTATTTTTTAATTGGCGTATTGATTTAATTACTTATTATGTTCACCTAGATTCATAACTGCTACATTAGCATTTTGACCTGAAATCCCTAATTTATGAGGTCATGTGTGCATATTCAGGCAAAATTAGTGGCCACCGACATTTAGTGTCCTTAAGTTGGACATTTTTCGAAACATATTGGATTAAAATTGAAATTTCGAAACATACATAATTTTTCCTGAATAAGCCCTATCACAGAGGATTAAAAATAAATTTTCTCCTAGTCCTAACTAACATAATCAAACAAAATAAATGGAGCCTTTAGGGATGCTTTGGGCCGACTTGTGCCTAGTTGGATGAGATGTGGCTCATTCCATGAATAAGTTTCGGCTACAGATAAGGCATCGATCATCTAACTAATTATTACTTTTATCGCAATCAACTTATTGATTTGGGATTTACGGTGATCTACACAATCACAAGTAAAATATTAGTTTGACATAATACAATACTGTATCATACCTTACCTATTTCATCCTTATGCAAAAATCATTTAAAAAAAATCAAATTAACGTATATATCTTAAATGTGCCGAGCCGAATATTTGGTACAGACTCTTATGATCCAATCCAAACATTCTTTATAGCGTGAGTCTGCAAAGATCTATAGATTGTCATAAATGGGTAGAGTAATTTCGTTGTGGGTTTCTGGTGACAGATAATAAAAGTTGCTAAAATTGTAGCATCAATTAATTTGAGTTATACTCAGAATCAGCACAACATGTGGATCTTTAATGAGCTTCATTTGCTTATACATATATATAGTGGTCCATTCTCATTATTTTCTGTTTTCTTTAGTCCAATTATTAGTATGCTGCAGCTCATGTACTATATGAAAACCATATTATCATTGACATGTAATCTTCTACTAATTCATACACATTTACTGACATGAAATCAAAAATAAAAGTTAAAAAATACTAAAATAAAATAAATTCCTTATTATAATATCTTCCTCTCACCTTTATAGTTCCCAATTTAAAATTTATCTTCCCAATGATGCCATTATCCTGCAAATATATGTCGCACATTTTCAATGTTTAAATAAAATACATTCTTACTTATCTAATTTTGGTTAATAATTATCTTACTTATTTGATCATATGTAATTTAATTGTCAAGTGGAGATATATTTATTTTTAATTTCAATTTAGATAAAACGAGACATTAACTTGTGAAATGTAATTCTTTTGAACAAAATTATGTTTTGAAACATGTTTACTAGTTTGGAGCGTATGTAGTGTAAATTAAGTTTACTAAGAGTTCTATTTAATTAACGATACAATAAACTAAACTAGTAAAAAGAAATAAGAGCTACTCCCTCTAGCTTAGGGTTTCCTCCCGGCGGCGCGGTGACATTCCTCCTCGCGATAAGGATCTAATGGTCGCATGGACCGGTCATGGTATTGACAATAATGCACGATCATCAATCTGATATATCTTCCAATTCAAACAATAATTAAATGATCAGCTAATTAATTTCAGTCGAATCTTGTTATGGTTTGATATAGGGTTTTCTCGTATTCGTTTCATGATAATGCATGCCCAGTCTCATCTTATTTCCTACGTTTCGATTTAGATTTGGGTCTCCATCGTCGTTATAGTTTGTGTTTAAATTGGGTTACGACTTTTTGATCTGTTGTGTTTTAGCCAGTGTCACGAGTTTCTTTGTGTCCACGTTGTGTTATGTTGCATTTTCTATATATCGGGAAATATGGACATAATAAATGGATCTCCGCACCATACAGCTGACCATGACGAAGAGCCTTTGAATCTGTTTGACGATGTTCCAACGCTCAAGCTAACGTCACTATGCATTGTAGCATCTGTATGCACATTAAAACCTTTAAGTGGGTTTGGATTTTTGGAAGCCATGCGGTATGCGTGGAACCCCAAACATAAGATGACTGCTAAAGAAATCCGAACAAATTTGTTCGCTTTTAATTTCACCCAGAAAAGCGACTTGGACAAAGCGTTTAATCTGGCGCCATGGACATTCAAGAGTGATCTAGTGGTTGTTAAATAACTGGGCCTAACATAACAACCATCATCTATTAATTTTACTGAAACAACTATGTGGATTCGTTTATATGATCTCCCTCCAGCATTAAGATCTGAGGTTTACCTGAGGAAAATTGCGCAGCGAGCGGGATAGGTACTGGAAATTGATACGGGATCTCTAGAAGGGTTTGGCTGAAGTGTTTGGGTAAAAGTCATGGTAAAGCTCGAGAAACCCTTGCGGAAAGGAACTCAGATACAAATCGCCAAAGACCAAAATATCCGGATTTCGTTCAAGTAGGAAAAGATCCCGTCATTCTGTTATATATGTGGCATGCTAGGTCACATGGAGAGACAATGTGAGCGGGCGGATCAAAATCCGGACATATTCCTGACACCGGAATTCGAGTTACCATTCGGGATATGACTAAAGGCATCTCCGTTCAAACAAGTTCAAGTCTGAACCGAAGGTTTAGATAACCACAATCAGTCAAGCTCACTCCGAGGGAACATCTTCGGATGTCCAATCCACAGTTCTGAACAAAACCAGTCATCGAGTGGAGAACAAAAAAAACAATCATTAAACTTTGAGGAGATTGCTAAGGTGGCGGAAGGTTTTAAGAAGGTTTTGGTCACTACGCAACAACATGATACTAACGATATCAGTAAACGTAATCCTACTATGCAAAGCAACCAACCCCATACCAAAGATACAACTCATCACAAGCCCACTATTGTGGAACCGTCTTATATCCGAGCCCATCAATGAACAACTCCTACATAAACCTTCCCCCCCCCCACCCCCACCAATTTATGAGCCTCCCCAAATGACTATCAGCAAAACCAACTCATCTAATACTATCATCCCTCATATTGGCCCAGCAAGCAACAACATCGTAACTCCCCATCCACAACCTAACTCAAACTCGCAAATAATGATACACTTTACGTCACCATTACCTTCTAATAATAGTAATTCCCAACCTACATCATTTATACCGCTAGCAGTTCTGGAGAAACATTACCATGAAACCATGAAACAACACCTCGACCATCCTCCGCTACTGATACCGAAAGTCGAACCTAAGACCTGGACCACAGACAAAGTATCGAAACGCCGTCCTCAAGAAAATGGCCACGTTTCCATATGATAATTCTTTAGAATTGAATATTTCCAGGGTGAAGAGACATGAAGGAGTCGGAGGGGATGATAGAGAAATAAAATGCAGCAGAGAAAATGACATTTTTTGCTCCAAATTATCGGTGGATGCTGGTCCCGAGCCTCGCCGGGACCAATGAGTGTACTATCCTGGAACTACCGCGGGCTTGAGAACCGAGCAACAGTCCGGGAATTGGAAAAGCTCCTGCATGCGGAAAATCTGAGCATAGTTTTCCTCATGGAAACAAAATTCTCTATACGCTAAATGCAATCTTTAAATTTTTGTCATTTTCATTTTCCCGGGTGTTTTTCTGTTGCATGTGAAGGAAATTGGCAGGCTCGCAAAGTGGTCTATGTCTTTTTTGGAAGGCCCCGATCGATCTTCACATTCCATCTTATTCTGCTAACCATATTTCTGCGAATGTTTCCTCCACAGGTGAAATGAGACAATGGCATCTCACTGGAATTTATGGATGGCCTGAACAATATCTCAGGGACAGAACTTGGCAACTTATTAGACAAGTAGCTCCGCCAGTTACTTGCACTTGGATAGTCTTCGGTGATTTTAATGAAATCTTATGGTCGAAAGAAAAATCAGCAGGAAACCGAAGGGCTATTTCATTAATGCAGAATTTTCGAAATCTCCTCCACGATCTAAACCTCGAAGATCTAGGTTTCTTTAGAAATAAATTTACTTGGACAAATTTCCAACTAGGAAATGATAACATCCAGTGCAGACTGGACAGATTTGTTGCAAATCCACTTTGGAAATCACTTTTCCCGTTCTTTCGTGTAAGGAACTTGCTTCGTCTAGCATCAGATCACTCACCCATTGTAATTGAGTTGCAGGCTGTTAGGAGAAATCATAGAAGCTATTTTAGATGTAAGAAGAAATGTATTTTCCGATTTAAGCAAGCTTGGCTAACACACGAACAATATGTGGATGTAGTCAAGTAATCTTGGCAGAAAACTAATGGTGATTTTACGAACAAAGTCAAAACCGTCACTAGTGTTCTTCAGGACTGGAATGGACGGGTATTAAAAAATGTTCGTCACAAACTGCAGAATCTCAGAATGAGACTCAGCGTGCTTCAGAAACTGACCCCAAACTGATGCGGTCATGATTGAATCGACTTCAATCGAGAAGGAAATTGAATCATTGGAAGGGAAGGAAGAAATTATTTGGGGTCAATGATTGAGAATACTGTGGCTAAAATCAGGGAACAGGATAACTAGATTCTTTCATCATAGGGCATCGAATAGGAAGACCCGTAACTCGATTATTCGGATAAAAGATCAGGAGGGTCTTTGGGCTGAGGACGACGAACAAATTGCGCATAAAGAAGGAATCACTTTATAAAAATTTTTGCCACTGAAGGAACCTCAGATATGGAGATGGTGATCAATGCGGTGCAAGCTTCAGCCATGAACCTGCATAATTAATACCTCACTCGACCATATATAGGAGATGAGGTAACCAAAGCTCTCAACCAAATGAATCCGCTTAAGGCTCCTGGACCGGACGGTATGCCTCCTTTATTTTGTAAAAAAATTTGGAATGTGATTAGCTCTGATGTTATTGATTCCTATTTGAATATTCTCAATAATGGTCTAAATCTGGCTTATCTAAACCAGACCTCTATTGTGCTCATACAGAAGTAAAAAAAAAACCCCGAGACCCCTAAAAACTTTCGCCCTATTAGTCTGTGTAATGTGATTATTCGTATTATTACGAAGGCTATTGCTAATATGCTTAAGGTGATATTTTCATCTGTTTTCGATTAATCAAAGAGCTTTCTTTCCTAATCGTCTAATAAGTGATAATGCACTTGTGGCATTTGAGTTATTTCATTATATGTGCATGAAGAAATCAGGTAAAAAGGGCATGCTTTCCCTAAAGCTCGATATGAGCAAAGCTTATGATTGGGTGAAATGGAATTTCCTCCAAGCCATTCTAATCTGACTGGGTTTTGCAGGGTCGTGGGTCGAGCAGGTTATGCATTTAGTGCATTCTGTGTCGTATTCCATTTTGGTTAATGGGGACCTGACTAAAACCTTCTCCTCCGGGAGAGGGCTTCGACAAGGCGATCCTCTCTCACCTTATCTCTTTCTTTATTGCGGAGAGTGGTTTACAACTTTAGTTAGACAGGTTGAACTTGATGGCAGAATTCATGGGATCAGTATAGCAAGGAAAGCTCCTGTTATTTCTCACTTGTTTTTTGCAGACGATAGCGTTCTATTTTTTGTGCCTGTAGGAATGAATGTGACCAAATCCAAAATATTCTCCAGATATATTAGAATGCATGATAACGAATAAATTTGGAGAAATCTGAGGTTATAGTTAGTGCTAATGTTTCCAATGGTGACCGGAGCAGAATGGTCGAAGTGCTTGGGGTAAAGGAGGCAATGAAGTTTGATAAATACTTAGGCCTTCCATCGATCATCAGCCGATCCAAAAAAGAAATTTTCTAAACCATTGTTGATCGGGTGGATAGTCGGATAAATTGTGGAAAGAAAAGGCACTCTCCAAAGCGGATCGTGAAGTTTTGATTAAAACGGTAATTCAATCCATCCCTACATATGTAATTAGCTATTTTTTGTTTCCTGTAGGCATTTGCAAAGAAATCGAAAAGTCAATTGCCCGATTTTTTGGGGCTCAACAGAAGGGAATCGGGAATACCATTGGGTCAGCTGGGCGAAAATGGCAAGATCTAAAAGAGATGGAGGTTTGGGTTTTAAAGAAATCATTTTCTTCAACCTTGCTATGATTACTAAAAAATATTGGCGTATCTTTCATACACCAATTTCACTTATTTACCGTCTTCTTAAATCTCAATACTTCCCTGACAATTCTTTGACAGTAGCACATGTCGGACATAATCCAAGCTTTGCTTGGCGCATCTTATTGCAGGCATGAGAATTGATTAATGCAGGGGCAGTATGGCGTGTGGGAGATGGACGAAGCATTAATGCTCGAACAGCCAAGTGGATAGGATCACATAACCCGAGCCCACCCTCTATTTTTCCATCGTCTTTAACCAATTCTTGTCTTGTTTCTGATTTTATGATTCCAGGCCAAAATAGATGGGACGAAGGGAAAATTAGAGAGATGTTTGGAGCAGAGGATGCCACAAAAATTTTGGCTACACCGTTTAGCTTGCGGTGACCTAGAGATAAACTTTTTTGAACTTTTAACGGAAAATGGACACTTTAGTATCAAATGGCTTATCACTTAGCAGTGAAGATCTTCTTGGAAATTGGTACTCATTTTCCAAGTTCAAGCAATTCCATCCACGAGTGGCTCAAATTTTGGAACTTGCACTGATCCCGAAGATAAAACATTTCATTTGGCGAGCTTGCTCGATGGCATTACCAACACGGGATAATCTAATGCACCGCTAAATAAGTTCGGAAGCTCACTGTACTAGATGTGGCGATGACATCGAAACGGACAAACGTCTGTTTTTCACATGTGGAGCAATCTGAGAGGCATGGGCATGTAGCCCTTTTCGACCATGGAGCATCATGGGCTCTTTCCGATCCAAATTCTGGAATCTGATCCAGTCAATGCCTCAAGAAGGTGCCCAGTTGCTATCGTGTTTCCTATGGAAAACTTGGAAGACAAGGAATCAATTCATATTTGAAGGAGATATAGTCCAAGGAAGAAAGATATGGGCACTAGCTGTGAAGCAAAATGATGACTTTAATGAAGTGCTGCATTGAATTCCTTCCCATGCAGTCGAGAGTGGACATACTGTAGCTGCAAGATGGAACCCCCCACCCCCATCAATGCTTAAACTTAATTTTGATGCTGCCACGTGGCCGAATGGTAGTATAGGGTGTGGTTTCATTCTTCAAAATGAAAATGGAGATGTTCTCCTAGCAGGAGCATAACAATTGTGCTCAAATAGCACAGTGGCCATGTTTGAAGCTCTGGCCTTGTGGTATGCACTTTTGTGTGCTAGGGAGGCAAATTTAACACACCTGATGATCGAAGGAGATAATCGAACTCTGATGAACTCCTTGGTGGATCGGAAGGAAAGGTTGGATTATTGTGGCATCATTATGGATTATATTCTTGAGATAGGTGTTTCGGTTGATGTTGTTAAGTTCTCATATGTTCCGCAAACCGCCAATTCGGTGGCTTATGCCTTACCTCATGCTAATTTACAAGTAGGAGATACTAGACTATGGTTAGATGATTTGCCCGTGAATGTTTCTTCTCTTGTAATTCGGGATGTAGGGCCGTTGCTCAACGATATTTGAACTCAATGGATGATCATTTCTCAAAAAGAAAAAAAAAAAAGAAAAGAAAAAAAAAGAGGAGTTCTATTTTATTAAGCTATTGATTGATAGCATATTATACCAAATTATGTTATGGAAAAGACACTAATATTGTATTTGTTAACCCTAAAGTGTTCCTAAATATTAAATAATTAAAATAAGTCAGTCCATATGGAGAAAAAATTGGGAGTATATTATACTCATATCCGCTTATATCAAAAAGCAAAAACAGAAATTTAATAAATTGAAGCCTATTTTCCCCTTTTAACTCAATAATTGTGTAACTCAACCAAAATCTAAAGTTCAGTTTAATAAAACACATTATTTAATTAATTAAACACATCCATCTAACATGCCCTTTAGTTTAAGAATGTCATCTTTTTGGGACGGGTTGGGTGGGTTGGTTATAATAAGATATTCCTGCTTTTTAATTTCTACTACTTGACTTGTAATATATTTAAATTGAGAAAAAATTATATGAACAGCAATGCCTAAAAAGATGAATGGACACAAAAAGATGCGTTGTGTAGATTGTTATCTTGGGATCCAAATATGTTTGCATCAACTCCGACCAAGGAATTATCTCATTGATATAATGTTTGTACTTTTTCTACATTAAAATCGATTTTACTAAGTCGTAGCAGTATTAGTACAATCTGGACGAATGTAAGACTTACTGTTCTAGAGCTATGTTCATTGTACCAATCTAAATTTATACTGTGACATGGAACCGTATCAAACAAAATAAACCAGATTCTATACATACATTTATATATATACACTAGATGTTCACCCCTATAACACACGGAATCATTATACATCATGCAAATAGCAAAACCTCCATAATTTGACATGTGATTGCCACGTGTTTGGTATTTAGCCAGAAAAATCTGACAGAGGTTGTAACTTGTACAATTAGTGGACTTCAGGTTGTAATCGGACAAAAAACAAAGTTTAAATACTTGAGTATAAAAACTCGCAAAGTATAAGTTGATTTAAATATTTAACCCTATATTAAATAACAAAGAATTAGTATACGAAGTCACAAAATATGAGTGGTAAACTATATTATCATATCACATTAAGATTAAAACATAATTGACTTATTTATTCTGTAGTTAATTTTTTTCCCAAAATAGAAAAGATAAATAAAAAAACAATCTAATCCAATCAACAAATCACTTTAACAAATGTATCTAAGTTTTTTCTTCGTTAAAGTGTTAATCTAACTCATTTGTATTTGTTATCAATTTTTCAAAACAAATAATTCAGTCAATCTAAAAATGATCAAGATTAGAAAAAGATGAAATTAAAGTTTTAATCTTCTTAAAAAATTAAATAATTTAATTATGTTAAAAATATTATTTTTAAAATAATATCACCTTTTATTTAAAAAAAATGTTTAAAAATCAAAATATATCATAATCATCCTGTGAAAATATTTTACACATAAAAATTAATATTTTAAATATATATATGCATCATAGATGTTAAATTGAAGATCGTGAAAAGAGTATTAATTTGGTACATTATTAATAAAAATCGAGTTGGGACGAAAAATTTATTAGACCTTTACATTTCGAAGGGAAAAGAAAAAAAAAAAAGAAAAAGAAAAAAATTGACCAAGGAGAAGCCAAAGAATGAGAGAGCGATACGCCAGCGGGACACATGTAAGAACAGGAATTATCGCGCTCCTCCTTTATTGATTCAGGGGCTCTAGCTATAGCCCAATGTGACTTTTCGGGAAATTTTAAAACGAACAATTTCAACGATTAAGTAAAGATATATATATATATATATATATATATATATATATATATATATATATATATATATTTAAGTATACTATGAGACGTCCATCAGCGTTTGACATTTAAAGTCGGGAATACTCGGTTATTAATTTGTTGGAATCATGGTTACCGAAGCCAAAAATCGATAATAAGTCGGTTTACTATCGTCTAGACGTCGACAAGTAAAAAAACTAGACGGCCCCTAGTTTTTTTTTTCTTTTCTTTCTTATTGTTATTTTTTTTTTTTTATCACTTCTATTCTACCTATAATAGTTCAAAATATTGTACCATTTAAAAATGGAATTCAATATATAGTGTATACATCTTAAATTGAAAAGAATATAAAAAATATTTAAAAAATTATACGTAAAAAGAGAAAATTACAAATAGGTCGCTAAACTATTGATCTTTTTAGATTAAGGCATATAAAGTATAAATTTTTATCAATAGGCCATCAAACTATTAAAAAATTGTACTTTGGTAACTGCTAGCAAATTTTATGGCCAAATTAGAGTTACATGTCTTGTGCACATTTTTATAAGGGTAATATCTTTTTCCACATAATTCAGCATTTAAAAAATAATAAATATACAGAAAGTTTGATTAGCAAAACAAATCTTCTCGTAAAGCCTATTCCAAACATACCAAACTCTACAGAAGATGAAAAATTAGGACTTAATCTTCAAAATTAAATACACAAGAGGAAAACAAGATTCAAATTTGGGTTATAATAATATTGGTACATTTATCTGATCAAAAGTTTATAAATTACGATCAAAAGTTATATGTTTGTTAGTCTCTAAACATCAAATATGCAAGAGTAAATCTTATCAAAAGTTAATCTGTATGTTTATCATAATATTGGTAACCGAAGTGAGGTTATAAATTATGCTGTAGAGCTTACCTGATTTTGACATGCTACATATCTTCTTTCCAGATTCATATTGATCCACTACGTATTATGATCATAATAACAAATATTGTTCATCATTTTTCTCTATTCATCATGCAAAATGTCTTTTCGTCTACTTTCTTGTGTTTGCGTATTTGGAATATGTCATCATTATATGTGGAAAAGCTTGTGTTTATTAATTAATATTTTACTTTTTTATTTTATTTTGAAGGCTGATTTAAGTGGAGAAAAACAAAGTTATCCTTAAAAATGTGTGGGGGGAACGCGACTCTTTTTTGGCAAGTAGCCGCCGAAGTGCAACTTTTTAATAGGTTGGTGGTCTATTAGTAAAGACTAATACTTTATATACTTGAGTGTAAAAGATCAATAGTTTGGCAGCTGATTAGTAATTTTTTCTATAAAAAATTAAATAAAAAAATTGTTTGGGCCGCCTAAGGTTGATTAAGCGACTAATAAGTGCATAATTCTATAATATTCAAGCTCTTAATTTGGTTAATTTTGTTGCATTTTCTAATCAATTTTTTAATTACTTATCATGTTTTATTGGTTTTGGGGCTTAACCCAACTTAATATTTATTTTATTTTTAATTTGAGCTCAAGCATAGGTTATCATGTTAATTAGGAAAATAGCCAATTAAGCACTCACTTTGAATAGAAAGTAGCAGCCCCTTTTTAACTAAGTGAAGAATGAAAAATGACTTGATCTTATTTTCACACAAGTGCCTCAATAAACCCATCAATTCAGCCCCTATTGCTGACCTTTTCTCAAAGAAAAAAACGGAAGCAGCAACTTACAACATTAGACCAATTTGTAGCTACAACTTTAACCCATTTACAGCAACAACATTGTTTCATACAATTGTTGAACAAGAAAATAACAACAGCAACTTGCAACAAAAAGAAAAGAAAAAGGACGGCAGAAGCGCATTTGGCGACAGAAGCAAGTGATGGAATTTGTGAGGATATAAGTTGGTGTGGCTTCACAACTAAAATAAGCTAATGGAAAGTGATCTTTGATAAGCAGAAAACAGAAAGAAAATAGCTTCAAATAAGCTGGAAGCAGTTTGGAGGGAAAAGTAGTTCAATTAGGTGATTGTTTTCATATTGCATAGTTTGTGTTTGATTGTTTGCTTATGAGAGGTTGAGGATTAGTTTTGATTGCATTGTTTTAAAGTAACAATTGGCGCCGTCTGTGGGAAGAAATCGATCCCATCCGGTCAAGAACAGATCAAGATGTCTAACAATGCTGACACAGTTGAAGCCATAAATGGAGATCCAGAGGTGACAAATATCACAGATTCCAGTCCAGAAACACAATGGATTCTTGATTCAAGTTGTTCATTCATATGTGTCCAAACATCTCATGGTTTGAAGATTTCAAAGAACATGAGTTTGGAAATGTTATGCTGGGAAATGATGAAGTTTGCCTTGTTAAAGGATCTGGAGACATAAAGATCAAAATCCATGATGGCTTTGTCAAAATTCAGAAGGATGTCAGGTATATTCCAAACTTGAGAAGGAACTTGATTAGTCTGGGAACTTTGGAATCTAAGGGTTGTAATTTCAAATCTGAAAATGGCTTTTTATATGTTTACAAAGAAAGAAAGTGGTCATGAAGGGAATTAAGAAAAATAGTCTGTATTATCTTGATGGAACTGTGATCCATGGTGAATCTGAAAATGTGTCTCAAACTGATTATAATCTGTGGCATGCAAGATTGGGACATGTGGGAGAAACCAGTATAAATCAATGCTAAACAAGGACTGATAAATCATTCTGGAGATCTTAAGGCTCATAAAACCTGTGAAGAATGTATACTAGGAAGGACAAAGAAATTGCCATATCCTGTTGGAAAACATTCTTCAACAAATGTTTTGGATTATGTGTATGCTGATCTCTGGGGTCCATCTAGAACTCAAACTCTAGGTGGAGGAAGGTTTTTCTTAAGTATTATGGATGATTGCAGTAGGAAGTTATGGATGTATATGTTAAAGGGAAAATCATAATGCTTTGCTAAGTTCAAGGATTGGTGTGCTGAAGTTGAAACAGAGAAAGGAGTCAAACTCAAATGACTCCGGACTGACAATAGGCTAGAGTTCATGTCTGATGAATTCAACAGTTTTTGTTAACACTAAGGGAATCAAAAGACATAACACTGTTCCTGGTAATCCACAGCAAAATGGGGTGATTGAAAGATTGAATAGGACAGTGTTGGAGAGGGTGAGATGCCTGCTTAGTTCAGGACTTGAGAAGAAGTTTCGGGGAGAAGCAGCTGCTACTACAGCTAACAGAAGCCCTTCATCTGTTTTGAATAATAAAACACCAGAAGATTTTTTGACTGGAAAGCTATGCTCATCTAAGAGTGTTTGGATGCAGGGCATATGCTCACATTAAGCAAGACAAGCTTGATGCCAGAGCTATGAAGTATATCATGTTAGGTTATCCAAATAGAGTCAAGGGTTACAGACTGTGGTGTACAGAACCAGATCACAAGAAAATTATCATCAGCAATATTCGGTGAAGAAGTTTTTCCCTTTAAACCAGGACAAACTGGAAGAGAATTAATATTGCCAGGTCACACTGATGCTAAAGTTAAGGTGGAGAAGAATGACACAAATAGTGACTCTAACTCAGAAGATTCAGAATGAGGAACAAGGCATTCAGAGTTATCAATTGGTAGGGATAGAGAAAGAAGAGTGATTAAACCTTCCACAAGATATGCTGATAAACACTTGAAAACTTATGCACTTGTGACTGCTGAAGAAGAGATTGAATTCCAGAACCAAGAAATTATTCAGAGGCTATTCAAGGACTAGACAAGGACAAGTGGCTCATGGCAATGCAAGAGGAAATTGAATCCCTTGAGAAGAATCAGACTTGGGTGTTAGTCCAAAACCAAGGAATTAGAAATTGGTCAACTATAAGTAGGGGTGGTATACCGTACCGTACCGAAATTGTTTACTCATATCGTATACCGTATCGAAAAATTTTGTATAGCAAAATTCATATTGATACCGTACCGAATAGATTTCGGTATACCGAAATTTCGGAATGGACTAGTCCATTCCGAAACCGTACCGAATTCTCGATATACCGAAACATATGTACGGTAACGGTATTACCGATTTACCGAACTTTTTGTATACCGAAAATATCGAAATTTTTGTATACCAAAAATACCGAAACTTTTTTATACCGAACTTTATACCAAAATTAACAAATATCACTGAAAATTTACCCTTACTAGTTTATTTATTTAAGAGTAAAAAGGGTGTACAGAAATTTAAGTTGTGCATATTAATATGGACATTGGTATGAAAGGAAAAAGAAATGCTTACCTTCTCAAATTAACAAAACTAGTGCAAAACCAAAATGTTCAAGAGAACATAGTATTACAACAAAAATACACCAACAAACAACGAAGCAAATAGTGTTTGATTACATCAAAGAACAAGCGAACTACAACCAAATCATTGCTTAGGATTCATCCTGTCAAACTAAATAATTCCACTCATTGCTTAGTATTCAACAAAATCAATACTACGACTCTTGATACAACAAAAGGTCAAAAACATAATTCCACTCATTGCTTAGGATTCATCCTGTTAAACTAAATAAGGATTGAAATCCTTTTATAATAGCCAAGTCAAAGCTAGAGTTGCACTTCAAATTCTTTGAAATTTTGACACCACATGTACCACATGTATAGCCTTGACACTTCAAAATGAAATCTGCCCAGAATCTGTAAGAAAAATCATTCAATGAACTCAACTTTTTGAACCAAAAATGTAGTTTCCCCTAATTCATTTTATCAATTGGCATGTGTGTAATATATCAAACATTGAAAACTCAAATGTAAAGTAATTGCAAAAAGTCAAGATGTTAGGTTAACACAGATTTAATCTATTCAGGTTTGCATTTTATTTAAATCAATCATACATGTATATTGTATTTGTGTTTTCTTAAGTAGCTAAAGAGTTTCAGGAATAAGGTATAAATTCAATCAGAACAATTAATTAAAGGTTGAAATTGTGCTTTAAACAAACACTCATACTTTACAAATAAAGTATATTATCTATCAATCTAAATCCGCGAATCTTCCAATGACATGCTAGAGTTTAGAGATCAATTAAATTGAATATAATCTCATATGTTCCCAACACTACTGCTGTGGCAGAATGCTTATATAAAGATTTTTTCAAGCCATAAAAATAGACTAAAAAACACTAACTTTATTCTACTTATAAATTTCAGTAACTCAAGAGTGGTTTTGCTTGCTGAAATAGCACACTTACCTTTACACCATGGACAAATTGGAGGCCGGAGAAAAAGTCTGAGAGCGGTCTTGGACAGCATTAACAGCTGTAAAAACATTAATAATGATTAGAATATTTCATATAAGATTAACATAAATAACTTTAATCTAAACTTAATTAAATTAAAAATTCTTACTCTTTTTTATTTCTTCTATTTCTTTATACAAGTCAAGGTCATCATCGATTGGATCCTTATAAAAGCTAAACTCCTTCGCGTTTAGCCAATCATTAGTGTACTTTAATGCCTCTACCATTTTAGGACTCAAACTACTCCTAAAAGGATCCACAACTCTTTTGCCCAAACTAAAAGCGGACTCACTAGCCACCGTTGAACTTGAAATTGCAAAAACATCCTTGGCAATAGGTGAAAGAACCGGATATCTAGTTTCACTTTCTATCCACCACTCCAAAAGATTAAAGGATGGATTAGATCGTTTTTCAGTTTCATCGGTTAGGTATTTATCCACTTCATTGGATATCTCTTGAAGTTGTTCTTCTTCATTTTGTGCTTCCACTTCATTGAAAAACTCATCCCAGAGACCACCACCATCACCACTAGTAGTACCCTCTCCACCATCACACTCCATTTGCATACTTTGTCTCTCAATATTCAATGTATCATTTATTCCCTTGTACTCCATCCGCAAAGTTACCAAATTTTTCCTAACCTTATCAATGAACTCTTGGACCATTTCCAGAGTACCTCCCAATTTATTGACGCTAACTTTAATCATCTGAAGCTTTCTCGGATGCAAAACATTGGCAATAAACACCAACGGGTTCATGCTATTCCAATTTCCCCAATACTTGTCAAACTTTAACTTCATAGCACTTGCAACATTTTTAAGAATCGGATCTGAATCATCATTCTTCCTTTTCTCAATCTCAAGTTGTATAGCAATCATTGATGGATAAATTAATTGGGAGGTAGGAGTTTTTGATGCACTTAATTCTAAAACGGTATCATAGAACTTTTTTAGAAAGTGTACAAAAGCTTTTGCTTTCTCCCAATCCTCGTGAAGTGGAGGCCCTGTTCTTCCTTTACCCTTTTCATCCTTCTCATGAAAATAAGTCACAAAAGACAACCATTCTTTGGACATCCTTTCAAAAACCCTTCTATACTTTAATGCAACATCAAGCATTTTGAAAGTTGCATTCCACCTAGTTTGGACATCCATAGGTACTGCTGACGTACTAGCAAATTTTGCTAGCACGACAAACTCCCTAAACTTATTCAACCTAGAGGGGGAAGAATGAATAAAAACAACCGCATTCCTAATGGATTTAATAGAAGTATTAAGCTCCTTCAGACCATCCTTAAAAATTAAGTTAAGCATATGACACGCACATCTCAAATGCAAATATTTTCCCTCAAACAAGAATGTATTTTCACTTTTCATTCTTTTTTTCAAATAATCAATGGCGGTATCATTGGAGGAAGCATTATCAACTACTATCGAAAACACTTTTTCTATCCCCCACTCTCTTAGGCAAAACTCAACCATCTTCCCAATTTCTTCCCCCATGTGACTAGTGATTTTGGTGAAGTTTATTATTCTTTTATGCAATTTCCATTCACTATCCAAAAACTGAGCTGTGACAACCATGTAATTTATGTTTTGAATGGATGTCCAAGTATCGGTTGTGATACTTACCCTTTGACCACTAATCACACTTTTAATTTTAGTTTTCTCAACTAAGAATAAGCCATAAACCATACCTGCAACTTTTCTTCGATCTGGGATTCTAAATCTTGGTTGTAGTTCATGTAACATACCTTTCAATCCCTTCCCTTCCACGGCTCGAAACGACATCTCATCAATGATCATCCATTCCGTGACCTTTAGCTCACACCATTTTTAATTAAAAGAATGAGGAACCATGGCACCTCCTTGCCCCATAGTCTCATTCGTCAGTACAACCTGATTTTTATCACTCCCACTTGCTTGATATAATGGACTTCCCTTGCACCTCTTCTCTAAATGATGCTTTAACCCGCTAGTACTCCCGCTACCTGTCAGGATCTCGGTCTTGCAATATTTTCATATCCCTATATGTTGCACGAACCCATTGTCCAAGATTCTAGACCCTTGGTCACAATGCATCCAATATTGACTTCACTTCTTAAGGGGTTGTTTCGGAGCTACTGGAGGCTTTATTGTCATAGTACGTCTTCCTTGTTTTCGACTTGTAGACCCATCATTTGCTTCAGTATCCATTGTATCCGGTGTTTCAGACGGACTAGATAATGAATGAGAAGATTCTGATTCCATTCTTTACCTGAAAACAAAGAAGAGTAGTTTAAGAAATATATCCAATTTATTTATAATTAATAATATATATAATCATTTCTTATTTCTAAATGATCCAAAATACATCAATTTATCAAATAATTTCACTCACATATAGGTAGAATATATTGAGACTGGTGCATATTGAAACCAACAGTAGTACAATATTAAGTGTGAATTTGATAAGAGTTTACAAACAAATAAATTCAATAACTATAGAATTAACCTGGGCAGTATAGGATGTAACAAATAATTTATCTTAATCATATCCATTAAAATAATTACCAAATTGAATTAAATGAATAAGTCTGAGATAGCAAATGGGAACCATGGAGTAACAATGAGAATAAATGAAGATTCTCCAGTGTCCAGGTTGTTGTTCAATCACTTTAGCCTTTATACAAAAGGTATGCAACAATTCTTTGGATAACATAACAATTTTTGCAAGAAGATGATACTAAGAAAGTGTTTGCAAACTCAAACACCAAAATCACTTTTAAAAAGCACTTTTAATTTAAAAGGATGTTTGGAATCTTATATTTGGGGGTCTCAAGTCACTTTCTAAAAGTGCTTTTGAGAATTCCAAAATCATAGATTTTGGTAGTTTTTTTTTCATTTATTTTTTAATTTTTTTTATTTGTTTAGAATCACTTTTTATACAAACACTAACAAATTCTGATTTTAATTTTTACCACAAAATCAATTTAAATCACTTTTCTAGAATCACTAATGTTTGCAAACACACCCTAAATAACAAACAAAACAAAATTGTGATCTTCCCAGAGTACAATTTCAGCAAAAAGCTCAGTAACATTCTTAGCTATTAATCTGTGGGCAGTCTTGCATTGACCGAAAGAATACTTTCTATACAGAAAATGCAAGTAAGTGAGATAAATCTCTATCACATAAGAAACATAAGTTGTACCAGCAACATCTTTTGCCTTCACAAACAGATAATCAACAAGTCACATCAATGAGAGCAAATCCAAAAACTTGTGCATTAAATATTCATCAAACACATGATGAACATAAGCATGCATACTGAATCAAACACAAAAATGAATTGTAAGAAAGCTCTGACTAGCAGATAATGAAAAGTATTACAATTACAATGAGAAAAATTTATAAAACAATACTAAGTTACCAATATTCATCTTTAAGATAAAAAAGGAGTACAAGTCAGATAATCATACGTCAACATACCAAATAAGCCTATCGAGCAAGTGAAATATTGAAAACTACAAGTTAAAGGACTAGTTAAGGAGGGCAATTCAACTTATCAAGAAAAAGAAGACTACCTCCAGCACCGTCAGTGACAACCCCAAGCTTTTACTGCAAAACAATGGAAGTAGAGACAACACACTCAATAATAATATCATACTACCAAAACGAAAAGGAAACACACATATTGTTGCTAATATAATAATTGAAAACTAGTAAAGAAAACACGTTAAAGTTCCCATGAGTTAAGCAGCAAGATTCAAATTCAATAAAATTCAGATTTTCAGCTCAAAATTTAAGAGAGCAGATTTGCAGTATCAAACAGAAATAAGTTCTTATACCTAGGGTTTGACGGTCTGATCTCTGATGTGCCCGTGGGGAGGTTGCAGTGCGAAGGGCCAGAAGCGACATGACGGCGGCGGCGGCGGCGCGAGCGGGAGTTGGCGGAGGAGAGGTTGTGTGGCTAGGGTTAAAAAACGTGACATGTTCTTGTTGTGAGTTGTGGAAGGAAGGATAAGTGATTTTAATTTCTAATGATTTTAAAAATCTAATATTAAGAATCTAAAAAAAAAAATTATTAATTCGGTATATGTACTGTATACCAAAAATTAATGTAGCGAATATTTCCGTATATACCAAAAATCGGTATATCGGTATATACCGTTATACCGATTACTTCGGTATATACTGAAATACCGTACAGCATCGGAATACCAAAAATTAGATATTCCTATACCGATACCGTACCAAAAAAATTCGGTACAGTACCATACTGTTAGAGGGGGCAATTCGGGTGGCCCGGTTGAGCTGGGCCGGGCCGGGCCCAGTCAGGCCAAGGGAAAGTTCGGGCCGGGATCGATTTATTTCGGACCTAGAAATGATAGGCCCGGCCCGGAGGACCTCGGGCCATCGGGCCAAAAAAGCCCACCAATGAGTTTTTTTTTTTCTTTTTTGTTACTTTAACCATGAAGTAGAATTATATATTGAGGCGAACTTCAGTTTAATTCTCTTAAGAAAAAACTTGATCGGAAGATAATATATTACTATTCGTTGCAATATGGAATGATATCTATTAATCTATAAGCATGTCTCAAACCCCAGATGTAACAATAATAATAATAATAATAATAATAATAATAATAATAATAATAATAATAATAATAATAATAATAATAATAATAATAATAATAATAATAATAATAATAATAATAATAATAATATAATAATAATAATAATATAATAATAATAATAATAATAATAATAATAATAATAATAATAATAATAATAATAATAATAATAATAATAATAATAATAATAATAATAATAATAATAATAATAATAATAATAATAATAATAATAATAATAATAATAATAATAATAATAATAATAAATGGATGATGATATATAGTAATATACTACACGTCACACGTTATTTAATTTTTGTGTACGTACTATACTACATGTTAATCAATTTTTCATTTTTCGACACATAATAATTAATGAGCATGCATGGATCCAATTCATTTTCCATCTTCGGCTAATAAAACTGAAGAAATAGAGTATTAAGTCAAATATTTTAATTTCTCGGTAAATAGATACATGTATCACTACAAGAAAAACTACTTTTAGTGACAAATAATTAGTGAGAGTAATAATTTACTCTCACTATATGTGAGGCAAATATAGCTTTAGTGAGAGTAAAATGTTACCCTCACTAAAAACTTGATTATTGGTGATGAAATTTAGGATCCATTTCAAATTGCTTCTTTTGACCGTCACTAATAGTTGTGGCCCTTGTGGGGGAAAAAAAGGCGGAATATTTCCCCACCAAAAGCTTCCAAAAATTGAAATTGAAATATGTTAAAAGAGGAAAAATAAATTAAAACAATAAAGAAATTTAATTTCAATGTGAAAGTTTGTTTTTTTCTTCATTTTACATATTTCTCTTCACCGTCTCTCCTCAAAGGCTCAAACCCATCGCTCAAAATTCAATCAGCTCTGCCGCTACTCACTCCTCTGTCGCACGCCGATATCTTTGCTTCGCATCTGATCTTCGCATAATAGGTGAGGAGAACTTCAAAAAATTTCTTTCCTTTACTATTCATATGAATTAAACCCTAGATTTTGTCTCTCAAAATTCCACAGCTACTCACTCCCTTTTCGGCATGCATCGATGCCTCTGTCTCGCCGTCGTCATGCGCCGATGCTTCTGACCAGTCGCCGTCATGCACCGATGCTTCTGCCCGCCACCAATCTTGCAGTCAACAGGTAATAAGTTCGCTTGAAGCAATTGCAATGGTTGCAAATTAGTACCTTTGTAGTATGTCTCGCTCTATCAGTGCATGTTCAGTTAATTTTATGTGGATATAAATTGCCATTGAGTTATCTATCTTCTGTGTAAGTTATCAATTGAAAGATTATTCAAGTAATAAATTGTGGATTTAGGTTTTAAAGAGTTAGGCACTCTTGTTTTGATTTCTTTTGATTTTCTCCTTTTTTATTTTGTGAAGTGACTTTCATGTTTGAGAATAGCTACGAGCCCTTTTCTATCTGATGGTTTTAAAGGCCCATGTGAGTTAATAAGCATTGGTATGAATGAGAGAATAAAATAGGAGGAAAATGAATCTATCAGATTTCTTCTGATTTTCACATTTTTCTTTTTCAGTGAAATGTCTTTCATGTTTGATAATAGCTGTGAGCACTTGTTTTTTGTCTGATGCTTCTAAAGGTCCATGTGAGATAGTAGGCAATGGTACAAATGAGAGACAAAGTAGGAGTAAAATAAATCTACCAGATTATAGAGTGTTATAAAAGAAGCTGATGAATATTGGTTAAACTTCATCTAAATTGCATCCTTTGCACATAGTGACATTAATACTTGCAGCGTATGTATGTCCTTTGATGAAAATAATTATATGCATCTGAAAGTGTTTGCCTTATATACATCCCTCTTTAAGTAAGATGCATGGATATGATTGTTCTCAAGAAACTTATGTCAATGTGTATATATACATACTCACATCTGATAATTAATATAAATATTTTAGTTATTCTTCATTTTGAAGCTTCAAATGATGGGATGAATGTCAACTAAAATGGGAGTGAAGAAACAGAGGATCAACGGAACGGAAATTGATGGCAGATGGCGGTGCCTCGGCCTCTACGTTGGGCCTAGGTATTCACGGGTCCTCCTATTGAAATAGAATCAAAATTGGTAAGTGGACTAGTGGTGTTTGCATATGATGTGATGGCTCTCTTGTCATACAATATGAAATTTTAGATAGGGTTGGCTTTGATGTTGAATTTGGTTCATGGGGATCTACTTCAAAACACATTCTTGACAAGTTATTCTCTTTATAGAGGAAGACAACCACATGCTTCTATAGACAAGGGACTTGGTTTTGCATCTAGTTGAAAGGTCTAAATTGTTGTTTGTCCTTTTGCAACACTTGTCACAATTTATGGTTTACAATGCATATTGGCGGGTTGTCTTTTAGATTACTAACTAAACTTCATCTATTTTATTGGTCAGAATTATGTCTGCACCAAAGGCTTGTGCTATACTAGTTAACGATCTTTTAGGAAGGTGGAGCACTTGAAGTAAGGTGGAGCTAGTTGTAAGTATTATGCCTTGTTTCGTAATTTGCAGTTATAAGACAGAGTATAACAAACTTGTAATTTTCTTGAGGTTTGATAAAGCAATCGGTTGTGTTTATTTAGTTTTATTTAGTCATTTCATCATCAGTCAGTCAGTTCATTAAAGTAATAGTGCATCTCTATGTTATCAGCTTTTTGAATTCTGACTACAGATGTAAGTTTAGATACACTTACCTTCTCTAACATCACCTTGTTAACCACATTGTTTGTACTTAGCAGTTCTACAATGAATACATCCAACAACTTTGTGATGCCAAAATAAAAGGTGAATCCATGCCAAATCTGTCGTGTGTGGATAAGGGTCTTTATAAGTAACAATGCATTCTTTTCTGAAAATATTGATGGTTATGATATGATATTTGGTTTCAGGACTAAAGAGATGAGCAAATTCATAGATGTTGAGGAGAAAAAGGAGGGAGGAATTTGAGAAAGAGATAGATGAGGTAGTGAAGGGGCACGCAAAGCAAAATTACTACAACACAAGAAATCAAGAATTGTTACCTAATGATATGTCTGCTCAATACCAAATTTTACCTTCTCCTTCTAAATTCAAACATGGTAGTTAATCTTGCCATTTCCATTAATCTCTTATCAAGATTGATACCTTAATTTGGTAATTTTCACATTTTTTCAAGCTAAATGACTCCTTTTGTCTTTACATGAATTTGAAGGTTGTCGAATACTTCTATCAAGTTTCAGAGTTAGTGTTATATTATGTAATTGCTGATTTTTGTTGATAGTTCGTTCAGTTTACCTTAGTAAGATTTTAGATTATATACCACCAATTTTAGTCTAATTTCTTTAAATTATGTGCATGTCTCTGCAGCTCATAGAGGAGGCAAGAGCCATAACAATTTGCCTTGATAAAAATGACCGTCGTGTTCGAATCCGTATAGAGGTGAGATCTAAGTTGTTTCAGTTCACTCGGAATTGAGAGTCAATCCGTTAATACAACCATTTTGAATGTGATAATTTTTTTAGGACTTATGCATTTTCTTCTGTAAATAATTCTAGGAATACTGGTTGCTGAAATTTTACTTTCTTGACATGTGTTTTATCTAATTTGCTACAATACGCAACCATAGCTGAATGATAAAACAGTTTAAGGACCTGGTGGAGGTCAATTGCATAAAAACTCTTGGTAATTTGAGTGCTCTAGAAATTTTTATCTTGTATTCTATTAACAGGTTATTTCTTTTTCAGAGTCTTGGTTTTTCGTTTACATATAGCAAAGCAAGATATATATATTTTAATAGGAAATGTTCAATAAAATAAAAACCTAATGTTATGTCTACAACCAGTTTGAAGTTGCAAAACTATGGACAAAAAACAAGAAGGGAGTTCTGTAGAATTCAGAAAGTAATTTTACTATTTAGGATCATTCCAAACTTCTAAAAGTCAAATATTCACAGTGTCCGTGTTTCTTATTTAGAGGGTAAATTCATGTTTGATGCGATATATTTTTTTTTTTTTTAAATTCAGTAGAATTCATCTTCTTTGGGTGAACACCCTAGATACTTGAGTTCATCAATACTAAAGTTAGATCTCAATCAAATTATTTTAAAGTTTCTAACAATTTATAGGAGGTTATAAGTTGCTTTCTCATTATCTTACCTTCCTTGGCATTTTGGTGCAGATCTGGGGAATTGTTATCATGCAAAAGTACATTGGACGTGATTATGTATTTGCGATTTTAGTGGCTGTTGGTTGCTCATTTTTTATATTATTTACATTAAGCATTTTCTCATAATACACACTAACTCTTTTACTATTGCGGACACAAATGCCTTTTGTATGAGAAGACGAAGTTGATAGCATGCAACAAATTTTGTTTTACCTTTCCTTGTTTTACTGTTTCTAGCTTTTCTTCAGGATTAAGATTTTTGGTTATTGATACTCTTTGAATTTTGTTCCTTGTTACATTTTTTCAAAGTTGATATACACGTTACATGGTATATTTATGTTGACTTTGTGCTCTTAGTTTTGCTAAGTGATATATTAATTTGTGGCTTTTGTGATTTTATAGGTGACAGCTATTTGATGGAAAATATGATATTTAAAGCAGTATCACCAATCAAGTAGTTTCAATGCTCTTCTTCTTTCGGATGTAGCTATTAAGACTCAAAACGATGTTTTGTGAATAATTTTTCATTTTGTTATTACTTCTTAGAAGTTATTGGTTTCACATATCTTCCTTTACAGATTGCTCATTTGTTGATAAAAATAAGTTTTATTGATTATATATGTTTTTGTACATTCTAATTATCATTATAGTGATGTATTATGATGGGGACCCATACAAATAATAAGAATAATGTAATTGGTAAAATGTACAACTACTTTTTGATATAGTGAGGAAGAATTTCTTACAATATTAAAACATTTAGTGACAAGAGTGTATATATATATATATATATATATATAAAGAAATAATTGGTTAGTTGCTACCTTTTAGTGAGAGGAAATAATTATATTAGTGACAGTATTTTTCATCATTAAAAATAGATTTAGTGACAGTAAAGTTTCTCTCACTATATACTTTTTAGTGACGGGATAGTGTCCCGTCACTATATACAATTAGCTACGGAAGCAATAGCCAGGGGCCGTGACAGGAGAACTCCCGTCACTAAAAGTCTTTTGTGACAGTTTTTTTACTTTTTGCCACAGTTTTTCCTCTCACTAAAAATAACTTTTCTTGTAGATGCTCTGCTAGAAAAAGAAAAAAGAAAAACATGTTTCAAATAGTACACAAGATATTACCTAATTCCAAAAATTTTCTTATTCGATTAGTGAGGGAAAATAATTCAATTCCATCGGGCCGTGCTTGGCCCGCCAAAAAAAAGCTCGTTCGGGCCGGGCCAAAAAAGCCCAAATTTTTTCGGGCCTCTAATATTTTGGCCCAGCCCGCTCTATATTTCGAGCTAAGCGGGCCGACCCATCGGGCCGGGCCAGTTTTGGCAGCTCTACATACCGTACCGAAAATTTCGGTTTTTTCGATATTTTCCGGTATGATATGTGCGGTATACTGAATTTTCGGTATTTTTCGCCACCCCTAGTTGTAAGTGGATATTCAAGAGGAAAACTGAGGTCACAGAGGTTAGAGAGTCAGATTCAAGGCCAGATTAGTAGCAAGGAGTTTCACTCAAAGAGAAGGTATGGATTTCAATGAAATCTTTTCTCCTGTGGTGAAACGCACATCTATCAGAATACTGCTATCATTAGTGGCTGAGTTTGATCTGGAACTGGAACAACTGGATGTCAAAACAGCTTTCCTTCATGGTGAGCTTAAGGAGAAAATATACATGTCACAACCTGATGGATACATTTTACCAGGAAATGAGGATAAGTGATGTTTGTTACAAAAATCACTTTATGGACTTAAACAGAGTCCAAAGCAATGGTATTTGAAATTTGACAGTCATATGAAGAGCATTGGGTTTGAAAGATCAAGGTATGACAGTTGTGTATATCTTAAGTTAGCTAGAAATGAAGTGCTTGTGTTTCTACTTTTGTATGTAGATGACATGCTGATAGCAAGTAGAAGCAAGACAGAAATCAAAAGAGTGAAAGACTAACTGAAGGCAGAGTTTGAAATGAAAGAGCTGGGATAAGCTAGAAGGATTCTTGGGATGGATATACTGAGAGATAGGTCACAAGGATGTCTGTGGTTGCATCAGACTGGTTATGTGCAGAAGGTATTGAAGAAATTCAATATGCATGAGTGTAGATCTGTTTCAGTTCCTATTGGACAACAATTTAAGCTTTCTGAACAACAAAAGCCCAAGAATGAAGATGAAGAAAATGAGATGAGCAGAATTCCATATTCAAATGTTGTTAGAAGTATAATGTACATTATGATTAGTACAAAGCCAGATGTATCTCATTCCACTAGTGTAGTAAGCAGATGCATGACCAATCTGTGAAGAGCTCACTGGGAGGCATTAAAGTATATGATGAGATATCTTAAAGAAGCTGGAAATTATGGAATTTTGTTCAAGAAACTGGATGACAAAAGTGAAGATGTTGTGATTGGTTTTGTTGACTCAGACTTTGCAGCAAATATTGACTCTAGGAAGTCACAGACTGGCTATATTTTTACATTGTATGGATCTGCAGTAAGCTGGAAGTCTATGCTTCAGTCAGTGGTTGCATTATCCACCACTGAGGCTGAATTGATTGCTCTTATAGAGGTTGTAAAAGAAACAGTGTGGATTAGAGGTATTCTGTCTGAGTTTGGTATCAAACAGGATTCAGTGAAAGTGAAATGTGACTCACAAAGTGCACTTCATTTAGCTAAACATCATGTGTTCCATGAAAGGTGCAAACACATCGATGTCAAACTACATTTTGTGAGAGACATAGTTGACAAGGGATTAGTTTGTTTGGTTAAGGTCAGAACAGAAGAAAATGCAGCAGACATGTTGACCAAGTCACTTACTAGGGATAATTTTCAGTATTGTCTCCAGTTAGTGAAGATTCAAACTGTTTGAGTGAACGGCAGGATGGCCCTTGAGTTGCAAGGGCAGGTAGAGTGGTCTTGATATATCAGTCCGTGGTTTTGAATGGAGTATGTGCGATAAGATTGTTGGTTTGGTTGAGAAGCTAAGGTGGAGATTGTGAGGATATAAGTTGGTGTGGCTTCACAACTTAAATAAGCTAATGGAAAGTGATCTTTGATAAGCAGAAAACAGAAATTAAGTAGCTTCAAATAAGCTGGAAGCAGTTTGGAGGGAAAAGCAGTTCAGTTAGTTATATCTGTTAACAGAACTATTTTCTTTTGCCAGAAACCGTTGTCTATCACAGAGAAACCGTTGCAAGCTTCCAGAATTTGACAGTTACAATTTTGTTACAACATTTATGATCAGAATTCAATCCAAAGGCTAGGATTAGACTTATAAACTCATTCTCTGCTCTATCACGCATATAACACATTCTATCAGCTAAGATTAGGTTTGAGAGAGAGATTTGTAGAGAGAGAGAGAGTGTGATCATTTTCTTCTCTTTGCATGAGATCTTGTATTCTCAATCCTTGTAATTTCTTGGTGTTTAGTGGATTGATAGAGATCGTTCTATCCGTGGATGTAGGTTTTAATAACCAAACCACGTAAAGTGTGTTGATTCCTCTCATTTTCAGTTTTAGGTGATTGTTTTCATATTGCATAGTTTGTGTTTGATTGTTTGCTTGTGAGAGGTTGAGGATTGTTTTTTATTGCATTGTTTTAAAGTAACATAATTTCAAGTGAATTTGCAACAAGCAGCAAATTGACAGCTTGTGATTCAACAAAGTTACAGTAAGAGACCAACAAATTGCAGCTTTGAGGTAGCAAATTCACACCCAAGGTTCATCTATAAAAAGGAGGAGAAAGAGGGAGAACATCATCCAACAATCCGACAATCCAACAATACAATTTCTAGGTAGTAACTCAAATACTTAGGTTTTATTTATTGCAATCCGTTGAGGGTGTGAGGGCTATTAAGGGCATATTAGGGAGTGTAAAAAGAGAACAAACCTATCAAAAATGGGCTGGTCCGCTGACGATAGACGAAGGGAATTTTTCCACTTTTGAGAAGTGTCGAAGCACCTCAAAAAGGGAAAGATTTCTAGTACTATCTCTTGTCAATTTCTCTTTTTATATCTTCCAAATATTGTCTTTAATATGTCCCTCACATCCCTATAGAGTTATAGATAAGTTAGATAACAATATGTTTATGTTTGAGTTTATGCACACAAGGTGTTTGATTTTTTGCTTGAATGAATACACAAGTTAGTTGATATTCTTGTTCATATTGTGGTTATTGATGTTGAATTTCATCCTTCATTTTCATGATTTTCGGATCTATTTCATGTGTGTTGATTGAAATTATTGCTATCTAATTTGGTTTGGCCTAGTTCGAATTAAATGAGAATAAGTAGCAACTAGTTAAAATCGGGAACAGTCACATGGTCTTGATTTAAACTAGAATATGACTTGATCTAGTGAGTTAACATCTTATTTAGTTTGCTAGGATTGATGTTCCCAACCTTTATGCAATTAATCGAATCCTTGTTAGTTGAATAGTAAAGATTAACATGGTTAGGTTAATTAGTGTTGGAGTTGTCCTAGAATTATTCTAACTATATAAGAGGAACTAAAGTGGAATTTTAGCTACTTAAAATTCTTACTATCAATCTATCAAGTTTGTTGTGTATAATTGATCAAAACTCAAACTATATGGTGCATTAATCGCAATTCACTTGTTTCTTTAGTCTATGTTTTTCTCTTGTGGAAATTTGTTTTAGAATGTACTATCTCGTATTTTTTTAATTACCTTGCTAACAACAACCCCTCCCCCCCCCCCCCCCCCCCATGTGTATGCTTTTGTGATTAAAATTGCTAGTTTATTATTTTGCTAATCTTTAAAAGATATTAGGTTCAGGTCTTATCGATCTAAGCTACACTTGTAAAAGAAAATTTTGATGCCAATTAGCAATTTGAGATTTTATTCTCCATTATTTGTAGTTCAGAAGTGGAGTTGATTATTTCTCTATGTTGATTTCAAAATTAAGTAAGCAAAACTGTGCTCGTGGGAATGATCTTTTCTTACCATATACTAATTTGTTTAAAATTGTGGGCTAAGAATAGATTATATTTGTGGCAGTAACGACATGCTACCAAATTTTTGGCGTCGTTGTCGGGGAGAGTTGTTTGTATACTTAATCTTAGAATTAATACAAATTTGAATCTCTCCTTTGAACTTGTGGCTATATATAATATTTTTACAAGCCGGTTGAAATAACTAAATGCTCTAAATTATGTACGATTAGTTTGCATTATTAAATTAGTAAATTATAATTTTATCTATTAAAGTAGTTGCGTTTATTAACTTACTTTTCACAATTTTTTTCTTTTCTTTTTCCATTTTACTTACTTTTATTTTCCATTACTTACGTATGAGGTTGTCTCTATTCTTGAAAAGGTGCATCGAAGCTAACCTTATGTCGAATTTTTAAAAGTGTCACTTTATGGTTGAACACGGTATAGTTTTGGGACATATTGTGAGCTCTAACAGGCTAGAAGTCGATAAAACCAAAATTGAGTTAATGACCACTGGTTGAAGCCTTTCTATGGACAAGCTCAAGTGATGCTGATGGAGGAAATTATTTTAGAGGAATCTTGAGCAAGAAGGGAGTATGTTGAGCCAATGATAATAAACAAAGCTTAGGAGGCAACCCGAGAAGATTACCAGATTTGCATTCTCTACTCTACTCATTTTGTCTAATCTATTTTGCAATTTAGTATGCTTTATTTTCCGCTATATATTGCAATATTAGTATGCAAATAGCTTTTTGATAAGATGCAAGACTTGGCTAATTTTTCTTTTACTCAACGTTTGAATCTTACATTAAGGACAATGTATGGTTTAAGTGTGTGTGTGTGGGGGGGGGGGGGGGGGGGGGGCAAGGAAGTGAAAATTGAATTTTTTGGCAAATTTTCATGACTAGGCCAACTAGCCCGCCTAGGAAAAGAAAAAGTCTAAAGATGACATTAATTACAAAATAAAGTCGGCAATGCATTGACTAGCGACATATCATCGACTAGGTGGTTGCCTAAGCCAAATATGCACTCATTGTTGGGATCATCCAGCAACAATTAACAAAGTAAAGACCAATATAAAAAAGAAAGATAAAAAAGAAAGAAGAAGAAAAAATATGTATAATAATAAGGCTAGGAATAACTAGATGCCAAATAATATCTTAGATTTGTGAGCTTTTAATTAACAATTTGATTTTTAAGGACTCAAATTGATAGTTTTATCTTTCAAGGTCCAAATTGATGATCTATCTACCATAAAATGACATAATTGATTTGAGAGTGAGATTCCTTTGGCATGAATAGCGATAAATTTGGGTGAACTTGTGAAACTTTTTAAATGGCAATTAGTTTGAAATAAAAGCGAACTCTAAACATAACATTTTTACTCATTCCTTATATTTCATCACGTTATCACATCCATATTAATGTTCATCAACTTTATGTTAAAAATATTAGAGGTGTCAAATAAGGGCTTCACCAAGCATATTGTTGAAGCTAACAAGGAGAGGCGGGTCCTGGAGGACATGAATGCTCTTTGGGAGAGTACGCTAGAACGATCATATCCCATGTTGTTAAGAAATTAATATTTTACATATTTTCTTAATTGTTCATTTTTGTCATTTATGGAAATAGTCTTGAAATTTTTGTATTTTATTATATAAAATATTATGCTAGATTTGTTTCGATTTACATTAACTATACTCAGTTCGATATATTTTATTTTAATTACTAACATTAACTAATGAAATCTCTTCTAGATATTTTTGGATTTATTTCCATATTTTGCAGGGATACAGATAAGGAAAGTGAAAGTCAAACATGAGCTGAACAAGGAAAGAAGATCTTGGAGTTAAAGCTTGTAAATTAGCAACTAGCCTTATGAATGAAGCAGTCGACCCATGCCTTAAATAAAAGATCTTACCGAGTGAAGAGATTCTCGCAATCAGATCCAAGTTTCTCAAGGATCTTGCAAGTATACGCTTTGCATACTAGGATGTTTGAACGTATAATAGTGTGTGCTCGTGAAGGAATCAAGATTCACAAGGTTCTGGTGCAAGATACATATGGGATTACTTTTCGTATCCGGTGGTGAATTGGAGAGACCTGAAGAACGAAGAAGAAATTAGTATCTAAAATAGATTTATTTGAAATTGAGTCCAAATTCGAACATACTTTGCCCACAAATATTGAGGGTCTATATATACCTAAGTATTTCATATAGCTCGACACTGTCTTGAGAGAGCATTGAGTCTTAGAGTCAAAACACTCAATTTTTCTTATATTTTATTAACACATGCATACTTTGTTTTAAATTATGGTTGTACCAGGAGGCACAAACTTGTCACGAGTCGGGACACTTGATAAGCACAATGAAGAATTCTAAATCTGAAATTAATTCAGGGGGTTTCAGTAGTTCTTAAAAGGGTGTGATAGAGTTTAGTTGATAGAATATGAAGGAGAATCGAGTCCAAACTTATATCATTGTAAGGGATTGCAGTACTTGTTTTTAATAATGAAGATATGACGAAGTTGGATAGCTCAAGTGGCAGAGCATCTACTACTTAGACTTTTGGTCATAGGTTCGAGTCACCTTGGGGGGAGGGGAGGGTTTTTTCTTTGTTCTTAGATTAGGAGAAAAAATTTTAAAAATAATGAAGATATGAGGGGGGGTAGTTTTCTCCTCCATAAACTTTTAAACAAGTTTGTTCAATGTATATTCTATTTATTTACTTTATTTCAATACCTTCTTATTGATTTATTTTTTAAAATGTTCTAACATCTATTCTTGAATACTATAGAGTGCAATTTGATGCGACTATTCACCGTTGTCTATGTTATACTACCTTGTACGAACATCAGGCAATGCATACTTATGCCATTTTTCACATGTTAAGGACAAAATGGTGAAATATTCTAAAGCCATGCAGTCTATAGGCAGATGCATCTAGTTCTTGCTAGAGAGGCTAGAGGGAACCACTATTAATGATGTCAAAAATGAGGAAGAAGCAGAGAAGCAAAGGCGTGCAAGGCTTGAAGAAAAGAAATAGAGATTACTTGAGAGCAAGCCATTGTAGAAGAAGAAAGGAGTGGGCATAGAAGTGGAAGCAGGAATTTGAGAAGTTAAAAGCCGATGTAGAGCAACAATATGAATTTGACATTGAAATTTCAAACTAGAGAATATATGCTCTCTACATCTAGCTACAAACCTCCACCCTGCCAAAAACTAGCTTCATCCATCTAGCAACCCTCTAGTCAACAAAAAGCCACTCCAACTCCCACACTGATCAACGTAATAACAACTAGATTTAAGAACTGTACTGATGCATATATTGGCATGTTGCTAGCTGCAGAAATTCCTTTCAATAGGAATCCAACAAGAATGGAGACCGACAATTAGAGAATAGAAGAAATTGTTTGGTACTTTATGGAGCCACAAGGAAATGGTTATATTAAATTTTCTTGTGGCACTAAGGGCCAGACAGATCTCTTCAAGAGACTTTTGCAAATTGGAAATTTCCCCTTCTGAAGAATAGTAGCTGAGGAAAAAACAACCCCTGAGGCACAAAGATAATATAGGGACTTCGAGCACATTATGTACAACCAATAGTGGAGGTACACTGACAATAACCCTGATCTAGAAAGGAGAAGAAGGGATCAAGGTGAACTGAAAAGTCAAAGCAGGAGTACTCATAGAAGTCCAAACAAAATTATCCACTGTAGAAGAAGTATATGAGTTAATATGTTGTGTTGTGTTAACATTTTTCCCACATTCGCATTTCTAATGAATAGGCATAATCAATGAAACGGTTACTACTTTCTGCCAAAAGATTATAACTCGTGATCTGGCATTATGTTTTCTTTGTTGCTTGATGATTTAACTATCGCAACTAACAGTTTAATGTCTTGTGACTTTAAGATTTTATTTCTTTAAGGTTTTGACATCATCAACAAGGGAAAATTTGTTAAAAAATTATAATTCAGATTTTGATGATGCAAAAATAATTTGTTGTAGGAACTATTTCCCTCAAATTTATGTATTCTATAGTAATAGTTATGACTAGATCACTACACGAAGACAAGCCACTGCATGAAGAGATACCAAGTCTCCAACATTAAAAAGACAGTTAGTTGTAGGAAGAGAAAGCCAGTGGTGGCAAAAAGCATACAACAGTTCGTTGATAGCAAGATCCACTATAAGCAATACAAGGATAGCATAGAAGACGCTCCAACAGGTAGCCAGTAGAAGGATTACAACAACTAACGTCAGTTGATTTGAATTTGAGAGTAGCCAATAGAAACAAGACATAATCTTGTACTTACTAATCAATGGCGTGAAGACACGCAGTATAACAAAAAGGAAAAGCAAAATGAAAACTAACACATGGCTCAACAACTGTGATCTACTCTCACATTTAAAGCACAAAAATGGCACTACGTCGTACAAGAAACATTAACTGCCAACAGATTTATATTCCCTTTAACAAGATAAATCTCCAAGTTGTAAATAAAGGAGTTTGGAGATCAAGAAAGCTACGAGCACTTCTCATGTACTACAAGCACATATTCTCAAGCATCTACAAGCAATACTTTGAGAAGCCTTCTTAATCTCCAAATTCATCACTGAAGCGACCCACTTTAGAAGTCAAGCAAGAACGTCTAGAGACAACTTCATGTTGGAGAAGTTCTTATTTACCAAACTCTACCAAGTGAGGTATAGGGGAGTGAATCAGGGATTCAACAAGACTGAGAATTACGTAGAAGAACATGAATAGTTAAAGGAGTAGCCTTCCGAGGATAGGTGAAAAGTAGTTAATGATGTCAAGTCTAGACTTGAGCATTCTTTTAACTAATTTGTGCTACGTGAGCAAGATTAGTGAATTTACTCTATACATGAAGGTAGAGTGGGCGTAGAATGATTACCCCCACATTCGAACCACTATAATTGTGTGTGTATTCTTACTTCTTTCATTACTTACTTGCAAACTTACCTTCTTTATGTAACTATGTATCTTATTATCTCTTGAATTGTTTAAATAAAATGTTCTATGCATTCCCGTTGCATAAAACTTATAAGGCATTGCTTGTTGTTTTCGAAGGTAACAACTACTACAAGCCTACTGTTAGATAGAAATATACTGCAGTAACCTCTGCTGTAAGCATGGTTGCAGAAGGCGGAAAGCGGAGGCGGAGCAGTTTGGGGCCACCTAGCGCCTAGAGAATTCCTCCATTTTTTTTCAAATGAAATTTTTACATGTCTAATTTAAAGGTTTATACTTAAAGTAGACCAAATTTTACTACAAAGCTTCATGTAGTTAATTAATCATGCAATATGGAATGAAAAAAGAGGCGATGAAGGAACTCGAATTATGGGGGAGAGGGTTTTAACTTTTGTTTCATTTTTTTCATGCCATTGAAATGAGGAGGGCTGCATTTGGAGAAAATTTTGAAAAACGTAGAGGTTTATTTACCTCCCTCTAAAAATCTATCACTTCAGACCAACACTTTCTTTGCAACGTGTAATGACAGAAAAAATCATTATTTTCAATAATCTTCTCACCTCGGGGCCCCGAACCCCCTAACCCTGCCATGCAAGGTGGGCCGACTCTCTGGGCCCCTACCCCCGGGGCACCCAACCCCCTCGACCTCCACTCAACGCTTGACCCCTACCTACCTTGTCACATAGTAACAAATATCACCGAAATTTTATCCCGAAATTCACGCGAATTTTTTGTTGAAAGTTTAAAATCCGATAAAAAATGCAATGTTTTCAATTTCTCGCGTTATTTCTAAAAAAAATTCAAGAAAAATTTTGGTTATGCCGCATACTTATGGAAAAGTCAGAAATTATACACATAAAGGTTTGGCAGCTAAGATTCGAAGCTTGGCTGCCGAATTCAGTACGCAACGTCTTCACCACTGAATCACAAGGCACTTCTGTTTAGAATTTTAGCATTGCAAAATATAATCACACGTTTTGCAAACACTTGAATGTGTTGCATTAAATTAAAGTAATAACAGACTAATTAGAATATTTATATTAAGTTGTATACAATACTTATAATGAAATTATTATCATAACATAATATTTTTGTATTGGCAATACTGCAACACATTATATTAAGAAACTAAATATTGAATAGGTGGTTTCTTTAACACACTTCATTTTTTTAAAGCTTTTAGAAATATAAGCATAGTTTGCAAATGATAAATTGATACACAAAAGTGATAGCTCATTCTTAAATTTAGTATAATAAAAGTCATCTATGAACAATTTTTCATTGCTCATTCGATTTGAGATATTTCATAAAAAGAACATTGCAAATTTAGAGTAATCAAATGAAAATTAATATTAAATTGATAATTTGAACATCAAAAATAAAATTGAGCACAAGATACCTTAGAAATATAAGTAAAATAACTAAGATTCAAAAAAATTTAATTAAACGTATTAGATCTGGTTTATTCACGAATAATGCTTCAAGTCTTGTTGAGGTGCCGATTTTTCCCCATTTTTTCGTTTTATTCCCGAATAGCGAATTATTAATAGTGGCCAATAATACCTAAATCCGTATTTTGTTAATCTGCCTTGTCCCTCTGCGAATTATATTATATTAAAAAACAAAGTAGGGGTATTTTGGTAAGCTGAGTGTTGCTTATACAATTCAAAAAATATAAGATGGGGTAGATGAACCTTTTATTTTTTCTTTTATCTTATTTTTAGATCTTATAAATTTGTTAGAGTCTTATTTGGCTGAACACTTTTCAAGAGCTTATAAACTTCTAAGCATCTTAAGGTGTCACTCGTTTTCTCTCACTAGGTTTCTCCTTAGATCCACCGCCAAGCGTCGCCGGCCATATCTCCTCTCGTTTGCTCCCCTCGCGGTGGGTAGCTGGCCAATTTTCCATCGACGATAATACCATCTGGTTTCTCATATGACGGCAGTATCGTTCGATCCTCGTTTCGCTAATGGCAATCCTGTATGGTTTTTCATCTGGCGAAAGTAGCGTCCTCGTTTTGCCGATGGCAATCCCATACGACTTCTCATTTGACGGAAGTACAACCCTTGTTCCGATGGCAATGCCATCCGGCTTCTCATATGACGACATTACCATCTCGCTTCGCTGATGTTAATCCCAATTTCCTTCGCGATCAAATATCATTATCATGGAGCATCATGATGGTAAAATTCCAATTTACTCATTCATAATCGCATTCCAACACACCATTTCCCAAACCATTGTATGTGGGAACCCTTTTTTATGTTTTGCTTTTGGATTTGGTGATACAAAAGGTATCATAACCCCAAAAAAGAATAAGACGGATACATAATATCTACAACTGATGGTGTACTTTATTCCAAGATAACCATTTTTCAGCTGGCATTATGTCAATATTTGGTGTTTATTAAGATTTAAGATGTATGATGGATAAGGATTCTAAAAAAATAAAAAGAAAAAAGGAAAAAGGAAAACATGATTTTGTATGAACATACATCATAATAATAGAATATGCGATGAAAAAATTGTTAGAATTATTAAATCACCAATAATATGCTTTACATCAATTAATACATTATAATCAGACCTAACACACATGCTCCATACATAACCAAACTAAATACCCTTGATGATAATTCCAGATGGGAAGAATAATAAACTAGAAAGTGGAAGTATACCTAAATTTATATCCAATCTTGTGTGAGAAAAACCTATGGTTATGGTATTCCAAACGATCAGCTTCACCCTTAATCACTTTTCTGCAGGGAATACAGATAGTGAGATAAATTCATTGACGTTTCAGGACCATAACTCTAATTTATAATAAGGAGTTTCCTTTATTTTCATTTTGATTCCTCAAGAAATTAAAAATCCCTTATGATATCTACACTTAAAGCCCATGATTATTTAATACCTCTTAAGCTCAAACTTTTTTTCAGATTAACTATTAAGCTCATAACTTAAATCCTTAGTAAATCACTTTAACTGGACCACCATAAGACAATTATACACATTAAACTTAACATTTGTTGGCCAATACGTTTGATATTTTTGACAAAAATATCTTACCAATGCTATATTTCATGTAGCATAAATCATCTACTCATATTTATATTGTTATCACTTGATGTGCAAAAATTATATAAAATGAATTTAATTCTCTTAACCAAACCCGTGTCTTTAATTTTACCACATTAATAATAAAAATATTAAATCATTAATATGCATCAACAGTTTGTATTAATGTATGTAAAATTTTCCGTGATGGTCCACTCCGGGATATGCTCGATCCGTCTGATTTTACAAGTGATACCTCAACCGACCCATGGGTCCACGTCTGGTGGTTTGCCTCTATGTGCCATGCTATTGAGTAGTTCAGTGCTTCAACTAGCACTGACCTGACCCCTGTCGTCGACTTGCCTTACCCCCCTCCCCCAACTTCCTGCTGATTTCCCCATTCCTGCCGCTGCTCCGCCCGCTCCTGCTACTGTTCAGTCATCCCCTATTGCCGATAATATTTTCCCTCTACCTGAGATTGCCAACATTGAGGCCCCTTCCTTAGATGAAACACCCCCTGCACAGACTTGAGATTGTTCCTCTTTTTTTTTTTTTTTTTTAATGTGTAATTATCATTATTAATGAGAACGACTTTTGATTCTGTTGAATGGTGTTCTTCTCTTACTCCAATCTTATGTATGTTTTTCCGATTTCTCGGAGCGTAGCATGCCAGCCTGGATGGTGATACCGAGTTGAGCCTCATCCAGGGCATACTACTCCTCCAGTCACATATTCAGAGTTGTAACTCTGGATGTGTGACTCAATTCCAACTGGGGGTTGCTGGTTTTGTGTGGATCAGAGTGATCAGCTTTGTTCTGCATAAAATCGTTGCAACCAGGGCGATGCCTGGGATTACTCAGATTCAATGCAACCAGAGTTGTGCCTGGGATTACACAGAATTCAATGCAACCAGAGTTGTGTCTGGGACTATCCAAATTTCAACGCAACCAGAGTTGTGTCTGGGATTACGAGAAATTCAACGCTACCAGAGTTGTGTCTGAGATTATACGGAATTCAATGCAGCCAGGGTTGGGTGTGTGGGATTACGTGAGCTCCAAGTGAGTATTCAGGGCGAATAATGTTGTTCAAGGCATGCCTTCCATTACAAACTACGGCTCAAATATCCGCTTGATTTCAACCCTACTACTTGTTATCTTGTATTCAATTATTTACAGATAATATTTCTTCAAATTGGAAATGTTCCATTCTCTAGACAGAGCAGCTCCTACACTGTCTTCCAATAAGAATGCTCATTTTCCTAATACCTTAGTGATGCGATATGGTCCTTCCCAATTAGGTTGCAACTTTCCCACATGCTTCAGAGTGTCAACTCTTTTTAGCACCTAGTCTCCTGCTTTGAGCTCCCTGACTCTAACTTGCTATCCGAAAGAGGCCTTCGCACGACTTCTGTATTGTTCCATCTGTATTAGGGTTGTCTCCCTCAGCTCTAGGAGCAAGTCCAGTTCCTCCCTTCTCAACTCTGCATTCCTTTCTTCCTGGTAACTCATGACTCTGGGAGAGTCCATAACTATCTCCGCTAGGATGATTTCCTCTGACACTAGAGCAAAGGGGACTTCCCTATGGCTACCCATGGGGTGGTCCGATAAGCCCATAGAATGGACTCTAATTCATCCATCCATCTCTTTTATGCCTCCTCTAATTTCCTCTGCAACCTCGACACTATGGTCATGTTTGTTACCTCGACCTGCCCATTTCCTTGCGGGTGCTCGACACTGGTGAAACGCTGCTCGATCTTCATCTCTGTACACCATGTTGCCACCCTCTTTCCACATAACTGACGGCTATTACCAGATACCAGCACACGAGGCGCCCCGAATCGGGTACAAATGTGTCTCCACAATTATTTCATGATCATCTCTTTCATGATTCGCTCGGTTGCTTTAGCTTCAACACGCTTGCTGAAATAATCTACTGCCACTATCAGATACTTTTTCTGGCCGCATGAAGGAGGGAACTCTCCCACAATATCTATCCTCTACTTGTCAAAGGGGCATGCAGCCCGGATCACACTTAACTCCAGATCCAGCTTATGGATTAAAGAGTCGTGGAGCTGACAACTTTTGCACTTGCTGACTAACTCAGCCGCATTCTGCCCTTTTGTGGGCCAGTACTATCCATGTTGTAAAACCCTCCTTGCGACTGCTCGGGTGCCCTCGTGGCTGCCCCCTCACCCCTCGTGCATTTCACATAAGTCGTATTCCCCATCAACTTAGGACAAGCACTTTAGATAAGCCTCGTAAAGGATTTCTTGAATAACATATCACCAATAACACAATATCGTTGCCTGTATTTTTGCCTCCTCACCCCTCTAGAATATCTCATAGTAATATATAAACAAAAATGCATGCTTATATATGTTTTACTTTTGTGAAACACATGCATCGTTTTGAAACTATAACTCGTAGCTTCCACCTGGTTGTCTAGGGAATCAGTGCCGGCTCATCTGAGGTAATTCAAGATTTCGGCACACCAATCCCCTTCTTTCTCAATGGCGTAGATCGCCCCATCTGCTGGGCTGCCAGGTGCGTCAAACACAGTGATTTGTCTCTTCGGGCCTTCCTCCATCGTCACCACCAATTTAGCCAAATAGTCAGCCTTATGATTTTCAGTACGGGGTATTTGATGTATTTCCAAGCTATAAAATTTCTTCCTTAACCTCTCTACTTGCCGAGCGTAACTGGCTATCCTATCGTTACGTACTTCATAGTGCCCGGTACTCTACTGAGAGATCAGTTGAGAGTCATAATGAACAAGGTCTCATACCCTGCCTCGTTGTTTGATACCCTAAAGGGGAATTTTACAGCAAAGTGCAGGTCCTCGCATGTGGGCCAGGCCAATACCAAGCCTGCACTGCAGCCATCCGTGCAAGATGTGTCATCCATGAAAGCATTCCATACTTTCGTCTTTATCTCTATAGTTGACTCCTGAATAAAATCTGACAATATTTGTGCTTTTGTCGTGGTTTTGGGCTCGAATGAGACATCATACTCACTTAACTCTATCACCCATTTCACCATTTTTCCTGATAGGTCCGGGCGAGCCTTATTTCTAACCCTAAAATACCTTAAGTGTACGAGTGTAGATGTATGTAGCAGAAGTCAAGGTTGATCCACAGGGAATGGGTTAACATAGTTCGATACCCTAATTATCTAGGATTACCCTAACTAAACAGTAGAATTGGTGAATGATATTAAAATAGATTACTAATACTAATAAACCAAATTAATGAAGAAACGGGAATTTCCAATCAACGAGAATGTATCCTAGGGTGTCGATTTCAGATATTACTTTGATGAATGATTAACCTAAAAACTATCTACTTTTAAACCAGTTTTATAATTATTGGACGACACTAATTTAACCTAATCCTTCTCTCGAAGTGACTAAATCGTAGATTGATTAGAACAATTACTTTCTCGAGTCAATTAATCCAAACAACTTCCAAATGACCCTTAACCTTTTCCCACACAATCATCGACAATCATGCTATGTGTTATCGTCTATTAATAATTCCCTTCTCTCGAAGCGGAACTATTAAACAAGTAAATTAAACCTAATTTGCTAGATTAAATTCAATTGTAAGGATGAAACCAAACACATAGATAAATATCTTAAACTGGAGTCTATAATTCAAAGTAACAATCAAACGACATTGTAAAATCCTACTTTCTATCCCTAGAACACAACGGTGTTTATACTCATGTTTATAATCGTAAGAAACCATAATTCATAGACAAACATTGTTCAACTATAAAATAAACAAAGAAAGAATAAACCTCGAATCTTGAGTCGTCGATCTTCGTCGTGTCTTGCTCGTCAATCCTCAATCTCAAGCCTCGTACTTGAAAGTATGCAAAATTATAGGTTGATATGATCTTCTCCTTCTGTAAAACTCGAGCTTGGGGTTCTTTTTATAGAGTTGGGGACGAATCTTTGGGAAGATAGGATCAAAAATCCTACTAAAATTAGAAAATATTCGTAAAACCGGACTTCTGACGTGGCTGCGCACAAGCTATGTCGCGACCGCAATGAGTTGTACCCAAAAAACTTAAAACAGCCAATTTTAACGCGGCCACGAAGGCTTTTGTCGCGCCCGCGCCGAATGCGCATGCAAGTTTTCAGGTCTAACTTTGCCATTTTTTAGGGTCCTCTGTTCATTTTTTGGTTTTATCTCTTTCAGATAAAGTTGTATCCTTTGAATCAGCTTTCAAATGCTACCAATTTCACCTCAATCGGAGTTGTAAATCTCAAGATATAGCCAAAATATTAGAGGTGTGTCAAGCTGACAAAAAACTTCACTTTCGGGACACTTTTTGGCATGGCCGCTTTGCATGTCCACGTTGCTTTGAGCTTGAAACAACTTCAAAAAAACACTTTTGGTGCAGCCGCGTTGCTTGATCAGTGGCGATCTTCTATCCAGACCTTTTTGGTCACGGTTGCGTGCCTTCATTTGTCGCGGTCGCGTCGGTTTATCTCTAGACCGGTTCGGACCGGTTTAAGCCAGATTTTCCTTTCCTTCGACTTATTCTTTCATCTGATAGTCGTAAAGTACGACTTTTGGCCCTGAAATGCTCAAAATACCTTAAAAACAAGTCAAACATGTTAAATCGTCCAAATATAATAAATCAACACTACTCTCGATCAAATATACATGTAAATGATATCAAATATAATCATAAATCAACCTAAATAAATTCATAATTAACGTGTATCACAAGGGCAGGTTAGTCCTTACAACGACTTGGTGCGACAGAAAATACGACCACAACTTCTGCACAGCCGTCATCACTACCAGCGCAGCTTTCTCGATATCAGAATATCGCACCTCGACACCCTGCATAACGCGACTCACATAGTATATAGGACATTGCGAGTGCCTCTCCTCTCTGAGTAGGACCGAATTAAGGGCATGATCACCCACCGATATGTATTAATACAGTGTCACCCGACACTAATTTGGTCAATAGGGGCAAAGATGCCAAATGTTTCTTAAGCTAGTCGAACGCTGCCTGGCACTCCGGCGTCCACTCGAATCGACATTCTTTTCTTAACACCCGGCAAAACGGTAAACTTCTTTCAGCTAATTTAAATATGAACCTGCTTAAAGTAGTTTTTCTCCCATTGAGCCTTTGAATTTCTTTGATCCCCTGAGGAGGCCTCATGTCAACCACTGCCTGTACCTTTGCTTGGTTGACATTGATCCCCTACCCAGTCAACATAAAGCCTAGAAACTTCCCAGAGCGTACTCCAATCGCGCACTTAACAGGGTTTGGACTCATTCCAACCGCTCTTATTACTGCGAAAGACTTCCAAATTCTGATTATGATCAATAGCTTTGACACTCTTCACCAACATGTCATCCATGTAACATTCCATGTTCCATCCAAGCTGCTTTTCAAACACCTTATCCTCCATTCTTTGGTAGGTGGCTCCTGCATTCCTAAGCCTAAAAGGCATCTTTACGTAATAGTATGCTCCACACAGTACAACCAGACTTACCTTGGGCTTATTAGTGGGGTTCAACAGGATTTGGTGGTGACCTTGACAAGCATCCATCATGCTCAAAAGTTCACATCCCGAAGTGGAGTCCATCAATTTATCAATGCGAGGTAGGGGATAGTGGTCCTTCGAGCATGCCTGATTCAAGTCCCTGAAATCTCCGTACATACACCATGCCCCAGTCCCCTTTACAGCCATGACGACATTCGAAGCAATTCTGGGTAAACGATCTCCTCAAGATGCCTCAATGCCACCAATTTATCAACTTTCGCCTTTATAGCCCGCTCCTTTTTGGCTCTAAAATGGTGCAGCTTCTATTTGACAGGTCTAACTCGTGGATTAGCATTAACATGGTGCATCGCCACCACAGGACTGATATTACGCATCTCCTTTGGTCGGACAGCAAACAGGTCGGTGTTTCTCCTCAACGCTTTCGTTAAATCCTCCACCTCCTGAGCAGTTAGCTGGGCACCGATGTAGGTGGTAAAACCCTGCTTCTTGTGGAATAATTCTACATTCATCAACTTGCCTTGAGGTTGTATCCTAGTCTCCGGTATGTCTTCCAACTCCTCCCACTTTCTCCATCTCTTTCCGTCCTGGTCTCCCTCACGCCTTGCCTGCTCTAATGCCGAGGTCGTGGCTAGCCGGACGGACTCCACATAGCACCTCTGGGAGCTGAGTTGATACCCTGCGACTTCTCTCTCTCCTTCCCCAGTAGGGAACTTTATCTTCATGTGAGACACTCATATGACCACCTAGAAGTCATTCAACGCTGGCCTGCCCAGAATTACATTGTATGCTGACAGTGCATCCACCAGTAAGAAATTTACTGCCTCCACCCTCTGCCGAGGCTTCTTTCCCAGAGCCACTGTCAGAGCAACTTGCCCAAGCAGCTGTATTGAACTGCCCGCGAAACCAAATAACATTGTGTCTACCGGCTCAATCCACAATTTAAGTTTCATTTGCTGGAAACACTGTAGAAAAATAGTGTCCACCGAGTTGCCAGTGTCTGCAAAAACTCATGATACAATGCAATTGGCAATCTTTGTCGTGAGAACTAAGGCGTCATTTCCATGTTGTCGTTCCGACATCAAATCTCAGGGCCCAAAACTAATGATGGGGGTTAGGTCCTGGTTGTGGCCTTGCGACATTCCCATGACCTCCGATTGCTCGTTGTGGTTCGTGTCACGGAGATAGACTTTTTGCGCCTGCCTGAATCTCTCATTTCCGGTCCTCCGACGATCATGTTTATAACACCCCTTCTTGGAGGAGAGGGTAGGGTATCATCAGGTGCCACCAGTGCCATGGCCTTCTCCCCTCATGACTATCGATATGCTCCTCTGTTCCAGCTGACTGCGCTGCTAATATACTAACTCCTTAAGGTGTCTTGCACGAATGAGGCACTCGATTTCATCCTTGAGATGGTAACAGTGGTCGGTGTTGTGCCTATATTCATTGTGGAATCTGGATTATAGTTTGGATATTGGCCTTCGGGATGGTTAGGGCGATTGGACGGATACTCCATGGCCACATGATTTCCCGCTATGTTCAAAACCTCTTCTCTGTTTTTCTTTAATGGGGTATAGCTCTCGTAACGAATTCCTCCCTGCTTTGTATGGGGGAAAATGTGTGGCTTCCTTTCGGGAACACTTGCTATGGCTCGGGGTCTATCATTGCCCGTGCCTTTATCTGACCTAAGTTTATCAGGCTGGTCATGCCTGCCATTTGCATGCTCAATGCCCCTCTTGGTTGTCATAATATCCTCCAAGTTGATGATTTTTTTTGCCCTACTCAACAACTCTTCAAAACCCAGGGTTGGCTTTTTAGCCTATGATATGAAACAGATCTCCTACTTTTAACCTTTCATTAGAGCATTAATTTTCACCTCTGATGTAGCCTGAGGTATTTGCAAGGCCTTCCTGTTGAACCTCCGGATGAAATCCCTTAACGTCTCATTATCGTGTTGTCTTAGGTTAAAGAGGGAGAGGAGTGTCTTATGTTTCCTTCTGGCACTGGCAAACTACTAGAGGAACAACGTGCTGAACTCTAGAAAGTTTGTACTGACCCGAAGGTAGCTGTCCAAACCATTGGTGGGGCGTCTTTGACAAAGTTGCCAAGAACGCATGGCACTTGACCCCATCCATGTATCCGTGCAGCAATGCAGAATTCTCGAAGCGAAAAAGTGGTCATTTAGATCAGTAGTTCTATTATATTCAAACGGAAGCTGCTTGAACCCCGAAGGGAGCTCGCCATGCAGTATCTCCCTCGCAAATTGATAGACAGTCAATCGTCTCTCTTTCTTCCCGGGGTCCTCCATCCTTTTCTTCATCCAACTGACCTCCTGTGCCAGGGCTTCAAGCTTGTCCGTGCTATCTGCGGAATCACCTACCTCTTCTCTACTTCGGGTCTCCCCAGATTGGTTTCGCCTAGTGCGTGCTACCTGGCCCTTCTTCCTCCCCGCTCTATTCCCCACGCTCGAGCCCTGCACCTGCTGCTCCTGAGCGCGTGATACTTTCCTCTCTAAACAGGGCGATAAGGGTGGAGGTATGGGAGGAGGGGCATACGACGGAGGCGGCGCAATTCTTGTTGTCGACTCCTAGTTAGCCATCATAGTACGCACCAAGGTGTCTATATAAACGCGGAGCTGCTCAGCTCCAAGGGTAAGTGTGTGCCTTGGGTATTTTGTGATATGCCACTAAGGGGCATCCGCTCCACGTCCCTGTGGAAACCCTCCGCTGCCCGATTCATTTTCTCCTCAAGGTTCTAGGCCATAGTTGGGTTTTCCCTTCCCATCATGTTCAGGAGATAATTAGGGAGATAGGAAAAATGCAAAAAAGCCAACGGAGGGGTGAGGTGGTCTCCGAGGGGAAAAATAGCAGAAAAATGGGGGGTCATGAAATCACCATGGATCAAACTATCCTTGCTTACTAAAACCTGGTAACCATCCCGAACCCCCTGCACATACTAAACAAAAGTAATGGTAAAATCCTAGCACCTCACATCATATACTTATAAACTTCTCCATAGACGGCGCCATTGATATATGCGAGAGTGATTCAGTTTAGCGATCATAACAACAAGAGTCTATTAATCGAAAATACTCTGATAATAAATGATGAAACCAAACAGAATATGATCAAGCAGATAAGGGGTGGACATCAGCTCATCTGTGAACTTGTCCGGAAAAACCGTTCAAAAAGTTTATTTTCGAATAGCCTTTCTTTATCGCAAACGTACGAGATCAGACAGAGGTAGTAATAAGTCAAACCACAAGGAGGACATCCGTGTGAACTACTCGAGCCATAATTTCTTAAGTTCAGCGAATTGGAATTGAGAGTTGATTTTTACTAAAACATAATCAAAAGATAGAAACAGATAAATGGTGAAAAATGCTTCCCAAAACTCGATTTCACCCAATTTTGAGGGGTCAATGTCCAAACACAATCAAGTCAAGGTAAAAAGAGAATAATTAGTTGAATTCCTACCTAAATAGTATCTCAATATGTAAAAATTCCGGAATATAGTTTAGGTTCCATATCCCCCTAGAGTTGGAGAATATAGGGTCCTATAAAGAATACCTAAATGGATAGCAAACAAAGTCAACCCCGGGTTACCGATTAAGTAAACTAAAATAATCTAGTGTGGCTTCTCCTACATTATAGACCGATGTAGGGGTGAGATCTCTCTACACACACAACTAAACTACCGTCGTTTATCCCAACCGATACTTCTTAGGCTCTATTCCCCCTTTCAATAGGTCTTCTCCTCCATAGGTCTCCGTCCTATAAATCGTGTTTTAATTGATTTGAGTTCACGGAGTAAATTTCCTTCCCTAATAATCTAAGGCACAAAAATCCAACCCTAAGCTCATTTAAGATCAAATCGGATTCCCTCGAAAGGGTGGAAAACCCTAGACTAGGTTCCAAATCATCCTTTCTTAGATGCACAATCATACAAAAGAAGGCTAAATTATCGAAAGCTCCAGCCACCGAGTCAAACCTATAATCAAGTCTAATTTTATATGAAAATCATAACAAATCAATTAAATCCAAACCCTCGGTTACCAATCCCAAATTAAATCAACCATCAAAATAACATGGACATCAACCCCGAAACTCAGGCTACTCCCTTGCTTTGGGAAAGAAGAAGAAATACTCATGAATCATCAATACTAACCCAATAAATATCATCATCAAGCAAGAAAATAAAATAAAATAAAATAGAGAGAGATAGGGATAAGAAAAGCTTATTGATGATAATAATCGGGAAGTCTTCGATAAAACCTCAAGGTGCTCACCTCCTTGGAGTATTTCTTACAATTTCACCAAGAACCCTAGTTCCCCTCTTTAAGAGAGAAGAAACCCTAATCGAAAATCTGTAAAATGCAAGTAAGAAGTAAAGTCTAACCCTAATGATGATTGGAATAAAAGGGGGAGAGGGTATTTATAGACACCCACTCCCCACACATACAAGGATAATAAATCTGCTAAAAATTCCCTAAGAAATAAGGATAAAATAGTCAAAAGCAATTTAGAACACAAGGGATTATAAGTTGTTGGTCGAACCCCCTTCCGCACACTTGACTAGAACTTCACGTGAATTATGAAAAGAATTGGCTCGGAACTGGCTCATAGTACAAATATAAAAGTTGTAGATCTTCATCTTGGCTACACGTGGCTGCTTGAATTGCTCAAATCGGAGCTCGAACGAAGAAGTTACGGCTAAAAAAGAACACTGCACGAAACAAGGGAAGGCCAGCCGCGAACTGCCGGAACCGCTGCCGGTCCGGCAGCCAGGCCAGTAGTGTGAGCGGCTGATATTTTTGTCTTGCACTGGACCAACTGCCGGTGGTCCTGCCGGTCGGGCAACTGGTCCAGTTGTGACTACGGTTGTTGGCCAGTTGCTCCTGTTTTGCACCTTCGTCGCCCATCGCCGTTTTGGAGCCCTTCTTCTCATTTTCTCAATTCGACCCCTTCATGACTTTTATTCGTGACTCGACGAACTTCGATTTGAACTCTTACCAGGTCTGATTCGGGTTTGTTTGTGCCTCGGTTTACTAGTTTGAACATTAAGTATGTGCGATCGCCCTCGTCTCCTTCCTTCTTCAATTTGGGGCTTTTCTATCCATCTTCTCAGACCGAGTTCTTCACGAACTTTTCTCATGGCTTGATGATCTTTAATTTAGGCCTGATCCCGACCCATTTGGGCCTCATGATGCAGGCCAAAGTGTGAAAATGGACTCGAACAATCTTCTAAATTCCTCTGAGTTTTCTAACCTTCAAAATATGACTCAAAAACACCCAAAAGCGCATCAAATCATATTACAAAGGATCAACTCGGAAATGTAATAAAACACAAAATCGCACGTGAACATAGCAATTACTAATTCTTCACAAAATATGAACATGAAAAGTACAAGAAAAACGGTAGTTTTTACATTCATCATCCCCACAAACTTAAGCCTTGCTCGTCCCCGAGCAAGTTAAACAATTAGGCACATAAGAAAATGAGAGTTAGGAAGGTATTGGAATCCTCTTTTTATGAATTTCTCTTTTCATTAAGTACTTTTCCACTTTTTAGTTCACCATTCTTGCCTAAATCGATTTGGTTCCAAGATTTGATGAACGAGTAGGGGAATATAAAGGTATAGAAATTTGGAAAGGCACATAGTATTTTATTTCACTTAGTACCCAAGATCATGTGCTAAGAGCCCTACTTTCAACCCTAAATGTGCAATTATGTGGTGATGTTGGACGACTCATTATCCTTCAAAATCCTCGACCCTAAGTGATTCGAGTCGGTTCTTTTTAGGAAGACGCCACGCACTCACCCAGTATAGGCGTTGCGGCTCTTCTCCCTCGAGCCAGCTGATTTTTAATTTTTATCTTTTTATTTCTCCTTTTTCCACCGGGTTTCGTCTAAAAGAATAAAAAAGGGCAATTCTAGCTTTTGTCTTTACATTATGATACTCTTTTCGAGTTACATGATATTTTCAATGACTTCAACGCTCAATTTTTCAATTTGAGCTTTTCTCTCTTTTTTCCTGCTACGTTTCATACAACGTGGATTTTTTTTTCTTTTTTACATTCTTAGCTCAACAAATGGAGTATACATTTATCACTAGAATTTAGCATAACAATGAAATGCAATGACTCAACCCGCGATCTATACCACCTTATAACTCCTCCTACATTTCTTAATGTTTCTACCACTTAAAGCCTATTCATTTTATTCTTCACGAGTTCATCCTTAGTCGTGTAGTATTTATCTTAGGAATGAAGAAATGCCCACAAGCAACATAACTTTCGGGATAAGTTATTTTATGAACTCATGCAATCCTCCTCGCTATATCTAAATATTCACTTACCCTTAAATCTCGTCAACCGATTAATCAAAAATTTATTTTTAGGCAGGGACCCTCTAGTGTCATGTACTCAACTTATAGAGTTTTAAAAAAATTTGGAACACAACATCGGGGTTTCTAGTCCTTCTTCCTCATCCATCACAAGACAAATCAACTCAAGAACGAATTCTCAAGTGTGTTATTCGCAAAAGCAATAAAAGCATAAACAATAAAGTCGTGGAATGGCATAGATCAAGAATTATAGAGTTTCATATGACAAGAGGAGCATCCTCAAAAGCACATAAGAAATGACAATCCTTCCATTCCCCCCAAAAACTTGGGTGAAATTCTCGAGTCCAAGTAGCGAGGAGGTTGGAACTCATGTCTCAATCAAAACTTGCATAGAAATGACAACCATTTCCTCCTCCCCACAAACTTAGGTGAACTTCTCAAGCCTAGTTTGTTAGGGAGATGGAAAAAATGTGTAAGCTCTAAAAGAGTAGTAAGTATCGAGTTTACAAATCATGCATACCACAGGGTCATCACTTCCAAATCTATACCATGGAAACAATCTCATTCCATATTTCATTTCCATCCCAAAACCACTTATTCGAAAAGCTTCAAAACTAACACTACACTATTTACAAGCGAAAAAATGAGATTAAGGATAGAAATGCTAACCGGAAGGGGGAGGATCCTCAACCCTTTATTTTTCTCTAACGGTATTTCTTGAGTAGGTTTTCATCTGAAGAGGTCTTCTACTCGACTCGGATTCTTCTTCCTCAAAGAAATTGTGTAGTGGATCAATAATAGTGTTCTCACGGCTTTGTGGCCAAGCATCCATATTGAAAAATCCCGGAAAATGTTCCCTCACATCGAAAGTCGAGGTGGTCGGCAGAGCAATCCTCTCGGTGACTTCCTTAATTTCTCTTTCAATCCTTGCCCTCATATCTATGTTTTCCTGTGTTACCTGAAAAAAAGTCTACCAATGGGTGTTCCGGTGAAGAAACCTCTGATGCTTAAGTCAGTGATCGGAGAAGAAGGCAGAATCGCAATAAAACAGTAGTAATTAAGGTAAAAGAGAGTGACCTTGTTGTTTAAAAAGATGAGGCATTTATAATACCCTATCCCTTAGGGCAAAAGAGAGAATTCCTCTTTTTCCCAAAACCCTACTTCATTGAGCCTTCTTCCCAGGAGCCCATACTTCTTGATGGGCCTTCGATGGGTAGCTCTCGCCTCAGTATGCCAGCTGGGTCTCCCCTTCTGCCACACAAGGCGTGCATCCTCAATTCTGTCATACGCCTTAAACAGACTGACTCGTATTCGCCTTTCCCCAAGTCCTCCTTTTTGAATTGTAACCTCTCTGTCGTTGTGAGTCATGTTAATCAGTGCGGTCCTATAACTCCCTGGAAGCTCGGGCTACGCGGTCGTCCGCCCTATCAACCTTTACAACTCCTCACCAAGAGCAGGGCTGCACCTTATTCCTACATCAGGGGGTTTAGGGATAGAGAATGAGAATGGATGAGGATCCATTCTAATTTATGGTGCTTTGTACATAATGAATAAGTTAATCAATACCTCATTTTATTAACAACTTATCCCACATTATTCCATAGTATGAGTGATCCCTCATTCATACTCATTACCATTTCCATTGATGATTTGCAACCAAGTGGACTCTTAAATTACAAAATGCTAATCAACTAAATTAAAAGTGTAAGATAATTGGTTTTATAAAACTAAAATATATTTTTTCACTTGTGAGGTAGAATAGATTTACTCAAAGAACTTGATAAAGAAAAGAATCATAGTACCCCAGAAAAAGAAAAGGAGAATCCTAAATTACAAGAAGTCCAATATATATCTCATTTTTATTTATAATCATATATACATTTAACATTCCATAAAAGATTCCTCTCAAACGTTAGTATTGGTACTTGGTCATCTTCTTGTAGTATGTTCTCATATGGGAGAATGGGGAAGATAAGTTTTATATTTGTTTTGCTTTCCAATTTGGTATATATCCTTCCACAAGAGTTTTCCAATCTCTCACAAAAAGAGTTTTTTCATCTCCCTAAATAAGTAGTATTATAGGGTGTCTAGTTTGAGGATACAGACATAACTGAATTTTCCAACTCTAGTTTGCTATTCCCAAAGAAAATAAGTTATCAATTCTAGATTAAATATTTTGATATATGATGTACAAATTTAAATCTAAATAAATTTAGTGCTTCAATCTATACTTTTCTAAATGAAGTGTTTCAATCATTTGACTATTAGTTGTCTTCACTGTTTCTTATTATTGAATTTCTTTTTTTTATCTAAAAAGCATTTTTAATATGGTTCTGAACCTTCCATTATTTCAATGGTAAAAAGAATTTGTTAGGTCGAGTGGAAAACACGATAATTTAATTATATATCTACAGTCAAATTATCAACTCAAAATAGGAGATAAAACAAATATATGTGTATATATCAGCAGAATATTGATAATATTCCCCATTTTTATCAGTAGTATATGTCCTAGTCAACTCTTTGGCACCAACAATAATTAGACAAACTTTATTTATAAAATTGCAATAAGGATAACATGTAGATACAGTATGGGCATCTACAGAAAAAAACTTATATATGTAAGCCTGTAAGGTACTACAGATCCTTCAAGCGGGACTTAATCAATTTTCTACTAAAAATGTAAGTACAATATATGGTGGTTTATTAAATTAATGATTGTCATCTTAGTCAAGTATTATTAATTTAATTAACTGGAATCTAAGAAGGTTTGGACAAATTATTTACTCAAAGCTGTCAGAAGGTTGTTGGAGATCAAATATAAAATATGGAGCTAACATTCTCACTCTCTGTAACTTCATCTCCAACTCTAAGGGCCTTTATGTATTGACACAGCCGTTCAGGATTTTAGCACAGTCCACATGTGTTTGGTTTTAGGTTGTGCACAATATATTGTACCCAACTCTAAAATCCCCCAATAAATTATTTCTAAACACCAAACAACAAAACATCAAACATCAATCCACTAACTACCTCTTACACACATCATCAATCACACTCAATTCCCAATACAACTTTAATCAATTACCAATCATTTACTAACTACCTCTTACACACATTATCAATCAAACTCAATTTTCAATACAACTTTAATCAATAACCAATCATTCACTAACTACCTTTTACACATATCAAATCACCTTTACCACCTTTTATATTATAATCACCCCACAACTCAATCTCCAACCAACATAAACAAACACTCACTTATTTACCCCAACTTCATATTCCACTTTATTCCCTACAGCCTACAGTACTCCAGTCACTCACAGCCATAAACAAACAGAGCCTAAAAGTAGTCGTATTATTTCCCATCATCTTATATGAGAGGATATATAGATGAATTTATTTTCTACTTTTGTTTATTTTACTATTACGTCTCCCTTCATGCGAATTTTGGAGCTTCCAGTCTTTCTTCATGAAAGTTTTTGGGAAGGTTTAATTATATTTTCACAAGTGTCTTTTTATTTTTTAATTATATTCATTTTATAAGTTCTATCCATATACATTTTCTAAATCAATCATTACATCAAATTAAATATTTGTTTGTGTTACATCATTATCAATTCATCTAATATAATACAATATAATATAATATAATATAGAATAATATAACATAATATAATATAATATAATAATCTTAATTATTGAATAGGACTCGCCATTAATATACTAATTAAATAAAATATCATATATAATCACATCATTCAAATAGTGGGTCCAAATACAATATAATAAAATGAATTTCAATCAATATCATTTAGTGGAACATACTATTTATTACTATTCTAGTAAAATATCATAATTCAACGTCAGGCCTGTCTATGGAAGAAAATGGTCAGAAAAAGCTCTATGGGTATCTTCACCTTTTTAGCAACAATAATCAAAATGTATCTTCGCATTAAAGCAGGATAAAATTAACTTAAGTGAAGGGTCACTCCAACCCCTTTACTTGAAGAAGAAATTGTTTGTGAGTGTTGGGCCAGCACCTGGTAGTCCGTCTGACTCCCCTCCGTTGAGAGAACAATTGGCTAAACTGCTCCGCCTGAATGTGGATAAACTCCTTTCGCCTTACAATAGCAGGAAGATCCAAATCATCATACTATTGAAGAATTAGTTACGTCTATTTAAACATCAATCATATTTATGAAATCACATAAAATAAAATTCCGTAAAGAACGCTAGAAACACTAAAAAATAAAAAATGGGAATATTAGTCCTCATTATTTCGTGGTGCACATTTTGTAGATTTAGTTCTAATAAGCTTTTCAACAATGGTTTGCTCATTTTATAAGGCTTTTATAAGAAGACTTGTGACAAATTCGGTATCAAATACTCCCTCTGTCCCGACTTAACCTGCCTAGGTTGATCGAGCATGGAGCTCAAGAAAAAGCAATTGACTGAGTAAAAATGCTGACTTTTTTGCTTTTTGGACTTTTTTAAGTAGAGGGATTAGTGTGTTAACACTTCCCCTCCACTTTTATTAATCATAAAAAAAATGGTTTTCCAGAAAAAGCAAAAAACCTGAAATAAAAAATAAAAAATAAAAAAACAGAAAAAATCATAACACAATTGAAAGCCATAAAAACAGAAGATGGACCAGAAATTTTTGGTAGGAATTTTTCCCACCAAAATCAAAAAGTTTACATATTCCCACAATTAACAGACATTGGAGTTACACCAAAAAATTTCAAACCTAAAATCAAAATGCCAAATGAATTCACCTATAAATACAAGCATGCAATGTTGCCCAACAGTTTAGTTTACAGCAATTAAAGCAGTTTTACACCAAAAAAAAAAAGGGAGGGAACAAAAAGGGCAAAAATACATCTCCTTCAGCTCTACTTCAGATTGCACAACGTTTTCTCGGTAACAACTGTAATGGCAAGCTAAACGACGGCATCACTCTTGAAGTCGCTACATCATTCAGAGTTTTCGTCCGGACGGTCCGTTCCATTTGGCAAATTGCGAGGCAAGAAATTTCAAAGGGGCTGCCAATATCTTTTCCACAGGTGAGGCCAAGACCACCTTCATCACAACTCCCAAAGTTGGATGAAGAAGCCATTATAGCCATCCATTTCTCAAAAAGAGGCACTGTAAGGAGATTAGCTAAAGAACTTGAGGTTTATCCAACGTAAAATTTATTTGATTTATTGGGCTTAGATTGATATATATTTAAATCAAGAGGTTTAGTGTTTCAATTGGTTCATATAACTTTGAGTTGTTTGATTGTTTCTTTCTTGTTAATCAATACAGATTGATTTCAATAATATGATACTATTCTTTATTTAAAAGAAAAAAGAAAAAAGAAAAAAAAAAAAGGTTTTCGGAGATCGATGAAATTTTTTGCAGAACATCACAGCCTTCCATTTTATTAAAAACATAGAAAATTCATTTTAAAGTATGTCTATTAAAATATGCGAACGATTACAGATTGATTAGCCAATCATATTTGGAATGAATGCAGTCATGTCATTGAAATTAATTTAGAATGATTAGTGTTATTGTCTTGAACTAGTAGTACACCTGACACCAAAATAGTAACGAAGTACAAATCCACTAATATATATTCTTCCTTTTCCTTTTTAAAATGTATTCTTCTCTATAACAAGGTTTTCATGTACTTCGATAAATTCGAAATTATTACTCCCTCTGTTTCAAAATAAAATTTTATGTCGAAAATAATATTCTTTTGAAACAAAAGTTTTGTTTTCAAAGTCAATCTCTCGTTTCATGATTGTAAGGTAAACATAAAAAAATTTAACCTTATAAATGAGTTATATATGATCCAAAATTAATTATATGACAATTTATCCTTTAAAAGATCATAACATTCATCTAAAAACATTAATCTAACTATAAAAAATAGAAATTATAATCTTCAAAATATGGTTCGTGTTATTACAAGGTTATGGTATTCTGGAAAATAAGATCAAAAAGAAAAGAAGGAGAAACTAGAGCTGGAAAACAAATCGAGTCGTGGAAGCTCACTGTCCTTAGGACAAAATATTTTCCGGCTAGTGTTCACGGACTGAAGAATTTGACCCCAAAGATAAAACGATTTCCTCCTTTTCTGAAGTAGCACCACTATCAGAAAAGGCACCGGCGAACTAAGAATGTTCGTCTAAACTGGAGCTTATGCAGAGAAATGAGAATGTTGTTTCTGGTGAAAAATGTTGTTTTGTATGCATGCAGGAGACAGCCTTATATAGGCTTGTCGGGGAACAACTCCTTAATTCAGTCAATTACTGTGGATGTTACAGATTTGAATTTTAAATTCAAACTCATCCACGGTTGGGCATCTGAGCTCATCTGGCAAGCCCAATTATTTTGGGCTTCCAAAAAGATTATTATAAGTCCAAGAACCAAATCCCATGGACCGCGGCCGAGGCCTTCCCAAAGTCCAAGCCCAAGGCCCAAGCCCGAGGGGAGGTGGCGTGGCGAGGCCGTGGCTGAGCCGAGCAAGCGAGCGAGCGCCCGCGCGCGTGTGGGCTTCCAGTTGCACTCCCTCACAAGCATACTTGATATGCCTTTAATGATGAACTTTTATATTTATAGTTGAAATTAAGGAGCTCTAATTTCAATGTGGGATAATGACTTTTTAGTTATTTAATCATACACTAATACATAACTAAGTGGTTACTTTATGTATTAATTTCTCACTCATCAACATTTGGTTTTGAGAAATTGAAAAACCTACGATTATCTACTTCGTGCGTAGATTAATCGTGTGAAGTTTAATTCCAACAAATTTAAATTTTCAACCACTTAATTATAGCATTAAAGTGTCTTATCCACACTTTAATTTGTAATTAATTCTAACAATCCCCCACATAAGTGAAAATTAATGCATGCATGAATGCAATCTCCAGTCTAGACTCTTTTTTATCAGTACTTCCTAAAGAAAGGTAATTTGTGACTTTGAACCTTCCATATCAATCCATTGTCGGATACACCGGTGGTTTGGTAGATGTTAATCCTTGAACCAATCCCCCTTAGTGTGCACCTAGTCAACAGTGTTTACACAATACTGACTAGAACATCCTTGTTCTCACGTTTTGGTCTGTTTCGGCCATGGACCCTCTTTGGATTCATAAGTGTTTCATTCGAAGCTGCCCTTTACTTCACACTTATATAGGTGACTTCTTTATCGAGTATCCTGTACTACTATACCTTCATTGAGGTATCTCAAAGTCATAAAAAGTCATAAGACTTATCCTCTACCACCGTTACAGGTCTTACGCACTTATCTTGCGTTCTAGGGATGGAATTTTGAAGACATAGTCTTCCAAGTGCTTCTCCCGAACTTTCAAAACTTAGTTTTCCCATTAAACTAAGTTTATGGGATCTCTACTCATCATGGTTGGGTGTCCATTTTGATCATTCTTTAGATGGTGGGTTTTACTCCCATTCCCTCTTGCAATTTGACCAACTGATTCGGTTTAAACCTTTGGTCAACGGATCCGCTAAGTTATCCTTAGACTTTATATAGTCTATTGTGATAAACTCACTAGAAATCAACTGTCTCACGGTGTTATGTCTACGGCATATGTGTATAGACTTACCATTATACATATTATTTAGTGTTCTTCCTATTGTGGCTTGACAGTCACAACGAACTATAATAATCGGTACTGGCTTACTCCAGCATGGAATATTTTCTAAAAAGTTACGAAGTCATTCTGCTTCTTCACCAACTTTATCCAAAGTGATGAATTTCGATTACATGGTGGATCTGGCTATACACGTTTGCTTTGTCGATTTTCATGACACTGCTCCACCTCCAATAGTGAGAACGTATCCACTTGTGGAAAAAGAGTCTTTCGTGTCCGAAATTCAATTTGCATCAATGTACCCTTCAATTATTGGAGGATATCTCGTGTAATGTAGCCCATGATTCAAAGTATACTTTAAGTATCTCAAAATCTTTGTCAACGCTTTCCAATGTTCTTGACTTGGATTACTCGTAAACCTGCTCATTTTATTTACAGAACATGCAAGATCCGATCTAGTACAATCTGGTATGTACATATGTCTCCCTATCACTTTTGCATATTCCACATGAGCTACAGGTTCACCCATATTCTTCTTCAGATGAACATTCAATTCCAATGGAGTCTTGGAAGGTGGATCATCAAAGGCATTGAATTTTCTGAGTACTTTCTCTACATAGTGAGATTGAGTCAGAACAATTCCCTCTCATGTCCTAATGATTTTGATTCCTAGAATCACATCAGCCAGGCCCATATCTTTCATGTTGAAATTTCTTTTCAACATATTCTTCGTATGCATGATGATCTCATGGCTACTTCTCATGATTAACATATCGTCTACGTATAGACATACCATGATAAATGCTTCTGATGTACCTTTTATGTACTCACACTAGTCACATTTGTTGTTTCTAAAACCATTTGACAACATGGTAGTGTCAAATTTTAAGTGCCACTATTTTGGCGCTTGTTTGAGACTATATAAAGACCTTACTAGTCTACATACCTTCTTTTCTTGTCCAGGTACTACAAACCCTTCGGGTTGATTCATATAAATCTCCTCTTCCAACTCTTCATTTAAGAACGCAATCTTCACATCCATTTGGTGAATCTCAAGATTGTGTATTGCAGCAATCGAGAGAAGCACTCGAATAGATGTGATCCTGGTCACAGTAGAGTAAGTATCAAAGAAGTCATCACCTTCTTTCTGTTTGAAGCATTCAGCTACCAAACGAGCTTTATATTTTTGAACCATCAACTTTGTACTTTCTCTTTAGGATCCATTTGCATCCTAAAGGTTTACAACCTGTTGGAAGGTCGGTTAACTCCCACGGGTGATTTTGCATGATAGATTCAGTTTCACTATTGATCGCTTCCTTCCAGAATGGAGCATCTGGACTAGACAGAGCTTCTTTGATTGACTTTGGTTTATCATCTAACATATATATGATAAAATCAGGATTGAATGACTTAACAGTCTTAGATCTTTTGCTACGTCGCGTTTCCTCCTCTTGTAAGGACCGAGAACTACTAGTAGCTTCAACAGTTCTTTTTAAATTCGAGCTACTTCCTTTCTCAAAATTAACTCCTTGATTCGAACTTTCTAGCACTTTTTCTCTATATGGAGAGATATTTTCAAAGAACACAACGTTCCTTGATTCTATAATTGTACCCACAGTCATATCTGGAATTTCATATTTATGGATCTGAAACTGATTGGCACTGATGTTGAGTGCATACCCAACAAATATAAAATCAACCGTCTTAGGGCCAATTCTAATTTGTTTAGGTAATGACACCTAAACTTTTGCCAAACACCCCCACTTTGAGGTATTTATATGACGGCTTGCGTCATTTCCACAGCTTCCCCCCACATGTTCTGGGGTAACCCTGAACTAATCAACAAGGCATTCATCATTTCTTTAAGAGTACGGTTCTTCTGTTCGGCAACGCCGTTTGATTGAGGAGAGTAAGGAGTTGTAGTTTGATGAATTATGCCTCTTTGAGAGCACAACTCCTCCAACGAGCTACATACTCACCACCTCGATCTCTTCGGATTATTTTAATCCGGGTGCCTAGTTGATTTTCAGCTTCAGCTTTGTAGTTTTTAAATGCTTCTATTGCTTCATCTTTACTTCTTAGAAGATAAAGATAGCAATATCTTGTGCAGTCATCTATAAAAGTTATAAAGAACTTTTTTCCACCTCTAGTCTACACAAACTTTAAGTCACACACATCAGTGTGTATTAATTCTAGAGGTGTTGTACTCCTTTCTACTGAATGAAAAGGTAACTTTGACATTTTAGCTTTAACAAATACTTCACATTTTTCATGTGACTTTATTTCATTCAGTTTTAGCAAATCTAAATTTACTAAACGTTTTATAGCATTAAGATTCACATGTCTAATCTAGAATGCCATAAAAAGGAACATTCAAGCAAGTAAGGAGAAGTAGATGTTTTTTCATTCATTGAGGAAGTTACATTATTCACTTGGCGTTTAACCATTACATTCATCTTGAATACACCATTAACTACAAAGTCCTTCCCTATGAACTTGTCAACTTCGAAGACCAGTCGAAACCCATGCTTCACTAGCAAAGATCCAGAAACCAAGTTTTTCCGGATGTCTGGGACACGCAGCACATCCTTCAGAGTGAGCTTCTTGCCTGAAGTCAGCTTGAGAACCACGTTGGCCACTCCAGCCACCTCTGACGAGGCTTGGTTTCCAATGTGCAGCTTCCTCCTTGAAGATGCTTTGTAACTAGAGAACACCTCCCTGTCTGAACAGACATGAAGGAAGCTCCTGTGTCGACAAACCAATCTCTTGGATTATCCACAATGTTGGCCTCGAAAACCACAGCAGTGAGGTCCAACTCGTCTTCAACAACATTGGCAGTTGCTTTCTTCTTTTTCTGCTTATGTATCCCGCAACTCTTTGCCATGTGGTTTGATTTACCACAGTTATAGCAAATTCCTATAAATTTGGGAGCATTTGCAGGTTGTTTTCCTTTGCCAATATTTTTAGGTTGACTGTTATCCCGATTGTTGTTATCGGTTAGACATTTCCTCTTATTACTAGAAGATCCCCTCTCCAACAGGTTCGTCTTTGCATCAATCTAAACCCTATAATTGGGCTCGTTTCTCCGGTTATCTTCGTCAATTCGTAGCTTAAGGGTCAAGTCATCAACTTTTATCTCTTTTCGCTTGTGCTTCAAGTAATTCTTGAAGTCACCCCACCCAAGAGGCAGCTTCTCGATCAAGCTCGCCACCACAAATGGCACCGGAAGCTTCATGTCTTCAGCTGAGGCATCATGAACAATGAGCTAAAGCTCTTGAGCTTGCTCCACAACTGACACGGTTGTCCACCATCTTGAAATCAAGAAACCGAGCTACCACGAATTTCTTCGTTCCTGTATCATCTGTCTTGTATTTCTTATCTAGAGCCTCCCAAAGCTCCTTTGTCGACTTTATGTTGGCATAGACATTATACAACGGATCAGCTAGTCCGTTCAGTACATAATTTCGACACAAATAATCACCATGTGTCCAAGAGTCAAAGGCAATTCGTCTTTGCTGGTCAGTATCATCCTCAGCTGGGGTAGTTGGAGGATCTTCCTTCAGAAACGAGGCTATTCCAAGGGTTGTGAGGTAGAATAGCATCTTCTGCTTCCATCTCTTGAAGTTCTCACCAGATAACTTATCAGGTTTCTCCACAGTATTAGCAGGAGGAGTATTCGTTTCATTCGTCATTTTCCAGAAATGCAGTAAAGATATTTTGTCCTAAGATTGTTATTACAAGATGATGGTATTCTGGAAAATAAGATCAGAAAGAAAAGAAGGAGAAACTAGAGCTGGAAAACAAATCGAGTCGTGGAAGCCCACTGTCCTTAGGACAAAATACTTCTCAGCTATTGCTCACGGACTGAAGTATTTGACCCCAAAGATAAAATGATTTTCTCCTTTTCTGAAGTAGCACCACTATTAAAATAGGCACCGGCGAACTAAGAACGTTTGTCTAAACTAGAGCTTATGCAGAGAAATGAGAATGTTGTTTCAAGTGAAAAATGTTGTTTTGTAAGCATGCAGGAGACAGCCTTATATAGGCCTGCTGGAGAACAAACGAATTTAATTCCATTATTTCAGTCATTATATTGACTGTTACAGTAACAACCCACATAAATCCCTCCTTAATTCAGCCCATTACTGTGGATGTTACAGGTTTGAATTTTAAATTCAAACCCATCCATGGTTGGGCTTCTGAGCTTATCCGGCAAGCCCAATTATTTTGGGCTTCCAAAAATATTATTATAAGTCCAAGGCCCAAAGCACATGGGTCACGGCGAGGCCTTCCCAAAGTCCAAAGCCCAAGCTCGAGGCATAACCGTGTCCGTGCCGAGCCGAGCGAGCGCATGTGGGCTTCCAATTGGACTCCCTCACAAGTGTACTTGATATGCCTTTAATGATGAGCTTTTATATTTATAGTTGAAATTAAGGAGCTCTAATTTTAATGTAGGATAATACCTCTTTAGTTATTTAATCCTACATTAATTCATAACTAAGTGGTTACTTTATGTATTAATTTCTCACTCACCAAAATTCGGTTTTGAGAAATTCAAAAACATACTATTCTACTCCGTGCGTAGATTAATATTGTGAAGTTTAATTCCTAAACAATTAAACTTTCGACCACTTAATTATAGCATTAAAGTACCGTATGCACACTTTAATTTATAATTAATTCGAACCGTTCGTACCTCCAAGATAGTGAAATGTCAAATTAACCAATTTTTCTTTTTTTCCGCCGTTTTGAGGGAAAAACATTTACCAAGTTAAATGAAGACATAATTGGCAAGATACAATACAGCTCATAAATAAACAAAATGCTTTTGAACTTGTCAACTCACCCTACAAATTTCTAATGCTAAGTTGTTATTAAGCCAAATTAAAATCAAATAAAAACCAAATAGAAAACAAAACCCAAAGAAAAAATCGACAGAGAAGAAGAAGAAGAATGTGTGTTGTTCTTCAGTAGTTAGAATTTAAGGACAAAAGTTTGACAATCCATTGGTGTATGTCCATTTGAATGTATAGGTGCCGATATGATCGAATTTTTTTTTTTTTTGGAGTTTTGTATTTCTTTTAGAGATTTGATGAGTTTTGAAACCTTATATCTTAACACATTGCGTGATGTTATTTGACCTGGTTATTTGAAAAAAATTGTATATTCAATTATAAGTTCGATGTTAATTCAAGTCTAGATGTCGAACTAGAAGCACAATGTTCAAGTTTGGAGTTGGAACATCATCCTATGACCAGCAGGTTCATGCTAAACTTGAAAATAATGCAAGAAAACATTCAATTGATGTTTCCATGTTTCCATCCATTAATCCTTCTAAGAGTTGGGGGTGGGGGGAAGAGGATATTTCAAACTTTTAATTATACACCTTTAATTAAATTGAAGGAGTGTGTTAAAAAATGTGAGTTGCGGATGATTCACAACATCTATATCTTATAATTTTGAACCATATATCTTTTATGATATACTATATGAAATATTTAAGTAAAAGTAAAGTTGTTTTTCAATTGTAAGCTCCTATTGGTTAATATTTAAGTTGAAAAATATGCACTATTTAAATTGATAGAAATATGATTTTATTACATCTTATTTTATTATGCACCATTATGTTTCTACTACGTTAAAGTTGAACATTTCAAGTTGTGTTTTATGTTAAATTGTAATGAATTTGGAGTAATTTTTAATTCATTTAAATTGGATCAATGAGTAAATGAAGAATTGGGCCAAAATTGACCCCGTTGGACGAGGTCTTGTTAAGAAAATGGTCCAATTTGACCCATGAATTTAATCATGCAGCCTACTTGAATGGAGTAAATAGATCAAGAGGCCACGTGAGTGTTGGGCATGATAGAAGAAAGGCCGAAGTGGCCAATTCGAAGGGATGTTTTACCCTATTCGTATTTTATGTTAATTGATCCGTAGTTATATTTTGATTTTTATCCGATGATTTATTTGTATTACTTATTTGCTTGACTTATGATATTTTTTACTTTTTAATTTGATAGGGTCTGTCGAATTAGGTGTTAATTTGTCTATCGCTAGATTATAAAATTATAATTCGTAACTGTTGTAGTTTTATAACCATAATTAGCAAATAACGATTGATTCGTTAGGGGTAATACAAGTCTATATTCGAATCGAGCTTGCATATTTTGAGTCTAGGCTAATCTATTATCCTAGAACTTAATATGTTTAATGAATTAAACCTAAAGAGCTTATTGTAGGTTGTTCAATTAAATAGGGTTAACAAAAGAGTTTATTTTAGTTAGCTGAGATTAAGGGGTAATTAGGACCGACAAAGCTTATTGCCGGTTTAGAGTTAGAGAGTTGTGGAATAGATTACCGGATATAATTAATTAATTAAGTTGCACTACGAGTAGGGGAATACTAAATTGAGAACTGATATTGATTAAAGTCGAGTTATTTGCTTATTTGCTTGTTCAAATTCTCTAGTTCATAATTGTTAATTTAATTAGTCGACAAAAATTAGTCTCCCCTAATTTACTTTTGCATATTTAGTTATTAATTAATCCATCCACTCCTTATGAGATATGATTCTTACTTGTTACTGCTACTAGTTAGTAGAGATAGATAATATAATTGAATTTAACGTTCTTCAAACAGTTCGTTCATCAGCTATCAGTCAATTATAAAGGTGTCTTTTATAATCCCATATAATATGGAAGCTATATTGTGAGCAATGTTGAAAAACAGTTGCATAGCAAATTACTAATTAATATCTGAAGGATTAAGGGACCCTACACATGATTAGGTGATTCCGTGGAATCTGATTAGGGTTGCTTAGCTCTAAGGCCGGTGTGGACAGAGACTTTTGCAATAAGGATTATGAGAAACTCTTCCTTTTTCTATTAGAAACAAACAATTATTATAAATATATTTGGTTGTTGTTTAAAATACTAAGACACGTAATTAGGGGTAAATATAGAAACAAACAATTAATGATGTGTTTAATATAATAAGTGATTTATTTTTGGATGTGTTTTTTTTTTTTTTTACTTTAATTTTTGAAGAAATAATTAAAGTAGATATCATGGTGATGGAGATGAGACTACGCTGGCATTCATGGACAAATTGAATTATTTGCGTGTTTTAAAACCAAAGAATAGTTCAACTTAAATTATTACGTCTACTTTTTAATTTATTTAGATTAGATTATTATATTTGGGCTTTCTAGTTTATGTTATGTTGGACTTTATTTTATGTTTTGCATTAGGGCTTCGTTAGGATTGTTATAATTTGTTAGAGAGAAGTTATTGATTTCATGAATTAGTGAGAGTTTATCTCTAAGAAGAGTTTTATCTCGTTTGTTCTCAACACCGATATTTTATGAGAATAAACGGAGTCTGAGTTGGTCGTTTTGTTGTATTCACGTATCCCTGCGTCACATGGTAAAATTGCTAAAAACCAAAAGTGTATAGTGTTTGAAATAAAATTGATTTTGGTCAAATATAACAGTTGGAGTGCTTATACTAATTAAGCAATTTTTAGTTTATGAGTGAGAAAAAAACTTCTATTTATTTACCAAAATATCAAGAAATTGGAAAAACAACTATTTTATGCTTTTAACTTTTGGTCTAAAATCATGTTTTATAAAGCTAAAATTATTTTTCCAAACACTTCAAAACTTTTTTTAAGTTATAAGCTGAAAATACTTAGATAGATCAATTGCAGATAACCTCTTTGAAGACAGATTAAAATACAGAAATTAACCTAGTTTTATCGGATGTTAGGAGGATTTGATTTTTTTTTTTTTTTTGCAATCAAAACGTGAAGGATCCATATGAATCAAAGTTACGTGGACTAATGGTTTTGTCGAACCGATGCCAAATGTGAATTGTGAAATTCCACTGGAAGTGTGAATATGAAGATTGAGGAGGCATAGCTCGCCAGGCCCAACCCACACCCAAAAAAGCCCAAATCAGAATAGAGATTACAGATGTGACTGATACTTAATTTGGCCCAAACTCCATTTCTGAGTTAATTGTGAATCTCAACTACATAGAAATTTAAACACGTGCACATAGAAATTAGACAGTATTTATTACGTTTATATTATCACAGTTGATTTTAGATCTGAGCCCGTTTATACCAAAAAAATTGTGAAATTCAAGGGGATCGTATACGTATCTCATTCTAAATATTTAGTATATCATGATCTAACAGTTAGAGGCTATATAGAGCTTGGAAAATGATCCGGTTCAATGAATTAATTTAATCATTCGATATTTTAGGTTGGTTTGAGCCTGAAGTATTATTAGACCCCCAAGACTAGTCTAATAACCCAAATTAGTCCGATGAGGTCCGAGGACCAATCTTTTAAATAATAATGCATTTAGGGCGTCGGGTCTAGTTAGACTCACTATTTTTCAATATGGCAGACTTGTAAATTGATTTATTTCAACATATTACATTGGCTTGGTTGGCTCGAGCCGGACGGGACCGAGCAGCCGAAATTCCCGCGGCCATTATTGGTGGTCATGGATCAACATGACAAAAGGAAATGCAAATACATAGCCAATTACGTTAAGAAAGTTACTACTATTTGCAGTTCACGAAGTTTTTTAGTGTTGTTCAATTTTCAAATGCAATCTGTTTATATTTAAAAAAATATTATAATTTTTTAAAACACTCAGTTAATACCAACTTTATCTTTCTTTATTAAATTATTTAAAATAAAATATTATAAATAAAATAATGAAAACATTAAAAAAGGCTGTAACTCCCTTCTTTCTGCATTTGATGTGAAGAAGCGATAATCAAACGATTTGAACGTTATTTAATCATGGCGATCAATAGAGTGGACGTGGTTTGAAGTTTGTGACAAGGTTTACTGTGTGTTATGATTCCATATTCACAAGTTGATCATTGCATTGAGAATTTAGTTACTTTAAAAATTTAATCGGCTAGGACGTCTTTCAGAAAATACTTTAGTGGGTTGAGTATGAAATATTATACTTTTTTTAACTTGGAGTTTTGCACATCATTTTGAATTGTATCGTCTCCATTAGGCTTATTATTTGATTTGATGAAACCACAGAAGAAAGGATCTAATTGGTTTAATTTGCATTTGTTTGAGATTATATTATGGATCTCCCAATCTACATTCCCACAATATCTAAGATTGTATAGTCAAGGACTAAGCCAATGCATACATGATTTATTTTTCAATACATGATTCTATTCAAATCCTACAATAAGATGATCATCACAAACATATGATCATAAACCACTCCTTATTTCTCCTTACAGGTCTGAGCCTTTTAGCCCATAGTGTAAGATGGAGTTGGCAAGTTTATTACAGTGCTCTTCACTTTCGTCATCATATTAATACTGTTTGTGATACCCTGCGATCCGATTCCACTGTCCTTGATACCCTGGAAAGGGAAGTGGTCCGGACCACGAGCAGGAGCTGAATTTATCTGAACAGTTCCGGTCTCCATTGCATCACTGATCAAAATCGCCTTATTGATATCTTTGGTGAAAACACACCCCTGCAATTTAAAATCATCTAATTTGATCAACTTATAATTTCTAAAAGCCTAAGTCCCACAATTATTTGACTCCTACCTGAAGGCCAAAGTTGCTGGCATTGCAATGATGAATGCCTTCTTCTATGGATCCAATTCGAATTACAGGCAAGACTGGCCCAAACGGCTCCTCCCACGCGATTCTCATATCTGGCCTGACATGGTCCAACAACAATGGCCAGATCAGATTGCCCTCCCTCTTGTACTCTTGGCAAAATGTGGCTCCCTTATCTTTAGCATCCATTACTAGTCCTTCTATGAAGTTAGCAGATGATTCCGACACAACCGGAGTTATGTCGCAGTCATCCTCTGGTGGGCCAACTTTCAGTTTCGCCACTTTCGACTTTACTTTCTCGACGAGAGCACCAGCAACCGGTTCCATGACTAATACCACCTTCACCGCCGTGCACCTCTGACCACTGTCATAAATGTCAATAATGGTCATCAGTTTTAGTCTATTTCAGATCAACCACCGCTCGCCATGTGTTAGTTAATTATGTCACTGAACACATATAACGTGTGGAATAGAGGATTACAGACGTAGCTTAGATTTGGAAGCTCCATTTTGACATTGAGACATTTTTATTTAACAGATCAAAAACATAGTTAGGATAAACTCACTGTGTAAGAATAAGAATAATTAATACCTGTAAGAAAATCCTCCCTTGATTATGTTTGAAGCTACCAAGTCAAGATCAGCATCCTCAAGAACAATGCAAGCATCTTTTCCTCCCAGCTCCATCTGCAGAGGAATCATGCCTGCTTTCTTCGAAATCGCAATTCCAGTGTCACCACCAGTGAAGCTACCAGAAACCAAGAAACAACGTCAAGCAAATTTGGGATGTCACCAGAACGTTAAGACGAAACAAAAGATGTGCAGTTCACCTTATGCAGTTCACTCCGGGGTGCATCGTCAGAAAATCGCCGATCTCAGAGCCTTTCCCTGTGATGCAACTGATAAGTCCCTTGGGAAAACCAGCTAAGTGAAAGCAGTGTACCATGTGTAGGCAAGCCACTGCACCCTGTTTGGAAATTAGTTAGTTTGAGAAAACATGGCAATGTACTAATGTAGATGGTAAAAAAGTTACCTGAGTGGGAGGCTTAAGGACAAGGGAGTTTCCAGCGATTAGAGCTGGCCCAATTTTGGAAACGGCGAGGTTGACCGGATAGTTAAAAGGAGGGATTGCTAAAACCACACCAAGTGGAATCTGTAATACAATGAACACATGATCCCTTGAAACAATTTTGATACTATTAAACAGAATGAAGCCATAAAACACCTTAGTTTCATTTAATAAAATCATTTCATATACACGTAAACTCCAAAAATCTAAAATTGTAAAAATTCACCTTGGATGTGAGACAATATTTAGTTCTTTCATTTCCAGGAAAGCTATCGGATACGAGGAATGCACCCTCTCCCAAAATTCTAACTCCTTCTTCTGCACAATAAGAAATCAAATCCCCTGATCTCACAACCTGCATTAAACCCACAATCCTCGATTACTTATGCCGGATTACAATTCTCACCAAATGATTGATATCACTTCAAGAAGTACTACCTCAGTGACAGCATCTTTTGCTGGCTTTGCAATTTCCTTTACTAAAGCATCAGCAATAGGGGCTTTGTGGTCTTTAAGGATAGCAGCAGCTTTATGGAGAAGCTCAGCACGCTTCCAAAGCGGCGTTTTGGCCCACGACTTTTGTGCAGCTTTTGCTATCTCCATTACCTTGTTCACCTCTTCTTGTGTACATGCTGTTTGTCACATAACCAAATATACACATACTTCAATAATGTTGAAATTTTGTTTGATAACAGTTTCATTGTGCAAGTTTCTACAACACCAAACATAGAACATATAAGATCAATGGATAGAACTGCTTGTGAAAAATAGAACAAGATTCTGTTTTATAATTGTATTCTTTTTGTGTCCAATATTCAATAATTTATCAAGATTGGAAGTGCGCAAATGAAAACTTAGTAGATGTTCATTTCACTCTTTAATTTGCAGGAAATTTTGAATCAGTTACAAATATTATGATTGTTGAAATTTTGCGATTGTAGTGTTCATTTGTATCAATAATCAAGAATTCATGCAATATCAGTCAGTACCACCATAAAAAAATACTATTCAAGAAAGTGGCCCACATAAAAATATCAGACCACACGAAAAGAATTATCATGAAAAGAGGCAATATTAACAGACAGAACATGGGAATTATAGGACTAAGTAAGGATGATGATGATATATATATTACCTTGAACCTTGTATTGAGTCTTTCTTGTAGTAGGATTGACAATGGCGACAGACTTGCCAGAAGAAGATTTCTTCCATTCTCCATCAGCATAGTACTTAAAAACCTCCCCATCAATAATCTCTGCAAACACTCCATTACCCGCCATTGTTAGTCCTCAAAAAGCCTCACCGGCTCACCCTCAACCGTAGTGCTATAAAGAAAGAAAAGTCTTTGTTGGACTGAGTGAGTAGCTTTGGTTGTTTGGAGCCTATATGTAGTATTTTCTGTTTTTGTTGTTGGAACAAACTCAGCCACATTTCTTCATACATTAGTTTTAGACCATATCTCATATGTCCTTTATTTGCCTCGTTTTTCATTTTATCTTTTTGTCGTTTCCTTTTTTTAACCAATACTTAGTAAATAAAATTAATATTTTTGTGACAATGTTGTAATAACTGTTAGCGTCAATCTGGAACCCTTGAAAAAGATTGCAAAATTAATCACGTAACAATATCCATTGTCAATTTCATTTCCAAGCATATCACAATTTGTAATAATTTTAATTTTGCGAATTTTATCCTGGGAAAATTTTGAAATACACCTGAAAATTAAGGTGTGTGTTACGCATGTGATATTTGATCTCAATTTTCTACCTCAATTAATCTAACATGCGGTTCCGACTTAACTATTTCACATGTGGCTCACGATATGTAAATGCATCTTACGTAGCCTAATACTTGTGATCCTTGCAAACTGAAGGCGGGAACAGAACTCATGCGACGCCCGTATCAATTTTCGAACAAATATTCCTTTTTCCCAAAAGTTGGACCAAATGCGAGAAATTGAAATCGTTAGAAGACTTAATTACAATTTTCCGATTGGGTGAGACTGAAATTGCAAATGGTTTATTGTTAGGTGTAGGGATGACCAAAATCGAATCGGAACCGAAAAATCGAACCGAGCCAACTGAATTAGTTCGATTGTACATGTTTAAATGGTTCGATCCGGTTGAAAATAATAAAGCCGAATTTTTTTGGCTCGGTTTAATTTTCATTCTAAAGAAATCCGATTACCCAAACCTAAACGAATTTCCACGCCACTTTTTTAAAATTTCAGTATATATATATATATTATTTTTCTTTATACAGAAAATGTAAAAACTGAATAAACTTATCTACGAATCCTCTTGGAATATTTTCGTGAGTATGATGTGATAATCCCACAAGTAGAGGTTCACTAGTCGAAGATTGAATGTTGTAAAATCTCTTGTTCCGTGTTGCATTCTACATTGTTCTTGTATCACATATTCTAAGTACATTAGAACTTTTACTAATATCACATATCCTGTACCATATATCCAAACGTGAAGGCCCAGCAAGAAAAGCCCAAAACTGATAACCGAACCGAATCAAACTGAAAGAAATGCGGTTATGTTCGTTTCGATTGTGACTATGAGTCCTGTTCGATTCGATTAGTTAAACTGTAATAATTCGATTTTTTTATTTTTTCGATTCAGTTCAGTTTTAAACTGAATCGATCCAATGCTCACCTCTAATTAAGTGGTTAATTTTACAATTTTCTCCAAGAATCTAGGAGGCGGTGGTGGGAGAGAAAACTACAATTAAGGATATCTAATACCTAGGCAAGATAAAAGAGTAACTACATGGAATCCCCAAAGTATTTTTTGGCACCCCTCCATCTCACAAATATATTTTCCTTTTCTTTTTAAATTATCTCAAAAAAATAATCCAATTTTTATATTAAGGGTATATTAAATGCTTCCTTTACTAATATACCATTATTACCTGATTAACAAGAGAGATCATTTATTCCAATTAGTGTATATATATATATATATATATATATATATATATTTTTGTGATATCACAATGATTAATGTCCATCTTGTCAACATTCTTTTATGTCAATAACTGGCCTAAAATTCTCTTATGCTATACTCCATCCGTCTCATAATAAGAGTCACGTACAAAAAAAAATTCTAAAATAGAATCTTGTTTCAAAAGTCAATGTCTTGTGCTATTAGATCAAGAAAAAATTAAAATTTCTAATTTGATGAATTTTTTACATATGATTAAATAAGTTAGTTAACAAATTAATTATATGTTATGCAAGTGTAAATTGATTATTTTTCAGAGAATTATACTTATCAAATCGATATAAAGTAAAAAGTTTCATGATTCACCCCAAAATTATTTTTTAGATTTTCAGAATAATGAAATTTAAAATAATGAATTATAAAATAATTAAAGATCCTTTCAAAAATTATTTTTATTTATATAAATTAGTTTTAACATTTTTTAAATAACTTTAAGATATCCTAAAACAATTTCTCAAATTAAAAATAATTTATAGATAAAATTATGAATTTTAAATTTAAAACTAAAGTTTTTAAATATTATGTGATCAACATTAAGAAAAACCTGTAAGTTTAAGAAAAAATGTTAAAAATGCGATTTTTAACATTTTTTCTTAAACTTACAGGATAATTTTGAAAAGGGTTAAATACTAAAATCAATCTATACTTGGTTAGTTTTTATGCTTCAGTATTTAAACTTTATTTTGTACGATTACAACCTGAAGTCTATGAATTGTACAAGTTGCAACCTCTGTCGAATTTTTCCGGTCAAATATCAAACACATGACAATCACATGTCAAATTTGGAGGATTTTTGCTATTTCTATGATTTGTTTAGGCAAATTTACATGCCAAACACGTGACAATTACTTTGTTATTGTGAAGTTGCAACGTCAGTTAAATTGTAAATATGCCTCAACAAATCATGGAAATAGCACAAACCCTCGTAATTTGGTATGTGCTTGTCACGTATCGGAAAAATTCGACGGAGGTTGCAACTTGTATAATTCGTGGACTTCAAGTTGCAATTAGTCAAAAAACAAAGTTTAAGTATTGAAGTATAAAAATTCGCAAAGTACAGGTTGATTTCAGTATTTAATTCTTTTAAAAAATACCAAACTTAGGAGAAAATATTAAGATACTCCAGGCAGGGGGAGTAATTTGTATTTCCGCATTGTTTGGGGGTAAAAAGAAAATAAAAAAAATAGTTGGGGGGCGATTTATATTGTTTGGTTATTGATATTTGAATGACGTAAGTGATGAGAAGGAAGTTGCAGTATGGAGCACTTCTGTTACTGCTTACTGCCCATATGGCCATATCTTATCTTATTTAACAAAAAACAAATACAAAAATAACCGTCATATTTAATATTACCAAACACTTGTTTTTCAGATATAAATATGTTAAATACTATTTAATATGTTTGCATCCAAGAAAATATTATTTTAGCATACAAATATTGACGAGTTTCCTAAAACAAATCTCATTTCACTCAAACAAAGCATTGAAGAAATTTTAATTGAAATTCTTGCATGTAAAATATAATGCTAGCTCTTTCTGGGACAAAACAAACTTCAAAAACGTGATTCTCAATATGTATATTTTTTTTGAAGGTTATATCAATAATAAATAAAAGCTCAACTTGTCTCCACCCTTCCCCAAAATAAATGTTGCTTCTATAATCTTAAAATCACTTTAAAAAAACAAATTAAAGTATTTCTCTGAAATCCAAACTGAATTCTGTTTTTAAATAAAAATGAATGAGGCATGATATTTTGCATTTCTCGAGTCTCACGTGAGTAAATATCATAATAATAAAAGCAAAATGCCAAATGGTAGCATATATTTAATTGACCAACCCCACCTGATATAAAAAATATTATTGTGTAGGAAACACGTGCTCAACACAAAATAAGCTGTCTAAACTCCAAATCAATAATTTGTTAACTCTTCTTCTTTTCTGATAATTACAGAATTTAATCAAATTTATTCCACACTAAAATGGAGGGTGTTCCTGTCAATTTATTAAATGTAAGACCCCCTTTCTTTCATCGACGAACTTCTTATCTTAAATTTACTACCATTAATATAGATATATGTCTTTCTACTAATTATTCACCGAAAATCACACACACCATTCGAATACGTAGTGATAGTAGTAATAAATAAATGTCGTATGAAAAATTAAAGAGACGATATAGAATATACGAATTAGAAATAAAACCATCTTCCTGTTTCGTATAAAAAATTAAAGAGACGGAAAAAAGAAACTCATATTCATACCAATTCTTAATCCTAAAATCCTAATCACATAATTACTCCCTAATAATAACAAGACTAAAAAATCATAAGAATATATTATTAGATAAACTATAACAAATCAAATACTATATTTTAACTAAAAAGCTACAATCGACTCATATCATTATTTCCACTGGAATCAGGGGTGACAATCTCTAACATCACCCACCGACATAAATTTAGTGACAGAAATTCAAAATCAATTCGATATGAACTTGATTAATCTGACTCTGACCTGAAGCAACCCTAACTCGAATGGATCCGAAGTCGAACACAAACTCAACCCGATGAATCAAATTACCACCTCTAAAAGAACCAAATTTATTGCAATATTAACCATATAAACAGAAGGAAAAAAAAAAAAAAAAGAAATATATGTATACTAACATGACAAATTAAAACACAATGAACATAAGACCAAGATCTGAACGTAATTCAATTAAAAGAAAAAACAAGAAACAATTTGTAATTAAAAGCAAGTACGGACGTAAGAGAGTGATAACCTAGTGGTAGTTGAGCAAATTTTGTGGATGAAATAATGTTGAAACCATGGTTGGATCGAAGGAGAGCCACAAAATATTGATACCCACCTCATAACATTTACCAAACGGAGTAAAGATATATATTGGACCACAATTAATGGACCCCAACACACAGGTCCATGGATCCATTTCAGTAGGATTCATGAGTAGTTGGCTTCTTCATTATTTCATGTACCTAGGGTTATATACTTAAGTCAGTTTGTACTTTGCGAGTTTTTACACTTTAATATTTAAATTTTATTTTTGAATAGATTGCAATTTGAAGTTCACTAATTATACAAGTTGTTAATAGAATTATTAATCACGATTTGCATGCTTTAACAATTAATACACTATAATCAGATCAAACAAGTATATCCATCAATCACTAAATTAAATACCATCTACGATGATAATCCGAAATACGAAGAACAATAATCTAGAAAGCGGAAGTGTACTTGAATCCATATATGATCTTGTGCGAAAATCGGTATGGTCTTCCAAACAATCAGTTTCACCCTTAATCATTTTTTTGTTGAAAGAGTACAGAATGTGGGATAGAACAATTGACGTTTGGGGACCATAACCATAACTTATAATAACAAGTTTTTTTTTTCAATTTAGTCCCTCAACAAATTGAAAATCTCTTCTGGTATCTACACCTGAAGCCCATGATTATATAATACCCTTTAAGGTTCATAACTTAAACCCTTAGTAGATCACTTTAATTTGGCCACCATCAGACAACTATACATATTAAACTTGACATGTGTTGGCCTAATATGTCGGATATCAATCTCCTACTTGGGCTACACATGTCACCCAAGAAATGTGTATTATGATATTATCTAAATGAGCTCAATCCATGCTGTCACCTTTAGGTATTCCTTAAACAATCTTGTCAATGATAAAAATGATATAGGATAAAGAGGCATTCTTCAGTTTAAGCATGATTTATCCCAACAATAATCACATATACCAATACAACCACTAACAAATCAATCATGGAGTCTAGCATAGAAATTACACGAATTGTGATCTAATATGCCAATTTTCAACTGGTCATACCTTATTCCTGAGTGAGACCAACCAAACCAAACATAACAGAATGAAAAACTAAAAACTTTATCTCTGTACAAAGTTAGCCAAAGTAACCAAAATGTCCACAGCTCAATATATTGAGCAAACAACCTTAGACAGACTCCCAACAAATCAATGTATCCTGAAACAATATTACACTCATATAAGCGGTGTGCTCATAAAAGACAATGGATGGTAATCTGTTAGTTAGCGGATCCACAATTATTGAGTATGTCCTAATATGCTCAATATCAACATTTCCATTTTGTATCTTTTCTTTCACAAATAGGAACTATTAAGCCAATACAATTTGAACTTGTCACGAAAGTCGCTCCAAATCACAAGGATATGAACAACCTTCTCAGATCGCAAGCGTACAATTTATGACAGAGGTAGTATAAAAAGATATCGAACCCACTGGGAGGATTTTCAGTGAGAATCGACTTTAGCACTTTCAAATTAATTAGGTCAAAAGAAAATTGATAAAGTGGACTAATCTAATTAACATAAAGCAATAAATAAAGCAAGGAGGGAACCGATCGATAGGGAGATATTCCCAAGGCTCGGTTTCACACAAATAAGATGGAATTAACATTTTGAAGACGATTAAAGGAAACTAATATGAGTTCTATGTGGTTGAATTCTCAACCCTATCGATATCCTAATTGGGTGGTGAAGGTGTCGTATTCCCCTAAGATAGGTAAGTTATCGGGGTTCAATGTAGACTACCACCACGAATGCGATTTACAAACTCAATCCCGGGCCCCGGAGACCAACTACGTAAGACTAGAAGAGGTTAGCCCGACTTCTCCTGCCCTAAAGACCGCCGTAGGGGTGTAGTTCCTACACACACGATTAAACCTAATTTTGTCCATCCTATTCATGACCCCTCAAGACTCTAATTCCCCATTTGGTAGGGCTTCTCCTCCATAGGTATCTTGGTCTTGATTGATTTAGGTTCCGGATTGAATTTCCCTCCTGACTAATCTAAGGCATGGGAATTCATTCCTAAACTCATTTAAGATCAAATCAAATGCAATCTCTAACCTAGGTCTCGATTATCCCATCTCAAATGTACAATCATATAAAATAAGTCTAAGTTATTGAAAGCCGAGCGACCAAACCAAGCCTATAATCAAGCCTTAGTTTCATATGATAATCATAACAAATAAACCAAATCCAAACCCTAGGTTACCACAACCCACAACAAATCCTCTAATCAATCAACTAATCATCAACCCCAAAACTTGAGCTAATCCCGAGCTTCGGGAAACAAGGAAATTATTCACAACTCATCAAAGCAAAATAACAAGCATCATCAATAATCAAGCAATAAAAATAATAAAAATCGAAAATAAAGAGAAAGGATAAGAAAATGCTCAATCGAAATGCTCAATGATTGAAGATTCCTAGTAAATCTTTGATAAACTTGACGGGTGTCACAAGCCCGCGAGTAATCTCCAAGTTCTCCTCCAAAGACGGCTTCCTCCTTGAAGAGGAGGAAGAAAAACCCTAGTTTCTATTACTAAAAATCTAAAAACAAAATCAACATTCAATTTCAACTATAGAGTTGTATATCTTCATCTCGACTACGCGTGGCAACTTGAATCATTCGAATCGGAGCTCACAAGAGGAAGTTACGACCAAAATATAAAGACGGTGCGCTGAAAACTAAGCATGCGCGGTTCGCGGACTGCCGGACCGGCAGATGTGGCGGCTGCACTAGGGGTGGTTCTGGACCAACTGCTAGAACCACTGCTAATCTGGTAGGTGCGGTGGCGGTTGGTGCAATTTAGTCCCTCTTCGCACCTTCGTCTTCCGTCACTGTTTTGGAGTCTTTCCTCTCATCTTCTCGACCCGATCCCTTCACGATTTTTGTTCGCGACTCAATAAACTTCAATTTGGGATCTTGTTGGGTCCAATTTGGGTCTATTTGGGACTCGATTTTCTTTCTGGAATATAGAGTATGTGTGATTGACCTCTTCTTCTTCTTTCTTTCTCCACTTTGAGGCCTTTTCATCCATTTTCTTGGCCTGACTCCTTCACGACTTTTACTCGTGACTTGACGATCTTTAGTTAGGGCCTGGACCCGACCCAAGCCAATAATTTATGCGATGGTGTTCTTGGTTGAGCCGTAGTAGCATCGACTCTTATCTGCAACCACAAACATAGCAAAGACGATCTCAGACCACCATTTAGTGAATGGAAATATATATATACAATGCATTGTACTCCCTTTTCTTTTGCTGGAAATTTGTGCTCTAGAAAAGGCTAGCTGCTTAAAGTACAAAGCAGCTGATTAATCTCTTAACATAGTTAATCCCTGATTTGTGGTATATAATGGAAATATTTCCAGAAGAATCCCATGAAAATCGAAAATATTAAAGGAAAATTCAATGAAAATTGAAGAATGTTGAGTGTTTATTTTCAGCGGGTGGACTATTGTTGATTTCAATTAAGAAATAAATTAATTGCACGGAAAAAATTCTGTAAGATATGAGTTCAGATCTATTTTAGAAGTTTGCATGAATGACTTTGATAGATTATGCTGAAAGTGGGAGAGTTAATATTGATTTGAGATAATGGTGATTAATTATATTTTATCCAAATATATGACGGTTTATTTCCAAATAACGTGTTGTGCACTGCTGTCAAATGTTATCAACAAAAAATAATATTTCCAGAAATGACAAAGGAATTTTGGGCGGGAAATTTTTAAAGTTTCTATGTTGAGAGGTTTTTATTTTTATATTAAGTATGATAGCATGACAAAAGTTATTTTGGAGTGATTGGGACAACAACTTTAACTTTAATATGAGTGATTTTAAGTCAAAAGCTAAAAGTATAAAATAATTATTTTTTAAAACTTTTTGGTATTTTGCTAAATTAATATACATGAGTTTTTTTTCTTTCACTCATAAGCTAAAAGTTGTTTAAGTAGAAACTACTCCAGATATCAAATTTGACAAAAATCATTTATATTATCAAACACTACCTGTTTTTAATTTTAAGCAATTTTATAACAGTCTATATTTTTAATCACTTCTTTAAAAGTTAAGCAAAAGAAAACACCCCGTAAGTGTAAAACATATTAACCACCCCTTTTAAAAAAAATAGAACGCCGTTGCACAATGAAGTCGAATTTAAATGGACAAAAACTTGTTTGTGGTGGTCGCATGGATATCATTCCGTGAGGCGGGTCAACTCAAGTATAGTAAAAATGAATCATCTTAAATGGAGCGCCGCATTTTTATTATTGACTTGGGTAATTAAGACTCGAGCCACACTATATGGGAATCATGCGATTGCCACACACAAGACTCAATATTTTAAATGTATACTACACTGAAATTTAATTCATTATTTAAAATGTATATTAAATCTAATTTCGTGTCGCAACATTCTTTATTTTTTTATAGAAATTAGCTAAAGTAAAAATCCAAAATTAACGTGATAAGGGATATGTTAATTTACATGTTTACAGCCTAACAAAATATTATATGGTTTTTTCGTTATATTTATTTAGCGAAATTGTTGACAACAAATGTTTTATTTCATTGAAATTAATATAGGAATTGATTGATTGGTTACCACAGATATTGTCATAAATTGCGTGATTTTTAAACACATGCAAAATTTTCCATATACATTCAAATCAACATAATATTTACCTTACAGACTTGGTTTCTAGAATTAGTATATAAATTTGGAACCTGCTATTTATAGAGGGTTCCACTATTATAGTAAGTAGATTTTGTGGTTATGATGTATGTTTTTATCAAGTTATTTTATGTATTTACGATATAAAAAATGAATTTTTCATAGTCAACGTTCGACCATGGTTACCACAGAAAATGTCATAAATTGCGTGAATTTTAAACACATGCAAAACTTTCCATATACATTCAAATCAACATAATATTTACCTTACAGACTTGGTTTCTACAATTAGTACATAAATTTGGAACCTGCTATTTATAGAGGGTTCCACTATTATATTAAGTAGATTTTGTGGTTATGATGTATGTTTTTATCAAGTCATTTTATGTATTTACGATATAAAAAATGAATTTTTCAGTCACCGTTCGACCTTGGTTACCACAGAAAATGTCATAAATTGCGTGATTTTTAAACACATGCAAAACTTTCCATATACATTCAAATCAACATAATATTTACCTTACAGACTTGGTTTCTACAATTAGTATATAAATTTGGAACCTGCTATTTATAGAGGGTTCCACTATTATATTAAGTAGATTTTGTGGTTATGATGTATGTTTTTATCATGTTATTTTATGTATTTACGATATAAAAAATGAATTTTTCATAGTCACCGTTCGACCACACAAAGTCGAACACTTCTCCCAACGCACAGCCGTGTTGGTCGAACGGCTTTCGCTGCGTTCGCCTACAACAACTGCACTGTCTGTTGGGCCTCCTACTGGGCTACCTGATTTCCACATTGGTATGATAATGTTCGCTTTCAGCTAGCCACGCCCACATGAGTTTGTTCTTGGGCTAACTCTCAAAATGCTTCATGCCAATGGAGATACTTATTTCATTATATGCACATAATTTTTTCCTTATATTTTCGACGTGGGACTTTGTTGGACAATCCCAATACTGTCCCCACTGTGTTCGGCTCCCATTATTTGTTGGGTTATGTTTTTCTTTTGAACCATAGACTTGATTGAGAAAGAATCAGAGGTTCAAAAAGCAATCACGTGCACTTGACCATGCACACCTAAAAACTATGAATAGCTAGTCGCATCATGCTAGTAAAGACACAGTTAAACCCATTCAATTTGACACCCTTAAGCAGAGATTGTCTAGTATGTTAAGTGGTCCGGTGCGCAAAAGAAATAGAGACCCCCATTTTTTTATTGTTAGATTAAAAGAGGCCCCACTTTTTTTGAGATCGCTAAAATCACTAAAATGGTATCATCTTCACGGAGATAATTTTCATCATCTAAATATATAATTATTCTGAAGATGATATTTCAATAAGTAAATAATACGTTAAGAAAAAAATATCAAGTAAAATATTATTTATTTAATATTTTGAAAGACTAAGAACTAAAGAATAAGCATAAAAACTTCAACAATAAATATTGGACCGGATTCTTTTAATATTATAATAAAGATAACTTCATTGTACACATAAAAAGGAAAGAAAAATAATGATTTATGTTGTGAAAAAAGAAATGGTATTGGCCAAGTTTTTTTTTCCTAACTTTTTTTAGTGAAGAATTTTTTTTATAGCTATGACATATTCCCTCCGTCCCAATTTAATTTGCCTACTTGTCTTTTAGGTTTGTCGCAAATAACTTTGTCAGTCCAAAAAATGAAATTTCTCTCACAATCTCTACGCTCAAAATCTCCACCCACAATCTCCACCTTTAAAAGTAAAAGATTCCACAATTTTTTTTTTTTTTTTTTTAACTTCCGTACTTGATTAGAGTAGGCAAATTAAGCCGGAATGGAGAGAGTAGTAAATATTGCTCAGGTTAGGCAAGTTCAGTTCTAATTTAAAACCAAAATGCTCAATTCTATGAAGGCATTAAAAAAGAACTTAAGTTCTAATTTAAAGCCAAAAGGCTAAATTTTAGAGGTTAGACTCGACCCACTAACCTTAAGGTTGGAAGGCTAAACAACTAAGAATGCCTTCCACTTGGACTAGTAAAGCAACTGTTAATTTCGCATGGCATAAATTTATATATTATTATTGACTGAAATATACAGTTTTACAGAAAATTAAAATTAGGGGCCCTGGCTAGCGGGGCACCGGTGCGGTGGCGCTCCCTGACCGTCCCAGGGCTAGCTCTACCTTAAGATTATTACTCTATGTGTCCATTTATTTTATTTTTTTCTTGTTTTTTAATGTTAGTGTTTTTTTAAGATTTTAATTTAAATAATTTAATTTAATTTAATAAATAAGAAAGTAGATTTTGTACTCAATTAAAATAAAACTAGACTATAAGTTCGTTGAGAAATGATGTGAGTTACAAATAAGCGCCAGAAAAGAAAAAGAGAAACATATCGATCTCATTAAATTCTACATAACAAGAAGGGGCAGGGCTAGTATAGTTATTGTTTCAGCAAAATTCTTAAAGTTTTTGCCACTAGGTATAGAGTGTGAACTGCAACAGGAAAAGATCAAATTAAGAGCAATCACGAATTTCAGACGTAGCTTAATCTGATGTCCAAAGCTCCCTTTTCAAGGCATGTGACAGATACTTTGTTTATATATCTTATTTCCTTGCAATCTTTAGGATAATACTTTAGTCTTCAAAGATGTGGCTAGAAAAGTCATGCAGAAACTTAGATTGTTTTCTTGTGGTTAGGTATAGGAATACTTGATTATGTAACACATAGTTTTGGTGTAGATTAGCATACACATAGGTTCACAAATATGACACGTCTAAGCTATAAAGTTCTTTCTTTGGACTTCCCTAGAGCCACTCTGGGGGTGTTCTGTTCATTATTATGTCCACAATTACGTATAGATGATGTTTACAGATAAATGTATAAGGTAGCTAAAGAAAAATAAAATGAAATACTACGTATCGTGAATGTTCCATGTTTGTTCTCAAACAAATTGGCGAACAGTTTTATCACTTAAAATCAGGTTACTTTTGCTTGTGTGCTTTCCATCTCAACTTATAAGTTGGTGAGTCTCTCGACTGCATTTTATATGTTTCCTAGTCAGCCCTGCAATCTCCACACCTGATAAGCTAGTTGTTTAGTGAATGTTTAACATATAATATATTTTCTCCTCTAATTTACGCAAATAATAACAAATTATTGTCCATAATAAATCATTGCTTATAATGTTCTAGGTAACTAAAGTTGATTTAACTGATTTTATTTATTGCTAGATCTCTATGCATAATAAACTAGACGTCTTATCTTATATGGTTTTCTTTCATATCTGAGCTGCATTTATTGTTTGTTCATCTCTCTTCTATACTAAACATTTGATGCAGTTTTATGAATTGCATTCTGCATGGCTTTATTTTGTGTATTCTTTTAATTGGGATGATTAGTTTCATTAAGTAGCGTAAGACATGAAGTAGTTTTAAGACCTACACTATGGATTAAGTTAACCTAGGTGAGTGGTCATGACTTTGAGTCTTCTGACTTGTCATAGATAGGTATATGCTACTAAACACAAGCTAACATGTGGAATTACTAGAACAGGTTAAAGGGAAAATAGGTATTTGCAAGAATTTGGTGTCTGAAGGAGATTTTCAGTTGTAACTAGACAATAGTGTCACCAACTAATATCTACTAAAAAACAATGCTTGTCCCTTCCTTCAAGGACAAGATTGGAAAGGATACAAAGAAGATTAAAATGGCCCCTGCCTAAAGATGACATACATAAATCGAGAAATGTTCCTTTCTCTTTTCAGAATTCATAGTTTTATTCGATCATCTGGGATCGAATTGTTCCAGGGATTCAACATTGTTCTTTTGTGTTTGTGTGTGTGTTTTGAGCGGGAGCTGATGGCCGTACATTTTTAATATGATTCAAGACATGATTTCGTGTCTTTCAAATCCATTAACATTACCTAAAGTGATGTTAATACAATACCAATTTTTTTATGTTATATTTATATTTTGTATATTAATTGCTCTATGATATTTTCTTTGAGTGCAAAATGGGAGAGGGTGCTGGTGGGGGGTGGACTTCGTTTGATTCCCTTAAAGCATTGTGCGATATCCTAACCTTACATCTTTACTTATTCAATATAAGTACAGAAAAAAAAAAATCAAAGATTAACCTACTGTACTGACACATATATATATATATATATATATATATATATATATATATATATATATATATATATATATATATTCGATTGTGGATAATAATTTCTTTCCAAATTAAAACCAAAATGAATTTCATACTATATAAAAAAAGCATCTAAAATATAACTGCATATGATTGTGAATGATGTTTTGTCATTTAAAATTAGTCAGGTATATGCAGAAACAATGATAATTCTTTATACTAACCTGTTGTCAATATTGTAATCCAAAATATACAACACAAACTTTATAGGCCCAGTTTTTTTTGGCATAGGAATAGACATTCTTCTAATGTGTCAACCCACATCAGAAGATCACTGTATATCTGTTGCCACACCTCCGATAAAATTGGAGCGACTCAGAGAAGATGAGCATGGCCCTTGCATAAGCATGACATGCATATATCGAGAAATGGTCTAATTTCTTTATAAGTGATTGAATTTGTTTTCAGGGATTGCTCGACGGATTTACAGGTTTGAGATTGACTTTGTTTTTCAGGGATTACTCGAGGGATTTACAGGTTTGAGTTGTTAGCAATTTACTGTTACTTTGTTTATTTGTTTCGTTTAATATAATCGTTTTGTGTAAATAAAACCTTGTGTTGATTCAAAATTGTTCCTTGGGATCCTTGAGGTTTTTCTGGTTAGCGGAGTTAACTACTAATAGGTATTTCAATTTTGTTGTTATCTTATATTTTCAGTCTGAATTGGAACTTCGTGTTTGTCTTAGATTTTGGCACTGATGAATGATAAATTCAACTAATTTTTTTTTTTACTTTATTTTTTTATATATCACTAAAATGAAAAAAAAAAAATGAAGGGACTTGGGAGTTGGGAGGAGCAGCTGGATGCCGCGGAGCTACTCAGTGGCTCGGGCGAAAAAAGCCATTAACCTTTGTAGAGGGCGAAATTTGACTTTTGGAATTTCGTCGATAAGTATGTTTTTTAAGTAATTTGATAATTGATTTTTCATGAATAGAAAGTAAATAAAAAATAGAAGTATTAAATAGATTGAGTTAGAGTTATAAATAATTTTAATATCACAAAGCAATAGATTTTTTAGGAACCAGAATCTTCTAGTCCTTATTCGGTAATGAGATAAAGATCAAAGATGTCTTATGGTTTCGTGTAGAAACTAATTAATGAATGAACAAGTGACCTAGTTAATGTTAAAGTAGATTAGCGTATTTGCACTGGGTTTGAAAAGATAAGATTGAGAATATAACCTGAATCTCTTTTTTTCCATATCCACATAGGAGTTGATGCCTATAGAGACAAATTATTGGAAAAAAATGATATAAAATGAAATGCATCTCGTGGATGTGATATGTTCTTAAAAATATATCGAGGAACTATTTGATAATTGAGAATCAGTTTTATACGCATATAGTGGAGTTGATCCTGCTAAGCTGATGAATTTGCCACCCCTTTTTGTTGATAATTGTCAAAGGTGTGCCCGAGGCGCACAGGGTTTTAGATGGTGCACCTTTGTGCCTCAGAGGTGGGCACACGCGTCCCGTTGCTCCCCCTGGACCTCCTGTTATGTTGGAGAGGCGCGCCCGAGGCGTGTCTCTTGATCCTAGGGTTCATTTCACTTAAAAATGTGTTTTATGTATTAAAGATACATTTTTTATTCCTTTTGGCCTCGGCTCCCTTTGGGTTAGGACTAGTTTGGGATGGGACCAAATTGGACCTCATCTTCTTTTGGTGATTAGGGGTAGGACAAAATTATCACCCCTAATCCACTGTCTACTTTGGGAGTTTGGTTACCCGGGTTATTTCGGGCCTGGGTCAAAACATGAAAATTAGGACAAAATTCAAGATTCATACCTCTCCTCTGTTGGAGGGATACATAAAATCCCTATTATTGTAGCTAATCTGCAAAAAAAAAAAAAAAAAAAAAAAAAAAAAAAAAAAATCGAAACTAATAACTAGGCCAAAAAAATTACTAAAATTTGTATAAAATTCCTACGAAAAATAAACGTCCCCATCAAATTATTTTTCTAAACTTAACTGATCTCACCTACCAAAAATTATTTATAAGATCATGAAACAAGAATTATATCATAACTTTACTGGGTAACAATACTAAGCCTCTCAGAATGCAGGCAACAATCATAAAACCAAATCCAATTCAATTTCTTACGAAAAATAACAATGTACAGGGTTCGAAATTCTGAATTTAGGGAGAATCGGAATAATTGGAGTTGGAGTAATTTTCGTCTGTTTTGAGAGAAGATGGAGTGGAGTAGCTGAAAACATGAGAATTTAGTTGGATTAAGTTTTAATGGAAATGGGTCTTATTGGCATTTCACTAAAAAAAGGTGAGTGGGTGGCAAAAACTATATCATGTTTTATACTTGAAAGGAGACAATGGATAATAAATCCCTCATGAATCTCAACCCCAACTTGTCATAGAGTTAGTCCCATCCCAAACTAATCCTAGCCAAAAGTAAACGAGGCCTTTAGGATAAGATGGGGGTTAGGACTTTAGAGGGATTTCTTATCCCTTGTCTCCTAAAGAAGATGAAACAAGGAATTGTTTTTTGTCACCCATCCATTTTTGTTAGTGAAATTCCATTAGCACCCCTCTCAATTAAAAAAAATGAAATTAATTCTCTAGTTTTCATATTCCCTTCTTCATTTTCTCTTCTATCGGTGGAACTAAGTGGTCCAAACACCATGATCGCCGATAGATGCAACCGTACTCCTGCGCCCATCCACCAACAGCCGCTGGTTCGGTCTTCGTCTCAACTTTCGAACCACACAATATGACTTCACTACAAGAAAAATAATTGATTGCGACGGAAATTTCCGTCACTAAACTGAAAAATTCCGTCACAATGAATGAATAGTGACGGATTAGTGACGGAAATGTTTTGTTACAAAAACCTTTGTCACTAAACCGATAATGACGGATTTTTTATTCCGTCACTAGTTTAGTGACGGAAATTCTGTCACAATTCTAAAAAAATCCGTCATAAAATTATAACGGAATATATCCGTCACTAAATGGCAACGACTAAAATTCCGTCACTATTCCGTCACTACAGGATTAATGACGGAATATTTCCGTCACAAATTAATGACGGAATATTTTCCGTCACTATCTTGCCTATATTAGTAACGGAATTATTCCGTTACAAAAAAAAAAAATCCGTCTTTATTCCGTCACTATACTATCTAATGAATAGATAGTTGTTAACTTGGTAACTGAGATGTTCCACTAAATGATATTTATTTTCTTATATATAGCGAAGATACAGAAGATGCGTACCCTTAGAAAAAAGATGCAAAATTAATCAGCAAAGCTAGAAATCTGGAAGCAAGTTCATCATTGAATCGAAAACCAACAAAAAACTAGAAACAATGTCAAAACAAATACCAAATCAAATCACCCTAAGAATAACCAACAAATAAAAACCAAAACCTAAGCAACGAATAGTGATCCAATACTACATGAATAAGTAAACAACAACTAGAAATCCTGCCAGAGCAGTCATGAAGTAGGAGACGACGGAGAACTTCGTGGAAGAATTGACAGCCGGCGCCGCCCAATCTCCGCCAGGAGATGGTGCAAGTCCCGGCGACTCCACTTCTAAAGGATGCATCACACGGATAATCAGCCTCTGCCCGGATTTGCAGTGGTCAGGCTGCCCGCTGATGAAGTAGAAGAATCCAGATCGATCGAACTTGATAATCGTGTCGCCGTCTTCGAATTTGGAGATCGGATTCCAAGTGTTGCAGTTCACGTAATCTGCAGCGCTCACTACCAGAAGGGAATCATTCTGGTACTTGAAATCTGATGAACGCAAAAATTACATAGAATTAACAACAAATTTCAGAAAGTTTGAAGCAAATAAGAGTAATAGTGAAATTTGAGTTACGAAGTGTATCTCCAATGCGGAATCTGTTCTTGGTAGCCCATTGGTAGCCCTGGAAACTGCCCATTTATCAAAATTCCCTGCAACCACCATTCCTCTTCAGCATTCACAAAAACTCAACCAATAAGAAAAACAAACATTTGTACCTGTTGCTTGACCAAATGCTTTATCATACAAGAACAATATCATCCGAAGGATTGAGCTTCCAAGACAATATCTCCTTACTTGGCCCACATAATGTGGCAACCATGGCTAATGGATTCTGAAGATACCGTCCAAGAGCCACAGCACGTCTAATAATACCTAAAAGATAAAATGAAATATAGGTTTTCCAAAAATTAGTACAAGAACTTATCAATATGGCGCAGAAACGGCAAGAACCAGAAAATGCACAAAAACCAAAAGGTAAAGGAAAAATAATTACTAAATTCAGGTAATACCTTCTTGTGAAGGAAGTTGATCAACTGATATTCGGGAATTTTCATACAAACGTGGAAGAGATTCATCACCATAAACGATATTCAGATTATCCATCTCATGACCAACATATCGAGGATTATCTTCCACCATTTTGAAGATGATCTTATTAAGGGTAAAATATGAAATATCACCTCAGCATCTTAACAGTATTTCAAGGCACAACAGGGTTGAATTACAGGAAAACAGATGTTCCTTTCGCACATAAAAAAAAAAAAAAAACATGAAAAACAAAAGCAAGTTCAAACTATGATATACCTCATACTGATGCTGCTATATGAACCTGACAAGAATCCAGAGAGAGCCCAAATCAAATAAAAATGAAAACTAACTCTGCAAGCAATAAGAGGCATCAAAGAGTACCAACATTTTAGCTTTTATCAGGTAAAAACTTCTAAAGACCATGAATTTTCACGTGCATAAATTAACTTGTTTGTGAATTTAGGTATTTCGACGTTGACTGTTTGACATGACCCTTATTTTGGACATAAAGAGTATGATTTTCCATATCTCCAGTTACAATTTGTCCCATTTTGCTACATAATCGAACCCCGGTGATTAATTTCGCAAATGCATTACTCATAAAATGACAAGTAAAAAGAGAGAAGCACGCAGTAGAGATTAAAATGATTCAGAAATAGACATACCTGTCCAATTTTTACTGTGCGCAGGGATTTAAGCAATTCGGGCGACAGAGTATAAAATAGCTGAAATATTTAGATAGCCACATTAGAGTCCATAAAAGTGTTTTCTGATGCAACTAAACAACCAGGGGATCTGATACTACCTCATGAATAAAAGCAGTGGTGCTGGTATGGGTGGAGCCACCTTCCACATTGTTTATATAACTATGCAACTTTAGGCAAAGCTCTTTAATAGAAGAAAAAGCTTCCATTTTGACTGTCCAAAACATGAAAGTAAAGCATAAGTATGAGATAAGATTTTGATTAAGAGGTGCAAGACAGTGGAATTTATGCACCTGTCCACGTGAAATTAGGGGAGAGAGACAACAAATACATATCAATGAAGTTTTTCTGCTGCTCAATAATATCACCAATGCGAGCTACATGGATGCAGGCAGTTATACACTTCAATAGTTTTTCGTGTAAAGCAGCTGGGGAAGCATCTGGCTCTTCTGCATCTCCTGAAATTGTTCAAACTAGGTTAACTCAATTTGACACAAACTTCAACAAATCGAGCTGAAACGGGATTTTAAACATCAATTGCTGGCCGATAAGAGCATCTCAACTTTCTATGTCGCAACAAATTGAGCCCTAGAATAAGAGAATCTGAAATGTCTACTAGCAAAACTGTTGAGCAAACTTTATTTACGCATCAAACCACAAAGTATAATACCTTAACAGAGGAACAGAGCTCCGGCACGGAGTTCTTATGTGTGAGAACACTGGCGGCGAGATTCCTCGTTATGCCGACGAATTGAAGATCGCCGCTGCCGTCGTAAATTGCGTACACACCAGAACTCGGCGGAATAACGCCGTCGTTTTCCGGAGAAACGGTGACCGATTCAGTCTCCGATAGCTTCTTCAGCACCAAACACCAGATTTGAAGCTTAAAGAATGGAGAAATGGAGATAGTGTGTTGTGTGTGTTTTTCTGCAGAGAAAGTAGGGATGAATTATATATAAATAAGTAAATAAGTAAAATCTAAATGAAAGTAATTAATAAAATATGATCTGGCCTGGTGGTAAGTAACTTGTACTAATTCCACTAGGACCAGGTTCAATTCTCTGCTCACACACTTTTTTTTTTAAGCGAGAGTTTTTTAGTATAATGACGGAATATTTTCGTCATTACCAACCAGAATGATGTCGTTTCGGGCATAGTAATAAAATATGGATACGGGTATTATTTAGTATCACTAATAATTCGTGATTCGAATTTTATTGGGGAAATAAAATGAAAAATTTTCTGCTCATTAGTCGGGTTTAAATACGTTAATTTTCTTCAGTTACTTATTTTTTCTAATTAAATTTATGGTTTCGAGTCATTAAATAAACGTCATTTATATGGGCATTAAGTAATGACGGAATTTTTTCCGTCACTACATAGCAACGGTTAAAATTCCGTCACTATTCCGTCAATACAAGATTAATGACGGAATTTTTTCCGTCACTACATAGCAACGGTTAAAATTCCGTCACTATTCCGTCAATACAAGATTAATGACGGAATTTTTTCCGTCACTACATAGCAACGGCTACAATTCCGTCACTAATCCGTCAATATAAGATTAATGACGGAATATTTCCGTCACTACATAGCAACAACTAAAATTCCGTCACTATTCCGTCGATACAAGATTAATGACGGAATATTTTCCGTCACTACATAGCAACGGCTAAAATTCCGTCATTAATCCGTCGATATAAGATTAATGACGGAATATTTCCGTCACAACCTTAAAATATTTTATTCGCACATTTTTAGCGCCCTTCGTAACTACGGTTTAATGACGGATTTTTTTCCGTCTCTAAATTCCGCCATAATTCCGTCACTAAGTCGTTGCTAATACTCAAACACTCTTGTAGTCCATATCCGTCTTTATTCCGTCACTAGTCCGTAATTAGATTGTGACGGAAATTGTCCGTCACTAAAATCAGTCACTATTAGTGATATTTCTTGTAGTGCTTCAGGTTCTCCCTGAGTTCATAATTTCGTCCCATACAGATTGTAATTTTGATTGAGAACTGACCGGCGATTGTATTATTACAGCCTACGCATGATTACCAAGCAACTATAAAGTTATTTTATTTCATGATATTAGGAACAATTGGGGTATTGGGGTTTAAGTAATTAGAAATAATTTGACCTCACATAAAATTTTCAATTTATGAATTACTTGGATATTTCGAGGGGACAGATCGAGCTGATTTAGCTCATCAACTTCTTGTAGCTGCTCGAGGAGAAGATACCAATTACTATTGAATTATGCGTTTGCTTCGCTTTGTCTCTCAATATGGGTATTTTGGGTTTTTCGAATAAGCTACAGTAATAGGGATTTGTTTCATCCCTCCTAAAGAGGAGGGATGGGAATCCTAAACTCTGTCCTTAATTTACATGTTTTGACCCGAGCCGGATGATAGCCCGGAGATAACTTGGGTACCCAAGCCTTCGAAGTAGACAGAGGATTAGGGTTTTTTTTGCATGTTTAATTATTTACTTGTTTTATGTTTATTTTAGCCTAATAATGAGTGGAATTCATCTATTTAGCAACTAGTCCTTACTTTTGAGTTATCTTTGCATCTGTGTTCAAGATGTACGCGTCTCAGGCGCTAGAAGGACCCTTGTGCCTCTGCGCACCTCGCGTTGTAGACAGCTATGTAGTTTCGCTACATTTAATATGTCTTGTTATCTTATCGGAGCATACAGTTCTCTTTGGACTAATTTGCACTTTGTTTCTAAACTAGTTATGTTATCTGCGTTATTTAGTTTTGTACTTTGGCCGCATCTATTGTTATTTTCAACAATGTAGCTCTTCAAATTAGTCTTCTAAATACCTAACGGCAGAGTATTGGATTACAACTTGATTTTCATTACTTTTTTTATTAGTGACATTTTAGAGTATGGTAAGATGCAAGGTTGGTGTAGGACCTGCAAAAACCCGGTTTGTGTACCAAATGCACTTTAGTTTCAATCTCTTTATGATGCTTCTTTTTAGCTATGAATCGAGTGCTCCCCTTACAAGATAAGCTCCAAATTCGGCAAATGAAGAGGATAATGGGGTACTGAAAATTATAAAATGGCAGAAAATAATTGGGGTGGGAGAGGAGAGGGGTGTCTCCAAAAATCATATACTCTTTTAAGACCATCTTATGACTATGAAGTAAACGAATTTAATGGGAAACTATGGACATAGGAATGAGAATATTTTTCAAAATTTCTCGATTTGTACTTTGTTGTTGGAAAAGATCGCTTATATAAACTTCCGGAGCTTTATTTGTTGTCTAGAAAAATACTCTCATTAGAGACTTGAGTGAAGATGTTGAGTCCTTACATTCTTAATCTGGCATAAAGAAGAGACTGTTTGAACTCCTTATCGTAGAATTCTCTCTCCACCTAATTTAGCCATTGCTTGCTACTTAAATCGTCATTAGCTCTTTTTTTCGAGATTTTTCATCTTTTATAAACGGATGTACACATACACCTCAAGAAAGTGCAAGCTTGACTTAATTTCTAACTCTTCCACGATGTGTCTAAAGTGTACCTCTTCCACAAATGCAAGTCTATGACCTGAGAGGATAATATAAGAAACCAATCTTATCAGGCTAATAAGTCTTAGATTTGGTCGGCAAGGGACAGAACAACACCATGCCCTTGAAAAAAATACACAAGTTTAGGTCTCTGACAGGATAAGATGAAGAACTGGATTGGACAGACTAATAAGTCTTAGACCTGGTTGGTAAGGGACAAGGCAGCACCGCACCCTTGATAAAAATCTACATGTGCAGGTCTCTAACTTAAGAAGATAATACAAAGAAGCCACCTTGCTAGGCTTCACAGTCCAGGCCAGCAAGCGAGAATGTAATATCAAGCCCATAAGCGAAACCAACACCGACTTGGCCAGATTCATAAGTCTTAGACCAGGTCAGCGGATGCAAGGTAAATTCAAGTAGGAAGTTTAGATAGAATGATGAAATTTGGAATGACCTAGCTGGAATTTTACTTGGTAAGTGAAATAATATATCAAGTCAATTAGTCAACTCGAACCAGTTCAGCCAATATAAATCTCATATTTTATATCAATTGTTTGTTGACTTAGATTAGGTCGGAAATATTTTTTTATCATCGGCCAAACCGAAGTGGATGAAGTCAATGTTTCCAAACAAAAATCAAGCAAATCACAAAACTCCAGATAAGAAATAATAACACAACATTTGCCGAAGAATGTACTATTAGATGTTGAAAATCTTAATAGACAAAAACATGAAATATAAAATTATTCATCCTGCATGAAATTATTCACCAAATAGATCCTAACCATATTGTTATTATATATAAAACATGAATGATTAAATTTAAGAAAATGAAAATAAAATTTCGAATCCCAGAAAATGAATTATTCAATAAAATCTGCTTGTATTCTTTGGCATGTATATTCTTGGCACTTAATTTTGGGACTACAAATTAAGACCATAAGTATTGATTTTGTGTGGATTAAAGACTGATTAGGCAAAAATCTCCCAATTGCACTTGATTTGCATATTGAGATGCATGCAGTTATCTTGAGTTATATATATACATTTATATTTTTTTAAAGTGCACCGGCTAGAGTGAATATCCAATAATAAACACCCTAAAAAATGTAATAATTAACATCATGTTATAATATGTTATAATATAGAGACGTGCCCTAATCTTGGAGATGATGAATGATATTTCTTTACTCGGAGAGATCGCGAATATCAGTATGGATTGCGTCCTCGTTGCTCAGCTGACAACGACTACTTCTGGCTCAATCATATTACCTTTGGTTTGAAAATTTGCAAAATAAAAAAATATTAAGGATAAAAAATTCAAAGGTTAAACAAAATTAACAATTCAACTAAAAAAAGTTTGGCGAAGCGAAAAAAGAAAACATCTAGAATGAAAGGAATGAGGTAGAGGAAGGAAAAGATTCATAAAAACAAATGGCAGAACAAATGTCTTGCAACCATATTTATAGGATAAGATGGTTGAGTATAGAATAATTAAATATCTAAAGGTTGAAAAATAATTAAAGGATATAATATTATTGTAAAAATAAATGACGAATTGAAATCAATTTAATACTAATTTAACACTAACTATAATAATATAATTAATTGGTGATCATTATCTTCCAAATTTAATAACATAATTAATGTTGATAGGATTATAAAATAATTTGATTGGATGTTTCTCTCACTAATTTGACTTTTCACTCACTAATTGGCCAGATATTTAAATTGTAACAAAAATTTCCATAGTTAGCTTGAATAGTTGACAAATCAGTGTGTGGCACTTCTCCTTCCCGATTGGGTAATGAAAAATGAGCGAAAAAATACAAAACTTGCCAATAGTGGCACGGATTATGTTATATATATATATATATATATATATATATATATATATATATATATATATGTATGTACGTATGTATGTGTGTGTGTGTGTGTGTTTTGTTGCAAATACTTAATATTTATGAAGACTTTCTAAAAGAAAATGATTAAAAATCAATCTGTCCATAATCATTAAATAACCACAAAATATTAAGAAGTCTTGCTAAACAAAACTATATCATAATCTGATAAATTACAAACATACTAATAAGTTACAAAAGAATGTCACAATATCAACGTGAAATTTTATTATTAAGTACTTCATACACTGCGCCAAAAATTGTACAACCAAACTATAAATAAAAATTTACATTGCATAATTTTTAATGTTTCCAAATCAATAACAACTTCTCAAGATTTAGAAACCAAATAATGACTGAAAAATCTTCGTGTTTCATTCTTCGTCAAATGTATAATCGTTTACAAACAATTATAAATCTGCACAACAAAAAAATTGTTAATTAATATACATATTAACTGTAAATGAAATACCAGATCTGGAATATGATAACCAATATCTTAACGTCGATCCAATCATTTGCAGTTTTTAGAATTGCATGGTAGTGGAGAAGAAAGAAAAATAACACCCTAATTAATATCAGAAAAATATATAACCTTTGCAGATGAGTATACGATTCGATGTTGAACATCTGAAAAGCACAAAAATATGAACGATATAATCATTCACCCTACACGATATTAATCACAAAATAGACCCAAAAGATATTACTATTATACATAAACACCAACAGTTAAAATTAAGGAGACCATAAAAGTTTGCCGAAGAAAAATGTTCTAGTTGATTATTGCCCATACTGTATGATAATTACACAAAAAACAAAAAAAACAAAAAAACAAAAAAACAAAAAAAACAACGAGACAGAAAGAAAGGTGCCTATTATTTATGTTAAACCCTTGTACAAAACATCGTTTTAATTTCTTAATCCAAATCAATCGATCTGGGAGCATCATTTTAAAAAAAAATCTTCAAATATACAAAAATATCGATCTAGTATATTAGAGCTAATGGTTTTTATCTATATTTATATATATATATATATATATATATATAAAAGTAAAATGGAGGGTATTAATGTTATTTTAGTTTTCCCTCCAAAAATTTTAGACTATAATTAGTAACTTTTTCCTATTTGTGCTAAGTTCATAACTTTCTTTTATTTATTTTTAAATACAAATAATTTTTTCATCTTTAATCCGATTTTTATGCATAATATACCAAATTATTCATCTTTTCACGAGCTTCGGTTTGACATTCATATCACATACTCCCTTCGTCCCGGCCTAATTGTCCAACCACGGCCGGGCACAAAGACTAAGAAAAAACAGATTTTGTGGAATCTTTGACTTTTTCAAATATGGAGATTAAAAGTAGAGATTTTGAGGGTGAAGATTGTGAGAGAATTTGTCATTTATGGGCTTGGACAATTAGCTTGGGACAAACAAATATGACAAATTGCACAATTAGGCCGGGACGGAGGGAGTACAATATAATGAGATATTTGATTTGAATAAACAGATTGTTTGTTGGTTAATTTTTGTGTTATAATTGATGGTCATTGTGAATTGAACTATAATATTTTGGTTTTAGTTGCAACTAAAATTAATAAAATGATTTCTTTAAAAAAAATATGAGTATTTTTTTTTTATAATTATATTCAATTATCTATTTATATTTTTAATAATGTGTATTTGTTAAAATTACTCTATTAAGGAAATTTATTTTTTGCTGCATAAATTATGATATTTGTTACATTTTTTGCAATCTTTTTATTTTTTTTACTTTTACTAATATTCAATTATATATTTTTAAACTCTGTAAGCTAAATAATACTTTTTCGCACTAATCAACATCAACTGTCTTTTTTACTCTTAACAATCTAAATAGCTTTTTCCGCATTAATCAATTTTTATCTTCAAATAAATAAATTATTTGTAAGAAAAATATTACATTTATATAAATAATTTACAATATCATATAAAATACGAAAATATTCAAATAGTTTGAAGAGCTCATAGACTTTAATTTGTTATTTGAATTATTAAATAACTTTTGAATTTTATTTTGTTAAAATAAGAATTTATTAAATAAAATTATTTAAGTATATTTGAAATCATCAAATGAAATCTCAAACGTTGCAAATGAAAATCTAACTTTATAATTAGAACTTGAAATTTTATTTAGATAAATTAAAAAAAATATAAAATAAAAGTAGGGACATAAAGAAAAACAATATTAAACTTTACATTACATATGAACTGTCCAAATAAAATATCATTGTTACGTTTATTATATATTTCATGGATAATTTAAATTATTTATAGTTAGAATTTAAAATTTATTTTATAAATTAAAAAATCTATATATATTTATACATATAAGCCACGGTAGGACAATTCTGTAAGTAACACTTTCCAGCTTAAAATTCCAGATTGTGATTGATAAGTTGTTGTCACATTTGGTAAAAATCAAAATTAATTTTACTTTCTAAAGTTGCAAATATATTTTCTCTTCTCTAATATATTTATTATGTATACTATATCAAATTAATCATTTTTTGACGATATTCGATTTGACATCCATATGATATATATATATATATATATATATATAATTATGAGATATTCTATTTAAAATATTATATTATTTGTTCCTTGATTATTTGAGTAAGATTTCAGTATTTATTGTAGGTTGCAAAATAAATATGGTATTGATTTGGAATAAAATTAAAAATCATTCAAATAATTCCCTTTTACAATTATATTACTTGATTATTTCATTAAAACCACAACTAATCAGTTTGATTTATTTGACTTGAATTGTCTCAAGTTTTTTTCATTTATTACATTGAGAGAAAAATCAGTGTATATATAATTGAACACATACTTTATCGAATTAAAAGCGATAGTTAATACTTGATTTATAATCATCTTATTAAATTATTAAATTTGCTAATGTTTATTTGTTATAATAATTATTTTTGTTGATAAATCACAAAACAACTGTGACTTTCGCTCATATATATAACTTTATACATGGTAATTAATCTTAAAAAAATATTACTTTTTTATATTTTACATATATTAATGTTACTTTTCTATAAATAATTACACTTTGCAACCTAAACTAGTACAAGTTGCAACTGAACTTCTTTTAAATAAGCAAAATTAACCAACTTAAACTATATATATTTTTTAGACTTTGTAATCTAAACAATACTTGGTCACATTAACCAATCTCAATTATGTCCTTTTTTTTTCACAATTTTTTTACATTAACCAATGTGTATCTTTAGATGAATCTGCTATTTACAATATAAACGTATAATTTAATTGAAACTTTTCAACATATATATGAAAGTATTAAAAAATATGGAAGAACTCATATGTTTTATTTTGTCATTCGAACTATTAAAAAAACAAAAGATGTTTTATTTTGTTATTCCAACTATTGAATAACTTTTGAATCTTATTTTTTTATTTTTTTATTTTGTCATTCTTTGTATATCTGAAATACCAAGTAAGGTATTAAAAGTTGCAACTAAGATTTTTTAAAAGTAAATAGTTATAATTTAAATTTAAAACTTTATTTAGATAAATTTAAATATTTAAAGTAAAATAAAAAAAAAAAACGAAAGAAAAAATAATTTTCTTATAACATTATTCAGTTTATTTTATTTAATAATATGAGTTGATAGTTAGATATTTGTGTTTGTTTTACCATTCGTAATTAATTAAGCTATAATTCATATAGGTGAAGAATGAAACAAACACACTAAATGTGTGTTTAGATTTCAAAGATAAGAAATTAACATTTTGAAAAGGATTTTTTTTATATTTAATATTTATCTTAATATTAAGTTCTATATATATATAATATACCTATATATAAAGTGAGTTATATTAAATTCATGTATAACATGTGAGAAACCTATATTCACATTACTTATAATTTTATTTATGTTTTATTCTACATTTTAAAAAAATATTTTATTAGGATAAAATGATCACATATTTAAATATTAGATTATATCATATATAGTTTTATTAAAATCATTACTTTTTAAATAAACTTCCGTGCATCGCACGGGAATAGTACTAGTATATATAATAACAAAACGTATAGTTTCTATATCTGGAAAAAAACACTTTTTCCCTCCCATTTTCACATGCCAATTTAAGTAAGAATAAGTGCAACATCTTGCAAATATGTTAACGCGCTGAAAAATCCTTTTAATAGCAGACTTTTATGGAAATCTGTTAAAATTATTCAACTTATTTTGGAAAATGATATCATTTCAGTTTTATCAGATCTCATTGTTGAGATATTTTCTCTATTTTCAATGTTATACATGATCAAATCAAAATAAGTTTTATCAACTTGTCAGTATTGATTTCCCCAAAAATTGTAATTTTGATCTCAAAGCTGAACCCTAAACTTTTCTATTTAAATGCTGGAAGCAGGCAACTGTACCACTCATTCAACGATCAAACGTCAGAATTTTGTATGGTCCTTCTAGCATTGTAAGAATTTCTATATTTTATACATTTTATCTATATGTAGATGGCATACATGTAATATATCAATTTTTTTCTCAAAACTAATTTGATAGCGTCCCATTCTGTGTTGTTCACTTATGTTTCCTTGAAGAATCTTTTTCTTCTCTCATGATGTTATCTGTAGGATACAAACATGGTACCACATTCTGTCTTCAAAGTTTTTTGATGATGTTAATAACATCGGAATGTTGTAATGCAATTTTGATGTTGTCTCCGCTTTAATGAAATCCGAGTAAACAAACAAATAATTTATTAGTTTGCGTGCTATTAATTCATTAAAACAGTTATATATATGAATTTTTCACTGTGAATGTGGCTGAAATTTTACCCATCTGTATTGATGAGATCTGCAAATGTGATTTGAACTTATTTATTCATATTTTTTCTGTAAAAGCGAATCCATGGCTCCAATTTTTACAAAGATCAGTCAACGCTACCAGGTCTGATTGGGCTCTAAATCCAACCTAACCAAATCCCACTGTCGTTTATGAAGCACCTACATATGACAAGAGGAATAAAGTTTCCAGTGTGGTATGTATTTCTCTACAAAGAGGTTATACATTAATATGATAACATATGTTATATTTGTTACTTAGTTATACATATTTATAATTCATTTCAGTTTATTTTTTCAAGAGATGAGACTCCATCATTCCACCAAAGGTCCTTCTATGAGACTATTGGGATCTCCAAATCAGTTGAAGGAAATTTGTATACGATAAAAGATTTTATCGATACAAGGTCAAGCTGATGTTCTATATAAAGACAAAAATCACGGTAGTGTTGAATGAAACATCTTCAAATTTAATGTTTTAGCTTCAAGTATTTCATAGATTTCAAAACAAACAAAGATTTAGTAGAGTTCAAGATTTTTGGTATGATGCATACACAAATCAAATGTGAGATTAATGTCATTATTATCAATTATTACTTTGATTTGTAGCATAAATCATGTCTCATTTGTCTACTGAACTTTTTATTAGATGCTGCCACTTCTAATTCCAAGTTTATTAAAAGAACATTAACCTATTCTATGAAAGAGTTCAACATAATTAACAGAGAATAGCATAGACAGGCGGCGATCATGTTGCTCTTACATATTCTGTTGGATTTAGGGTCGGGTACCTTCGATTGCAGCGGATTTGAACCCGGATCGTATACGGGTCGAACCACGGTCTCACCTCGATGATTCGTACTCTCCGGTCGGGGTAGAAATCACAATCGGAAATCCACCATGATCCACAATCCAAAAGCCATCTTTAGAGGCTTTGGAAAATCACTTTTGGGTGTGGGAGAAATCACTTTTGATTTCTCCCCTTTCTGTTTTCTCACGTAAGTGTGAAATAAAAGTTCTCACTCTTCTCTCTCATCAAGTGTACCCTGTACACTTAATGGGTTTATATAGGGGGAGCAGTGGGCTTCTAATAATGGGAGATGGGCCTCCCATAATAACCCACTTCCTATAATTGGGCCAGCCCAATGGCGGCCTTCGACTGAGCCCAATAGCACGGGTGAACCGGGCCCATGGCCCGGGTCAAACCAACATCCCCCACTCGTCCATGAGGGCTGAGACCTAACCCTTCGTGATCTTTCCAACTCACCGAGATCATAGTAGCTAATGGATCGTGTGACCCACGAGTATCTCAAGAGCATATAGTTATACACTAGTTAAGGTGTATAACAGCTCGACATCAAGAATTTGAGGACAACGAACTCGCTATATCCTAGACTCGTTACCCAATGCCAAGAATCAGTATGCCTCCTTGTCCCTTTATTAATGAAGGAGCATACCAGATTCATCACTCCGTTTTACATTCACTATTACATTCCTTGAACATAATTGGCGCCAGTGAATCTTTAAAATGTGATGGCAGTAACGGTCTTCCTTTTTCCTTATACCTTCCAGTCTTTCATCTAGCTGTTTTCCTAGACATGTCCCGCATAGCCGAATAATTTCGTGGTTATCGGGAGCATGCTAAAGTAGCAACACTGAGAAGAAGACTAAAGGCACAGGAAAAAGTCTTAAGGATATACTATGAGGTAATCCAAACCTCTGGATCCCACACAATGAGAAAATAGGGACTCATTTCTCATTATCCACTTGGTCACAAGCACATGCAGTATGAAACGCACGTTACAATGTGTCATTTCCCTAAAGGAAGCGTATGTGATTTACTGAACACATTATACAGATCTTGGTCTAGATGCCCTTCGGCAGCTAACCTGAGTTTTTCTCCGTAGATGTCCTCAAGTTAACGTCTAACTTGAGAAAACTCATATCTGGCTATACGATAAGTTATAATTGGATAATCAAATATCCAATTCGATCTTATGTTACCGAACATCGATCTCATATTAGCGTACTAAGGCGACACTCATAGAATCAACTGAATGAATTCTATACTGGTCTCATCTCCTATGTCATCCGACATTGAAGGTGATTGCTCGTGTGAGAGAGCCAATCAATTTCAACTTGTCAGACATACTTTTGAATATACCGTCAATTCACAAGTGTACATAAGTATCATAATCACCTCGCATTATGTGACAATATCCTAGATAAAGTCAAGATGTGATGTACTTGGTTAGTGTTTGGAGTCTCTCATAAGCTACGCCCCATTTATGGGTTGTGGGTTGCCAATGCCCCCACCCAACTGCTTATCACTCCAAAATCACTCAACCAAAAACAACTTCGCATTGTATAGGCATAAGCTCCAAGCTTTGCTCTGATTGTAGAAATCTATACATTTATCCAATACTCTCATCTCCCCGAGATGATCCTGCCACTTTGCAAGAGTAACTACTTAGATGCAGTCTCTGATCTGCATCACCGTACTAAGTATCAGTTATTCCAACTAGATCATAGTTCCTTCACTAAGGAGAATGATACAATGCATCCTAGACATCACAAAAACCCTTTCAAGTGTACTCCTACACTTTTACTAGGATTTGACTAATGCTCAATTACTAGACCCATGGCAAAGCCTACACTAAGGCACACACATCTCAAAGTTATTTGCAGCTCTTAGCAGTACTAGAATATTGTACGATGGGCATTGTAAACTTCTCTATAGAAGTTAGGACACATCAAGTGGCAAAACTTAGTCTATAGCCAATAAGAATATTAGTGGATACATGGGCGTTCGCATGGAATCACTTTAAGATTTTTACAAGTGATGCTCATATAATCACAAGTAGCCATCCAGGTGATCCATTGGAATCTTCACTTATCCTATAAATAACCTATCCACATCCTTCAACTCCGAGTTGTAAGATAGTCCATTTATCAATGGTCATAATACTCAATATCTTTGCTCACTGGCAAAATTTAGATTGCAAGTTTCCTTGTGGTGTTACATGAGATTAATACTTTCGTAAAATCATGGTAAAACTCAACATTGACGGGAAATGTCCTCAGGGATAAGTCTTACACTCAAAGTGTAACTTTCCAACCAATTTGAGATTTTTACCTTTAGCAGTTCTAACAGCCTTTTGAGAACCGTTGGTTCACAATCTCTCTGTGTTCAATAGATATCAACCAGTTCCCGGACTTGGTTTCAACTACATCAATCAGATAACTATCCCTTTGATTTCATCCATTCATCCATCCAAGGATGATACAGAGTCCAACTCTTTCTCAAATTCTGGAGATTCCTAGTTAAAACATGCCTTGCAATCTCATAGATTCAAGCATGCATTTTTCTGATTTTGTTCCATCGAAAAATTCAAACAGATTCTGGTTTCACTGAATGTTGACCCTCACTGGAATCTTATTTCAGGATATCCTTTTGAACTACTCATAGCTCAGTTGGATGCAAAATTTTCATTTGAACATTTCATAGAAATATCTCCAAAATGCTAGTTTTAAAACATGCCTTGCAATCTCATAGATTCAAGCATGCATTTTTTTTTTTATTTTGTTCCATCGAAAAATTCAAACAGATTCTGGTTTCACTGAATGTTGATCCCCACTGGAATCTTATTTCAAGATATCCTTTTGAACTACTCATAGCTCAGTTGGATGCAGATCTTGATTTGAACATTTCATAGAAATATCTCCAAAATATTAGGTTTTGTGATTCTACTTCAGTAACAAACTTATCAACTGTTCATATTTGAACACGTAACTTTTGGATTGACAGAGTATCCATTAAGGATACATTTCCTCCACTGAGGTTTTCAGCTTTCCAAATTTAATTGGAAAATGTCACTCGCCTAAGCAATTGATCCCTAGGATCCCCATTGACCCCTAGAACCTTCATTTGCTCGGGTCTGGCTATCTACAAGTCCAAAAGTTTACGAGATTTTTAAGTTACTGATTCAATGAATACCTTGATTCAAGGTATGGGTCGCAATCAATGTTCTTCTCAATGAAATAAACTGCTTGGCTTGCACCCTCATGGACCTCAATATTTATTTAGCACCATCTCTTTCCCCCCTCTTCACCACACAATTTTATTGAAAAATGTGTGTGAAGAACGAATATTAGCTTGATAATATCTCCGTACATTGATCATCATATGATTATGAGACTTTTCACACCTGTAATTAGTCTAAGAGCACTTATGCTTTATTCATTTGATCATTATGTCAAACACACCAGTGTCTGGACTTTCAGTGAATCAAATGAATTCGACTAATTCGTGTGAGTAGTCCTCATATGTATCACGAGATTAGGCTCCATGATCAACTATTACTTCGTTGAATCACAAAACATCACAGTAGAGTAATCGCAATAGAGAATTTATCCTAATTGTCTTAAAAGATGTTTCAAGTGTTTGATGATGAAGTGAAAAATCCCCCCTGGAATTATCAATTCTAGAAAATTACTCCTTGAGTGCATTTCCAGTTAATTGAAGCATCATGTTATGCCTAACGTAAACTAGTCTAGTGCACCTTTGCACTAATCAGTCCACTTTCAAAGCATACACATATGTTTACTTCATCCAAACAACATGAAACATTCTAGTCATGTCCATCTACAATATGTCTTAATGTTTATCAACCAATCAATGTATCATTATCTCAAGCCGAGTCCAGATCGTTTAGAAGAACTCCAACCGAAACCAAAATTCGTCCTATTTCAAGATTCTTGAGGATAACAGACAGAAAAACTTTAGATCATCATGCAATTCCGAATTGCAAGGGATCAAGCCTAATCATTAACTTCAGCATGCTGCAAATCCAATTTGCAGTGATAAATACCTAAGTTATCAATTATGACATAAATTCCCACGTTCATCCTCATAATCCTATTGAAATAGACAAAAAATGTTCATGAAATTTCGAGTTCTAACATTCACTGCCTTAAGTCCTTTTACTCGAAGTAAAAGAATTAATTGACAAGTCTGACAATGTCTAGCATTTGCAATCATTCAAGTTGAGTGTGCACTATCAAGTGCTTCTCAGGAAGTGTTCAGGTCTCTACTACCACACTTAATGAATAATGTTATATGCTTAACCCTCATTGTCGACTCATATGGCAGGTGTGTTAAGAACTAAGAAAATTACTTTGGATTAGCACAATTAAGTGCCTTTCCAATTGGTTTCAGTACATGTGTTGAGACAAACACACTATACTGCATTTTATTAGAATTTTATGTTTCCCAAAAAGACCCATCTGTCTTTACTGGGAGATGTTCTTCTGAAAAATCACTGTCAGTATCTTTCGCCTTTACCATATTCCTCTTATGTTTAGAATCCAATTCTTAACTCGGAACTTGCAACTGGCTAATTAGTAGCCTCTAGCCACTTATAATCACTAATATGAGTAGCATCCCTAAAACATCGAGTTGTCCCAATGGGCATGATCGGTTTTTAGATGCCCCCACTCAACAGGAAGATATTAGACTCTAACTTAAGTCTTAATAAATAGTTCACAGAGAAGACTTGGAGTAACAACCTCTGACTGGTGGTGGTAGAGATACCAAACTTTTACTCTAATATACCCTGATATCTTGTGTTAAAGTATTTTCTTATTAAATGAGAATTACTACCAAGTCCAGAGCCTGTTGATTATCCAAGGTTACATCAGTAGAGGAATCCCCTTTAATTCCATACTACTAGAACCGTTTTTGGTTTCTTCTCTGTTCCAACGCTAATACCCTCCTAGGGTTCATATGATTCGGTTGAAATCATCCAAGACTATTTCTAAGTCTAGTACAAATCTAATTATTATGACCTTCTAGTCATAATCTACTTATCACTTAAGACAAGGTAAACTAAGAAGCAACTAACTAATTGTGTTCTACGCCATGGTCTAGATGTAAGTGAGGTGAATGCACACGTATGTGCTTACTAAAATTAAATGTACATAAGATTTTGTTTTTAGAATTGACATTGTGGTAACTTAACTAAAGGTATGACCTCGAAAGTTCACTATGTACCCAATCATCACCCATATCCAACCGTCGTATTACCATAACTCAATCCTGAAGGAAAACAAAACCTACAAAATGCAAGGATTCTTCCAACCCATAACCCACACTCAAATAACCAATCATGTTCTCAACATGATTTTACTATGTTGATCACACTCAAGTTGTATAAACAACAAGTTGATCACACATAACATGGGGTTCAACACACAGTTAAATGTCAAGGATCGTGAAATATGCACCATCCATATGTTTGGGAATTAAGTTTAAAAAACAAGTTAATGTCCTTAACTATATCTCATTTATGACAGATGACTTTCCCATTACATGCTTACGAAGCATCTGTAAAGACACTCGTATCAGCATCGTAATAAAGTCCATCTTCATTCATCGACAGATGTAACATCTATCCGAATGTTGACTTAGCCTTGTGATCACTTTTGATCTGAGCATAACACTTAGTCAGCTTAGAGGCAACTCAACCCACTTGAAAATACCGAACCATAAGGGTAGGATTAGATTAGACATATCCAATCAAAAGTTGTTGTAAACTTATTCAGAACACTCACTAAGGAACATGACCAATAATCCTATGTGATTCAGTGCTCATTAGTTCCAGTCGAATGTACTAACAACGTGAGAGAACTAATGAAATGATGGAAGGCATGACGCAACCAAGTAAGCATGACCATATGCCAGAGCATGCAAGAAAGATGAAGTGTGTTTAGACAAGTGTACATATGTGTTCCGCTTTGAGCTATGGCCATAGAATGAAAAACTAACTAACTAACTTTATTGGCCATAGTATCATCCAAGTTGTTGATCGGGGCTGCTAGTAAGCAAAACTTCATATCTAGTGCATCAGAATCTGAAGCACATGAATACTCTTTAGAAGACAGATTTAGTTTACAATTAAGAACGAAAGCTGGTGAAAAGCAGAAGTACATAAAATTAAGGAAAATAGCATCATGGAAGCTAAACAAAAGATAAGGCTGTTGGAAATTGGTTTGGAATTTTGGGTTTTGACTCAAAATTGACCAATTTAATTAATTTAATCCATTTGTTAAAAATGGAAACAAGTTGCAAATTCATAATCTACACTTCGAGTAGATGAATTTAATGTATTAATATGCTCAAAACCAATTTCGGGTGAATGAGATATTAATTGTCAAAGATTGCAACTTAAACATGGAAGTTGAAGAGGTTGTGAAGTAAATATATGGGAACTTATCCCACATAGGAAAATTGGAGTAAGTGGATACTCCTTATTTAGTAGAGCACTTGATAAGTAGTTATCAAGTGTGCTCCCCTATGGTGGACCTTATGGTGGATCCTAGTGGGATTTTAGCCTTTGGCTAAAATGGACCGAGGATGGTGCTTCGCACCATCCGAGCCCGAGCCCGGGCCCGCACGCGCACGTCGCACATATCGCATTGAGTCGCTTTAGAGGCGCACTTTGCACCTCGCACGTACGCGTCGTCGCGAGGAGCTGGAGGAGCCTTAAAGTTTTGGCTAGGTGGTCCAGACGGATGGCTTACAGGTTCGTGGCGGTTCGAGTCAGGCGGTGCGGTGACGTGGACCGGTGCGGTCCGGTCAAGAACCGGATTGGATCGGCGGTTCGGACCGGACCGGCCGGTGGGTCGAACCGGGTTGGCGGTTCGGACCTGTCGAACCGGAACGGGGCAGTGGGTCGAACCGACCCGCCAGCGAACCAGTGCGACCCGTCGCCCGCCAGGGCGCGGGCCAGCCTGCGGGTGCGACCGCCCAGCGAACTGGTGGGTCCAGTCCGAAGGGTGCAACCAAGGGGTGAAGAGGTGCCTTTCCAAAAGGGCACCACAACTCTTCAACATATATAAATAGGCCCCTCCACATTTCATTTTCATTCATTCGAATTCACAAGTTCTTTGCAATTCAAAAGCTTTCTAAATTCTGCATTAGTAGAGTTCGAAAGTTCCAAATATCCGAGTACGTTCGCCGATAACTTCCGACTCGTAGTGCAGCTGTCTGAAGTTTTAAAGTCGTTGTATCTTGGAGGCGTTTTGCTACTATAACGTATTGCACCTGAGTACGTGGCAATTTCGTCTTACGGATATAGAGTCAAACTCTAGCCTCGACTTTGTCTGTATTCTACATCTTCGTCTATACAATCACATACCAATATATAACAGCGTAAGACGAAATTCTTTGTATATTCGGAGATGTCTTCTACTGTTTCTACTCCTTCCATCCCCGCTGCTCACGCTGAAAAACCGGCTAAATTTGCCGGAAATGATTTCAAGAGATGGCAGCAGAAAATGCTGTTCTATTTAACAACTCTCAGTCTTGCCCGTTTCTTGAGGGAAGATCCTCCTACTGTTGAAACAGGGGATAAAGAGAGAATGACTGCTTTGGACGCATGGAACCACAGTGACTTCCTGTGTCGAAATTATATTCTAAATGGATTAGACGATTCTCTTTACAATGTCTACTCCATTTTTAAAACCGCAAAAGAATTGTGGTTATCGTTGGAGAAAAAGTACAAAACGGAGGATGCCGGAATGAAGAAATTCATTGTCGGACGGTTCCTCGACTTCAAAATGGTAGACTCGAAGACGGTCATGGACCAAGTTCGAGAGTTGCAGTTGATCCTCCATGAGATTCATGCTGAAGGTATGCAACTATCTGAATCCTTTCAAGTAGCCGCATTCATAGAAAAGCTACCGCCTCAATGGAAGGATTTCAAAAATTATCTCAAGCACAAACGCAAGGAAATGGGGCTTGAGGACTTGATCGTGAGACTACGGATCGAGGAAGACAACCGGAAATCCGAAGTCAAAAGCGACAAGAACCGTGGAGAGGCACGTGTGAATTTGGCAGAGTCCGGAAGTGGCAAGAAGAGAAAACGCGGTGCTGGCTCTAATAAGCAACAGAAGACCTCGAACAAAAGATTCAAAGGTAACTGTTATAACTGTGATAAGCCCGGACACAAGTCGAGTGAATGTCGACTGCCAAAGAAAGCAAATCAAGGCCAGAAGAATCAGGCTAACCTTGCCGAGCACAAATCCTTGCCAGAAGAACTGTCTGAATTGGATCTGTCCGCCGTCGTATTCGAGGCCAACTTGGTAGATAATCCAAGGGAGTGGTGGATCGACACAGGGGCTACCCGTCATATCTGTTCAGACAAGGAACTGTTCTCCACTTACCAAGAGATCAATGGCAGAAAGCTTTTTATGGGAAACTCTGCAACGTCTCCAGTGGTAGGATTGGGAAAGGTCGTGTTGAAGATGACGTCGGGAAAAGAACTAACTCTCGTGGATGTGCTGCATGTCCCAGACATTCGCAAGAATTTAGTCTCCGGTTCTTTATTGAGTAAGGCCGGATTTAGGTTGGTTTTTGAAGCAAATAATTTTGTACTGACCAAATGTGGTCAATTTATTGGGAAATGCCATCTCGAAAAGAGCCTTTTCAAAATGAATGTAATGACTGTAAAGCGCGACATTAAGCGCAATATTAATATAAGTGAAGTTAATTATTTGCTTGAGTGTTCTAATTTATGGCATGGTAGATTAGGACATGTAAATCAAAATACACTTCGACGTTTAGTGAATTTAGATTTACTTCCTAGAATGGAATTTGATTCACAAAAGTGTGAGATCTGTGTGGAGGCAAAATTGGCCAAAACAGCATTCCATTCAGTTGATAGAAGTACTTCTCCTCTAGAACTTGTTCATACTGATGTGTGTGATTTAAAGTTTGTGCAAACTAGAGGTGGTAAGAATTACTTCATTACTTTTATTGATGATTGCACAAGATACTGTTATGTATATCTTTTGAAAAGTAAAGATGAAGCCATTGAGGCATTCAAAAATTATAAGAATGAAGTTGAAAATCAACTTAGCAAAAGAATCAAAGTGATTCGTAGTGATAGAGGTGGAGAATATGTAGCTCCATTTGAAGAATTTTGCCAACAAAACGGTATTATTCATCAAACTACAGCTCCATATTCACCTCAATCAAATGGCGTAGCAGAACGCAAGAACCGAACTCTAAAAGAAATGATGAATGCTATGTTGATAAGTTCGGGCTTACCCCAGAACATGTGGGGGGAAGCCATCTTGTCTGCCAACTACATTCTTAACAAATTGCCACATAAGAAAAGGGACAAAACTCCGTACAAGTTGTGGAAAGGAAGAAAACCTTCCTACCATTACCTTAAAGTGTGGGGGTGCCTAGCTAAGGTTGAAGTACCTAAGCCAAAACAAGTGAGAATAGGACCCAAAACTGTTGATTGCATTTTCATTGGATATGCGCATAACAGTAGTGCATATCGATTTCTGGTGCACAAATCAGACATTCCTGACATAAACGTGGGAATGACTATTGAGTCAAGGAACGTGGTGTTCTTTGAAAACAAATTTCCTAAGAAGGAAAACACAAAAGTAGGTTCTCGTAAAAGAACTTATGAAATTACAAATGGTTCACCTGCTGAGGTTAATAAAGAACCTGAGGGTAATGAGGAACCGAGACGTAGTAAAAGGGCCAGAAAGGAAAAGTCCTTTGGGCCGGATTTTCTATCATACATGATGGAAAGTGAACCCAGGACAATACATGAAGCATTGTCCAGTCCAGATGCTCCTCTCTGGAAAGAAGCAATAAACAGTGAAATCGAGTCCATCATGCAAAATCACACGTGGAAGATTGTAGATCTACCACCAGGTTGTAAACCACTTGGATGCAAGTGGATCCTAAAGAGGAAGTATAAAGCCGATGGATCAATTGATAAGTATAAGGCTAGATTGGTAGCCAAAGGGTTCAAGCAAAGAGAAGGATACGACTTCTTTGATACGTATTCCCCAGTTACGAGGATCACATCCATTAGAGTTCTCATTGCTATTGCAGCTCTGCATAACCTTGAGATACATCAAATGGATGTGAAGACGGCCTTCTTAAATGGGGAATTGGAGGAGGAGATATATATGGAACAACCTGAAGGGTTTGTAGTTCCTGGCCAAGAAAAGAAGGTGTGTAAACTTGTTAGATCTTTGTACGGACTCAAACAAGCACCTCTTAAATGGCATGAAAAATTTGATAATGTAATGCTCTCTAATGGTTTCAAAATCAATGAGTGCGATAAGTGTGTCTATATAAAGGGCACTCCAGAAGATTATGTAATAGTGTGTCTATACGTCGATGACATGCTTATTACGGGAAGTAATCATGACTCGATCGTGAATACTAAAAACATGTTAAAACGAAATTTTGACATGAAAGACATGGGTCTGGCTGACGTCATTCTAGGGATGAAAATCTCTAGAACTTCTGATGGAATTTTCCTATCACAAACTCATTACGTTGAGAATGTGTTGAGGAAATTTGATGCTTATGACTTTCCCCCGGCTAACACTCCTGTAGATGTTAATCTACACTTAGCCAAAAATAGAGGTGACCCAGTGCTGCAACTGAAATATGCAAGAATTATCGGAAGCCTGATGTACTTGACAAATGGTACGCGTCCGGATATAGCATATTCAGTTAGCAAACTTAGTAGATTTACAAGTAATCCTAACAAGGATCACTGGAAAGCTCTGATGAGAGTTTTAAGGTATTTAAAACATACCATGAATCATGGAATTTTGTATACAAGATATCCAGCCGTATTGGAAGGATACACAGATGCAAACTGGATATCTGATACTAAAGATTCAAAATCCACTAGTGGTCATGTATTCACTATAGGTGGAGGAGCTGTGGCTTGGAAATCCTCTAAACAAACTTGCATAGCTCGTTCCACAATGGAATCGGAGTTCATTGCTTTAGACAAAGCTGGTGAAGAAGCCGAATGGCTTCGGAACTTCTTAGAGGATATTCCTGGTTGGTGCAAACCAGTGCCTCCCGTGATGATACACTGTGATAGCATGTCTGCTATAGGGAGGGCACAAAGCCACATGTATAATGGTAAGTCTCGACACATCCGGAGGAGACACAATACCGTTAGACATTTGATCTCAAGTGGGGTAATCTCCATTGACTACGTAAAGTCAAAAGACAACATTGCGGATCCGCTGACTAAAGGCATTGGTCGAGATCAAATGTATAGCGCGGTAAGGGGAATGGGGCTAAAACCCACACACTAAAGAGTGTTCATAGTGGTAACTCGTCCATGATGACTGGAGGATCCCAAGAACTTGGTTCAACGAGACAACTAAGCTTTGAAGCACTCAGTTTTGCACTTGAAAACAAATTTCAAGCTCATTCTCGATTCCGCTCAAGTGCCAAATGTACCTATTTGGTACAAAACCTGATGACGTGTGGTGAGGGTAAGCTTAACAGCTTTTAATGATTCCTATACCTTCGTGGTAAGGTATTTCAGGGTACCTTTAATAGGAGATCACCTATATAAGTGTGAAGTGGGGCCGCTTCAAACTGACAAATGTAATATTTTCAGTATACACTTATGAATCCAAGATAAGGTCCATGGCCAAAATGGACAACAACGTGAGAACCAAAAGGATATTAGAGTCGTTACTTTGTGGTTGTCATTGTACTTGATTTACACAAAACCTGACCAGTTCAAGACATCATGTTCACTGAGCAGTGAGTAAATCCGATGGCATCTCACTAGGGAAGGTTCAAAGCCTGAAGCTACCTATCCTGATGAAGGGACGGCTCGTTGGGACTTTCTTAGGTGTGCATTGCATTAATATCATTCATGTGGGGGATTGTTGGAAATTGGTTTGGAATTTTGGGTTTTGACTCAAAATTGACCAATTTAATTAATTTAATCCATTTGTTAAAAATGGAAACAAGTTGCAAATTCATAATCTACACTTCGAGTAGATGAATTTAATGTATTAATATGCTCAAAACCAATTTCGGGTGAATGAGATATTAATTGTCAAAGATTGCAACTTAAACATGGAAGTTGAAGAGGTTGTGAAGTAAATATATGGGAACTTGTCCCACATAGGAAAATTGGAGAAAGTGGATACTCCTTATTTAGTAGAGCACTTGATAAGTAGTTATCAAGTGTGCTCCCCTATGGTGGACCTTATGGTGGATCCTAGTGGGATTTTAGCCTTTGGCTAAAATGGACCCGAGGATGGTGCTTCGCACCATCCGAGCCCGAGCCCGGGCCCGCACGCGCACGTCGCACATATCGCATTGAGTCGCTTTAGAGGCGCACTTTGCACTTCGCACGTACGCGTCGTCGCGAGGAGCTGGAGGAGCCTTAAAGTTTTGGCTAGGTGGTCCAGACGGATGGCTCACAGGTTCGTGGCGGTTCGAGTCAGGCGGTGCGGTGACGTGGACCGGTCCGGTCCGGTCAAGAACCGGATTGGATCGGCGGTTCGGACCGGACCGGCCGGTGGGTCGAACCGGGTTGGCGGTTCGGACCTGTCGAACCGGAACGGGGCAGTGGGTCGGACCGACCCGCCAGCGAACCAGTGCGACCCGTCGCCCGCCAGGGCGCGGGCCAGCCTGCGGGTGCGACCGCCCAGCGAACTGGTGGGTCCAGTCCGAAGGGTGCAACCAAGGGGTGAAGAGGTGCCTTTCCAAAAGGGCACCACAACTCTTCAACATATATAAATAGGCCCCTCCACATTTCATTTTCATTCATTCGAATTCACAAGTTCTTTGCAATTCAAAAGCTTTCTAAATTCTGCATTAGTAGAGTCCGAAAGTTCCAAATATCCGAGTACGTTCGCCGATAACTTCCGACTCGTAGTGCAGCGGTCTGAAGTTTTAAAGTCGTTGTATCTTGGAGGCGTTTTGCTACTATAACGTATTGCACCTGAGTACGTGGCAATTTCGTCTTACGGATATAGAGTCAAACTCTAGCCTCGACTTTGTCTGTATTCTACATCTTCGTCTATACAATCACATACCAATATATAACAAAGGCTTAACCAGCTATCCATCAGCGCTGTGGTGGAGTATGACAATATTACAGAGGAATTGTACTCTTTCGAATTTGTTACCCTTTTCTATAGCTCTGTTTCTCAGGACAATATTCCTTAACTGTGATGTCTGTATGGTAATACGGTGTCTTCTTTTTGCCAGTGAATCCAAATCTGTCTCGTTTAAATTGAGAAGGCAGTATTTAGAACGAAGGAGTTATAGAAGAATGGTATCCTTAATATTGCAAGTCTTTGATAGATCAATTCTAAGAAATTAAGAGCGACAGACCCATCACCAATTTCCTGCTAAATGCTGCATAATATGTGGGATAATCATCAATAGATATATTAAAAGACTAATTATATCATATATTCTTATTTGTAAAAAAAATCATCTAGCTGCAAACACATCACCAAGTAGTTAATTAGGAATTTCCAAATTTGAAATCCATGGAGGATAATTGAAATCACATAAAATAGGGTGTGAAAAACTTCACAGAGGTTTTCAGGTGAAAAACTTCATGAACATGGCCCTTGACGCATGTTCATTACCAATACTTGCTCTGTCACACATCACCATGCTTCCATTGCGTCCATCACACACTCTCATGCACGTATACGCACTCGTACACATGCGTAAATGTATACCTAAGTACAAAACATGTGCCTCATGCGCTCGTACACGTAAAAACACGAACATACGCACAAACACACAGTCCGGAGGAGCCCTACGCACATCACACGCGCAAGTACGCGCCCCTAGGCACGTCCACGCGCCGACACGCGCCAAACATGCCTCCTACACGCCGACACGCGCCTCCACGCGCCGGCGATGGTCAGCGGTGCAGTGGTGGTCCGACGGTGGCGACACAACGGCGGTAGGCGGTCCGACGAACGGTTCACGGCGGCGAACCGTCTTGAACCGGTGGTGGTCCGGTTCGGCAGCCGGTGAATCACTTCCTGAACCGGCTCGATCCAGCGCAGGTGACGTGGCACCTATGCCACGTGTCACCACTCTATTGGTGCTCTGTGTACGACGTGTCGCCACGTGGCTGCTGATGCGGCCATGTCTCGCACACGTGGCACGATGTGATTCGTCCACGTGTGCTAATGTGACTCTTACATGGCTGATGACTGCGGTGCTGAATATGCGCTTATTTGGCACACGTGGCATGATTTCATTCGTCCACGTGTGCTAACTAGGCATTGGTGTGTCACACCTTTGACCAAGCGAGTCCCACTCTCACTGACCGGAGAGTAGGCTCCACGCGCCGCCTTCCCGGCGTTTTCGGCCGGCGGCACTCCGGCTACCCCCCCTCCCCCCTTCTCGGCCATTCCGAGTCCAACGGTGTAATTGGTTTCTCGACCCGACAACCCTAACTATGTATTTGGATCAGAAAATGTGTTCTTGGAGAGTGAAGAACATTGTTCTTCATCAAGAACAATTCAAGAGCGCATTAGATCCGTTTTTCATTTTCAAAACGTGTTATACAACTCAATTCAAGTCCGATTAACACAAATAACATATCAAATCGAAGCACATTGGATAAACTACGCATACATACTACATACATACATTAAATTGAACATTAACATGCTCAAATCGGGTTTGTACAGAAACAAGAACATCTTCAAGTTTCCGGAAAATTTTCAGAAAAATATGATTTTCGTCCCATCTTTAAAAGCTTATATCTCATTCGTTTCTCAACGAAAAATTGCTTATAATATGTCTATAGAAAGCTCATTCAACATAAAAAATGAACATATCAATTATACACAAACATCAGAACAATAATCGGACGAGAATCGCACCCGAACAGACTGAAAAAAATATTTTCGCAATAGATTTACAGATTCATATATCCAACTTAATAAAATCATATGAAATTCGTTTCTCAATGGAATCGAGTGATTCAAGTTGGAGAATGTAGCTATTAACGAGTACTATAGCATCAAATCAATAGCACATAAAGAATCGAAAAAATTTCTAGCGAAATTGGGCAGAAACGGGACTGCTCATTTTTTTTTTCAAAACATAAATTAACGAAAATCATCGAGAGCTGGTATCTAACCTTTTGACTCTGATATCAATGTTGGATTTAGGGTTGGGTACCCTCAATTGTAGCGGATTTGAACCCGAATCGTATACGGGTCGAACCACGACCTCACCTCGATGATTCGTACTCTCCGATCGGGGTGAAAATCACAATCGGAAATCCACCACGATTTACAATTCAAAACACATCTTCGGAGGCTTTGGAAAATCACTTTTGGGTGTGGGAGTAATCACTTTTGATTTTCCCCTTTATGTTTTCTCACGTAAGTGAGAAACAGTTCTCACTCTTCTCTCTCATCAAGTGTACCCTGTACACTTAATGGGTTTATATAGGGGGAGGAGTGTGCTTCTAATAACGGGAGATGGACCTCCCATAATTGCCCACTTCCTATAATTGGGCCAGCCCACTTGGGCGGCCTCTGATTGGGCCCAATAGCCCGGGTGAACCGGGCCCATGGCCCGAGTCAAACCAACATATTACATCAAATAACATACACAGAGGAACGTGATGCCTGTTGATCATACATTTTACAACATACAGATTATGTATTGCTAATCATACATCCAACTTTTCAACACCAAAATCGAAGTTAGAATAATTTTGGCAATATATATAAGAAAACTTATCTTTATCCAAAATTGCTTTTGCAGAAATATGATGTTCAGACTCTTACCTTTACCTTCTGTCTTCTGTACAATGTTGTTAATCCATTATTTGTGTTTCAATTTCAGGTGAGACATAAAACATATTATTAATTACTGTCTAAGCAGAGTAAACACAAATACAATATATATGAAACAAAAATAGAGAAATATAGAGGAAAACTACTTTCTTAGATAGTTGTTATGGTTCAATATAAGTTGAGATTACCTCTATAGTTCAATATAATTTTGAGAGATGTTATGGTGGGTTATTACTTGCTTCGATTTTTCAAAAAATATTTTTAAAAATTATTGATAATGTAGATAATCGATTTTTCTATCGCATAGTTAGAGAGAACATAATAATCTGTTTGTTGCTTTTTATTAAAACAAATAAAACAACTATATATTTCATATAAAAAATTGTTTAAAAATTATGAGAGGGTGCTAATCCATTAAATGTTCCGGAAAAAATGTTTCATGTGTTTTAGTTTTATTTAAAAATATGTAATCTAAGCAAGATCTACTTAGATTTGAGGTTAAATAATAATAATAACAACAACAACAACAACAACAACAACAACAACAACAACAACAACAACAACAACAACATAACATAACATATGACAATGTTTGCAAAAGCCTATAATAAGTACTTTTGCATTTTAGCACAAAAATAGTAGATTTGAGTGTTTTTAAACTTTAGTTTAAGATAACTTATTTCAAGCAGTTTTTATGCTTATACATACAGCTTCTGTTTAAAAATATTTTTTTCCCAAACAATACACTTCTACTTTTTGTGTAAATTACTTATTATTACAAATACTCCCTACTTTTTCTTAAAAGCAATTTTTCCATAATCTTTAAATTTTTAATCAATTATTCTAAAGTAGAAGCAATTGCAAATACCTCGTTAGTCTATTCGAAAAAGGTAAAGTTCTAAAAAAAGTATCTTAGAAAATGTAGATCTGGTTGAATCTAAGCTAAAACTTTGAATTTCTTAAGCTATCTGAATATCATTTTCATCGCCTAATTAACTTTCGGAGCAAATATAAGCCCGCTTACATATAATATTCAACTGATTCATCAAATACATCTCAAGGAAAAAAAAAAAAAAACAATCGAGCATTTTTTACACAATATGTACACAGGTTTGTCCATTTTTTTACAAAAATTGTCAAGATATTAACAGGTCATTCACATGCAAAATCAAGCTGAAGCTTCAATATCATCTTCAAAATGGATAACATCGGATAAAACGATGCCTGAGGTATCCTGTCCGATCAGTATTATGTGAAAATAAAGAACACATAACTCACCATAACTCACGTCTATGGAAACCCAGATAGTTTTAGACAGATAGAGAAAGATGAATAGTAGGTTAGAAAGTGAATGTCAGAGGAAGAAGTGGAAAGAGGAACGGTGGAGTAGAGAGAGGTAGCCGCAAATAGCCCCGGCCTAGCAATAGGAACGGTGCATGTGAAGAGGTTTGTTATTTTTTGGGCTTTGAAAAAATGAAAATTGAGCCCATTTATCTTTAATATTTTTTTACAAACTTGGAAATTAAGTGGATGTTTTTTAATATTTTCATCTTTAACTTTTAATCGTTCTAGTGTTGTTTACGAGATTTTATTTAATATGGTTGAAATAATTTGATATATGTGATTGATGTTTAAATGAATGTGACTAAATATTAAATAATATGGTTGGATAATGATAGTTTATCAAAATAGTAGTTAATGGTGGGTTCCACTGAATAATGTTGATTGAAATTTATTTTATTATATTAAATGAATTGATAGTGATGTAACATAAAATAAATACTCCCTCCGTCCCGAGATAATTTGCACACCCTTGAAAATGAAATTTCTCTTACAATCTTCACCTTCAATCTTCACTTTTGAAAAAGTCAACTAAAAAGCAAAAAACAGCTCTTTCTTATTCCACGTGTCGGAAGGGGTGTGCAAATTATCTCGGGACGGAGGGAGTATTTAATTAAGATGTAATGATTGATTTGAAAAATTATATGAATTAAAATGGTAAAACGAACATGATTTATGTGTTCAGCATAGTAAAAGGTGAAATAATATATTTTTGAAAATATGACCAAACATTCCCTAATTCTTTAACCATATATTATGTTTTATTTTATTTTTGTATAGGCCTTCCTATCATGGCAAAATCAAATTGGATTCTAACAACTGTTTCTTAAAAGTAATTAAAATTTCATTATGAGATATCATCAACACGCAACTTTACTTTATTTTCAAACAATATCAAATTATGATTTTCACAAAAATTAATTCAAACCACTTATCTAAAAGCACAATTGTTTACAAACATCCGCATAATCTCTATTCATATAATAGATGAACAAAAAAATAATATAAATAAAGAAAAAAACCGAAAAAAACTGCCAAAATGAAGGTCTAGAACATACAGTCATTAAACAAAATTCTTTCAAATTATCTAATCAATATTTTCTTTACAAATAAATGATATAAGTAACAATTAAAATATTAAAATTATCGAGCAATAATTTGGCTAGCCCGATATAACCCAAATTTATCGTGTCTTATCATATTGACCCGTAAAGACCCGAGCATAATAGATCTTTACCCAAACTCAAATTTATCGTGTGAGTTCGTGTTGTGGTAACTAATCGGGTTGAGTTTGTCACCGCTAATTTCTTAATACTAAATAAAATGACATTGTTGCGTAGAAAACAAAATTATTTAAAGTCTTTCACGTTCATCGCACAGGGTACTACTACTAATTGATTATAAAAGAAAGTCAAATAAACCTAGATTATTGTTCTATTTATTAAAAAAAGAAAAGAATCTTATCTAGATTATTAAACTTGTACATAAACAAAGTGCAAATGATAAAACAGAGATTAAATATTGAAGAATATCCTAACCACCTCTTGTAACAACCCCTCTGATCTAGGTAGAAGAAGAGAGTTCAGAGAGAGAATTAGAGAAAGAGGAAATAACGACAATATTATTAGGGAAAATTGGTAAATATGTCCCGTAAGTTGACCCTAATTAAAAAAATATCCTTTAAGTTTGACACTTTTTAAAAATGTCTTATAACTTACAAAAAATTGATAAAAATGCCCCGTGACCGACTACTGCAGGTTACCTATCAGGTCATCCATGAGCTGGTTATTTTTTTGCTTATGTGGCACTTAATTTTTTGACTTTTTTTGTGTTTTTCTTGCTCAAAAGCCTCCGCATTGGCCATTCTAGGTACTCTCGAGTTGGAGACGAAGGGCCACCAGTCCCCACAAGTTCCTTTCTGCGAAGCAAGTCTACCGCGACAACAAGTAAATCATTCTCACCTTCTGTATTCCTTGTTCCTTTCGATTTCTCCGCTTGTGTTTGTCTGCAACTTTGGAGCTCTGTTTGCGTTTCTTTGCCTTCATTTGTCTTGCAGGTGGGAAAGCGTTCAGAGCTATTGTAATGGTGAAATGAGGGAGGTACAAGGGTTATAACATAAAATTGTTATTTTGAACAAAGTCAGGGGTAGTTACGTCATACAATTTCACTGTACAAGGAATCGGCTAACACATGATTCTGAAGGATTTACGCATCACACCTCCTAGGGAGGGATACCCATCCCTGAAACAGTGACAAAAAAGTGCTTTTATCCCGAGCCGCGTGATTATTATGTCCAAAACTTCATTAGTAGTAAACACATTGTTATGGGTGATAGATTGGTCCCATCCAGCCCAATGGTGACGGGTAAATAACTCCTTATATGATGTATTTAACTTTGTCAGTCGACTTATTTAATTATATTCAGGTAACATATGAAATTAAATATTTAATTTTTTAACGTCCTAAAACAAGACTTTTTAAAATATAACTCTTTTTTAGAATAATATTTTTTTTAATATATATTCCCTCAATCCCACTTTATTTTACACATTTTTCATTTTCGTCCTTTCCAGGCGAACTTGCACACCCCTTAAAAAAAAAATTATAAGACAATCTTCATTCTTAATTAATATTTGAAAATGCAATAAAATCTCAAAAAATAAATTTTCTTAATACTTATGCTAATCATCCTTATGCAAGATAAGATGAGACGGAGGAAGTAGTTGTTTTATGAAACGGATGATAAAATAAGTATCGCTAGGGGCTCGGAGAGATTAGGGTGAGTGTGATATCGAGACACCTATGTGCCCAAGTTCAGCGTCCTGATTCCATCTGATACAGCCATCTACTAATCTTGATATTTCCTAGATTATTCATGGTAGTTTAAATGAATCAAATTCTCAATCCTATTTCTTTGTGTCCTACTACAGTCTACAGAGGATCTCATCTATATATAGGGCCTAGTTTTTCCAAAATCTTGCGTAAGGGTTTTTCACTCCGCTATTCTTTCTGGAATCAAAAGAGGAAAAAAATTGTAGGGAGGGAAGATGAACCCGCTGCATGCTCAAAGAAAACTAAAGCTTCAAATTCAGTACGGCGTTCACATTGTGGAAGATGCTCTCTATTTCGCTTATGAAGTTGTTCAAGGTTAATTTCGTTTGATTTTGAAGCCATTTCTGATTGTTATGGGTCAATATTTTTTCTGCATTTGATGTTTATATCGCTTACCGTTTTCTGTAGAATTTTATACACGCGTTCTTGCATGTTCTACTGCACATTGGGCACTGTAATTGTGATTAACGCATACTTGAAGAAATTGATGTAAATTAATGTCCGCTCTTTATTTTCTTTGGAGACCTGTATCATCACATTGTAATATTATTACGTTGCAACGTTTGTATGTTGGTAATTTGAAAAGATTTCAGTAACCACCCGACTAGGTTTTATGTTTAGTTTATTTTCATGAAAACATTGTGACTAGTCTCATGAGGATTTATTAGCTGACGATAAACCTTCTAATTTTTTTTTTCGGGCTTATACAGTGTATGGAGACGAACCTGATCCACCAAATGGTACGGTTGCTATGGGCATGGTGGAGAAAGCTTGCCAAATGTTGAGGGAAAGTCTTGATTCAGATAGTGAAGAAAGAAATTTGGATTGGGATGAGTACTACCTCGATCGTGCTTTTGTTGAGGTCATGGAACTGAGAAAAGAAAAGTCTGCTGAATGTCAATCAGTCATTTTGCCTCGTGTATGTTTTGATGCATTTTTTTGTTGAAATATTAGGTTTTTAGTCCTTTTAGTTGGATTAACCTTTAGTTATTCCTATATTAGGTAGAGAAAGAACTGGCAGAGTGCACAAGTAAGTTGGAACGATTTCAAAGTAAGTGGGCTCCTGTGGTGGAACAGCTGAGACTCGGGTCTGGAAAGAGAGCAATGTTGTTAAGACGCCTGAACGATGAGCTTGTTAGTTTCATAAATAAATCAAAATCACAGGGCTACATAGATTTGGGGTACCTTAACCAGTTGCCTTCATTGCTTAATGCTACTAATAATCAACTGCAGAATACTATTCACCCGACATTTAGAGAAAAACTTCTTGTTGGACCACATGAAATTGCGCAGGTTAAGTTCCCTTTAGCTTCTGTCAAGAGTTGGAAAACATATTGTTGATACTTGCTTTAGGCGTGATTTATATATAGCTTATTTCTCTGTGTGTAGGTGGCAAGTTCCATGTCTGATTATACCTCAAGATTTTTTTATCGGCCTTTCAAGCTGAGGCAGATGATGCCGAGAGTTGAGGATCTAAAATCAAGATTATCCGAAAAGCTAATTGCATTAGATGATGTGATACATAAAATTGTGCATGCCTTGTCAAAACAGAAATCATTAGTGGGACCTTTGGGCTCGTTTCTGTTATTGGGACCACATGGTTGTGGGAGGACAAAACTCGCTAAAGCTCTAGCTGAGGAAATCTATGGTGACAAAGAGAGGGTCATAAAGGTTGATCTGTCCCAGTATACAAAGCCGGACTGTGTCTCGCGCCTCCTTTTTGTTCTTAGCAGGTTGTACCTGATAACATGTTTTGGTTTATTTTCTTCTTCATGCTAGTCAATAGTGGTTATCTAACAAAATTTCTTTTGTAGGGATAAAAGACATGGAAGGGTTGTCATGTTTGATAATATTGAGAATGCTGATGCTTGCATTTATGATGTTCTTTCTAAAATAGTGAGGGACGGTCGACTGGGTATTGCAAGACAAGTGCTAGTCGATTTTTCTGATGACTTAATTCTCATATCATCACATACTGGCCATGAAGCGTTCTGTTATTGTAGATGCCTTGGGGATTCAATACCAAAAATCCCTTTCCGAGAAGTTCTGAAGGAACCTTCACTATGTCATTCAGAGTTCAATAACCAAATTTGTTATTTGCATGACTATTATACAAAGGTATCGTGCAGTAATCTGGAAATTAGTTAAGCCCAAAATAACTGTGATCTGTGATGGTATTGTAGTTCTGTTTTATTTATTTATTTATTTTAATCTTTTTATAAATTTATTATTTATATGACCATAAGATGAATTAGTTTTATCTTTTCATGTACTCAGGTTGCGGATCAGTTTAAGCCTGAATTTATGGATCTTTTCAACGATGTAGTTGTTTTCCCTTGGTTGACTCCACAGAATCTTATGGCCATCTCTAGGCTTCAAATGAGGGATTTTGCCACATCCTTGAGCACCTCATCGGAGAAGCAAGTCATGTTGTATTTATCAGATGCTGCATTGCAAAAAATGGCATGCTATCAAGATACCTTAAAAGTGAGTATGCACCAATATTCTTGCAACAACCAATTAATTGAAAGTTTAGAGTTTTAAGGAATATCTTTTGAGGTTTGACATAAATAAGAGCAAATCCCCGAAATTGAATCTATCTATACTGATTTATGTGGATTCTTATATGTTTCCCAGCAATTAGCGTTTGGCAAAACTGTCATGGAATAAGTCTATGTTGGTGAAATCTTTTGGTGAAACTTCAATGAATCCTTACCAATATTATGTCAAATAACTAACAAAAGATAAAAGTCCTCGGATTTGTCGAATTTACATGAACCTTCTAGAGGTATATTGAAAATTCAGTTGCGCAGATACCCCTGAAATGTATTCAGATTTTCAGTAAATCCTCCTGAAATTATATTCTATGTAAGAATTAGCACATCTCGATTAACTTGTTTTGTTATGCTTGTCAGCGAGAATGGTGGTTGGCTAGGAAGCTGGAGAAAGAGATCAATTGCAAATGTAGGTCTAGATTCCAATACATGTCATTGTTAACACCCTAAGTTTGTATTTGGATTTTATTCTTCTTCTTTTTTCGGGTATCCTAAAGTGTTTTAATAAATTTAGGACATCTCATGACTTCTATTAGACAACAACATTAAGTATTTGTAAAATAAGGACCCGTTTATTATGGGTTGAGGAAATAGGCTGGACGGGAATAGTAGTAAGAACTATACATTTATTCCATATCTACATGAATTGATCTTTATTAAAGTAAATATTCTTATCCCATGACGACTTTGATTTATGTTGGTAGGATAGTAGTACATAACATAGATGCCCTTACTTCCTCAAAAACTTAAATGTTAATCACTCGTACCACATCTAGAGCCAGAAGTCTGAAATAGAAACAAAAAGAAATTCCAAAACCTACAGCCGCCTAAAAAGAGAAGGGATGACAGTGATGAAGAAGAAACACATGTTTTCCCTCACAAAATCAGGCTATCAGATATTGTTGATGCCTCCCAAGTGTCTGCAATTAAAGATTTGGTGAACATTAAAGATGACCTCAAAAGAATGGCCTGGTTCAAGAGAAAAAGAGAAGGCAGATTAAAAATTAAAGATGATTTCCGTGGAGGAATGGATACAGAGGAAACACGTTCAAGAGAAAAGCTTAGTGAAGGAAATATCACAATTGAGAACTCATATTGCTGCAAATTCTTCCAGCAATCTCACCATGCTTCTGCCTTTGGGCTGCGTTAAGCATGAATTTTAAAGGACATTTTAAGGAGTGTACAGTAAGGGTGAACGAGTTCAAATATTTTTACACCTTAGGATAAACAATTTGATGTGTTGAGGAGGGATGGCTTATCAGCTCAAATTGCGAAGAAAACTGTGTTATCCTAGGGCTCCTGGGTTACTTTACATTTTTGTTCAATCAAAGTAAATGGGTGACTGGTAGATAATTTGTCTTATTCAGCCTAAACCTATGATGTAAACGCTTCGATAAGACAAAATTTTAGGAACTCCTGCTGATTTGGGTGATGAACTTCAAGGGTACCTTTCGTAAAGGGCAAAAAGCAAAAGCAAAAAATAGAAAAATAGTCACTTTGTAATAGCAGTTGTGGTTTCTAATGGTGGTTGAAGCCTGATGATATCTGTCCTTGTATATCTATCCTCATCTACATTCTAATCCAACAATTGTTTCTGTACTTTACAAAACCATACACACACGTATTCCCTATCAGTAGGCATCTTACCGTTAAATTGAAGTGGTATAAATGGTGGTGCACTGAAAAGTTCTGGAGGCGAGGAAAAGGATGTCATTTCAGCTTTGATTGGGAGAAGGAATCAAATATACCTTTATTGCCTCCTTTCTGCCGGGTTCTTTATCTTTGTTTTTGGGATGCACTGCCAGACATACTTTCTTCTGACATCAAAGTCCCAATAAACTAATTGTAGATCTCCTGCACCAATTCATGAAGTCATTCAGTTGTGTGTTTATGTATGTACTTGGTCTTCGGTTGGTGTGTTGTGTGCACTTTGTTTATTCATATATTCTTGAATTTACTTAGAAACTATATTTGTATATATGTGTGTGTCATTTTTGGGAGTGCTTGCTTCTTTGGCTTGCTTACTTAGAAACAGAAGCTGGAACTATGCTGACTTTGTAGGAGTTGATTTGATCCACTCACCTTGTTGTTTATTTGAATTCCTTTTGGAATAATGGAAATCAAATAGGACTTTTTGTTTGTTTATCTATTAAATTTTAAGTATATTTTGAATTTGAATTTCCTTAATTTCTTATGGGGATCATTTATTGTGGTTGGTTTTAAGATTCTCTTCCCTTTTTCCATTTTCTTCTTTTTCATAATAGGTTGCTTTTATACTAAAGTTGACTCTGTTACTTCTTCCAAGACATTTAGTAGTCACTTTCTGGGTGACCTGAAATGTGTTGAGGGTTTGGCCTTCAATCATCAATTAACTCCATTTTCTTTTCTCAGAAAGGTGCACATGCCTGTGAGACTTGGCGTAAAGTGTACATGGATCCCATGATCAACAATGATGTTTTAGAGAACGAGGCAGACGACACAATCATCATTTATATTGATGCCCTCGTAGGTACGAGAGATGTGTTTTCTTTTAGAGTTGAAGATAGTAGACATCTAGAGAAAGATCCGAATCTCAAGAGTTGTAAGCAAAAAATGTGGAAACTGAGGGATAGTTACCGTCAAGAAAAGCTACAAGTGAACCGGCTATACAGTCTACAGACAAGTTGCTTCAATATAGAGTTCGCATGTGCAAAAGATCCAATAGATTACAATCTTGTCATTGTGGAATCTGAGAATATTGTTAGATTGATTGGTGCTCTTTTAGCAGAAGAACCGTCTGATGGCAGTGAGCTCGAACTGGTAGGTATTCTTCGGGAGTGAATCAAATGTGTCAAGTTTTTTTGTAAACCTTTTTAACTTGCGTGCAGGTGCAATTGAATGACGTGAATGGGGAGATACAGAGTTCCTCAAGTGGCAGGAAAATGAAACGGGCTAAAATTTACTCAAAGCGTGTTGCCAAAAGATTGAAAAGATCCCTAACAGAACAAGTTAAAGCAACTCAAGTTATCACAGAGGCTCTATTAAGGCGCTTAAGAGCATCTTACAATCATCAGTCTTATAAGTCTAGTCCCTTGCCAGCATCATTTTTGTGTTTGGGTCTTACACCTGAAAATAAGAAACAATTTGCAAAAAGCCTTGCGGAGCATCTTCTCATTGATGATGGGAAAATGTTGATTTTCCAAGTTGATCTATCACTATGCACAGAACCCGATTCATTTTTCCGGTTTTTGACTATTCCCTGCAATCTTTTCTTAGTTTCTTATTTTTGTAGATTTGACTATTTGTTTTGTTGAATCTGTCAGAGATCCGTTCCTTTTTTTTGATATATGAATTGTGTAGGTGCGCATACATTATGAACACTCACCAGTTGCTCACGAGGGCTGTCAAGAAAAGGCCACACTGTGTTGTTGTCTTTCACCGTCTTGAGATGGCACACATTTCCGTTTTCAGCACCATTCTGTCTATTCTTGATGATGGCGTGTCCATGGACAATGAAGGCAATACAACTAATTTTGGGAACTCGGTAATTGTTATTGTCTCAGATCTTGGAAACAAGGAGATGATTGGTGGACTCAACGGGCATCGTCCTAAAAGTAAATGTCCAATTACTACTATTGAATCTGAATCCACATGCAATGAAGACGTAGCTGTTGGATCTTTACAGGCAGAAAAAAAGGTAAGTGGCTTCTCGTAGAAATTTCTATTTGCTCAACACATGGAAGAGTTTTGTTATGTGCAGATGTTTGCGTGTTATTACATATTTCAATAAAGCTTCCGCAATTCGGTGGTTTGACAGGCATACAGGGGGTTGAGATTTGAGCTGCTATATCGGTTGGATCAGTTGTTACTCTTTGATCCTTCCTCTGAGGACCAGCTTAATCACTTTGCTAAGTCGCCGTTGAAATCTTTGGTGGAAAAATCTCACAGTTTGTATTCTGCATTTGATCGTTTGTTTGATGAACAGGGTAAAAAGGTATTCCTCTTGCTAATGCTTCTTTTATTTTTTTGCCTTATTACATTCTAAGTACCAAGCATCAGAGGCATGTACTTATATGTGTTCTTTTTTTTCTTAAAAAAAAGAAACAGAATGACGTAGATGAGAATATTAGGTATATTGAGGAAGCACTTGGCGAAGTCGTTAGAATAAGGTACTTTTGGATTCTTCTTGTTAGACATCATTGTCAGTTCAATTCTAATGTATTTCTGACTCCCTCTCCCATTCTCTACATGATTCTTTTCATTATATTTTGGAGCACTTTAGTTCAAAATTTAGCCATATTAATGGAAGTAACTATTTCAAGTTGTATAATACTTTTATAATTTGCTTATGTTGGCTGGCAGAGATACCAAGTACGAAGCTGGTGAGGGCTCCCATGGTTCTTAAACTTCCGATGGAACTGCAGTCGTGAAAGTATATACCGTGTAAATAACATCTCTTTTTCTTTTCCTGTTTTTGTTGATATTAAATGACATCTCTTACTTAGCAACAATTTCAGAAGTTTCCGACTAGTTTTCATATAATCTTGATGGTTTAAAGTCGATGCATATTCACATACTAATAATGTCCTAGTTTGTACATCTTTATTTTTATGTTTGCTAAATTTGTTGGCCAAAAAAACGTCGACTAGTGACAATTATTGCATGGGATTTTCAGCAGTGTTTTATCTCCTATTTCATATATACCAGTACAAGCCGTTTGATGTTAATGCACTCTGATCCATTATAAATCTAAGGGTAATGATAATGGTAGTGGATATGAATGAGGTGTCACTTATACTATGGAGTGATGTGAGGAGAGTTGTTAATAAAGTGAGTGTAATGATTAATTTATTCATATGTACCAAGCATAAGAAATGAGAATGAAGCATTTTTCACTCTCATTACCCATCCTTACTCCCCTACAAAGGGCCCCCAAAAAATTAATGAAAATTCATACAAAATCTAACAAATCATGAGAGTATTCCATAGCACATGCAATTTATGGTTGGTCAAAATCAATTTAAATCATTACATGCATATAGGAAATTTCTATTTCTAGCTTACCTCACAGGCTATTTATACATACATATGGGTATATGTGTTATAAAAACCTAAAGAGAATCCAGTTAAAATAAGAAAGTGCCACGGATTCCAAGGCTTTTCAAATTTGTTCGTGAATGACTGATCTCTTTTTGTTACCAATTTTCAATTGCTCCTTCAATCCCCATTTTCCGCATCTACAAACATTGAACACGGAAAATAAGTAAAACAATAAAAATATAGAACAATAGACAACAAAAAATTGAAATTTGCATCAATGAACCACCTCTGCGTTGTTCGATCACTAGTCCCCCAAAATATGGACTGACTTGATGGATGGTCTTCAAAAGTAGTACTGCACTACTACTGAGGTTTTTTCTGAAATTGAGGAAAAGAAATATATGTACATAGTCGTAATGGGGGTAAAACTGCAAAACCCAATTTTTATTTAATTTTTGGAAGCTTTGCATTTATTAGGAAATGTGTATTACTTAGTTTTTTCTCCTTTTTATTTTTTGAAAAACCTTTTTCCAAAATTTTAAATATAAATATTTTTCATTCTCAATCCATCTTTTGATGTATAATATATCAAATTAAGGGTGATTCTATAGTACCATAGTGGTACTGGTTATTAAGGCAGATTTATAGGCTCATTTATAGAGATTAGTTACTTTCCATATCTTGTTATATCTTTACCACTCTTGTATCCTTGTATCTATATATTGGGATTCTTCTTGTATGATAATACAATAGAAAATATTCCCACATTATCCATCTTATATGGTATCAGTCTTTCCGATCCTCTGAGATCACGCTTCCAACCTAAAACCCTAACAACACCACTGCCGTTCACTGTCTACCCATGGCCTCGGACGATTCTTCCTCGACGTCTCAGACCACCACTACCCTCGCGTCTCAGATGATTGTTATCGCAGCACCTTTCCGACGTCACATAAACTGACTCAATCAAACTTCCCCTAATGGCTCTCACTTGTGACGGCTATCCTCAACGGCCATGACTTTCTCGGCTATGTTGAATCTCCCGTCTCCGACGATGACTTCACACTGTATGTCTTAGGTGGTCTTAACCCCAAGTTTCGTGACATTGTTGCTTCTATTCGTGCTTAGACAACATCACTCTCCTTTCCACAGCTTATGGATCTTCTCGTAACACAAGAGAAGTTTGTTGATATTTTTGGTGACTCGAAGTCTGAATTGACGGTTTCGGCGAACATGGCGCAGGTCAAGATCCAACTGGAATTAACATCCGACGCAATCTGGAACCTACCGCGGTTCTACCCGTGGTCGCGGTCGCAGCTTCTCAACTGGTTCGCGACAGATTGTTCAGGGCTCGTCGACTCTAGGTGGTCATGGTTCGCAGCCTCCGCGTATAGTCTGTCAGCTTTGTGAAACTCCGGGACACTCGGCCAAATCTTGCTGGTGTTTTCCCACAACAGTCCCTCCTAGTGCGAACCATGTTTCGCTCACCAAAGACTCCTCCGACTAACTCATGGGTAATGGACTTGGGTGCATTGGATCACATTACCAACGACCTAGGAATTCTGTCGTTACACTTTGAATATGACCGAACCGAGGAAGTCCACCTTACTGATGGTCATACAATGTCCATCTCCCACACCGGTACATCATCTATTAATTCTTCGTCCCGTGCATTTCATTTAATTGATGTTCTATTTGTTCCCCAAGCTGAACAAAACCTCATGTCTGTGCACCGTTTCACTATGATTAATAATGTTTCTGTGGAATTCTTTTCAAATTTGTTTATTGTGAAGGATCGAACTACGGGGGCGCCTCTGGCTCGAGGCCGGTGTGACATGGGTATCTACAGCTTGCAAGACTCTCCATTACTTTCTGTACATTTTAACAATTTTGGTATGTGCACCACTTTAAATACTTGGCATTCATGTTTGGGACATCCATCCCGCCGTAGTAGCACGTTTGTTATTTCGCAAAATAAGTTACCTACTGTTAAATCTGGTGTAATGGACACTGCTTGTGACTCTTGTTTATGTTGCAAAACTCATAAGCTCCATTTTACTGATTCTTCTCTACGTGCTGATAAACCTCTAAAATATGTGTACGCTGATGTCTGGGGACCTGCTTGTATGTCTGTCGATGGTTATTATTTTTACTTGCTCTTGGTGGACTCCTACACGAAATATTGTTAGATATTTCCTCTGGTTCATAAGTCTGATGTCAAAGGCATTTTTGAAAAGTTTCATCCTTTGGCAGAGAAGCAATTTGGAATTCCTATTTGCAATTTTTATAGTGACAATGGTGGCGAATTTTTGGCACTCAAGTCTTATTTTCAATCTCATGGCATTCAATAGCTCACCACTGCTCCTCATACTCCGAAATAGAATGGCATGGTAGAACGCCGCCACATGACATATTGTTGGAACCGGCAAAGCACTACTCCACCGTGCAAAATTACCTCCGTCCTTCTGGTCATTTGCATTTCAGACAGCTGTCTACTTGATTAACAGATTACCAACTCCAATTTTACATCTCCTCGGTCCGTTTGAAGCACTTTTTTGCAGGAAACCGAATTATCAGAAATTACGTACTTTCGGGTGCATCTGCTATCCTTTGTTACGTCCCTACAATTCGAACAAACTAGAGCCTGCTGCCAAGCCATGCATATTCGTTGGGTACTCACTCACACAAAGTGCATACAAATGTTTTGATCCATCTACTGGAAAAATCTATATCTCTCGTCATGTTCGTTTCCAAGAGCTCGCAGTCGCTGACTTTAACGTGCCGAAGTCAGCTCCACCTGACGAACATGAGCGTACCACTATACCTCTTGCCACCCTTCTCAATCCACCCGCCGCAGAAACTTCTACACCACCATCACAATCGGCAGATCAGACCAATCCACCTTCCCAGCGCAGTTCTCGCCAACGAGTGATGCAGCGCTACCTCACTAAGTTTCGTACTAAGTTATCACCTTCTATCACTCATCCACCCACTACGCTTGTCTCCACCAAACACCCCTTGTTGACCGAGTGCACTCCATCTTCCGTATCCCAGGCTTTGACGAGCCCACACTGGAGACAGGCCATGGCTGATGAAATTACGGTTCTCTCTTCTCATGGCACGTGGGATCTTGTTGCCAGGGCCGGATCTAGAAAATTTGGGGCCTGAGGCGAAATGAGATTATACTTAAGTAGAACTCATTTCATTTTTCTTATTTTTTCGGCGGCAAAATTACTTATTAATGTTTTATAATCAAGATGTTCTAGCATACTACTTTCGATAGACAATATACTTAATCCATTCAATCTTTCTTGGGACATAGTTGATCTTAAATACGATTTTAATAATTTCAATTTTGAAAAACTTCTTTCGGCTGAAGCAACTGTTATAGGTACTGTTAATAATATTCTATAAGCAATACAAGTATTTGGTAAGGAATCTAATCTTTTTACATAATTTAATATCTCAATCGGTGCATTGATTTTTATGTTCAAAGTTTCTTTTAACACTTTTAATTCTGAAAATAAATCAAGTCCATTAATATCTGAATGTTCATTAAATGTTAAATAACTCTCAAGATTAAGACAACACTTTTTTAGTTCATCATCTTTCAAAGTTTTGAGAATGTCCAAATCAAATAGAAAACCAAAAATAGTTTCATATTCTTTAAATTGCTCAAATATAGTTTCAATAGGAGTAATAGCTTGATCCATTATGTATATGAAATACTCAGTTTCAAAAGATCTTTTAGCCGAATGAGTAATCTCTTCACTATTACCTTCATCAAATTGTTTTTTCCTATAAACCGTACGTTTTTCACGAAATTCAGCTACTATATTCAATTCTTTAGCGATTTCTAAAGTTGAATTTATAGCCGACTCAAACCCATTTTCTCTATATTTCTTTAAATAAGTTATAAGGCCTTTCAGTTGGTTAATAGCAACATCAATTTGCATGTCTTTGGATTGCAATGTTTTACTAACTGAATTGACAGCAAATAATATGTCATACCAAATATTCATAGCAACTAAGAATTCAAAATTTTCAATCTCGTAATTTACTAAACACATAGCTTCACTTTTTGTTCTACCATCTTCACTAGTTTTTGATAATTGAACTAGAGCATTCCTTATATTTTGAGTTTGAAACTTAATGGCTTTAACACTTTCAATTCTACTTTTCCACCGAGTTTGAGATAAGGATTTTATAGAAAATTTGCATCCATTGTCTTGTAAAATTTTCCATCTTTTAGTAGACGAAGCAAATAGAGAATATATACGTTGTAATACTCCAAAAAATGAGATAGCCCTATAACAAGAATTAGCCATATCACATAAAACTAGATTCAAATTATGACATCCACATGGTGTATAAAATGCTCTAGGATTTATATCTAACAACCTCTTTTGCACTCCTTGGTGTTTACCTTTCATATTTGATCCATTATCATATCCTTGTCCTCTTATATCATTAGCATTAATTCATATTTCTCTAATACATTTATAAGTTCGTCAAACAGACCTTTTCCCAAAGTATCATCTACTTTTAGGAACTCCAAAAAATATTCTTCAACTTTAACAGGACAACTAGAAGTGTCCACGCATCGTAAAATAATAGTCATTTGTTCTTGGTGGCTTACATCAGGGGTACAATCAAGAATAACAGAAAAATATTTCGCCTCTTTAACCTTTTTTATTATCATTTCTTTCACTTTGAAAGCTAACAATTCTATTAATTCATTTTGTATCACATGACTTAAATAATGACATTGAAGTTGACCATGTTGAATACGTCTAACATGTTCTTGCATTGTTTCATCAAATTCAGCAATCATTTCAATCAGACCTAAAAAGTTACCATTACTTTTCTCATATATCTTTTCATTTTTGCCTCGAAAAGCAAGATTATTTTTAGCAAGGTATTTCACAACAGAAATAATTCTTACCAAAACCTTTTTCCAACGCTCCTTTTTCAAATTGATTTGTTCTTGTACATGTTTATCAATAGTCTTATTCTTTTGCAATCTAATTTCTAAATCAATCCACTTGCTCATATTAGTAATATGTTCATGACTTGTTTCATGAGCTTTTATTTGGCGGCCTAAATTTTTCCAATCTGTACTTCCTTCATTTACTAACTGACTTGTACTAGATTTTGAAAAAAAAAATTTACAACAAAAGCAATACACTCTATCTAAATCTTTTGAATATACCAACCATCTTCTGTCATGTTTTTCTCCGTTTGATAATATTTGTGTGTAGAAGACTATGGAGAAGTGTCTATTATTTTCATCAGTAGGGAAATCCATTTCATTATATCTAATTGGACATTTTTCTACAATAAGATCTCTAAAGTTCATATCGATATCTTTCCACAGTCCGGGATCATATATATTTGTAGATATTGATTTGGATATTTCTACAGAAGTTGAAGTAGTTTCTACAACAATTTTGGTTTTATTTTGTTCATCACTAGAAGTCGGATAGACATGTGGTTCTTTTTCATTATTGTCAACTACATATTGTTCGTCGCCTCTTTCTAATTCCTTTTCAACATCAATTTCTAATTCATTTTCATCTACCTCACGTTCTTCAACTGAATTTGATGAATCTTGTTTTCTAGTTTTAGTGATAAATTTATCTAGAGCCCCTTGCTGAGATTTAACTAACATTTCAGCTTTTCTTTTTTCCAATATTTTCTCCCATCCACTTGCACATTTTTTATTGAACATGATATTTTAAAATTTCAACTATAACACAAATCAAAATATAAAGGTAACAAACAAATCTGTAAATATAATAACAAAATATAAATCAACAAAGAAGCAATAGTCAAATAAATCAACAAAAAAGTTGATAACAAATACGAATAAAAATATAATATGCAAAATTGAAGAGATGGAATTATGACACCTGGGACTTGGAAAAAATCACCAATAGCAGCACAAACTGAAGAAGCAACCAGATAGAATGAGACCAGAGAAAACGCAGGAACAGCAGAAGCAGAGCAACAGAGAAAGAACAGCAGAGCAGCTAGCGATGAAGGAGATGAAAGGAATAGTAATTTCTAGGTTTTTACTAAGGGGTAACGGTAAAATCCTTTTTCCTTGTGGGTCTTATAAGCCCATTTCGCGCTGCTGGAGGTTTTACAGCCAATTTCTTGGGCCTGGACTTAAATGCATATAATTAGGAGCCCAAACAGCCGAGGCCTTGTGAGGAAAATGTGAAAAAAAGTTATGTCAGCGCTGAGGCTCGAACTCGGGCTTACAAGAGCCAGTACTGATATCACAACCACTAGGACAATCGCTCACATATGTACAAAATACGACACACATACATTTATATACATATATTTACAGGGCCTAAAGAAATTTGAGGCCTGAGGCAGATGCCTCAGTTGCCTCACGCACCAACCGCCCCTGCTTGTTGCACCACCTCGTGAGTGCAACATTGTTGGATGTAGGTGGGTGTTCACAATTAAACGCAAACCTGATGGGAAAATAGAACGATACAAGGCCCGTCTTGTGGCGAAAGATTTTCATCAACGTCCAGGACTCGATTTTCATGAGACATTCAGCCCTGTTATCAAGCCCGACACCATTCATATTGTCCTGTCCATGGCACTATTTCACTAGTGGGATCTTCGCCAATTGGATATAAGTAATGCCTTCCTGCATGACACACTGAACCGACCAGTATACATGCAACAACAACCCGGATTTGCTGATCCGTCTCATCCTATGCATGTATGTCGCTTGAAGAAACCATTATGTGGGTTACGACAGGCCCTGCATGCGTGGTATCATACTCTAAGCTCGGCCCTTGTTCGTTTTGGTTTTCGCCAATCACAAGCCGACCATAGCTTATTCATTTTTCGTCAAAATGGAGTAATTCTATTGGTTCTTGTATATGTGGATGATATAATACTTACTGGCTCTAGTCGTCCATCTCTTAAGTCACTCGTCACGCATCTAAAATCCACCTTTATGTTAAAAGATCTTGGTCCACACACCTATTTCTTGGGCGTTGAAGTTTCCCGTTGTAGAGAAGGATTGTTCCTCTCCCAACGCAAGTATATGGTCGATCTTCTCCGAAAATTTCATATGGACGTTTCAAAACTAGTCTCGACACCAATGGCCACGTCTCATAATCTTTCAATCTCGGGGAATGTTGATCCGACTGAATATCGAAGTGCTATCAGGGGTTTACAATACCTTACCATCACTAGGCCCGATATCTCCTTCTCTGTCAATAAGTTAGCACAGTCCATGGCTCATCCGACTGCACTAAATTAGTTAGGTGTCAAGCGCATTTTGCGCTATCTCAAAGACACAATTCACCATGGGGTCTTACTTCGTACACCTCGTTCATTGACTCTCACAGCATATTCAGATTCCGATTTTGGTGGCAATACTATAGATGGTAAGTCAACATTAGCATATATAATTTTCTTGGATTCTTCCCCAATCTTATGGAGATCTCATAAACAAACTGGAGTGGCATGATCCTCCACTGAGGCTGAGTACCGCGCTCTAGTCTCCACTGCTGCAGAAGTGTGTTGGGTATATCATCTATTTCGTGAACTTGGTCTCTCTTTACAAACATCTCCAAAGCTCCTTTGTGACAATCTGGGGGCCACGCGACTAGCACTCAATCCTGTCATACATTCCAGAATAAAGCATATTGCTCTTGATCTTCACTTTGTGCGAGATTTGTCAAGTAAAGGTATCTTCAAAGTTGCATGTGTCACCACCATTGGTCAATTGGCTGACCTACTTACAAAGCCGCTTCCAAGGTCGCGATTTGGTCTTCTGCATTCCAAATTTTCCGTGGCCGATGCCACTTCCATTTTGTGGTGATTTATAGAGATTAGTTACTTTCCATATCTTGTTGTATCTTTACCATTCTTGTATCCTTGTATCTATATATTGGGATTCTTCCCGTATGGTAATACAATATAATATATTCCCACATTATACATCTTATACCGGTACCACCGTGAGATAAAAATGAAATTATATAATTTAGTAGGACCCTCATGTTTAAATACATATATATTCTTATCTCACAGTGGTATCGGTACCACAGTGGTACCGAAATTGTGTTCTCAAATTAATCCTCTTTTTATGGTCTTTAATTTGACATTCATATCACATATATAAAAAAGAGACATTATACTCGAAAAGTAGAAATGATAAATAATTAGTAACTTGGGTTAGATCTGAGTATTTATTGTGGTTGTCGTCATTCTCATGGCCAGACCTTCTCCTAGTCGGAAGGGTCCGTCGCCCGAGCCCCAAATTCTTTTAATTTTAAGGCCCCAAATTTATTTAGGTATCCATATATAACATGTATGTATATTTAGGGGATATTTGGGTTGTCATGACACCAGCCGGATTGGGCGTGACCCATCTCCAATGTATTTCATTTTACAGACCAAAATTTAGGATTGACTCATCCCTCTACAGCTGCACTTTATTATCTACATCACCCTTTACAATTTTTAATACACCTTTTATAATTTGTAATACGATCTTGCCCTACTATACCCTAAACTAAAATATATTTTTATTATTTAAATGGATGTACCAGCCGTGGATGTGTCCCAATGGATATGGCACATGACACTACATCCCAAACCAAGTATCTCCTTAGATGTGCTTTTTAAAATATTTAATTGTATAGTCTAATGATTGGTGTATTTCTCTACAATTTAAAGATAGAGGTTCAAATTCTCCATCTGGCTTTTAACTTTGTTCGTTTACCTATAAAATATCTAGAATTCTGTAAATCCTTCATTTTTTTATGTTTTTCTATAAGTTTATACACCAGAAAAACTCTTTGTCTTTTTTCTCCTATGATAAAACAAGTATATAGATCTAGTGTTGCAAATGCTTCAATTTTTTATTTTTTCCTTTAAGTTTGTACACTAGAAAAAAAAATTATGAGCACATTTTGTAAACTCTACTCAAGCTCAAATATATCTAAGTACCGCCCTGGTCATTCTATTAGTCTTTTTAATTGTCTTTCTCAGTTTTTTAATATACAAATAATTTGTTGTTTTGTAATCGATTTTTTTTACATATAATACACCTATTAATTCTCTTTTTAGGATATTTAATTTGGATCCAGAGTGGATATATTACTATATCATATAGGTTTTGAAAAATTTAAAGTTATATTTAATTATTATTTGAATTAAATTTGAATTTTATTGTGGGTTGGCCTATATATATGGAATTTGAATTTGTAAATGTGAATTAACTAAACATATTCTTATCATAAGTTTATTAAATAATTTAAATTAGTTAGACATAATTTAATTATTTTATTTGATTCCAGTTAATTTTATCAATAAAACTATTTGAGTATTAATATATGTAGAAACGTGATAATTTAGAAAAATTAGTTAAATAATTTCTTATAATAATAAGATCATCCAATTTTTTTAATACCACTATTTATTTTATTTATTTCTAATCTTAATTCTTCTAAATTATTTTATATGTATATTAATATAAGTAGAAACACGTTACCTATAAAAAATTAATCAATTAATTTTTCAACAAAAGAAATATTGAATTATTCATTTTTTAAAACTAATTTCACAATAAAATTTATTATTTTTATTTTTCTAAATATCTGTTGATGAGTTATGTGTTATCTATACATTTTTTTTTTGTGTGAATGTTTGTAATAATTGAACTATTTATCATTGTTCAAGCAGGTCAAGAGAAACAAGGATCCATCTTGATAGGGATGGCCCGATCACTTCGGGTCGGGTTAATACCTGAGCCCACTGACCGACCCAGCACTCGTAGGCCCAGCAAGCACGCGTAGGCCCAGCAGGTCCAGAAACACGCGTCGGCCCAACGGGTGGTTTGTTCCGCGAATCAAGGCACACGATCCGTTCCCAACCGCCATGCAGCGGGAAATAGGCGTGAGAATAGGGAATGAGTTAGGGTTCAGTTAGGGTTTAGAAAAGTTGAGTATAAATATGAGAAAAGAACTCTGAATTAGGGTTCGCATTCTGTATTCTGAATTACTACGTGTAAACTCAAAGCTCGAGTAAAAGAAACACCTCGGCAAGTGTTATTTTCTGCCCGTGGACGTAGATCTCCGGATCGAACCACGTAAATCTTGTGTGTTTTCATATTGCTTACGTAGGTTTTTGTTAAATTTCTTGGATATCGGATTGCGCATTATCAATTGGCGCCGTCTGTGGGAACCGCAAAGCAATTTTTGACGTTAATAGTGCATTCAAATATCATGGTGATGACTCGATTGAATCAATCTCGCCACGGTGATCAATCCAATCAAGATCCACCCGTGGATCAGGTTTTGCCGCCGAGGCAGTCGCCGACAAGAGGTGTGTCTCATCATCAGGGCAACCAAGGCCCGGTTGTGAATCCAGACAACCAGTTCTTGCCTCCACCCCCACAAGACATGCAAAACCCTAATCCCGTTGCTGCCCAGCCACCGGTTAACATTCAAATCACTCCAGAATTGCTCCAGGCTTTCCTACAAGAGCATGCTCATGTTCTTCAAGACTGGGCGGCTAATCGCCTACACCCCGCGGGGCCTGCCGGACATGATGCCAATCCCGCGGTGCCTCCACATCGTCAGCATTCGTGTGATCAACAAGACCCGGGGCATCGCGGGCGTCAGGATCGGCGATGGGAACGACCTGGTTCTTCCGAGGACCATGGAGTTCTAACGAATCACGACAACGCAACGATGAACCTACCGATGTCGATCGCCGCCGTCCACTCAACGCGGCTAAGAGAGTTCGTTATGCCAATCCTCATACTCTAGATCTTCAAGAGTATGAGCGAGTCCAATGCAATGTCGAACTGGACAAAATCCTGGGCCTTGATGCCAATGGAGATATCATCACACCGTTCTCCCAAGAAATCATGGCCACCTCCCTTCCCGAAGGGTTCAAACGGCCGGCCATACCACCTTACGACGGCACCGGAGATCCAGCCAATTTTCTTGGAGCTTTCAGGCATAACATGCTTAGCCGCGATCACACTACATCCCTCCATTACTGTAAGATTTTCCCTGAGTACCTTCAGGATGAAGTTCGGGTTTGGTTTGATTCTCTCCCACGCAACAGCGTATCTTCTTTTAGAGAACTCGCCGAACACTTTTGGGCACGTTTCGAAGCACGTGCAAAGCCCATGGCCACCTTGGCCGACCTCATGAATATGGAACAGCGGGACGGTGAAACCGTTACCCAATTCCTTGACCGCTTCACAGCGGAGAGCCTCAAGGTGGGAAATTGTTCAGAGGACGTAGTCATCAACGCATTCATGAATGGACTCCGTCTTAGTCCACTTTACACCGAGTTGGTTCGAAACCCACCGGTCACAACCCGAGCACTGTTCAAAACTGTGTGCAGATATGCTAAAGCCGAGGAGCAGACTCGCCGGAAACGTGAGAAACATGCTAGCAAGCGGCAGTCCGACAGGGCACAAGCTGGGCCTAGCACGCGACCTAGTGCCTTTTCCCGTCTGAACCCGGGGCGTTCAGAATCCCGAGGTGGTATTCCACAATTTACTCCGTTGACAAAGTCACGAGCCGAAATCCTTTCTGTTCACAAGAACGATCTACGGCCTTGTCCGCGGATGACTGCTCCGCCTAAAAAGAGGAACCGTGGAAAGTGGTGTGCGTACCACCGAGATCATGGGCACGAGACCGAAGAGTGCCGAGAGCTCAGCAAGGAAATCGAGGAGTGTCTAAGGAAAGGTCTCCTGTGATAATACATCGCGCGGATCGATGACAAACCTCGGACAAGCCAGAATGGGGGTACGTCTCATAACCGCGGAGGTTATCATGACCAGGGCGCACAACAGAATCGGCCGCCGTGGCAGAATAATCGGCCGGGACCTAGCAATAATGCACGGCAAGACTCTGGCAATCGCCAACAGCCTCGTTTTCTGTCACCACCTCCTCCTCCGGGAGGACCCGGAGACAATGCACCCACTCACGTAATAAACGTGATATACGGGGCCCTTCCCACCAGGGCTTCACGAAATGCCTTGAAGGCAGAGGCTCGCCGTCCTCCTCCCGAGGAGCCACGTCATAAGCGACTCCATCAATCCGAAACTGTTAGTTTCACAGACAGGGACCCTGTTCCAGAGATAACACCTCATACTGATGCCATTGTCATCGACATGACTGTGGCCAATATCACAATAAAGTGGGTCTTCGTGGACAATGGAGCCGCAGTGAGTGTCATATTTGCCGACTGTTTCCAGAAGATGGGGATTCCTCGGGAACAACTTCGGCCGGCCCCCGGGCCACTGCAGACTTTCACTCAGGGTGAAGTCCAGCCAGAGGGTGTCATCACTCTCCCGGCGTCTTTGGGGACTTATCCGGCGATAAAAACCATTTTCGTGGATTTTTATGTGGTGAACTCCCCATCACCGTACAACATGATCTTGGGCCGGGACTGGCTTACCCCCGCCAAAGCCATATGCTCCACATACCACCTCGCTCTAAAGTTCCCCACTTCGCATGGCGAAGTGGCTATTCGCGGGAGTCAGCGGGTTTCAAAGGAGTGTATGTACGTGGCACTCAAAAAGACTGCTAAAGTTCCTCCCAAACAGCAGCTTCAGGTAGCATCATCGGCTCTTGAACCTCGGGTATGTACCTCATTGGGGGATGCCACCGCCCAAGTACCGCTTGATCCGTCCAAGCCGGAACAGACTGTAACTGTCGGAGCCGTGGATGTGCCATGGTTACACCAGGCTATCATTCAGACCTTGCGAGAATATTCCGATGTCTTCGCATGGTCTCCTCTAGATATGCCCGGGGTCTCTCCCGATATAATAACCCACAAGCTGAACATCGATCCCAGCGTAAAGCCTATACAGCAGAAGCAAAGGAAATTCGCTCCGGAGCGAAATGACGCAATTCGAATCGAGGTGCAACAACTCTTGGATGCGGACATCCTGTTCGAAGTATATTACCCCTCCTGGCTATCCAATCCAGTAATGGTGATTAAGTCCAGTGGGGCATGGCGGATGTGCGTCGATTTCTCCAACCTCAATAAACATTGTCCGAAGGACTGCTATCCTCTACCTTCCATCGACCAGAAGGCTGAAGCCATTACTGGTTACGTGGCGCTTTGTTTCTTAGATCTGTATAAGGGATACCACCAGATCTTTATGGATCCGCAGGATGCCCTCAAGACAGCATTCATCACTGCTTTCGGGTGTTTTGCTTTTAAGAAAATGCCCTTCGGGCTCAAGAACGCCGGAGCCACATATCAACGTCTCATGGACCGCGTTTTTCACGACCAAATTGGCCGCAACGTCGAGGTTTACGTTGATGATCTTGTTATAAAGAACACCACCCATTCTTCATGTGTACAGGACATTGCCGAAACGTTGCGCACTCTGCGGCGTTACAATTTGCGACTTAATCCAGCAAAGTGCAATTTCGGCGTTGGCTCCGGCAAGTTCCTTGGTTATATGGTTTCACAACACGGTCTTCAGGCTAATCCAGCCAAACTTCGGGATGTTTTGGATCTGCAGCCACCGAAGACGTTCAGAGACGTTCAGCGCCTCACGGGCGGTTTGGCGGCCTTAAATCGTTTTTTATCCAAAGCGGCAGAGCGCCAACTCCCATTCTTCAAAATCTTGCGACAATCGAAGTCCTTTGAATGGACTCCAGCGTGCACCGAGGCTTTCGAGGCTTTGAAACGTCATATACAGCAGCTGCCTACTTTGTCAGTTCCTCTCTCCGGAGAGCCGCTTTACTTATATTTGGCTTCCGCCGAGGAAGCTATTAGCGTCGCCCTTGTGCGCGAAGTCAATGGGGTTCAACATCCCGTGTATTTCGCAAGTCGTGTACTCCACGGGGCGGAGACGCGATACTCCATGCTGGAAAAAACTGTGCTGGCTCTTGTCATGGCAGCTCGGCGTCTGCGGCCATATTTCCAAGGACGCGAAATACGAGTTCTGACCAATCATCCTATCCGTCAGATTCTTGTCAAGCCCGAGGTGTCTGGGCGCCTCGCCAAGTGGGCAGTTGAGCTAGGCGAATACGATATTCAATTTCTTCCCCGCCGAGCTATCAAGGGTCAAGCACTTGCCGACTTTTTGGCCGAAACCCCGGGAGATAATCATGACTCTTCGGCAGATAGCGGTACCCATCATCCCGCTGCCCTTGTATCCTCACCTCGCAAGTGGCAATTATATGTGGATGGTGCATCCACGACCCGAGGAAGTGGTGCCGGGGTGCTCCTCATTGACCCTGAGGGAGTTGAGGTTAAGTACATCATCCGATTCAAATTTAAGGTGACCAATAATGAAGCGGAGTACGAGGCAGTTCTCGCCGGGCTTCGGCTCGCTCAATCCTTAGACGTTCGTCATCTTGAGCTCTTCACGGACTCCGAGGTCGTGTCCAAGCAAATCCAGGGGACTTATGTCGCCAAGGATGAAACAATGATCAGGTATCGTGCTCTAACACTCAAGCTTATGTCAACTTTTGATACAGTTGTTATCCAGAAAATACCACGTGCTCAGAATGCAAGAGCAGACGCGCTCAGCAAATTGGCCTCCGCGGTTCGAACTAATATATCTCCGGATATCATGGTCGAAGACTTATCTCATCCAGCAATTCATGAGGCCACAGTTTCGGTACTGACCGATAGTGAACCGAATTGGATGACTCCTATCATTCAATATCTCCGAGATGGAATTCTGCCTACTGATAAGCTGCGAGCTCGGCAAGTTGTCCTCAAAGCCCCCAAATACTCCTTTCATGATGGAGTCTTGTACCGACGGTCGTACCTACAACCGAGTCTCCGGTGCCTCGCTCCTGCCGAGGCTACTCAAGTTTTACGGGAGGTTCACGAAGGGGCCTGTGCCAGCCATATCGGCTCCCGGACATTGGCCAAAAAAGTTCTCCGCTGGGGATATTATTGGCCAACTTTGTTCAACGATGCCCACGACTTAGTGACCAAATGCAGCAAGTGTCAGCTGCACTCCCGTGTGAAGCATTTGCGGCAGACCGAGCTCACTGGAATCCAGAGTGCGTGGCCGTTTATTCAATGGGGAATCGACATTGTCGGCCCCTTCCCAGTTGCTCCGGGGGGATTGAAATTCCTGGTCGTTGCCGTAGACTACTTCACTAAGTGGGTTGAAGCCGAACCTCTTACGGCCATTACTAGTAAAAATATCTTGAAGTTTGTGTGGCGCAATATCGTTTGTCGCTTCGGCATCCCGAGTACTATTATCTCGGACAATGGTAAATAATTTGCCAATGATCCATTTCGGTCATGGTGCGAAGAGCTTCACATCAAACAAATTTTCACCTCGGTTGCTCACCCTCAAGCCAACGATCAGGTTGAAGTCACCAATCGTACACTGCTCACGGGTATAAAGGAACGCCTGGATAATGCCAAAGGTCTCTGGGCTGAAAACCTTCCGCAAGTCCTATGGGCTTATCGCACGACACCGCATACCTCTACCGGGGAAACTCCTTACAGCCTTACTTATGGCTCCGAAGCCGTTATTCCTGCGGAAATCAGTGTACCAAGCCCCCGCCTCATCACATTGGTTCCAGAAGATAATGACGAGGCTCTCCGAGCGAATTTGGATGAGCTTGAAAATCGTCGTGACCAATCATTCATTCAACAGGCCAAATGTAAACAACGTGCAGCCCAGTATCATCACCTCCGGGTCCGGGGCACTCAGTTCAATGTCGGGGACCTAGTTCTTCGGCTCAATTCAGCCAGCAAAGCTGCCCCCGAGGGGAAATTACATGCTTCTTGGGAAGGTCCCTACCGCGTTGTTGCCGCGCACGATTCCGGATCCTATCAGTTAGAGCATCTCAATGGGACCTCGATTCCCCGAAGCTGGCACGTTACCAATTTGAGGCGCTTCTATCTGTGAATGCCAAATCACAAGTACCATCTAATCTTTATGCTCATTGTACGTTTCTTTTATGGTTGTTATCTCTCTTTGTACTCTTTAACTTGCTCCGGCACTCATCATTGAATAAAAATTCTTTGTTTATGCATCTTGCTGTGTCCTCTTTTACGTTACGGGGACGCCCTAACACATTCATAAAATTATTATTCGTCTCCGGACAATTCACTCTCTCTCTCGATCCGTCTGAGGGGATTCACATTTCGTCCCCGGACTTATATCACACTCCCGCCTGATCCGTCCGAGGAGAATTTATTCCCGCCTGATCCGTCCGGGGAGAATTTACTCCCGCCTGATCTATCTGGGGAGATTTACATTGGAGTTATTCGAATTGTGTTCCCGAACACCTAACTAAAACAGTTAGTAACTTATTGTTTTCCTTAACACATTTGTACACATCAAAACGATTTTATTATCTTCCAAATGATACAACATCAAAAAGTTTTTTACATAAAACTTCAAAAAAAAAAAAAAATAATAAAATAAAAAGATAAGCCATTATCTACGGCCCCCGAGCCAATATTCAGCGCTCCGGCGTTGAGGCCTACTCCTAGATCTGCGTTGTGTCCTCCGGGATCTTGTAGATCCTCGACCTCGGGCTCCGGCTCTTTCCCCTCCGCGGGTACCCCGACGCCGTGGACTTGTCCTTGGCGCTTGTCGGGGAATTTCGTCCCTTGTATGAGCGCGGCTACTTGGCTGCTGGAGCAGACCTTGGAGTTTGAGCCCATTGCACAGGGTCCCATTCCTCGGGAACCAACACCTCGATCTCTCTGGCCAGTTCTTCGACTGCCTCTTCGGCTACAACAACGGCCTCTTCCTCAATCGTGGTCACTGGAGCTGGCTCTCGGATAACAATGCCTTTGCTCTTTCCAGAAGGTTTCTTTTTATCCTTCCGGGGAGCTTTTGGAGTACCTTGGCTCCGGCTTGAACTCGCGATGAATTCCTCGGCAGAAGGCCTCCACCTGCCTCGGCCCTTCAATCCTTCGTACATGCTGAGAAGCAACTCCAGAACCTCCCGCTTTCTTACGAGCTCTGAGGACTCCGCGGGGTTATTTGCAACAAGCGCCGAGATTTCGCCCTGAATCTCTACGACCCGCTCCTCCACTTCCTCAAAGGTAAGAAGGCCGAACTCAGACAGTATCCGGTCGTATTCCCTTTGATGAACGAGGACACGACTCATTTCAGCAGCTTTAGCCCGGTACTTCAGTTCGAAATCTTTGGCTCTTTCTTCGGCTTCAACTGCTTTCCTCTCTGCCGAGGCCACCTGCTTTTCTAGCTTTGGCACTACGTGCATTTGCAGGTTGTTCTTTTCTTCGCGGAACCACTCAAGTGATCGCATGAGTTTCTTTATTGTTTCGTGCAATTCCGCGGTATTCTAAACAGACAGAAGAGTCAACCAGATCGATCAATCTCAAGTATGTAAAGAGTTGGAATTCAGTTCGAAAACAACATAAATTGATCATGCAAGCAAAGGGAAGACGAAGTGTCTGAGAAACAAAAAATTATATTCAACAAAATGGAAGTACAATGTCCCGGACTCAGAACAATGATTCGCATATATTCCTATTATCTACAACTTTAAATTTGAGGGGAACGACTGACCTCCCGCTCAGTCCCCTCAATGTCCTCGGGCAACACCTCTCGCCGGCCCTCTGACACTTCGGCTTCTCCCTCCTCATTCGCTGCGACAACTTCGTCCGCAGCTATGGCTTCGACCTCCATCCGTGGGGGGGGGGGGGTTCTTTGTTTCGGGGCTCGGAGACCAGCTCACCCCGGCGGAACGCCATGAACTCTTGGTCCTGGTCCACCTCACAGTTGGCGATCTCCGCGGCCGTCAGCAGTTGTTTCTTCTCCCCTAGAGTCTTCACCAGGGGCCACTCCGGCAGATTCGCTAGAGCTGCGTAGTAGGCCTTTTCCACCCCGGCCACTGCCTCAAAGTCGTACCCGAATTCTGGACGATATACATCCACATTCGGGTAGACCTCCTTCACCTGCTCCAGCAGCGCGGATCGTGTGGCCTGGTCCCCTATTGCCACAAACTCCATCTGGAAGTCAAGGAACGTGCTGGTTTGGAATAATTTGTCGGCGAATGCCTTCAGCATCGCTCCTTGCCCTTCGACTACGGCAGCTTCCCGAGCCTCCATCTCTGCCCGCAGCCGCAGTACCTCACCTCGGAGGACATTGGTCTCCGCCTCCACTCCGCGCAGACGCGCAGCTTCATTTTCGACCAAGGCAGCCCTCTTGCGTGCCTCGATCAAATCCTGGGCTAATCGGTCGTTGCGCGCCCGAAGCTCCCTGGCCACTTCGGCCAGCTCCTCCTTGCCTTCCTTCTCGCTCTTACGACCGAGGTCCAGGATACCTCACGCCAAGCGCAGAAGTTCTTCGGCGTCCGCGCCCTCTAACCCCAACAGACTTGAGGGCCCCTGCTCCTTTAACTGCCACCAATGATAGCGCACAAGGATCAGCACAGAAAAACAAACAATGTAATTGCATTAACAGTAGCCGACAACACTTCTGGAACTTACCTCCATACCCCCCTCCGTGCGAAGTCTTTTCGCTGCTGTTGGAGGAGTCCCGGAAGGCTCCGGCCTCTTCTTGGACATAGGGGTAGGCTTCGTTACCCCTACCTGCTCCTCAGACCCAGTACTGGGCCTCGTATCGGATGGCATCTTTCCCCGGGGAGATGCCTCAGCAGATTTGCCTTTCTTTTGTAGCCGTTGCCGCCACCGCGGGGTTTCCAGCCGGCTCTTTCCCGAAGCGTCCCACTGCACACAAAAGGTAAAGTTAGTTATATACACAGTCATAGTTTGTACAAAGCAGGACAGAAGAACTCCTACCCTCTTCGGCATCCGCATTGCCCGAATAATACGGGCTCAGTCCTGCCTCCTCCAGTTCTTCCTCGGTGCAGAGGGTTTTGAAAGTCCCCACTGACCGGAATACATGTATGACCTCGGCCTCCGGGTTCTCCACCGGAGCGGTATCAAGTACCTCATCCCTCCTCCACTTCGGGAGAGCTACTTTGTTTTTTACAAATATAAACCTCTCCTTCCACCCCTCTACCTTACTTGGGTTTTGAACCTTGAACCCACCTCGGGCTCGGGGACTGAAGGAGTACCACCCCTTGGATTTCCCGAAGTTTTTTAATTGGTAAAAAAACCTAAAAAGCTCTACGGTCGGTTCTATCCCGGCGTTCTTGCACACTACGGTGAATCCCACTACCTGCCTCACCGCGTTCGGCGCTAGTTGGCTCAAGGCAATACAATAGTATTTCAGCAACCGGATCACAATGTCCCACAGGGGCAGTCTCAAGCCTATTCTAAGGGGATCTATATACACACTAATAAACCCCTGCGGCGGGCAGCAAGTCCTATCATCGGGGTTCGGTATTATGTACTCTAAGTTAAAGGGAAAGAAAAATGAAGGGATTTCTCTCTCAATCTGCACTCGCGACATCCGTAATGCTACAGAGGCCACCTCAAAGTCCTCCTCCGCGCATTGATAAAAAACGACCATCATAACATTGCTTTCCAGGCCATCGGCCCTGTCTACGGTCCTAATCTCATTCCTTTCCGGAATGAGATATCGAAGGGGGGGGGGGACATCTAATGGGGCACTCGTAGTCCCTACTTCTTGAATAGAGGCAGAAGATGAAGAAGAAGGCATACTTACTTGGGTAGAGTTTGAGAAGTTTGGATTTGAGATGAATCACAAGCACAGAATTCCCCTCTTTTTCCCGCTTTCTAAATTGGTAAATCGCAATGAAGAAGATGAAGAGTTACTGTGCAATTATTCCAAATATATACGCAAAAAACCAACGGCTCTGATGCAGCCTATTCAAATTCAATGATGGAAATTTAGACGTGCGCTTCACGCGCTTTACAGTTCCCAAGGCGCGTGGGGAACAGGTTTCTTGGAAATCGCAGAGCGTGTCACTTCACATCCCTCTCTCTCATGATGGCGCCGCCAATCACATCAACCCCACCCTTCGTCAGGAAGATTTAAACTGCACTCCGGTGCTCCCTTTACCTCGGCCATACTACTACACTCCGGTGTACCCTTCACCTCGGCCAGACTGCGCCGCGGAGTCCCTGGGACGCGGATAGACTTAGTCATCCACAAACACTTCGGCGCGCCCGCGACCACAGCCCTTCTTGTTTATGGTTCCACCCCGGTGACAACCGAAGCTTCTTCCTCGCTTCGGCTGGAGGGGGGGGCATCTGATAGGGATGGCCCGATCACTTCGGGTCGGGTTAATACCTGAGTCCACTGACCGGCCCAGCACGCGTAGGCCCAGCAAGCACGCGTAGGCCAAACGGGTGGTTTGTTCCGCGAATCAAGGCACACGATCCGTTCTCAACCGCCATGCAGCGGGAAATAGGCGTGAGAATAGGGAATTAGTTAGGGTTCAGTTAGGGTTTAGAAAAGTTGAGTATAAATATGAGAAAAGAACTCTGAATTAGGGTTCGCATTCTGTATTCTGAATTACTACGTGTAAACTCAAAGCTCGAGTAAAAGAAACACCTCGGCAAGTGTTATTTTCTGCCCGTGGACGTAGATCTCCGGATCGAACCACGTAAATCTTGTGTGTTTTCATATTGCTTACGTAGGTTTTTGTTAAATTTCTTGGATATCGGATTGCGCATTATCACATCTCGTGTTTTTGTTTAATGGAAAATGACTTAATTTTAGAAAACAGATAATATTTTTACTTTTATATTTAATTTTTTTATCTTAATTTTGTTATATAAAATATTTATTTACTTAAATAAATATACGTTAAATTCATATATCGGATAGGAGAAATTACTACTTGCTAAATATCAAATCATATAATAAATCATCAATAGCAATGATAATGAATATGAATAAGGGGTTAATCATACTATGAAATGAAATGGGGGAAATTGTTAATAAAATGCGGTAATGATTAACTTATTTATTATATTTTAAGTATATAAATGAAAATGAGTCATCATTCATTCTCATTCCTTACCTCTAAACCCCCAATCAAACGGTCCCTTAGTTTAAATAAAAAAACTACTTAAGAATAATCTTTCGTGCATCAGAAGGAAAAGACGCTAGTGAATAAAATAAAATATATAATAATAAAGACAACAAATGATAATTAGATTTAGTGGACCTTGATCAAAAGTTGGGGAGAGGGCATAAGACTAGGAATGTTAACGGGTAGGGTAAAGTACGGATAAACCTTCTTTATATTTTATCCGCATATAAAATGTCTTGTTCATACCTTATTCTACTCTATTTTTTGCATAGGGTAGGATACAGATAAAATCTGTCGGCTATGCGGGTATCTGCGGATAAACGAGTTATCCTATTAAATAATAATCCAGGAAAACAAAGATAACTTAAAATCAAACCCGAAAGTATTGTTTATTTTTCTTTTTCTTTTACATGTTGATTTTTGCACCTAATTATTAAAATCACATTACCTAACATAATAGCTGCGAAATGAAAATGTTAAATATATATACACAAACACACACATACACATATATAATAAAGTATATACATATAATAATATTTATTTATATGCATAGAGTAGACGGATCGGGTGCACGGGTATGACGCTAAATTTGTACTCTACTCTTATCATAATATAATTTAGAGGGTACGGATGATACTCTATCCATTACGCTAAAGTTCAGGTATTACCTTATTCTTTTAACATTTTACTCGTGGAATATAAAACTGACATCCATAATAAAATTAATCTAAAGCCCATATAAAGAAGGGGCCCAGGTAATTTTATTGGAAAAAACCATTTGTAGAAATACAGGGTTAGCCCAAAAAATCAGATATGAGCCTCAACTTACAGCCCAAAATATTTGATGACCCAATTGTCGTGGTCCGTACACGTCGTCTTAAAGTGCTAATCCCACATCGGGAAAATAGCATATTTCCTCCAGCGTTATGTGTAGAGCTATTCCCTTCGGGGACATCCGATAAAATTGGAACGATACAGAGAAGATTAGCATGGCCCCTGCGCAAGGATGACACGCATAAATCGAGAAATGGTCCAAATTTTTTTGCTAACTCCTTTTTTTTTGGATCTCCAGTTTATGAAGCAATATTTTCAGGTATTCTTTATTTCAAGTTTTTTCTAGCGCTTGAACCGTGTTTCAGGATTATTTTGAGGTACTATGGGTTTATCTTGTTACCACATCTGGGTATTTGTGTTGATTACTATGTTTTAATCCGATTGAGCTGTTTCAGGGATTGCTCGAGGTTTTTATGGTTTGTGTTATTACAATTACCTGGGCCTTTTTTTGTTGTGTTGATTATTATCACGTTTTCTTTTGGTATACTGTTCTGTTTTCTGTAATGCAATTTTAGCATTCATTGTATATTTTATGGTTTGCGGAGTTTGCAACCTCTGGTATTTGTTTCAATTTCTGTTTATCGATATGAGTGAAACTGTTGTATAGTCAAGGTAGAATCAATTATTTCTTCTACTTTTCTGTATGCATCTTTGTGTGTTTCTCTTCCCCCTAAGATTGGAATTCAATAGCACTAAAATGCAGAGGGTGAATAGGGCTAATTCTACACTCTTACCCCACTTAGATGATCACCATAACCTTGGCAGTGCATTTGACCATTTGGGTTCCGTACTCTTCCTGAGGTTGTTAATGGAGATGACAAAAATTGACCATTTGATCCTCTTACACTTGTCAATGCCTGATTTGAAGTTGAAAGTTGGGAACACCCAGCCTCATTTCAATGCCAGTTTGGAGTGTCTTCAGATCGTACTATCCTAAGTAAATAGCCATGTTGTAATTTATCTTCTTTTACCTTCTGATATGTTGCATCAGGCTCTTCCACCTGAAGAACCCCTAAGGTTAATCTGATCTGAGCTTTGTAGGGAAGCCCATCGTAAAATTTCTCGATCAAGTCATCAGTAATATATTGTGTTTTGCTATGATGACCTGTTCGAGAAACTCTTTAGTAGGCTTCACAACAAAGTTGATGTGTTACCTGATTGTTCATCGGCTTCCCTTGGAAGCTCGAATTAGATTTACTTACGCTGTAAGAGGTGGAAGAGCATGATCATCCTCATCTCAAAAGGTAGAAGGAAGATAATAAGATTTTAAAACATGTCTATCTGCCTAGATTTAAAACATGTCTATTTGCCTAGATTGTAATCAACGAGTTTTGGGAATGGAGTCGTTTTGATGAACCCAAGTCGGTTCACGGTTCAACTGACACTGGAAGCGCTTCCTAATTATATGGTGCTCCCCTATGTTGGAACAGTGATCAAGCAGAAATTCATATATGACACAATTTGTTTTCTTGATGTTTCATGATAAGATTGTAACTACAAATTATAAGTTCAAGGTCTTATTAGCTATAACTGGAAAAAGTAATGGAGTTGGTTGCAAAGAAGATCAAAGTGGCTGCGTGAGGACAATCAGAGCCGTTCATCTTCTACAGCTTGGATTCATTCTGTTAGTTAATTAGTTGAGGTGTTAGCTTGTTTGTTATATATTTATCAATGTAAAAGTCTTGTGAGATCATCTTGAGAGCGGTTCTCTGTGAGAGTAGGGAAGATAAAGTGAAATGGAAGATAGTTGCAGGCAAGAGTATTGCATGTAAAACTCCTTCTTCTAGGTACAATGTTTATGTGGCTGTGCAAAATACTTTGTGGAATATGATAATAAAATATTTGAATTTATGAGAATATATTAAGTACTCTTATTTTGAATCGAATTTGAGTTATAACTTATATTCATTTTCTAAAATTGAAAAGCACACTAGTTATATATTCGAATAATTTTAATGAACCAAAATAAAATCAGAGATGATATTTGAAGACAATTCGAATGAGAATATGAATGCTCTTTAAAATATGTAAATGCGAACTAAGTATATTGGTGTTCGACTTGCTTTGCTTCGTATAAATCTTGCTTCTACTGCATCTTCATCATGTTCTTAAACACATCCTTTATAAAATCATACTATATTAAAGCCTAAAATATACATACAACTTAGAAACTCATAGAACCCAATATTTCAACTGAGAGGCTTGCCCCCACCCACCTCTGTCCATACAAAAATATAATCCTTTATGACTATAAACATCAAACGGCATACTTTTGTCCCGCATTTCTTTATTACCAACACAAGTAAATATTATACGAGAAATTCTATATAATGTTTATCTAACCCTCTAATATTAATAACAATGTACATATATAAAAATGACGCCATTAATTTAATATACACAAAGGTGTAAAATTGGCAATCATACCAATATTAATATACATAATACATAATTATATACAAGTATAAAGTAGGAAATAGGAAATGGATTATACAATTAATGATTTACATATAGGAAAAAATAGGAGAAAAAAGATTAAATATTATTTGCAATACAAGAGTAAGTCAACAAAACCCAAACATTTCACATTTATAATTTGTAGAAATAGTAGTTTGAATATAGTTTAGATGGTTGAATATCTTGTAACACATATTAGTAGTCAAATCCCACCAATCAGAAATTATACAAAAAAAACACAAAGGAAATAGTAGTTTACCTTCAATATTGAGAAGCACTTTTTGCCAAAATAAGTATTCCTATTAATAAAAGGTATAGTTCACCAAAATATATTTTATAAAAATTATCCTAAATTTATAACTTTATTTGACAAATTAATTTGGTGACAAATAATTTATATTAGTAAATACATACAAGATAATATAATATAATACGCAACTTATATAACTTATGATATCATAATATATTACTTATATAATTTATAAATATAGGTTTTTTTTTTTCTTTTTGAAATATAGATATGTATGAAATAAAAACGTATATTAGAACTCATAATTAGTTAGATTGAGTAACAAATAATTTAATATAATTATGATATGAATAAATCAGATTTAAAAATTAGCGTGAAAATCCAAATGTAGAACTACTCCTATATAGGTTTATTAGCATTTAGTGACAGACCTAAACTACTTGGACCTTTTTTTTCTAAAATTCTTCTGGTGACGGATTCACATTTAGGACAATGAAAGCCCAAGTTTGGAGGGCCCAAAACCACCTAAAACCTCAGCATCGAAACCCCTAACAGCAAAAACGGCAGAGCCCCTCTCCCCGAACCCCAAGCTTGCTTCCTGCTCTGCTCTCACTCAATCACGCAGAATGGGACCAAGGCGGAAGGCAAGTGATTCGAACAATGAAAAGGAGCAAACATTGAACACAAAAAATATAGAAGAAATTATGAAAAGAATTGGAAACGCAGATACAGCTGCTGAAAGTTCCGACGATTCACCGTTTCTTTCTGAATCCGAAGATACTGATGATGAGGTACTGTCTAATCTTTAATTGGTTTTCAGGTTCTTAAGACTTATCATGTGAAGTATGGGGGTACTGCTTTTGTTCCTCCAATTTTAATCTTTTGGTGCATTTTATGGTTCCTATTTTGTGTTCGTTAACTTGTAGTTATGATATTTTTTAAGCAAAAGGAAAACGCTTTGAATATATTTATGCCCGAGATATTACCTGTTGCAGTTTGAGTCTTAGCACGGCACTGTCAATTATCAATTTGCTTTTGTACCTCTCAACTTTGCGTATGGAAGAAGGATTACGTGTTATATATTGACTGCTAATTTCATTTTTGAACTTCAGTTTTTTTGTTGAATTAATTGGTCTTTTTATGAGTTAGTGAACATTAGTATATCATTTGTCTACACTTGAATAGTGAAGTGTGGCGTCAAGGTGTATATTAGGTTAGTGTGCATAATATGAGATCTGAATTTATTGAATATTTCTTATTTTTTGCTGTTTTATAGAGTCTGTCTGACAGTGATGGCTCTATGAGCCATTCCGGGTCCGAGCAAAGTGAACTCTCCCATGATGAGGTATGTGCCAACACTCACTTCCGACAAGTAATGTTTCTATATCATGCATAGATGGATCATCATTTGATTATGCTTTAATTCTAGAGCTGGTCCCTAATTTCTAATTGTGAAAGATTTTTGTTTTTGTACTTGTTTTTGTTTTTCCCTTTATGTGCAAATGCTGTTTAAACGGAATCCAACAAAATGTAGTTGGTCATTTTTATACCTTGACTTTGTTCACTTTCTGTAATTTTTTACATTCCTTTTGCTATGGACTTCGAGAAATTCTGCACTTCAAGTAATCCTTTTGGAAGAACTCCAATTGCATGTATGCAAAACTGAAGTATGTTTACCGGTTTCAATCATGTACCTGTTAATCTTTATATATTTGGTTATAATCAATACTGCTTTCAGTACTTCTGTTGTTTTCTTCATTTTAATGTGGTGAGTCCAAGGATTTGTGAATTCTGATGCGGCCTAGAACATGCTAAGGGCTTTTGGGTGCTGACATGGATTTGGATAAAACCACAGATTTAGAGATTTTCTGTAAATTCTGCTGCTCTAGTGTGAAGACATCGAAGAGTTCGAGAATAGTCTTATCTTTTTTATACTCTGTCTTTCTTTTTTACCTGTCTCATCTCTTCCTAGGACTGGCCTAACTTCTCTGTGTGATCCCTCTTTTAAGTTTGGATCCACTGCTAGGGCTTTCTCTTCTACTCAATTTCTTGTAGCAGTAGCAACCAACAATTCTAAGTCTGTACAATATTTGGTGATGGCCTTCTCTATTTTTTTCAGTACCTTTTTCTTTGTTTCTCTTTGTATTTTTCTGAAAATCTTAGATTTTGTTCATTGCATCAGCGGAACGATTATACTTACTTTTACAGTCACTTTCTCGGATGAACAAGAAATGCTACCCTTATGCTGTGCCTGTAATGGTTCATTGTTTTTCTGTTAGGTTAATATTTTTTTTGTTGAGGCAGGATATTGTTCAATCAAGTGATGAGGATAATCCTCCTGGTGCTAGTGATAATAATGACTCTGACGAAGATAATGACCATCAAAGTGGATATAGTCTCCGTGAAGGTGATGAAAATCATAATGATGATGGTGAAGGCAGCCATGATCGAAGTGATGACTCTCCTGCAGAAGTTGAGGAAAGTGATTCATCTGAAGATGAGGTCCGTTTATGTTGATGTTATATTTTACTATTAGTATCACTTCTCTTGGAAAGAAAAAGCGTCTACAAGTATCAGTTCTCTTGGAAAGAAAGATACATAGAAGGGTCTACATTCGGGAACAATAAGATACTAACTCAATTTAAAGGTGGAGGACTGTGAGCTAGATTTTTTTCACAAAGAATCCTCCATCTTTCTGCATAATGAAACCAATCTACTTAAAAATTCTTTATATTAATTGGCTTCTTGTAGTATGCAAGTTAACTTTATTGCAGGACAAATTAAGACATGTTGCGAGTCTCTTATTCTCTAGAACTGACTCCTTAATCAAATTATTTACTGACATGTGGTTGATTCTCTCATTTTGGGGCAAAATTTAGCTGCCACCTCGCAATACCATTGGGAATGTTCCTTTGAAATGGTACAAAGATGAGGAACATATTGGATATGATTTATCTGGGAAGAAGATCAAGAAAAAGGAAAAACAGAGCAAGCTGGATTCTTTTCTTGCAAGTGCTGATAACTCAAAGAATTGGTGAGTTAATCACTAAATTGGTTATCTCTGTGAAGTCAAGTGCATATAATGCATGCCCGAACTATGTATGCAGCAAGATGATTTGTGACAATTATTTCATTATTGGACTGTGTTCAGGCGTAAGATATGGGATGAAATCAATGATGAGGAAGTGGAGTTGACTAAAGAAGAGGCCAAAATTATCCGCAGAATGCTGAAAGGAAAGGCACCTCATGCCGATTTTGATCCACATCCTGTGCGTACTATCCTCATTTAATCATCATTTTTCACTGTCCTATTAATATTGGGTTTGCATAATCTCACATCTGTAGGTTATGCATCCTTTACTCTATCTCACTTCTTTGTCTACCCTTGCAGTCTTATATTGATTGGTTCAAATGGGATGGTGCTAAACACCCACTCACTAATGCACCAGAACCAAAGAGACGTTTCATTCCTTCAAAGTGGGAGAGCAAAAGGGTATGTTGCTTTCATACTGCTGTGTTTGCTTAGTACGAGATATCATATTAATACCGACACTTTTAGCATTTACTTGTCTTTATTGTGAATGGAGAGTGGGAGATGACCTCAACTTGCTGTTTGATCGTACTTTGTGAATGTGTGAATATCTAATGACGTTTGGACTCTGGTCCCCACTTAGTTAATATGCCATTTAACTTTGGGAATGATATACCTCATGTTACGGGATATTACTTTTTTTATGCATATCTTGTCTCATGAAATAATTAGCAGAATAGTTTTTTTGAGGTTTAGACGGGGATATTTAGTTAGTTTTGGGTGTTTAGGGAGGCCATTCATTAGTATCCTAAATGGCCACTATCATGGGCTGTGGTCGTTTTAGAGATAATCATAATATTAATATACATTAGGGTTGTCATGGACTGTGTCGGATAGGAGTTGATTCTATATCTAATTTACTTGAAAATACAGGTTCTTCGATACGTCAGGGCCATAAGGAATGGACAGATTAAACTTGATGAAAAACCCAAGGAAGAGCCTCGATTTTACGCCTTGTGGGATGACCCAAGCACAGCTGAAAGACAGGGACTGGCATACATTCCCGCCCCAAAAGCTAAACTGCCAGGTCAACTTTCTATACACTCACAATTTGAAATGACAGGATATTCTCAATGTTACCAGTATATGTTCTGACTGTACCTTATTTTATGGTTATCAAGTATATTCTTGATCTTCAGATGTATTATTTCAGGGCATGAGGAATCTTACAATCCCTCTCCAGAATACATTCCAACTCAAGAAGAAATTAATTCTTACCAGCTCTTGTTTGAGGAAGACCGACCTAAATTTATTCCAAAACAGTACGACCCTTGTCTAATTCTCTATTGATAGTCTTTACTTTTTTCAGTTGCTTCTTGGTTGGAGTTTACATTTTCAACCTTTTATAACAAAATCTAGGTTTCCGTCCTTGAGAAGTGTTCCTGCATATGAGAAAGCTGTCCAAGAAACTTTTGATCGATGTTTGGATCTCTATTTATGCCCAAGGGTTCATAAAAAACGTGTACGTGTAAAAAACATCTTGCCTGGATGCTCATGATTATTTCAATTTGGTCTGCAATTATATTTGAAGCTGGACCTAAAATTAACAGTGAATTATTTCCTGCTAAACTGTTCCAGATTAATATTGATCCCGAGTCCTTGAAACCAAAGTTGCCAAGCCGCAGAGATCTTAAACCATATCCAACAACTTGTTATCTTGAGTACAAAGGCCACAAGGGTCCAGTCATGACTATTTCTGTAGAAGTCACAGGCCAATGGCTTGCTTCTGGTTTGATCTCGTTCATGGTTGTAGGAACTGTACTAAATTAAAGCTGGGTTTAACCAAATTTGGTTGTTTTGAAGGTTCTAAGGATGGAACTGTTCGTGTATGGGAAGTTGAAACTGGAAGATGCCTTCGGGTCTGGGATCTAGGTGAAACTATTCAGGAAGTATCATGGAATCCTGTGCCTGACCTTCCTATGTTAGCAGTAGCAGCGTAAGACATATCTGAGACATTAATCTTTTATTGAAAATGGATTGGTGCCTATAAATAAGTTCTACCTGTATTTTGCAGGGACCAAGATGTGTTTATTCTGAATCCTGGATGTGGAAGTGATGAACAACAGAGAAAGATCGAAGAGCTTCTTCATGTTGAACAGAAAATGGTGACTAATGATTCTGGTAAGAATGAACTAAGAAATTAATTGTTCTTTATGAATCTTACCTCTTCCCACTGTCCTAAGAGTGGTTTCTTCAGACAAGGATGCATCTATTGTCAACTGGACTCAGGAATCAACACATGGAGGAATCAGGTTGAAGCATTTTAAGGTAATTCTCTTCACCACATTTCAGGCTTTTCAGATAGAGTTGTTGGCTGATGGATCTGACATTGCTTACTGAATTAAGAGATAATTTTGGTGAACTGCAGACTGTTACCAAAGTGGAGTGGCATCGTAAAGGAGACTATCTTTCAACACTTATGCCATCTGATATCCTTTTCCTCGGCTATAAATGCATTAATTGGCTCAGTAATTACTGGAGAACTGTGTATTGTATCGGAAGAGTTTATCTCCACAAAGTCAGTTTATGCATTCATGCATAAAATTTCAAATTGCTCTGTATATTTTCTGGTTGGACATTGTCATTTCTTAACTTAGTTTTACGCGATTCGAGATCGGTGTTAATTCACCAACTCTCCAAGAAACTGACCCAACGGATTCCGTTCAAGACAAAAGGGATTGCTGTTTCAACTGCTTTTCATCCTACCCGTTCCATATTCTTTACTGCAACTAAAAAAGATGTTCGCGTCTATGATTTGTTGAAGCAAAAGCTTATTAAGAAGCTTGAATCGGGAGTCCGTGAAATTTCTTCTCTAGCTATCCACCCTGGTGGTACGACTGTCAATCCCATTCTTTCTAACACAAACACGCACATAATGAACACAAGCATGCGTATAATGATTGCTAGACTACACGTCTGATTCCATCTTATTATAGGTGATAATGCCATTGTTGGAAGCAAAGATGGAAAATTGTGTTGGTTTGATATGGATCTTTCTTCTCGACCTTACAGAGTCCTCAGGTATGACATAGAAATTGATTATTATCGCTACAAGATTGCCGATTGTCATAATAACCAGTAGAATTTGAGAGGGTTAAATTCATGTGTGTAACTTTTAGAAAGGTCAAATTATTGGCAATTTTTCATTTTGGCACTCCTTAGGATGCACCTCCCCATCCAATGCATTTTATGACCACCCTATATTGCTGATTTCTGTGTACCTGCATTTTTCTTCTATTAAAATGTGGCCTATTGATGATGTATCAGTTCTAAACCTAAAACATGATTACTAAACGAAGCTACAGTGGGATTAGAAATACATTTTCGTAAGGTTGTTAGAAACAATATCAGGGCTATCAAGCAACAAACCCCATGTCTCATGAGTTTAGTGTATCTGTGTCTCGTGAATAATGAGGTGATAGATGCTAATGCTTTGCTGGATTTAGCTTTTTTTATTTTTTTATTTTTCTAAAAGCAAAGCTGTCAAGCAAGAGAAGTCATCATCTGATATATATACTACCCTAAAGGCTGAAATCTGAATATATATACTACCTTCGTTTTTTAGTTGTTCTTTTAGACTAGAATAAACAAATAAAGGGGTTGGACGAATGGACAAATAAGTCATCATCTGAATTTTATCTCTACCTGCAAATTCCTTAATTTTCTCCTCTCCTTTATACTATTATTATCTCTTTCCAATAGGAATTAAAAAAAATTAGATATGGTAGGTTAGATATGTAGAGATTTTATAGGGATAATGATAGAGGTAGTATTGGGGAAATATGGGGAAAAAGCTAAAAGAGTCTATTTTAAGAAAACCATCTAAAAGAACAACTAAAAAAATGGAGGTAGTATTTTCTAACATGTGGTTCAACGCCGCCTTTATCTGAATATTGCAGGTGTCACCCGAAGGACATTTCAAGGGTAGCCTACCATCGCTCCTACCCTTTATTCGCCTCATGCTCTGATGATTGCACGGCATATGTTTTCCATGGCATGGTTTATTCGGATCTGAATCAAAACCCATTGATTGTTCCCCTGGAGATTCTTCGAGGGCATACCAGTGTTGATGGAAGAGGTAACTTTGCATGTTTTAAATAACTTGTCCTTCAGTTTCAAGTGAGAAGTCTGTAGCATTCATGTGTTTGGATTATAATATGGGAAGCAACCTAATTGAACCGTGATTGTGTTGGTATTTTTCCAGGAGTTATGGATTGTAAGTTCCATCCAAGGCAACCTTGGTTGTTTACTGCTGGGGCCGATTCCTTGATAAAGCTCTATTGTCATTAAGTTCATTCATCAATTTCTTAATGGACACATGGACCAATAGGGATAAATCCCAATTCATTGGTTGGCGGTGAATTTTGTTTGAAGGAGCCTTAAAGATGGTACTGAGTCTTACCAGAGAAAGATGGAACTGATTGAGGAATATCCAAATGAGGATCAGGTAGGACAAGTGAATCATTAATCGGCGCGTTAGACCATGTATGTGGCGTATTTTAGTGGTAGTGCAGAGTGAATGTGGAGATGATTTTGGGCGAGTAGACTGAGTGTAGGTCTAATACACTGGTTAATTGTATGCTACAACACAGGAAAAGCGATCATCTTAATTATTATGTGTTGATTATTTAAATGACATTTTTCATGATTATGATTGTTTGCTGGAATTATGATCTAGGCAATTTCTTGTTTTTCTATCGATCTTGTGGAAAGAAACCTTTGTAGCATACTTGCTAGATACGTTTTTTATGTTTTAATTATAGTCGTACATCTCAAAATAAGTGCTTTGCTTTACAAGGGTGAGTTAATATTGTGTTAGATAATTTTTCAAATTTTAAAATTTTATATGTACGACTTTACATTTGTTAATATGACTTTTAACCTTATGACTTTAGTTTTGCAAATATTTTGTTAATAGAATGAAAAAAATAAAAAAAAATTCTACCTTGATTAATAAAGCGGACCAAATCAATTTCTGAAACAAAGATTCCTATAATGGAATAATGTTTATGAATTAAGTAGGGCGTAAAAAATCTTAACGTGAAAATTTTGTTTGTATGAATTTTAAATTTAATGTTTATTTTAAAAAAGTATGTGCTAAAATTTATAAGATGTTGACATATCATCATAAAAAAGTAATAACAATGTATTAAATTTATTGATAATAATTAATAAATTATTTGAACTAGACTGTCATGCCCCTCATTTATAAACAAGCATATCCTAAATATTTTGAAATGCGAGGTTTTTCCAGTTTTATTTTAGAGTAGATGGAATATTTGTCAAGACAATGAAAACCTGTAAAAACTATTTAACAATGAAAACCTGTAAAGCGTAAAATGGGTGCGGGGAGGGGACCTTTGGGTTTAGTGGATCTGTGTAAACTTATGGGCCTTCGATGTGGATCTAATCACAGATCTAGCCCATTACCAAGTTTGGGTTGTTAAATGAAGCCCAAATTAATTCAACAACGAAACATCCATCACTCACCTTCGTTCTAGAATAAGGGCTGCTTCATTAAAAAAACTCATACGCTTTAGGAAGCCTTATAGAAACTCATACATCTTTCTTTATTTTTAGTTATTACATTCTCCTCTGCTTCACAATTTTTTCCTCACCATACTTTTCCATCTCAAAAATTCATTTATAATATTCAAGATTAACAAGTTATCCAGTATTTTCATACAAGGATTTTAAATCCGTGTAATTCAGATTACGTGAGAATCCTTCTTTATAAAAAATGTATAACTGTTCATATTGAAAGGTATTACTTATACTAAAGAAATATATATCATTTCGGCATAACATATTTCTCCAGAACAAGTAATGCCTTTCAGCAAAAACACTAATGTGTGTTTTCCATAGAAAATTACACACAACTCAGGGATCCACCTGTAATCTAACGTGCACGGGTTTAAGATTCGTACAACTAGTGTACAAAGTAACAACTCAAAGAAAGAAACTCTTAACTTTCTAAATGATACTACCTCCGTCCCAGCTTAACCTGCCTACTTGCCATTTTAGTTTGTCCCACCTTAACCTGCCAGCCCCATAAATAGCAAGTTTCTCTCACAATCTCCACCCTCAAAATCTTCATTCTCAATCTCCACCTTTAAAAAAGTCAAAGATTCCACAAAATCTGTTTTTTCTTAATCCCCGTGCCCGGTCAACCTAGGCAGGTTAAGCCGAGACGGAGGATGTACTTATTTTGGAACACACATAGTAGGAAATATGTTTGAGCTGAGTTCAAACTCAATCCAACAATAAAAACCACGAAACCTATCGTACTCATTATGATCCAAGATAATAGTCATATTTAAAAAACTCTTGTCATAAAATAAGAACCGTATCTCAAATGTTAAAAGATCTAATTTTTTTAATAAATAAACTTAATTTCACAAAAAAAAAAGTCACGTTTACTTGGAAAACCTCAAATTAATGAAAAAAAAAGCCCCATGCATGATGCGAATATATGAGTTTTAGAGAATTGTACGGTGGTGTATACAATATAAAACATGCGTCTTATTTTAGTAGAAAAGAAATATAAATGATTTGTTTATTATAGACAATGTCTGATAGTTTATTCGAAGAGCATGATAATATGGAGAAAGTAGAGAGGAACCATGAGGAAATGTGTGTAATGATTATGGGAATGCACAAAAATGTGTAACATCTGCAGAAAGATTGAAGCCTCCAAGAAAGAGTGCTCATAATCAAGGCTCCAAACCATTCAAATAAATGGAATCTTCCCTTAATTAAGGCACTCAAACTTTAGACATTCTTCCTTCCAAGGACTATATGCCACTAGTCTTCCTTACTTCCCCTAACCTCCTTCACTCTGCCATAGACCATCAAAGCTTGTTTTTATTAAAAGAATACTAGCTTCGTCGAATAAAGATAGACTTACTTTTCATTTTTGCTTGTCCCACAAAAAATAGATTTGTTGCTATATTTAGCACATTAATAATTTATTATTTCTATCTTTGTCCATATTTAATGTAATACATTACTAAATAAAGTAAAAATTTAATGCCCTAATTATAATAACTTCTCATTTCTTGGTATGTTTAAAAAAATCTGTAAGTTTATCTTTGTGGAACAAGGGAAGTACTATACTTGAACATTAATTTACTTCTCTCACGCCTCCACAAGTTAATGTATCAATAAGCTAATGTGTCAATTTCATAAAAATAAATTAATTACTTTATTCATTTTTTTGAATAAATCTTTACACATCAGTAATAGATATACACTAGAGGCTAAGGAGGACTGACCATAATTTTAGATTTTTAGAATTATATTTTTCTAGGCAAAAACTTGGGTGCACATGATGCACAATAGTGCTTAATGTACACCCAAATTCAAGTTTTGAACGCAGGTCGCGCGCGGATCGTGGCTAACCCGGATCTGTTTTCCTTTTTTTTTTTTTTTAATGATACAGCTCATAATGTTAAATTATATAAGGGTGCGTTTAGTATCAGTAATTCGTTATTGTCTAGAGTGGTAAGAGTCTTCTCCTAGAAGCGTGAGGGAGTGGGCTTGACACCCACTTTGCACGCAATTTTAATTTTTAATTGGGTTGGTCAACACATTATTTATATAAAATAAGTGCATTTAACTTCACATAGGATAGGTTGTCCAAAGTGGTCACTAGTCTATTTCTTTCTTATGTGGATGCAGGTTTGAATTCTACTTCCCACAAATGTTTTTTTTTTATTTTTTTATTTTTTTTGTAATTTTTTATTTTCTATTTTTTTTTTCTCATTTTCTTCAGCGGTGTATTCAATATAGTATAACTTGCGCGATAAAATAGTGTAAATTGTTTATCGTAATAGTATCCTTTATAATTCTTTTTTTTTTCTTTTGTCTACTACTGTACATTTATTTTTTTTAACTTACAATATAATTATTGTTCTCTTATAGTATATATTATATTGTCTAATAGTAATAAGTATTGTTCTTATAGTATATACTATCTTGATTAAAAATATAATTTTATTTATTAATAATATAATTTTTTTTTCTGTACATTTATTTTTTCTACTCACAGTATAAATATTATTCGCTTGTAGTATATATAATGTTGCCTAATAGTATAATTTTCTTTTCGCAACAGTATCCTTTATAATTCTCTCTTTTTTTTTTTTTTTGCCTTTTTGTCTACTACTGTACATTTATGTTTTTAACTTACGGTATAATTATTGTTCTCTTATAGTATATATTATATTGCCTAATGGTATAACTATTATTTTCTTGTTGTTTATACTATCTTGATTAAAAATATAATTTCATTTATCAATAGTATAATTTTCTGTTTGTTTTTGTATATTTATTTTTCCTACTTACAATATAATTATTATTTATAGTATATATTATGTTGCCTAATAGTATAATTTTCTTTTTCTTTCTGTATATTTATTTTTATTGCTCTTATTATTAATTTTATATATTAATATATAAACACAACACATATATATTCATTTTTCCTACTCTCGGTATAATTATTATTAACTTATAGTATATTCAATCTTAATTTTATAATAATAATTATTATTAATTCTATAAATTAACAAATAAATATAACACATATATAAAAAGAGTACCAAAAACAATTACAAGTTTCGAACCTAGAACCTCACACTTTATAGTCCATATACTAAACTACTAAGACACAACACATTTATATGTAATTAATGCTTAATTATTTATATATAATAATAAAATATAAAAGAAAAAAAAATAAATGAGGTGAGGCGCTGGGTTTCAAACCCAGCACCTTACAATTAAGGCGGTAAGCACTTACCACCAGGCCATTAAGCATTTTTGTGATTCAAACGCCTACTAAAATATCACCCGTCTCCACCCAAGATCCCAACATCACAATTTCATTTTTTTCTAAATTGCGAAGTAAATGGGCTTCTAAATGTGGCTTTTCATTAGTGATCCTTTCAGGGCCTTGGCTTGTTACATGAGTCTGAATCTCATATTTCCGTATGTAAAAGAAGTATAAATATCTTCATATACCAAACGCTCACTAATGAGTACTGCATCTTCAAAGTTGTAACCTTCCCATGGAATACATATGGTGAGCTACAACAATGGTTAAAGAGCCTAACATAGCTAGGTTAAGAGATAATTGAGCATGCCATGACGTTGTTAGGATCTCATATAGGCCTTTATGGTCTTGGCCTGTAAATGGGCCTTTATGAGCTTCCAAAATATCTTTTAGTCCATGACCAATGCCCCAGTTGGTCCTATACATGTGACCCGCTATCAGGAACAGAATAGCAATACACTATGGGGATGGTGAGAAGAGATATATTGTACATCCTAGAGGGGCTATAACTGGAGATGCCATTGTTTCTGGTACAGAAGTTCCTATAAAAATGGGATTGCCCTACCTTTGAGTGCTGTTGGAACTATTGATTTACGTAATTGGAAGTAACCAATTAGGTTTACGACGAAACCTAGAAATCGATCACTGGTCCAAACGCAACCTTATTGCTTTACACATAATAACTGTATATTACCAAAAAAAAAAAAAAATTGCGCGATCCGCGCGACTCGGTTCTGCGGATGCAAAAAATACTAAATTACAGTTGAACGTTTTTTTTAAGTTCATGTATTAAATTGTAAGTATTACTCATTTTTTTAATATAATTTATTTAATATTTTAAATTTAAAGTTGAATATTTTTAATTTAAATTCCAATATATGAGAGCCGCCTCCTATTTAGTATAAAATTTGTGTTATTGGCTTATGACATTTTATTTGATTGGCGTCGACATATTCAGTACATGAAATAATCAAGTTGGCTTACTATTACACGTGGCAAAGTGTTATATAATATGAATAGCAGTTGGTGCCACTGCCACGTATAAAACTCGCTTAGAAAAGAGAGTGAGTGTATTTACTCAAGGCTGGAGGAGGTTGGAGTATTGTAGATTGGGGAAAATAAAGTAAAAAGAGAAGATTGGGTTAGATAAATAGGTGTTTGATTTTGTTGGTTGGAGAGTGATTTTTAGTGTAAAAAGTGATAAAAAAAAAAGGTGATATGATGTGTGTAAATATATTGCCAGATATCCAGAGTAAACACGGTTAGATTGGCCAATTCTTAATGGATTGAGCTAAGTAGTAAGTAAACACCCCCAGTATTTTGTTTGAGTTTAGTTTCTCATGTTTTCAAGTTTACATTATTTCAAATTATGTTGGTTAAACACATTGAAAATTCGACCGCATATTACAAACCATTATTTGTAAAAGCAGAAAATTCTTGTTTTAGAAAAAGAAAAAAAACATTTATTTGGCGAATAAGTTTGGATGCCGCCAGGAAAAAAGACCTTAATTCAACCTCACTTTATTCTTACAATTAGAATATATTTACTTGTTTTTTATTTTTAGTGCAAAATACTACTAATATTTAATATTCGTCGGTTGATTTTATATCAAATTTAAGGACTGAATCTTGGTGCCACTTGTTTTCGTTTGTGTCGGTGTTGGCGTGCACACATGACATGAATCATATTATTCACAATTTATAGTTTTGTATTACTCCCTCCATTCTATATTAATTGACGTCTTAAGATAAAATAGAAGAATTAAGGATTGAATATTTTAACAGATATATCCTCAGTTAAAGATTTGACCAAATCAAAATATTTATGATAGATTGAAAAATAGAGATATTTTAGGATTGAGTCCAAGAAGAAAATTGATAGAATTGATGAAAAATATCTAAAACATCAATTAATATGGAACGAAAAGAGTATGTTACTCCTTTTTTTTTATTTTGTTTTCCTTTTCTATGAATTTGGTGGCTTGTTCATGGGTAAAATACTACTATGTTAAGCGCGCATATTTTTCTCTCTCTCTCAATAAAAACACTTCATTTAATCATAAGTGAACATCTTTATCATTTATTTGTTACATATGTATGTAATAATGTGTTCACTCACGTGTATAATTTCATAATTAGTTTGTAAATATTTCACTGTACATAATTTGTTTTGAGAAACAGAATCATTATATATAATGTAGAATATATATACTATATACAACTCAAAATACCTGTTGTTTTTTAGACCTTGTAGGTAAGGAAAAGCCTCTGTACACTGAAAAATATCTTTTGAGACAATAAAAATTGTTTTAGATAATGAGTATCTGTCATAATTTATGAGAAGTGATTTTAAATAATGAGTATTTGTCACAACTTATGAGTATTTGTCACAACTTTATTGTCATCTCAATAACTCAGACACAAATAATATATTTGTGACGACTGATCATACTACGGGTTCACGAAAACTAGACTGGTCGATTCAATCAGTGGTTCCATCGGAAATAATAATTAATTAGATTTTAAAATCATATTATATTATATTATATTGCCATAGAACATAATATATATTGCATTCAGAAAATGAAATAAAGATTTAAAGGACCAGAAAAATAAATTTATAATAAACAAAGGGCAAAATATACAAATATATCCCTACATTTTATAATTTTAATAAATATAGCATTTTAATAATTGCATATAAAATTACAACACATTGAAATCTTAAGAATTATAGCATCCGTCTATTTTTTTTGTTAAATGTTTAGCAACGTGGTAGATGGAAGTCCACATGGCAATGCTTACTCGAAAAATTACTAATACAAAATATACAAATATATCCCAACGTTTCATATTTTTAACAAATCATGGTTCGATTTTAGATATTATATGAGCATTTATACCGAGAATCATGCTAATAACACTGAATTGATTTGAACCGTTCCAAGCCGAATACTGAATAAAAGACTATATAAGAAATATATTAGAATTTTATACATATAATTGTCCTCTAGCTAATATATTTGTTGAGAAGCAAATGATAGCTGCTAAACTCAGGGGAACTAAGCTATTTAAATCACTTAAGTTGCTGCACATGTTTGACATGTGAGGACAACTGCATGCATGGAATTGAGAAATGGTCATTCGTTTCCTTAGCGAGTGGATTGGATAGAGAGTTAGAGTTGTAGTAGTTTGTTTCTTTCTCAACTAATTTTGGTAGCTTTTCACTCTCATATTTTGTATCTATGTCACCACCATTCAAACGATTATCTAGAGAGAAAAGCGAGAGCTGAGAGAAGAAAGATTGCAGTTGGAACCTGGATATAGTTAGCAATAGGTTGATCTTGTAATCACTTGGTTGTTCTTAGTGAAAATATTGTTTCCTTCTCCCATGGATGTATAAAAAAATGTCAAACCACATATATCATGTCTTCTTAATACAGTTTGTGGCGTGAGTTTTTTTTCTTGATCGTTCTTCACTCAAACTCATAACAAGTGGCACCTTCTGTGGGAAGTGGTGGAAGAAAACACTCAAGATGTCCTCAACGATGTTTGATGCCGAAAAGTATGGGGGAAAATGATTTTGGATCATGGAAGATTAAAATGAAGTCGTTGATGGTGCAGCAGGGATTGGCTAAAGTATTGAAAGGTGAAAATGGTCTGTCAGAGAAGCTCATCGATTTATAGGAGGAGTTATCGGAAAAGGCCCATAGCGCGATCATATTGTGTCTCACTGACTAGGTGTTACGAGAGGTTGCAAAGGAAAAGTTTGCAGCAGACGTTTGGGTGAAGTTAGACAACCTCTGCATGACCAAATCCCTAGCCAACAGGTTATACATCAAACAAAATCTTTATTCATATCGTTTTTCTGAACATAAGGGCATTGAGGATCAATTGGATGATTTTAACAAGTCTTTAGATGATCTTGAGAATACTGGGGAGAAGATGGAGGATGAGGATAAATCAATCATCCTCCAAAATGCACTACCAAGGACCTTTGATGACCTAAAGGATGCCATGCTTTATGCTAGAGAAAGTTCAGTTACACTAGAAGAAGTACATAATGCTTTGAAGGCTAAAGAGCTGCAAAGGGTAGTTGAAGGAAAGCAGATTCCATCTGTTGAAGGACTGAACATAAGGAAAGGGAAGTTTCCAAAGGGCAAGAAACCATTCTCTCAACATCAAAATCAAAAGCACCAACTGACCAACCCCAAATTTGTGCAAGGTAAGAAAACTCGCAAGTGTCACCACTGCAAGAAACTTGGACACCTCAAGGAGGATTATTTTGAATGGGGCAACTAAGGATCAGAAAAAGAACACTATAGATATGGTCGAAGAACAGGATAATGCAGAAATCTTAAACATAACTGACCAAAGGGTCGAAAACTCATGGATTCTTAACTCAGGTTGCAGTTTCCATATGTGCCCTCATAAGGAGTGGTTTGTCAACTGTTAAAGCGAGGAAATAGGGTATGTTATGCTTGGAAATGATCAAGTGTGGTCAGTGAAAGGTATTGGCAGTGTGAGGCTCAAGGTGTATGATGGAAGCATCATAAATCTTTCTGATATCTGGTACATACCTCAACTGAAAAGAAATCTCGTGAGCTTAGGGACTTTAGAATCTAGAGGTTGCAGTTTCAAGTTACAAGATGACTATCTTTATGTCCTTAAAGGTTCCAATATGGTCATGAAGGGTGTTAGAAGATCTAGTTTGTATTACCTCATTGGTGTTACTCTTGTGGGGGAATTTGCAAAAGTAAAAGAAGATGAACCCATCATATGGCACAAAAAGCTAGGCCACATCAGTGAAAATGGCTTGAACGCATCTCTCAGACAGGAGTTGATTACTACTGGGAAGAAATTCAAGGTAGGAACCTGTGACAATTTCATTCAGGGAAAAAAATCACAAGTTCATTCCCAGTTGTTAAACATTGCTCAAAGGATACACTAGATTATGCCCGCTCTGACTTATGGGACCAACAAGAGAGCAATCTCTGGGAGGTGGAAGATATTTCTTGTCAACACTAGATGGTTATTCTAGAAAACCGTGGGTTTATGTTCTGAAGAATAAATCTGACGCCTTCGCAAAATTCAAAGAATGGTGCAAGGATGTAGAAGTAGAGAATGGGACTACAGTAAAGTGCCTTAGAACTGACAATGGTTTGGGATTCCTGTCTGATGAGTTTCAGATGTTTTGTAAAGCAAAGGAAATCAAAAGGCATAGAACTGTTCCAACAACCCCACAACAAAATGGAGTTGCTGAGAGAATGAACATGACCATTTTGGAAAACATAAGATGTATGTTGTTGAATTCTGGAATGCCAAAGAGGTTATGGGGTGAGGCTATGTCCACTGCAGCTCATCTAATAAATAGAAGTCCTTTGTTCCAGCAACCCCACAACAGAATGAAGTGTTGAGAGAATGAACATGACCATTTTAAAAAAGGTAAGATGTATGTTGTTGAGTTCTGGGATGCCAAAGAGGTTCTGGGGTGAGGTTGTGTCCACTGCAACTCATCTAATAAATAGAAGCCCTTCTACAACAATAAAATTTATTACACCAGAAGAGAGATGGTCCGGATATCCACAAAAGTATGCATGGCTAAGGGTGTTTAAATGTCAAGCTTATGCTCATTACAAACAAAATAAATTTGAAGCTAGAGCACTGAAGTGTGTAATGCTGAGATATTAGAGAGGTGTGAAAGGATACAAACTGTGGTGTTCTAAGACAGGGTATGGAAAGGTGATCATAAGCAGAGATGTTGTATTTTGGGAGAGTAAGATGCCTTTCTTTGATAAAGAGGCAACTACACACAAAGTTGTTGGAGCCTCAAATTAAGAGAACTCACAGGTTAAGGTAGACTTGAGTGATGAGAAACATACCAAAGCTTAAAAGTAACTTGGATGATTTGATGAAGAATGAAGAGACACTAGACCTGAAAATGAGTCTTGAAGGATATCAGTTGGCAACAGATAGAGAGAGAAGGATTATTCAACCCTCGATAAGGTAAGGTAAAGAATACCTCATGGAATATGCTTTAAGTATAGGTGAAGAGACTGAATGCCAATAGCCTCGAACCGTTACTGAAGCTATGAATTGTAAAGAAAAGAACCAATGGATCTTGGCCATGAGAGATAAGCTGGATTCACTGGAGAGAAACCACACTTGGATGCTAGTTGATAAACCAAACATCAGAAGCCCATGAGTTGTAAGTGGATCTTCAAGAGAGAATTGAAGTTTCTGAAACTGAGTAAGTGAGGTTTAATGTCAGATTGATGGCTAGAGGCTTCACACAGAAGGAGGGATAGACTTCAATGAGGTCTTTTCACCAGTTGTTAAATATTGTTCTATCAAGATTTTGTTGTCCTTAATGGCTCATGTGAATTTGGATTTCGAGAAGCTAGATGTGAAAACTATATTTCTCCATGAAAATTTGAAGCAGACCATCTACATGACACAACCTGAAGGTTGGACATGTTCTTCTAGGAAATGAAAACAAGGTATGCTTGCTGAAGAAATTCCTACATGGGCCCAAACAGAGTTCTAGACAATGGTATATTAAATTTGATGATCATATGAAGGTGATTGGGTTTGTGAAGTCCAAATATGACAATTGTGTTTATCTCAAAAGGATTAACAAGGAGGTAAGAGTGTATCTGTTGTTATATGTGGATGACATGCTTGTGGCAAGCAACAGTAGTGAGGAGATCTAGAAGCTAAAGGGAGAGTTGCAAACTGCTTTTGAAATGAAAGTCTTAGGAAATGCAAAAGAATTATGGGCATGGATATTGTTAGAAACAAGAATGATGGTATTTTGTGGCTATTGCAGAAGAATATGCATGAATCCAGAATGGTGACTGTCCCATTGGCTCAACACTTCAAGCTATCAGAGTTTTAAAAACCTGTGATAGATGAGGAAATAGAAGAAATAAAGATTGTTCCTTATGTCAATGCTGTAGACTGTGTATTGTATACAATGATATGTACCGGAACTGATATTTCACATGTTGTTAGTGTTGTTAGTAAATACATGGCGAATCTTGGGAGACACTCAAATGGGTGTTGAGGTACTTGAAAGGGTGTTGTATAGATTCAATTTGATTCCGATTCGATTTGGAATGAAAATTAGAAACCCTATCGATTTTACTAAGAATGTAAATATTTACTGTTAAATATATATTTATTTATTATAATTGTATTATATATTTAATATATTATATAGATATCGAATCGAATCATCGAATTTGACGAATCGAATACATATATCTTCGAATTCAATTCGAAATTTAAACAAATATAAAAAATATTCGAATTTGAATTTTATCGAATCGAATCATCCTAAACGAATTCGAATCACGAATCGAATTAATATTATTTGATTTGACTTGCATCCCTATGCCTCAAGAGAATTTTCGAGTCTTACTCATATTATATATATTTTTTTTAATTTTACATTTTAATTTTACTTTTCTTTTATTAACAAACATATATTTTTTTATCACTTGTTACTTATTTATTGTAGTATTATATTATATCATAACTATGTAAACATATAAACTCTTATTGTATATTCATGTTACATATACAATCCGTACATCGCACGGGGATATTATTTATTTTTTTAAAATAATTAAAATTCTGATCAATGATCAAATTCCATCGATCCTACTCCTACTAAATTTTGTTTTGAGAAACAAATAAACCGTCATGAAAACAAAACACCCGCTCCATACAATTTAGCACATACAAAATTTAAATAACCCAAACTTGTAAAGAAATAGCTTTTTGGCCAGATAAAATTAATTTCACTAGTACATACCTTTAAATATTGGCAAAAATTTTGGGTGCATAAGATGCACAATAGGACTTATTGTATACCTGTCCATATATAAGATCAGCGCGCGCCTGTTTGTGTGGCTCTGACCCCCGCCAGATTTTCTGTTATCTTTTTTGTTTTGTTTGTGGAACAGATAAGATATATATATATATATATATATATATATATATATATATATATATATATATATATATATGTGTATATAATGCCGTGTTTGGATTTACAAATTAATAATTAGCGCAGTGGTTTCACTCTTGCTTTGAAGCGCTGGAGCGCGGAGGGCAGCGAATCGAATCCTGCTGCCTCCAAGCGTTGTTTATCGTTTTTTTTATAACTTATTTAATCTATATAATTAATTATTAATTTATTAAATAATATATTATGTGGTCTAATAATATAATTTTATTGGTTACATGTATAATTTTTTTTAATAATATATTATGTTGCCTAATAATATAAGTTTATAAGTTACATGTATAATTTTTTAATAATATATTATATTTCCTAGCAGTATATATTATTTTGCCTTATGGTATATATTATATTGCTAATTATATAAGTTTATTAGTTACTGGTGTAAATTTGTTTTTGTTGTATACTACTGTATATTTATTTTTTCAGCTTACAGTATAATTATTGTTTCAGGTTATAGTATAATTGATGTTTGCTTATAGTATAAATTATGTTGCCTAATAGTATATATTTATTAGCTACAATTAATTTTTTTTATATATACACTGTATATTTATTTTTCAGCTTATAGTATAACTATTATCCCCTTATAGTGTATATTATCTTGCTTAAAAGTATAAGCTTACAATATAATTATTGTTCCAGGTTATAGTATGTTTATTGTTTGTTTATAGTATATATTATGTTGCCCAATAATACATATTTATTAGTTACAATATAATTCTTTTATACTACTATATATTTATTTTTCCAACTTACAGTATAATTATTGTCCCCTTATAGTATATATTATCTTACTGAAAAGTATAATTTCATTTTAGTAGTACACTGCTTACAAATTATTGCATTAATTAATAATAACTTAAAATAAAAAATTTGAGTAGTACATTGTTTACAAATTATTGAATTAATCAATAATAAATTAAAATAAAAAAATTGATGTCATAGAGATTTGAACTCATGACATCACAACCAACGCTAACCTATTTACCACTTGGACTAAAGAATATATTGCACATAATGTAGTAGGATTTGAATTATGTACTATAAATATTAATAAAATGTAAAAAACTTTAAAACCAGAATTTGAATTACATACTATAAAAAACTTTATAACCTCAAAGGAGGTGTTCGAGCCCGCAACCCCTTAATAAAATAGCATAATCGTAACCACTAGGTTACACCATATATCTGTGAATTTAAATGCAAATTGGCAAAACCTTGTATGTGACCGTCACACGGTGTGACAGGAAAAAGTATCACTTTTTGTGGTAAAAGTATCACGTTTATCTGTAAAAGTATCACTTTTTTTAAACAAAAAAAAAAAAAGTATCATTTTTTGTAGCAAAAGTATCACCTTTATCTGTAAAAGTATCAATGTAGTAAAAATATCACATTTTCCTGTAAAAGTATCATTTTTTCTTGTAAAAGTATAAATGTTTTCTGTAAAAGTGTATTACGTCTCGCGTGTGACCATTCACAAACAAGATTCACTCATGAAAATTTATATATACATATTAATATACGATAAATTATATATATATATATAAAACGTGTGCCATATACAAGGCTCAAATCGGAGACCTCTGCGCGCATAAGTAAGTCCGCGACCACCAGGCTACAACAACTTTTCGAATATCCAAACGCGCCACAATATATATATATATATATATATATATATATAACATCTTCCTGAATTAAAAAGAAAAATAAGTTGCGACCCGGCGCATGGACCCTTTCTGAGGACGCAAAATGCAACATTTTTTTTCTTAGATCCCTCTTTAAATAAAAAAAGTGTACAATAAATCCTATTATAAATCATATGCACCCAAGTCCCATTCATTTTTTCCTTTTTAACATATAGACAGATATACTATCATGAATTTCAAAACATATGTAATCTTTGCTCTATAATAAACATTATATTTCTTAAAAAACACAACTTTTTACTTATAAACCATTAAATTCTATATGTACAACTTTGTGATTTTGTTGTATGTAATTTTTTCGTGGAATTAGGTATTTCACTTTTTTTTTCTTTTACAAATAGATATTTCAATACACAAACTAATAAAACAAAAGGAAGATTCTTATTTTGAAGCGAGAAATATTAAATTCCAATAGGATTCTTAATTTATATTGAGATAATGAGATTTGTAACACATAATTATTACATAGTAACGGTCATAGTTGTGAAAAAAGTGAAAAACATGGGGACTCAAGTGATGATGATAAGAAGTTGGGGTCTGAAATTACTTAAGGAAGACGATATCCAGAAACGTGTAGTCTAAAGTATGATTTTGATGATTGGTCCCATGGACATTCACAAAAGGGCAGCCTGCTCCATCATCAAACCTCACACAATTATCCAACATTTAAATACGGCAACCTTCTAATTTAAATCAGAGTCGTTCTCCGTATTAGTATTAATATAAGATTAGCAATGTGTACTGAAAGTACTATAACACTATTATGTTTTTGGATGCTTGGAGAAAGCGTTTGGAAATATATATTCTGGATATTTTTGTAATGTTACATATAATATCATCATAATATTTATTTTTTGGGTTAATTTCATAATGGAACCTGAATTAGTCATATATTAGTTTTTAGTATAAAAAAAATATTTTCAATCGCTGGGCCAATAATATTGTGACACGTGGCCACTAACAAAAAAAATCGAAAAAAGGAAAAAATACTAATAAATTATTTAAAAAAATCAAAATAATTTATAAAAGATATAAAAATAATATAAATTTATAAATATTTTATATAAAAAATTTAAAAAATATTCTAAAAGGTTTAGAATTAAGAAAATTAACAATAAATTCTAAAATTAATTTTTAAAATTATGAAAATAAATATACATAAAAAAGGCAAATAAAAAATACTTATAAATTATTTTTAAAAATTAAAAAAATTATTAAAAATGTTAAAATTATATAGATTTCTAAATAATTTTACAAAAAAAATTAATTTTTTTTGAAGATTTTGAAATTCAGGAAATAACAAAGAAATCTAAAATTAATTTTAAAAATTCTGAAAATAAATAAAAAAAATCGGAACTTTTTATTTTTTTTAACAAAAAGAAAAATCGGAAAAAGTGTAAATTATTTTAATTTTTTTAAAATAATTTACTAAAAAATCTAAAATTATATAAATTTCTAAATAATTTTATATAAATCACTTAGTTTTCGACTTAATTTTATATAATTTATATTTGAAAATTTTAAAATCTAGGAAATTAACAAAAAAAATCTAAAATTTATTTAAAAAATTTTAAAAACAAATTGTAAAATTTATAAAATTATTTTGAAATCTTTAAATTCATTTAAAAACTGAATAATTAAAAAAAAAATTATTTCTGCAAATTATTTTATGAAATTCGGGAATTGAGAATTAAATTTCCAATTCCTCTTCATTTTTAAAATTATTTAGCAATTATATAATTTTATATTTATAAGAAATTATTTTAAATTTTTAAAAAAAATTACACTTTTTCCAGTTTTTTTTTTTTAAATAAAAGTATTTCCGATTTCTTTATATTTATTTTCAGAATTTTTGAAAATTAATTTTAGATTTCTTTTATAATTTCCTGAATTTCAAAATTTTCAAAATTTTTAATTTTTTTTTATAATATTATGTAGAAATCTATATAATTTTTACATTTTTATTAAACTTTTTAATTTTTTTAAATAATTTATAAGTATTTTTTATTTTTCTTTTATATATATATATTTATTTTCAAAATTTTAAAAATTCATTTTAGAATTTGCAATTAATTTTCTTTTATATAAAAATATTTATAAAATTATATTATTTTTATATTTTTTATAAATTATTTTGAATTTTTTAAATAATTTATAAGTATTTTAAATTTCCTTTTTTCAATTTTTTTTTTTATTAGTGACCATGTGTCACCATATTATTGGCCCATAGGGGTCATGTGTCATGCACATGATCTATATAGCTTGAAATATGATCGTAGTTGCAAATTGCAACAAAAACACGTTATACAGATTGCAATCAGAAATAAATTTTTATTTAGACTAAAAATTGAAAAATGACTAATACTTCAGGTTGTACTATGAAATTAACTCTTATTTTCTTTATGTTACCAAGATCAGTTTAACCCCTTGATATTTTTTTGTATTAGTTGTTGTTATGGCACAATGTACGTGAACGTTTCTAGCTTATTGTAATTTTACAAATCGTAATGATTTTTATTTGCAGTTTATTTTGTAATTACTTTGTAATTTTACAATTATAATGATACTTTTTTAATTAAACTGCATCATTTTCTATGTCAATTGTAATTTCAATTTATTTTTCTAAACTTAATTAATTTTAATCTGCTGAAAAGGAATCATGGGAACCAACGGTTAAACCAAACTCCCGGTTTATGGACAACTTCAAATCATAAGCGGAACCTTGATATACAAAGTTCGATTTCGATTCCAGGGGAATGGTTTTGAAATCATGGGTTCGAAGCATTTGAACACCACTACTTGAGAGCAACTATTTATAGAGCTGCAAATGAACAAAGTTTTCGTTGAACAACTTGTTAAGGAGCTCGTTTATTTGAATAAACGAACCATTTTTTGGGCCCGTTTTATAAATGAACAGAACTTGAACATGATAGCTCGTTCATTAAAAACTCACGCACAAACTTGTTCGAAACTCAACTAATAATAAGAAAAATAATAAAAATACAATAGTATTTATACTACATATATTATAATATTCTTACATTACCTCTTGTTATCATGAAAATTTTGTAAATTTGTTTGTATGGAGATTTAGGAAAATGTATTTTTCTTTGATATTTTTGAATAAAATAATTAGTTGTTCATGATCACAAATGTTTACGAATGTGGAGATCACAATATAATCATGAACATAATCAAATTAATACTCTCAAATATAATTTTAGTCGACTCAAATTCAGTTAAGAAAATAAATACACATAAACACAACAAGCTCCACTCGCATCGTTTGTCAACCCACCTATTTATATTAAGTAATAAACTTTTGACTCGTAAATTGAAGGCCAACAATGATTATATTAGAATGGTGTGAGTAAGTTACAAATATAATATATAACAAGTTTGTTTGGCCAGTTTTTGAGGTTTTTTATAATTTAGCAACAACAATAATAATTAATTATTCTTCAGATTTGCAAGTTATTTGGACCTTTTTGTAAGAGAGTAGTAGAAATCACATGCCACGTACATGAGTTGGTATTTTAATTATTTTTTTGAATTTTCCAAAGCTAACTATATTCTGTAAAATTTTAGTGACTGTTTCTACAATTAAATATTTTAATATCTATATCAAAGAATGAAGTTGATAAAAATATTTGTAACTAAAATAATAATATAAGTATATACTTCCTCCGTCCCAGTTTAACATGTCTACTTGCCATTTTAGTTTATCCTACCTTAACCTGCCAGCCCCATAAATAACAAATTTTTCTCACAATCTCCACCCTCAAAATCTCCATTCTCAATCTCCACCTTTAAAGAAGTCAAAGATTCCACAAAATTTATTTTTTCTTAATCCCCGTGCCCGGTCAACCTAGGCAGGTTAAGCCGGGACGGAGGGAGTAACTAATTATACATTTATAAATTTTTATATTAGTAATTTCATATAACATTTATTTATGTTTGGTTGTGATTTTATGAAACATTTTTCTAAATACATTATCAAAGTTAGTAATTTTAAATTAAATATAAACTTTAAATCACATAAAACTATATTAATTGAAACAGGTTTAAATTAAATACAACTTTTCGTTTTACTTTGGTAAAAATCCATAAGGGTAAAAGATGGGACCCACTAATAACTTATGTATTTAACTTTTGAGTGATGAGCCTTCTCATAAATTGACATTTTGTGCTCAAATTAATTTGGTAGATGAAATGATAAATTTTCGCCCTTCTCAATCATAAGACTTATTGATATTTGTTTAGATTTGCCTAAGGACAATATTGGAATAAATTAAATTTGCTAAAATAACTTGTTTTTATTAAAAAAAATATTTTCTCTAAATTAACTTTTTTATGAACTGAAGGAGTAATGTTCATGTTTGCAATTAAAAACGTGTTTGTTTTTGTAAATATATATGATCATATATTTACATTTATAATCTTCTCGTTTTTGTATTTTTCTTAAGTTTCTTCACCCACACCCCATAATTTTTTAATCTCTAAATAAAGAATTCTCGTAATTGTGTTTTTGTTGACTGAAGCAACTATTTTTATCATATAATTACTATAAATCGTAGAAATAAAGTATTTCCATAAATATTTATCTTCGTGCCTACAATCATATATGAACTTATAATTGAAAATAGTATGATCATATTTTTTATTTTATTTTATTTTATTTTATATCTATACAAAGATTTTTTCATTAATGTAATTGCAAGTGTTTTTAAAATTTCTATTAATGTGTAAATTAAGCTAGTTGAAAGCTTACTCCAGGCCGGAAAAAATAGAAGTAAATCAGAAAAGAAAAATAGGAAAATTTACACAAGTAAAATCACTTATATTTACAGTTCGTGTATGTGTATATTTGTTTTTTGTTTTTTAATAACTGAACGTAGATGTATTAAATGTGCAAACAAATACTAATCATCAGATGAAAAAAGGAAAAAGGGAAAACAGAAGAAATAAGGACGCAATGATTTCTTTAAAAGTAAGATTGGATGAAAATATACAGCAGTAAAATTAATCATCAGATCAATTGGGTAAATTTAGTTTTAACCGATCAAATTAAAAGAATGTTGATTCAACGGCTAAAGTATCAGTTGCATTGTAGAAGGACTCATTCTTCTGTGCAATAATTACACTTATGTAATCATAGAGTATTTTTGTCATTTTAAGTGTTGCAGTGACACACATTATTATTTTTTAATAATTTGAATCCACCCCTTTCACAATTAATCATAATTTCAAGAGAGAGAAAGAGTTGAGGGGATATTGTTTATGAGAATTCCTAAGGAATTTGTTTAAGTAGGGGCCTAAAATGTGTAATGTCGGGTAATGGGAAAGTAGGGAATTGAAGAGCTCGTGAGTTGTGAAGGGGACCTCTTCATAATCGAATCGAGGTGGGTTTGCCGACGTTATTCCTCTTCATAATCGAATCGTGGACCTCTGAAAAAGGAGATGTCTCGACGAAGGTGGACACACCTGTTGGGGTTGACGACGGCGGCGCTGTTGGAAGAAGACCTTCTCTTATTAGACATTTTTCATCTATGTGAGGGGGTGAAGATGAATTGGTATAAAACCGCAATATGTTACGCAGAAGTGAAGAGAAAAAGTGGTTTGAAAAGCTTGGCTAATGGAGAATTATTTTCGAAACAAAGGGAGATAGAGTGTTGAACCTAGTTTTCATAAAGGTTTTATGGGGACTTGTAATAACTTATGAGAAAGAGGAGATAATGATTTGACATTTCAGCCATTTTCTTAAGAAAAATTATTTGAATTAAATGGACGTTCAGGATCGAAAAGGAATAAATATAACGATGGAAAAAGGAGGGTCACATGGGTGCAACGGTTGTGTAAAAGTTGGACTCCTTGTATATATATAATAAATAAATCATAGGTTGTCACCTATAATCTATATATATATAATAAGCCAAGTCATCCGGAAATAGTAAGTTGCAAATTTTCCCGCCCATTTTTTAGTTACTTTAAATAGACGTGAATTTGAAATTTGAATTTTGAAAAATCCTATTTTATTAGTGTGATTAAAATTTCGAATTATTTTTTTACATCTAAAATTCAGTAACAATAAATCCGTAGATATATTTATAACAGAATTTGTTACATATTTTTTAAAATTTTAAAATTTGAATTTAAAAAAAAAACTTATCCAATTACATAAATTCTCCTATAAATTCACAAAGTGTTCCGTAAATGAGAATCAAGTTTGCAGCTGGGTATTTTTTATTTCTTATTCATTTTGCAATAGCTTTATTTCGCAATTATTTCCCCTGTTTCTATTCACGATTCAAATTTCTATTATTGTTATTCCTTCATCCATCTTTCATTCAGTGTCAACTTTGATAGGTACTTCACAATGGATGCTCCAAAAGAACTACCTGCAAATCAGAATAAGAAAAAAGCAGCAACACTGATAATTTTGGCGAAAAGAACTTTGATGATTGTAGAATTCAAGTCTATCTACCATCATCGTTTTCTACGGTAATATTTAATCATCAAAACGAATTTGATTTTTTTATTTTTTGTTATGTAGATTATCTATATTATTGTTCATATATTGTGCTAAACTTTTCATTTTGTTTATAACATGAATACAGCCAATATGTTTACAATATCGGGAAAAGATTAGAGATAATCAACTCATTCGAGGTTCAACCAAAATCGAAGAATAATTCTGATTTTAATGTCGTAGAATTTAATTTTTTATTTTCTATACAAAACAGTATGTATCAGCTTCAATTGAAATTCTAATTTTGTTCCCCCTTTTTTTTCTTCTGTTATTACACTATATGTTTACAATAAAATGATGTTGACAAAACTCAGGCAACAACGTTTACTATATGCAGTATATTTAAGAAGAAACACCCCATATACATCATATCAGGTTAAATTGATTATTTCGTCTATTGCAGAAAAATTTATATAATATATTGATCTATTGCACAAATTAAATCATACATAAATTTGAACTAATATATATTTTGAATGATCAGCAAAATCAAAACTCGAAATACACGTGATTTTAAAATCATAGGAATATGAATTATAATTATAATGTGCATATTAATATAAGAATTAACATTTTACCAAAAATTGGATCTGTTTTATTAATCTTTTGATATAAAATAATATGTAATGTTCAATTGAATATTTGACAAATCATTCCAAATCTTTTAGATATGATTTCTGATTTCTTAATCTACCTATAAAATCGATTCCAAATCTTTTAGATATGATTTTTGATTTCTTAATCTACCTATAAAATCGCCACCCACGTAACAATTATTCAGAAACATAAATCAGTTTTTAGTTTTCTACTATGTCTAGCGATACCTACATATGTTTTTTATTCCTTCCTCGCCTCTTATTCCACAAAATTAGTTTATATTGTGAATTATTCCTTCCTCGCCTCTTATTCCACAAAATTAGTTTATATTGTGAATTATTTATATTGTGAATTATTTATATTATTGTCTATATATTGTGCTAAATTTTATATTTTGTTTATAACATGTACAGTCTCAATCCGTTCAAAATACTGGCAAAAGATTAGAGACAATCAACTATTCGAGGCAGCTGAGATTAAATATTAGAGACAATAAACTCTTCAAGGCTTCTGAGATTGAAGACTAATTCTGATTTTATTGTAGCAGAATTCAATTTTTTAATTTCTGCAAAAATAAGTTCATGTATCAACTTTAATTGAAATTCTAATTTTATCGCAGTATTTCATTTTTGTCATTACAATATGTTTACAATTAAACTTTGAGTTTTTTTGTCATTACAATATGTTTACAATAAACTTTGATAAAACTCAGTCGACTATACGCAGTGCTTTTAAGAAGAAATATATCTTATTTAACAACTATCATGAACTATTGCAGAAAAATTTGCAAAATATTATCTTATAAATAAAATAATATTAAATTTGCAAAATATTATCTTGTAAACAAAATAAATTTAATATACAGATTAGTGAATAACAAATATCACATATAAATTTAGAACTATCACATAGATTAGCGAAATCAATACTCATTATAGATCAATTTTTATTTTAATATGAATTATAATTATGATGTGGATATTTTAATATGAATTTTTTAATATATAATAATATGTAATCTTTAATTGGAGATATCTGATAACAGAATATCCAGATAATTACAAATCTTTCAGATATGATTTTTGATTTTCTATACTCCCTATGAAAACGGCAAAAGTCATTCCAAATCTTTCAGATATGATTTTTAATTTTCTATACTCCCTATAAAAAGGGCAAAAGGATGGTCGCTTGCTCGATCTCAAGAATTTTTAAATTGTAAAAATCAATGTATCAAACTATATATAGATTATTGTATATCAATAATGATATGATATTGTATATCAATAATGATATAGAACCACTGGTGGATTTTCTTATAGAGCCCACTTATAATGTGTTCGGTCAGCTAACACACTCCACCAAAAAACACGCTAAATATATTTTTTATTTCTTTCTTGCCTCTTATTCCACGAAATCAGTTTTTTTAGTATTTTTCCACTGTACAATATTTTTTTTTCCAAAATTATTTTATCCGTTTTATTTCTTCTCTCAAAAATAATTTCATTTGTTTTTTTCTGCTCTCATCTCTCTTCCAAAATTTTAATATTACATTATAATAAATTTTGAAATAGATCATACTGATTAATAATAATAAACGAACAATGAAGATATACAATCCAAAATTGTAATACAATTTTATAAGATTGAGAAAATAATATATTTTCTTAATGATTATTCTTATATAAAGTATTTTATTAGTTTAGTTCATTAATTTTCTAAATCAAAAAATCTAACTTTATTTATATTAATGAGTTCATCTTATGGATATAGGAGATTATTCGATAAAAAAATTGAAAGATTTGAGGTCATCTATGTCTTTAAAAATTCTAAATCCAAATCCAACTCTATTTATATGAATGAGCTCATGATATGGACTATGAAGATTCAATTCATCCTAAAATAAAATTTTATTTTCTATGTCTTTTTTAAAATTTATTTCCAATAGAGGATATTTTGTAGGTAAACTAATAAAATATTTTATATAAGAATAATCCTTAAAAAAATTATTTTCGTTTCTAATAGAAGATGTTTTGTGCGTAAACTAATAAAATATTTTATATAAGAATAATCCTTTAGATTATTTGTTTCTCAATTCTATTAACTGATATCGGATTCTGGATTATGTATGTTCGCTTTATTTATTATTATCAATCAGTGTAATCTATTCAAAATTTATCATAATTTAATATGAATGTTTTGATAGAGACAAGATAAAAAAAAAAAAATCTAGAATAAGATACGAGTAACAAAAATTCGTGAAAAAAATAAAATGTGTTTTTATTAGTGGAAATTACTGATTTTCCGGAGTAAGAGGTAAGGAATGAATAACACTGCAAAAGAACACAAAAGTTTTATTTGTAAAAATTTTTAACCATTTCTTTTTTTGTTTATATTATCAAATAAAAATGCGTTTTCAATAAAAAGTATTGTTCATGTTAATATTGATTTACTATTTAAAAAAATAGCCCGTGCATCGCACGGGAGTATTTACTAGTTTCTTAAATATATATCAAATTATCAAAAAAAAAAAAAACTAACCAAATTTGAAAATAATATTTTTCATATATATAGTTATATTAGTAATTATTAAACTACTTATTTTTAGCATGTAAAATGGACGGAAAATGACATTAATTTCCTCTTACAAATGATTTTGTTTTATTGTAATAATAAGATAGTTGCTAACACTTTTCAATTTACTTGAATTTTCTTGTACTTTGAAGCTTATAGAAGAACCAATTTTTAAAGTCGATTAAAGTATATAATAGTTACATTTTTCTATAGATGTATAGATGAACGTAAAGGAACCTAGTTCCAGTAAAATTGAATTTAGTTTTAATGCAGTGAAAAAGTATAATGTCTAAACCTTTTTCCAGAAGAGATGAAAGTAAAGAAAATTTAAAAGAGAAATTAGGATTAAATATTTAAATCAATTTGTGTTTTGCGAGTTTTTACACTTAAGTATCTAAATTTTGTTTTTTGGACTAATTGCAACCTTAAAGTCAAACGACTTGTACAAGTGGCAACCTCCGTCGAATTTTTCTGGTCAAATATCAAACACGTGACAATCACATGTCAAATTAGGAGGGTTTTTGTTATTTCTACCTCAACAAATCGTAGAAATAGCAAAAACCCTCTGAATTTGGCATGTGATTGTCACGTGTTTGATACTCCCTCCGTCCCGGTCTAAGTTTCCAACTTTGACCGGGCACGGAGCTTAAGAAAAAGCAGTTGACCACCTCATTTTGCTGACTTTTCTGATTTCAGCATTTAATTAAGAGGAGGATTAAGGGAATTAACTTTCTAAACTTTTTCCTAATTCAACAATTAAAAAGAAGGGTAAATAAACAGAAAATACCAGATTAAATTTCTGGAAATGCTAAACTGTCACCAAAACATCAGAAAATTACATGTCCCAAATAGGTAAAATCTGAACAAAAAAAAAGGTGGGAAATTTCCCACCTAGAATCCTGAAAATCTAATTTCCTTCCCCAATATTTTGGAGGGATACATTCAAAATATTTCAACCCTAAAACTGAAATTACACATCAAAGGCATCTATAAATAACCTCAAATCTGCATTCAATGCAGTTTCACCATCATTTGGACAACAAATTTCAGATTACAAACTTAAACCATGAAAGGCACAAAAAATGGGAAGAACCTTTCTCCATCAGAGCGACTGTTTATTGCTCAACGCCTTCTTCTTAACAACACCAACGGTGTGCTGAAAAACGGCATAAGTGAGGAGATCGCATCATCATTTGGAGTCTCGACTCGGACTGTTCGGCACATATGGGAGGCTGCAAAACATCAGATTTCAGAGGGGCAACCAGTTTCCTTTCCCGAGGTAAGACCCCGACCACCTTCATCTAATATTCAATCTTTGGATGAAGAAGCCATGAGGGCAATACCTTACAACAAGAGAGGCACGATTAGACGTCTAGCCAAAGAGCTAGAGGTAAGTAAATCAAAGGTGGGAAGATGGGTCAAATCTGGGAGAATAAAGGCACATACAAATGCAATCAAACCTGCATTAACAGATTCGAACAAAATGCATAGGCTGAAGTACAGTTTGTCATACTTGCAACAAGATATCAACAACAAAATCACTTTTGCTAGCATGCACAATGTTATCCACATAGATGAGAAGTGGTTTTATATGCAAAGGGCATCCGAAAGGGCATACAAACTTGCATATGAAGTTGATCCATACAGGGCATGTAAAAGTAAAAGATTCATCCCAAAAGTCATGTTTATGTGTGTGGTTGCTAGACCATTGTATACGGAGGAGGGAGATGTAATATTTGATGGAAAAATAGGCATTTTCCCTTTCACAATACAAGAGGCAGCCATCAAAAATAGTGCAAACAGATCAAGAGGCACGATGGTTACAAAACCGATCGATTCAATTAACAAAGAGGTGATTAAAAGTTGTCTTTGGGATAAGGTAATCCATTTACTATCAGAAATTGTTCATCATTTAGTTACTAGTGTTTGTAAGTCTCCTAAAATCGTTCGAATATTTGTAAAAACATTCAGGCTGATTTGGTGACTTTACGGGCATCTTGTGCAGTTCATTTTTACTGTTTTTTCATCATTTGGCATAAAAAAAAAGAGATAATTCCAGCAATTAAAGAGAAATGGCCAGCACATGTAAGCAAACAAATCATAATCCAGCAAGACAACGCAAGACCTCATTTGAGTAACTTAGATCCAGATTTTAGAAGGGTGGCTACGTCCGATGGCTTTGATATTAGGCTGATGTGCCAACCACCAAATTCACCGGACACAAACGTTTTGGACTTGGGTTATTTCAGGGCTATTCAAAGCTTGCAAGTGGAAACCAGAAGCTATAATGTGGACAATTTGGTGGCAAACGTGCTTCGTTCATTTGAAGAACTAGAACATGCAAAGCTAAACAAAATTTTTCTTAGTTTGCAAACTTGTATGGTGGAAATAATGAAAGTTAAGGGTGGAAATGATTACAAGCTGCCTCACATAGGGAAGGCATCCTTAGCAAGGGTTGAGAATCTGCCAACAGTGATAGAAGTGGAAGAGCAGCTTGTTCGGGATACTATTGAGTTTATAATTGCGAACGAAGAAGCAACCGAACACTATGACATTGAAGGTATCATGTCAGATTTGGGCTACATTTAAAACAGCTTAGGTAGGACACAACTTTTGATTTTATTGTTTGCAGCGTAAACACATGTGAAGTGTTCATTTTGCTTAAACTACAAACAATAATTAGATGGATAATTTTATAAAAATTTCTTTTGAGCTGTTTTTTTTTTTTTTTCCCTCAGAACAATTTCATCACAGGGACTAGGACAATACCCACTAGGTTAAGCTGGCAGCTTTGAAGTAGCCCATTTGGACTAGTTCAAGCCACCCGAGCTTAACCTAAGCAACCCAAATCTCAGAACAATTTCACATAACACAAGCACATGATAAACTGGGCAGCAAGATTCAATCAGCTAAATACACAAAACATCATCTGAAAAAAGCCACCTACAGTGAATAGTGCAGCTAATTATAGGGGTGTGCATCGGTCCAGAACCGAACCAAACCGAACCGATAAGGAATAACCGATAACCGATAATTCATCAAGATTGACAACCGATAACCGACCGAATAGAATTAAAACCGACCTGAAACCGAACCGAAAATATCGGTTCGGTTTCGGTTAAAACCGATAACCGATAATTTTTTGAATTTTTTATTTTTTGTGTAGTAAAGAACAATTTGGGGGCTAATTGGGGGGGGGCTAATTTTATTTTACTTTCTTTGGGGGCTAATTTGGGGTAGCTTAAAACTTTAAGGGTACCAAACTAAAAAATAAATAAAAAATTATATCAACTTTTTAGTTATCGGTTCGGTTCGGTTATATATCGGATTTTTGGACTGATAACCGAACCGAAACCGATAACCGATAATTTTTAAAACTTAAAACCGAAACCGAACCGAAACCGATATAACCGAACCGAAATTCAGTTATCGGTTCAATTCGGTCGGTTATATCGGTTCTGGCCAAAATCTGCACACCCCTAGCTAATTATAATGCCTAAATCAGCAAAAATCAGCACAGATTCCAGCAACAACACAAATTTCAGAATTCCAGACTCATCACAAATTGCAGAATTTCAAACTCATCCCAAATCATCTGAAAATCAGCCCAAATCATCCCAATTTCAGAATTCAAAAATCATCCCAAATCAGCAAAAAGCAGCATAAATCAGCACAGATTCCAGCAACAACACAAATTTCAGAATTCCAGAATCATCTCAAATTTCAGAATTTCAAACTCATCCCAATTTGAGAATTCGAAAATCATCCCAAATCAGCAAAAAGCAGCATAAATCAGCACAGATTCCAGCAACAACACAAATTTCAGAATTCCAGAATCATCACAAATTTCTAAATTTCAAACTCATCCCAAATCATCTGAAAATCAGTCAAAATCAAAACAAATTTCAGAATTCGAAAATCATTGCAAACAATTTTAGAAAAGCCCAAATTTTGCGACAACAATTTATCCAGTCAGTTTTTCCAGAAAATCAACAAATTAGGGCCTCCAAATAACATGCAGCCTCGCATCAAGTCAGTATCATCTAAACTTAAGATTCACAGATCTTAAGTCACAAAAAAAATAAAAAAACCGAAAGCCAACACCATATATCTTAAGATTCACAGATCTTAAGTGAACAAAAAAAGGAAAAACTAGGGTTCAGAGAACATCACCTTTTAAGCGACGGAATCCAGACCGCCAGACAATCGAAGATGAATCTTCGCATTTCTGGGCTTCGCAAACCCTCCGAAGTGAACGCCGACGCCTCAATCCCAGTTGGGAGAGCACCTGGATCCACTTCGTCCAGATCTAACTCTGGAACAACAGTCTCCTCGGTGTCATAGACAAACCCTTCATCAGAATCGGAGGATTCGTAATCCATCCAAAACAACCCTAACGAAAAGTTGCTGACAAATAAAGAAGAGTAGGGTTTGTTAGGAGAACCCAGATCTGGACCAGATCCGGGTAAAAGGAGGCGAAATAGCAGTGAGGGAGAGAAGCGGCGCTCTAGAAAAACTAGGGAAGATGAGAGAGAGACGACTACCAAAAATGAAAGGGGGGGGGGGGGGGGGAGATAATGAGTTGGGTTATGGATTTTGTGGGCTGGGCTAGTGTGTTGGGTTATGGGTTAGTTTAGTTAGTATATTATGTTTAGGTTAATTAAGTGTTAGTTTAGTAAATCCAAATCATATTTTTTAATGGCAGTTTAGTAATAAAAGTGAAAAAGTAGGGATTTTAATGTTTGACTTTTTTTGCCATTTTTGGGGTGGAAAGTTCAGTTGGGACGTACGAAAAAGGAAAGTAGGAAACTTAGAGTGGGACGGAGGGAGTATTTAACAAGAAAAATTTCACGAAAACTGCAACTTGTACAATTCATGGATTTCATATTGTAATCGGTCAAAAAACAAAGTTTAAGTATTGAAATATAAAAAGTAGCAAAGTATAAATTGATTTAAATATTTAATCAAAAAATTTACTGAAAGTGAGACTTGATGGATTAAAATTAGAAGAGAGTGAGACATAACTAAGGTTAAAGTAGTAGAGATATGCATTATTTGAGAAGTGGGGTTCGAATAAGAATCTAAGAAAAATATTGAAAAGAAAATGAATAAACAGAAATGAATTAAAGTAAATTTAAAGGTAACAAAGAGAACAAATAGGTAAAAGTTTTTTCCGACCGAAAGAGGGTTCAGACTTTTTAAAAATGCGTCGTAAGCTGACATCAAATCAAAATAAATATAAATAATTGTCACTTAATTGCAACTAACCCGACATGCTTCCGTGCTGAAATGCACTTATCAACTAAGTTTTACCCTTCCCTGTTGAATTAACGCCTTCAAAATACTCTTTATAACATTTTTATTCTATCAGAGACTGCATACTTTTGTGTATCTTATTTTATTGGAGTTGGAGATCCTCACTATATAAAATATGGTCTAACGTTTCCCTTATCAGTTTCTTTCGATGAAGGCGTACTCACTAGTAGATCTTCGTTTCTTTACTATGTTATCCTGTTTCTTGTAATTACGTACTATGTTATACTATTTCTCTCTTTCAACATTTAATTCATTAAAAACTAATAATCTTCAAACAATCTAAATACTATTTCATCTGTAAAAAGAAGAGATAATCTAAAACTTAGTGTCTTACTTATAAGTTACAGTTCAAATTTAAGAAAAAATTTAATTCACAAATAAATTTTACATAATCGAATAAGTTAAATTAACAAATTAAAAAATATATATAAATAAAAAAGTTGTACCTTCGTCAAATTGAAAAAAATATTATTACTTTTCTTTCCTGTGAAATTATGTTTTATTAAAAAATGTTACTACATTTATTTGACGAATTACAAAAAAAGTCTAGTTAGAAAATAATACTCCCTCCATTTCACAAACAATGTCATTTTAGACACTTTGAAAAATTTCACAATAAATGTCATTTTACCATAAAAACTACAATTCTTCCAATATTAACTTAAACAACCTACTTAATTTAGTTTATTACTTCCTTATTTCACAAAACATACCAATTCTTAATTTCTCCAAAAATAGTTAAAATGACATTTTTTATGAAACGAAGAGAGTATATATTCTTCTGGAAAGAACATAATATCTTTTTTGCAAATATGTCAAGTGTTTTTTTTTATATATTTAAAATATATATACGGCACATAAATACTACACGTCATCTAATAAAATCATTTATAAATTCAATAGACGTGTAATAATATATGTGTCATACACACTATAAGCTAGTAATGTGGGACCCAGATCAAAATATGGAACACCATAAATGCAATACCACCACTATTCACATTACTTTTAAGACATTAATTTTCTTTTTTTTTATAGAAACACATGTACAAAGACACCACATGCTATATAATAAAACTGTGACGATTTTAATAAACGTTGAATAACAATATGCATCAGTTAGTTTTAGAATAATCTCAAAAGAATATTACGTTTTTATGTAAGAAATTTTGCCCGCTAAAAATATTTTGTTAAAAATCGAACGCGTGCAATCGTTAATAGGTGTATCTTGATCGAATATGGATCGGATCATCGTGAATCCGCTAGATTTTAACATCATATGAGTCGGATCTTATCCCTTTTTTTAGGGGAAGAAATGAAATACTTAGTTATACATACAATACGAGAAGATAATGAAATTTCCTAAATTTATCCTTTTGGCCAAAATATTTGAAACTTGGTAGGTCGAGTTTTCCCATTTGACAACAAACAAAACGCCCCCAAAATAATTTCCATAATTATGGAAGACTAATAAATTCCCATTTCTTATCCGGTAACAAATTCCTGATATGCTATTTTCTTAAATTCCACGATAAGGAGAGGAACCCAATAAAGGATAAAAATAACCTTGACTTATCTTTCTGATTGAATACCCAAATTAAGTATATTTGCTACCATGCTCGAATTTCATGCTTTTTTTTAAAAAGGATTTATGTTTTATTTTATTAGTATAATTTCCATATATAACATCCGATGTAATAAATTCAACTTCATGTATAACATAATAAAATACAAGATTAAATGTAATAAAGAATGAAATATTGGGTGTATAAATATAGTGGGAAGGTCCAAAATAAATAAAATGAAGTGGGAAGTATATAAATTGTATCCTTTTGGAAGGTAAAAGAAAGATATAGAAAAGCAATCTTTCCTTTTGCAACTTTCAACCCAAGTCAACTTTACTTTCCAATACCTCTTTTTCCCCTCCGAGAGAAGTAAATATTATTTACACCCTCTATTATTTTTAAATTGTTGGATTTAATCTTTTAATGAAAACTTTTTTCATAAACTATAACTCTACACTATCTTAATCAATATCTTTCGAGTTTTGCACATTTTCGAGAAAACAAATATCTTCCCACAATTCAATTATTATATTTTTTCTATTCAATTTTTAAATTTTCACCCATGCTACCTACACAAGGATATATTAGTAAAATGTTGTCCGTACGACTCATACCACAAGTTTGAAAAATCATACATTAGGTAGAATATACTTAGGGTCCGTTTGCTTAACATTAAGCTCAGTAGATTTAGAGAATCGAATCTCAATAAAGGACATTCATTAACACCCTCAGTCAAATTTAGTCCAACACTTCTCAGTCTTAAACAAACGAACCCTTAATATGTTATCTACTACATATTTACACATTATAACACATGCTAATATTGATATGTAAGATACATGGTGTAAAGCAAAGAAATGTATTACACGTAATATGACCACATATGTAAGAATCCGCACATATCACATAACATTGTATCCATAAAAGTGAGGGTATAATTGAAAAGTCTACATAGAAGTATATAAAATTTAAGTTTCAGGGACAAAAGTTTTTTTTCCCCCTAAATAAGTGGCTAAAAATAGGGGTTCGAGCAATATATTTAATTACAAGTACGAATCTCACTACCCATATGATTTTTGGTCATCAAGAACATGGATTTGCATCTCATCAAAGGAAATTATGACACAGAATCAATTAGAGGAGAAATTAAATGCAGTATCATTTATTTTCCACCCAACGTCTTTTGATTCTTTTCCCTTCATATCTTTAGTCATTTATGTGAGCCACAACTTCTAGCAACTCCACCACTGTAAATTCATTTATTTTCTTTTTACTACACACCAAAAAACATAAGCTTTAAAGTTTAAACCCCCCAATCCCATACCTCCATGGCTGTAAGCCACCTTTTTCTTGCATTAAAAAATAACCCATTTGCAGATTTTTTTGAGCTTTTTTCATGTTTCTTTGTGACACAGACAGAACTAGTACTCATTTGAGTTGTTTGGTTTCTTGGCTCCATTAACAAGAAACCATTAACAGACAGCTATACTCATTCGCATTCACTCTCTTCGCTTCAGATAGCACAGAAATTATTCTGTCTCCATAAATCCATTTCTGAAAAAAAGGCACTGCACTTCTGTTTTCTTGGGGTTTTGGTAGAGAAGTTCGATGTTTAGTGGTCTGTGATGGTGGCGGTGGTTGTAGACTTACTGGTGTGGTGTATGCAGAAGCATTAATGATGCAATAGTCTTGGTCTTAAGGCTCTGAGAATCAGCAGTGGGGTGGGTGGTGGAGGGGGGTGGGTTGGAGGGATTTGTTGCAGGTGGAAAAAAGATAAAATCTTGGCTAATTCTTGTCTTTTAGGCATTTTCACAAATGGGTGGTGGAATCTTTGTTCACTTTTTGGTTCTAACTCTACTTTTTAGGCCTTTGATTTGCCAACAACCCAACACAGATGAATCTTTTCTCTTGGAGTTCTTGAAGAAAATGGGCCTTAATTCCCCCCAAGATTATGGATTTTCTGGCCCATTTTGTTCATGGAGAAGGGTGGTGTGTGATGATGAGGGAGAGAATGTTGTGAAGTTGGAAGCTTCTGGATTGGGTTTATCTGGTGTAATTCCTGATAACACTATAGGGAAATTAACAAAGCTTCAATCTTTGGATCTTAGCAGTAACAAAATCACTGCTTTCTCTTCTGATTTCTGGAGTTTGGGCCCACTCAAATATCTTAATCTCTCCCACAACCAAATCTCTGCAACTCTCTCTAGTAACATGGGCAATTTTGGGCACCTTCAATTCTTGGACCTTTCTTTCAACAATTTCTCAGGGAGTATCCCTGAAGCAATCAGTTCCCTCACTAGTTTGCAAGTTCTAAATCTCAGCCACAATGGGTTTCAATCAGCAATTCCACTGGGGATATCTCAGTGCAGGTCTTTGGTCTCTATTGATCTATCTGAAAACCATCTTAATGGCTCTCTTGCTATTCCATTCGGGTCTGCATTCCCACAGCTGAAGTTCTTGAACTTAGCTGGAAATCAAGTTTCGGGCCGGGATTCGGACTTTTCAGGGATGAGTTTGGTCAGCTATCTTAATATTTCAGGCAATCTGTTTAAGGGTTCTGTTGTAGGTGTCTTTGAAGGGCCATTGAAGGTGATTGATTTGAGCAAAAACCAGTTGCAGGGCCACATTGCTCAGGTAAACTTCAGTTCCAGCTTCAATTGGTCGAATTTGCTGTATTTGGATTTGTCTGAGAATGAGTTTAGTGGAGAGTTTTTCACTGAATTGAGTCATGCCCACAATCTTGAACACCTTAATCTTGCATACAATAGGTTTGCCAAACAACCATTCTTGCAAGTTGGTCTGCTTACAAAATTAGAGTATCTGAACTTATCCAGAACCAATTTGGTTGGTGAAATTCCTGGCAATATCTCGCGTTTGAGTAAATTAAGAGCACTTGATCTTTCTGATAACCATCTTAGCAACCGTATTCCTCCGATTGTTTGCAAGAACCTTAAATTTCTTGACCTTTCTCACAACAATCTGACAGGAGACATTCCTTTAGTGCTTATACAAGAGCTCAATGAGATGGATAGCTTCAATTTCTCTTACAACAACCTAAGTTTTTGTGCATCACGATTCTCCCCGAAAACCCTTCAGACAGCTTTTGTCGGATCAGTTAATAGCTGTCCGATTGCTGCAAATCCGGAATTCTTCAAGAAAAAAGCCCCAAAGCACAGGGGACTAAAGGTTGCATTGGCTCTAACCATCTCCATGATATTTTTGCTTGTGGGGTTACTTATTTTAGCCTTCAGATGTCGAAGAAAAACAAGAATGTGGGCGGTGAAACAGAATTCGTACAAGGAAGAACAAACGATATCTGGGCCCTTTTCGTTCCAGACAGATTCGACCACTTGGGTAGCTGATGTTAAGCAAGCAACATCTGTGCCAGTTGTGATCTTTGAGAAGCCGTTGCTGAATTTCACATTTGCAGACTTGTTGTCTGCGACTTCTCATTTTGATCGGGCCACATTGTTGGCGGAAGGGAGGTTCGGGCCTGTTTATGGTGGGCTGTTGCCCGGAGGAATTCATGTTGCTGTTAAGGTTTTGGTCCATGGATCCACCATGACGGACCAAGAAGCAGCAAGAGAACTCGAGTATCTTGGTCGAATCAAGCATCCTAATCTTGTTCCACTGACTGGATATTGCTTGGCTGGTGAGCAAAGGATTGCAATTTACGATTATATGGAGAATGGGAACCTGCAGAACTTGCTTTATGATTTGCCTCTCGGTGTACAAACTACGGAAGACTGGAGTGGTGACACATGGGAAGATGAGAATAACGGGATACAAAACGTTGGCTCTGAAGGGTCACTAGCAAATTGGAGATTCAGGCACAAAATCGCGCTTGGCACTGCTCGTGCACTTGCGTTTCTCCACCATGGCTGCTCACCTCCCATCATTCACAGAGATGTCAAAGCAAGTAGTGTGTATCTGGACTCTAACTTGGAGCCTAGATTGTCTGATTTTGGGCTTTCCAAGATATTTGGGAATGGGGTTGAAGACGAGATTGCTCGTGGGTCCCCTGGATACATTCCACCAGAGTTTCTTCAGCCTGAAAGCAGCTCACCCAAGGCCCCAACACCGAAATCCGACGTGTATGGATTTGGAGTTATCCTTTTCGAGCTCATTACGGGGAAGAAGCCAGTTGATGATGTTTATCCAGAGGAAAAGGAAGGGAATTTGGTTAGTTGGGTGAGAGGATTGGTGAGGAGGAACCAAGCTTTACGCGCTGTTGATGCCAAGATCCGTGGAACGGGCCCAGATGCGCAAATGGCCGAGGCTTTAAAGATTGGATATCTATGCACAGCTGAAGTTCCTTCTAAGAGGCCCAGCATGCAACAGGTAGTTGGGCTGCTAAAAGATCTTGAACAGATTACAGTATAGTGAAGACCATTGAACAGGATTTTCTTCTTTCTTTTGTTTGTTCTTTTTTTTTTTACTTTTAGATGCTGCCATTAGAAGATTGTGTAGCAGCCTGAGTTTTGGTTGCTAATTTGCCATGTTTAAAATTTTCCATAATTGTGTTTGTGGCTGAAATGTCTAATGTTCTCCAGTTAAGTGCCACTTTTTTTTTTACTTGTTAACATTATAATTGCTGAATTATTATGATAAAAAGAGCAGTTGAACTTAAGTTCAGCTTACAGACAAAGAACATTAGCTAGATATAGCTAGGAACTTGGTAAGAATGGGTATGCCCTTAAATGGAGAGGCACACTCTGATTAGAATCCATGTTGGCCAAAAATGGCAGATTCTGTACAGTGTGTAGGTCAGCCATGGAGGACAAAAAGAGTCATTCATGAAACACAACAACATTTTGACCTCTTAACTCTAAGATCTGAAAGCTTACACACTGTTGTCATAGTACAAATTGCATCTGATTCTTTCACCAATCTTGGAAGACATACTACCAAGTATTTGTTTATTAACTTATCCCCTCTACCCCTACCATACAAGTTTCATACAAATATCATGGCTACTCTATACAAAATTTGAAACCATTTCATCTCTTATTCTAGTGCTTTCAGGGTATATAACGGTGATGTTAAACGATATGTATCTATATATATATAAAAGTAGAATGAAGGGCTTTTATGCCATTTTACTTTTCCCGCCTAAAAATTTAGCATTAATTTAGTAAGATTTTGTTAATTTTGGTAAGTAATAATTTTCTTTTTATTTTGTAAAATGCAAATAACTGTTTTATTTTTAATTCATTTTTAATACATAATATACCAAATTATTCATCTTTTCATGATCTTCAATTTGACATCCATATCACATATATTAGATTTAAAAATAAATTATTTATTGGTTAATTATTTTGGTTAGATTCTGGTTAGTTGAGTTCTTTTAAACTATAAGAAAAATTTATTTATTGTATATGACATGAATTTCTAATATATTTTCTTTACCTGAGTTACGTCCGGAATAAAAATTATTGTTTAAATAATGAAACTCTTATTTTATTAAGTTAAAGAAAAAAAATAATATTTTACAAATAATTTATAAAATAATTACTTACATCTCCTAATATACTTCCTCCGTTTCTTTTTAATTGATTTTTTAGAAAGAAAATGGAAGAATTAAGAATTCAATTTTTTTTTTCAAATATATCTCAAGTAATCTCCTTTCTCTCTACATCTATCTCAAATCTAGGTTGAAAAGTAAGAAATATTTTAGGATCGACAGAGGGCAAAATTGAGAGAAATTTTAAGAAATAGCTAAAAGATCAATTGATTCGAAAAATCATTAAAAAACTAAAAGATCGAATAAAAAGAAACGGAAGGAGTATATTTTTTTTATAATAACAATGTTTGTTTGATTAATGACGGAAGTATGGAAACTTAGAGCAAATGCATATTTGTATATCATAATTATTATTCAGGTTATTCTTTTATTACTAATTCATATTTTCATAATAAGAATTTTGTTAAAATTATTTTGTTAAGTAAGTTACACTTTGCAATCTAAATTATGACATTTGTTACATCTTTCAATCTTTTTTTAGTTGGTTTTTTTATGTGACCAACATCAACTATATTTTTTTTACACTTTTTAATCTATAAAATACTTTGTTGCACTAATTAAATTCAACTTTTTTTTCTTTTAACTTTTTGCAACATAAGCAATAGTATTTTCATTAATCAATTTTATATTTAGATAGATATAATATTTGCATTATAAATATTACCAAATAAAATATAAACATATTTAAGTATTTTTTAGAAATTACACACTTTAAACTGTTATTCGAATTATGAATAACTTTTGAATTTCGTTTTGCTAATGTTATGATTTATTTAGAAATATTTTGGGTATATCCGATATCATCAAGTAAAATATTATAAATTGCAAATGAGAATCTAATTTTAGAAAGGAACAAGTAAATATTTATAGTTAGAACTTGAAAGTTTATGTAGATACATTACAAAATCTACACATATATAAAAGTTATAAGAAAGTTAAGATAGTAAATTCCATTTCCCAATCATTATAATTTGTAATATTAATGGTTATTTGTACAAATGCGAACTTTTGATTTCTTTTCCTTCTTTCTAAAGAAGTATTTTTCCCAAATTTTAAATACAAATAGTATTTTGTATCATAATCATTTTTAACATATTATATATATAATTCATGATCTTTCATGATCTTTAATTTAACATACATATCATATATATAAAAGTGTGATATTTAATAAAATAAAGATAATTTTACATTGATTGGTTATTTGGATAGATCTCAATACGTATTGTGCATGTTTATTGGTGTCAAATTTAGGCTGTAGTAAGAATCAGTTAAATATTTTTTTATAAAAAAATCTATTATTTATTAATAATTTAATCTATTCATTTATTGTAAGTATCTTTCTATCTTATTTTTATTCGGTAAATTAGTCTATATATATATATATCTATACACACACACACACACACTTATATACATATAAATTACGTTTTTGTCTAATTAAATAAAATGGAGTCAAATATGTAATAAATAAAATTATTTTTCCCTCCATTTGCAAGTTGGACATTTTCAAGTGTATTATTCATGTAATTGTCCCTAAAGAGTTGTTGTTGTACTATTACCATTCTGTCAGTTTGTTACTTCTCAACCTTTTTTTTTTTAAATAATAATAAGTTTTTTTATTTCTAATCTATTTTTACATATAGTATATGAAATTAATAATTATTTCACCTACTTTAAATTGAAGTAAGTTTTGACTTTTTATTGTGGATTAGACTATTTATAATGGAAATTAAATATAAAAATGAATCAACCGGCTATTTTTAACAATAACAAATATGAGATTATTTAAAAGAAAAATATAATTTTCTTATAAATTATTCAGTTTATTTTTTATTGTCTTATAATTATTATTTTAATATGTTAGCATGTTATTATATATATGTTTATTTTAACATATGTAATTAATGAGATTATTTGTGATTATTTGCATAGGTTAAGAAGGAACAGACTGCCTACAGTAACATTTGAGTTAAAAAAAAATTAATATATGTATGTTAATTGTCATAGTTAATATTTGTTTTAATTTTATTTCGTAATAATAATTTTTTTTAATAAATAATAAGTATACATTCATTTCATAAATTTCACGGGAGAAACGTATATTTATACTATTTAAAATTTTACTATATGAGAATTCAAGATTTTTAATTATTTATTTTATCGAGTGTACAAGGTTCACATTTTAAAAAATAACATCATATAGTATTTAATTTTATTAAAATATACTATAATGTTAATATACTTCCGTGCATCGCACGGGAGTAATACTAGTAATTGCAAAGACGAATAGGTGGAATGTGTTGGTAATATTGAAGTAAGAATAAAATATTATTTGAAATAAATAATTTTGTGGGAGTCTCATTGTACGTTTAATATAGGAATAACTTCATTTCAAATCTCTGACTTTCAAAGTAGTTGAGTAATACTTGGGTTTATTTTTTTCACACTATGCTCATTATTTTGAATATTTTTATTTAGATTATCTATGTGTATCTATAGATATAGTTTTTTTTTTTTTTTTTTTTTTAATATTATTAATATCTTTCGTTTGTATTATATGAATCTGGTTGTTTGAAACTTAAATTCTTAAGAAGTTATTAATTAATTATTTCAACCTATATTAATGTACGAATACTAACTGTGAACAGAATCTGACGGAATACTAAATCATTTGCTTATTTATTTATATAGATACATCATAACATAGAGATGAAAATTTAATAGATTTATTTTAGTTTGATTGTGTGTTAAAAATTTGATCAATTATAGAACTATTTGTAAATAGAGATCATCAACTTTATAATGAATTTGTGTATACTTTGAGAGACATGATGAATTTGTTTATATGGATACATGCATATGAAGTTTATAGCCATTTTTATTGAATAAATTAATATATGAGTCTAGACTACTTATTTTTTCCATATCTAAAAAGAAAAAGAAATAGGATTAGCTTAATTCAAGGAGAACTTCCTTAATTTCAGACTTTAAACAATCATTTTCTTTTTCACCAGATTTAAAAAGTAATTAACTGATAATGATATTTTATTGTATTTGTTTAGTTAATTGGAATCTTATGTGGAAATTTTGGTTCTTCTTTGACATGTGGTGTGAAAGACAATTAGCATGTAGTGGGTACTTAGATTCTTGTTATGTAAGAGATTTTTCATTTTCTAAATGCTTTGATATCCTTCCCCCTCCCCCACAATAAAAACATGCAATCTCACCCTAAACTGATCAATCATGGTAATGTGGAGATTTTGAGTTCATCATGATCCAATAACACCTTGTGACCTCATCATAATGTGAACAATATCAGACGAAGTTGGATAGCTAAAGTGACAGAACATCTACCATCTAGACTTTTGGTCCTGGGTTCGAGTCACCGTGGGGAAGGGGAGAGTTTTTTCTTTGTTTCTTAGATTAGAAGAAAAAATTTAAAAATAAAGTGAACAATATCATATTAATATGAAGATTGAGATTTATCAAGACCTACAAATATATATATACACACACGCAATTAAAACGTGTGGTACACGTGGCTTGTAGATTTTTTAAAATACTAGCAGTATCCCCGTGCGATGCACGATTTGTAAATGTAAATGAATAAATAATAATATTTTTATATATTTATATAATTTTAATATAATAAAATACTGCAGTCAATATATAATAAGAGATTAAAAGTTAAATGTTAATGAAAATGAAAAATATTAAAAATTAAAATATATAAATTTGAGTAAGTTACAAAATATTTATATTTGCTTTTCCTTAATATATGAATATCTCTAGGATCCATGTATGGAGGTCATATGTTGTATGTTGACCATATTGTACAAATGATGAGTGTATATATGTATATTTATAATTTTACGAAAACGTTTATATTTATCCAAAGTATAAATAAAACTATTTTATCAAATATAATGTTCAAGAAAGTTTCAAAAGCTTTTAGTGAGTATCAATAACACTACATTATAATTTTATTAATTTTTATTTGTATCATAAACACACTAATAATTAACCCACATAATCGACCAACAAACAATTGTTTATCTTTAATTTAATATATTTATACAATATGGTGTCAAACTATAGATCGATAATAGATGACTAATTTAAATTATTAATTATACAGAAAAATCACATTAGACATGAAAAAAAAAAAAATCCAAAAATTATATTATTTTTTTGAAGAAAAATAAAGGTTGTAATTATAAAGTGAAATTATAAAATATTTACTAAATAATTCAATTTTTATTTTATTATATGATTAAGAAAATAATTAAAAAATGAAATAAAATTCAAATTAAGCTATTTCCAAATAATATGCTTTATACCAAAAATAATGTTTTCGAAATGAAATGCTTCATACCAAAAATAATATTTATACCAAAAATAGTATTTTCCAGAAATGTCAAAGGAATTTGGGCGGGAAAATTTTAGATTACTATTTTAGGTGGATTTTGTTATTATATAGATATAGATATAAAGGACGTAGGTATTTGATTTAAAATAAATCTAATTAATTATTTGATTTTAGTTTATTTCGTTCCAATGAAAAATTACGTAATATAAACGACAAAATAGATATTGATTATTTTTATATTTTCCCCAAAAGTGTAATGTATATACATATAAGTTACATTAGCGTAATATGTATCTCGAACTCTATTGTATCTTTTTAAAGTTAAATGAGTTTCTTACTATTTGCAATACAATACACAAAAATATTTTTCTTTCACTTTTTACCTGTATCATATCTCATAATGGAACCATGAACACATAAAAATTAAGATGATAATATATTTAATGATTAAAGTATAAAATTATACGAAATAGAATTATTATTAATTTTATATTATCTATAACTTTTTGTTCCAAGTGATAGAGGTTTAGAGGGGGTGAATAAACTTTAGCTGTTGCAACTTTAATTTCTTCCAAAGTGAGTTAGCATGTACTATTGTTGGTTGTAAGAAACTAGTCTTAACGCCATAATTTATGTAATAACGGGATGCGAGAAAGATACAAAAACAAGAATAAACGAACACAGAATTTGCATGGTTCACTAACAATGTGTTAACTATGTCTACAACAGAAGAGATAAAATGTATATTATGTGATCAGAATGTTTACAGAGTACTGAATGACTCTAGGTCAAATAATATGACTATTTATTGTCCCCTAACCGGCTGGGCCAGAAAATGGGCCCAAAACAAAAAATCAGCCTAAATATAATATACATCGTAAAGTTTCTGCTAAACACTAAGCTTGCGGTTACTAGTAGAAGTGCATGGAACTCGAAATTTACCACTATATCGAAAATCGAACTAAAGCACACTAAACCGAAAAATAACCATTGACTTTTGAATTTATGCCAACCGAAACGTACCAAAAAAAATATGGTATAGTTCTAGATATTCAGTAATATTCGTATCGAGAACCGAACCAAATTGTATCGAATTGGCTTGAACCGTCTCATACCGAAAATCGAAATTACAAAAATATATAAATATATTAATTATTTATGACATAGGGTAATTTATGAAATTTATACATAGTTTTCATACATTACTACTTTTGGACAACCTTACTTGAAAGGTTTACTTAAGACTTGATGTTTATGTCACAGTAAAGTTTAATTTAGTTCCAATCTGATGAGTGTATCTTGACTTTTATTTTCCATCTTTAACTTTGATATTAAAAATCTTGCAGTATGTCGTTTTAAACCAAACCGTATCATTTGATCCGTTACATCGGAAATACAGTACCGAACTGTCCGCAATTTTAGGATGGTTGTGTAGAGATCTTTATAAGTTTTGGATCTATTTAATTTTGGTACTTAGATTTTTGGAATACCTAATTTTGAGACGGTACTGGATTTTTCAAATCCCCAAATTATATTGTTCTGTGCACACCCTAGTAGTTAGTTGTTAACTTCAAAACTTACAATAAGCAATGTCTTATGAGTTGTGCAGTAGAAATACTTTAAGAACAATTTTTCAAACAATGCAGTAGGTTACAACAAGTAAGTTTGCATAAATAATAAAGTAATAATTATGCAAACAGTTTTATAATAGTCAAAATGTGAGGGTAATCATTCTACATTCACTCTAATCTCACTTGTTCAATTTAGGACACAGTACACATGTCTCAACTTATTACCTTCAACCATTTCATATATTCTCAGAAGGCCACACATTTAATTAACAATTAACACATGTATTGCACGTGGTTTGTAATTTTTTTAAATGGCGTACTTATATATTTAAAATATATTTAATTATGTATTTTTACTATAATTGCCTTATATACATATACTGCAGTATAGGCGTTAGTATCTTAATATTTTTTAAATTTGCTTTCTTAGTGTTATATATACACATACACACATCATATTACTATAATATAGATAAATAGATATCTCTGACTATATTGTTTGTACTCTTTTTAGAAGATTCATTTTTTTTTTAAGAATAACTAATGATTTTTTTCTTAAAATATATTATAATCTAACAAATACATTTTTCTAACATGTCTTTTTATTTATTATCTTAAGAATTAATTTTGATTATCTAGATAGAAGTCATTATATTCTTCTAGCATGATTTAGGGATTGCTTTAAGTTTATATCATAATAAAGTTAAGTTGGTTATTCAATAAATTATAATTTTATAATATTTAATAAGATTTTATTGTTTTCTGAGCTTTGAATTTAATATTTTATACATCACTCAAATATCAAATATTCATATTGTATACTTTTATTCGTTTTATATAAATCACAGATTTTCTTCTAAGTTTCATATTGATAGTTAGAAATTAGGAAGAACAATGTAAATAAAAATTTTTCTTATAATTTAGAAGTCCACATAAAAAAATTCTTATATTGAAGTGCTATATAATTTGATAGACAATAAGATTTAAATCAATCTCATCATTTTTTTTCATATATATATATATATATATTTCAGTGACCAATAATTATTATTTTTTCTTGGAAACTAATATGTTACTTTTTTAAGAATAATATCTTTGTCATTTTCTCAATCATTTTATTTATAAAAGAAAAATACTCCCTCCGTTTAAAAAAGAATATCATTTTAGTCTGTTTTGAAAAAAATAAGAATGTGTAAAAAAGGCAAATATATCCATGCAGGATCCATTGAACATGGAAATGTTTTGTGGAAAAGGAAATATTGAATTAAATAAAGTAGGTTGTTTAGGGTAAGATTGAAAGGATTGTGGTATTTTTGCTAAAACGACGAAACTTATTTTGAAATATTCTATATTGTCTAAAACAACACTTATTTTGAAACGGAGGGAGTATATATCTGATCCTATGTAGAAGACAACACTTAGAGCTTACTTTATATATCTTCACAAATTAAGTAATATTAAAAAAATAAAACTAATGTTTTAGTCTTTTATTTTGTAATGAACCTATATTAATAGTTGAATTAACAAATAGTTAAAAAGTAGCTATTTGTATCGTTTTTATTTTACCATTTGTATTACATCTTATTTGATATTTTAAATTTTTTTCTTAACTATATGTCGAACCTTGAATTTTATATATTTTATCTTATTTTAAGGCTTGAAAGAATTTAAGTAGAGTTAAGGAAGGTTCAAGACTTTGATCTCCATAGTAGTTCTGTAATAACTAAAATTAGAATTAAGAAATATTTAATCTAATGTAAATTGATCAAATTAAAATTAGTATCCCGTATAAATTTGAGATTATACATACACATAATTTGACATTAATTATATATTTTTTTCTAATTTCCTTGATTTAAAAAAAAAGAATAACACACACTTAAATATTTTAAACTTTTTTTATGGCTCATATTTGTGTCTCTCCCCAACATTTTTTTGTTCTTGTGCCCTTATTCAAATTCTTAATAATCCTCAAATAATCAAACTTTATATTTTAATATTGTCAATAGTTGTAATCTTTTATTTTTATTTATCTTAAAAATCTCCAAAAAAGCCCTTTACTTTTTCTCTTAGATTTTATATTTAGCTTCCTATTTTTCCTCACAATTATAGAAATATAGTTGATTTACTTAGAAAATTAAATAAATCACAAAATTATAATTTTGTGTTTTACATTAGAAATAAAAGATAAAGATTCATTTCATTAAATATAAGTATTTTCTATATAATTTAATATTTTGCAAAACATCATTGAAAGACTCTTTACAATGATGTACTCCCTCCGTCTCGACCTAATTGGCCTACTTTGGCCGGGTACGAAGACTAAGAAAAAACAGATTTTGTGGAATCTTTGACTTTTTCAAATGTGGAGATTAAGAGTGGAGATTTTGAGAGTGGAGATTGTGAGAGAATTTGCCATTTATGGGCTAGGCCAATTAAGTTGGGACAAACAAAAAAGGAAGGTAGGTCAATTAGGCCGGGACGGAGGGAGTATTTATGAATCTAATTTTATTTTTAAATTAGATGTATTCAAAAGCTTATAGATAGAGTTAATACTAGTAATAATGTAATTTCATTTAACATTAATAATATTTACTTATTTTTGATTTGATAATTTAACCTTTTGTTTTTCCAGTATAGTTACGAAAAAATAATTCAATTATTGGTAAAATAATTATAATTTTGTGTTGTAAATCAGATGTAAAATTCCATTTGATTTAACTTTGAAAATTTTATATCTAGTAATATAAAATTTTCTTCCACATATTAATACTTATAATGCAAACATTTTAGTCATAGATAAGATGATAATAATAATAATAATAATAATAATAATAATAATAATAATAATAATAATAATAATAATAATAATAATAATAATAATAATAATAATAATAATTTTGTATAAATTCCTAATTACATAATTAAAAGTATCTAGAATATTTGTCATCTACACATGATTCTATCATATCATTTAAAATCTTTTTATTCTATTTTAATTTGAAAGTAATGTTATTTCATAATTCAAAGTATTCAAAACTCGATAAGATAATACCATAAATATGGAGTTTTTTAGAAAGAGTTAGAATTAGGAATAAGGTTCAAATAGACCCCTCAATAAGGTTTTTTTTACCCGATCATATATTTAATCTTCAAAATCGAAGAGATAGGCGTTCCGAGTTTTCAATATTGCTAAAAAAAATACACACTTCCATTAGTTTTAATACATTATGCCAAAATTTAAGCTAAGAACTTCTCTATTTTTTTAAATATTAGTAGAATTTCTACATAATAAGATGCTAATCTTTATAAAAATAACCACCTGGTGAATTCAAAACGTAATACAGGTGGCAAGGGGTCAGTCCCGAAATTTTGTCAGCTTCTCCGCCAGCAGTCACCTCACTCTTCTTCCATGGATTAAATGCAATAAACAGAGACACACTCAGCATAAGAACATCGACATATCTTATAGGGAAAATTGGTAAAAATACCCCATAAGTTTATCGTATTTATGAAAATATCCCTTAAGTTTGGACATTTTTAGAAATGCCCACTAACTTTCAAAAAATTGGTAAAAATACCCTGCAACCGGGAATAGCCAGTGGCTCTTCCGGTCACAGGCTTATGTGGCACAAACACGCTGACCTGGCCACGAAAACTCCACGTTGACGTCTGAATACTTGGAATTGGTCATGTGCGATGCACATGACCAAATTAGAAGCTCACTTTAGTTTGACGAACGCGAATTAGGGCCCCAAATTAGACCCACGAAATTCTAAACCCTAGTTCCTAAAATCTCAATCTTCCTTCAGAATCGTGGCTAATCTGGTGTAAATCTACTAATTTTAAAGATGCGGTTTAGAGACCCAAGGAAAATCGATGACCCATGTCCTGATTATGGTTAGTTTCGCATAGCCCAGTAGTTCAAATCGCGATTTCGTTTCGTTCACTTGCTTGCCATTTTTCACATATATGTGTTTAATTTTGGTGTGTTTGTTTGCGAATGACACTATATGTGCTTCGGTTGTTGCTGTATTTATCTCGCACTTTTAGGTTTCAATGTTGCTCAATTTTTGGATTCTATTTGTTGTGAAAAAACAGTGGGCCTGGCTTTATTCTTTTTTTTTTTTTTTTTGTTTGACAAAAGTGTTGTTGCTTTAATGGGTAACAAATGTATTGTCTTTGTCTCTGTATAGAGTTATTAAATATGGGGTTGGCTCAGTTTAGTGGGCATCTGCTTTGTTAAAAAAAGCATTTTTCTGTTGGCATTTTGTGGGTTGGTCCCCACTTGTGAACATATTTTGTAAGGGTTGGTCCCCACTATTGGTCCTAGTCAGTCTATTATGTGTTTTGGGGTATGGATTTGACCACAGAATTCAATGCATTCAACTTTTTTTTACTATTTTTTTCTGTTTAACAGGGGCCGACAGCTCATTTTATACATTTTGTATTTATTACGGGGGGCTCGTTGACAACTGGTCTGGAGCCTACGTTGGAGGGGACCTTATCAAGTTCGATCATGTTGATACAAATCGCTACAGCCTCGATGAATTGAGGAAGTTTGCTGCTCATCTGGAAAACTCAAAGTATTCTGAACTGTTCACTAGAATTGAAGGGCAGAGTTTTTTTTCTGAAATCAGAGTCGAGAAGGATCTCCGATCGATTCTTGAGTTGTGTAGGGGGACTGGAGAGGTTAATTTGTATTGTCAAGGTAGTGTTTGTGGGCCTGGAGGGGTAGCCGAGACTGAGCGGGAAGTTCGGGTAGAGGAGGGGGGTATTGAGGGTGAAGAGATTGGTTGCACAGACAGGGAAAAAAAAGGGAAGGGGCATAACAGAAGGTCGAGTAGAGTCGCTTCAAAAAGGGAATCGGTGAAGAGGGGAAAAAGGCCGGTTGAAGTGATATATTTAGACGAGGAAGACCCGGATGACAGTGAGTGTAGGGACAGTGACTTTGAGTTCGATGCAGAGGGTCAAGCTGTGCAAGATGACTTAGACTTTGACAAATTTGTTGACAGGGACGTTGAGTGGACTGGGTGTGCAAATGAAGAGGATGTTGGTGAGGAAACGGAAGATTTGAGGAGTAATGAACTCGGGGAAGATGACTTATGTATTAGTGAGGATGAACTGAGGAGTATCCATGAGTCGGATGATGAAAATCCGGGTGGGTATGCTCCAGGATGGAGACCTGATTTCACTTGGAGCCCAAATCTGATTCTGGGAATGGTTTTTAGTACAAAAAAGGAGTTTCGAGACATGTTAGATACTCACGCTATATTCGAGAAAAGGAATGTCAAGTTTGTGAAAAGTGATAAGCGGAGCATTTATGCGGTCTGCGAGGATGTGAACTGCCATTTTCGAGTCAATGCTTTGAGGAAAGACGGGGAGTCTTCGTACTGTGTTACAACCTGTATTCCAGACCACACATGTACACCTTCTCACACAGTTAGGAATATGAAGTCTCGGTGGTTGGCTCAACGATTCGGCTATGTTTTTCAAACAGATAAGAATAGGAAGATTAGTGCTTTCAGGGAGGATGCAATCAAGGAATTAAGGTATCATATAACTCCGTGGCAGGCATTCATCTGTAAGCAGAGGACAGTTAAGGGGCTCGAGGGAAAGGCAGATGACCAATACACCTTGCTATGGGACTATGCAGCTGAGGTTAGAAGAACCAATCCAGGTTCGACGGTAATTCTTAATGTAGATCAAACTGCCGAAGGTAACAAGTTTGCCCGGTTCTATGTGTGTTTGGCAGCTTTGAAGGAAGGAATGTTAGCTGGTTGTAGACCATTTTTTGGTCTTGATGGAACCTTTCTGAAAGGGCCCCATGGGGGCATCGTTCTAACAGCTGTTGGTGTTGACCCGAATAACAACAGCTTCCCATTCGCTTATGCTGTTGTAAGTACTGAGAACGGAGACAATTGGTTATGGTTCGTGAAGCTATTGAAAAATGACTTAGATATTGAAAAACCGTGGGAGTGGACGGTTATAAGTGATAAACAAAAGGGATTGATAAAGGCTGTTGCAGACGAACTCCCGGGTGCCGCGCATCGTTTTTGTGTGAGGCATATGCATCTCAACATGAGAAATTCTGGTTTCAGAGGTCACGCATTCAAGGTAGTTGTTTGGAGGGCTGCGAAGGCTTCGACCGTCCCTGATTTTGAACGGAGAATGGACGAAATAAAGAAGATGGACTTAGGGGCTTACAATTGGCTGAAAGATAAAACCCCTCACTAGTGGAGTAGGTCACACTTCGATACTTATCCTCGGTGTGACCTCCTTATGAACAACATGTGCGAGAGTTTCAATAGCAAAATCTTGAGAGCTCGAGAATTGCCTATACTATCGATGCTGGAGCAAATTATGAACTCTTTGATGAAGCGAAGTACAGAAAATCGGGATATGGCGAAAAAGTGGAAAGGAGTCATCTGTCCTAGGATACAACAAATCCTTGATTTCAATACTTCTCAGATTCCGGATTGCATGCCTATCAAAGCCGATGATACTCACTACCAAATAGCTTGTTTTGATGGGAAATAGTACGCAGTGGATTTAGAGAATAAAACGTGCGCCTGTAGAAAATGGGATCTTACCGGGATCCCTTGCAAACACGCGCTTACCGCCATCAGCCGTCAAGGAGAGGATCCGAATGCCTACGTTCACAGGTTATTTATATATTATTGGAGTTTCGAATTTAGTTATGTTCGTTGGGTCTGATTTTTCTGATTTGCGAGATTTAGGGTTATCCGTGTGCTTTAATGTTGTTTAGAGTTGTTATCTGCCGTTTGAAATGTGGGGTTTTGTTCTTTTTTTTTTCTGCTTGAAAGGTAGTCCGTGCATGCTCTAATTCTAATGAGTTCTGTGGCTCTGTTCTGATTTTTTCAGATTAGATGATTATGAAAATAGTCAAGTGTGAATTGTTGTTGTCTTCTTTTCACATTTGAGGGAAAAAGGACTGTTCTGGTTGGGCAAACTATTGGTATATCGTGTTTAGCTATTCCATTTGTAAGCCTTCGGGTTTTAAAGAAGTTGTTTTTTGTGATTTAGGTGTTATAGGGTGGATACTTGCAAGGCAGCTTATGGACCGACCATTTTCCCTATAAATGGCCGCCATGAGTGGGCGCATATAGACGCAATCCCACCATTACCTCCCAAAGTTGTTAGACGAGCCGGACGCCCCCCCAAGGCAAGGCGTAGAGAACTGGATGAGCCGCAAGCCAAACATGTGGGCCGACGGGGGAGACCAACAAACCGCGATGTGCATCACAAAAAGAGGAATCAGACCACGCTGAAATGTGGGATTTGTGCTTTGCCTGGGCACAATCGAAGGAACTGTCCATTTGTAAGTTATTGTTTCATTCGAAGTTTGTGAAATAGCGTATGTTGCATTTGTAATGTTTTGTGTACTTTATAGGATGAGACTGGCCAAACGGAGGAAGAGAGACTAAATACTCTAAAAATTCTTCAAGATTGCGGGTTAGAGGAGCTGGACGAGGATGGCGTACTTGATGAAATTTTTTATGAAGATGGTCAACCAGTAGATGTAATATGTTCATATATTTTGTGTACATTTTTCAACCCTTATCATAATCATTTATGGGTATTGATAAGATTATTCTTCTTTCATGTGTAGACTGAACAGGCCCATGAAGAAACACTGCACAAGTCTATGAATGAGCAATATGATGCCAACACTCAAGAACAATTATTTAGCCAACTGACTCAAGAAAACACCTTCTTTGACAGAATGGTAATGCCCTTGCATCTACTCGCTAGAATAAACTGATTTTTTCCCTATAGACAAGTTAGTTACACAATCTCTTTTTTTGCAAATTAGAATGTATGTGGGGGCAATCCGATCGAAGTCACCGGTGGAATATCAGTTGTGCCCACTACAGTCACTCCAACTGAATCTGGCCACGGGGCTTCTGAAGGTTCACAGCAGGAGGTTGGACACGCAGAGGGGCCTAGCGAGGTTCCAGATGTAGATATTCAAGAATGCTCTGACGAACCTGCAAGTTCTGATAATGTTCACCTTTCAACCATGAAGCAATTGATTGCTGGTATTGGTCCGCCACTGGGATATGATTACCCAGGTGGATGTAGGCCGATGTAAACCCGCTTGCAGACCCGCTTTGGAGTTACTATTATTATTACCCTTTTTTTTTTTTTTTTTGTGGATAATTGCCCTTACGACAGGCCCATTAATGTGCGATGTTTTGGTTGTTTTTGGAAACAAGAATGCTTCATGATTGTTAGGGTAAACTGTCACTTGGGTTATGAATTATGATCTTGTAATTATGTGTGGTGACTGCAATTCAGCAACTATTAGCCCTATATGATAACATCTATTATGATATTTTGAAGTGTTTGCATAAGAGATTATTGGTTATCTATCCATATGGAGTGAGTGTGTATAGGGTGGAAAGAATTTGAAAAATTATTCTGATGGTGATATGCTCTGTTTTGTGAAATCTATTTTGTTCATTTTTTTAACAAATTATTCAGGTTTTTTTCCCTGTATGCTCTGTTTTTGGTCAATTGTTCAATTTTTCCCTATAAACTATGACTCACCTTGGTGAATACTGCTAAATTGTCCTACAATGTAAATAAGTGACTAATGCTCTGTTTTGTGAACTAAATCAATACATATTCACTCAATTCTTCAAAAATAGTGAAAATATCTCAGGCTATTTCAGATTCACCCGAATAGACATCAGATACATTTGCTATGCTAAAACTGAACCAAATAAACTTACTAAATTTAAGACGATCGAAATTCACCCAAGTAGATTTCAAGGAGCAAAAGCAAACAACATGGAAAATTACATAAATTGGAAATGCATATTTCATAGAAACGGGCGTACACACTGACAGCTTACACCCGACTTCACCAATACTACACCAAATATAAGAACAATCCGTCCTCGGCCACAATAATTAATCATTGGAGTCGCACCCTTACATACACAAATTGATCAAATAGGCTAAAAATACCACAAAACACAAAGTCGACATAAATTTGATTAACTTCACTTTTCTTCCAATCTTGTCCAATTTCAGCTGCATTGCGTCGAGCTTCTCCGTAAGGTCTTTCAATTCTGTACGCAACTTAACCGCGGCTTGTGACGACCCACCAATCGGAGGGTCTATCCACTCAAAAAAATCACAGCCTCCTCTCTGCCAAAACAAGAAGAGAAAAAACAGTACTAAATCACATATACAAAGATAAACCAACGATTGAAGTAACCCATTCTCTAACAATTCAGTTTTCGAAATTATAAACTGAGAAAACTTACGTTCCAGTTTCGGCACCCATAAAACCTATGTCCTCGATTTTCTGGCTTCTTCGACGTTTGGATACATGCTCGGATCCCACAATCGCATAGCGGATAGCAACTGGCTGAAGAGTTGGAGCAGGACATATTTCCGAAATCAGCGATGCCTCCTGCGTGAAGAAGACCACTATGGGGAAGAAAATTCGCGCATCAGCTTCTATTAATAATCTAGGGCAGAAATTGGGGGGAAATTAGTTAAGTTTCCCTCCAAGTTGGTGATTATGTGTCATTTTCCAAATATTATATAGTGGGAAAAACGAGCTGGTATGAAACGTGGAGTTTTCGTGGCCAGGTCAGCGTGTTTGTGCCACATAAGCCTGTGACCGGAAGAGCCACTGGCTATTCCCGGTTGCAGGGTATTTTTACCAATTTTTTTAAAGTTAGTGGGCATTTCTAAAAATGGCCAAACTTAAGGGATATTTTTACCAATTTTCTCTATCTTATATGTGTGCATGTGTGTGTAAGATTAAAGAAGAAGATGAGAAAATAGAATTAAAGGACATAGAGTAATTAAAGTGGAGGAATGATGCCAATCCCATCCGGCCACCCTTCTTGTGATTTCTGCATAATTAAAAGGAATTGATGTCATCACCATTTTGCTCGTGGTTAGGAGATCTAGGGACGTTGGTTAACTAATTGACACCGTCTTTTTTAAATTAAATAAAGCGTGTATTTATTTTTAATTGTGAAGTTAGAGTATATACTTGTTCAATTATGAAAATTTAAATGCCTAACCGTACAAAAAAAAAAAAAAAAAAACAATTGAAGTTACTTTGAATTCGAGAGTACAATTGAGAGGTCGACTAATTGTACCTTGTCATATAATGTCTCTTACCTTTTATAATCAAATTAAGGTGTTTTTTTAACTTGAGAGTATAATTGACGAGTCTATTTGTATCTTATCCTTTAGAAATATAAAAGGTCTATTACCTTTTATAATCAAATAAATAAATACTCCCCCCGTTCACAAATAAGTGTCATTTGAGACTTTCAGATAGAATTAAGAAACTATGAGATAGACAACAACACTCCCTCTATTTTTCTCTCCATCATTTTCTTTATTACCATAAATTTCTCCAAACATTCTTTATTTAATATTATTAATATTTGTATGGAAATTTTCTTAGATTTAGCTAAGGACAACATTGGAATAAACATGCAAAAAATGCTTCAATGACACTTTTTTTGTGAAAAAAGTAATTTTTCCTATAACGATACTTATTTGTGAACGAAAGGGAGTAATACTTAGATACCCTTACATTTTAATTGTAATAAGGATATATTAGCATAACATAAAATAGATGCAATAAAAATCCATACTTCTATAATAAGTAAGTATATATATATATATAAATAAATAAATATAGATATAAATATTTATAATTAAATAAATAAACTCTTAAAATTTCTAAATTACTTTGTTACCCTTAAATGTTAATACTACTAAGAATATATTAAACATAACATACAATAATGAAACAAAACATTTATATTTATATTTTTATAATGGTGGGGTTGGTGGGAATTGATCCTCTAATCTATCGTTTGAATTACAAAATATTTTACTAATTGAGTTCCAATATAGATGTATATAGTGGATGTGGTATTTGGAATACATTACATGAATGAAGCAGTGGGTTTCAAAAATATTTGAAAATTATAGCTTAATAAAATGAAGTAGGGTTGACACTTGATAACTGCATCTATCTATATACTAGTTATGTCTGTCTGGAGGATATATTTTTTATAAAAAGGACAATAATACCAATAATGGTACGACAGAAGCTACTAAAATTTGTCATTTTTACAATGAGTAATTGTCAATCGATGTGGGCTATTCTATATTTAAATGTGTAATTATTGATACTAGTAACCTAATATAATTAAAGAAAGAACCACATGTGGTCGTAATCTTGTGATAGCTAGATTTCAATCAATGTAATCATTATTGAAATAGCCTTCCTTAATTATTTAATAATCTCTCATTGCATCATTGCTTTTAAGGTCATGTTCAGTCTTGGAGATATATATTGTTTACTTTAAATTAAATTATTTTATTTCATTTGTTTGGTTGTCCAGCAATGTTAGATTCTTTTGACTGCAAATTTTCCATCAAAGGGATGGCCTAAACTTCACTTATTTCTAAGATTTTTTTATTAAAGAGAAATTTGAGAATCTTGAGGAGCAGCAAATATGGGTTTGGTCAGTCTCATGTGCCTAATAACGAAGATATTTTATACCATGTAGTCAAGTAGTCCTGAATTCGACTCGGTAATTCATCCTTTCATTCAAAAGTGGATGAAATTAAATGAGAATTAATTATTGATCTTAATCCATAATCAACCTTTTTTAAGTGTAAGATGGGATCATCTAGTCAAATACTATCAAACTGTGTAGCATATAATTAACCTATTGTGCTCCTTTACCTATTAGTTCGGTTTTTTTCCCCTCCAATTTTTACTTCATTTGCTCCTTGAGCCACAATAAGAAACTAAAAGTCATGATTCAAAAGTTAATGTCTCAATTTTTAATTAAAATGAAAATTGAAAATCCTAATTTTACGAATATGTGTTGAAATAATTCTAATCAATATAAGTGATAATTATGATTCTGAAACTACCTCCATCTAAAGAAAATAAAAGGATATACTTTTATAAAATATAGTTTTTATTTTAGAATGGGGAGAGTATTATTTATATATTCCGTTTCTGTATAAGATGGTCCATATTGTGAGTTTACTCCGTGGCCCAATTATATATGATAGGTAGACAGACAGAGATCCATTTATTTGTAAATTGAATAGCATGTTTGTTTGTTTGTTTATTTGATGGCATGTTTTGAATCTCATTCGATAGCTGCAGGCCCTACTGGAGTTGGACTTGGACTTGGGCTCATAATTATTGTGGGCTCAAACTAATTGTAATGTCAAACCAACTTTATTATTGCTGTTGTTTGGCGAGATTTAATCAAATGTTTCTAATCAGGACCGAACATACCGATCCAACTGGTTTAATGGAGAATCGGACACGGTCGACCCAACACCTAGAGCTTGTTTGATTGCCAGTAATAATAATTGGGTTGATATAACTAAATGAGCTTTTGGGGGTAATTAGGTTGATCTATTAATTTGTTTGGTTGGTTGGTTTATCCTCGTTGGTTTCACCAAAAATAACTTATAAATTGGTTCATATGTTAACATGTTGGTTAAGTTACAGATTTTACAAAATTACTCTCAGGTTGACCAAAAGAAGGGACATTTTAGGAAGTTAGACAAATATGTCTCATATTCATATAAACTCAATCTTTGAGTTTAATTCTAGGTTTATGCAACCCACCTCCCCATGAATTGCAACCTATCGGGCTTTACTATTATAGAGGACGAGCTTGATAATAAAGCCAGACTGTTACATGTGTAACCAAACATGTTAATAGATAGATTAAGGCTTGTAATATGACCTTAATCCACCAATTAAACTGGCCCCTAGTGTATACCAGGTCTCAGGTAACCTAACATTGTCGGCCGAAAATTGGGTAGAAACCAATGAATCAATTAACGCTGTTTTTAAAAGTTAATGTAAGAAGAAGAAGAAATAATGATAGGAAGATCAATGGACGCACAATGTAATAGACTAACAATCTAACAATACACGGTAACTAGTAATAAAGTACTCCCTCCGTCCCGAATGAACTTACACACTTTCCTAATTCGGCCGTCCTAAGTAAACTTGCACACTTTTTAATAAAGAAATTTATAACATAATCTCCACCCTTAAAATCTCCACTCTCAATCTCCACCCTCAATTCACCTTTGAAAAGTCAACAAAATCCTCAAAAAGCAAATTTTCTTAATATATGTGCCAAACCCCCTATTCAAGTTCATTTGGGACGGAGGTAGTAGTAAACAAGTTTTTAAAAAATTAATTTTAAAAATCGAAAGTACAAACTTACAAGCATTTTAATAATATATTATTCATTCTCCAAACCCCCTTACTCCAAAATTGGACAATCAATGGTTGAGATTTGTTGTATATGACAATTTGTAACAAAAACAATTTATATGACAAACTGTAAAAACGCGCAAAGATGAGATGATATGTTGTAATAATCCCTAAGTTTTATTTGTCAAGATTTATATAAGTTCTCTGTTTATAATTCATAAATTGTATTATTTAGTTGAATTACTTCAAATATAATACTTTTGGAAAAAGTAATAGTTTTTCTCAGAAAAGTAGTATATTTCTTGGAAAAAGTATTTATCACTTCACATCCAATAGTAATACTTTCTTCTAGAAATTCTAACTTTTATAGAAAAATGTAATATCTTTTTATATAATTTAATAAATAATGTGTTCGTATCAAGTTTTACGTAGATTCTCATCGTCAAGTTTATTTACAAGCATCCAATTTACAACTTCCATATTGATATCTCATCATCTACTTCTAAATAATATCTTGAAGAAAAAGTAAGGCATTTTCTAAAAAAAGTTATAGTTTTTTTTTTTAGAAAAAATATCATTTTTTTCTCAAAAAATATTAATAGCTGAAAAATAGACGTTAAATCAATGGACTCTAGTTTTTTGTACCGCGCTTATTTTTTTAGGTCCGCTCGGTACGAGTCAATATGGTGGCAAAAAGTATCACTTAATTAGCCAAAAATATTATTTTTTATTATAAAAGTATCACTTTATTGATAATTTGGTCAATTAAGTGATATTTGTTGCTAGAAACGTAATGCTTATAGAATTAGCCTACGAGTGGTTTAGATACCGTACTGACTCATCTTTACCATACCAAAAATTCATATCGTTACTGTACCAAAAAGTTCGGTAATTTATGTATGGGATCGATATTCGGTATACCAAAATCTTGGTATATCGTTAGGAGATTTTTTGTATTTCATAAGAAATTTGGTATACCGAACTACCAAAATATCAAAAAAAAAAAAAAAAAAAAACCAGTATACCGATATATACTGAAATACCAAAATATAAAAAAAATAATATGCCAGGTATATACTTCTTTGAATTCTCATACTATTACCGTGCCGGAATTTTGGTATTTTAGATAATTTTTTGGTATGGTATATATGTGCAGTATTTTGACATTTTGATATTCTTTGCCCCACTTTTAATTAGTCCTATTTATTGTACATAAAAAATCCATGCATATAGTGTCTAATTTTTTTTTCCTTGCGGTTACGGGAGAATCCGATTTCTCTAATTCCTGTATGCCTATCTTTTATGATATTAAGGTCTTTTTAGTACTTATCAAACTAGGAAACTATATTGGATTAGTAGACTAAATAATTTCATTGCTCATAGCCTAGCTCAATTTGCTAAAATTTGTCTGGTCAACTGTGTAATTATGCATTCACGACCTTCATTCTTTTGTTAATCAGTATTGACTGCTTCCGACTAATGATAATGAAGTTATTTAAAAAAGAAAAAAGAAGCAAAATGGTACTGTATCAAATGATACATTATATTATTTAGATTCCTGAAATAATGTATGTATATATATATATATCAAATGGAGGATATTTATGTAATTTTAACTTTCTCACCTAAATTTTTACCCCATAATTGATAATCTTTTGTTACTTTTGGTAAGGTTATAACTTGTCTTTCTTTTTTAAATTATAATTTTTTTTTTTCATTTCTAATCTATTTTTTATGCATAATATATCAAATTATTTATTTTTTCACAAATCTCAGTTTAACATCTATAACACATACTCCCTCCGTCCCACTTAAATTTGCATACTGGTCTTTTCCGTCCGTCACACTTAACTTTGCATACCCTTAAAAAAGAATTTTTTCTCACAATCTCCACCCTCAATCTACACCTTTGATAAAGTCAACTTAAAAGCAAAACCAGTTTTTTCTTAACATTCGTGTCCGGTCAGCCCCGCAAAATTAAGTGGGACGGAGGGAGTATATTATAATGAGATATTTTATTTGAAAAAAGAAAAAGTATATTGTTTTTGGTTAATTATTTATGCTAGATTTGACTGTTAATTGTGAATTGGACTATAATATTTTGACTTGAGATGCAACTAAAAATTACTAAAATAATTTTCTTATAAAAATACTAATTGAGTGTTTTTTATAAGAACTATCAATTTATTTTATATAACACGAATTTTTAAAAAAATTCGTTATCTGAGTAACATGGGGAGAAAAACTATTGTTTAATAATGACATTCATGTTTTATTAAATCAGAGGTAAAGTATTAATATCTATTTTATAATCATTTAATTAAATCATCAAATCTGCTGATATATTTATACTGCCACCGCCTTCTTCCTCTGCCTCTTTCTCTAGCGGCAACCTCTCGCACACCGCATTCGAAAAGGTCGAAGAAATCACCATCACAGGCCCTGCAACCACCAAACACCCCACCACACTTGCCCCTGTCTCCTCGCTAAGTAGATAGTCAACCCGGTCAACCCTGGTGGTGACGGCCCGAGGAGAAACGATTCCGTCAGCGACAAAATCTCGAACCGACCGTGTAAGGCAACCATACCCGTAATCGACAGCTGCCTGATTGTCACGTTAGTCACTGTTTCTTTCGCAATGAGCACACAAACCCCTTCTGCCGCCGTCTGGCTAACAGTGCGATGCACTCCGGCACGTCCGAGCCGTTTGCCAGCTCCAGAACATGGCTGCGCAGCACATTTGGGTTGTCCTGGGTCACGAAAAAGGCCGTCTAGGTTTGTTTTTCGAACTGGTTGGCTTTTCTCTCGGACGCCGATTCGGGACTTTAACTGCACCTTCTCTAGGCTCATCGTTGTTCTCTCTCTTCCTGATCTCCTCCGCCATCGTTCATGGATATGTTCAAATAGGGATTTTTCATAAATTTCTTAATCCGGATAAAACCTGAAAGTGGGATAAGATATGAATTATACATAAATATGAGGATGAAATTATAGAAACTAATTAAATGGTGGTGGTCCACCTTGCTTACATGGCACGCCACATAAGTGGTGGGCATATAAGTTGATGCCCACCGGTGGGCATGTGATCAAATCCGCCTTAATTTTAATACCGCTACTTTATCTAGACTATCGAATAAGTGGATGAATTTTATATATTTTAAAACCTCAAGTGCATAAATTAACTAATTAAATAAGAATCACTTAGCAAACAAGAAATCGAATAATAAGGGAAACTCAGATGGATTAAGACGTATTCTAGGTTTCAGATTTCAATTACGTCTATGTATGATTTTCCTAAACTCCTATACTTTCAAACAAATATCGTTTATTAGACGACAATTATGTTAATTAACCCTCATCTCGGACGATGCTATTTTTTTTTTATCAAGTAGGAATAATCACCCTCTCGGGCCAACTAAACCTAAAGACTCCAAAAAGTCCCTAAACCAATGTCTACGTAAATACCTCACTCATCGCGGATGAATATTCATAATTACGCTATGTGTCGAAAGTCTATTAACGAAACTCTCCTCTTGAAGCCGTATCGTTAAACTTATAGATAATAATCAAGTGATCAATTTGAATATAATATGTGAATAAAACAAACAAATAGATAAATGATAGTATTGGAGTCTAGAATTAAAGCCGTGAAATCAAAACATAGTTCGTAACCAACTTTGTAACCTTAGAACATGATTGAAAAATAACTATAAGAAAAATAATTAAACAAAAATTGAATCTCGATCTTATCCTTCGTCTCATCACTCCTTGCTCTTCGATCTCGCTTCCAAAGTACTTATGATGATGATAGTATAATAATTTCGGAGTAGGAAGCTTGTATTTATAAGTTGGGGGAGATTAAGGTTGAAACGGGCTTAAAATAAGCCAAAACGCGTGTAATAAAATTACACCGCCAAGCTGACTCGGTTAAGTCACTGGGATCGCCTCGCCCGAGTTGGCTGACTCGGCCTAGTCGCGAAAATGGCCTCGTCCGAGTTAGGGTGTTCTGCCCGAAGACTTTTTTTCTACTCGGCCTCAACCGAGTCACATTTTGGCCTCGACTGAGTTGGCCTATTATGCCCAACTTCGTATTTTCTTTGTTTCTTTCCATCTTCTTGCTCGTTTCTCATTCAAACTTCGTCGAAATGGACTTTTTGGCATATAAATACCTGATTAACACTAGAACATGCACAAACACATTCATCTAGCTCAATATAATGAATTTTAGCACATTCCGGCCAAGTACACATGCAAATGATAACAAAAATACTCCTAAATCAACCTAAAATGCATGTATACACGACGTGTATCAAATCGCGGAGAACTTCTCTCAATATTTTTTGTGTAAAAGAATGCCATTCATGGCTTTATCTCACATCAGTATCCACTTTCCATGATGGTATTAGAGCAGGTTTTAAACCTGCCTCTGTTTATCGTCCCATTTCCCTTTTTTTACACCTTAAACCTCATCGACATGTTAACCACAACTGAGGTGATGATCCCGGAAAATCCAAAAATTCGGTTATCCCTTTACCATACCAACTCATATCTATTAAACTAGATGAGACCAACTATTTGGTCTAGAAACAACATGTTCAAATCATTGTAAGAGGGTATGGCCTTGAGAGTTTTATCGATGGCCAAGGAGAGCCACCATATAAACTTCACACTGAGAAAGATGAGATGAAAAAGATTAATCCAGCCTACATCAGCTAGAGGAGATAGGATTAACTATCAGCATCCTGGTTTTTATCATCCTTGTCCGAGAGTATTCTCGTACAGACCGTTGGGCTGGATACTTGGCTGCAAATAAGGAACTCCTTAGCTACAAGCTATTCGAGTCAATCCAGGGCAAAGCTGATGCAATACAAATACAAATTGCAGACATGAAGAAAGGAAACTCCTCCATGAGAGATTACTTGAAAAAAGTTAAGAGTGCTTTGACCTCTTGGCCTCGGCTAGGCAAAAGCTTGAAGAACCAGACCAAATCTTTCACATCGTTGCCGGTCTTGGAAGTGAATACAATGTCGTGATGATATCCATCACTTCAAGAGTTGAGTCGTGGACTATCCTGGAGGTCCAAGACTTGTTAATGAGCTATGAATCAAGATTGGAATCTTCGTCTTCCAATATTATCAACTCTGAAGAATCACAACTGAGTCTCAACTACACTACTATAGGGAAATCAGGCACCGGTAGAGGCTACGATAACATTAACCAAAGAGGTAGAGAAAGACCTCCTCAAGGCACTCTAGATAGCTCCTAGAAGTGGTCAGGATCCCGGCAGAGGAAGAAGCCTAGGAAGAATCAACAGAAACAATCTCCTATGTTAACTTTGTGAGAAGCCGAAACATGCTTCTTACATTTGTTGGCATCGATTCGATGAGACGTACCCTATTTCAGCATACACCATCACATATGCTCAACAAACCAATCAGAACCAAACTTTTTAAACTTTTAGCAGAGGGGGAACGCACCTCCTGACCCTAATATGATGCAGTCTACCCCATTTTCCTACACCGATGTTGGTTCAGAAACTTCTTGGTATCCTTGTACAAGAGCAACAAAAACATCTCTCCCAACTTCAACAATCTTAACACTGCCACTGAGCACTATGGGGTTACCAAACACCACTTGGGAAATGGATCAGGTATATGAGATATCTATGTCTCATGTAGGAAATTCTATGTTAAAGCACCTGTATTATGATAAAACTTACATTCTTAGAAATCTATTGCATGTTCCCATTGTTACCAAAAATCTCCTTAGTGTATTCAATTTGCCTCTGATAACTTGTTATTTTGAATTCCACCCTTTCTTTTGCCTTGTGAAGGATTTAGCTACACATTTTCCATGGCTTGCTATCTCATTAGTAGAACACCCACAAAAACCTTACACTACAAAACTCCTGTAGAAATTCTATTCGGCCATAAACCCGACTACCGACGACTTAAAGTGTTCGGTTGCCTTTGCCCTTATTTGACCCCTAAACCAACATAAACTCCAACCTCGTTCCACCCCTAGTACATTTCTTGGTTACAACCCCTCTTACAAGGGCTATAAAGCCTTACTTCCGTCGGAAAATGGTCATCATCACAAGAAATATCATATTTGATGAATCTACCTCTCCTTATGTTGCTGCCAAGATCCACATACCTCCTCAAACTCCTCACATTACTACACCCCCTCCTCTTACAATCAATCCCACCCCACTACCTCTACCACCGTCTCGTACTCCTCCATCCCCATGCAATAGTTCTTCTAATGATGCTAATGATTTTATTTCTGATATTCATGCTTTAGCTAACGATTCTCCTATTATGAGTAGTGGTTACACAGATTCAGGTTCTCCACATACTACCGATTATCCAGGTGTCTCAGAGCCTATACACATCACCAATGCTCATCCGATGGTCACTCACAACAAGCACAACATCTTTAAACCGAAAAACTCTAAATTACCAAGACTTCTCCTACCCACGAGCCGACCTCTATTCACATGGCTCTCGACCTACCCCCTTGGAAGAAAGTCATGGAAGCTGAATATCAAGCTCTCCTTCGTAATCACACTTGGACACTCACACCTCTACCTTCAGGAAAAAATCTTATTGGCTGAAAATGGATTTTCAAACTTAGACGACATGCTGATGGCTCTATTTCAAAACACAAGGCCCAACTTATTGCTCAAGGGTTCTCTCAAAGTGCCGGTTTGGACTTCTGAGACACATTTAGCCTGGTTGTGAAACCAAAAACAATTCGGGTTATCTTATCTTTGGATGTCCATTTTAATTGGGATGTTCGTCAACTCGATGTTAATAATGCCTTTTTACATGAGGATGTTGTGGAGAACTTACATATGAAGCAAACTCCTAGCTTCAAGCATGGCTCTAATTTAGTATGCAAGCTATCAAAGGCCATCTAATGCTTGAAACAAGCTTCACGTGCATGGTTCCTCAAGGTTAAGACTGTTCTTCACTCCCTCGATTTTCTTGACTTCAAGGTTGATTCCTCACTCTTCTTCTGCTTTACCAAGGCTCTATCATCCACCTCCTCATCTACGTCGATGATATCCTCATCATAGGAAATTCTGCCTTGGCTATTAAATCTATTACCAATCAATTGGGACGTCATTTTTGTCTCAAAGATTTGGGCAGATTACATCACTTCCTTGGTTTCGAAATGACCTATTCTCTTAAAGGCATGCACCTCACACAAAACCAATATATCCAGGATATACTTCGCCGAGCAAATATGTCCACCGCCAATCCGAGCTCGACTCCGATGATCATTTCCCCAACCTTTTCTAAATTCGAAAGCAGGCCCCTCTTCGCTCCAAGTCAATATCGCAACATAGTTGGGGCTCTCCAATATCTCACTATAACCCGACCCGACATTGCATACTCCATCAACAAAATAAGTCAGTTTATGGTCAACCCGCTTGATTCTCAGTGTAAAGCTGTAAAACGAATTCTCCTTATCTTAGTGGTACTACAACTTTCGGCCTACAAATCTCAAGATCCAAAATGCTTCATCTTACGGGTTTTTCTGGTTCCGATATGGGAGGTGATTCAGATGATCGCAAATTTATTTCCAGTTTCTGTGTATATTTAAGAAAGACTCTTATCTCCTGGAGCTCTAAAAGATAACATTTCGTATCCTGTTCTAGTACCGAGGCCGAATATAAGAGTCTTTCCCATCTCACTGCTAAGCTTATCTGGCTTAAGTCTTACCTTCACAAGCTCCGAGTTACATTACCGAAACCACCAGTGGCATGGATTGACAACCTCAACACCATCTCTATTGCTTCTAATCCTATATTGCGCTATCGCACTATACACTTTGATTATCACTTTGTCCATGAAGTCATTGCTGCAGAACGTCTGCTCGTTTAACATGTCCCTTCCTTGGATTAGGTTTCCGATATTTTCACCAAACCTCTAAGTCTTCAATTCTTTGCTCGATTACGCAACCAACTTCACATAGCCCCGCCAGAATTGAGGGGTTTGTTAGCCAAAATTGTCAAGTGCTACACTACCGCCAAGTCACGCCAACTCAGCAAAGTCAAATAAGTGGAATAAGGCTTCTTGCAATGGATCAAAATCAGAAAATATGCAGAAGACTGTTGGTCCTTGTCTGCATGTATGAAAGACTGCCATGTACTATTCATTTATTATATTTGGCATATTGTGTAGCTAGGGTCATAAACCCTTTGGTGAATAGCGGCTAGGATTAGTGTGTTGCTAGGTATAAAAAGCTACTGTATCACTTCCCTTTTGAAAATCAATGCAATAGCAGAAGAATTCTCTCAATATCTGTTGTGTAAGAATGCCATTCGTGGCTTTATCTCACATCACTATCCACTTTCCATTAGGCCTTAGACAAATATTAATATTACCCACTTGGATTATACGGTTAGAAGAATCTATTGATATGCTGAAATTCTGGATTTACTCTCTGCCACGTGAATTAACTTTCTTTTAGAAGGAAATGTTTCATTAGAATTATGAGAGTAAGAGATGGGAGATGAGTGGTGACAAAGTTGATAGACTTTGATTTTGTGTCCAAACCCAAGATCTCATGTGCTCTAATCTTTCCTTTGGAGAATGAGGTACGACATTTAAACTATACTAGTTTACTATTCAGACAATGCTACTAGACTATTAAGATTTGAGCCTCTGTTTGTTTGATTTTTTTTTCCACATAAATGAGAAAATAAACTCCTAAACAAAGAATAGGAATACTGAAAAAAGTATTTTCATATGAGGTTTTCAATGACAAACATCCCTACTGTAAATGAGGTAAAGTTGGTAATGTAGCTCGCCAAGCCCAATTTGGTCCATCCGTTTGTCCAAGATAAATTTTGAGTTCATCCCTTGAAATATAACTAAATAACATTAGATTAGTTGAATATATCCAATTTTATTTTGCAGGTCGTAATTTGGACAAGCCATCCTAGTTCATATATTGGACCACTTTTGCTATCTTAAAAAACAGCCTTATGGGAAACAAGTCTTGCGAAAGAAATGATAATTTTTTTAATGTGGGAGGAAAGAAGCAATACTTATATATTTTTTTCTGTTCGATTAATTACTTATTATGCTTTGAATAATATTATGTTTCATTATTAAAGTAGTAGTACTTTTTATTTGAAACAAATTGATTTTCTACGGTTGCATAGAAAGTTGTCCGAGGGTGACTTACGGTGGAAAATGAATCTGTTTATCATCATGAGAAACTTATTATAGACTTAAAAGTACTACTACTACTTTGAATCTGTTTATCAACATGAGAACATATCTTTACATTTAAGTATGTTTATCAACATGAGAAACTTATTAGAGACTTATAAGGAAGAAAACGTAAGGGGATAATTGGACTGTGATGTCCTCATTCGGATATGGCATGGGTCATCCTCAACATATTTCATTTTACACCGGATGACCCATCCCTCCACATCCACACCCTATTACCTACATCACCTTTTACAATTTCCATCACACCTTTTACAAATTTCAATACACATTTTACAATTTCCAATGCACATCCTAAGCTACCATACCCTTAAACTAAAATACCTTTTTGGATGTTCCACCCATGGATGTGCCTCATCGAACGTGGTACATGCCACTACATCCCAATCCAATTATCCCCTAAGGGGCCTATGATATTAAATCATTAATTGTTTAAATTCTAACAAATAAATTACTTCTTTTTTGGTGAAAAGGTTTGCCCAAGTTTACCCCTTTTAGCATAAATAGGTAGTCAGACAACTCATATATAAAGGTGATCAAATTAATCGTGCTAAATAGGTAGTCAGACAACTCATTATATTTAAAGGTGAAAAAATTAGTCGGACCTAGTAGGTCTATTCGTTCTACCTAATACTTTAGACAACTAGTTTTTAAGAATTTCAACAAAGTATTATCGAATCCAATTAATTCGATCCGACGGACTAGGGCTGAGAATCAAATCAATACTCGATTTGAGACCGCTCGTTAAAAGCTCTTTTGAACTAGGTTCATGTAAAGATATGAAACAAGTTTGAACACACTTTTATGTTTGATAACATCTAAAGTTTTATTTGAGCTCGTTAAAAATATTGAAATAAGTGTAAAGATCGATTCAATTAATAATCAACCAACCTCAAGCATAATATTAGAAGCTCTATAATGTTTTGAACAAGTTTGAATAATAGTACGTTCAACTCGACTCGATTTATACACAGCCCTACAACACCAATAATAATCAACACAAAAATTATACTTCCTCCGTCCCGGCCCAATTTGCCTACCTTGGCGGGGCACGAAGGTTAAGAAAAAATAGATTTTGTAGAATCTTTCACTTTTTTAAATGTGAAGATTGAATATGGAGATTTTGAGGGTGGAGATTGTGAGATAATTTTGTCATTTATGGACTGACAAATTAAATTGGAACAAACTGAAGAAAAAAAAAATAGGCAAATTAAAGTAAGACGGAAGCATTAATATATTTTATAAAATTAGATTGGATTAGGTTTAGTAATTTACGATGAGATAGAATATTGAAGTAACCTAATATAATTCATATGATATTGTCCCGACGAGCAAACGGCTTAGTTGTATTCCCTCTGAAAGAGTGAAATTTTTTGTTGAGAGTTGAAACAAAAATAAAATTGAGAGATGAGTGAGATGTCGGACGAGGAACATCAGTTTGAATCGAAGGCGGACGCAGGTGCATCAAAGACTTACCCTCAGCAAGCTGGAACCATCCGCAAGAATGGTTACATAGTCATCAAAGATAGGCCTTGCAAGGTTACAATACCCCCTTTTTCTTTTTCTGAGAATTGATTCATAGATTCGATATCTCGTGGTTGTTTTTTCTTTTTCCTAATTTGAAGTGGACTTCTGTTAGTTTTCGTCAGATCTTGATGAACTTTTGGCTTCTCAAATACCAGGAGATCTTCTATAGAGTTTTGGTTAATTTGTGTTCTTCAATTAACATCATTGATATTGTTTCAATAATTAGCTAGCTTTATACTCTACTTAAGAAACACCACGTTGTTATTTTTGTGGATGGCAGCAGAATTACGGGGTCTTTCATCTTTGTAGATACTATGGTGGTATTAAAATACACACTTACGTGTGACTGTGTGTACCTACATTACATATATGGATAAAGGTGCAGGGATGGATTTGGAGGGGGGACTGCCCCTGTTGGACTTCCAAAGAATAATAAAATTGCATGTGTTCTGCTTAATATTTTTCATTCACTCCTAATATATAAGATTCGCACACTGACTATAAATTTCATCCCAATACTCTATAATATAGTTAAAGATTTTCGCCCCTGTAGAACAAAATCCTAGCTTAGTCCGTGTCAAGGTGTACTTATAAGACTGAATGGTGGTGTTATTAGTGGTTTAGTTGTTAATTCTTGTCTTATTTTGTAGACATCATGTTCCGCAGATTGGAAGGTGTCTCTACACTTTCTTTTTTTAATATTCTCAGTTAGAAAGGCTTCACTTTTGGTATGCATAATTCTTAGATCTGGTCACTTTGTTAACGAGAATACACAGAGGATCCAGGAAGATATCATTCAGAAACCAACACTGTGGTAGGAAATTTAGTAATAATCATGTGCGCAGATGTCTCCCGATGCTATATTCCGTTTCATATGTCAGATTCAAAAGTGGCCCTTACAATACCTGTTGGAAAGTACAATGATAGTTACATCGTCTTAGTTATATTGTCTTTTTTGTAAGAACATCGTGTGTCTGTTTCAAGTATAGTATGTATATATTCTCTATTGTTCTCCAGGATCTAAAGTTCTAGCATGCTAGTTGTATGTTAAATTTGTTTTTCCTGTTGTAGCAGTAATATGAACTTCCATTTCTGTGGATGAATTATTTCTCCCAGAAGATTTTAATGAGTTATGTCTGTCAATACTTGAGCAGGTCGTTGAAGTCTCCACCTCGAAAACTGGCAAGCATGGGCATGCCAAGTGTCACTTTGTAGCCATTGACATATTCAATTTGAAGATATTGTTCCATCCTCCCACAACTGTGATGTAATTCCTTCTTCATTTTATTCTTGTTCTTTATTGCATTGTTTTAATATATGAGTTGGTCTTAAGAAAGATAGTTCTCCCAAAATTACTGGCAAAATGCGTTGATATCTTTTTCATTTATTTTTTGGCCAGGTGCCTCATGTTAACCGTACTGATTACCAGCTTATTGACATCTCTGAAGATGGTTTTGTAAGTTGTTTTCTCAAATAGTTCCGCAGCTTCTTTATTGGCCTTTGAAAAAACATCTTTGTGGTTAATGGTTATCCAACTCATTATTTTAGGTCTTCCGGTTAGCTAAGTTGAAGCTCATTATTGGTTTTAGTCTGTTGAATATCTAATTGCTTAATTTTTCGTCATGCAACAACTTTCTGCCCCTTTTAAGTATAATTTTGATATTGCAAATTCCTCTTCTTCCAATTTACAAAAATTGATATTCATTTTTATAGTGTTTCATGCAGCACTTCTACCTTTTTAATGTAATTTATATTGCTATTTTTCTACTTCACAGCTCAACCTAGACAAGAACCACTTGAGGCGAATTCTGAAAAAATCAATCAGATAAATTACTTCCGAATGTTGCAAAAGTTGTTGTCCGTATTTGTTGCCGTAATCATGCAATTTGGAGAACACTAGGTATTCGACAATAGTTAGTTCCTCATTTGTTGTTTTATAATATTTCCATAATGCCGTTATATCTAACTCCCTAAACTCGGCGATCCCTGTTCTCTTTTGACACGTTCCGTGCAATAAATTATCTGGTCAGGAACTGAACTCGAAGGTGATATGATTAAATAAACACATATGTATCTCCATTTTACATTCTCTGTAGAGGCTATCTGGTATGATATTGCATATCTGTGTCGTAGGTTTCTCTTCTGACTGAAAATGGCAACACCAAGGATGATCTTAGACTTCCTACCGATGAAAATCTGCTTAGCCAGGTGAGCTTATTTTACTTGCAAAAGGCTGTAGTTGGAAGGGAATATTGTTATTTAGAGAATTTGGGCGTGCAGATTAAAGGTGGTTTCAATGAAGGAAAGGACCTTGTGGTGTATGTGATGTCGGCGATGGGGGAAGAGCAGATCTGTGGGCTGAAAGACATCGGTCCTAAGAACTAATGTGTTGCTTCATATGGTCTAAAGTGTATTTCTCAAGCTTTCATCTATCTTGTGATGGTGAAAATGATCATAATTTCAAGTCTGGTTTTATATATAGACCTATGGTAGTTGCTATTTGTTTCTGTTTTAATTCTTACATCTTCGGTTGAGCAGTTGTGCCCGTTTAAATTTTTCTATTTTGTTTATTTCATCAACAACAAATTTCATACTTCCAGAGTGAAAAATACTTGTGTAGCATTGAGGAGACTGTCATGTGTATAAAATAAGGCAAAATGAAATGATATATGCACCCAAGTTTTATATATTGTTCGTTTTACGCCTTTCTCAGGGCAGTTAATGCCATTAACTTTCTGTTAACAAGAACAAAAACCAACAAAGGATATGGTGTATGAAGATATATTAATATCCGAGGTATATTTTTTCCCAAGTCTTGATAGTATAGTGCCATTAACTCGTTATTAATTGGTTAAGTTGAAGTGTTCATTTAGGGTTATGATCAAATTATGGAGATCAATCAACAAAAGCTCCATCTTATTCGTTTAATACTACTTGTTAAATAAATAAACCTAACTCAAATTTAACAATATTTGACTCGTTAACTTGAGAGCAAGTCAATTAATGGGCTTATGAGCTACTGTGTAAAAATTATATATTGACACTTCATGTACTATAATTTAACTTATCATTATTAATTTTACAATATATTTATAATTATTGGAATTTGAAATTTATTTTTATTCAATTAATGATGAAAAAATAAATTTATAGTTATATTTATCGTGTTCAGATTTGCTCGATTAGACTCAGAAGGCATTAATATGTTCGTCAATTAAGCTCGAGTTTGAAGAAACATTAATGACCAATTCTAGTTCCTACAATAGGAACAAAAGCACTCAGAACTCGTAGCTCAAAATAGAGCATATGCAGAGGGAAATAGAAAGTGATTATTATTCAGAAAAGCTACCATTACAGCATGTGCTTCCTAGTAGAGTGGAGCTACAGCTGTGAGACAGCTAATCAACAAAACCTTAATCCTTGTGAATAGTAAGACAGTCTATCAAAATATGACACTTGTACACTTAAACTAACACAAAATTGATCTTTCGCGCTTGAACTGGTCTTCTTCTGATTTTCACGTGCATGAGCTTGATTTACTACTTTTGTATGAGAGTCACGTGCATAAGCTTCCATACCGTCTTATTGTTGCTTGCATGCATGAGTTCCTGCCACGCCAGCTTTTATTCTCTACATCCCCTCCTTAAGTTGGGGCATGGGGATCTAGTAAACCCAACTTGCCACGATGAGTATGAAGTTGTGAAGGTCCCAAGAATTTGGTAAACAGGTCAGCAAGCTAGTTTTGAGAAGAAATATGAGATAGAACAAGAAAACCGGATTTATAGTGAAGGTGCACCAAGTGATAGTCAATCTCGAGATGCTTGGTGCGTTCATGAAATACTGAATTTTCGATGATGTGAATTGCGGCCCTGTTATCACACCAAAGTGTCACTGGTCGAGGAATAGAAATACGAAAATCTGTAGCTATATATGAGGCCCATAGCAGCTCGCACACAGTCAAATCGAGTGCACGATATTTGGATTCGGCCAAAGACCTTGAGACAGTGTTTTGTTTCTTGGTTTTCCAAGAAACAAGACAGTCCGCGAGATAGACACAGTAGCCTGATAAGGAACGGCGAATATCAAGACACGACCCCCAATCCGAGTCACTATAGCCCGTGAGTGTGAACGTGGGATCGAAGAATAGAAAATACCAAGAGAGAGGCATCCTTTAAGATACCTAACTAGGTGCAGAGCAGCGTCGCATTGAGCTTGAGTAGGAGCAGCCACAATTGACTCAGTTGCTGGACTGCAAAGGTGATATCAGGTCATGAGAAATTTAAGTATAAAAGTCGACCAACTAAGCGTTGATAAGAATCTGGATTGGAATAAGCATCTCCTGTAGTGGTGAGTTTGAGAACAGGAGGTAGAGGAGTAGAAGAAGGCTTACATTCAAGGCAATGGGTGTCTTTGAGGATGTCGAGCACGTATTTCCGTTGGTTAATGTAGGTACCACCTGATGTTCTTGATATTTCTAAGCATAAAAAATATTTGGCCAGACCAAGGTCCTTAATTGTGAAAGCCTTATCAAGATAGGATTTGAGGTCAGCGATGAGCTCTAAGCTGGATCATGTGATAAGCACGTCATCGACATAGACCACCAAAGCCAAGAAATGAGAACCCTTTTGGAGGGTAAAGAGACAATGATCGTGAGATGACTGGGAGAAGCCATAGTGAACAAGTTTGCTACAAAATTTTGTATTCCATTGCCTCGTGGCTTGCGTGAGGCCATATAAACTTCGTAATAGCTTACAAACTTGGCCTGGTGCAACTTTTTCATATCCATTGGGTGGAATCATGTATACTTCTTCATTGAGATAGCCATGGAGGAATGCGTTATTAATGTCTAATTGGAACAGTGACCACTGCTTCTTTGTTGCAAGTACAATCAGCATTCTTACTGTTACTGGTTTAGCAACTGGGGAAAAGCTATCCATGTAGTCTACCCCATGAATATAATGATATCCCTTAATTACCAGTATGCCCTTGTGCCTTTCTATACTTCCATTAGCTTGTAGTTTGGTCTTATACACCCATTTGCATCCAATAGCAGTTTTCTTGGGTGGAAGAACATTTAATTCCCATGTGTTGTTTGTTTCGAGTGCCTCTAGTTCCTTTCTCACAGCTTCTTCCTAATGGGGTTGGCCCTTGGCTTGAATATATGTGTATGGATCTTTGAAGCTGTCTAGGTTAGCCATGAAGTAAGCATATGTATTTCTGATTCTATGATAAGGAATGAAAAGGTTAGTAGCAGGAGGATCATAAATACCTGTAGGAGTAGACAATGTCCCTTGCTATTGGCAAATTCTTCAGGTCTGCTTCTGTGTAATAGTCATTCAGCCAAGCAGGTGGGGCTCTTGTACGATGGCTTCTTCTGTGCTGCTCATGTTCTGATTTGGTGTGGCAGCGGCAAAAGGTTGAGTGCCATCAAAGGTGTTTTATCTTGTTGAAGAGCTAGTGTCCATGGGTTCATAAAAGATGTTGGGCACAGGGGAAGTAGGAGTGTTTGGACTCTGTTGAGTAAATGGGAGTTGTTCAAAGAAAATCACATCCCTAGACACTAAAATTCAATTATCATCCACATCCAGCAGTCTATAAGCCTTCTGTCTACTGATATATCCCAAAAATACACATTTATGGGATCTTCTAGTAAACTTGGTCTTATGAGGGGTGACATTGGTAGCAAAAACCAAACTGCCGAAAACTCGTAATTTCCTATAGTCAGGAGGTTCTTTATACAAAACTTTATATGGTGTCTTTCACTTTAATACAGATGAGGGCAACCGGTTAATTAGATAGACAATTGTAAGAATGGAGAATAGCCAATATTAATTAGGTAATTTAGATTCAAACATCAGTGCTCTTGCCTTGTTGGGAATATGTTGTGCTTGCTCTCCACAACTCCATTCTGTTGTGGAGTGTAAGCATAGCTTTTCTGATGTAATATGCAAAAGCTACGTAATAATTCTTGACAGATCTTGCTAGTGAACTCAGAACCATTACCAGTCCTGATGGTTTTGATAGAAGTCTGGAATTGATTTTTAACCACAAGGAAAAAATCTTGTAAACGTTTTGAAACTCTGGGATTTATGACTCATCAAGTATATCCAAACTCCTCTACTAATCATCCACTATGGTAAAAATATATGGAGTATTTGTCACTGATTTCTCATGGTATGTCCCCCAAATATCGACGTGGATCAGTTCAAATGGAAATTTAGTATGAATAGTACTGATTTGAAAATAAATTCTACTTTGTTTGGCAAACTGACAAATGTCACAAGCTTTATTCTCATTATTTACAGCAGCATTATATATTGTTTTAAGCTGGTTAATATGAATCAAAGTAGAGTAGGAGAGATGACCTAGTCTACTATGCCAAGTGTCATATGAAACTTTACAAGATAATGCTGATGCTGAACTAGCTTGTTTGTATATAGCTACTCCTGCTATCACTGTTGCTGGCTGTAGAACATAAAGTCTGCCTTTCAGTTTGCCAATAGCTAAGGTTTTGTCACTCTGCAAGACACAATGAGAAGGAAGGAAGTAGCTTTTATATGAGAATTTTGGGTCAATTGAGCAATACAAAGGAGGTTGTATTTGAAGCAAGGCACATATAGGACATCATGTAATGTTAACTCTTCTATTAAGTGCACTATCCCTATGAAATTAACTGGCTTTTCTGTACCATCTGGTAAATATACATATAATTCTTCCAATGCAGATTGCATTTCGGATAGCATTTTATAATTGTTGCACATATGTCTACTAGCTCCGGTATCAAGAATCCATGAAGTATGCTCAATACCTTCTGATGCAGTCAATGTATAATGTAAAATGGTACCTGTATATTCTGCAAGATGTGCAAATGATAGACTTGGTTTAGATGGATTAAGCTTGACATTGTTCAAGCATCTGCTCACTTCGTTCTGAATATAGCTAGCAATGTCAGTGGTGTCAAACTGAGGCCTTGGCATTTCAGAATTAGCTTCCTTCGACCCTTCTTCCACAAGATTTGTGTTTGCCTTTCCTTTGTAAACCTTATTTCCTTTGTACCAGTCAGGGTATCCTATTAGTTGAAAGCAACTTTGAACTTCATGACCAGATCCAGTGCAGTAGGTACATTTTTAACAAAGCCTTTTCTTCCTTTGTCTTCTTTTAATACTGCGTTTCCCTTCCATAACTATTTTTTTCATAGCTTGATTGTCTTCTCTCATTATAGCCTCGTCCTGTTGAAGTTCCATTAGTCTTAGAAAGGAAATCAGGTATCTGATTTTTTTTCTGGATATATGTGGTGAACACTTCTCTGTTTTTCAACACGGAGCACCATAGAATAGGCTTTGTTGACTGTTGGAAGTGGATCTATAATCAGGATCTGATTTCTAACAGCATCAAAGCTTTCATTCAGTCCCATGAGGAATTGAATCAATTTGGAATTCATCTCAAAATCACTCATTGCTTTTGATGCTCCACAGGAGTATTCAGGAATTGGGATTACTATACCATATTCATCCCAAAGTTTCTTCAACTTGGTGAAATAGACCATCACTGATTCATTTCCTTGACTCATACTACTAATGTCCCTCTGCAACTGAATAATTGTGGTCCATTGCACTCTCCAAACCGTTGACTTAAATCATCCCATAGTTCCTTAGCCGAGTCAGTGTATAAAAATGCATCAACTATTTCCTTAGAAATTGAATTCAGAATCCAAGCCACAACCATGCAATCCACACGTTTCCATTGATTAAAAGCATCATTATCATCCTTTGGTTTTTACCTGTCCTGTGATGAATCTAATTTTGTTTTTAGCAGAGAGTGCTATTTTCATTGATCTACTCCACGGTAGAAAATTAGTTCTGTCCAACGGATTTGAAACGATTACCATTCCACGATTGTTGGAGCCATACAGTTGCATTGGATTGCTCTCTTTGTTCTCTACTACTAGATTTTGCTCGAGTCTAGATCTAGAACTTGTTGTATTAGCTGTGAGGGCTGGCCATCATTCCTTTGATTTCCATGGTTGATTCCTCACCATTGTTGCTTCGAAGCGTGTTAAAAACCTACTCTAGATACCATGAAGAAACACTAATGACCAATTCTAGTTCCTACTATAAGAACAAAAGCACTTAGAACTCGTAGTTCAAAATAGAGCATATGCAGAGGGAAAGAGAAAATGGTTTATTATTCAGAAAAGCTACCATTACAACATGTGGTTCCTAGTATTTATAGAGTAAAGCTACAACTGTGAGACAGCTAATCAACAAAACCTTAATCCTTATGAATAGTAAGACAGTCTATCAAAATATGACACTTGTACACTTAAACTAACACAAAATTGATCTTTCGCGCTTGAACTGGTCTTCCTCTGATGTTCACGTGCATGAGCTTGATTTACTGCTTTTGTATGAGAGTCACGTGCATGAGCTTCCTTTACCATCTTATTGTTGCTTGCATGCATGAGTTGCTGCCACGTCAGTTTAATTCTCTACAGAGTTCAATATGTTCAATCTCCTCTTCCCTGTATCAATCTGAAAGCTATTTGATTTCTTAAATTAGTTGTGATGTCAAATAAGAAGCTCGTACAAGATATTGTTTACATGGTTTAGGGGATACTTGTGCTGGATGTAATGATATGTGTCGCGTTCGCTGGCACATCATCGGATGGTACATCCACTTAATTAGTGAAAATATATTGTTGTTTAAGAGATCTGTAGGTTATGATGTGTATTGAAAATTGAAAAAGGTAATGTAAATAATAGGGTGCGGATGTGGAGGGATGAGTCATCCAGCTGTAAAATGAAATAAATTGGGGATGAATCATGTCCCATTCGGATAGGAACGTGTCATTCAAATTATCCTCTTAGAGCCTGTTTGGTTGCCAGTACAATAATTGGGTTGGTATAGCTAAATGAGCTTTTGGGGTGATTACAAGTATTTAGGTTGATCTATTAATCTGTTCAGTTGGTTGGTTGGTTTCACCCAGAATAGCTTATAAATTGTTTGGTTCATATGTTAACATGTGGGTTAAGTTACAGATTTTACAAAATTACCCTCAGGTTGACCAAAAGAAGGGGACCTTTTAGGAAGTTAGACAAATATGTCTCATATTCATATAAACCCAATCTTTGAATTTAATTCCAGGTTTACGCAACCCATCTCCCCCATGGATTGCAATCTATCAGGCTTTGCTATTATAGAGGACGGACTTGATAATTAAATCAGGCTGTCACATGAACAATCAAACATGTTAATAGATGGATTAAAGCTAGTAATATGACCTTAACCCACCAACCAAACATGCCCTCAACGTCTTACATAATATACTTTATGTGATGGTTAAGAATTGAATACGCACCGCTAAAACATTTTACATTGGTCTCACCACGCTCCAAAAGCGGTGCATTTTACATTTACTCTGAAGTAAACAAGCTTAACTTTACTCCATTTGTTATCCAACAAGTTGTTCAGCATTAAAATTCCTATGGTACTACGGCCAGCATGTATTTGTTTATATATTTTTTTTTATAGTAAGTATATAAAATAATGTTACAAATTTTGAAAATCGCATTCTCGTCTCACGTCACATATTTCTAACTGCACTGTGACGCCCACAAAAACATATGTAATGGGTGTTGTCTCTTAGTGTATGTTTTGTTGGAGTTAGCCCAACCCCTCAACCCAACCACATGTTTGGCCAGCCCGTTGTCCCAAACCCTAAAATGGGGCACACTCCCCATTTCACATGCTGCGCTGACAGCTTTCTCTCTCCCCCTTTATCAAACTTTCTCCCTACTAAAAAACGTTTCTCTCTCCTCTCTCTTTCTGCAATTTACGGAAAGATCTCATCTCTCCTTTATCTCATCTTTCTCAACTGCAATGGCTTAAGGCACAAGAAATTGCCAAACATGTTGCACACCACAGATCCATGGTCGACAGATGGAGATCCGCCGGAGATGGTGACGTTCGATGAGGGCGCACCGTGGAGGTGGATGACGATGAACAACGATCGGGATAGAAGATGATGAAAATCATCTTCATTGTGGTCGAAACTTTCATTGTCGTTCTTGAGGAGGTCTTGGTCCTCGTTAATGATATTAGCAGCGTCGTTGTAGTAGGCGGTGGCCATCAAAGGAGTAAGGGCTGGTGGTTGGAGGTGCGCGAAGGGGGTGACGCTAGGTTCAAAACTATTGCAGCATCGATTTTAGTGAGGGAAAGACAGTCTCCGATGTGGGTGGGATGGTTCCGGTGAAATTAGCGGCAGACATGGTGAGTCGGCGGACGGGGCAAAAAAGAAGAAGAGTATATTTAAGAAAATAATACGCAGGAGAACAACTATGAACTGTTGCAGAGAGAAGATTTGAACAAATGGGTTTGTTGCAGATTTTAAATCAATATTACAAAAGATAGTTAATTCTAAATTAATTATTTTATAAAAAAAATATTTATCACCAAAAAATAAATTTAATAAAAAACAACTAAATACTAATTTTAATCATTCTCCCGATCATTAATAACTATCTCTTACACATATCACATCACATTTTACCATTAATAATTAAATCCAACACCCCAACCACGACCCCAGCCACCGAACCAAATATCACTCTCTAACACCCCCAGCCACTAACTTCATCCACTTCCCCCAGCCCAGTCGTTCCAGCCCCAACCAAACATTCCCTTACTCTTTTCCAAGTGACATTTAGTTGTATCTTGGAAAAACCTATTTTGAGTATTTTTAAACTGCAATATTTTATTTAAGGAAAAAACACAATTTCAATATAAAAGTAAAAAGTAGGTCCAGCCATCGAGGGTTTTCAGTTATTAGTATTTTGATAAATGAATAAAAAAATCATACTAACTAAAAGTTACTTAATATCAAATACCCTAACTTTTGAATATAACCCAAATCACTTATGTATTTTCAAAAATTATCTACTTTTAATTATAGCCGTTTCCCCCACAATTTACAATTTCAATCACCCCTTTAAAACTATAGTCATATCGGGAATAAAGTTGATAGCAGAAGTTGATGCATCCAAACAGAAGTAGGTGACTTGCCGATGCTCACAATGAATCTTTGCTTTGAGGGTAATTCCCATATATGTAAGAACCAAATCCCCAAAAAGTGATAATCAAAGATATGATCTTGAAGCCACTCATCGGATCATGCAAAAGGACAACAGCAGCAATGCTCGTGAGTGGTACCCTGATCGAATTAAGAACACCCGCTAGCACAGTGGACGCTAGAAACAGCACGGCTGTACCTCCCAGAACCCCCAGCTGAAACGTCACCACTCCCCAAATGAGAACCGAAAGATACGCACTTTCACCACCCTTGAAAGATTTCGCCTCATGTGGCAGTGCTTGAAAGTCTTTGTTCACAACAAGGCCGATTGTTGTGAACACAAAACCGAATAGAGAAACCATCACTTGCTGCTCTAGGACAACGTGGAACGATCTTCTCCCCAGCAACTTGACAAATACGAGCTCAGAAAGAGCGAAGATTAGGCCGTGTAAGAAAGATCCCAATATGTTCCACACAAATCCCATTGCATATTGTCTACTTGAGACATTTCCGTATCTATCAGAATCTGAATCAAGCGCGATGATTACCATAGCAATGGTGATGAGGACAATGGAGTTTATGGTTGACGCGTTGATTTTGTTCTTGACCAATAGATACCCAAAAAGCGAGGAGAAAATCAAGGATGTTGATCCGAGCAGAGAAGCGGTTGAAGCTGGTAGATATGCGTATCCATACGCATACATGAGGTTATCAGCAGCGGTTAAGAATCCCAACACTAGGTACGAAACAAGGAGTTTCAAGTTGAGAGGAGTTGGGGATATTTCCATGACAAAGTACATCGGGATTAAAACGAGAGCAGGAATCGGCCATCCAAATACAGCCACCCACGAGATTATCCACTTACTTTCACCACCATTGGAGTAGTAAACACGAGACAGAAGAGAAGACGCGGGAAATGCCACAAGGATTGCTGCGCTGCTTAGAGCTAAAAGAATCCAGTGTGAGATTGGCTTGCTCTCATATGTGTTCCAAGCCAAGGTCTTGAATGAAACGAGTTTTTCGCGAATTGATTTTGCCCCCGGATCTTGGATTTCTTCCATAGTAATTGAGTGAAGGAACAGAGGAAATAAATGTCGTAAGACAGGGATATAGATAGTGCTGATTGCAATGGAATCAATAAGTGCTCAACTGTAGTTGGTTAATAAAGATTCATACATATATATATAACCTTTTCACAAGATATGATGATTGTGAATTTTAATATTAAGAATCACTTTTATCAGCTACTATCAAGCAAAATCTTGGAGAGTAATATACAAATACAGTTAAAATATGAGCATTTTAAAGAGATTGCAATTCATAGTTTACAACACCACAGAGAGAATTCAGCAACCAAAATGTAATGAGGTAAATAATAAAAAAAAAAAAATTATAATGATGTTCAAACCCTAAGCACTATAAACCACAATACCAGAAACCCAAGCTAAATACATTCCTAACTCAAATAACTACAGCATCAAGAGAAAAGCTCACCAGCCAATTTGTTATTTCAAAACAGAGAAACAATTTTAAAATCAAATACCACGAGAATTCCCTATGACGATAACCAGATGCAAAAGGAACAAAAAGAAAAAAAAAAAAAATCAATTAAGAAAAGCAAGTTTCTAGATACCGATAATTGAACAAACGGAGATGATTTTGTGCTAACCTGACATAATCAATGGTTGCTGCATTTCAAAACCTCTAAATTTCGGGGCAAATTACTGTTAATGAGAATCAAAGCAGTCTCACAGCTGAAGCAGCCGCAGCCGCCTAATTATTGCTTATAAGGCGGCCATGTTTTTTCCATGCGTCCTCTTTTTTTTTTTTTTTCTTATTTTAATTCATAGGGTCCATAGAATAAAATAATCCAAAAGTGTGGTTGGATTGATTTTTGATGAAAAAAGGGGTTTACAAATTACAAAGGACGTTGTAGGCTGTAGCTTGTGCGTCAGAAAGGAACACGTTGTCACGTGCATCGTCTTGCATTTGTCACTGCAAGTATTTAGGGCATGTTTCGTCAGCTTGTAAAAATGTTCAATTTTTATTCTAATTATACACGCTTTTAGGATACTTATACTGTGATGTAATGACATGTGCCACATTCTCGGATAGTACATTCACTTAAATAGTGTAAATGTATTATTGTTTAAAAGATTTTTAGGGTAAGATGTGTATTGAAACTTATAAAAGATAGAATTGGAAATTATAAAATGTGTGTTGAGAATTATAAAAGGTGAAATAGGTAATAAGGTGTGGATGTAAAAGGATGGAGCATCCGGCTGTAAAATGAAAGGAAAAAGATAAATTAGCCACAATGTGGCTGACCACATTTTAGAAAAAGAAAATCAAAATGAATTTCTGGTAGCTAATTGTCATATATACCGTTTTCTTAATTTAAGTTGATTTCAAAAATTTACTATAGCAATTCGAAAAAATTTCTGTAGCTTTTTAAAACTTTTGAAATTGAAACTTTTGTCTAAAAAGTTAATCTTTCTCTCTCCTCTCTCGTGTATTCTCTCTCTTCTTACTCTTCCTCTTCTCTCTTCACTCTTCCCTTCATTAATCAAAAATATATATACACGAGTAATACGCACGTGCGTTGCACGTGATCACTATTTTTTTTTTTCTATTAGCTAATAAAAAAAATTAATGTGAATATAAAATTTGTACTTTGTGTGGTGATATTAGTTGATCATTCTTATAAAATTCAATGTAGTTATTAATCATGGTAATATATATACACAACTTCTTAGATATTCAGTGCCAGAAAAAAAAAATATGAAAGATTTAATCGATTAAGCAAACACAATCCAAAATCAAATTAAAAAAAAAAATCATAAAAGAAGTTAAATAAACTTAGTTTTGCAAAACACGTTATAATAATGTTAAAAGATTCATAAAAACGAGATACCATGATATAATGTATTATTCTTACAGAATTTATATATAAAAAGTTTGATATATTCTATTTTTTGTTTACTTCTCAATACAGATAGACTCCGGCATCATTAATATATTAGAAATAAAGTTATACGATTACTGAAAAACTGTATAATAATGAAGATATATATTTTCATTGAACAAAAGATACAAAGTCACTTGCCTTATTACATCATCAACTAACGTTCATAAGTTCAGAATTTGTTAGATACACACACGAATATTAGGCCTAACATACTTTCTCTATAATTTCTTAATTTATAATTCTGATCTGAACATACATTTGCAAATAAAATCTTTTACATATTTTAATGTGAGGAAAAACTTCCAACAACTTGTATCATAGTCCAACATCCAGCTTCTGTTATGAATTATTATTATTATTATTAAGAAGTATAACTTCTTTTAGTATAATTTACTTATTGATTTACAATTGCTTATTTCAATTTCTCTTAATTATTTCTTCAATTCTACATTAAAGTTTGAAAATTATGTATGATTTAAAATGAAAATCCTACTATAGTATATTTATAAGATAAATAATATTTTTTTATAGAGAGTTGACTATATACATAGTATCTCATAAACTTCAATCGAGATACATGTTACAATTTGTATGTTAATATAATATATATTTCAATGATTCAACTATTTTTATAAATTTACTTCCCTGTTTAGTTTTAGTGAAATGCTCCCAACTTTTCACTCATTGCACATTCATTTAAAAATGTTATATATACATGTACTTAAATCATTATGATTTTGTTTCTCCCATTTTATTTTTTATTTGGATTATATCACACTTTATTCCAGTGTAGTTATTATTTATTTTTATCTCATCTATGCTTGTAAGCTAATATCAACGTTCACATTTTACTATCTTTATTTTTCTGCATGTTTTAATTTAATCATCTGATACTGATTCACATAGTACAACTCTTTTAACCATTCACATAATACAACTTAGTTTATTGTTTCTTTATAGTTCTTATTTGTTTCTTTATTGTACCTTATAATTTTATATAGCGTAATAAATACATTTCACCAGTCATTATATATGCTTAAAATATATTTATGATATTTCTATCGATTTAGTAATTTTCTTGAATGTTAGATTTTAAATATTTAAATAATTGGGTGTAATTATTCATGTTCACTATTTTCACGTTTGCCCTTTAACTTCTATTATTATTACAATAAAACTTAGATATAAAACAAATTTCATCTTAAAATTCTTAAATATAGAAGATTAAGAAAACTATTCAAGTCTATGTAACATTCTTGACTTTCATAAATGTGTGAGCATAAATTTTGGCTCTCTCACGACGCAGCAGAGCATTTTTCAGGATGACCCCCCTATTCCCTATTTGTGCTAGCTGAATTTTTTTCTAGCATTTTGCAATATTTACAGATTTTTCGGCGCATCCATGGGATTAAAATCTCCCGAACTGCACCCATTATCTCTCATCTCTTTTAGTGCTAGATGATACACTTCTATTTGGTGTTGCAACTATAAAAAGCTCAACATCTTAAGTTCGCTATCAATCTCTACAAGTGTGTTTCAGGGAAAATGTATTAATCTTAAGAAATCAGGGATTTTTTTAGGCCTAATACACAAGCTCAGATTTCTCATTCAATCTGTTAATTGTTTGGTGTTGCAAAAGTGATTTCGCATGGTAAATATTTCGGACTCGTTTCTATTATTCGCTGGAATAAACAAGAGATTTTGACAGGCATTAAAGAATGGGTTAGTAAGCGCATCAATGATTGGAAAAAAAAAAAAAAAAAAAAGCAATTAAGCAAAGCGGGTAAAGAAGTGCTCATTAAATCTATTAATATAAGCAATATCCATGTACACAATGTCTTGCTTGCAGTTGCCAGACCATGTTACTATTAATCTGGAGAATTTGGTAAAATCTTATTGGTGAGGATATAGGGGGTTAGCTCGTCAACAAGGATAATTCGGTGGAAGTCTTGGGACGTCCTCAAGCAATGAAAAAATCTCAAGGTGGCTTAGGCTTTTGCAATTTGAAAGCATTTAACTTGCCATGTTGTCTAAGCAAGCATAGGACCCTTTAGTTTCTCCATCCAGCCTCTTTGCCTGAATCATGCAGTCCAAGTACTACCCTTCCACTTCTGTGTTACATGCTACTCTTGGTTCTCATCCCAGGTTTACATAGCATCGTATTACGGCTGGTCATCGTGTTATTCTTCTTGGTTGTCGAATGCTCATTGGACAATGGCGAGACAACAACCCTCTTCCTTGACAGATGGGTTCCTTTGCCTCCCCATTTCCCATCAGATCAGCTACGTCAAGCCTCCCACAAGACGCCTGAGTTAGCTCCCTCATTGATTCAGATCTAGGACTATGCAATGGGCTGTTAATTTGGGCCAATTTTGACCTATTGAATGTCGATGTGATTCTTGCTATTCCTCTAAAAAATCACCATTCTTCGGACCGTTGGATGTGACATTATTTTCATTCTAGTAACTTTTCGGTCTGATCGCATATCATTTTATTATGGGTTCTTTCGAAGATTTTATTGGCACCTACTCCTTCCCGATTAGTAGTTATGGCCCGAACCTCATTTGGAGAAGAATTTGAAAACTTGAATTATCAGCCCGTATCTTGCATTTTCTTTGGAGATGATGTTCTAATTCTTGCCATCGTCCAATGATTTAACTCGCCATCATCTTCATCATGAACTTCGTTGTTCTTTATGTTCACCACCTGATCACTCTTTAGTGCATCTCTTCTTCATGGGCTCCCTGTCCTAATCAATTGAGCAAGCAACTGAAATTTATGAAACTATCTTCCGATTCTGACAGCATATACGTGACTTGTAGTTTCAAGAGATTTTACTTCTCGATGACTTAAATATTGCATAATACTATATTTTCCTTACCCACTTAATTTGGTTTCAATAAAATATTTTTTTCTTCTCTGATGTCCGTACATACTCATAAGTATTGCTTGCAATAACAACCCAGGGCATGTAAGATTTTGGGGATGCTAATTCCTTTCCTCAAACGTCACAATCCCACCATTTTATCCCTTGCTTGTTCTTCCCCGAAATTCCATTGTTCATATATTTTTTATGGGGTACATCATCTGCTCGTAATTTAATGAGAGATGTTATGAGCCCTGTATTTTTTAAAAAAAAAATAGCATATTGTTGGCAAAGATGTTATTAATTTTTTTTTTTTTGGCACATGTTTACTCATAATTCTTTGAGTCCTTCTGTTAATAACACTTACATTGTGCTTATTTAGAAAATAAAAAAAACTAAAGTTTATTTCCCAATTCCGCCCAATTAGTTTATGGAATGTCATTTATAAGTTTGCTACTAAAGTGCTCTCTAATTGGATATGACCTTGCATCCCTTTTATAATCTTTGAATCTCAGTCAGCCTTCATCCCGGGTCGGTTAATTACGGATAATATTCTTATCGCTTATGAATTACATGATTGTATGAAGCTTAGAAAATCCGGGAAAGAGAGACTCATGTCTATTAAGGATGGTATGAGTAAAGCCTTTCACAGAGTTGAGTGGTCTTTCGTCTACCGTATACTTCGTGCTTGAGGCTTTCCTGACATTGTTTTGTCTTGCTTGTAATTTATGCAATTTACCTTCCTTCATTAAGGTATTAATTTTGGCTCACTCATGCGATATCGGGAAATTTCAAGGGGATCCCATCTCCCCTATTTATGCTAAAGTTTTTTCTTGCATTTTACTAAGTTCGCTATCAATCTCTTCAAGAGTGTTTCGGGATAATGTATTGATTTTAAGAAATCAAGGATTCTTTTTAGGTCTAATACACAAGCTCAGATTCATCACTTAATCTGCCAAATATTTGGAATTGCTGGAGTGGCTTCACATGGTAGATATCTCGACTCCTTCCTATTGTTGGCCGAAATAAAGAATAGAGTTTTGCAGGCATTAAAGAATAGATTATTAAGTGCATTAATGGTTGGTAAGAGAAGCAATTAAGAAAAAAGGGTAAAGAAGTGCACATTATATCTATTATCTAAGCAATATCCACGTACACAATGTATTGTTTCCAATTGTCAAACCATGTTCTTAGTAATTTGGAGAATTGGCAAAATTTTATTGATGGGGTGTGGGAGGGGGGTGGGGGAGGATAACTTGTCCACGAGAAAAATTCGGTAGAAGTTTTGGGACGTCCTCAAGCAACGAAAATCTCAAGGTGACCTAGAATTTTGCAATTTAAAAACTTTTATCCTTGCCATGTTGCTTAAGCTAGCATGTCGCCCTTTAGTTTCTACATCCAGCCTCTTTTCCCGAATCATGCAGTACTAGTACAACGTCTGTGTCACATGCTGCTCTTGGTTCTCGGCCCAACTTTACATGGAACAATATTATGGCAATCATCGTGTTATTCTTTTTGGTTGTCGAAGGCTCATGGGCAATGACGAGACAACAACACTCTTCCATGACATATGAGTTCCTTTGCCTTCCCATTTTATCATCAGATCAGCTACATCAGGCCTCCCGCAAGACGCCCGAGTTAGCTCCATCATTGATTAAGATATTGGACTCTGGAATGAGCTGTTAGTTCGGACCAATTTTGACCTATTGAAGGCTAATGTGATTCTCGCTATTCCTCTGAAAAATCACCATTCTCCAGACCATTGGATGTTAGATTATTCCTATTGTAGTAACTTTTTGGTCCGATCCGCATATCATTTTATTATGGGTTCTTCCGAAGACCTTACTGGCACTCACTCATTCCCGGTTAGTAGTTATGGCCCGAACCCCATTTGGAGGAGAATCTGAAAGCTTATCAGCCTGTATCTTGCATTTTCTTTGGAGACGCTGCTCTAATTCCTGTCATCGTCCAACAATTTAGCTCGTCGTCATCTTCATTATGAGCCCCGTTGTTCTTTATGTTCACTACTTGATCACTCTTTAATGCATCTCTTCTTCACATGTCTCGTTTCCTTATTAGTTTGGCAAGCAACTGAAATTTATGAAATTTTCTTCCGATTCTAACAGGATCTACGCGACTTGTAGTTTCAAGATATTGTGCTCCTCGATGACTTAAATATAGTAGCATACTTTGTTGTCCTTGCCCACTTAATCTGGAGGAAATAAAATTGTCTTCTACGATGTTCGTACATACTCACAAGTATTGCTTGCAACAGCAACCCAAACCTTCCAAGATTTTCGGGATGCTAATTATCTCCCTTAAACATCACAGTCACACCCTTGATTCATTGTTTGTTCTTCCTCCCAAATACCATTATTCATATTTACTTTGATGGGGGTACATCATTTGCTCGTAACTCCTCATTTTGGTACTATGTTTGCTCCAAGGATGCATAATTTATAAAATATCAATGATCTGAAGTATGCTAAAGTTCTTGCTCTTCGTGAGGCAGTTCGACTTACCACTGATACTGGAGTTCCCAAGTTTTGTATTCTTGAGGATTCTAGCACTACTATGTTCACGTCAATAGGTGATGCGGACTATGTCTATGCATGTGTGCCTTTATTATATGATATTAGACATCTAATCTCTTTCTTCCATGGACGGAAATTGTATTGATCGATTCAAGCAACCATTAATGAAATTACTTTATGTTTAAAAAAATAAAATGACCTGATATTTACTCCCTCCGTCCCGGTTTAACTTTCCTACTTTGACTGGGCACGAAGGTTAAGAAAAAATAGATTTTCTGGGATCTTTGACTTTTTTAAAGGTGGAGATTGAGGGTGGAGATTTTGAAGGTGGAGATTGTGAGAGATATTTGTCATTTATGGGTTGGAAAGTTACGTTGGGACAAACCCAAAAGGAAAGTAGGAAAGTTAGAGCGGGACGGAGGTAGTACAAATTATAGTGAAGTAGCATGATAAGATTTTTCACAACAAATTAGCTCATTATTTCCTTTTTTTATTCAATATTTTAGACTTTGCATTTTTGTAATATGACTTTATAACTTAAATTAATTGTGTTAAGAAAAGACAATATTTTTATTTGTCTATCTATATAAATTTTTCATCTTTTTATTCTATAAAAATAATTTTAATATGTAATCACATTATATGCAAGAATAAGGGCTTAAATTATGTTAGTTTAAGCTCAATTATATGAATTTGACATGTAAAATAATCATAGTATATATTAAATATGAATAAAAAAAATTAAAAGTTTTTTTATTATAAAATTTGTAAGATTATTTCATAAAATTTATTATTTAAAAAAATTGACAATATGAATAGTAAAAATATGATAGTTATGGATAAGATTGAAAATAAATCAATAAATTCAATTTTTTCTTTATTCCATACCTTAAATAATTATATAATATAGTATAATTATTTTAAATATATGCAAATAACATATCAGTGGAAAGCTCTTTAAATCTACTTTAATACGAAATTGATTTCATTTCAAAATTCAAAGTATTAAAAGTGTAGAAGAAGGATAATTTAAGCATGTAATTTTTTAGGAGAAGTTTTTAATATAAAAGACTTACTTTTTATAATCAAGTAAGGAAAACATAAATTATTTTAAATTACTTAACTACCCTTAAGTTTAATTCTTAGTAAGGATATTTTACTTTTTATAATCAAGTAAGAAAAACATAATTTATTTTAAATTACTTAACTAACCTTCAATTTAACACTAAGTAAGGATATCATAAACATCACAAGAAAAGACGAAACAAAAAACAGGACGAAACAATTCATACTTTTATATTAGTAATAGATATATATATATTGTGTTGATTTTGTGATTTTTATACATTCATTGTCCCAATCATATCCGAGCTGTTGGAAATTTTTTCATATAGACCACGGCTAATGCTAATACACTCAAATAGTCTCTTATTTTTCACTACAAGAAATTCACCAATTTAGATACAGAAATATCGATCTCTAATCATTAAAATTATGTCACTAAATTAATTTAGAAACCAATCTAATCATTAAAATTTCGTCACTAAATTAATTTAGAAACTAATTAGCATCAGATTGAATTTGTCCCAAAAAAGTTTATCTCTATTTTTAAGTAATTGATATTGAATCGGTTGCTAACTTTAGCAACTGAAAAATTTGATCTCTATCCAATTAAAATCGGTCTCCAAATCTATGCTCGGAAATGACCATGGGAACCATTTTGAGACAGAAATCCCTCTCTAATTCGGTTGCTAAATATATACAAATATTTTTTTTAGTAGAAGCTAATTAATTGGCTAATATGTTGCACAAAATAAAATAAACAAAACGAATTCACTTTAAAGAGCTATATTACACATCATCAAAAAGTATGTATTACCTACCATCAACGACTATCAACAGAAAAATTTGTACATTGTCTTGAGAAACTAAAAATCCATAAGCTTATCTAAGTTGATCCAGATTTACAAAAAAACCACATCGTTCACATGTCAAGTCCCAACTTCTCAAAAAAAATGTCGAGTCTCAGTAGGAGGATGTGCAACTGGAGTTTTTTTTATAAGATGCGCAGTTGGAAAAATCGAGGCAAAGCGCAATAACGTGATTGTTATCTCCCAACTTGGGACTGAACTTGGAGACTGCAATTGAGCCATCATCTGAACCTTGATAGTCTCCATTCTCGCCCTAAGCGGTTGCAAAAAACCAAATAAAATAAATTTTAAGGAGTTGTTACACATTAAAAGCATTAAAATATGCCTAAACCACATACATTATGGAAATAAAAACATCTATTCAAGCTATAAAAATCTGCAACATAATTGAGGTTGTGAGTCTTGTGACATTGTATCTGAAACCTCATAAGCGAACTTGGATGAAATCATATCCAAATTAGTAAAAATAAATCCAGAAGCATATCCAGATTCGCTATAGAAGATCAATATTTTTAATTTTTTTAGCTAGCTTTTTACTAGTAACAAGCTGCTCAATACCAAACAAAGTGAATAATAAAATAACATTCTGTGAATGTAAGATTGAAATAGTTGAAAGACAGCAACCAACTAACCTTTCCCTTTTTCTTGTTTCGATAACAAATTCAATGGAGGTACGTTTCAATAACAAATTCAATGGACGATTCATTTCCCTTTTTCTGGTTTCTGGTTTCGATAACAAATTCAATGGAGGTACCTTTCAATTACAAATTCAATGGAGGCAGAGGTGCAGAGCCTATTCTACTCTTTTGTTTCTCTTATTTGAGGTGCAAAGCCTATGAATAATAGGAAATATTTTTTTCTAGAATAAGAAAATTGTGAAGATCAACCAGGGCTTTTGATCTCTTTCTCAGATTTGAACTAAACTAGCAAAATAGAAGGTAATAAAAAATAAATAATAACAAAGAGAGATTTGAACTGAACTAGCAAAATAACAGGTAATAACAAAGAGAGATAGAGAGAGACGCGCCTCGATGGAGCAACACCGCCGTCTCGGCGAGCTCCGAAGTCCTGCGCAACCGCCATCGTTCGTATTTCTTGCCGCCAATCCCATCTCTTGGTCTTCTAAGAAACAATGTTCCGTTGCTCGATCATCCACCTCGGCTGAGTATCGCTCAATTGCCTCGGCTGCTGCAGAACTCCAATGGACTCGTTCTATTCTTGGTAAAATTGGAATCTCTCTGTCCAAATCTCCGGTTATTTATTGTGACAATATTGGCACCACATATCTCTAATCTAATCCTGTCTTTCGCTCTAGGATGAAACGCACATAGCTATTGACTTTCACTTTGTATGAGACCTAGTTAAAATCTTTCAGCTTCGTGTCTCGCATGTATCCTCTGCCGATCAACTTACGGACGCTCTCACAAAGTCTCTTTCTGGTACTCGGTTAAAGCTTCTCATGAGCAAGATTGGAGTTACCAATGGCACTCTATCTTGAGGGGGTATATTGAGTTGTATAACTTGTTGTATAAACTGATCCCAAATCGAGATTGATTGTAATCATTCTCTTGTAATTCTTGTATTTGTATCTTGATCAATTCATTAATAAAATCAAGCAAAATTATTCCTTATAATTATGACCCACACAAGTTATTAACAATAATAAATAATTTAATTTTTCGAAGAACAAATTACAAAAATAATTCTAAACAACTTTATTCTTGGGTCTTCTCTATATAGAAAAAACCCTCCAAAAATAGTGTATGCTGCTTAAATTGCAACGAGCACACATTATTCTTTAGTAAAAGGTGAAAGAAGATTTCGCGTTGTGCTTATTACACAAATGTGTTATTTGCTCACTGAGCTTCAAGTTTTATTTATTGACATGGTTTTCAGTGCTTGTTTGATATTTATGGATGTGGGATGTATGTTCGGTCCTATTCTTTCAACAGCGCAATGCTAAAATTGGAAAAGATTATCTTTGTTTCCTTATTGAATTATAAATCTTGTTGAATAAAATACTTGTGGAATTATTTTAACTTTTGAGGACAAGAACTATTTTATAGTATTCTTTTCATCTTATAAATTAGTCTTATTTTTTTTATTCCTAAAGATAGTTCACTTTCTTTATAAAGGGTGTATTTGATGTTTTTTTAGTTGTAACATATCCGAACTCAATATTCAATAAGATTATTACTTAGAATTAGCATCCTTTAATTAATTATTTAAAATAAAGGGTATAATAAAAATATTTAAGAATAATAAATGGATTAAGATATAATGTGGTAGTAGAACGCGCGTCGTTACACGTTACCAAATTAATATTCAAACTCTCAACTCTACTAGGTAGAGTGGCAAGTCGGGTCGAATCCACAGAGAACGGAGGAATAATATTATTTCAGGTAATCAAACAACTAGAAATTTGAAATAAAATTAGAAACAAACAAGCAAATAGCAATAAAGGTTGTGGGGAGGGGGGGGGTTATGATTACCAACTAATCGACTACTAACAATTACCAAAACCAACAAATAAACTAGAAAGCAATTAATATTAAGATTCAAGTAACAAGCGATCAAAAGAACAATTAAATTGATTTTTCGATTTATCAAATATATAAAAGGATCCACCCTTGATCTCGTTTCCCTTCTGTCTAATTAGTTTACGCGAGTATTGTTGATGCCAATCAATTGCAATTCAAGTCCCTATCTCAAGACTATTAACAAGCTCTAATAGCCTTGTTGTCTCTTAATCCTAGCTAGCCAAAACAAGCTCTTCGACTAACCCTATTTGATTTAATCCAACCTTCGAACAAGTTCTCTCTGACTTGATAACCAAACGACAGAAGCACCAAGACAACGAGATAGATAAGACATAAAACTCACAAGCTCAGTCTTAGAGGTCAAACTTTATACTATCACCAATGAATTATTCATTGTTCACTACACATGAATCGAAGACCCTACAATTACGGTTAGTTATTCCAATTTCTAGAAATACATTTATAGGCTTCCTAAAAGGATGATTAATCCTAAATTCAACTCATAAATGTAAGTCAATAGCAGCAAATAGTATAAAGCACTTGAATACACAACGAAAAGGTAACATCAACCGTAATAATCACATAAATAATGTCAACTCGAAGTTCCACATTCGATCAAGGGTAGATATTAGGGTGCTACTCACCCATATTAACTATTACAAGCAGAAAATTGACTGAAATGCAAAGAACGTAATACTAAGATAAAATAACCCAAAAATGGTGATTGGAGAAGATGATCTTCAATCCTCTTGCCCAATCCTTCTTCTTGGTGGAATGGAGGCTGGAAATGGATGAAAAAACGACCCAAGATAGGTTAGAATTCGAATGGGAGGTTATATATATAGGGGAGAAGTTGCTAGTGGATTTTTAGGCAAAAACGTGTTTGCAATTTTAAAACAGGGGTTCGGATCTTGGGCGAGCCACAAGTTGGCCTCAGCCGAGATGAAGAAAATAGGGTTTCTTCTCGAATCTGACCTCGGCCGAGGTATGTACTTGTCTCGGCCGAGGTCGTGAGAAGGGAATTTTCAGGGTTTTGGGTTTATAGATTACCTCGGCGAGATCAATGCTCGTCTCGGTCGAGTCCTTGAAAACTTGAGAATCTTCACAATCCCCTGGATGAATGTCTTGGCCGAGATCAGTGCTCGTCTCGGCCGAGGTCTTGAGCTTTGATTTTTCCCAATTCCCCTGGATGAATGTCTCGGTCGAGATGCTCCTTCAGCCTTATCCTCTGTTTACTTATTAGATCCGTCAACTTTGCGATCTCTGATGCTCGGTTTTTGTCTAATTGTACCTGTTTTGACACAGAAACGAACTGAACGCGTTAATCTGCTCAATAAGAAATAAATGCCCAAAATACACGTGAATATGCATACAGTTATAACTAAAATGGCACTTAAATCAACCTAAAGTGCGTGCACGATCACGTGTACCATAATGGTATTGTAAAAATGTTCAAGAACAATAAGTGGATTGTTTGATTTGGAAGGAGATTATTTTAATGTCTCATAAGGATATAACAAATATTTTCTATTAGTACTAATAGATTGCAAGTTGAAAGGGAACAATTTTCCTAGGACGGACTTTGACTAACCAAACATATTCAATTTATGTAGTATAGGATCAAGTCAAATTCACCTTTCATTCAGTTAGTTATTATCCTTACTTACCAACTATAACTTTATATGTTCAGGTTATTATTATGTGGATTAAAATCTTATTTGCATCATTTTCGCTAATTTACTTCGAAGCAAAACAAAGAATTCCTTCGCATGTTTGTAGGGTGTGCACGGATCGACTACCCGACCTAAACAATTCGATGGGAAGTGGTTTGTGATTTTCCATTTTTTATTCGGTTTTGATTTTAGAAAATGGTTAATCCGTCCAAACCAAAATTCAAATTTAGTTCATACTTCTAATATCAAATTTGTTCACCATGCATTTTGAGTTTATGTCATTTAGATACACTATTTTCCAATTATAAATACTTAGTACCATTTGTTTTGCAATTGTGAGCACATATATAGTGCCATAGTAGTGTTTTCATCCATATATTGTTAGTAGTCTTCATCCCTATATATTATTTTGAAATTTTAAGACACGTAGTGCTCGCATTCCTATATATTGTTTTGCAATTGTGGGACATGTATTAGTGTTATAATCTGATAATAGTTTTGTAATTTATTCTGCTTCAAGGTTTGTTTGGACTTCTACTCTTTTTTTATTTTGATTTATTTTATGAGTTAAAAACTAGTTAATACACAGTACCTAGGGATGTATATATCGAACATTTTTTTTTTTTTAATTTGATTTGTGGTTCGAATTCAAATAGTTTGATTCGAATACGAATATGAATCAAGTTTATCATTCGTATATATGAAGAATACACATACAAATACTTCTATATTCGATTCATATTTTTTATATTTGATTCAAGTTACATATATATATATATATATATATATATATATATATATATATTTTGGATTTGTATTTTGATATTCAAAGTTAATTAGACATATAATATTATATATGATTATGTCAAAATATTTCATGGAATTAGAATACAAATATTTGAATTTGTTAGAATATAACGAGTACTCTTCTTGATTTGGATTTTACTTAAAATTTATACTTTAATAAAAAGATGAAAAGACACTAGTTGGAAAATCGAATATGAATATTTGAATTATTTCAAACTATTTGAATATTTTTAGCAATGTGAATCAGAAATATTATTCGAGGACAACTCGAATCAGAATATGAATACTTTTAAAAGTTTGGGAATACAAATTGAATATATTGGTATTTGATTCAATTCTTATTTTTTTTTCGAAAAGATAGTTCTTAAAAAAAACTCGAAAACAAAACTACAATGAGCTTAGCCCATTGGCTAATGTCTCAAAAACGAATCCAAAGAAACGAAAAGAGACACTGAGACCAAATACCCAATAGATCGGACTACAATGGGCTCTGATGCCCACAGTTACATGCCCAAAAAGGACAACTTGTCCAAAATTCAAAGTCCCAATCCTCGAAGAGAACTAACAAGCTCTTCAAAGGGAGCTAATACATAAGCTACAATTATAATCCAATTGACAAAGTTTACCTAAACAACTAAAGAAGATCTGCACCGATAAGCACATTACAAAAGGAAAACACAGACCAAAGAAAAAAGTAAAGCCCGCTATTAAAAAAAACTTTCAACTAATGTTTGTAGGGCTTTACCCAAAGGGTAAGCCCTTCCGAAAATTCTCAAGGGCCAAGGTCAAGCCCAGGCCCAAGAGGGGGTTTGGAAATAGTTTTCAACCAGCAATAGGCGCGCCTCAGTTAGAACCTCACTAGTTGCATCATTGCCCCAAGCGCAAAGATGTAAATGTTGCCATTTTATTGATCGTGCTATTGATCTACTGTAGTATTGATCCAATATGGGAGGAAATGACCGAATTCATACCCCCAGATTCATTGGAACATATGGTGCTAATTTTAAATTAAATATAGTGAAACAAAACTGACCAATCCAGGCCAATGAGCAAATTAAAGTTACAATCGCCAATCAACTGATTACTGTAATTCCTAGGCATAATGAATCTATCAATTTTTTCATTGTTTCATGCACTCTAACGTTATTCATCGAAAAAGAGAAGTCCACTTTGTGCTCACTTTGAAAGGGCATGGTTCAACCATATAGCTTTAGGTTCAATTTATTCGTGCTACTTTCAACTGTTTTTCAGTCATTCTTGATATGAATGCATGTTTACTCGTACTTTTCTAGGCAACCCTATTTGTTTCCATTAAAATCAACAAATTTTGTGTCAAATATGTTGAATACAAGAATCTGGTTTTAGATTCATTTATACTCACTTGAGGAATTGGTGTAAGGACAAAAACTCTTTTACTAGTTTGGCAAATTTATTTTTATCATCTCATACTTTGATTGACACATGTTCAACTTATTTTTTTGAGTGCTTTTTCTATCTAATACAACATATCTTCATGTTATGCTCATTTCCAAGTTTTCATAAAGCATCTACCTGAAAGCTCTCAAGAGTTCGCCTTGATGTCTAGTTGAATCGTAATAGACTAGTTCTATATTCTTTTTCTATTTCACAAGCGAAACGTATAGTCAAAATGATAATCAACGAGCATCAAGTTATGGACAATAGAAGAGGCTCTTACATATCAACATACATCACGTTTCATTTTCAAATGGTAATGAGACCACCTATAATAATCAACTAAAGAAAAAATTTAGAATTTGATATAGCAGGGGTGAAAAAATTTACAATTAAATTAGCCAGAGGCCTTTGACACAAGCTTGACAACTTGGGCTGACCTTAGGCAGACGCCTTTCCAAAGTGCAATGAAGGTCTCCAACCTAGGCCATGGGGCATCTTGATCCTCATTCATACTCTAACTTCTAAACTACCGATGTGGGATTTTTTTATAACTTGTCTATGCTGAATTTAATAAACTGAACATCTTCTGGGTTGTCTTTGCTAAGTAGCTAGGTGCTATTATCAACGGCAGACATATTTCCACAGAAAAAACATATTTTTTTGTCATTGAAAATTTATACGAGCCTCTCGCCCAGGGACGGAGCTACGGATGGATAGGCAACGGTAACCAGTGCCCCTAAATTTTTAGCAAATATATATGTAGCTTTAGTCTTCCCTAAAATTTCAGAAAAATCGGTATTCATTCAAAAAAACATGTTCGGTATTCATTTCAATAGATGTTAGCATTATATCGTCAAACTAACCAAAAAAATACAAAGGAATACACTGACATCTATTGCAATTAAATTTTGGCTAAAATTTGTAAGGCTTTACCCAGAAAAGGAAGCCCTTCCGAAAATTCTCGAGGGCAAAGGTCAAGCCTAAGCCCAAGAGAGAGTTTGGAAATAGTTTTCAACCAGCAATAGACGCGCCTCGGTTAGAACCTCACTAGCTGCATCATTGGCCCAAGCGCAAAGATGAGAAATACACTTGTAGTTGTTGCCCTTTATTCCCTATATCATTAATGTACTTTAATAGACACTCAGTGTGGGAGGCAATGTCTGGCCATGGCATGCGCACACATACCTAAGAATAACAAAAAATTGTCACATTTTCTCATTGATACAAAGAGCATTGATCCAAAAGGACAAACAAAATTTACTAAAAAACTTGACGAAAATCTATGGGAGTGCTCACAAGTTGCAAGCTAACTAAAACGATTGCCTTAAGACATAACATATGTGATTGTTTAATCACCCTTGTTCTTATAACTAGAAGATAAGAAATCAAGTACCAGTTCCTTTAACTAACATCAGTTAATGAAATAGGATAGCACCGTCACCATGTTTTCTCTCATTCATCGGTAAAACAAACAATTGTTTGCTCTATTTTTCTGCCCAACATGTTCATCATTTTCTAGGGGAAGCATCTCTTTCTAATACAACAATATAGTATTCATTTCCAAGTTAGCAATACACGTTTCTTCTGCTAAAATAGTACACATACATTATTTCTTTTTTTCAAAGTTCAGTATGTTTGCCTCTAATAGAACTGCCTTGACCATTTCAATTTGTGAAGTTTTTAAGTAAAAACAGACTTTTCATTCAGTTGTTACACCAAGCCAGACTTTTCATTAAGTTGTTACATCAAGCCATTAGGGTGGGCTTATTGATTAGAGCTATTCTTTTTAAATAGGCATATTGATTAGAATCCAAGCCCACTTATCTCAAAATTCACTATGCAAGGAAAATTTCACACTTAGACTTGGTAGGGGCCGCGCGAACGCTGGCCCCCTCTATCATAAATTATGACGCAGGCTCGACCACTTGGGCCGACCTTAGGCAAGCGCCCCTCCAAAGTGCAATGGAAGTCGCAAACCTAGGTCATGAGTCTTCTTGATCACCCATTGACCCCGTCCAGGTAAGTGAAGAATTTGTTCTCATTTATTGCCTTTATGTTATTCTTTCTCTCAACTTTTACTTCTAGGTTGCCAATGTGGGACATTTGTTTGTTCCTTTCTTTACTTGAATTTATATAAAGTTACCCTATGTATTAGGATCTGAATTGTGGTAATATTTTGCTTAGATATGATCTCTTAAATTAATATTGATGAATGTGATGGTGGATTATGGTGTCTAAACATTCGAGATTATAACGAGTCCAGAAAACACTTGGGTAAAGTGTTTATTTTACATGATAGTTCAAGAAAAGAATTCGGTAGGGATGACCCAACTGAAGTACATGTGAGGTTTTGTTGGAAATAAACCATCATATTCATGTTTGATGGAGTCCCTCCACCCGCTTTGTGTATATCTGAAATTGATATACCATAGTGATTCACCAAGCATGTAATCCTTGAATACTTAAATTTCTTTGAGTCTGACTTCACTCGTATAAAAATGTATTTCATGTAATGTTTCATTTACCAGCGCGAGCCATGTATACATATTAATGATATCATCAATAATGATCAAATGAAATGAGCACTATATCTCAATTAGGTTGGGAGTGTAATTTGATAGGACTGGCCTTACAAGAGCGAGTCTCAATCCTTCTTAATATAAAAGGAGATCAGTCTATGGACACATGTCTGCACAAGAGTTTTTTGTATAATAGATTTAAACAAAAATTATGAATTAAAATTAAATCATGTTCTTTTAACTGGTGTGGAAACATGTAACCACGTGTTTAATTATGGATTAATTTGAAAAAAAAAATTAACTATTTTGCACATGTGTCTTCAAATGTTTTATTATGTGTTAAGTTGTTAAGGGGTCAATGTGTTAATTGGTTAGTGTGGGTTAATTAACTAGAAAAACTTTTAATTTAAATTTAAAATTTAGGAAATATACTAAAGTGGTAGTACAACATACCATTTTTCGTATTGCAAATTAATTAATGTTTATATTTTAAAAAAAAAACGAATCTATAAATTCTAATACTCTTCTCTAGCCAATCAAAATCTCTCTCTCTCTCGCTCTCTCTCTCTCTCTCTCTCTCTCTCTCTCTCTCTCTCTCTCTCTCTCTCTCTTTCTCTCTCTCTCTCTGTATTCATTTTTTTAACGTTTATAACTTTTTCCTTATCTACTTAATTCTTGATGCAAAATATATTTCACGATTTGCAATTAGACATCTATATTGCATATATAAATTGAATAATAAGATTTAAACAATTAAATATTTATTTTTTTAGGTTAATTGTGATGTATTTAGATACTTTAAAACATTTTCATATAAAAAAAATTGTGGGATTATTCAAGAAAAAACATATATTTTAGTTTGCTTTCACAATTTTATATTTTTTTTTTCTCACACTATCTTATTTTGATTAAAAAAAAAGTAATATGACACAAATTTATTTGATTTACATTGATGTCCTATCGCACAAAAAAGTTATATTAGTAAAAATATGGAGGTATATGTTTTTATTGAAATTAATTGATGCATAATAAAAATAATTTAATTCACTTTATATGAAATTATATTTATGATCATAGTGCCTGTAAAAAAATAAAGACTTATAGTTACTCAAGTTTTAGTACATATAATATAGTATATATGTTTATTATGACTTATGTATATTTTATAATGTTTCATAGCAATATTAGAATTTAATCACCTATTATTATTGTAATACAATATTTTATCCCGGACAGTCATCTAGTTGTTAGAAATTGTAGGCACATAACATTTATGTCCAATTAAATAGTCACTCGTGTTATTCAATGGCAAGAGATCACATCTTATACCTATATATAGGGTACTCTTTTCATTCCAATGGACACCACAACAACAATTTAAGAATCCGGAGCAAAGATGAAATCCCCTACGATCGGTGTTTGTCCAAGTCGGCGGTCCATCAAACCAAAGATGCTCTTCGCACAAGCCATCAAGAATAATATTTGATTTGAAATCAAGCCATTCGACCTTCAAATAAGCATAATAAAGAAGAAATCAAGCGTCGAAGCGATTGAAGATCGATTCTACGAAGAAGATCGAAGAACTCAAAGAATTTGTGTTCTTCAAGTTCTCAAAGATTCAACGTTTGATCCAACACCAAGGCGCCAAGCCCTCGGAAAGATTGAAGAAATAAGTTAACTATGGACGAGATCTAGCCAAAGAGTTTGGTACAAGTTTTCAAATTCAAAGAAATCAACCAAAGAGAAGAATTAGAGGATTAAAAATAGAGATTGTAACTCATAATTTTCCATTTTGATCTAGTTGAAGTTAATTTGTACAGTTTTTTTGTGCTTGTGTATTCAGTGCCAATTTTTTTTACAGGAATATTCAACATATTAGGTCAACACATGTCAAGTTTAATGTGTATACTTAGTTTATGGTGATCCAATTAAAGTGGTCTACTAATGATTTAAGTTATGGGACTTAATGGTTATTAAATAATCATGGGCTTTATGTGTAGATAGATACCATAAGGGATTTTCAATTTATTTATGGACCAAATAATTAATAAAGAAAACTTATTATTATAAGCTAGGGTTAGGGTTCCAAATGTCAGTTATTATATCCTACATTTGTGTTCTCTTTATAGAATGTAATTGAGGGTGAAACTAATTGTTTGGAAGACCATACTGGTTCTCGCGCAAGATCAAGTACATTTTCGCTTTCCATATTACTGTTCATCTCATCTCGGATTATCATCACTGAGGGTATATAATTTTGTTAATGATGGACATGCTTATTTGATCTAATTATGGAGTATTAATTGTTAAAGCATGTCATTTTTTATTAATAATTTTAACAAGTGATATTAGAGCCACTCTACGGATGATGTTCAGAGATTAAGGGAAGAAACATGATTTTTTTTTTATTATTCCAGAATATGGTTTGGAATCACCGATTCAATTCTTCTGTGAAACGGTACCCAATATGGTATCGTGCAATGGTCTCTAATCACGGTGAAATCAATTTGCAGTAATGGTTTTCTAATTAATTGTGTTACTAAATATGGTAGATTTTGATTCATGCGAATTTTCTTTGAATGACCTACCTAATGTTATCTATTAACTCTTGGAATGATGCAAATTCCACTAATGGATTCAAACTTGTTGTTTGTTTTCAGATTCTTAGGAAATTATGCAAATTCCAAGTAGTCTAATCACTTTATTTCACTCCCTATTCGCTATGTTTGTCTTGAGCGCCGGTAATCGATTCGGAATACGTTACATGTGGTGGTGTTAGACTATATAATTGTTATGAATTATTTTGCAATTTTGTGTTACTAAGTGATTACATATTACTTATAATATCACTTTTTGGAATTCTTTAATTAATGATATATTTATATATATCGGATAATTAAAATCGAGCTGGTATTATATTTGATATAGTTAGACATACGATATTAGCTCCCCGGATATTACGACTTTCATATTGTTAATACATGTATATATGTGATTTTGCTTTCGGTTTTCTAAGGTTTGGGTAATTATAAGAATTTTATGCAAAAACATAATGCAGTTAATGTTTAAAATAAATTTATTTGGGGATCTCATGTTACCTTATTAAAAAAAAAAATTCTCCTAATCTAAGAAAGAAAGAGAAAACCCTCCCTTCCCCCCACGGTGACTCGAACCCAGGACTAAATGCCTGCCACTTGAGCTATCCAACTTTGTCATCTCATGTTACCTTATTACTAATATTCAAAATGGTTTAGTTGAAACTTGAACCGTCAATGTGGCTTCTCTTGTTGAGAATTTTCCATTAAGTATATTAGGATGATTGTAATTGTGTATTTTTCATGTGGTTATAATCAGCCCAAAGGAAGGTTAATATTTGGTCCGGGATACACAAATATTTTTGGTGGTAAATACGTGATAATTATTTGGATTTCATGTGAGCAATAAGACGGTCCAAAGGAATTTTATTGCTTGACATAATTATTGTTAGTGTTTGAATACTACAAAGAGGTATCCACTTACAAATTAATGGTATTGTCCAAAGACTTGATATTAATGTTGTTCCCGGTACGTATTTGAATTTAATAATTGATAATATAGTTTAATGTAAGCATGACATTTTTGGTGTTGTTATATATTCAGTTGTGGTATCTACTACTTTTATTTTCTTCAACATCAACAACATAAAGACTAAGGGCCATAAAGAAAACTCTGTTCAGAAAGATGTTTTGGTTTGTTTTGAGGTTATTTGTGTTTAGTGCCTAAAGACACTTGGTGTTATATTATGGTGTTGCCACTCACATAAGTGTTTCAATGCAGGGTTTGTCTGAGCTACCGAAATCCAAGTGATGGTAAAAGATACATATATGTAGGGGATAACAAGTCGGTAGAAGTTGAGGCAATAGGGCATTTTACATTGTTACTGAGGACTGTATATTTTTTAGATTTGAAAGATAATTTTGTTGTAAATTCTTTTAGACGGAATTTGGTTTCTAATTTCCATTTTGGACAAGTGTGGATTCAGTTGTTCATTTGGAAATAGTCAATTTAACATTTCAAATCATTCCAGTATTGTAGGCACTGGTTCCTCCAGTGCTTTTAACAATCTATATATGCTTGTTATTGTGCCTTCATATTTAATTAAGAATTTTGAACAATATAATATTAGCATATACATAATACTTTTGGCATTAGTTTATGTCATTAGAAGTTCACTGACGAATAGTTGTATATATTGGTGTGGCTCCTCTACTCACTGTGGGCAATTGTTATTATGCATTCACCATCTCGTGCCAAGAATCTCATGGAAGCAAGTTAATTACTTTATCCAAAGATTTTTGCACATTAACAGTAGACAATCTAACGTGTATAGATGGCGGGTAGGAGAACATCTCATATATATAATCCATTATAATTAAGTAATAATAATGTTAAATATTTTTTATTATTATTTAACTAATCAAGTATCTAATATTACATTGAAGCAAGAAACTACAGATACATATTATGTTATATGAATTCATATATTTTCTATATCATAATTCTTATAAGGGTTAATTGCAGCAACCACACCAAACTATCAGCGTGTTTGCACATAAACTACTAAACCTTTTTTTGTGGTACTGATACATATAAACTATACGGACTTTGGCAGATAAACCTCCAAACTTATTCTCGATCATTTTTCGCCGGAATTCTGCACGTAACTTGCGTCTAATTAAGGGCTTATTTTTTTCCAGACAACCTTTTTTTGTATGCGAAAATTGTAACTTCCTTCACACCTTTCTTTTCCCTAACCATTCATTTGAATCACCAACGGTTCTGTCCTCCAATATCTAGAACCTCCATTGTTGAAGATAAGCAGCTCCTCTACCTACTAAAAAGCATGTTTGACAAAAAAATCCTTAAAAGTTTATCATGCTCAAGCCACATGCGGAATTCAGGCAAAAAATGATATGAAAAATAGGTTTGGAGGTTTATCTGCCAAAATTCTTATAGTTTATATGTATTGATGTAACACAAAAAATAAATTAGTGATTTATATGCAAAAACGTTGATACTTTGGTGTATTGCTGTAATTAACACTTCTTATAATAAAGTCAAAAACTAATAAGTGTCTTAATAAAGCAAACTTCTATATTTTCTAAAAAAATAGTTGTCATACAAAATATTTTCTATTGAAACATATTTAAATGTAATCTAGGTAGTAAAATTTATATTTTAACATAAACGTAATCTCCATTGTTCATGTGACGAGCTTATAAGTTATAAATAGTTGGAAGCGTCTATTTATATTCAAATACTTTGTAAGAATTTTTTGTAATTTTTTGCCCTACATTTTCTATATCATATTTTTTAAGAAAAAATATAATAAAAATATTGAATATTAGATTTTATATTGATATATCTTAAAAGACAATGTAAGGATTAATTATTCATGTGTCTTTCACTTGACTAATAAATATATAAAATCTCGAGTTATGTGAACTTCATTAAATAATTGCACTTATCATTAATAAATATAATATAACAAAAAGAAATTACAACAAAAATTAATTTAAAATATTTAGACTTCACCGTCTAGGCATTTTTACAAAGGGGTAAAACCCTTGCAATTAAAAATTATTATACCTATAGCTACTAACAACGGAAGTTAGGAGAATCCATATAATAATCGCACTTATAAGCAAATTATTATGTTATATAGAATAAAAATTCACAACTAAAATAATTTATAACTATAAGAAATAAAAACTCAAGTTAAAAAATAATTGTACTTATAATTGCAAATTATTATATATAATGAATAAAAGTTCACTAAAAATATATTTAAAAAATTGGATTTAATTGTTTGGCTTTTAAAATATTCATAAAAGAAAAATAATGTCAATTTTTTTGGCTAAATTGTTATAAAAGAAAGACCATCCAAAAAAAAAGGTGTATGCTGCTTGAATTGCGTCAAACAAACGGTATTTTTTAGTAAAAGACAAATAATAGTTTGCTTTGTGCTCACCATGCAGTTGTCTGATTATACCATGTGTTTTCAGGTTGAAATATTAATATGGCTCCCAACTTTTATATGGTCATTTTCATGTGGATGCTCTTTAATTCTATTATATCATTTTAGTTTTATTAGTTTCTCGCAGATTGTGTAAAAAATATGCTAACTGACTACTCATATTGTCTAATCGTTTCAAGGACAATACTCAAAGATTTCATTTCAATACTCAAATCCTCCACCATGATAGTGTAATCGCGAAATCTTCTCGCCATATTTCTCAAAGAGACACAAATACCTTAAATTTAAGCATCTTAACACCATTAATTTTGTAGAACGCATCGTCAACAAGAAACTAATTTAATTGTATTTGTTGCTTTGTTTCTTCTCTCGTTATCAATCTTCTTGCAACACTATTGTTATTGATTCTTTTACTCAAATTTTCTTCTTTATGGTTGATAGACTATCTATTCTAAAAATCCTCCAACCAGGCTCCATTTATGCGTTAGAATGTCCTTGATTGTCTATGTTTTTTTTTCCCAACTCCTCCCTGCTCAACCCTATTTAACTCCACATAAGCATTGACTTGGTGTTAGACCCCAGCTACTGTCCAACCAGATCCTAGCTCTCTGCACTTCTGGAGTGGGTGAATTTATAAAGATAAAGAATAAACATTTATAGAATAATTTTCTCCCCACCCTCCTTGCAAGAGTATATTTATCCGTTTAGCCAATTGAGTGAATCCCCTCATGGGATTGGTCCATCTTCTTCTTTCACAAGTTGAATTTTTTCATGGTGCAATTTTTCTTGAACAGGTGGAAGCAAAAACTATTCAAGAAGCCCTTAGTTGGAAGGATGATGCCTTAGATATTCACACAACCCTTAGGATAAAAGTTCGTTGTAGATGCAACAAAACCATATTTCATGTGATGCTACACATTTGATCATATTGTGTGTTGTCGTCGTTCCCTAGTTGGAAAGGAGCCTCAGTCCGGCCTAAACTCATTTTCATCAAACGAAAGGCTAATAACGCTTGCTAAAGACAACACTTCAAAATACTTGCACTCATATTTCTCTTGCTTCTCCTCGGTGTATTGATCCATTTTAGCTTAGATAGCAATCATGATTCACAAAGAATAATTGGTTTTTATATTAAGGAAAGAAAGGCAACCATTGATATTGTGTTTGTATCGTTATTGTCTTATCTCAATGCCAATATGTCAAATTAATTATTTAATTTTGTACTTTCTCTATGATTACTTTTGGGTTAAAAGGCATGAAAATAAGATCTAAGTTTATACATACTTATTGTGTGCATGTGCTTATTTAAAATTACAACGGGTAATAACCTTTGTACATGTATATTATAAGTAATATGTATTATAGATTGTTTCGGTCATGACTTCTCACATTATAACTGAATAAATTAAGATACACAAACACTTCTCAGAACTCTCCCATTACAAATTTGCACCATTGAAACCAACTACACCCTTAAGGATGAAAATACCTCTATTATCCATCAATATTTTTTTTATATTCCGTTTCTTAGCATGTCTGATGTTGATACAGAGGGAACAACCGATACTTTCCTATGTTGAATTCAAACACGTTATAATGAAAATATCAAATTAATATTGCTAACAGTTATCGGGTTACATTTTAAAATGGTTAGAAGTTCAGAAGATATCAAGAAAATATCAGAATATATTGAGGTAATATAGATGAATATCATAAAATATCAAGAAAATGGTAACTTTTGAATTTTTCTGTTTTGTTTGGTATTAAAAAAAAAAAAGAAGAAGAAGAAGAAGAAGAACACAAGTACAACTATAATTTTATAAATGTAAGAGAGGTTATCAACATCAATCTCGCGTACTGTTGCAGTTTTGCATAGTTATTTTTGAATTCTTCTTGTAAAGGTATAGAACAATTACATGGTGTGTTATTTATACATGTGTCATATTTTATAATAAGGGAAAAATAATATAAGTTTACTCTGTTTTTCATAATTATGAAACTAGCCAATAATTTTGTTCATTTTTTTATAATAATTTGTATCATTCATTTTTTTCTATTAAAATGCTTAAGTTGTAATACAACCGGTTAAATCTGATGTGACATCGCATTTTCTTATGTGGCATTATTTTTTTTCTTTTAAAATGTTGGTTTAGCATAAAAACTGATGTGGCATTTTTTATTTGATGTGACATTAATATTTTCTACTTTTTCTTCTTTTGTCACGTCATATTTATTTCCCTTTAAGTTCTCAATTATGATAATAAAATATGAGATATTAATAAATAAATTTTAAAATTAATTAAACAATATATAAAAATAAATGCTAATTTTAAAAATAGTTTCTTAAATCAGTTAATTATTTAAATATATGAAATTATTTAAGAATTATAAAAAGTAATTTAAAAACAGAGTAGACTAAAAAATCAGAACTAATGGAATAATTTTAATTACCTCTTTTATTTAATTTTAAATTGCTGATATGGATTTAAAAAAAATCAAATAATGGTGACCCCATCCGCACCTCAGCCCACACCTCCTTCCATCTGCCCCTTTTATGGTAAGTTCTATCCTACACTTGGAGTATTACTTAGGTGTGTTTATAACCATTTAATCGCACACACACACACACACCCATGTATATGTGTATCAAATATGTGGTTGAAAAATATACGGAATAATGCTCTGGGTGTAGGGTAAAAATACTCCCTTCACCCACCCCTTTTCGAGTTTCTCTTTTCAATTTATTTTAATGGTGGCCCCCACCTAACCCCTTCTCCCAACCCCACAAGTTTTTTTTAGTTTTTCTTTCAATTTTATAAATAGTGAGCCCAGCTCCAGCCCCACTTGAACCCTAGCCCCTCGACTCACCCACCTCACCACCACAAGTTTCTTTTTTTACCTTTTTTTTCAATTTCTCTTTTCAACTTTTTTTTTTTATTTTACTGTATTTTGTGGAAAACTACATCATAGCTAGGCAGTATATTGGTAAAAATGTTGCGATGGTCACTCTTGAACAAATTCATTTAAGGGAGAGCGATCAAATGCACACCTAAATGATTTGTGTAAATTGAACAGTTTTGGATTGGCATCTTAGAAGGCGGGAATTGTGGGGAGGAGAGGGCCAGTAGATTGGCACGCTGGAGATGTAAGAGATAGGGGATCAGGGAAGAAAATTGCTATAAAGTTTCATATTGGGAGGTGGGCAGTGGGTTGGCACCCTAGTGAGGAGGTAGGAAAAAATTGAAGGTGGAGGTTCGAGTGGGGGAGATAAAGGGTGGAGTGAGTTTGCCTAGTAATTAGAGATTTAAAAATAATTACTAAATTTATTAAATTTATTTATTTTGATTTTTGAAATAATTATTGAATTTCTCAAATTTTTTATATAATGAATATTTTATTAAACTTCTATTTTTTTACATAACTTATATCAGTTATTTTAATATTTTATATATCATTATTGGTATTATCAAATAAGCCTTTTAAAAAAAGAGTATAATGTCACATGTCTTCTTTTGGATCCAGAGTTCAAACAATGTCACACCGATTAAAAAATGCCACATACCATATCGCCTAAAATGAGTCACATCAACGATCATCGGTTGTATAGCAGATTATGACCGATCATGGAGCATTTCAATCAATGTTTTGAATGACACAAGTTACTAAATAAAATTGACGGAGTTACTGGTTAGTCTCATAATTATATTACATATACAAGGAATTTCTACCAATTTCCCTCATATTTTCAAAGAGCATCCCAAATGGGAAGATTTTTGTTGACATGGCAATTGATCTAACCCTTGCAATTGGGTAGAAGGTTGTTGGGGGATATGGCTTTAGGTAGAGAAGGTTAAATTGGGTTTTAGTTTCTCTACCTTGGTAGAAGGGGGAAAGAGGGGAGAGGGTGAGGGAGGTTATTTGAACGTGCTGGAAAAATGAGAGATAGAGCTGGCGGTTCCGCCCCACGCGCGCGTGAGGGGGGCTGTTGTGGGGCCTCCCTAGTCAGCCCTTTACTTTTCATTTTTTCTGATTCAGGTTTTGAATTAATTTATTGTAGCCATTGAAAATTTTATTTACTTTTTTATTTTGGCCGTTTCGGTCATTTGGATACCTCTTTCTTCTTTTTTAATAATATATTAAATTTACCAAATGTTGAATTTTTCATTATAACCGCCTTTACCTTTTTTAATTTTCAAAATCCAAAAAATTTCAACTTTAAATACATGGTTTAATTCAACATTTTTATATCATTCTTACAAAAAACAATTTATTGATAATCTTAAACATCGCAAAACTAGGATGGATATATTCTTGGCTAAATTAGTTTAGTTCTTCCACTTCGGCCGGAGCAAATACTTCTCCCAAAATAACACTATCTAGCCCCAAAATTTCAACATCCGTCCTCAAGATGTTAGGTTCCAATCACGAAATATCCCTACACCTCCACCAAACTTCGCAGAAGCTGGCCATTTTCCATCCATTCCGATGAATACTTCTGGAGCTCCGTATTAAATGTATCCGCTCACTTCCTTTTAATGTCGCCTCCACCATATGGAGGTCCTCCGGCTACGAGCTCAAATTTCACTCAAAGATTCAATACAAATGGATCTAACACATACAAGGACACTCCAACTCCAAATTCGCAAAGATCATCTCCATACTCACCACAATGCTCTCCAATAGGCCTTGAGCATATCAACCTCGCTTCCGACCTTTACAGTACCGAAGAAGGAAACACTCCCAAGGCAGCTCAAAAGGGAGAGTATTCTTCAGAAGAAAATGAGCTTCTTCAAGGTGATGGCTTGATGTTAGCACTAATTCTGTGATAGACAATAATCAAAAGTTGCAGCAAATATAGATCCGAATTGTTGATGCGTATAACAACAATCGTCCAGCCAAAACCAACCCTTCAAAATGTGGCTCAAATTAAAAGTCGCATTTCTATACCCTTCAGCGAAAAGTGAAGTGGTTTTGTGCAATCTATAGAGAACAAAAGAAGATTTGGGGGAGCGGTGAAAGTGATGCAGATATCTTGAAAAAGCCACAGAAAGTGAACATATGCGGAACTAGATCATGAGGGTGGACACGCTAGGCTTTTCAGTGATTACTTCTCTGAAAATCCGACCTTCAGCAGTGAGGTTTTTCGACGACATTTTGAATGGGTAGAGATCTGTTTTTGTGCATAGTTAATGCTTTGGAGTCTCACGTCGAATATATTCATTGGAGGGTCGATGCGGCTTGAAGAAAAGGTTTTTCACCACTACAGAAGTGCACTGTTGCAATATGCCCACTAGCATACGGGGGGCCTGCCGACCATTACGATGAGTACCTATGAGTTGCTGAAACAATCATTATTGATTGTTTATGTAATTTTTGTTGATGTGTGATTGAATTTATTGATGAATATTACTTGACACAGCCAATTGTTGCTGACTCTTAGCACTTGTTACACATGCATGAACAGAGGCACGACTTTCTCGGAATGTTGGGCAGCCTTGACTGTATGCATTGGGAATGGAAGAATTTTCCAGTCACTTGAAAATGTCACTTTACAAGAGGTGATCATAGTGTCCCAAAAATTATGCTTGAAGAGGTTGCGTCCACAGACTTGTGGATATGGCATGCTTACCTTGAAGTTTCAGGATCAAATAACGATATTAACGTGCTCAACTAATCTTCTTTATTCAACGATGATTTACAAGGACAAACTCCACCTGTTAATTTCATACTAAATGGTAAGCAGTATAATCATGGATACTATCTTACAGATGAAATCTATCCGGAGTGGGCAGCCTTTGTCAAGAGCGTTCAATGTCCGCAAGATCCAAAGAAAATGAAGTTCAAGCAAATACATGACACATCTAAAAAGGATTTCGAACGGGCTTTTAGAGTGCTTCAAGTTCGTTGGGCAATGATTATATGTCCAAGTCATTTTTGGTACAAGAATAATTTGAAGGATATACGCTTTGCATTATTTTACACAATGATAGTCGAGAACGAGGGAGATTCAGCATCCGACTGGTCTGATGATACTTCCAATGCCGACAATGATCCACAAGTAATTCAAGGTTCCGTTAGAGCATTCAAAGAGTACCTCGGGAGGCATTCTCAACTACGTTATAGAGAGAAACAAGCACATTTGGGCACGATTCGACACTAATTAGCTAAATATTAATTTAGCTTCCAGCTTACATTTTGTAATTTTACAATTTTTATTAATGTATTATTCTTTTTTTTTCCGACTTTATCGTATTACTCATTTTATCTGTTTCCAATAAATTCAATAATTTGTGGTCCAATTTGATTTTATGTTTTATTAAAATTAATAAATATTTAAAATTTAAAAATTAGTTATGTCAACATAATATGCATTTTTATTTATTAGAATAAGATGATAAATAGAGATGACATATTAATAAAAATATAGTATATATAGGTGTGATTTAAGGGTGGAACCCATGAATAGTTACTTTTTAGGTAAAATGGTTGGTGAGGTATTTGTTTAGAGGTAGAGATTTTTCTAATTTTGAGGTGACAGTGATGTGGCACAGAAAAATCTGTTTTTTGGATTTTACCACTGGAGATGCCCTGAAAGATACATATTTTCAATATTTTTTTAAACTTTCGACATTTAGTATTTTATCAATACTAATATTAATATAGTTAAGTGTTTTACCGATACTTTTACTTATATCGATATATTCACCAATATTTCGTAAAATTGAGTTACCGATATATCCAAGTCTATGGATATTTTCATCCTCTATGAAAAAATAGTAAAGTAGATATTAACATCATAGCATACTGCAAGCTACTTGTCCATAAAAATTTCCAAGAATTGTTATTTAATTTTTTTTCTCCTAATCTAAGAATTTAATAACAAAGAAAAAATCCTCCCCTCCCTCCACGGTGACTCGAATCCAGAACCAAAAGTCTAGGTAATAGATGTTCTGTCACTTGAGATATTCAACTTTGTCTTCCAAGCATTGCTATTTCATCATTATAATTGTTTTTCCTTGGGGGTGGCGATCTTAGCAGAACATGAAACTGCAAAACCAAAATAATGTCGAATATAGTGAAACATAACATAATAACATTTTTTTATTATTATTATTATTATTATTATTATTATTATTATTATTATTATTATTATTATTATTATTATTATCATCATAACAAGATAATACCACAGTTTATGACCCATGGTTTTCTTGATCATGACTATGAGCAATCGACCAACTCGTCCCATCAAATAAAAGTAACTAGAGTGAATTGTAACTTTCTCTTACTACCCACTTGAATACTACTTAAAAAAGAAATGCACAGCACATAAGTATGGTAATATACAATCAAAGGTATCTTCCTTATTTAATTTAGGGAAAAACTTGTGTGTACCTAATACACAATAAGTTTATTGTATACTTCCGTATTTAATTTGGAATTAAAAAAATATATATATATACATATATATATATATAAGGACTGTATTTGAATTTGTAATAGCAGCATGTGGAGTAATGGTTTAGCTTCCTGCCTTGAAGCTTTGAGGTGTGCGGAGGTCAGGAGTTTGAATCCCGCTCTCGTGTTGTTTTTACCTCTTTTTATGTTATTTAATAGTATACTGGTAGTATTTTGTAAATGTAAATAAATAAATAATAAAAATTTATATGTTTATAATTTTAATATAATAAATTATCACAATTGATATATAATAAGAGATGAAAAAAGTATATGCTAATGAAAGATCATTGAAAAGTATTAAAAATTAAAAATATATAAATTTGAGTAAGTTATAGAATATTAATATATTTTTTAATGTATGAATATCTCTAGCAACCTTGTATGGAGGTGGTAATGTTGATCATCTTGTACAAAGGATGAGTGTATATATGTATATTTATAATTTTATGATAAACGTTCATATTTATCCAAAGTATCTATATTTTTTTTATTTTTTCAAATATAATTCAAGAAATTTTCAGAAGCTTTTAATGAGTACCAATAACACTACATTCTAATTTTATTAATTTTTATTTGTAGCACAACATACTAATAATTAACCCACATAATCAACCAATAAATAATTATTTGTCTTTAATTTAATTTAATTTATTTGTACAATATGGTGTCAAACTATAGACCGATAATATATAATTTAATTTACTATACAGGAAAAATCATATTACAGATGAAAAAGAAATATTTTATTTCAAAAAATTAGATAATTTTTTTGAAAAAAAATGTTGAAATTATAAATTGAATTATAAAATATTTACTAAATAATTCAATTTTTATATTTTTTATATGATTAAAAAAATTAATAAGAAAAATAATTAATAAAAAATGAAACAGAATTCAAATTAACATTAAATATAAAAAAGATCATTAGCGGTTTATTTGATAAAATCGTACTAAATATATTTTTTTGTTTTAATTTTTTCTTTAATTATTTGTTTTCCCTTTCTACGTATGAATACTTGATCAAAACTTTGTATATCCATAATTGATACTACACAAATTAAAGAACACATTAAGTGAGAATAAAATTAAATAGTAGAAGAATGAGTACAACAAACATAATACACAGGATTTTAGAAACAAAAAAAATAGTAATTTTATTTTTGTCGAAAAGTTACTCTCAACCCACTCCCTTCTCCATATTTTCGCCCCATCCCCCATTATAAATTCTAGATAATTCTGTTGATTTCTCTCACACAATTTCGGGGCAGACTCTTTCTCGCACTCTCACACAATGTCGGTCTCTCTCCGTTACTTTGGTGGATGGTGATGTAGTATCCCTTCTCCCTGAGTTACTTTGGATCTCTTAATCTTTATATTAAATAAAATTATTTAAAGAAGAACAAAATTCGGAAGTAGACACAAAATTTGGCTGAATCAACGACTTGATTAATGTCGATTTCAATGAAAAAATAAGTTGATTGTGCAGAACAGATTTTGTAAGATAAGGGTTCAGATCTTTTTTTAAAGGTTGTGTGAGTGTCTCCTTTTATAGATTTGAACAAATTGATTGTGTGGGACTTAGCTAGGGAGCGTTTTCTTTTGCTTAACTTTTAAAGAAGTGATTAAAAGTAGAGATAGTGGTAAAATTACTTAAAACCAAAAGTAGATAGCGTTTGAGACAAAAAATGATTTTGCTCAAATAAAAAAGGTGGAGTGTTTGATGCTTAAACAACTTTTAGTTTACTAGTGAGAGAAAAAACTTCTATTTGTTTACCAAAATACCAAAAAATTGGAAAAAAAACAAATTTTTTTACTTTTAGTTTTTTGCGTAGAATCAGTTTTATTAAAGTTGAAGCAGTTTACCCAAACACTCCAAAACAACTTTCCAAGTTATACGCTAAAAAGCACTTGGGAAAAATAATTGCAAACACCCCTTTATTATTGATTTGAGATAATTAATATATTTTACAATATATGTATATTTATCTTCAAATAAAATATTTTATACAAAACATACAAAATTTCAGAAATGGCAAGGAGAATTTGAGCGGGAAAATTTTGAAGTTACTATTTCGTGTGGATTTTGTTATTATATAGATATAGATGTATATTGCGTGTAATAGTATATGTTATGTTGTACAATAGTATATACTCCCTCCGTCCCGTTCAATTTTGAACACTTTCTGTTTCGATCCGTCCCATTCAGTTTTACACACCCTTAAAAAGGAAATTTCTTTTACAATCTCCACCTTTGAAAAAGTCAATCAAAAAACAAAAAAATATTTTTTTCTTAATGTACGTGCCCGTCCCTGCGTGCAAAACTGAGTGGGACGGAGAGAGTATTATAGTTACATGTATAATTTTTTAATAAATATATTATGTTGTCTAATAGTATATATTATGCTTACTAATAGTATAAGTTTATTAGTTATAGATTTACACACGGAGGGATTATTATAGTTACAGGTATAACTTAAATATATTATGTTGCCCAATAGTATATATTATGTTTACTAATAGTATAAGTTTATTAGTTATATATATATATATATATATATATATATATATATATATATATATATATATACACATGTTTTTTTAATAATATATTACGTTGTCTAAAAAAGTATGAAAAATACTTAACAGGGCTTGAACCTGGAGCACTACACCAGGGTTCCAATCGCCAGGCTACCAACGATGTTTCGTAAATCAAACGTAACCCTTAATATATATCTAATTCCAAATTAAATTGGGAAGTGTACAATACGCTTATTGTGTGTTAGGTGCACCCAAGGCCTACTATTCAATTATAAGGTCCTTATATAGTATAACCATTACATTGATACAACTGTAATTTAGATTGTTGGATTCACTTACTTTTATTATTAGCCATTAGATCAACAGTATATATTTAACTCGTTACATGTTAAACAAGTCACATGAATAAATAGTTAGTTCATGAGTCATCTACCAACTTATTTAAACAATAATAATAATAATAATAATAATAATAATAATAATAATAATAATAATAATAATAATAATAATAATAATAATGAATAAAAAAAAAGTCATTTTCCAACTAGACATCATTTTACCCACTAATTTTATTTTTTATTTCAATAGTAATTTTTTTTTTTTTTACTTTTTAATTATTGAGAACGTATCTACCTATCTTAATTTAATATACTAAAAGAAGGTTCACTATGCCACATGGCAAGATCTGAGCATTTTTAGGGTGACATGTAACTTCTATGTAATTATTAATTTATTAACAAATAATTAGAACAAAACTACCCACTCTGTCATTGCGCAAGACTCCAACTTCAAGTTGTAACCGCCTAAACTAAATAAGACTATAATTTTAAAGTATTTTTTGAAAAAATTAAAATAAAATATCATATCTAATCACTGAATAAGATATCACTTGATAGCAAAATTTAATTCTAATTATTAATTTATCAATTATTTATTTAGTTTAACTGAAAAATTGAATTATTAGTTCTCTTTTACAAATCCGTTTATTACACGGGTTCTATACTAGTCTTATTATCTTACTATATAATAAAACATGACCCTTTATAAGGGAAAAATTCGAAACTGGTCCTGTATGTTAGGGCCTGTCCGAAACTGGTCCTCTATGGTTTATAATTTCAATTTTGGTCCTTTATCTTCCACGTGTTGTCCAATTTAAGGACAAAATCTAATTCCGATCACTTAAGTCGCCGGAGACTAGCACGTGTTTGTCACGTGATTAATAAAATTAGGGGAGTTTCGCCACGTGTCTAGCCATGCTGATTAGGAGTTCCATGTCATTAATCTAATTTAGATATAAAAAAAATTAAAAATTCCTAATTCCATCACAGCCAAAGACGCGTTTTAATATAAAATAGAAATAAGCTTCGCTTATATTCTCCTTTTAACTCCAAATCGCAGATTCTGAAAATTAGGGCTTGGGTATTCTTGTCTCTAGTAATGGAGAGCAGCTCTTCACAATCCACCGCCTCGAACTGACCTTGCTCCACCGGGTGCTACTGTGGTTGGTGTACCCCCTGTTTTTGCAGGCTTGGTTGTGTCTTGCGTATGTCCCGGGCCGCTGACAATAGAGTACGGCAATTCTACGGCCGTATCAATTGAAAAAGGGGATCAGAAACGTACCGTATTTGACATTAACACCTCAATTGGAAAGGAGATTCACCACTGCGATGGCCTGACGGATGAACGACTACGCTTTTCCACAGTAATCAATCTGAAATTGGCAAGAAATTGGTCAAAATGAGAGATAGTTTAGGGTTCGTGTTCTTGGTTTTTGGGGGAAATCATTCGTAAGTGAACTCAAATTTTTCCGTTCGTGAAATCGGTAAGTGGGGTTCGCAACAAGTGTGTGTCGTCATTTTTCTGGGTTAATTGAACTCGACTTTGGCTGAGATGGAATTAGGAGTTTTCATTTTTTTTTTTAATCTAAATTAGGTTTTGATGACATGGAAATCCTAATCAGTATGGTTAGACACGTGGCGAAATTCCCCTAATTTTATAAATCACGTGACAAGCACGTGCTAGTCTCCGGCGACTTAAATGATCGGAATTAGATTTTGTCCTTAAATTGGACAACACACGAAATTTTTGTCCTTAAATTGGACAACACACGAAATATACAGGACCAAAATTGAAATTATAAAACATAGAGGACCATTTTCGGACAAGCCCTAACATACAGGACCAGTTTCGAATTTTTCCCCCCTTTATAAATGGAAATCTAACATCCACTCATTTTATCTTCTAAATATAGTAAGTTTAAATCATAAATAATATTATAAGAGATTTGTGTATATATGGTAAAGATTTGTATATATATGCTAAAATATTCCCAGAATCAATTCCAAATTTAGATTTTGTTGAAAGTTTACTATATATAAATTATAGGTGACAATTTTTTATTGATTCACTTTATAATAAAAATAAAATAAATTAAAAAAGCCAATAATAACAATGAAGTAAATTAAAAAGTAAATAGTTTATGGTTCTTAATTTTTTTTTTTTAATGTAAACTATAGAAATTTAATATTTTACATGACCTTTTATTTGACATCTACATTACATATTTTAAAATGAGTTATATTTAAAATAAATGCAATTAATTGTCAATTATTTAGGTTAAAATTGTTTATGTGATATGAGTTGAATTATTTAATTGTGTCTAAGATACAAATAAAAATTAAATAAATATTAAGAATATTTTTTATAAATACTTATTAACTAATTTTTTAAAAAATATAAGTTATTTTTAAAAAATATTTTATAAGACTTTATTTAATTTTATGAACAAATCCACATATATATGTATTCACAAATTACAAATGTTCAGAAATCATAAAAACTAACAATTTTAGTTTTACAAATAATATTTGATTTTTTTTATAAAGAACAAAAATAGAAATAGCGAAGGAACACATGGCGCCAGATTAGGGATGGAAAGAATTTAGAGATCTACTTGATTTTTTGTAGCACTCTCTCTCTCTCTCTCAAATCTTTTGATTTTTTCCAACATCCTAAAGGCACTAATAATTTATCTTGAATACATTTATTTTTTATTTGCAATTTATTTTCAATAAATAAAAAGCAAATATCGTAGTATTTAATCTTATATTGATAATGGATATTTATATATAGGATATTAATAAAAAAATGAAAAAATATTTGTTGGTTGATTATTGTGCTTAAATTTTAATACGTACTTTGACTTCAACTATTAACATTAGATATGAGTTAAAAATAAAAATAAATTAAATAATTTTAATTTATGAAATTAAAAGTTATTAGATAATTTAGTATTCCTTTATTTAATAAAAACTAAGCTATTCAATTATATTGTTCGATTATTTACATTTATTTTTCTTACAAATAAATATACTTCAAATCATGCATCGCACAACGAAAAACTCTAATTGGAATAACAAGTTGACAAAAAAAATCTGCAAAAACATAATTAATAGAAATGAAAGTAACAAATGGCATTACAATTCTTAACAACGAAGAAGACGAAGTTGGATAGCTCAAGCGGCAGAGCATCTACTATCAGGGTATTTGGTCCGGAGTTCGAGTCACCCTGAGGGGAGGGGAGGATTTTTTTCTTTGTTCTTAGATTAGGAGAAAAAAATTTAAAAAGACAACGAAGAAGTTACTCAAAATTATTATTCATTCCTTATCAAAGAAACAAAAATGAAAGGAAGAAATATATACACTAGTTGATCGTCTAACAGTGAAGGTTCATTTTCGCCCAGGTTAGTGATTATTACCTTTCTTTCCTTTTTAGAGAAAAAATGATGAAACATATTATCATTATAAATCATTAGAATGCATGTCGTAATTTATTGTCACTTATGGATCTTAAATGTCGTATTTTGAATATGCATATTTTACTACGTCGTAGTATTATTTTGATTTATATATAAAAAAAAATTCTTTTTTGTCTTGTGCTCTTTCCTTATGTTACCTTATTTTATTTTTGGAATAGATATGAATTTTTTTTTATGTAATTTACTTATTTACATGTGTATATATTGGCTGTCTAACTTCTTTTCATCATAATTGATAGGTATGGCCCGATCTTCCCGGGTCGGTCTGCCCCGCCAGGCGGGTCATTTGAGCCCACGAGCGCAAGCCCAACGCAGCCAAACTCATTTGTAGCGCAAGCCCAATGCAGCCAAGCTCATTCGTGGCATCTTCGGAAATTGGGAAAAGATCCCCATGATCTTTTCAACAGCCATGCAGATTTGATTGGCGGATTTATAGGGATTTAGTTAGGGTTGTTATTGTAGAGTATAAATAAGAGAATTGTTGTTGAGTTTAGGGTTCGGATTTTGGATTATAGATTGATTACTTGTAAAATTGTACTCCGGTATTCAAGGAAGAATAGTGAAACACCTTGGAAGGTTATTGTCTTCTCCCCTGGACGTAGATCTTCGGATCGAACCACGTAAATCTTTGTGTCATTTAGGTTCTCGCATATTTTGATTGTTTAATTTGGATTATTATTGTGATCGTGATCCGTTTGATATCCGGGTTTCAGCTTTATCAATAATATATAAGAATTTCTAACTATTTCAGAGAGCAAAATATGACAAGTGAAAAGTAAAAAAAATGTAGAATAAATGATTAAACAATAAATAGAATAAGAATTATCTAAATAGAATAAAGAGAATAAGAAGGGGTAGAAAAATAAATCAAAGTAGAAAAGGGGTGTGATAACTTTTTTAACCAATAAGCTACGTGATAGGGAATGAGAAAGAAAAAGAATTAAATCAACATAAAAGACAAAAAATGGGAAAATAGTAAAATAAAAGTTGGCATTATCTTTTTCTAAGAAAATAGGGTAACTAGATCTCTATCATTGGACATAAAAAAATAATACTCCCTCCGTTTAATAAATAATGTCATTTTAGCTATTTTTGGAGAAATTAAGGATTGATATAATTGGTATGTTTTGTGAAATAAAGAAATAATTAACTAAATTAAGTAGGTTGTTTAAGATAACACTGGAAGAATTGTAGTTTTTTTGGTAAAGTGACACTTATTGCGAAATTTTACAGAGTGTCTAAAATGACATTCTTTATGAAACGGGGGGAGTAACAAATATATTGTTAAAAGTGAGACTTATTTTAGTAAACTAAAAGTAAAATATTACATGGTGTCACCTGTTATAGTAAGTAAAAAAATAATTGTATCAATGCAATAGTTGCATCATAGCATTCCCCAATTTATATCACCACACTTTGAAGTGTAGTTAATATCCCATTTAGATGGGTACTAAGTAGGTAGCTAACAATCCCTTTATTTCCATGTCATCGAGCTACCTTATCGCCTATTTTTCTTTCACGATTCCAGGAACTATATACACGAATCATTTATGAATTATAAGTAACATCTCTTCTTTTTTGGATCCGTCTTACATCAATAACCCGGTTACTACAACCTATAGGTAGCTTTAAGCCTTTAAACAAGTTCCTTTTGAAGTAGATACCTAAATACCGAGGCAGCCATATATTACCTCTTCGACTACTCTAAACACCATTTTATAAAATGGGTTGAGCCCCGATCAAATTTAGAACTCATGTACTAGGCCAAAACTCAATCTGAGCTTGACTTAGGGGCGTTTGAAATTGCTTCCATTTCTAAATAAATTAGTTTTTCACCCGTTCGATGCACATACTAAATTTTTTATTAAATTATTATTAGAATATAAAGGTAAATATATATGATAATGAAAATCAAAATAAGTAATGAATAAAATATATTATAAAGGATTTGTATGAAATGTTGTATTATAATATGTAAAAAATTGATATAAAATATATAGCATAACACTGGTGTATGCAATAATTGTATATTTGTAATATTTGAATAATATACTAACTCAATTACATATTGGTATAAGGCGAAACAATGTCAGAAGTCGCATATATTATATTTCGTATTTAGTAATATTTGGTATAATATCTCACAATCAGTTCATCAAACAATTGCTCTAAAGTATATTATTGTGACGTATTTAAAGAAAAAAAATATCAACTATTACATTTGTAGTAAACATAATTTTTCTTTTCAAAAAAAAAAAAAAAAAAAGAGACACTAATTCAATCAACAATTTTTAACTATTATATCTAAGTTTTTTACCGTATATTTTAACTATAATAAATCGGCTCATTTTTTTCATCACTCTAGAGAAATGATTCCCAAAAATTATTATAAAAAGTTAAAATAAAAGAAATTAATCTTCTAAAAAAGAGTAGATAGTTTTTCAAATAAAATATTATTTTGATAATATTTGGCATTTTATTTTATATACAAAAAAAAATGAAATCGAAATATATAATAAAAAGTAAATTACACTTAAAAATTAATATTTAAATACGTATAATGAATGTCAAATCGAAGATCGTAAAAATAAGATTAGTTCAGTATATTTTTTTATAAAATTGAAGTTGAACCAAAAAAGTTATACGACTTTTAAATATTAAGACAAAAAGAAAAACAAAAACAAAAAAAAAAAAAAAAATATGATCGACTCTTAACCAACTTACCTCATATATTTCAGGATTTTCTTATTTTTTTTCTACGCACAAATAAGATAAATATTGATAGATAATTTAAAAAAAATGTGAAAAAAATATATCATCTTAATTGAAAATTCAAACAATCTTCCTCAAAAAAATAAGGAAGATGATTGAAATAAGTGATCGTAAAGCAATATTTTTAACTTATATCTTTTGACTCTAACCAACTTAATTTGAGCAGATAATATCACTTGCAAACACTGATTTTCAGAGCTTATTTGGAACTTAAAGTTCAAAAGTATTTACTCCCTTCGTTCCGTCCTAATTTGCATATTTTTCTTTTTCGACTGTCCCATCCTGGAGAAGTCTTTTCCATTAGCCGCTCACAAAATGAAAAGAATTCTTACAATCTCCACCCTTAAAATCTTTACCCTGAATCTCCACACTTGAAAAAGTCAACTAAAAAGTAAAAAACAATTTTTTCTTAATATACACGTCGGAGCAGGTGTGCAAATTAGGTCGAGACGGAGGAAATATTTTAAGCATTTGCAAGCACCTCTTCCACAGTCGGCCAAAACAACCTTGAGTCGCCCCAAACCCAGCTTTACTGTACTAGTTTTCACCCGAAGGCAGAGTCCACAGTGGCAGGTAAAACTTTCAACTCGGTTTATGAAAATTATAACTCGCATCAAAAGGACGCATCTATTTGTTTAACATATTCTAACTCCAATCAGTTTCCCATTCGCCAGATCACCAATTTGATAAGATACTCATCCTCAAAGACTAATTTATCATTCAAATCCAAGCTCAAATCCTCCTGGCATATATACGAAACTGGGGGACAGGACCAGGAAAGATTTCTCAACATCATTACTCTGAGAATCAAACGAAACAAAACAATGCAATTGCAGAAACCTCCCACCAATATAATATCTAAGATGCAAAACCGCGGTATAATTTATAATCATATGCTTGTATCAGTTACAGAGTCAATTTGAAAGAGTATGAAATTGCACATCCTCCAAGTATAACCTTAATCCGCCATCATAAGATTCGGAAATGGCACCTGCAAGGACCCACATATTAGAAAGCTCCTTATGATCTAATAACTAATTGTCAGAATAAGAGTAATGTTGTAGCTTCCGAATGATATCAATGTATCAACACAAACAGCAGTGGCATTCTTAGAAAGGTTGCAGTCAAGTCGTTATCTAACTTTGGAGATTTTGGCCAGTCCCATAAAATTAGGGGGGGCTGTTAATTGCAGCGATAGGAGTGACATGAAAATTAGAGGTCACTGGTGTGTCTATTATACCAACAGATTAAAAAGACAAAAAAGGAAACTAGGTGAAGCTATGATGGTAAATAAGTTGTCCTTATTCGGACTCCATTCAGTTATGACTTATAGTACGTCATCATATATTCTGAACTCCTGTGATATTAGAAAGAAAAATAACTGAACCCTTTTTTTCTTTTCTTTTTTTCGTTAAAAAAAATTAAAATAAAGATCTCATTCATGTCATATTCTCGAAACAGAAGGTTAAAAGCTGTGAGATTTAACCGCACATGTTAAGAAATAATAGCCTAGATTATTAATGTACTTGGCCTTTAAACGAAACTCAAAACAACAGCGGCTTTGAGCACTATCATCAGGAATATAATAATATAAAGAAGGTAAAAATTCTTTAAATAAATCCTAATAAATACATTGGCAGTAACTAGTTTCCGATATCAAGGATAGTAACAAAATCTTCAAACGTGCCTAAACTCCTATTTAATATCTTAGCAGTAACAGAGTTTTGAAAACCTCATTTAGCTTTAGTAAAGTTTCCATGTTAAGATGCTAAATTCAGTCTTGAATTATTACTCAAATGCTGAAATGAAAGATGAAGCTTCAAGAGATCGTGCCAAGAATTCTTGATAAAATTAAAGAAATGCAATGGAGAAAGGATGTACCCCAGTAAACCGCGACCAGACCATGTTCTAGGAGTTACTGTCAGATTGATTAGACCACCTTGCCTCATTACCACCAAGGAGACTGCTTCGCCTTGTTTTTGTTGTGCTTCAGCAGACAGACGCTGCAACAAATTCTCACCTATTTCCACATTTCCAAATTTCACAATCTGATCCCCAAGTTGTAAACCATCTTCTGCTGCTGGAGAGGCCTCACTGATCTCATCAACCATTGCAAATGGTCTGCTGATACTGAAATCCACATCGATGGCACTGGAAGCACCTCCGGCAATAGTACTGCTGAAAGATGAAGACACACCAACACTTTGCCCTGCAGAATCACATGTGAACTCAGTTAATGCTGTGTCGCAAAATAGTATATGAATCTTCTGATGTTAACAAAAAGACCATGTTTTCATGCATGGCTGCTTAAGTAGCAGCCAAGTTCTTAGTTCATATCCATTGCATAGTAAGCACATGACAGATCCTGAACGTTATTTATTGCATATCACAAACATCGCATATAGATTTGATGAGTCACTAACCTGAATCCTTAACAGATGCAGTTGGTGCAAGTTTGGCAGAGTGTAAAACTTGAATGTTTTGGTTTATTTTCTCGGTGATATCCTTGTGATCATTACGAAGCGCTGTACCAAGAAGAACAAAGCAAAGAAAAGACCAGCTTGTCATTGCAATTTCAGCATCAGTACAGGATGCTTAATATTTCCTTTAACAGGTAACAAACAATAAACAGTCATACATTATGTGGTTTAGATGCCTTATGTACATACATACAACATGAATAAGAGAACCTATAGCAAATAAAGGCGAAAGAGGATTATTCACATATACCAGTGAGCTGGATAGTAGTTAAGGTGTGCCATTCCTAATGCTTAATGGACAAATGTATATGTTGAAATTTCGAAAACAAAGCTAGTGCAACAAGGGTGACGTACTTTGCTCCACCCAGTCGTAGTCCACATTGAGTACATATGTTAATGGAAGCACGCATCATTTTGTATCTACTTTTAGAAAACATTAGTGCTTTTTCTCAGCATAAAGAATGCGTAATTATCTTCTTCCGTACTTCCCTCAACAACACCAGATGATTCATTCCAAGATATCAATGCAGACTAACTTACTTCCAAGTACTGGAAAATTGATGAAGTGGGTGTTTTTACCACAAATAATTTCAAAATAGGACCACCTACTATGTTACGTGAAAATGGTCCAGCTTGACGAACATAGGTGATATCTACAAGCAACCAAGTTCGCCTAAACTCCTTAGCATCTAAGAGTGACATACTTGTCATTCTTAACAAGTGCAAGAGCTTCGTAGTAGTTCAGCAAACCAAATTTCCCACCAAATATCCAAAACAACACTATGGATCTGTGTTTTACTGTCAGAGTCCCTAACGGCATAATTGGTATGATTGAATAGGATAAGGCATGAGTGGATCAGTTTAGGAATGGAATAATGATGGGAAAGAAATGATACATTATTATTATTATTATTATTATTATTATTATTATTATTATTATTATTATTATATTATTATTATGTCATCGATCTATAAATACTACCATTATTTTATTAGTTAATAGTTCATAATTTTATTATTTAATAATAAATAATAATAACTAATACGTATTAATTATTTATAATAATAACTAAAGATGATAATACAGAATCAACAATTAATAATTATTAGTAATAAATTAAATATTATTAACTAATACATTATTTTGTATTAGTAATTAGAGATAATATTACATAATTAACAATGAATATGTATTATTATTAATAATAGTAAAATTAATAATAAAAGGCAATAATAATAATAATATATTATATATAGATGATGATAATAATAACTATTATTAGGAATAATTAATTTATTACTAGTGAGTAATCAAATAATTGTATATAATTGGAAAATACTATTAATAACTAGTAATAATAACACAACAACAACCAAAAAAATAAATAATTATAGTAGCATTAGTAGTAGTAGCAGCAGCAGCATTAATAATTGTATTATATAATATGTTCATTCTAATGGTTCGCAATGACTACAACCATAAGGTGTAAGTGATCCGAGACATTCGCAAGCCACTTGGGATCAACTCGCAAAAATATCAAATTGCCTCAAGATAAACGAGTCGAGCTCGAGCTCAGTGATACTCGGCCCGAAAGGCTTGCAAGTTTAATCGAGGCTGTGCTAAATTACTAGTTTAGCCTTTATAGTTCACATAATTATAAATAATATATCATAATCCTAAGATAAATAAAGTGAAACCCTGAGACCCCAAGTTCATTCCCAGCAACACAGTGTAGTGTAATTAACATTTTTATTTTTAATGATTTTTTAATTTTCTTAAATCTGTTTTATATAAATCAAGTGAGCCGAGTCGATCTCGAGCTCAACAAGATTATACCGGGTCAAGCTCGAATTTAAAAAATAACTCGGTAGAGCTCGAGCAGACCTCAATCCTCGAGCTCGAGCCTGCCAGTACTCGGCTTGACTCGACTTGCTTACAACTTTACCATAAGGGGCGGAGGAACGACTAATCCCATGGATATAGGATAGTGATTCCTTTAGGGATGGTCCCTTCATAAAATCATATGTTTGAATGAATATTGGAGTAGCCATTCATTTCTCACTCCATTCCTTCATAACAATGATATCGTCAGGATTAGAGTAAATACCAATAGTTGGAGCAATTAAGGATTAGAGTGAACACCAATAGTTGGAGCAAGTAGCACGTGTTGACAGAGATTTCATCTCGTCATGAATATACAAGAAAATTATAATTTCTATAGCCACCTTTTATAAGTCAAAAACATCATGAATTTCAGGTCAAACTCCATCCATTAATCTTCATTCAATCAATGTACCTAAACTTTTTAAACATGGTTCCACATTAGTTTGTAATACATCCATGCAAAAACTACACCTCAATATGCATCACACTGATTCAATCTAATAGTGTCAAAGATAACTAGTGAAAGTCCAAAGCGAGCTTAGAAGTGCAACAATGTGCACGATTGAAAACTTTCGTGACATGAAATCTGATGTAATTCAACATCTTGTAAACACCACAAACCAAGTGAAGCCACCATAGAATTAATTCTAATAATCAACACAATACGTCAGTATCAATTTTTTTATAGAAAAAAGTGCAGTTCAGTACATTACCAGCAAGCCTATGCCGGTCTGCTCTGACAGTAGGGATGTCAATATCTGTCCTCGGAAACCCCTGCACAACCTCAAGCCCCCAAGTTCAAAACAAAAGACACTTTCTTCTTCCTTTTTTTACTTTTTAGCATCCGTATCCAATATAGTAGTACACTAACGAATTACGATGTTGAAAACGTTAATTCATTTTGGAAAATAAAGTATAAACCTATAGAGACAGGAGAAAGGAAAGTGAATTGCCTCGGAATCGACGAGGTTGCCGGAGAGACCAGGGCCGCCGGGTTGGCAGAGGCGCTGGATAATGACATTCATCTCCTCCTCCAATCCGCTTCGCTTCTCCATCAGTTTCATTGTCTCTGCTTTCAAATTCGTCGCCACCATCTCCGATTATTCAGTTTCTTCCTATCAACTTTGACAAATTGATTTTACGGTTTCGTAGAAGTCTAGGGTTCACAATTCCAACAGCTCAAAGCAAAATAGTACATTGAGAACTGATGCGATTATCCGGCAGATTGCTTGCGGGGGTGTTCAAAGTTCATAACAATATTATTCGCCTCCCCCTAGGGTTTAGATATCTGCAAGTACTGACTATTAAAAATTTGAAATGGTACTAATATTAAAGGGTAATTCTATTTTGCACCCGTATAATAATATACTTGTACTTTTTACCTGCTATTATAAGAGGTAAGTAATAGGTAATTTTTTATTTATTATTTTTTAACAACTTCAGGGGATAATTGGACTAGGATGTTTTCATTCGGATGTGGCATGGGACATCCTCAACGTATTTCATTTTACACTGAATGGCTCATCTCTCCACATCCGCACCCTATTACCTACCTCACATTTTACAATTTCCAATACACCTTTTACAATTTTCAATACACATCATACCCTACTATACCCTTAAACTAAAATACATTTTTGAATGTTCCGTCCGTGAATGTGTTTCATCGGACGTGGTACATGCCACTACATCCCAGTCCAATTATCCCCTCAATTCAAAGGAGACATAGTAACTGATAATATTTGTTTATTTTCAAATTTTAAATTTTAAATTAACTAAAAAGTCTAGATTTGGTTGATATCAAGTTAACCTAAAAAACTGGATTGATTAATATCTCTCAAATTTTTTGAAATCTGCAGCCCATATTTTAGATACTAAAATCTTAAAATTCAGATATTTGAGAAATACACACACACATATATATATATATATATATATATATATATATATATATATATAAAGTACTTAATGCTTCTTCGTTTTTTGAAACTCTAAAGCTAACTAGTACTCCCTCCGTCCCGGCTTATCTTGCACGGGGGGGTCTGCGCGGATATTAAGAAAAACTGCTTTTTGGGTGGGTGTTGACTTTTCAAAGTTGCTTTATGATTATTTGCTGAAAATTAAGGTGATGATTAAGTCTTGCTAATTTCATCTTACTTTTTCTGCAAACCATACAATTTGAAACCTGCTACTGTTACAAAACTGCTAAATTTAGTAAAAACTGAAAATTACACAATAAGGGTATAAACTGTACGAAGGCTAAAATTTCAGATTAGTAGGGAAATTTTCCCTCCAATTCAGTCCAGCATTTTTCAGATTACAGCAAATTGGTCCAAACTTACAAAAAATTGAAATTCCCTCCTAAATTTAAATCAAACCCAAGCAGCCTATTTATTGAGCATTGAATGTGAAACAACCACATTCAATGCTCAAATTTTATCAGTTACAGCAGCAAAAACTAACACCACAGTAGTATGGTTTGCAACAAAAAAGGTTGGAAGAATTTGTCCCCGTCAGACCGCTCCTTGATTGCTCAGTTTTTGATTGATAACAGCACGAATCGGGTGGTTCATCATGGCAAAATCGGAGAGGCGGCAGCATCATTCGGGGTTAGTCGTCGAACCATTCATAACATATGGGCGGCTACAAGACAACAAATGGCAGCAAATGTTCTTATCAGTTTCAGTACCAAAAGACTGAATAAAGTAGTCGTAAGTAAAGAGCTCGACAAAACCCGGCTGAAGGGTATTCCGTTCAACAATAGGGGCACAATAAGGAGACTTGCATCAGAAATGGAAGTGAGTAAAAGTGTAGTGGGGAGATGGGTAAAAGCTGGAAAAATTAACCCACATACAAATGCGATTAAACCGGCACTCACACAAGTCAATCAGGTACAAAGGCTCAGATTCAGCCTCTCTTCTCTACACTTTGATAGTCTAACAAACAAGATTAAATATTAAAAGGGGCATCATTTAGGCACAAACAGATCAGGCAGCAACACAAACCAGCAGCAGAAGCAAGCATACACTGAACCTAATTAGCCCTATTAACTTGGGCTAACCCAAGTAAATTGCTTAATTAGGACCAGATTACAGTGCCTATCAGCAACAACAAACACAAAAGGGGCATCATTTAGGCACAAACAGATCAGGCAGCAACACAAACCAGCAGCAGAAGCAAGCATACACTGAACCTAATTAGCCCTATTAACTTGGGCTAACCCAAGTAAATTGCTTAATTAGGACCAGATTACAGTGCCTATCAGCAACAACAAACACAAAAGGGGCATCATTTAGGCACAAACAGATCAGGCAGCAACACAAACCAGCAGCAGAAGCAAGCATACACTGAACCTAATTAGCCCTATTAACTTGGGCTAACCCAAGTAAATTGCTTAATTAGGACCAGATTACAGTGCCTATCAGCAACAACAAACACAAAAGGGGCATCATTTAGGCACAAACAGATCAGGCAGCAACACCAAAAAATAAGCATCATATAGGCTCAAAACACTAGCCAACCTCAACATAACGTCAACATGCAAACATCAAGCACCATTAACAGATTCACATAGCCAATAAAGCCAATAAAACCGTAAACCCCAGATCGGGGAACAAACGTCACAAACGAAGGCAAATAGGGGAGAATTTCATGACCTGTCCGAGAATGGGGAACCATAAGATCAGCAAATCCTTGAAATTTTGGCGTTTTTCCCTCGAATCAAGACACGGACTCGTATAAACAGCCGGCGAAGGGATATCGGAGCCAACCTCAACAGATCCGCTTGTGATTTCGGACGAGAATCCCAGATCTGCAACTAGATCTGGATTCTTCGAGCCCGCGGGGACTACTTCAGTCGGAAACTGAGTCTCCTCCACAATAGTATCTTCGGAATCGTAGCAAATTAGAGGAAAATCTGGTGAATCCTCCATTAAAATGTATGGAAAATACTGGAGAATCCTCCGACGTAAGAGTGTACCGAAGAGTCGTCGAAGGGGTGGTGATATGAGGGGGTTTGAGAGACAAATGCGAAGAGGGGATCTTCAGCGGCTAGGATTTTCTGGTGTAGAGGAAGAACACCAAAGGGTGGAGAGAGAACCGAGGCCTAAGAGAGAGAGTCTTGGAATGCATTGAACAGGTTTAATTTGGAAGATGGGTTGGGCTGGTTTTGGGTATAAGGGGTTTGGGTATGGATCAGCAACTTATGGGTTGGGTTAATCACAAAAGTGATTTCTTTAGTTAAAATTAGGATATTTAACTAATTGCTGTTAATGATTTTAGTAATGGCATTTTTGTTATTTTCGTAAGTATGGAGGATATAATCGGGTAAAAAAAGTTTCCTTTTATGGGGTGTGCAAGATAAGGTGGGACGGCCGTTTAAGGAAAGTGTGCAAGATAAGGTGGGACGGAGGGAGTATATGTTTCTCATATAGACGACCTGATATGTACAAGCATTAGTTAATAATCAATTAAAGAAAATTTTAGCATTTAAATTTTACAAATGTTTTAACTTTTCTTTTTTCCTCTTTCATCCTCTTTACTTTTCTTTTTAACTTTTCTTTTTTCCTCTTTCATCCTCTTTACTTTTCTGTGGTACTCAGTCTTGTACCGACTATCACCATCTGTAGACGCAATAGCCATCATAGCCTTCCACCATTCACACTGGGCAAAATCATAACCCGGAAAAAATAAAAGGCAAAGAAAAGATCTAACACATAATAAAATAATACTCCTAACTTTTAACTAAAACTCTCGTTTTGGATCTTTAGTTCTCTACAATTCCAAAAATTGAAGTCAATCGGATTATTTGTGGAAGAAAATACTGAATATTTTAGTTCTTCTATTGATAGACTTTAGGTGGTGGGTATGGAGGAGAATAAAATTATAAACCCAACTTTTTTTAATTAACATTAATAAATTACTAGAAGGCATGCTTGGAGCTAGAAAATGGTTCCTGGATATCAAAATATTGAAGGAAGGAAGATGACGAAGTAGAATTTGGTATTAAGCCGATATTGAAGGATGAAAAATGGCGAAGTAGAATTGAGTATTAAGTCGGTGACAGGCTTGTCCAGTAACCGATTGTCACAAATTACGTATTCAATGGTTATAATTATAAGAAATTAGATCTAATAATCTAAATTTTAAGTGTATTAATATCACAAGTATATCAGAAGAGATCCAATATTAAAATGGGGATTATCATTTGGGCGACGAAAGTACTTTTTGTCTCCAATTCCATCCAAAGTATATGGATTATTCCAAACACAACTTCTGGCTACTTTTAAAATTTCAAGTGTTCGGACATTTTCATTGAAATTATTGAAAATTATTTAAAAAATCATCTAAATTATTTAACAATTATGGAGTTATACTTAAAAATCAGAATAACTATTTGAATATCTAAACAACTTAAAATAATCCAGAAATTATGTTTACCAGTACGAAAATAGTTTAAAAAATCTGAAATAAAATTTTAAAAATATTAAAATTATTTCATAAATAGTTAAAATTATTTGTGAAGTTTGAACATTTTTCTCCAAAAAGTTTATAATTTAAGAAACTTTTATCACTTTTTTAATTACAGAATTCTCTAAAATTGATTTTTATGGTAAAAAACTTAAAACTATATAGAAAATTCTTGAAGTTAATTGTAAAATGTTAGAAATGTCTTAAAAATGAAAAAAAAAATATTAATAATATTTTTCAGAAACTTAAAACTATTTAGGAAAATCTTAAAGTTATCTATAAAATGTTAGAAATGTCATGTGAAAAACTAAAGAAATTCCTAAATCATTATTTAAGAAATTAGAAAATCCTTTAGAAATACTTAAATTACTTTTAACCATAAGTAAAGTACTTTACAAAATTTGAAAAGTGATTTAAAGGGTCGAAGAATAAATCAAGTCGGACCGAGCTACCCAAATTACAATATTTATCCATGGCATTCAATATTACCGCCATCAACTACCCGTGTGTAAATTTGTGTGAATGTTGTGCTGAAAATAAATCATTGTTGTTGTTCAAGAAAATGAATTATTCAAGACTTTAAAATAATTTCCCAGTTTTTCAAAATATTATTTAAATTTTTTAAATATTTTTAGGATTTTTATTTATTTTTAGATTTATTTAGAAATCTTGTAAATTTTGCTTTGGATTTTATGATAATTATTAAAGAGCGATTAAAATATTTTTAGGAGGTTTTTTATAAAATAAGTATTAGATCTTTCAAAAATATGTTCAAGAATTTAAGGGTGAATTTAAGTTTTTTTCAATCTTTTAAATTTTTTTGTTTCACGGATTTTCAAAATAATTTAATGATAATATTTTGAATAATTCAAGATATCATTAGAATTTTTTTTTTTTTTTAATTTGATTCGAGGAAAAAATTTATTCTTAATTTCCAGATATTCAAGAATAAATTAAGACATTTAATTACACTTTTAAAATAATTTTTGTGAATATACCAAAAGCCCCCTTCAAAATTTGAGTTTTGACCTAAAATACTAGCCGAAGGTTACAATCGGGAAAATGTATATACTTTGTGGTGAAATTAGAGGGAAAAAAATGAGACTTTAGATAAAAATTGATAAGACATTCGGACTTTATATTACACTAGTAATATTCCCGTGCGATGCACGAAAGTTTATTTAGAAAGTAATTATTTTAATAAAATTAAATATGATATAATCTAATATTTAAATATGTGATCATTTTATCCTAATAAAATATATATTTTTCAAAATATAGGATAAAATATAAATAAAATTATAAGTAATGTAAACATAAGTTTCTCGCACGTCATATATGAATTTAATATAACTTACTTTATATATATATTTTATAGATTAAGATAAATATTCAATATATAAAAAAAAAATCTTTTTCAAATGATAATGTTTAATTTTTAAAATCCAAACACACATTTAGTGTGTCTGCATCATTCTTCACCTATGTGCATAATAACTTAATTAATTATGAATGTTAAAACAAATATAAATATCTAACAATCAAACTCATATTATTAAATAAAATAAACTGGATAATGTTATAAGAAATTTATTTTTCTTTAATTTTTTTCATTTTACTTTAAATATTTAAATTTATCTAAATAAAGTTTTAAATTCTAAATATAACTATCTCCTTTTAAAAAATCTTATTTGCAAGTTTTAGTACTTTACTTGGTATTTCCGATATACAAAGAATAAAAAATTAACAAAATAAAATTCAAAAGTTATTCAATAGTTGGAATAACAAAATAATTCAATAGTTGGAATAACAAAATAAATCATATGAGTGCTCCAATATTTCTTAATACTTTCATATATATGTTGAATTTTTTTAATTAAATTATACATTTATATTGCAAATAGTAGATTCATCTAAAGATATACATTGGTTAATGCAAAAAGAATTTGCTTAGGTTGCAAAAGGTGAAAAAAAAAAAAAAAAAAAAAAAAAAAAACATAATTGAGATTGGTTAATGTGACCCAGTATTGTTTAGGTTGCAAAGCCAAAAAAACATATATATAGTTCTAGTTGGTTATTTTGCTTATTTAAAAGAAGTTTAGTTGCAACTTGTAAAATATCATAGTATAGGTTGCAAACTGTATTTATTTATAGAAAAATAACATTAATATATCTAAAACATAAAAAATTAATAAAAAAAATCTGAGATTAATTATCATATATAAAGTTATATATATATGAGCAAAAATCATAGTTTTGTTATTTATCAATAAAAATAATTATTATATCAAATAAGCATTAGCAAATTCAATAATTTAATAAGATGATTATAAATCAAATATTTACTTGAGACAATTCATGTCAGATAAAACAAATTGATTAGTTGTGGTTTTAATGAAATAATCAAGTAAAATAATTTGTAAAAGAGAATTATTTGAATGATTTTTAATTGTATTCCAAACTAATACTATATTTTTTTGTACAACCCACAATAAACACTGAAATCTTACTTAAATAATTAACGAACAAATAATATAATATTTTAAATAGAATATCTTATTATTATATATAGGCATTATACATCTTAAGGTCCTTAAAGTATTAATGTTTGTTTTAAATGGTCCTTAAAGTATCATTTTGTTTTAATTGGTCCTTGAAGTTATAAATTTTTAAATCAATTAGTCCCTGAAGTATTTTTTGTTTCAATTGGTCCCTTATGTTTTACAATTATTTCAATTGATCCTTAAACTATTACGAAATTCTATCTTAAGGCCCCCTAAAAGAAAAAAAGATACATAAAATATGTGAAATCGTCGATTTAATTCAAAATAATATTATAACATATCTTTTATTAAATAAATATTGTGTTATTTGTTTATGATACTTTTACCATCAAACGAGGTGAATTATACTATAATAGGATTTGAACAAAAGTTCGAGATTATAATTTCTCAATAATTTTATCCAAACTTTGAGAAATACTTTGTGGTACTTTAATTTAGTGATAATTTAGTTGAGATATTTTGAACTCTATCTATCTTGAATTTAATGTAAAACTGAACATTATTAACGAAAGGACTTTGAAATTTTATGTTTGAAGGTCTTTACAATATTTAAAAAAATTAAAGTTATTTCGTTGATAATGTTCAATTTTACTTTAAATTCAATATAGTTAGAGTTCAAAATATCTGGATCAAATTAGCACGTTTCTAACTAAAATAAAGTAGCACAAAGTATTTTCTCAAAGTTTGGATGAAATTCTTGAAAAAATATAATCTTGGAGTTTTATTCAAATCGATATTTTAGTATAATTCACCTTCGTTTCAGGGGGAAAGCATCATAATGATAAATTACAAAATATTTATTTAATAAAAGATGTGCTACAATATCATTTTTAATTAAATCGGTGATTTCACATATTTTATGTATTTTTTTCTTCTAGGGACCTTAAATATATTTTTGTAATAGTTTAAGGACTAATTGAAATAATTCTAAAACATAAGGGACTAATTAAAATAAAAAATACTTCAGGGGACCAATTGAATAAAAAAACTAGAACTTTAAGGACCAATTAAAACAAAATGATACTTTAAGGACTATTTAAAACAAACATCAATACTTTAAGGACTTCAAGATGTATATTGCCTTATATATATATATCATATGAATGTCAAATCAAACATCGTCAAAAGATGATTAACTTGATATAGTATACATAATAAATAGATCATAAATGAAAAAAAAAAAAGATATTTGCAATTTTAGAAAGTAAAATAAATTTTGATTCTTACCAAATGTGACAATTTACCAATCACATTCTAAAATTTTAGACTGAAAAGTGTTACTTACAGAATTGTCACTACTGTGGCTTATATATATATATAATTGAAATTTCAGTAAAAGTGAAAAACTAAAAAGATTGCCAAATGTAATAAAAGTCATAATTTAGGCTACAAAGAATAAATTTCCTTAGAAGAGTAATTTTAACAAAATACTCGTTATTAATATAAATAGGTAATTAAAAATAATTTCAATACCTTTTTTAATAGATAATTATATATATGCTCAAAGTCATGTTAAGAAGATTTTTTAGCAGATTTGATGATTTAATAAGTTGATTATAAAATAAATATTATTGTTTTTGCCTTTGATTTAATAAAATAGGATTTTCATTATTTAAACAATGGATTTTCTTCCTGACTTAAATAAAAAAAAAATTGAAAATCATGTCAAATAAAATAAATTGATTAGTTGTATTTTTATTAAAAAAAAGTAATTATATTTTTTGTAAATAATTTATTTTACTAACTTTAGTTGCAACTAAAACCAAATTATTATAGTTCAATTCACAATAAACATCACTTATAGCACAGATAATTAACCAACAAACAATTTGTTTATTCAAATTAAATATCTCATTATAATATACATGATATGGATGTCAAATCGAAGATCGTGAGAAGATGAATAATTTGGTATATTATGCATAAAAATCGGATTAAAAATGAAAAAGTTATTTGTATTTTAGAAATGTAAAAGAAAGTTATGAACTTACCAAAAATAAAAAAAAGTTACCAATTATGGTCTAAAATTTTTGGAGGGAAATCAAGAATTACATTAATGCTCTCCATTTTGCTTTTATATATATATAGATTTTGATATTAAGCCATTGAAATAAAAAAATGTAGGTTTAAAAAATAAAATGAGAGTTAGATGATAAGGTGATCATTAATTAGATGAATCTGAATAACCCAAATTTGTAATGGTCTTCTGTCCATTAGGTTATTTGATTATTAACTGAGATTGATTGAATTCGAATCCGATGGCAAACAAAACACATCGAAAAAATTAAACAACATACACTACTTAGAACAAAAACAACAGAAACGTAAGATTTACAGTCAGGTTCTTGTCAACAATGAGCCGCTTGAACCGGAAACGCATGTTGGTTTCCTAATGCATTGCAAATTATCAACTGAAGGCGATAGGTGTTGTTGAGAGTCACTAGACACCACCCTAAATTAGTATCTTCAATATCCATCAAACTCCACCATGTTCATTTTCCCACCACCTCATCATCAAACTTTTACCACGCTTACTTCAGATTGATTCATCATCTCACTGCAAAAACAATCTGAAAGAACTGAAACCCTAGGAGAAAAACGAAGCCCGCCGCCAAACCCTAATACACAAAGCACAATCCTCACACCGTCGAAGAGACAAACTTAAGCAAGGGAACCCAGGACCGTAGCCTGAAGTGAGGGACCAGGAAGGTCGGCAAAATTGCACGTCGGTGCGGTGAGCGTCTCATGCAAGGGAAAACACCCTAACGAAGAGGAGGGGGGACTCTTGTCAAATGAATTGGCACAGTGACATGCCGAATTGATGAATTGATATAGTGACAAACCGGATTCACAAAGGTTGGTGTAACTCGTGTTTGGTTTGTTTATTCTCATTGTTTTAAAGTAATTTTCTAATTTCAGTGTACTTGGTAATCTTGGCAGTCCAAATATCAAATTCAAATATATTTTTTTTTTCTAATTTATTATTTGTTGGCTTTGAAATTTTGAAAAGATTGAGATCTGACCAATTAACTTAAAATCACTCCAACATTTTTCGTATGATTATTATATGTCCTTATATTTGTATCCTCCAATGTTCTTTGTAGTGAGGAATGCAAAAAAAATATAAATATAAATATAAATTTTTGTCCAAACTTTTATTTTGTTAACTTTTTAACGAAACACGAGCACATCATACGATATGCTGGTAAAATTTTCAATAAATATTTATTATTGGTCGAACTATTTATATTGGATTTGTGCTGCAAATAAAAAATATTATTTTTTGTAAAGCAAAGGCTTATAATGTGTTGATGATTGTTTTTAAAATTAAGCCAATTACATAAGTACATGAGGAGTCCATGTTTAGGTCGTCAGTAAAATATCCAGCACAAAGTTCTCTCTCCCTTCCTTTGACAACACCAGACTATCCATTTCTATATCTTGCCAAAAACACAGATATCAGGAAACGGTTACAAGCACGTTAAATGGCCGCCATTAGAGTAGCTTCTTCTTCCCTAACTCGTCTCGCTTCAACTTCATCTTCTTCTTCTTATTACTACCATTCATGTCCCTCCCTTTTCACGAAGTTCCGATACGGAACTGTTTCGGGTATTTCCTTTGCGGTGAGACCCCGTTCTCACAGGAGAGCAAGGCGCTTGGCGCACTCCATTGCGCAGGCCAATCTCGGTTTCACTGAACCGAGAAAGATTCACCCACCGAAGGTACTCCTTTCCTCTGTATTTGTGATTATGATTTGGAATTGACGGATTTTGTTTATGTGGATTATTTCTATGCGCTGGAACTAAAAAACATTTAGATGCTTTTATGTTTAGATTAAATGCGAGCTTATCCATATAGATATAACTTGTTGGTGTTGGTTTCTGTACATCCTATGTTCATGTGGTGATGTTTGTGTTTTGTGTTAATTGATGTTTACAGCATTGGCTTTTTGATAAACCATCCACAATGTGATTTAATTGAATTCATTTTGCAAGTGCTGCCACGGACAAATGCGTTCCTCTGTTCTTTGGACTGAAAATGATTTCATTTGTTTTGTTCTTCCCCAATTGAAGTGTTGGACGGTTCAAGTTATTTTACTGTATCTTGGATTTTGCTTAATTCTGATGTGTTTGCAAATCTCGAATGCATCATATTGTGTTTGGCTTGTTATTTCTTGGTTGTATAAGTTGTTACTTTAATAATTGATATGTTTCCGGAACGACATAAGATCTCATTCGCTGCAAAGGAGATCGACTTGGTAGAATGGAAAGGAGACATACTCGCTGTGGGCGTCACTGAAAAGGATATGGCAATAGATGAGGATTCGAAGTTCAAGAATTTGACATTGCAAAAGCTAGATTTGCAGTTAGGTGGGTTGTTATCTGAAGCCTCATCAGAGGAGGATTTCACTGGCAAGGCTGGACAGTCAACAGTGCTCAGGCTTCCTGGTCTTGGTTCGAAAAGGGTTACTTTGATTGGGCTTGGGGCAGTATCTACACCTGCAGCCTACCGTAGTCTTGGTGAGGCTGTTGCTGCTGCTGCAAAGTCTGCACAGGCCAGTGATGTTGCCATCACACTAGCTTCTCCTGAAGGACTAGCCACAGAACTGAAGCCAAGTACTGCTTCTGCAATCGTATCTGGTATGTGGATTTTGGCATATTTATTCAAAATTGTAACATATTTTTTGCTAACTGTTGTGATCGATATCCTGATTTCAAAATGAACAGGAGCTATATTGGGGACATTTGACGATAACAGGTTCAAGTCAGAATCAAAGAAACCTGCTCTTAAATCAGTTGATATTATTGGTCTTGGTAGTGGACCTGAGATAGAGAAAAAACTCAAATATGCAGAAGATGTTTGTTCGGGGATCATCTTGGGTAAAGAACTTGTAAATGCACCAGCTAACGTACTCACCCCTGGTTTGTCATGTTCTTTGCTTTCTTCTATTTTCTTACCTTTTTCTATATTAACACCCATTGGGGTAGTTATGTTGCTGATGTGTCTTTTTTATGATATGGACTACTTCCTATCTCACTGGTTTTCCGGTTTTCTTGGAATTCAGAAGTACTTGCTGAAGAAGCCACAAGAATTGCATCGGAATTCGCAGATGTTTTTACTGCAAAAATATTGGACGTAGAGCAGTGCAAAGAGTTGAAAATGGGTTCATACTTGGGTGTTGCTGCAGCATCCACCAATCCTCCACGGTTCATCCATTTATGTTACAAACCTCCTAGTGGAGAAGTCAAATCTAAGCTGGCTTTGGTCGGAAAGGGCTTGACCTTTGACTGGTGAATATTTGCCTTCTTGCATTAAAAAAGATATATCTCATATTTTTCATATGTGAAGAAAAAGGAACATCTTTTTCTGCTCACTATCGTAACAAATCTTGATGTTTTTCTTTGCGATCCAGTGGTGGCTACAATATCAAGACAGGACCGGGCTGTATGATTGAGCTCATGAAATTTGATATGGGAGGCTCAGCAGCAGTACTGGGTGCAGCAAAAGCTCTCGGCCAGATCAAGCCTGCCGGAGTAGAGGTGGACCTCTTTTGGCATTTCAAAGCTGCACTGTTTGCCTGACTTGGTTCATTTCCTTGTTTTTCAGTTAAATATTATTCCCTTTGGTTCTTTTATCTCGCAATTTTTCTAATTTTCAGAAGGATTAAGCTACAGTTCAAATGAAAGTTCATAATTGGTTATGCATTTGCAGGTTCACTTCATCGTTGCTGCTTGCGAGAATATGATAAGTGGAGCAGGTATGCGTCCTGGAGACGTCCTCACAGCTTCAAATGGGAAGACAATTGAGGTAATTTATCCTCTTGGTTGTTCGTATAAATGTGCTCTAATTATATTTGAAATTAAATCAAGTGCTATTTTATGCAGAAGAAATGAATATATCATATTAGTAATGTGGAAGAAAGTGTGGAGAAGAAATTTGTTTTCAAGTTATCTAAATAGAACTATAGAAGAAAATATGAATCCATCTAATGAAAATCGATTAGATTGCGTTGCCTCTACTTGATCGGAGTTATCAATATTTGAGATTTTTTCTTAAAACCCAATATTTGCTGGATATGATAATTTCTGGGACAACACTGAATTTATAGTGTTTTACCTCAGAATCGGTAAATTTAATTTATGATTGCAATTACCAAGCAAATGGTAATTCTAGAATCACATATTCACGACACTTATCCCCTGTTATACATGAAACAAGCTGAAGATATATTGGCTATACAGATGACATTTGGGATTTGAATTTCTCATTTAGGTTGTGTCATAGACAATATACTCATGCCTACATTAATTCATCTATATACATAACTTAATGTTAATAATGATATATTAGAATTATAGCCTTCTTTTATTAAATCATAGTACTTAAATATAAAGGAAGAAGAGGATAATTAGAGGACAGAGAATTTATCATTTATATGTATGAGTACATGTTTATATTATGATCTAATTTTGTGGGCTGTCCAACGATCCTATGTTTAAAAAGTGTGTCTAACAACCTTGCTTCATAGTGACTAAATAAATGTATGTTTCAGTGTGAAATGCATGTCCCAAATGAGATTCTGTCATCTGATCATTTTGGCTCACTGCCCGAGAAGTTTGTACAGCACATACTTATAATGTATTTGCACTTAAATAATGTATACCCTAATAAGAAAGGTTCAGCAAAACAAAAATAGTTGACAGATATGCAGCCCTGAAATTGTAGATAGTGGGGGTTGCTAGACAGCCATAGGACCATGAATGTTGTAGACTCTTGCCATTTTTCTCACATTAGCTTATATATTAGCAGTCAACGTGGTCACATTGTGTTGCTTTTGACAATCAATATTGTAGGTAAACAACACTGATGCTGAAGGAAGACTTACACTTGCTGATGCATTGATATATGCTTGTAATCAAGGTGCAGAAAAGGTACGAGGCATTTGTTTCAATTTTAATCCCTTAAACGAGATTGTGTTTGCAAGATATATATATATATATATATATATATATATATATATATATATATATATTTTCCTGAGAATGCATCCTAAAATATTACTGTTCTTCATTGGAGTGTATGTGTTTTGCCCCTTTGAGACAGAATAGTTTCTGGCAAAAGGCTTGGTTACTTGTTTCTTTCCTTGAATTCCTTGGTAAATAATGTGATTTTGTTCACTGGGATATGGGGGCAGTTGGTTTCTTTGTCTCTATTTGTTTCAATTACTCATGCTCTATTGGACTGTTGGGCTGAGCGTTGCTTTAACTGAAAAACAGAACACTTACTCCTTCCATCCCACAAAGATAAGTCTATATAGTTGGTTCCATATAAATTAAGAAATACTAGTAGTTAATTTAGTTAAATTTTAGATTATAACTCTATTTTTCCCTCTATATGTCATTTAATTTTAAAAAACATTTGGTTGATGTGGAGAATTCCAAGACACAAAACATGGAAATGAAAAATTAATTATGTCTTAAATATAGCAAGTGATCTATCTTTGTGGGATGAGCTGAATAACCAAGCCTATTGTTGTGGGATGGAGGGGTGTAAAATTTCTCAGTAATTTTAAAAAAATACTGTTAAATGTGCAGATAGTGGACCTGGCTACACTTACTGGGGCTTGTATAGTAGCTCTTGGACCCTCTATTGCAGGTATAATTTGCAAGTCTTCATTTTATACAAACTAGAGGTATTGTGTTAGAACTTGTAATTTAAATCCTAGAAACCCAAGAATGAATTCTTAGATTACCCTAGTAACCAGCATATACACTGTAAAATTGATATCTTTCAATGTATGTTGAATTGATTCAATGCATCTCTGATTTTCTTTTGACCATTTTAATTATGATTTTGGCTAATTTATTATTAGAAGCAGCCCAAGGATTTTTAGGCTTCTATATATGAATGATTGTAAACCTTTTGAGATATATGAAAAAGTTTGAGTATTGAAAGATATCAATTTTACAGTGTGTATGCTGGTTACTAGGGTAATCTAAGAATTCATTCTTGGGTTTCTAGGATTTAAATTACAAGTTCTAACATATTGCGTGGCTAGGTGGGGTTAGTTATACAAGGTATTCTACTAATTGCTTCATTTGATATGATTTTTTCTTTTTTACAAATTAAACAGGTGTTTTTACACCCAATGATGACCTCGCAGAAGAGGTATTTAAAGCCTCAGAGGTTAGTGGTGAAAAGCTTTGGAGGCTCCCGTTGGAGGACAGTTATTGGGAGTCGATGAAATCGGGAATAGCTGATATGGTGAATACAGGTGGTCGTCAAGGTGGTGCAATCACAGCAGCTCTTTTCCTGAAGCAGGTATTTATTTTATTTTATTTTTCGTTCTCTCTTGCTTTATGGGCCTAAACCTTGTTTTCTACCCTGGAATTTACCATGTAGCCATGGTATTTTATATAACATACATATTTGATGGCTAAAATATAAATACCAAGGTTGAATTCTTGGTCTTGAAGTCTGGTGCCAACCTTATCTTTGATGTAAATGATTACATTATGGTCTTCCTTGACAGTTTGTTGATGAGAAGGTGCAATGGATGCACATCGACATGGCTGGCCCTGTTTGGAATGATAAGAAGAAAAGTGCAACTGGTTTTGGGGTTTCCACACTGGTCGAGTGGGTTCTCAACAATTCTTCTTAATTCCACTTTTCCATGGCTATGATGCTGAATTACAAATCTCAAGCAAAACTGAAGCAGATAGACAATTTTCATCTATTTTACGTTTTGTTAAACATGCTAGCTTTAGGAATGCACTTGTACTAGTGATGTGTAAAAAGTCCCCATTCTTACAAAAATGAAATTTTGCAGCAATGAGCGATGGCCTTTTGGAAGATTTAGCATAAAGTCACAAACTACTCTTTGAATCAATTTTGACTTTTGTTTTACTTTACTCTTACGAAAAACTTTCTTAATCTTCCAAAAAGAAAAATACTGTTTTCTCACTGGAAACCTGCATAAATTAAATATATAAACTCAACAACAGTCCTTAAATCAACTAAGCAACAGAACAATCCCATTCAAAAACATAATCGTCAAAACTACAAGCGTTTTGGCATCAATACACAGCAGCACCTAAGATAGAAGTGATTCAGCATTTCCACAGCTTACATATTTATCCATACAAAAAGAAGGAAGAGGTGCACTGCATTCACAAAAGCCACTTTATTCTTCATGCATCCATTGCCTCTCTTAAATAAGTCGACCAAAGAACTAATCTTCCCCGTCGCTCGAGCAACTTGAAACACCGCAACAGCTGAGTTCCGAACAATGGCAATCATCGGCGTCTCTCACACAGAACGTCAACTTGCAAGGACAAACATCCTAGTCATGTTACACAAAAAGGATGTTGATAATCTATCTACCTGTCTGTGCTTGCAACTTTGTGAAAGCATCTTTTACATGAAATGTTGATAACCATTCTAAATTTTGAACTTTCAACTGCAACTATCAATAGCATATCATTCATACAAGTTACAACGCCTTCCATCAAATCATCATGCACACTCTATGTTAGGTATACACAGCTCTACTTTTACCACCAGTCTTTTGGAGTCACCTCCTCCACGAGGCCAGTATAAGAAAAGGGAAGATCAAGCTTGTAGATTTAGATTTTATAGAACCATCCAACAACAGTCTAGTTTAGCTTAGAAATCTGTTTTTAGATCACAACTTGTAATTTCAAGAAGTACTCATAGCAATTTAAGGAGTACTTCAGGTTTCAAATCTAATCTACCGATATGAAGAGGCCTAACACTACTTCGGAAATCAAGAATCAAAACTCCTCACATGACTACACCAACTTTGCCATTCTTAGATCATTGGCATGTTTAAAGATAAATATTTATCCCGTTTTCCTAGAAAACAATAATCTTAAAATAAGCTTCATATTGACAATCAACTTGAACGTCATAAATAATAAACCTATATCTCAACCCTCGTTCTATTTACTACCCTCTTCCTCTTCACTCCGGCTGTTCTCTTAGCTGCAACACGACCGCCATCACCAAGCCGTACTAGGCTTCCAGGGCAAATTTGAGTGGAGCAAATACCCAAGAGGTCATGAATGCTAACCTTCTTCACAGAACCATCCTCAATATTGAACCAGTAAAATTCCCTATACTGGTGCAAAATAACTTGCTTTTTGGCCTTTAGATAAGCAACAGGCCTCACTCTGCCTAAGTAACCAGCAATATCACGCTGCTTAACTAAAAACAACTTCTCCCATGACTTTCCAACTCCATAATCATTCATCAACCATCCCTCCAACATGCGATCATAATAATTACTCCAAATCAAGCATCCTCCCAACATGCGATCATAATAATCATTCATCACCCATCCCTCCAACATGCGATCATAATAATTACTCCAAATCAAGGTTCAGAACTGGAATTCACCGGGGCTGCGGCAGATGGCGATTATCTTCCGTTTCCAAATCGAAAGCAATTATCCCATCCCGCGATTCCCAGTGCAATGCACCATTCAGAAAGATGCCATTACTGCCGCACTTAAAATACAATCCTTAGGACCTTAGCCATCCTCCAATGACCTAGTTTCATACTGTAAATATGAGTTTGTTGCACAAAATCTTCACCACGTATCAAATTATCGATCCTCATAACTTTGTAGTCATCAGCAGCATCATCATACCCAAGCCCTGAACTCGTGAACTCATGACACGCCCTTGTTAAAGGGTTCCAAATTGCCCAGGTCTTTTTAATGTCATTGCTGGAGAAGAGGATCAGACCGTTGCAGGAGGGCGCCGGCAAATCACGCAATTGAGCCACGCCTCGACCGAACAATTGCTTCATAGGGATTACTTCGATTGATTGCAGGTCTTGATGGGTGAAGTCTAGAGAGTCCAACGCAATTGAGCCACGCCTCGACCGATCAATTGCTTCATAGGGATTACTTCGATTGATTGCAGGTCTTGATGGGTGAAGTCTAGAGAGTCCAATGAAATGAGATAAAGGCGAGTCCCTGATTTGTTTTTAATGAGGAGGGTGTTGGAAGAGAGCTGATTGTTAGTGTAGGATTTGATGAAGGAAGCGTCATCTATGAGGCGGCGCCAGTCCTTACAGACAGCCCTGAAGCGGAAAAGAGAGTCAGCGGGGTAAGCGGAGGAGTATATCACGGAAGAGTTCTGTAGGGATGTCCGACATTTTCGGAGCAGAGTTTTGATAACGGAGATCTTAGCATAAGCAAAACCTTTTCACCCTATATAGATTGTTGGAGGGAATGAAAATTTTACTTATTTATTAAAGGTCATGACAAAAAAAACCATCAAACTTTTTTTATGTATTTTAGCGAATCCTTTTAGTTTTATCAATTTATGCACAATATTATAAAATAGTTGTTATTTTGGTCAAATCCAAGGAAAATCGTCTAAAGTGAGTGTCGCATGGATTACATCCTATCTTATCTTACTTAATATAAAAACAAAATCGTCCCAAAATAGCAACTTCAGTTTTTTCCAGCCCAAACCAATTGCTTTTTCTAGAAATACACGATTTGTTACCACGTATGTTGATTTCTAGCAATATGAAAACGCGTTTCCTGTGATGATGGCCTTAAATTCGCAAGATTGGCTATGATAAGGAGCGTATATAAAGTATAAACCCCATAGTTAGATCACATAAAATGTGGTAAAAAATCGTCATTAATTGCAGGCGTGTGTATACCCAAAGCGTTAAACATGGAAAAGATTGCAATAGGTCTCAAATTTCAAAGCGCACCATTTAGCTGGCCATTCAAATCCCAAAAATATGGAAAGAATCGTAAATGTAAATGCCAAACATACTAAAAATAATTCAGTTTTTACATTTACAGGATGAAATTTAGCTGGTCATTCAAATCCCGAAAATATGGAAAGAATCGTAAATGTAAATGCCAACATACTAAAAATAATTCAGTTTTTACATTTACAGGATGAATTATAAGGGGTTTCGTAATTTCAAGGTTGATGGGGTGTAATTGGTGCCAATTAATATCCGAAAATGACTCCAATTCTTCAACATATTCCTGCCATAATTATTCATAAACAAAAGATTAAGCATGATATATGATACGATCCTGACGATAATTCAAATTGAGAAAGAGAATTACAATTTTTTTCCTTTTTCACTAGATTGTATTTTGTTCTTCCTCTATGCAACCCTCACTTTCGATGTTGCACTGAAACAACCCCAACAGGTTCAGAAGCAATAATCTCGGAGGAATGGTTTTGGTTTTTTTTTTTTTTTTTTTCGAATTGCAAGGTAATTCTAGTCCTACGTGCTCTCTCCGCTTGATGTATTAAATATAATATGCGTCAAGGTTTTAAATGTTAAATGTTACTTCCAATGTAATTCTTTTGGTATTAAGGAGTTGGAAACTACATTTTGCCTAGATGTGAATCCTAATAGTACCCCATACTTAACCTTGAGGTAAGAGGCGGTGAGTGGGGACACATAACTTCAAGCGGGACTGGAAGATAATGAGTGTTGAGTGTTGAGTTTCTTGTATGTAAAGGTAAATACAATTTGGTCCACAGGAATATGAATTTTCTGTTATTCCGTTCATGGTTGTAGCCAACATTTCAACAAAATTATTGTCAATTCTTTTGAATTTAATGTAGCATGATGCTGTCTTTTGTTTGAATTAGGGAAAATTTTGAGAGTGTCATGTGCATTCTTTTAAGTTAATTTTGAATTTTAGTTGAAGTATATTGTCGTTTAAGTAATTTGTCTTACATCAGCATAACAAAGTTTGAGTCTAGGCTATTTCTTTGAGTCCATGTAGATTATATAAGTTTACATAATTGGAATGGAAGTTGGGGGTGTTCTTGCCTTAGTCCACAATGCATTGATAAGTATGAAAAGTGCAAAAGGTTGGTGTTTCTTATGAGCAACAAGTCCATGTTGTATATGCAAGAGGTTGACCGACGTGCTTCTATCATTTTTCTGTTAAAAAGTCATCTACTTTTTCATGATTATTTTGTTATTCTTTCATCCTGGCCGTATTTCAGATGATTCCTTGAGCATTTTAGGAGTTTATAGGAAAAGCCAACAATAATACAACATAAGGTTATAAGATTAAAACTATAGTATTAGGGGGTGTTTGGCTAAACTTATTCAAAACATCTTATAAATTCTAACATCTTATAAGATGGACAATAATAAATAAAGAGAAGATACATAATTCACAATTCCAATATAATTGAATAAGATTGAGAAAATAAATGTTTTCTGGACGATTATTTTTATATAAAATCTTTTATTAGTTTAGTTCATCAATTTTTTATGCCTATTAAGATATAAATCCAAATCAACTTTATTTATATAAATGAGCTCATTATATGAAATATTGAAGATTATTGGATATAAATTTGAAAGTTTTGAGTTCATTTATATCTATTAAATTTCTTAATCCAAATTCAACTCTATTTATATCAATGAGCTTATCATATGGACTATGCATATTCAGTTCATCCTAAATAAAAATGTATTTTCTATATCTTTCTTGAAATTTATTCCTAATAGGGGGTAAAAATGTATTTTCTATATCTTTCTTAAAATTTATTTCTAATAGAGGGTATATTTTGTAGGTAAATTAATAAAATATTTTATATAAGAATAATCCTCAACAAATCTTTTCTTTCTCAATCCTATTATTGGATTATAGATTATGTATCTTCTCCTTATTTATTATTATGAATCAATGTAATCTAAAATTTATGATAATTTAATATAAAGATTTTGGTGTAATTTAATATGAAGATTTTGGTAGGGATGAGAGAAGCAAAATAAACAGGTAAAATAATTTTGAACAAAAAAATCTGACATATTAGAAAAAGTTAATTTTCTAGAATAAAATACGAAGAAGAAATTCGTGGAAAAAATAAAACATATATGTAGCGATTTGTTATTAGTGGGTGAGTGTGAGCGGGTGGAAACCCAATAATAAAATTATTTTGGGAAGAAAAGAATGCATAGTGAAATCGATTTTCAGAGTAAGATGTAAGGAATGACTAAAAAATATATATAGCGTGTTTTAGCTGGTGTGAGGGTGATGTGGCAGAACATATCAACAGGGGGCTCTATAAGAAAACTCACCGATGAGTTCTATTATTGTATGTATATATATATAAATACCATAACCGGAATTAAAAAAAAAAAAAAAGAAGGAAATACATTGATGTCGCCCCTGCCAGGGCGACTTTAGGCAGTATTATACTGGCAGGGCGAGATCACTATTCACCACCAAAAAAAAAAATTAGATCTCGCCTAATAAAATTTAGAATTCGCCTCTGCAAGGGCTACATTGAACAGATGGTGTCAGATTTAAGTGAACTCGCCTGTGGCACAGACGAGTTCACTTAAACTGATAAATAGAAAAAAAACGCACGTATAATATTAATTAAGCGTGAACAGTACTGCATTTAATTAAATTTACCATTACAATCCATATCTCTCTCTTAACTAACTAGGTATTTTGTTGTTTAGTTAAAAAACACAAATAATTGATGGTTTAGCTATTTCTTTTATCATTTATCTCTATTTGTCCTTATGTCAATCCTAAAATATTTTTTACTTTTCAACCTTCTACTCATATTTGATTAAATCAAATCTTATCACTATAAAATTTATGAATTATATTTGACAATATATTTATTTTTTAATGCTTCTGCTTATTTTTTAAACATTATTTATTTTAAAATGGATGAAGAATTTAAAAGGTATGCATTACAGGATTGCCTAAAATGGCAAAACCTTGAAAAGAGTTTGGAATTTTTTGGGTGCTAAGTATCTAAGCCTTTATTGAATTATAAATCTATGAGGTTAAAAAGCCCCAATTTTTTCAGAAATACGCATTTAATTAATGGCTTAACTTTGTGTTTCCATTTCTCGGCAATGTCATGCCTGAGCACTTAGGATTTTCCTTCCCAATTATGACATCTTAATGGTGTTTCATGTATAAAATTATGTCATTTAAGAAGTTGACAAGAATTATATAAGTTAACAAATTTGGATAAAAACAATGTAGTTTTATATGTAGGACACTATTTAGAGGGTGTTTGACTAAGTTTATTTTCAACATCTTATAAATTGTTTCAAGAGCTTATAAGATGTAATTTAAGAAGCTTATAAATTAACAAAGTGTTTGGATAAAAGAGCTTATAAGCTTCTCAATGAATATAGTGATTTGGCTATAAATTTGGGGTCTAATTTAAAAGTTAATATTAAATACATATTTTGATTAGTGTGTAAAATGCGTGTAGTGTGTGAAATATGTGTAGTATGTGAAGTATGTGAAATGTTTGTGAATTGTGTGTAGTGTGTGTAAGTGTGATTTGTGTGTGAAATTTAAATATAAGTATTAAAATCTTAAAAAATAAGATGGAAATAAGATGGGATATGACAACTTATTTTTTTTAGATCTTATAAGATCTTAGAACTTATTTTTGTGTCTTATAATAAGCTTCTAAATATATATATATTTTTTTACCGAATACCTTACGAGAATTTATAAACTCCTAAATATCTTATAAAATGTTTTTAGGGACTTATAAACTCAAGCCAGACACCCTCTTAGTCATCGTAACTGCGTCAATGGATTCGAAATGAGATAAAAGCATTAGAGAAGTTGGAGATATCACAAACCACATTTAAGACACCCATCTAAGAAATCCATCAACGGTTTAAAGAAAGGTACAAGATCATTACTTTAAGAAATAAAGGTTTAAAAGCTTAAAATATCCCTATCCCTAATACATAAGATAAAAGAATAATAATTCCGTGGATCAATAACAAAAATTCAATTTGTACTATTCACTTTTTAATACTTTAAGACTTAATTTTTTTTTTTATCGATTACAACCTATACTTTACGTTTTTCAACTTTCGACAATATTTTTCGACGAGAAAATTTAAAAATTATTAAAAATCATTAAATTATTTTAAAAAAGACTAAAAATATTTCTAAAACTATAAAAATTCATTTAAAATATCTTAAAATTAATTTGAAATGATGGGATTATTTTTCAAAAATTCAATTTTATTTAGAAAAATAAAAAAAATGATAAAAAAAATAGAATTTAAATCTGAAGATAATTTAACTTTCTCGCTAGAAAATTAAAAGAATTATTAAAAATTACAAAAGTATATTAAAAAATCTGAAATTATTGCTAAAATATTTAAAATATCTTAAAATTAACTTGAAATTGTGAAATTATTTTTAAAATTTTCAATTTTATCTAATAAATTTGAAATAATTTATAATTTAACTAATTTTTATAACCTAGACAATAGCTAATCATACTAATTGAAATTATTCTAGGTTGTGTAAAGTAGTTTGATTAGTTTTTTTTCATAATGCATTATAATTTTTTCAAAAGTTATTGGTGAAGCTATTATAATTCTTCAACCTCAATACACAAATTTCAAACGCACTATAAAATAATAAATTTAAACAAACAACTATATGAATTAAATAGTAGAATTTTTACTTTTAAAAAAATTATTTGATATTTTTTTTTTTGTAGCTCAAACTTATATAAGAAATTAACCCACTATCTATTAAATATTTGATACGTATAACGAAATTTATGCAAATTATTCAACACATTAATAATTGTATTCCATGTTTTGGAAACAGAAGACCTCACAATTATGTTCTAAACTTTTAAATAGGTCTTTATTTTTATTTAGTTCAAAGACAAAACCCTAGAATAAAAGCCGTGTATACAAACACACACAAACACATATATATATACACACATATATATATATATATTATATATATGAAACCCAAAAACTAATTAAACTAATTTACACAACCTGAAAATTATGAATTATAAATGAATTTTAGTTTTAGAAATAATTTTGTAACTTTTAATTTTTTTTAAAAAAAATTTCTAGCCAGAAAATCAAATTATTTTTAAATTTAAATTTATTATTTTTTTATAATTTTTTTAAAAATAAAATTGAAAATTTTAAAAATAGTTCCACCATTTCAAATTAATTTTAAGGTATTTTAAATGTATTTTTATAGTTTTAGAAATAATTTCATAATTTTTAAAATAATCTTCTATTTTTTAATAATTTTTAATTTTTTCGCTGGAAAATATTGCCGGAAGTTGAAAAACGTAAAGTACAGGTTGCAATCGGTAAAGAGAAAAATTTAGATTTTAAAGTGTCAAAACGCGAATAGTACATGTTGAATTCTGTTTTTTACCCTAATTTGGTTGATGCATCGTCATAGGTGTAACGATTGATCAGCGAGTTGCACATGAGTGAACGCCTTTTCATTAATTAAGCCATAGAAAATTTAAAATGTTGAAGATAAAAATTTGAGAAAAGGAAAAAAGTATGACTTGTTTTCATTCGTTGATAGATCACTCCCACGCCCTCCTCCTAATGTCACCATTAGTGACAAAGCCGACACTAACCGTTGTATCTATATTGGATCCGTTGGGATCAATTGAATTTGAGTGATATCATTGGCTCCATCACGCCCACTCTAATCCCATTCAACCATGTTTCATGTAGAATAGAGCACTTTTGCGCCCATCTATGGCAAGTCATCCAGGGGCCGTATTCTTGCGCTCAAGAATAAGATTCACATCACCCATTCGGCCATTCTATCACTAAGTTTATGCTTGGTGTCGTCAATGAGTTATCTATTATTGGTGTTGCCACTGATCCAGAGGACCTTGTCCTCAAAGTCCTTAATGGCCTCGATTACTCCTACAAAGAGTCGGGGAATGTCATCCAAGTCCCCGACATTTGACGAACTTCATGAGAAATTATTGAGTACTGAGTCTCAACTTGCAATGCTATAGTCGTCTACTGTTGCCCCACCGGCCACGGCCTTCTCTGTTGCCTCCTCATATCGACACACACAATCGGGCTCCTCGCGCTCTCCGCAGCACTAGCACACACACGCTTTCAGAGATCGAGTGGATTCCTGTAGTAGGACGACTTCTAACACGGGTGTATATTTATTTATTATTATTAAATAATTATACAAATTATTTTATCTAATGTACATATGCTAACTGTGTAACACATGGATGAATTATTAGTGTGTGTGTGTATATATATACACTCCACAATTATCCTTATTGTGAACTTATCAACTAATTCTAGAGTTCTATATAATTGGTTACATGCAGGGTCGATCCTATCAAATTAATGGCCTGAGCCGAGATACAAAAAATGAGCCCCTAATTATCTTTATCATGAAATTTAAAATAAATATGAATAAATTAAATAAAAAATTATATTATAAAAAACTACTACCATATTAAATTCAACCCGCCACGCTATAAAAAAAGCTCCAAATTAAGAAAAAAAAAAAAAAAAAAAAAAGTAAGCCCAAAAAACAAACACTAAATAAACTTAGGCAAAATAAGAGGAGATAAAAACGTCAAATAGGAGGATCGAGCATGCACTCGCAAGAGAAAATTGCGCTACTTTATAACTACGCCGTCCACACCACAACAACAAAGTTGTCTAGATATAATAACTAATAATATAAAAAAATTGGGGTCCCTAAAATTATCGTCTCTTTCGGAACCTAAGGCGACCGCATCTTTGACCTCAAAAAAGGCGAGGCCTTGTTTACAGGTGATAGAGTGGTTTCTCAAGAACTCTTCTTAAATCCAGTTTTCATGCCTGAGTTGTACTAATCTGAAGAAAATTTAAAGTAGATTAACAATTTTATTTTATATTTTGTTAAACATGCTAGCTTGCAGTAAAAACTTATACTCTCTTCGTTCCATATTAATTGACGTTTTAGAATAAAAGGGAAGAATTAAGGATTAAATATTTGACAGATGTATCCTTAGTTAAAGATTTGATCAGATCAAATTATCTCTGATAGATTAAAAAATAGAGATATTTTTAGGATTTAGTCCAAGGAGAAAATTGGTAAAATTGGTGAAAAATTTGTAAAACGTCAATTAATTGAAAAAAGAAAGAACATCTTAAAACGTCAATTAATATGGAACGGAGGGAGTACTAATGATCTGTAAAAAGTCCCCATTCTTTTTGTAAAAGTATTATGCAGCAACGAGCAATAAGCTTTCGGCAGATTTAGGGGAGGGGTTTGCAAACAATTGTGCTTTTAGAAAAGTGATTTAAATTGATTTTGTGGTAAAATCAGAATTTGGTATGTTTGGAGAAAAAGTGATTCTAAACAAATAAAAAATAATTTCATTTGTTTGTAAAAAAAGTCAAAAGCACAAAAAAAAAGGATTTTGGGGATTCACAAAATCGATTCTAGGAAGTGATTATAGTGATGAAATAGGAGTTTGCAAACACTCTTTTAAATTAAAATACTTTTCAAAAATAATTTTAATGTTGATAATGAGTTTGCAAACACCAGTCTTAGCATATAATTACGGACTACTCTTTCAATCAATATCAACTTTTCTTTTACTTAATGCAAAGTTTCGTCTTCCAAAAGGAGAAATATTGTTTTCTAACTCACTGAAAACCTGCATAAAATTAAATAAAAAACTCAACAACGGCACTTAAGTCCACAAAGCAATAAACATTGGTCAACATTACATATCCCATTCAAAACGAAATCGTCAAAACTACAAAAGTTTTGACATCAAAATGTATGGAACTCCTAATAATTTACCACCAAACCACAAAGCCCTTTTCAGTTATTCACTATATAAGATCGCACTCTGCATTATTACAATAAATATTTTAAATTATAAGTATCTAAATAAAATATTTAATATTTAATTACTATTAAAATATTATGTTTACTTAATATACATTTCTTTTATCATAAGATCTGTAATGCAGTTACTATTAAAGATGATAATGTTTCGTTTAACCCTTGATTATTTAATTATGTAAAGTAGTGTGATTTCTAGATTGCAAGAACCAAACAATATGGAAGTATAAGGAATAGTAATATTGATTGTGCCAATGATCCCAAATCCATTCCCGCTACTCTCGTCTTTTTTGATTTGGAGAAGCTAGAGTGTGTGATTATATTATTATGATACCTTTCTTTCTGCGAGGAGGTGGGCCTGAATTGGCATCGGAGAGATAACCGAGGGATATGTGATGGTGAGTGTATGATTCGGCGATGGGAGGGACTCGTGAAGAAGTTGGAGAAGACGATGATGAGCAGTCGAAGCTGAAGCTTTTCTTGATGGGAATGGAAGGAGAGGAGGATGAGGACGAGGACAACGAGGTGTCGAGCTGTACGCCGAATAGTCTGACTACATGGCCTTTGTAAGTGTTGCAAGTTCTTGAATTATAGCCTATGTTCCCACAATGTGAACACTTTCTCCCCATTTGGAGACAACCTTATTAGACTAGACACACCTGCATGTACTCACTGTTTTTGTGTGAGTTTGTGAGAGGGAGAGGGGGGACTATTGACAAGAAAATATGATGGATGAAATCAAACATTGGTCATATTACATCCCATTCAAAAACAACATACAGCAGTACCTAGGATAGAAGTGATTAGGCATTTCCATATTTTATCCATACAAAAAGAAGGGAGAGGTGTGCCACTGCATTAACAAAAGACACTTTCTTCTTCATGCATCCATTGCCTCTCTTATATAAGTCGACCAAAGAATTAATCTTCCCCCTCACTCGAGCAATTTAAATCTGCACTACAACAGCTGAGATCCGAACAGTACATATCATCGACGCCTCACACAGAACGTCAACCTACAAGGATAAATATCCTAGTCATGTTAGACACAAAAAAGGATGTTGATAATCTATCTACCTGTGTGTGCTTGCAACTTTCCGAAAGCATCTTAACATGAGATGTTGAGACTTCCCAATGCAATTATTAATAGCATATCATTCAGGCATCTCCTTCGGTCAAAGCAGTATAGTCCACTCTATTTTAGGTATACACAGTTCTACTTTTCACCAGCAGTCTTTAACGGTTACCTCCTCAACTCCACCCTTTTGTGCGAGAGAATTCTCGAGACTGTTGTATCATTTTTACCGGGTAGAAGTAAGTAGAATTTATAATGACAAGATAAACTTTGATCCCATGCCAGCCAAAACACAAGGAGAATTTAATTAAAAGCAAACTAGTTATGTTTCTTATCAATGAGGCAAGTATAAAGGAAAAGGGAAATGTCAAGCTTGTAGATTTAGACTTCATTGGACAATCCAACAACAGTTAGTTTAGCTTAGAATTATGTTGTTAGATCACAGCTAGCTTGTAATTACAAGACTACAAATAGCAGTTTATGGAAATTGAGGTTTCAAATCTCATCTTACTGATGTGAAGAGCGACCTCTGCTTAGGAAAATCTCGTCTAAAAATTAGCCAAATATTTGCTGTCAACAACAATCAATACTCTTCAGATGTCTATACTGAATTTCTCATTCTTAAAATGACTTATATTACAGATAGACAAGTAATTCTGTTTTGCTAGAGAAACATAATATTAAATCAGGCTCATATAAAAATTAATCATCTTTAATGAACATCATATATAAGAAAGGCAGCCAGAGTATTATACCTTATCTCAACCTTCTTCCTCTTTGCTCCTGTTGTTCTATTAGCTGCAACACTTGCCGATAAAATATCACAGCGACCATGAACGCTAGTCTGCTTTACTGAACCATCCTCAACATTGAAACAGTAAAATCCCCTACGATGCTGCAAAATAACTTGTCTTTTGGCCTTTAGATAAGCAACAGGCTTCACATTGCTTAAGGAACCAACACCAATATCAGGCGTCTTAAGTGAAAACAACTTCTTCCACGACTCTCCAACACCATAATCAGCCATCACCCATACATCAAATTCCTCCAATGTGTCAAGGTCAAGATAATAGTAACTCAAAATCAAGGAGCCTCCCAACACATTTAAATGTGTTATGAATGCAGAGCTGTTTACTGGGGGCTGCGGCAGATGCCGATAATCTTCAGCTCCCAAATCGAATGCGATTATCCAATCCTGTGCTCTCCAGTGCAATGCGCCATTCAAATAAACCCCACAGCCACCCCAACTAAGATCGTAGGGACAATCCTTAGTCATCCTCCAATGACCTAGTAAAGAGAATGGTGATAGAAACATAGAGCAGAAGACATGCTAATATTCATTGGATAATTGTAACTTCATTGACTGCATGTTCTGGTTCTACAAGCTATCACTATTTATAGCAATCTATAACCCTAGTTGAGGAAAGCTAATAACAGAAACCCTAGCTACGTGTCTCTTCACCATTTGCCAACGGATGGACTGCAGAATTCTTTGCTACTGTTTTATCAAACCCATGAGATCCAATCAGCTGCGACGCGCTCACATTTGCATGGACCACATGCACGTCCTTTTCATTTTCCTTTTCATGCCCCCTCAATTCGAGCCCGGATTTCGGAATTATAGTCAACATGTTCCTAATCCGGCTGAAGAATTGCCCGCTCAACGGCTTTGTCATCCCGTCTGCTATCTGATCCATGGAGGGAATATGATGTACACTAACTTGCTTTCCGGCGACTTTGTCTCGGACGAAATGTAAATCCAGCTCAAAATGTTTTGTTCTTGAATGAAGTACTGGGTTTGACGAAAGGGATATTGCTCCGGAATTATCCACCCAAATAGGAGTAGCAACAGATTGGGTCAACTTCAGCTCTGACAATAAGTTTCTGATCCAAACAACCTCACACACTGCATTTGCCAAACTCCTATATTCAGCTTCCGTGGAGGATCTTGACACAACTTGCTGCTTCTTCGAACTCCAAGAAACCAAGCATTTTCCCAAGTAAACACAGTAGCCGGAGACGGATTTCCGGTCGTCAAGATCCGTGGCCCAGTCCGAATCACAATAAGCTGTGACAAGGAGCTTATCCGAGGCTCTGAAATGTAACCCATAATCCATGGTCCCGTTGAGATACCTTAAGATTCGCTTAACTGCCTTCCAATGTGTATCCAACGGTGATTGCATGTATTGACTAACTTTGTTGACGCTGAATGCGATGTCGGGCCTGGTTAGTGTGGCATATTGAAGAGCTCCAACTATTGATCTATATCCCTTCGCGTCCATAATGGGATTGCCTTGGAACTTCGATAAACCTGGTTTGGTTATCATGGGAGTGCCAATAGCTTTGGCTTCAATCATCTTGGCTCTCATCAGAATCTCTTGAACATATTTTCTTTGGGAAAGGTGGAGCCCCTGATTCGTGTAATTTACTTCCATACCCAGGAAGTAGCTCAAGTTACCAAGATCTTTCAGCGAAAAATTTCTTCTCAATTGATCAACGAACCATCGGATTTCTTCACTATTGTCTCCAGTGACAATGATGTCATCCACATAGGCAAGAACGAAAATCGTGGAACCTGGTTTATGTCTGAAAAATAGAGAAGAATCTGCTTTCGATTGTGAAAAACCAAGGTCAACAAGAGTATTTCCAAACTTCATGCTCCAAGATCTAGAAGCTTGCTTTAAGCCATAAATTGATTTTTCAAGCTTGCAAACAAGATTCTTACCCTTTTCAAATCCGGGTGGTTGTTGCATGTATATGACCGCGTCGATGTCACCGTTAAGGAAAGCGTTATCGACATCTAGCTGCTTGATGACCCAATGACGTGAAACAGCTATGGAGAGGATGCATCTGATCGTAGCAGGTTTAACTACGGAACTGAAAGTGTCAAAGTAGTCAAATCCGGGTATTTGACTATACCCTTTTGCTACGAGTCTAGCCTTGTATCTTGCTATCGTTCCATCTGAATGTTTCTTTAATTTGTAGACCCACTTGCATCCTATTGTTTCTCTCCCGGTCGGCAATGTGGTAAGGCTCCAAGTTTTGTTTCTCATAAGAGCATTATACTCATCCTCCATAGCATTTTTCCAATGGTCATCTTTCAAGGCTTGGAGATAGCATTTTGGTTCTTCCTCCTCATTCTTGAGCTCAGTCCAATATGTCTTCGGCTTAAAAATCCCCGCCTTGGATCTTGTTAGCATATGATGCCCCCTTGGATTGAGCTCGGGACCTGCATCATCAAGAGATTGATCAAGTGCAACATTGGATATTTGCTCAGAAGTGGTCCTATCCTCATTTGGCGTACCCATAGTAACATCATCATTGTGGATAGGTGGATGATGTGGGGATGTAAGAGGAGGGCTAGGTGATGATGTGGGGGAGTGTGAAATTTCATGCGGCAAAGAGTGTAGAGGGAGGGGAATCAGGTTGTGTGGGGGGATAGGAGGTGGTATGATGGGATTAGAGTGATTCTGAGGAGGTTTGGATTCGGCAGTGGTTGGACAATGATATGGGAAATGGGTTTCATTGAACAATACATGCCTTGTTATTATGACCTTTCTTCTTTTGGGCAAGAAAATTTTGTAACCCTTATGATGATGACAGTATCCGAGAAATACTCCAGCTTCACTACGATATTGTAACTTATGTTTATTATATGGACGTAATAATGGAAAGGCTTGACAGCTAAAAATTTTAAAATCGGAATAAGAAGGCATATGACCTGTGAGCTGTTTGAAGGGAATCTGGTACTTGAGAGCTTTGGACGGAAGCCTATTGATAAGGTGTACAGCAGTGAGGAAAGCACTATCCCAATGAATCGTGGGAACATGGGAATGAGCTAAAAGGGACAAACCAACCTCGACGATATGTCGATGCTTTCTTTCGGCTAGTCCATTTTGTTCGGGAGTGTAAGGGCAAGATAATCGATGAACGATACCGGATGTTTGGAAAAGATTTAGAAGCGGTTTATATTCTGTGCCACCATCACTTTGGACTTGCCTTATTTTTCTGTTGTATTGGGTTTCCACCAGATTTTTAAAGTGAGTGAAAGCAATAACAGTATCAGATTTTTGCTTAAGGAGGTAGAGCCATGTGAAGCGGGTAGAGTGGTCGATGAAGCTAACGTAGTAGCTAAAACCATTGAAGGACTTAATAGGTGAAGGTCCCCACAAGTCAGTATGTATGAGTTCCAAAATATCATAATCATGAGTGTATGAAGTGGGAAAAGGCAACTTATGCATTTTTGATAGAGGACAAGTGGGACAAAAGACTTCTTCTTCATTAGACTGAAAAGAAATATTACATAGCTGAAGTGCTTTTCTTACAATATCAAAAGACGGATGACCTAATCTAGAGTGCCAAAGGCCTAGGCTATCCTTATTCTTCAAGGCTGCAGTATAAGCTGTTGGATGCTTCTTGGAATCGAAGGACTGAACAGATTTGCGTGGATGATTTTGCTTGGTTAAGGCAAAAGAGTAGAGACCGTTTTTAACATTCCCCTTGAGTAGTACTTCCCCGGTTGACTGATCCTTCACCAAACAGAACAAGGGATGAAATTCAAAAAAGACAGAATTGTCTTTTGCAAATTGTGACACACTCAGAAGATTTTTTGTAATTTGAGGAACATGTAGGAGATTTTTTAAGAGAAAAGAATGAGAAGGATTAGGCAATGATGATTTAACTACGGATGTACCAAAATGAGAAATAGGCAAACCTGATCCATTTCCAACTTGCACTTTTTCATTCCCCTGATACTCGGAAGGCATCCCCAGATTGTTGAAGTCATATGTGAGATGATTAGTAGCTCCAGAATCCGGGTACCAATCATGTTCATTGAAGTAGTCGTTACTGCCCATAGATGCAACATTTGCTGCAGGATTCCTTCCTCCATTACCATGCCCTCTAGATTGCTGTTGTGCCTGCATACAAGGATGGTCGGGGTTGTCTTTGTAGAAGCACTGTGCTGTGTTATGGTTGTCACGATTACAGTAGGTACACCATTTTTTATAGTTGGTGTACCTTCCTCCTCTTCCTCTATAGTTGGTCCTTCCACCATTTCTCCCAGCAGGCGACCTACCACCTCTGTTGGATGGTGCCTTTCCTTTCCAAGGCTGTGAGTTTCCTCCCTTGCCTTGTGTGGCTACATTGGCTGTGGGCAAAGATCCATCAGAATTAATCTGCAATCCCTCTAAACTTTCGATTCGACTTTCGAAACTGAGCAACAGCGAATACACCTCTCTCAGCGTGCATCCTCCCACCTTGGCCGAGACGGACACCATTATAGGATTGTAATCAGCACCGAGTCCACTCAAAATATATAACACATGGTCTGTATCCGAGACCTTGTGACCAGCAGCAGTTAAGGCATCGCAACACGCCTTGATTTTGTTTAAATATTCCCGCATGCCCATGGTTCCTTTCTTAATATTCTGAAGCTGCAGCTTATATTGCATAATTTTAGCAACAGATTGGCTGGTGAAGCTGGACGTAAGAGCTTCCCAGATCTCCTTCGCCGTTTCCAATCCCACGGTCGTGACCAGGAGCTCTTCAGATAGGGACGACAGCAGCCAAGACACCAGCAGTTGGTCCTGTCTGACCCAAGCAGCAGCAATTTGTTCTTGATTTGGTTCGGAGGTGGCCGTTCCTTCTGTAGTCGGCTCTGGAGGCGTCGTTTCACCGGTAAGATAACCTTCGAGTCCATATCCTCTTGCTGCAGCCAATATTTGTTGCTTCCAAATCAGAAAATTTGACTCTCCAAGTTTTGTTGTTATCAGCTGGGCTTGTGGGTGAATAACTTGAATGGGGTTTGGTTGTGTTATGGTTTACTGAGTAGTGGACTCAGCGTCTCCCATTTTAAAGAGGTGAAAGGGACGAGGTGAAAGGAATGGATCAGGCACAGCTCACGAGCTGGCTCTGATACCATAAAGAGAATGGTGATAGAAACATAGAGCAGAAGACATGCTAATATTCATTGGATAATTGTAACTTCATTGACTGCATGTTCTGGTTCTACAAGCTATCACTATTTATAGCAATCTATAACCCTAGTTGAGGAAAGCTAATAACAGAAACCCTAGCTACGTGTCTCTTCACCATTTGCCAACGGATGGACTGCAGAATTCTTTGCTACTGTTTTATCAAACCCATGAGATCCAATCAGCTGCGACGCGCTCACATTTGCATGGACCACATGCACGTCCTTTTCATTTTCCTTTTCACCTAGCCTCATACTGTAAATATGAGTTTTGTGCACAGTAGCACCTCCTCCGCCCTAACCTTGTGAATTCTACATCTTTAGTATCAAGTTGGGGCAAATCATGGCACGCGCTTGTTAAGGGGTTCCAAATTGACCAGGTTTTTGTGTCATTGCTGGAAATGATAAACAGACCGTTGCAGGAGGCAGCCGGTAAATCACGCAAGCGATGCATGCCTCGAGGGGTGGTCATTTTCTTGACAGAGATTGCAGCGATCGATTGGCGGTTATCATTGGTGAAGTCTAGAGAGTCCAATAATACAAGATAGAGGGGATTCCTAGGTCCGTTGATGAGGAGGGTGTTGGAAGAGAGTTGATTGTTGGTATGGGATTTGATGAAGGAAGCGTGGTCGATGAGGTTGCGCCACTCCTTTCAGACAGCCCTAAAGCGGAAGAGAGGGAGAGCGGGAAGGCGGAGGAGTATATCTCGAAAGACTTGAGTAGGAATGTCGGACATTTTGTGGAAATGGAGAGGAATTTGAGCATTAGTATTCAGCTATTAATTTATAATTATTTTGGTGTCCGTATCAAATTGATCTACAGTAGTCATTTAAGAAAAGCTGCTGCATTAGCCGACCTCGGAACACACGCAAAGATCTAAAATTCAGATTCTCCGTTGCGACTTGCGAGCGACGCAACACTAATTCATCTTCCACACAAGCAGCTTAGCAGCATGCCTTTTCATACTCAAAACTAATTGGCCCTCTTTGTTTATGGGTGTGGGTGGCTGGAGTACTATAGGCTGTGAGGAATATAGTGGTATATGAAGGTTGGAGTAAATAAGTGAGTGTTTGTTTATGTTGGTTGTAGATTGGGTTGTGGGGGTGATTATAATATAAAATATGTTAAAGTTGATTTGATGTGTGTAAGAGTTAGTTAGTGAATAATTAATTATTGATTAAAATGTGTATTGGGAATGATATTTGATTGGTGATGTGTGTAAGAGTTAATTAATTATTTGATGATGTGTGGAGATTGTGGGCAATTTATTATAAACAAATGCACAATAAATTGAGCTCAATCCACAACCGATTGACCCAATCCTAAACAAACAGGGCCATTGATTTTTAAATTTAAGAATTCTCAGTAAAATGACTTCTCATATTCTAAAGTACAGCTGTACAATCCGGTCTCAAGAACCTTACCCAAAATATAAATAAAATATTTATTTTTTTTCTTATTTACATACACAAATTAATTCACAAGTCAATTTTAAAATTTTATACTTTATCAACAGCCTAATCAAGCATTTTAATAAATTTTACTCTCTCTCTCTTCCACCTTATCTTGCATACTTTTCGCTTTCGTTCGTCCTAAACGAACTTACACACCTCCTAAAAATAAAAGTTATAACACAATATTCATCCTCAAGATCTCCACCCTCAATCTACCTCTAAAAAATCAACTTTTGAAAAATTAACAAAATTTCAAAAATCAAATTTTCTTTATACTTGTGTCAACCTCCATTGTGCAGAATAAGGTGGAACGGAGGAAGTAATTTATTTTATCCACATACACAACCTATTCCCCAACCAAACCAATATTTTTGAATTACTATTTAATAATTTTATATATTTTGTGAGTTTTTTTAATATATATATAAAATAAAATAAAAATATTTAAATTCCACAATTATAATAAGGTAATTTTTTCACAATACAATTAAAATAATATACTAACACAATAACTAGATTAAAATTGTCATAGTTGGATAATCTTGGGAGTTTGCATAATTTTGGGAGTTTGAAAATTAATTTGAATGGTTTGGATACATAATAAGAAATGATATAAACTATGTGAGAAAAAAGAGAATTTCAACCCCTCTTAAAAAGAGAGAGAATTTGAGATTGAGAGAAAATAGAGAGTTTTAATTTTTAATTCAAAATATGTCAACATTAGGTTGTACTTATAAACGAAAAAAAATAGAAATTTTAACAATTCTGATTTTTTTAAAAATAAAAATAATGTCATTTATTTATCATCAAACTATATTCAATAAATAATTTAATACAATCAATCAGAATTGGACACATGCCCGGTTGTAGGAGATGGGTTGAATTGTGGAGTGAGTTTTATTTAATTTTCTATTTTTTTAGCTCCAACTTATTGTCTTCGTCTTATAATCTACTACACAAAGTCATTGATACACTTGGTCTTAAATATGGGGTAGCACGCCTTCCACAAAAAGGGCAGCGGTGGTGTCAGGGACAGATGCACTCAGGGGCCAAGGGGGCACTGGGGCCCCTGACCCCGTTATAATGTGCTATTTCTTCCGTCTCTGTTTATCTTGCACAGGGGGGATCGACACGAGTATTAAGAGAAGCTGTTTTTTGGTTGTTTGTTGACTTTTCAAAGGTAGATTAAGAGTGGAGATTGAGGGTGAAGATTTTGAGGGTGGAGATTATGTTATAACTTTCCTTTTTTAGGTTGTGCAAGATAAGGTGGGACGGCCGTTTAAGGAAAGTGTCCAAGATAAGGTGAGACGGAGGGAGTATTATATATGTTAGTCTCATCATAATGTGTTATTATATATGTATTTTTTTCAATTTTAATACAACTTAATTAAATAAAATAAATAATAATATAATTTAATTTAAATTAGATAGATGTATTATTCTCTATAAGCAACAAAGGTAAAGATGTTAAAAAATATAATGAATATAGAGACATTATATCATTTTTCTTCTTTTTGTAATTAAAATAATTTATTTATCTTATCTAAATTGGTAGTAATTTTCTAGTTTTATTTATAGAGTTGACAATTGTTGAGACTCATGGACATGTTTAGGGGGCACACAACGGTAGTACTCCTTTTAATTTTTTTTTAAATATTAATTTTAATGTAATTTATCCAATATTTTAAGTTTAGAGCCAAATTTTAATTTGTTTTCTAGCCTGCAAAATTTGTTTCCTATTTGGTAAAATATTGGCAAATAACCTTATACTCCCTCCGTTCCAAAATAAATGATGTTTTAGAAAAGTCAAAGATATTTTTGGATTTACATAGGGATAAAATAGAGAGAAATGGTAAAAAAAACCTAGAACATCAATTATTTTGGAATTTGTTTAAGAAGCTAAAACATCATCTATTTTGGAACGGAGGGAGTAGCATAGTAAAAAAAAAAAAAAATCACCTCATAAAATGAACTCCTAGATCCGTCTATAAATGGGTCCCCCTCGACTGAATTCCTGGGTGGTGTGAATGGGTGTATGCCCTTTCAATTCCTGAGGCTAATGCTTGCTGTTACTTCATCACGATGGGAAAGAGGGTAATCTGGGTGGCAATGGGGGATGTTGATGATTGTTGGTTCAAAGTTTTTGGGTTTGTTGTTCCATTTCTAAAGGTTTCTGCCTCGATTTAGGGTGATGCTGCTGATTTTCGGCAGTAATTGGTCACGGCTATTAGTCCATGCACTTAATTGTTTGATCTTACATTCTTTTATTATTATTCACCTTAGGTTTCTTAATTATTAATGCACTTTGCCTAGAATTATCTATAATATTAATTTATCAAACAATAAAATGTTGTTTCGATAAAAAAGAGAAAAAAAACCTCTTAAAAGTTTACTATGTACGGAATTTCGGTAAAAATAATCAGAAAATAAGTTTGATAATTTATCTGTAAAACTTATATGTATCGGTGATAAAAAAAAAATAATTATATAGAAAAACATTAAGGGTCCGTTTGCTTATGACTAGAGAGTACTGAGCCAAATCTGACTGAGGGAGTTAATGAGTGTGCTTTATCGGGATTCGATCCTCTAAATCTACTTAGCCAAGTCTAAAGCAAACGGATCCTAATAGTTTAATGAGATTGCGGTGATTAATTTCTTAAAAAAAATCTAACCTAGCTAATTCTAGAAAAAGTAGGTCTGCTTTGACAGCCTATAAATAGGTCTAATTGTAATCCAAATTGTAGTAAAATAAATAAATGTTAAAAAAAAAAAGTAGAAAACTTGTCTATCACTCAAATCTTGTCTCTCCCAATTTTCCTCCTTCCCATAAAGGCTGAGTATTAGCTAGGGTTGTGCACGGAGCTCGAAAATTATCGAAATCGTATTGAGATTCGGACCGAATAAGTTCCGAACCAAAAAAATTCGTTGATCATTTGACTTTTTCTGAACCGATTATTTTTTTTGTACGGATTTGGATATTTCTCAATTTTCCGAACCGAAACCCATAGTGAACCGTACTGAATCATACCGAATTGTATTGAACCGAATAACCGAATAAAATAACAAATTATAAATTTAAAAATATATTATCCTAACAGATTAATTTAAATAAGAATTAAAAATTAAATTATTCATAATTTTGTAGTTTGTTTTATGTTACATAGATTTTTAAAAACATTATATTTAATTATCATATAATTTTCATAACACAAGTTAGTTAATTGGAAACAAATTTGATGTAATAAAATTATTTATATTAGTTAGACGTCAATATATTATATTCAATTGAATTTATTATTCAAAAGATAAAATAAATCTCCGAACTGAACCGAACTGAACCGAACCGAATTGAACCGTTCCGTTAGATCCAAAATTCGGAACCGAACTGTCCCGAAAAATAAATAACCGCACCGTACCGTCCCGATTTTTTGGATCGGTAATGGATACTCATTTTTTAAATAACCGAAGTTTGGTATGAATTTGGATATTTTCAAATATCCGATCCACACCGTACCGTGCACACCCCTAGTATTAGCTAGCTCCTACATTGACAAAATTCACGGATGTTTGGTTATATTTCCATCATCATTTTTTTTCACTTTTATTATGCTAAACGTATAAATCATGTTTGTTTTACTATTTTTATTCATATAATTATTTCAAATTAATTATTATATGTGTCCTATCACTATCAATTCATTTAATATAATACTCCCTCTATCCCGCTTAATTTTGCACACTGAGCTGGGCACGAAGGTTAAGAAAAATCTGTTTTTTGCTTTTGCTTTTACTGTTCAAAGGAGTTTAAGTGAAAAATTAGGGGGAAGATTATACACTAATCTTTCCCCACCTTTTAACCTGTTTACACTCCAAATTAAATTTGATGGCTGCTTTACTGAATGTAAAAAGAAAATTATACTGCATCGCATGAACAGTGGCGAAAACAGTAACAACAAAAATTCCACAACAGTTTTCAAATTACACTTCAAAGATCTGGGATTTTTTTTCCCTCCAGCAGCTTTATTGCCGAGGACAGGATTGGCATATCTTCATGTGTAATCATGTCTTGAAGACCTCCGATCATTACCGTCGCTGCCACTTGCCATTCCTTTTCACACAGTTGTTCATGTAGACCACAAATTATTAAAATCTCAGGTTAGTACAACTTCTGCTTAAGTAAAAAGAACTTCAAGCTAAAAGCTAAAATATGAAAGAAATTGTAAAAAATATCTATCTACGATGCTTTAATTAAGAATTTATTTCGGTTTTCGAATTTATAGTTAGAAATATTTCTATGCTGACAGAACGAAAATAGAACTCATAATATTCCTACATATATTATTCGATGAACAAACTATGTTTATTATCTAAAGTACATAGACTATAAATACATTATTTTATAGCTATAAGCCTATAACTATAATTTAATACGTATAATATATACTAGCTAGTCATGAAACTAAAATCATTTAATTTACTTGTCTTTACTATATTTACTTAGACACATCTTCCAGTAATATTATAAAATATGTTCAGCTCGACTCAACTCATTTAAAACGCTATGGTTGAATTAATTTACACAAAGTGAACCGTAATACTTAGTAATGTATGTATAATGTTACATACAATATAAATTACATGAAATTGAAAATTGGAAGAAACTATAAAAGAAATGTAAAATTGTTATTTCTTTGTGATAATGCAAACAATAAACTTGTTATAGGTACTTGTGTTCTTCCTTCCTTTCTTTTTTTTTTTTTTTTTTTGTTTCCCTTGAATATTACTCTTTTAATTTCTACGTAAAATAATAATGATGTATTATAATATTTAAACAAAACAAAACAAAACATAATTAATAATGAAAAAAAACATAATTAAACTCATTCTTTAATTGAGGATTCATAAATAATGATGTATTATAATATTTTTCATTTGCGGTAAAAATCATTCGTCTTTTCTTCAGTGAAGGATAAAATATTCTCAATTTATATTTTTATTCTATTTCTATCCCCGTGTAATACATGGGCATTATATTAGTATTATCGAAAAAAATGGTATCAAATCAAGTCCAAATCTTCTAAATAAAAGAATTACAAACCTAGACATAAATCAATTAAATTTTACCGCTATTCTTCATCGCTTCAGGACTGGTGAAGCACATTTTACTGAACTGGAGAATCACTTTTACTGCGCAATACTTCACGCATAAGTGTTGTACTAATTGCTCACAAAGAATCTCCCTAATTGCTGCTAATTGCTCGCTTTCTCTATTTACTGGTAATCGCTAAAAAGTAAAAACTTCTACTCCACTCACCTTCTTCAATAACCCTCTTTTTGAAATTTATGGAGACGTGTTTACATTTATAATTGGTTTCATGTCCCTTAAAGTGATATATGTCCAAATACATCAATCAAGGGCTTCTTTAAAGCCTATTCTTTGGCAAATAGCAGGCATGAAGCACCTTTACACCCCTTAAAGTAAAATGGCTAGAATTGCAAGCCAATACCTCCAAAAGTCATACTGCACAAAAAAAAAAGAAAAAAAAAAAACGATTTTCTGCGATAATTGGCGAGTTTATCGCCAAAATCTCGTCGAATGTTAAAGAGTCCTGCGGCCAAGGCACGAAATTTTTTCGCTTAGCGAGATTCTCGCCGATATCTCACGGGATTTAGACAAAAACCTATTTTAGTTGTTTCTTATATTGGGACTGCCCATTTCGGGAGATTTCGGCGAGATTTTGCCAAAATCTCGCGATTGTTTTGTTCATGATAGTAAAAGTTCTTCTAGCATCATAAAAATGTGCATAATCTACGACATGTTGACAAGGGTAATGAAATGCATAAAAAGTCCTACTCACAAAAACAGATTCAAAGATAAAAGAGAGATTACTATCATGAACAAAAAAGTAAGCCAAAATTGAATTATAATTATATATAAGTGTGCGGCGCCCACAAACACAAACACACACACATACACACACACACACACATATATATATATATAGAGAGAGAGGGGGGGGGGGGGGGGGGGCGAGAACACGATTCATTGATATATTATAAAATTATTATCCTACTATAATATCTAACCAATGTAATTTGCTTATTGATTTAACAGGTACCAATTTACAAAATTAAATTTATGAGAAGGTATGACAAAAAAATTAAGGACATACATTAGAAGAAATAGTATCAAAAGCCAAGGATCGTTGTCACAAAGATTACGGTAAATGAATTCAGAGGCGATAAATAAAAAAAAAAAAAACACATGGAACTATTAAAAACTTGCAATTAAGTTTAAATATAGTTTCATGTCGGGCGAGCTGCAATTGCAAACAACGTCAACTTCAACTATACAAATTAATCTATCTTCTGAATAGCTTGAGGATACGCGACAATGGTAAGAACACTCTCTCTCTCTCTCTCTCTCTCTCTATATATATATATATATATATATATATATATATATATATGCATATATATAATTTTAAAACAAAAATAGTGTGAGCAAACTATTTTTAAAAAAAAGCCTACACGAATAACTAATATATTAAATTTTGTGCAAGTCATACATCATTCGCGACTCGTTGGAACGTGCAGACTTTCGATGATCCAAAGTATAAAAAGTGAAAAGGAGAAAACAATTGAAGATTACATAAAACAAAAGGAAAGTTTGACAAAGGTAAAAATAACAAAATACTACCTCCGTTTTTTTAAGTTGTCATTCCAACTTTGTATTAAAAAAATTAAGGGATTTAAGGAGTTGAAAGACAAATCAACCCTCAACTAACTTCATTAAATTTCTTGATTTTTTAATCATTTCTATATATTGTTAACACTTTCCATAATTATAGGGTTAGTATTGTAAAAAAATGGTGAAAAAGCTAGAATGACAACTATTTACAAACAAAACAAATAAACTAGAATGACAACTAAAAAAAATGAAGGTAGTATATAAGTAGAAGATAAAAGATAACAAGAAAAATAAAATCAAAATTTATATAACTATGTTTTTCAATGTAAATTAAAAACATATATAAAGAAATTTGCTAAAATATCATTCAATTAAATTAAGAAATCGGTTAACTTAACATGGTTTTTTCATAGGATGTCTACTACTATTTCACCAGATTGGTTGAAGGTGTTGAAAATATGGTATGGTTCCTGCAAAAATTGTCCTCGATCAGTGCAAAAAAATGAGACTACTTCAATATGCAGCAAGTGCTACGATGAGCCTGCAGAAGCAATAACTATGTACAATTATGTCTATAGTATAATTTCCGTGATACTTCCATACTGACGTATACACTAACATTAAATAATATTTAATATACTACATGTACATAATAAAATTAAACGTTCATCAAGGAATCTACAATGTAACAATAACCATGTTTGATGAGATAATAACAATATATGTTGGATGCTCAACACATGAGTACATTAAATCCATAGAAAATGTAATAAAGATACTTTGCAATAACCAATATTAATAAGTCCATACATTGAAAAATGCAATCTTACTAAGATAAATCTAACACAAGGACAAAATGAATCTGAATACTAGAGAAAATTAATCTTATAGAATGCAAATGATTAATGTTCTTGATAGCACAAAATAAAATTTCTAAATACCGAAGGGTGATTGGACACAATAACAGAGGCAATCGAAATAATAGGACCTACAGAGTAAAAGAAAGAGAATGGGAAAGATAAATCATCACTTGATTATAAAACTACAAAAGTGGAAGAGAAGAAAAGAAGGTGAATAACAAAGAAAAAACAAGAGGATAAAAAACTACAGATTGGAAGAGAGAGAAGAAACGACGAACCACAAAACCAAAAGTAGAAGATTGCATTCAAATTGAAACAAATACAGATAATTTTTAACAAATCACAAAAAAATAGAAGATAACATCCAAATAGAGAGTGATGATGAACAAATGCAGACAATTTTTAACAAATCGCAAAAAAAAAAAAAAAAAAAAAGACCTCGGTAACATGGAAGATCAAGAAGAAGAAAAAATAGAAACAAGTGCATCCGTAAAAATAAGGAATTACGTCATTTCATAATGATTTCCAAGATAATTAGGTTTTTTTATTTAATTTTTCCCATGAATAGTTTCATATAAACCAATTTGACGCAATTCATTTATACGTAGTAGACAAATTTGTGATGTTACAATTTCCTTGGATTACTTATATTATTTATTATTAGTTAATTTAGTAAAAACATCAAATCATATTCTATATACTATCTTCGGACTTTTACTCAAATTGAATTTTGACAATTACTATATTTTAAGACAAAATTTATAGAACACTTTTTAAAAAATTAGGTTACTGTATAATCAATTTCACTTAATTATACGGGAAAGAAGTGACTTGTGATATCATTATGATTCTCTTATAAAATTCTCCAAGAAAATAATTTATTCTCTGAATACTTTGACCTGAAAACATTTCGAAATTACTAAAAAAAAAATATACAAAAATGAAATGTCAAAATTATTAAGTGCCGCATGTGCAACGCACGTGCCAAATTCTAGTATATATATATATATGTATATTGTTATTATAAATAATTGTTCACTTAAATAGTTGAATTAACACATATATATTTAATAATTTAAATGAGTATTATTCATTAATGTTTTTTTGATATGTTTGTAATATTTTGGACTGTGATTTTAATTAATTAATGTTATATTGTTATGTATTTGTCGTAGATGATGATACATTTATTAATGTTATGTATAATAATTTTCATGAATTGATGTTATGTTCTTTTCACAACTCATTGTTATGATGTGATGCTAATAATATTTATATTTTAGTGATATGCTCTTTTCAATATATATATTTTGAATTCAACACATACCTTTTTTTTTCTAATAGTTAGGGGTGGTGACTGATGAGGGATGGATCTTGTACATTTTCTTCAATAGAACGAGTCTAGAATAAACTATCCCAACAGGAGCAAACAAACAAAGTACCATATTTTTCAGCGAGAATTTATTGTATATTAGATTAGAATATAAATGAAGGATTTACATTTTCTTTTTTTGGAAACATGAAGGATCTACATATTAATAAGTGCAAAAACTTGAATTAACTGAGTGTCTTAAAATTCTATTAATATCGATCCACCTCTTATATAAGCAATGCATATAACTCGAGCTGAAAAACAAAAATAATATATACTATTACTAACCGGTGATGTAATGCTGAAGAAAATGTGGAGAATAAATCAGTTTTGAGGTTATCTAAATAGAAGAGAAGTGAATCCATCTACTGAAAATCGATGCATCGTGTTGCCTCATGTTAATTCATTGGACAATTTTGATTGCAATTGCCAAGCAAATGGTAATTCTAGAATCACATGTTTATTACACTCATCTCCTGTTATATAACAATATATGTAGGAATAAACTTGTACTAGTGATTTGCAAAAAGTCTCCATTCTTTATGCAATATAAATTCTGCAGCAATGAGCAATCACTTTTGGAAGATTTAGCATATACTCACAAACTACTCTTTGAATCAATTTTGACTTCTGTTTTACTTTAGACTCTAACACCAAACTTTCTTAATCTTCCAAAAACAGGATTACTGTTTTTTAACTCACTGAAAACCTGCACAAAATAAATATATAAAGTCAACAACCAGCACTTATATCAACTAAGCAATAGGACATTGGTCAACATTACATCCTATTCAAAAACGAAATCGTCAAAACTACAAAAGTTTTGACATCAATACACAGTACCTAGGATAGAAGTGATTATGCATTTCCATAACTCAATATTTATCCATACAAAAAGAAGGCAGAAGTGTGCACTGCATTAACAAAAGCCACTTTCTTCTTCACGCATCCATTGCCTCTCAAAAATAAGTCAACCAAAGAACTAATCTTCACCCTCACTCGAGCAACTTGAATCACTATAACAGCTGAGATCCAAACAATACATATCATCAACGTCTCACACAGAACGTCAACCTACAATGAAAAACGTCCTAATCATGTTAGACACAAAAATTGTTGATAATCTATCAACCTGTGTGTGCTTGCAACTTTGTGAAAACATCTTTTACATGTCATGTTGATAACCATTCTAAATTTTGAACTTTCAACTGCAATTATTAATAGCATATCATTCATACAAGCCACCAAAGCATCATGCACACTCTACTTGAGGTATACATAGTTATACTTTTTACCAACAGTCTTCTAGAGTCACCTCCTCCACTCCTCCTTTCTGCGAGAGAACTCTTGAGACTGTTGTATCCTTTTAACCAAGTAGCAGTACATATAATTTATAACGACAACATACACTTTGATCCAGTGGCAGCCAAAACATGAAGAGAAAACAATTAAAATCAATCTCATTATGTGTCTTAACAACAAGGCCATTATAAAGAAAAGGGAACATAAAGCTTGTAGATTTAAACTTTATAGAACCATCCAACAACTCTGGTTTAGCTTACAATTCTGTTGTTAGATCACAGCTTTGTAATTTCAAGAACTACCTATAGCAATTTATGCAACAATTCAGGTTCCAAATCTCATCTACTGATGACTGATATGAAGACTACCACTACTTAGGAAATCAACAATCAAAACTCTTCATATGTCATATTCTTAAATCATTGGCATTTATCTTCACATTAAAATGACTTCTTTTACAGATAAATATTTGATCCTTATTGCTAGAAAACACTAATCTAAAAATCAGGTTGATATAATCAATCACTTCCATTAAACATCATAAATATGAAAGCTAGCAAGAGCCATTATACCTTATCTCAGCCCTTTTTTTCTTCACCACCCTCTTCCTCTTCACTCCTGTTGTTTTCTTAGGAGCAACACAACAACCATCACCAAGCTGTACTAGGCTTCCAGGGCAATTTGGAACTGAGGAAATACCCGAGAGGCCATGAATGCTAACCTCCTTCACAGAACCATCCTCAACATTGAACAAGTAAAATCCCCTCTCCTGCTGCAAAATTACCTGCCTTTTGGCCTTCAGATAAGCAACAGGCCTCACTCTGTCTAAGTAACCAACAAAATCACACTTCTTAAGTAAAAACAACTTCTTCCACGCAACACCATAATCATTCATCACCCATCCATAAAGTTTCGCCAACATGTGATCATAATAAGTCAAAATCAAGCATCCTCCCAACACATCTAAATATATCATGGAAGGTTGAGATCTACACTTTCTTGAGGGTAGTGGCAGATGCCTATATTCTTCAGTTGCCAAATGGAAAGCGATTATCCTATCCCGTGATGCCCAGTGCAACTCATGGCATGCCCTTGTCAAGGGGTTCCAAATTGCCCAAGTCTTTTTAATGTCATTGCTGGAAATGAGAATCAGACCGTTACAGGAGGCCTTCGGCAAATCACCCAATCGAGGCACACCGCGACGAATCAATTGCTTGACAGGGATTGCAACGATTGATTGGCGTTCATCATCGGTAAAGTCTAGAGATTCCAACGAAATGAGATAAAGGGGAGCACCTGTGCTGTTTCTGATGAGGAGGGTGTTGGAAGAGAGTTGATTGTGGGTGTGGGATTTGATGAAGGAAGCGTCGTCAATGAGGTGGCACCACTCCTTACAGACAGCCCTGAAGCGGAAGAGAGAGTCAGCGGGCAGACGGAGGAGTATTTCTCGGAAGACTTCGCTAGGGAGGTCCGACATTTTCGGAGCTGAGCACAGTTTTGAATTCTGGTGGTCTTTATGCCAAGAAGATTCTGCAAAACCTTTCACATAAATGGTTTTTTCTACCCTACTCTCAAAAACCGCCACATGTCATTTAGATTTCTCTGATTTTTATTTTTATTTTTTCACGTAAACTCTCAAACAAACATGACGATGGTAACATTGATTTAAACTTTTCATCTCCCTCCTGAAACAGGTTCGAAAATTTTCAGTTCCCTCCTAATGAGATTTTCCTTGAGAAATTCAAATTCAAAGATCTGGGATATACAATTAAAACAAACTCATATAAAAAAAATTCATTTTACCACCTATGTTTTTCTAGAAAAATTCGAGTTCAAGGCAATCGGACGGAGAGAGACACTGTTAGGGCAAATTTAATTAACTATTGTACTGTTCACTCACCTATTAAAATAATAGGTACGCTTTTTTCTTATTTATCAATCTAAGTGAACTCGCCTGTGCCACAGGCGAGTTCACTTAAATCTGACAAAACACCATTCAATCTCGCCCCTGCCTGAGTTCTTAAAAACATTTTTTTTTTCAGTTAGATCTCGTCTGTGCCAGGGGCGAGATCCAATTTTTTTTTTTTTTTTTTTTAAGATATAACTAGCTGAAAATATTTTATATAAGAATAATCCTTGTGAAAGATAAGTGTAAAAAATGTGGAGTATGGTTGAGCTGGAAGTTGCTGAGATAAGCTGAGAAGAAAGGATGATCTACAAGCTGGAAAACAAGGGAAAAACAGCTTCTGAAAAGCAAAGGAAAAATCAGTTTTTCTGTTACATAAAAGACAACGGTTTGTAACAGAATAACTGTCACAAAATCGTTGTCATTTGAGCTTCCAGAAACAGTTTTCAGTTTTGTTTCTTTAATCTGTTAGGCAGTTTCAGCAGCAGTTTTTCTTCGTGAAACTCATTTTGGAGACATATATACACATGAGGAGTTAGTCAGAATAACTTGTAACACAACATAGAATCTAGAACAAGAGATTGGAGAGCTTGAGAGGAATATTAAGTTCAAAAAGTGTGAACTTAATTCTTGAGTGATTTCTTGTAATCCTTTGATTCATTTTAGTGATTGATCTTCTGGTTTTGCCCGTGGATGTAGGCATATACATGCTGAACCACGTAAATCGTTTTGTGTTTTGATTTTCTTCTTGATTCATTATTCATTTTTCATACAAGAGAGTTGAGTGATCTTTGTGAGTTGTGAGTTGATTGTTTGAGTGGTTTTAATCAAGATTTACAACAATGGCACCGTATGTGGGAAACAACAGAGAAGTGCAGAAGTTAAAACTCATTCATCATGTCAATCTCAAAGTTTGAAGCAGAGAAATTCAACGGGAAGAATGATTATGGCCTCTGGAAATTGAAGATAAAGGCACTGCTGATTCAACAAGGTCTGGGAGCTGCTCTCAAAGGGGAAAAAGGGTTTTCTGCTTCCATCACCCCAGATCAGAGGTTGGAGATTCAAGAGAAGGCTCATAGCCTGGTAATTCTTTGCCTATCTGACAAAGTATTATGGGAAGTCTCAAAGGAAACCAGTGTTGAAGGAGTAATGAAAAAACTGGACCAAATTTATCTCATCAAGTCCATGGCAAACAGGTTATACTTGAAACAGAAATTATTTTCTTTCAAGTTTATGGCAGAAAATGGTGTGGAGGATCAATTGGATGAGTTTAACAAAACTCTGGATGATCTTGAAGCCATAGAAGTGAAAATGGAGGATGAAGACAAGGCAGTGTTACTCCTGAATTCTTTACCTCAGTCATTTGATCATCTCAGGGATGCTATGCTCTATAGAAGAGATTCAAAAATTACACTAGCAGAGGTTCAATCAGCATTGAAAGGGAAAGAACTACAAAAATTGAAACAAGGAAAGCAAGACAGTATCTCTGAGGGACTAAACATCAAGAAAGGCAGATTCAACAATCAAAAGCAGTTCCAATCTGGAGAAAGTTTCAAGAAGAATTCAAATTCAAAGCAGAAACTGACTGACCAAAAAGAGTCCAGAAAGTGTTTCTTTTGTAAGAAACCAGGCCATTTAAAGAAAAACTGTTTTGAATGGAAGAAGAAACAGAATCAGAAAGGAGCATCTACCTCAAATGCTGCAGAAATTGCAGAGGCCTCAAATGATGATCCTCAGGTACTAAATATTGCTGATTCTAAATCTATGAATGAATGGATACTAGATTCATGGTGTAGTTTTCATATGACACCACACTTAGAATGGTTTGAAAACTTCAAAGAACAGAATGCTGGAACTGTTTTGCTAGGAAATGATCAAGTGTGCTGTGTAAAGGGAATAGGTGATCTGAAATTAAGGACACATGAAAACAAGATAATTGTGCTAACTGATGTAAGATATATCCCTCAATTAAAGAGGAACTTGATAAGTCTTGGAACTCTGGAAAAGAAGGGTTGCTGGTTTAAATCAGAGAATGGTTTTCTCGATGTTACCAAGAATCAAACTGTAGTTTTAAGGGGTGTAAGAAGATCAAGCTTATATTACCTAATGGGAGCAGTGATTCTTGGAGAAGCAGATGTAGTTGAAAAGAACAGTCTAGATTTATGGCATGCAAGACTTGGGCATGTCAGTGAATCTGGGCTAAGACAACTATCAAAACAGCAGCTCATCAAACTGAAGGATGAAAATCAGAAAAGACTCTGTGAAGATTGTGTCCTTAGCAAGAGCAAGAAACTACCTTATCCTGAAGGAAAGAAGTGTTCAAATGCCCCTCTTGAATACATTCATGCTGATCTCTGGGGCCCTTCAAGAACACCAACTCTGGGAGGAGGCAGATATTTTCTAAGTATCATGGATGATTTCTCCAAGAAGTTATGGGTATATGTCTTGAAACAAAAATCAGAAGCTCTAGACAGATTCAAAATATGGTGCAAGCAGGTGGAAAATGAAAGAGACTCAACTGTGAAGTGTTTGAGGACAGATAATGGCCTTGAGTTTGTATCTGAAGAATTCAATATTTTCTGCAATACTAAGGGGATCAAAAGGCACAGGACAGTTCCATCAAATCCTCAACAAAATGGCATCATTGAAAGGATGAACAAAACTATACTAGAAAGAGTCAGAATCATGTTATCAAGCTCAGGATTAGACAAGAGATTCAAGGCAGAGGCAGCTTCCACTACTGCTTACTTGATTAACCGGTGTCCATATGCTGCAATAGAAAATTTGACTCCTGAAGAAAGGTGGTCAGGAAAGTCTCCTAGATATGATCATCTAAGAGTTTTTGGATGCAGAGCCTATGCTCACTTAAAACAAGATAAGTTGGAAGCAAGAGCTGTTAAGTTCTTAATGCTTGGCTATCCTGATGGAACAAAAGGGTACAGACTCTGGAATACTGAGCCTGGAGCAGGGAAAATTATCATCAGTAGAGATGTTGTATTCTCAGAAGAAGACATGCCACTGAAAGAAGTCCAGAAGATCAATATTCAATCTGATGACATGAATAAGAAATTATCAGTTAAGGTGGAGTCAGAAACTGGAATAGATGAAGATCTTGAAGGAGATTCTCATTCAGAATATCATGATCAACAGAGTTTACAGGATTATCAGCTTGTGAGAGACAGGGAAAGAAGAGTTCCAAAACCATCTACTAGATATGCTGATGAATATCTTACAGCATATGCCTTGGTCACTGCAGAAGATGTTGATAGCTTTGAACCTAGAAACTATAAGGAAGCCATTGAAAGTAATGAAAGGGTTCAATGGATGCTTGCAATGAGAGAAGAGTTAGACTCTTTGGAGAAGAATCAAACATGGATTCTGGTAGAAAGACCAAGAAATCAAAGATTGGTCAGTTGCAAGTGGATCTTCAAGAAGAAACTTGAAGTAGCTCAGACAGAAACTGTTAGATTTAAAGCTAGGTTGGTTGCCAGGGGATTCACACAAAATGAGGGCATTGATTTCAATGAGATATTTTCTCCAGTGGTTAAACATTCCTCAATAAGAATTCTGTTGGCTATTGTCACTCAATATGATATGGAGTTGGAACAGTTAGATGTAAAGACAGCTTTTCTGCATGGTGATTTGAATGAGCAGATATACATGGCACAACCAGAAGGTTTTATTGTTCCAGGAATAGAAACTAAAGTATGTATGTTACAGAAGTCTCTATATGGTCTAAAGCAAAGCCCCAGGCAGTGGTATTTGAAGTTTAACAGTCATATGCAGATAATTGGTTTTCAGAGATCAAAATATGACAGTTGTGTGTATCTGAAGTTCAAAGGAAAGGAAGTTGTGGTATTTCTGCTGTTATATGTAGATGATATGTTAGTAGCCAGTAGGAGTAAAGAAGAGATCAACAATCTAAAAGGAGAACTTCAATCTGTATTTGACATGAAGGTGCTGGGAAATGCAAGAAGAATATTATGAATGGACATCATTAGGAACAGAACTGCTGGAGTGTTATGGTTAAACCAGCAGAGTTATATTTTGAAAGTGTTGTCCAGATTTAACATGCAAGAGTCCAAACCTGTGTCAGTTCCACTAGGACTACATTTCAAGCTGAGTGAAGTACAGAAACCCCAAACTAGAGAAGAGGAAAATGAGATGAAGAAGATTCCTTATGCAAATGCTGTAGGAAGTGTGATGTACACTATGATCTGTACAAGACCTGATGTAGCTCATGCTATATCAGTGGTCAGTAGGTACATGTCTGATCCAGGTGGAGCACATTGGAATACTTTGAAATGGCTACTCAGATATTTGAAAGGAACCAGTGGTTTTGGAATATTATTCAAGAAGGATGACATAAGTACTGGAAATGTGTTATGTGGTTACTGTGATTCAGATTTTGCTGCTAACTTGGATTCCAGGAAGTCTCAATCAGGGTATATTTTTACTTTGTTTGGTGCTTCTGTGAGCTGGAAGTCTATGCTACAACCTGTAGTTGCTTTATCAACAACAGAAGCTGAGTTCATGGCTATTACAGAAGCAATCAAGAAAGCTTGCTGGTTGAAAGGAATTCTGGAGGAATTTGGTTTGAAGCAGAAGTCAGTCAAAGTGTTTAGTGACTCACAGAGTGCTTTGCACTTATCTAAACATCAGATGTTTCATGATCGCAGTAAGCACATAGATGTGAAATTCCATTTTGTCAGGGACATTACTGAAAAAGGGATGGTAGTGTTAGGAAAGATCAGGTCTGAAGACAATCCATCTGACATGCTTACAAAGGCTCTAACTACAGAAAAGTTTTATCTTTGTCTGCAGTTAGTGCAGGTAGCTAACATGAAGTGAACTTGGCTCCAAGACAGGAGCAAACTGGTAAGAGCAGAAGCAGTCATTATGATTGGATTAAAGGTGTGTTTTTGTTTCTATGACATTGTTTGACAAGGTAGAGAATGTGAAAGATAAGTGTAAAAAATGTGGAGTATGGTTTAGCTGGAAGTTGCCGAGATAAGCTGAGAAGAAAGGATGATCTACAAGCTGGAAAACAAGGGAAAAACAGCTTCTGAAAAGCAAAAGAACAATCAATTTTTCTGTTACATAAAAGACAACGGTTTGTAACAGAATAACTGTCACAAAACCGTTGTCATTTGAGCTTCCAGAAACAGTTTTCAGTTTTGTTTCTTTAATCTGTTAGGCAGTTTCAGCAGCAGTTTTTCTTCGTGAAACTCATTTTGGAGACATATATACACATGAGGAGTTAGTCAGAATAACTTGTAACACAACATATAATCTAGAACAAGAGATTGGAGAGCTTGAGAGGAAGATTAAGTTCAAAAGGTGTGAACTTAATTCTTGAGTGATTTCTTGTAATCCTTTGATTCATTTTAGTGATTGATCTTCTGGTTTTGCCCGTGGATGTAGGCATATACATGCTGAACCACGTAAATCGTTTTGTGTTTTGATTTTCTTCTTGATTCATTATTCATTTTTCATACAAGAGAGTTGAGTGATCTTTGTGAGTTGTGAGTTGATTGTTTGAGTGGTTTTAATCAAGATTTACAACAATCCTTAAAAAAAAATTATTTTTGTTTCTAATAGAAGATGTTTTGTACGTAAACTAATAAAATATTTTATATAAGAATAATTCTTTAGATTATTTGTTTCTCAATTCTATTAACTGATATCGGATTCTGGATTATGTATGTTCGCTTTATTTATTATTATCAATCAGTGTAATCTATTCAAAATTTATCATAATTTAATATGAATGTTTTGATAGAGACAAGATAAAAAAAAAATCTGGAATAAGATACGATTAAGAAATTCGTGAAAAAATTAAAATGTGTTTTTATTAGTGGAAATTACTGATTTTCCGGAGTAAGAGGCAATGAATGAATAACACTGCAAAAGAACACAAAAGTTTTCTTTGTAAAATTTTTTAATCATTTCTTTTTTTATTATATATTATCAAATAAAAATGCGTTTTCAATAAAAGTATTGTTCATGTTAATATTGATTTACTGTTTAAAAAAATAGCCCGTGCATCGCATGGGAGCATTTACTAGTATATATATAAAATCCTAAAAAAAAAATTAAATAATAGATAATATATATATATATATATATATATATAATCCTAAAAGATAATTAAATCTATATATATATAAAAACAAAATGAGTTGTTACCACAATTGGAAAAAGAGGTGTTTTCCCGCCCATTTGCACATGCCAATTTGGGCAACTAAATGTGACAGCTCACGATTTTATATAAAAACTGATTATGCATATGTTTAGGAGTCAAAATCTCATTTTCTTTAGTGAAAAAACAACTTTTTGGTTGCAATATATTTGGTGTTGAGATAATATCTCTGTTAGATATTGTAACATCCAATGAATATACAATAGTGGTTATTAATATACATAAAATAACTTAGTAAATCCTGAAAACTTATCTGAAAATAATTTGTAATCTGGATATTAGCGTTCTAGATTTCATAATTAACCCTAATGAGTCATCTATAAAAATGTGAAAATAAATCACATCACAATCACAATTATTCCACCGCCGGATATACATTTTTGAGCTCCGAAGTAACGTTGTGAGTATTTTATTTTAATGTTGTTTTGAAACTGTTGCTAAACTAAACTATTGTGCATACGAGCTCACAGTGTTGTTCATGTTATTTTGTCTGTTTTACGTCTGTATTTCGTCATCTGAGTACAAAATAAACTCTGCACGCCATAACAATATTTGTTTATCAACATTGACTGATCATCTGTTAACTATTACAAATTTATTTTCATGGAGAAGATGTATTCCCCAAAAATCAGCTCATGCAGAAAATAAAAAATATATTAGATGCACTCTGAAAGTATGTATTAAAAGTGTTTCTGAAACAATCTTATACTTCTATAATTTTTATAAAGTATGTTACATGTTGTATTGTTTGGATGAAAAATTTGAACAAAAAACAATTGTATTATATCCTCGATTTATTTGTATATATAGATATTAATCTTCGGTAATTGTTTTTTCTGGATGAGTTATATCTATTTGAACATTCGATCAATTAGCACATTTATGTTTTGATATACCTTATGGCAATCCATGTCATGTTTTAGGAGATGGCACCCGTCTTTTCAAAGATACGTGAGATCAACGCAACTAGATCTGACTGGGCTATGAAGCTGCGATTGGTCAGGGCCTATGATATACCTATGTTCAAGAATCCAGATCAAATCCAAAGCTTTGAATGTGTCTTTAGAGACATTGAGGTAAATGACATAGTATTTCAATAGATGACTAAGTTAATGTCATTGTGACAATATTCAAACTGATTCCAATATGAAATGTTTAAATATTTACCTTCTAATTAGAGTCAAAGAAACTGATTATCAGAAATCATTGAAATGTGCTTATTATCTTCAGATTTGACATGTATTCGTTCTAAATCTGAAAATCTATTAAACTGACCTACAGATTTGGCAATAAGACTTTTTCTTATACTTCTTAAACTGTATGAACATTAAGTCTGAAATATTCAATCTTAAACATCAAACTGATCATTTGTGTATTTTGGTTAGTTTCAATAATATATAATAATTATACAGAGTAAATGAGTTACAACATTCGTTCTAAAACTGAAAATTCATTAAACTGACCTACAGAATGTGCAATAAGACTTTTTCTTATACTTCTTAAGATGTATGAACATTAAATCTGAAATATTCCAATAACATCTGCAGTCTTTGTAATTAAAATTATTTTCAGGGATCTACTATACGAGGTTCAGCTAGAGCACCTCACATGGATAATGTGCGTGCGAAGCTACGTGAAGGCAATTTGTACATAATCCATAATTTTATGGTTTCGAAGGACGAAATACGTTACAAGACTGCCACCCATACTCATAAATTTTCCTTTTATGGGAGGACTGTAATAAGGCAAATTCGTGATCCAGCCTTTCCTAACAATAGGTTTATCTTTAAAAATTTTGATGAGATAGCTAAATTGAAAGCAGCAGATGAGTGCCTACTGTTTGGTTAGTAAATTTTTTTTTTTTTCAATTTTTTGTATTGTTAATGATTCAGATTGAAGAACATGTAAACTGACTTGATTTCTTTATATATAAAACTTAAAATCTAATGCAGATGTTATTGGAAGGTTGGTTGAGATGCATCCTCCCACAAATATGCCTACAAAAGACGGCAACAAGTTGCTAATGGAGATCGAAATTGAGGACATGAGGTAAATATTTTAAAGGTTTTGTTGTTTTGAATTCTTCTAATGCATACACTGATTATCCGAATTTTTTAAACAAAAGTGGTCGTAGGCTAACAATTACTCTTTGGGAAGAGTTTGTTGACAAAGTTATGCCATGCTACAATAGTCCAACCTTTGAACCGGTTGTTGTAGTCATGCAGTTTTGCAGACCAAAGGTTTTTAGAGGTAATATATTTTTATTGGTGATTATGTTGAAAGAATAAATAGGAAGTGATTTAAAATGAATTGTATAACTCAACTGTAATTTAAGTAACTATTGTAAATTATTTCTACAGATACTGTTAAGGTGTCCAATATATACAATTGCACACAAATGTTTGTGGATGGCAATATATGGGAGATTACGGAATTCAAGAAATTGTAAGTCAAATTCATGTTTTATTTGTAGGAGCTTACTCAAAATACTAACAATATAATAGTTGGGTTTTAATTCACTTACTTTTTGAAAAGGATTGCTGCGTCACCAACACCGTCAAGGCAGGTTGCTATCACCCAATCATCTGGATCTGGGGCGTCACCCGCAAGTGAGCTTTCTTCAGGGAGAGCAGTTGTTAGAAATCTGCAAGAACTGTGTGAAGGCGAGGTGGTTATCTAACTTTTTAAATTTTAGATTATTAATTGAAAAACCACACATATGTTACACACATATTAAACTTTTTTTTAGAAAAAGAATAAATATTATGATTGAGAGTTTATGCATTCTGTTATGACACAGGATGGAACATTTTGGGTGTATTGCACTATAGCTGAAGTTGAAAACCCAAAAGACATTTGGTACATGGCATGTGTTACGTGCCATCGTAAGCTATATTCAGTTGATGGTAAATAGAACTGCAGACAGTGCGGCGATGTTGAGGCCAACAACAATTACAGGCAAGTAACACATTTGTTAAACAACACATCTAATTTACATACATATATAATACTTAAAAAGGGGAATATAGCATGTAAATTAACATTTAAAAAAACTGATATCTACAGGTTTAAGCTGGAGGTTCGGGTAATTGATGAGACCTATAATGCACTTTTTATAGTGTGGGATGCTGAAGGACATATTATATTCGGAAAGACCGCCAATGCTCTAAAAACCGAGGATGTGGGTGCTTTCAAATGAAAATTACATATAATTTTATGCATATTGTCTGCAATATTTAAAAAAAATAAAAAATTGAACTTTATGTATATCACTTGTGTTGTAGGAGGCTGAACCCGGTGTTGTTGACTACTTTGTTGGGAGACTGGCTGATCGTACTGTTCTATTTAAAGTTGCTAGAAAGACTGATTATTCTAGAGTAGCTAGAGTTACATATCATGTGACCAAGTTGACGGATGACGCGGACCTATTATCTAGGTTTTGTAGGTCATATGTGCAAAGTCAGGAAGTAAAGTAATACACTTACACATATACTTACAAAATTATTACTTACTTTAAACAATCTAATTGTTCACAAATTTGAACTAATATTATGTAGGAGTCAGATCTTATTTCTAAGCTGGGCCGGAAAGGAAATGAATCGGATGGTGATTCCTCCGAGGATGAGGTAACAACACCGGACAAAAAGTTGAAGGGAGATAAGGTAAAAAACGACCATGTTACCCCTACTGAGAAAGGGCTTAATGGAGTCACGGTGGATGAAAGTTCTAATGGAAAAGATGTGATGGATGATTATATTGACGGCACTGTGGAACCTGATACAGAGATGAAGGTTAAGCGGAAGCTCATAGACGAGCTGGATAAAAGTTCTACCACCCGCAAAGCTATCAAGCAAGAGAAACCATGATACATTTATGCATTCTAAGTATTCATTTTCTGAAAGTTTTGTTTTGAACCATTTTCAAGTTTTTGCTTTGTTTTACCAAGTTGATTTATATTTTGCTTAATGAATTGACTCTTTTATGCAATATTGGTGTTCTAAGGATTTGCTATACTCTTTCCTTTTATTTATGTCTCTAAACCCCATATGTTTGGATCATGTGGAGATTCATATTAACCTATGATAAAATTTGTGATAACTTACGTACCTTGAAAGACAATATACATCTTTCTGTAATAGTATAACCTATTCGTTTAAAATGACATATCTTTTGAAAAAACCCACAAGTACAAACTAAACAGTGATATTTTCTAAACTTAGTCACATATTAATATAATTACATAGATATAATATAGACTAAAATCGATTAAAATCACTACATTTAAATGATGTGAAATTCTGCGGAATTTGTAAAAAATTCTTCATTCAAATTAGAATACATTGAGGTAAGGTGTAATAAAAAAATGTGAAGAAAAAATAATAAATATACAAGTTAGTGACGAAGTATAACTGTAGTATAACTGTTTCATTTGTTACACCTTAATCATGTTAGATAATAATAAAATTGGTCTCACATTAATCGTAAGCCATGTACCATTATAGTATTTATATGTGAATCCTTTATTAGAAATACTCATAATACACAAATATATATATATATATATATATATATATATATATCATATTAAAAATATGAAAAAAGTTTTAGTATGACATTTATATAAAAACAAAACAACATTAATTGATTAAAATATAAAAAAATAACATTAAATATAGACAAGATTAATTGATTAAAATATATCAGAATATGAAAAAATAACATTTATGTGAAATTAATTATTCCAGCTTAACATATAAAAAAAAACTTGAAAACATTAATTGATTAAAATATATCAGAATATGATTTAGTGATGAATCTAATATAATTAAAACTTATTATACATATATGAATGTGACTGTAATAAAATTCTGATTTTATTAATGATCTGGTTTTATCTTAACAAATAATATACAAATCTAAGTATATTATATTAAAATATAGATAAGATTAGGTGAATTTAGATACAGATAAACGTTATTATATTAAATATAGACAAGATTTGAGTATATCAATATATTATACATATATTTATATTATTAAATTAGTAAAAAAACATATCTCACAATATCTAATTGATATATCTTTTACTTAACCAACACTCAACAGGCCCTATTTAAAGATGGTTTGTCTCATACTATGATACAATAGCGATAAAAAAAGAATACGCAGAATTGTTGTGAACAGAACGCGTGAAGATTCAGATCAAATGTATATGGAAGGAGAGTAAGTCTTTTAATTACAACCCTTGTGAAAAATAATATTAACTTTGTGTATTGTTAATCATATTTAGTGAAGTGTATGATTTTTTTTTCTACATGTTTTGTTTGAAAAACCCAGCTTGCCTGATTCGGTTATAGTCATTGACGACGAGGAGTACCCGTCATTTACTATAGAAGTAACTGAAGAACATGTTGTCAGCAAAAAAGTGGTATGGTGCATGTGTCTTAAGTCTATGAACAATAAAAAATTTGATTTATAACTACAATGTTTTAAAATTAATGGAATTTTTACTGAAAATATTCATTAAACATGTTTATTTGATTACTTATATACATGAGACAGGTTATACGCGATCTGTTTAAACACGAATTTAACAACTGGGGTGATTCAAATGGAGATACTGCAACTATATTTCGTGGAATACAATACTGGACAGTTGGTATTGCAAGGGACAATGGCTACTCGGCAGAGTTAACAGACTTATATCACTTTCTACGTGATAACAACTTATCAGTTGGCAGGACTTTCATGTTGGAGATGGACCCAGAGGAAAAGCTGACTTTCCGAGTTTATGTTTACTAAATACCTATATTTCATTACTTTTTTATTTTTATTTTTTATTATTGGTTATTTATCATAAACATCTTCTATTCGATTAGTTTTTTTGATTTGCTAATTATATTTAATCAATCATTATGGTCATTGATTCTCTTTGGTAATTTTTTTTTCGTACTGTTTTTTTGTATCTATTTATGGAGTATTTTCATGTAATGTACAAATAGACATGTTAATGGACATAAAATATAACATAATTAAACCTTTGGTTTTAAACAACATAACAAATAGCTAATTAACAAGTTGTAAATAAAATATAATTAACAAGAGATCATAGACGAATTAATGTTGTTAATTTATTTTCCCTAACTTTTGAAAAGTAGTAATGGTATGTATGAATTAATGTTTTAAAATATTTAGTGTATAAAAAAGAACAATGTATAACACCAGCTTTAAAAGATTAAGAGTAACTACTTAATCGCATGATACTATAAATTGTAACTAAAATACCTCATTTTATATGGATATAGACATAGATAAAGATATAGATATAAATATAGATATAGATATCCAAGTTTATGTATAGATAAACTTAAAAGAAGATATGGTGAAGATTCCTATTAAACTGGATAATAAATTTTGAGATCAAAACCGTTTGAAATATGACCTTTTTTTTTTTAAATAAACTCATCAATAATTAAATAAATAAAAATTCAGATTATATGTATATATATATGTATATAAATGTATGAGTTAAAATCTGAATATGATATTCACAATAGATTCTGTCGATTGTTAACAAAAAAAAACAAAAAAAAAAATTCCCTGAAGTATCAATTAGATTTGTTAATAAAGATATCAAACTTCCCAAAGAATAGAAAATACAGTTTTAATAGGGATAGACATCACACCCCCAAAACATAAGCAGAATATAAAGATATGTTACTCACACCGGAAAATATAATATATATAGATATATAGGTATAGATCTTTACACATAACCTATTATTTAAAAGCAGATCAAACATAAATTTCAATCAGGTGTTGTCAGAGCATCACTAAGAAGGTTTTGCATCCAAAAAAGAAGATCAATCCAGAATTTCATAACATTGAAAAACAGATATGGTAAAACTTTCTGGATCATTCACAATTGGCAGAAAACATTCAAGAGATGGTACGTTTTTCTATATCAAGATTATTTTATTCTATTGTATCGTTATAAGGTTTTAAGTGTGTAGATACTTATCTCTGTATCGTGACAATTCTTTGATGTTATGTCTCCATATAAAGTGACATGTTTTTGCCTTCATTGGACATGTACCTGCAGTTGAAGTGATGAATATCTTAGTTGGCTAATCAACAGTTTAATAAAATCAACTACAAAAACTAGAAAGTTTTGTTTTCATTAATGTATTGAAAATAATAAGGAAGATAGCCTGTTATTCTTGGTTACTTTATGTGATTAAATACATGTGGTTGCAAATTATACAATTTTAATCATTTGGTTACTTTTCAGTTCTGAATAGATGTATAGGTATAGATGTTAGAATGTACACTAACTTATTATACAGAAAATTGTACATATGTTCATCAGGTGAATTTTGAAAAATTAATATATGTTGATTTAAGAATTGAACTCACTAACTATATAATATGGAATATCATTGTTTATAATAATAGTTTGCATGATCAAAATAAGTTGAGATTGTTACAACACATTAATGTGACACAGTTGTGGAGCTTCAAATTAGATTTTAAACATAAATCACTATTTTTAAGAATGAACATATGGATTCATTTCAAGATGATTACAGATATTAAAAAAATTATAAAAACATGCATATCAGTATTAAATGTTTCCATCATAGTATCAGTTTGAATAAACAAGTTTTAGTAAATGAATTCATGAAACATATATATGCCTAATTCAACATAGTTTTATGAAAGACACATTTCAGTAGGAGAATTCATTAAAAAATATGAAATTAATATAAATAAATATAAAAATTGAGTACTTATCTGTTAAGTCGATCGTGAAAACTTATTTAGGTAGGTTAATTCATTCTTCATCGCTCTGATAAGCCGATCCAAGGAACTCATACGGTTCTAGCAAAAAATTAGTGCACGTAATTAAAAAAATGAAAATTTATACAGCAAAACGGTTAGATCTATCAAAACTAACCTGAATCGATTATTTCACCGTAGATTATAGTTATCTTATATAACCTAGGAGTTATCAGATTCAACATGCACAGTTGAATCCATATTCTCGACACTTCAACAATACTGAAAGGAAAAAAAATATATATCAAAATCACACAATTTGAGACAAATCTATTTATATATATATAGATATATCATCAGATTCACGCGATTTAAAAAAGACACATATAAGTAGTAAAAATTCATTCAAAAAAGCGATTTTTTCATTCAATCTTCTGGAAAAAAAATTGTGAAGACTACATTTAAACTAAATATATAATGAATATAAAAAAAATCAAAACTTCGTACTTATCTTTTGAGTTCAAAATCTGGATAATCTAAAAAATTACTAATGAGACCTTCTTCATCGCTCCTATTATCAGATCTGAAATCCCGAATCAAGGAACGCATACTGTTGTAAGAAAAAAAATGAAAAAACTAACAAATTAATACATCTAATTGAAAAAATTGAAAATTTAAACAGTAAATTGTTAGATGTTTTTAAAATAACCTGAATCGAAGATTCCACCGCGACATATGCTATATCACTGACCACCTTGGAGTTATCGGATTCAACATGCACTGTTGAATCCTTAGTTTTGCCACTTAAACAAGTCTGAAACAACTGTTAGGAATTTATCCTACCCACGATCCCTAAACGACTAGACAATCGGATAAAGAACACAATAACAATAGCAAACAACAAGACAACGATTTGATTACCCAGTTCTTTACGAAGTGTAACTACGTCTGGGGGCAATACCAAGCCAGGATATTTTGCTAAGAGATGAAATTTTGGGGTTACAAAGAACAACTACTCAAGTTGGACACCAAAATGACCTCTAAAAAGGCGCTGAAAAAGTAAGGCGGTTTAAGAATCTCGGCCGAGATCAGTCCCTGTCTCGGCCGAGATTACTTCTCCAGACAAAAGTTAAAGTAAGTCGGTGTTAACGTCTCGGCCGAGATCATTCTCTGTCTCGGCCGAGATGAGTCTCCAGAGCAAACTTCCAGTTCTGCCTGCCTTCACGTCTCGGCCGAGATCATTCTCTGTCTCGGCCGAGATGACTCTCCAGGGCAAACTTCCAGTTTTGCCTGCCTTCATGTCTCGGCCGAGATCATTCTCTGTCTCGGCCGAGATGACTCTTCAGCCCGTCTCGGCCGAGATCCTTACCCGTCTCGGCCGAGATTACCTTCCAGCGAGAAACACCCCTGTTCCCCTGTTTTTGGCTCCACAACTCAACAATCTCCCACTTGGAGACTAAAACACCTTCAAAGCAAATTTCTTCCTTCCCGTTTCCTACTTGGTATCACCATCTCCTCTTCTTCTTCACGTTTCGAGGCCAATTGAAGTTATGCACAACTTCAATTTCTCTAAGGTTACAACCTTAGTAAACATGTCGGCTGGATTCTCACTCCCGAGAATCTTCTCAAGTCGCAAGGCTTTCTTCTCAAGTAAGTCGGATGAAGTGATACTTTAACTCAACATGCTTAGTTCTTGAATGAAATGCCGGATTACTCGCCAAGAATATTGCACTCTGACTATCACTGTAGAGTACACTATTTCCGTGCTCCTTTCCAAGTTCACCCAAGAAACTTTGCAACCACACCATCTCCTTACTTGCCTCCGTCACGGCAACGTACTCCGCCTCCGTGGTGGATAGTGCAACCACCTTTTGCAACTTAGATGTCCAAGAAATTGCCGTACCACCATAAGTAAATACATACCTGGTCGTACTCTTTCTTCCATCAAGATCGTTTGATGCTAGGTCCGCATCAACGTAGCCAACTAACTCAGAATTTCTTCCGTCAAAGCACAAAGCTTTACTTGTGGTACCTCGCAAGTACCTTAGAATCCACTTTACTGCTTCCCAATGCTGTTTGCCCGGATCACCCATGAACCGGCTCACTACTCCCACTGCATGCGCAATATCCGGACGAGTACAAACCATGGCGTACATGATACTCCCAATTGCCGATGCATATGGTACATCCATCATTTGAGTACTCTCCTCCTTGGTACTCGGCGACTCCTTCTTCGACAGCTTAAAGTGCCCCCCCAAGGGAACATTGACCGGCTTCGAAACCTCCATGTTAAATCTTTCAAGGACCTTCTCGATATAGTCCGCCTGCGAAAGATACAACAAATTTGCCGCCTTTCTCTCGATCCTCATACCCAAAATCTGTTTCGCTTCTCCAAGGTCTTTCATGGAGAACCTTTCAGACAATTGCTTCTTCAGTCTCTCCAACTCCCTTGGATTTGCTCCTACAATCAACATATCATCAACGTATAGTAGTAGGATGAGATAGCTATTGTCAAACCTTTTGTAGTAACAGCAATGATCAGCATGGCATCTATGGTATCCAATCTCCAACATGAAATTGTCGAACTTCATGTACCACTGCTTCGGAGCTTGCTTCAACCCATACAAGCTCTTCTTCAACTTGCACACTAGACTTTCCTTTCCGTCTACCACGAACCCCTCCGGCTGTACCATGTACAACTCCTCCGCCAAATCACCATGAAGGAAAGCCGTCTTCACATCCATCTGATGCAACAGTAGATTCTCCGCAACCACCATGCTCAACACCATGCGAATCGTTGTCAACTTCACAACAGGAGTGAACACATCCGTATAGTCAATACCATACCGTTGCTCGAATCCTTTCACGACTAACCTAGCTTTGTAGCGTTTGCTACCATCGGCCTCATTCTTGATTCGGTAGACCCACTTGCTGTGCAACGCCTTCTTGCCCTTGGGAAGCTTGGACAGTTCCCAAGTGCCATTCACACGAAGTGATGCCATTTCATCTTCCATGGCAGCCATCCAACTTCGTTTATCAACAACCTGCTTTGCCTCTGCAAAGCTCTCAGGTTCACCACCATCAGTCAACAATAAGTAAAAGTTAGAGGGTGAATACTTATTTGGTGGCCTTCGATCTCTAACTGGTCTTTGAGGTGGTGGTGGTGTTCTTGGTTCGTCATCATGAACCTCCTCATCGACCGGACTCTCTTTGCTCCCACTCGAGTCTAGATCGGGTAACTCAACAGTGCGGAGCTTTCCACTATCAACGCCCAAATCCTTCATTCTATCCTTGTACATAACCTGTTCATTGAATATCACATCTCGGCTGCGAATTACTTTTCGGCTTTGCTCATCCCATAGCCTATAGCCGAACTCATCGCCGCCATACCCAACAAACGTACACTTCACGGACTTGGCATCTAGCTTATTTCTTCCAACAGAATCCAAAAGAGCGTAAGCAACACAACCGAAAATACGCAGGTAAGATAGATTTACCTCCTTTCCAGTCCACTCCTCCTCGGGTATCCGATTATCCAAGGGAACCGATGGACCTCGGTTGATCAGGAATGCAGCTGTGCTCACTGCATCCGCCCAGAATGACTGAGGCAGTCCGCTCTTCAGTCTCATGCATCTCGCTCGTTCATTTAGAGTTCTGTTCATCCTCTCGGCCACACCATTCTGCTGGGGCGTTCCACGTACAGTCTTCTCTGTACGAATCCCATTCTCAGCACAAATACTCCTTGAACTCCTTGAGTTCATATTCACCACCATTGTCGGAACGCAGACACTTCACCTTCAACCCCGTCTCCGTCTCAACCAAGGCCTTCCACCTTTTGAAAACGTCAAATGCATTAGACTTATTTTTAAGAAAATAAATCCATACCTTGCGGGTTGAATCGTCGATGAACGTCATGTAGTACATCGATCCTCCGATGGACGCCACCGGAGCTGGTCCCCATAGATCGCTATGGACCAACTCTAGCTTCTCCTTCTTCAGGGTCCTGCCTGTCCTCGAGAAACTCACTCTCCTTTGTTTCCCGAAGACACAATCTTCACACATACCAACCTCCACGGTTTGTAAACCAGGCAGTTTACCCTTCGAACTCATGACTTTCATCCCTTTCTCGCTCATGTGGCCCAGCCGACAGTGCCACAAATTTGCATCACCATTACCACTCGCAAGATCAAGGGAATCCTGCGAGTTACTGGTCATGTACAGCGTTCCTTCCTTCTTACCACGAGCTACTACCATAGCTCCCTTGGTAATCTTCCAGTTGCTACAGCCAAACGTTACTACGTAACCTTCCCTGTCAAGCTGTCCAACTGAAAGCAAGTTCCTCTTTAATCCAGGGATATGTCTCACTCCATTCAACATCAGTTTTGAGCCATTTGATGTCTCAACCTTTACGTCTCCTTTACCCACGATTTTCAGGGGTTCATCATCTGCCAGATACACCTGTCCAAAATCGCCAGAAACATAATTTTGCATAATACTGAAGTTACCGCATGAATGGAATGATGCGCCGGAATCCAAGACCCAAGACTCCATGGGACTGCACACACTTAAGACCAATGCATCGCCATCATCCTCATCCGTGGCTGCATTTACTGTCTTCCTGTCTGCCTGACCCCCCTTGTTCTTCTTCGGCGCCTTGCACTGGTATTTGAAGTGACCAACCTCGTCACAATTCCAGCACTTCTTCGTTTGACTCTTCCCTCTGGATTTTGACCTCCCCCTAGACTGCCTTCCCTCTTGTCTGCCTCTGTTCTCAGTATTCAGTGCTGACCCTGAGGACGATCCTGATCCTGATTCGTTTCTCCGAATCTCTTCCCCGATCATCAAGTCCCTCACCCTGTCATACTTCAGCTTAGCGTCTGTGGCGCTAACGGCTGTCACTGTACCGGCCCAACTGTTTGGCAGAGAAGATAGCATTATTAGGGCCCGAATCTCATCATCAAACTTTATATCCACCGAGTCCAACTGTGAGGTTAGCATGTTGAACTCATTCAAGTGTTGCCTTACAGGTGTTCCCTCTGTCATCCTCAGATTAAACAACCGTCTAATCAGATGAACCTTGTTTTCCGTCGATGGCTTTTGATACATCTCCTCCAAGGTTTTCAGCATCTCCCGAGTAGACTTCGCGCCTGTGGTATGGTAGGCCACTTCCTTGGACAGCGATAGACGCACCGCGCTCATCGCTTTCCTGTCCAATAGCTCCCACTCCTCCGTAGACATCTTCTCGGGCATCTCCTTGAGGGGCTGGTGCAAATCCTTACCGTAAAGGTAATCTTCAATTTGCATCTTCCAGAATCCGTAATCAGACCCATCGAATCTCTCCACCGTAATCTTTCCGTCGTTCATCGTGAATCCTTCAGGAAACTAACCCGAAGCTCTGATACCAGTTGTTAGGAATTTATCCTACCCACGATCCCTAAACGACTAGACAATCGGATAAAGAACACAATAACAATAGCAAACAACAAGACAACGATTTGATTACCCAGTTCGTTACGAAGTGTAACTACGTCTGGGGGCAATACCAAGCCAGGATATTTTGCTAAGAGATGAAATTTTGGGGTTACAAAGAACAACTACTCAAGTTGGACACCAAAATGACCTCTAAAAAGGCGCTGAAAAAGTAAGGCGGTTTAAGAATCTCGGCCGAGATCAGTCCCTGTCTCGGCCGTGATTACTTCTCCAGACAAAAGTTAAAGTAAGTCGGTGTTAACGTCTCGGCCGAGATCATTCTCTGTCTTGGCCGAGATGAGTCTCCAGAGCAAACTTCCAGTTCTGCCTGCCTTCACGTCTCGGCCGAGATCATTCTCTGTCTCGGCCGAGATGACTCTCCAGGGCAAACTTCCAGTTTTGCCTGCCTTCATGTCTCGGCCGAGATCATTCTCTGTCTCGGCCGAGATGACTCTTCAGCCCGTCTCGGCCGAGATCCTTACCCGTCTCGGCCGAGATTACCTTCCAGCGAGAAACACCCCTGTTCCCCTGTTTTTGGCTCCACAACTCAACAACAACAACAACATAAATCAAAATCACACAACAAAAGCAAAAATATTTCAGAAATGTAAAAAATTAAACTAAATGTGTAATACCTTAATAAAAGCATATGGAGATCTCAGATTGTACGATCTGAATTTTTTTAAAATGAAGAACATGAGATGTACATAATCATTCAAACAATTGAATTTGGGGTTAAGAAATTAGGGTTTTCTGATCTAATTCACAAACGGGGATGATTATGTTACTAGGAATAACATTATACCGGGGATATCATGATTTAAGTGTGCAATCGGATAGATCTGTTTCGGAACAGATGAAGAAGATGAACGGACGGAGTAAACTAAGCTGAAGTGCATTTGGGTTGTTTGCTGTGAAGTGTGTGAGAGAAGCTAATACATTCTAGAATAATCTAGGAATGTGGAGAGTCAATCATGAAAACCGGTTATGTAAGAAAGAAACGCAAAATGTGTTATTCAGGATTCATTTTTTTAATTTCTGAACTGGGCCTTTTAATTGTAATTTGAATTGGGCTGAAGCAAACTGCTGGGCCCGGTAAATTTTTATCTTTAATTTCATGATGATGCACATAAATTCAATTTATGTATTCTGGCCCAGCAGAAGGCTATTTTGAATAGAAAAGCAAATAATGTATAGATAAGCTTATTTATTGAAATATTCACTATCACTTATATGCTTTTAAGTTGTTTGACTTAGTGATTTTTATAACATGATTTGTTATACATGCATTAGTTAGTTTATTGTGCTTTTTCATGTAAGTATAATTTTTTTTATAAAGTTTATTGAATTTTATAGCACGCATCAAAATTATTATTTTTTCCTTTGTATTAACTACTACCTCCGTCCAAGCTTAACCTTCCTAATTACCTTTTTGGTTTGTGCCATATTAACCTGTCAGCCTTTTTATCTCTCAATCTCCACCCCCAAAATCTCGATTCTCAATCTCCACCTTTAAAAAGTCAAAGATTCTACAAAATCTGCTGATTATGAACCTTCGTGTCAGGGTCAACCTTGGCACGAAGGTTTATCCGAGACGGAGGGTGTATGTTCTTAAAGTATTGGTTTTTGTAACTATATTTCTGATCTAAAAATAATAATCTGTTTATAAGTAGCATTATTTATTTCAAGTAGTCCTGTCAAGATTGTTGATAGCAACTAAAATAGTTCTATATAACAATAGAATTATGAAATTTTACCAAAATGTATAATTGAATTGATGATTTTCTATTTTGCAAAAACACTCAATTTTTTTTTTTTTTTTTAGAATTTACGTTTTTCCCCTTTTAAAATTTGAAAATAAATTTATACTTACGGTAGTTAGTAAATATTTAATTTGATTTTTAAAATTGTTGAAAAAAATAAGTATATTGGGTAAATATTTAAGTAAGCTAATGGTTGTTTATTTTTGAATAATAAATAGAAGAAAGAATGTAGTTGTTTATTTGTTGGATTACTGAAATATTTATAGCCCAAATCACAATTTATTAATATGTTTATATATGCATTCTGAATTGATTTAATTTCTTATTAATAATCAACTAAGAGCATATTAAAAAGCCTCTTTCATGTATATTTTTTAAGATTATTTTTTCTAAATATTTATTTTGGTTGATTATGTAATAAAAAGTTTATTTAAATATTATTCATTTTGGATGATATTATTCACGTGTAATGTCTTAACTTATACACTCCCTATATTTCTTAGAAAACTCTTATCCAGTAAATTCAAGCAATATTGGATCTTCTTCGAAAAGTATGAAGCGTACTATATTTGGTTCTGACGTGGAATTAAGTACTGTAACATATCCATTCTCAAGGACTCCTTTCTGCGATCTTACTAATGGTAAGTTGAATCAATCTATATATATATATATATATATATATAGATATATAGATTATTATTAATATTATTATTGTTATTGTTATTTAATTTTTTCAATTTTTATGTGACGGTTATTTATGATTTTATTCCCGTGAATGACGATTTTGGATTGGAAAAAGTTGGTCAAGTCAGCCGAATTCAAACCTCTACCACTCAACTTATTGGTGGCGTAATTGATATTAGAAAAGACGACGAGCTAGCAAAATGGGTAATGTCTGAAAATGGTATAGCAGGTACACATGTTATGTAATGATTGTTTATAAGTTTAATTGAAATTCTATATTTTTTTTACTATTTGAATAAAACATAATTTTGTTTGGTCAACTTTTATTTACACCTTTTAAAATTTATAGGAAGTTCAAATAACTTGTGCGTCAATAATGCAAGCTCAACAAATGAATCAATTATTATCGAATTGACGGATGATGTATGCGCTATTCCGTCAATAAATATTGATCAACCTAATCCTAGACGAACTTCGAGAAAGTGTAAGATGATTTTTTTATTTATTTGAAATTTATTTCATTATTTTTGCTATTAGTTAATATTAATTGGTATGACTAAATAATTTAATTGTTTAATATGTTTTCTTTTCAGCAGTAAAACCAAACAAGGCGCATAACAATTATCCGTCCGCAATAGGTAAGTTAAGTTTTTTGCTATGGTAAGATTGATTATTGTTGTAATCATATATGAATTTTGATCAAGTTTAATTATTTGTTTGTTTTGTTTTTTCTTATTTTTCTTTTTTGTAGACTATTTGGATTTTGGTGACACCACGTACATATGCAAAACATTGTGGTGCGATGTTTTGGTTTGAGGAGCGATTGTCTTCTTATCCAAAGACTGTTTATCCAGTATACAGCTTGTGTTGCATGAAAGGGAAAATTCAGTTACCATTATTGACACCACCTCCTCGACTACTACAAGAACTATTGGAAGGTCAAACTGCCAGAAGCAAACAGTACTTGGATAATATAAGATCCTATAATAATATGTTCTCATTCACATCTATGGGTGGGAAGATTGATTCTACCATGAACACGGGTGGTGGGCCCCCGGTATTCCAGCTACATGGTCAAAATTACCATCTAATTGGCAGTTTACTTCCTACTGAAGGGTCGACGCCGAAGTTTGCGCAGTTATATATATACGACACTGAGAATGAAATATCAAATAGAATCAACGCTGTGAGGTAATGAATCTGACGTGCATTATTGTTTTCATGTTTATCATAATTTTTAAATAGAAATTTTGATCTTTGTTTTTTTATGTTGTAAAAAAGTATGATCCAGTAAATTTTTTTTTTTTTTAGGAATAGAAGGGATAGTGGAACTCTCCATTCTGAACTGGTAAGAGAGTTGAAATGTATGCTTGATGAGCATAATGTTTTAGTTAAAACGTTTAGGATGGCTGCTAAAAAAATATCAGAAGAAGGACGTGCTGATGTGAGAATCAAGTTGGTTAGCGAGAGGACAACTGATCGTAGAAGATATAATCTTCCAGCTGTATTAGAAGTAGCAGCATTAGTTGTAGGTGATCTTGATAGGGCGCTTGGAGATCGAGATATTATTGTTGAAACACAAAGTGGGACATTGAAACGTATAAATGAATTGCATTCATCTTACTTAGGTCTTCAATATCCACTGTTGTTTCCTTATGGTGAAGACGGATATAATGAAAACATTCCCTTTGCTGACGGTAGGGAATCTGCTGCCGGTGGTAGGAAAAAGGTTAGCATGAGAGAGTTTGCTGCGTTTCGACTACAACAAAGGACCTCTGAGAGATCAACAATTTTGAATAGCAGAAGGCTGACCCAACAAGTTGTTGTTGATCTTTATACAATTATCGAATCAGTCAGACTGTTGTTTATCAGATTGAATCAAAAGGCCTTGCGTGTAGAACTATACAGTGGTCTCGCGGATGCTCTTTTACGTGGCGAAATAGATATTAGCTTTATGGGTTTGAGAATTGTATTGCCATCATCATATACCGGTGGACCCCGCTACATGATTCAAAGTTATCACGATGCAATGGCCATTTGCAGATGGGCAAATTATCCTGATTTATTTATTACTTTTACGTGCAATCCAAAGTGGCCAGAAATCGTACGATTTCTAGAACCACGAAATTTGAAACCGGAAGACCGACCTGATATCATTGTTAGGGTGTTCAAGATTAAATTGGACTCACTTATTAACGAGCTTCGTTGTAAGAAACTTTTCAGGACTGTTATAGCAGATAATTTATTTAATAATATCGTTAATTTAAGTTTGTAAATAGTATTTGATAATAATTTCGTTAAGTAGTTTATCTTACATATATTTTATAATTGTCCAGTTGTCTACACGATTGAATTTCAAAAGCGTGATCTACCACACGCGCACATTCTTCTGTTCCTTGCGAAAGAGGATAAGTTCCCAACTGCTACCGACATTGATCGAATTATTTCTGCTGAAATTCCTGATGAGTCATCTGATCCCAAGTATTACTCAGCTGTGCAAGAATTCATGATCCACGGTCCATGTGGAATAGTGCGTCCGAATTCTCCCTGTATGGGCGATGATGGTAAATGTACGAAGCACTTTCCGAAGAGATTTGTTGAATGTACTACTATTGATGATGAGGGATATCCTGTTTATAAGCGGAGAGACGACGGAAGGACTGTCGTGAAAAGTGGTGTACCATTAAACAATTCTTATGTTGTGCCTCACAATAGATATCTTCTTCTAAAATATGGAGCTCACATAAACGTTGAGTGGTGCAACCAATCGAGGTCTATAAAGTATTTGTTCAAATACATAAATAAAGGTCACGACCGTGTAACAGCTGGTTTCTACAAAGCAAGTGCTGACAATGCTGTTGGCAATACAGTAGATGAGATAAGTATGTACTATGATTGTCGGTACATATCCCCATGCGAAGCGTCTTGGAGGATTTTTGGTTTTGAAATTCAGTATCGTTATCCCCCTGTAGAGCGCTTAAGTTTTCATCTTGAAGATCAACAGTCAGTTGTATTCTCTGAAAATGAGCCATTGGAGAATATTGTAGAACGACATAGTGTTAGTAAAAGTATGTTTTTGGGATGGTTTGAAGCGAATAAGAAATACCCCGAGGCTAATGAGTTAACGTATTGTCAGTTTCCTCAAAAATTTGTGTGGAAGCAGAAGGATAGAGAGTGGGTAAAAAGGGAAAAGGGAAAAGCAATAGGTAGACTTCATTATGTTCCACCTGGATGTGGCGATCCATACTACGCTAGGTGTCTTTTGAATGTTGTTAAAGGTTGCAAATGCTATGCTGATATAAAAAAGGTGGGCATTGTACAGTACGAGACGTATCGGGATGCTTGCTTTGCTAGGGGGTTACTAGAGGATGATATGGAATATATTAAGGGCATTGAAGAGGCAAGTCACTGGGCATCGGGGCAACACCTAAGAGGGTTGTTCGTTACGCTTTTGTTCTCTAATTCAATTGGGCGTCCTGAACATGTATGGGAGCAATGTTGGATATATTTATCGGATGACATTTTGTACAAATAACGTATGAAGATGAAGAATCAAGGTATAAATAAATATAAGTTGTGTATTTAAATGTTCAACTTCTTATGTAAAGTGTTATTTGTCAATTTATGAATATTGATGAAAAGTTAATGTTTGTTTTGTAGATTTGAACCTAACCGAAGAGGAAATAAAAAATCTAACTCTTGTGGAGATTGAGAAGATGCTCCGAAGTCGCGGAAAGAGCCTTTCTGATTACGATCCTATGCCAATTGCTGACTTCTCCGGTGAGACAAGTTATGGAAATCGTTTTATTGCTGATGAGTTGATGTATGATCGGAAAGCTCTATCTATTGAGCACGAGAAGTTGGTTGCTGATATGACTGACGAACAAAAAGCAGTTTACTCTACTGTTATGAGTTCTATGGATTCTAATAATGGAGGAGCATTCTTTGTATATGGATACGGAGGAACTGGAAAGACTTTTATTTGGAGGACACTGTCCGCTGCTTTACGATCCAGAGGGGAAATAGTTTTGAATGTTGCATCGAGCGGCATTGCATCACTTCTATTGCCGGGTGGAAGGACTGCGCACTCACGTTTCAAAATTCCACTGAATGTTCATGAAGATTCGGGATCCAGTATAACGTTAGGCAGTCCTTTAGCCGAAATGATTGGGAAATCAAAGCTGATTATTTGGGATGAAGCCCCGATGATGCACAAAAACTATTTCGAGACTTTGGACAGATTACTTCAAGACATAACGAAGAAGGAGATTCCATTTGGTGGCAAGAGTGTTGTGTTAGGTGGAGATTTCAGGCAAATTCTACCTATAGTGCCAAAGGGTACACGTCAAGATATAGTGCATGCCACCATTAATTCATCTTATTTGTGGCCGCATTTTAAAGTGTTGCGACTAACAAAGAATATGAGACTACAAAATCTTTCTAATGATGCAGAAGGACATGATCTAAGAGCATTTTCCGAATGGATAGCGAGTATTGGGGATGGTATTATTGGTGGACCGAATGATGGAGAAGTTGAGATTGACATCCCGGAAGATATATTGCTACACAGTGGTGAGAATCCGATTGCAACGATTGTTGAGAGTACGTATCCAAATTTTGGTAAAGTGGGTGACGATACTACATATCTACATGGTAGAGCTATATTGGCACCAACTTTGAATATTGTTGAGTCTATCAATGAATATATGACTTCAAAGAACACTTCCCAAGGTCGGACGTACTTAAGTTCGGATACGCCGTGCAAATCTGATGCGAATGTAGATCTTCTAAATGATCTTCATACACCTGAATTTTTGAATTCAATCAAGTGTTCTGGACTGCCCAATCACGAACTAAATCTCAAGATTGGTACACCGGTTATGTTATTGCGAAATATAGATCATTCACTTGGTTTATGCAATGGTACACGACTGGTACTTACAAAACTTGGAGATCACGTGGTTGAGGCAAATGTTATATCGGGTGATAATGCTGGTCAAAAGGTTTTAATCCCTCGGTTATCTGTGACACCCTCGGATAAAAGAATGCCTTTCCGATTTCAGAGGAGACAATTTCCATTTATTGTTTCTTATGCGATGACAATAAATAAAAGTCAAGGCCAATCGCTCAATCATGTTGGTTTATTCTTGAAGAAACCTGTGTTTTGTCATGGTCAGTTGTATGTTGCTGTCTCACGCGTCACTAATCGAAACGGATTGAAGATTTTGATATGTGATGATGAAAATCCTGAAAGAAAGACCACCACAAATGTTGTTTATAAGGAGGTGTTCCAAAATTTGTAATAATTAAGTTTACGTTTTGTTACAAATTTTAATTATTATTGGATAGTTAGTTTCATTTCGTGTTATTAGTTGTTGAATTACCATATTATATGAATTTTTATGAATAACGATGATTTGTTTTTCTGGTTTTCTTATTATACTTTAATTCTTCGTAGTTTCTTTTTTTATACTTCTATAGATATATCGAATAACAATTATATTTATCGCTATTTAGAGATGATCTTCCCGTGCATCGCACGGGCAAATACTAGTAATAGATAATATATATATAAAATCTAAAATACGTCATAAAAAAGAAAAGAATTAGAACTCGCCCCTGTCAGCGGCGAGTTAATGTATTTTCAGTGCATACTTGATCTCGTCCATGGCACATGCGAGATCAGTTATATCCTTAAAAAAAAAAAAATTGGATCTCGCCCCTGGCACAGACGAGATCTAACTGAAGAAAAAAAAAATTAAGATCTCGCCCTTGGCAGGGGCGAGATTGAATAGTACACATAAATTGGAAAAAAATGCACCTATTTATTTTAATAGGTGAGTGATCAGTACAATAGTTAATTAAATTTGCCCACTGTTAGAGGAGCGGGAGGATTTTTCATCTCCGATACTGCATCTTTGGAAGGTGAGTTTTCGTCCTTCTTCCTGCATTTTTCTTCCCACCTTACATATATTTATGGATACTGCAATTCACAGAGCCTCGTCCAGAAGATTTTAAAACGGTGCTGCTACCCAGGTTTGATTATTTGTTTTATTTTATTCTCTGATTTCTTGTGAAAACAAGAAGATTTGAATTTCAAATTCAGTTACTGAAATTTGAGTGATTTGCCGAAATTTGAATTATTTGCAGTTAATGTAATCTGATATTGGTAACGCTGGATGCAATTTTTTGAGAAATCAACTCGTGATTTGAAATAATAAGGGTGATTATACCTGAATATACGTAATAGAATAATGAGCAGCAATATGCTCAAACTTCTGGGTCTGTGCTCTGTTTCTCTTTCCACCCCCAATTTGAATTCTCTATTACACTAAATTCATTACTACATCATATTATACACGTATTGGTTAGTGATTATAGTGTAACACAAAATATAACACCAAAGTATAACAAATGATCTCATGAGTTGCACACGGCCTAATAATAACTAATGTTTATTTGGTATAATTAATAGTGTAATTTGCAGGTTTGACAAATATAACAACTGAAGATTTTTACAGCACCTCACCATGAAGTAATCGATTCTGAAGAAGACATTTATGATCATTGCAATGTTGAACTCCTGATTAAAGCGGTTGGTTTAACAAGTTGAAATTAAAAAAAAAAATTGTATTCTCCAGGTGCGATTTATAATTGCTTACTGTAATTTTGATTTTTTTTTTTTTTTTTTTTTTTTTTTTTTTTTTTTACTGCTGTTGCAAAACCTATCAAAAGAGGACACGGATCCGGTGCCGTGGGATAAAAAACAGTAAATTGTGATGTTGGACGAAGCGGTGTCGTTTCGGCATCTTATCCCATTCTCTTCTCTCTTTTCCATTTGGTCTCCGTATTTCCTCTCTCATTTTTTATTTTTATTTTTTTCTCTTCCTATTTCATTCCAAAAAATGTATTCCGTTTCTTTTTCTTTTTCCTTATTGATTTTCTTTCATGTTTCTCTCCAACTCCTTAAATCTGATTTTCTAATTTAGCTAAACTTTGAAAAGCTAAAAATTATGATTTAAAATTTTATTGGGTACAGTGACAGACGGACCCAAGAATTTTAAGGAGGATCTATTTATAGACGAATTTAGAAGTTTATTTCTAAGGATACTTTTTTAATTATTATATGATTAGGAGACAAGCCTTATACCTAATAGGGAGTAAACAGAGAAGGTTAAACATAAACTCTTCTTTATTTGACTATATACATAAAATATTGAATAAATCACATTAAGAATATATTTTTTTAAATATAAATGAGAGGACATTGACCCCCTAAATCTGTCTATAGTACTTAGTGACATTCAACTCTATAAATAAAACTAAAAGTATTAATAATATTGATGATATTAATAAATTGTTTTAATTAAAAAGATGAACAATAGAAATGTTTCTATTCATTTCATTCTATTTTTTTTTTCTTTTAAATCATTACCATATTACTTACACTTAAAGTTACATCATTGGTTATTATTAAATAATTATATATATATTTTTAATTAAGTTGTATCAAAATTGACTAAACTACACATACATTGTACTCCCTCCGATCCATATTAATTGACGTTTTATGATGAAATGGAAGAATTAAGGATCGAATATTTTGACCGATATACCCTCAGCTAAAGATTTGACCAAATCAAAATATATCTGATAGATAGAAAGGAGATATTTTAGGAATGAGTTAAGGGAGAAAATTGATAGAATAGGTGAAAAATATGTAAAACGTCAATTAATTGCAAAAGAAAAGAACATCCTAAAACGTCAATTAACATGGAACGGAGGCAGTATATAATAGCGATTTTTCATGGGGTCAAGGGGCCAGTGCCCCCCTTGGCCCCAATGTAAGTCCGCCTCTGGTTGGGTTGATTACGATTCAAAATAATAATTTGATTTGGTTTATGGTTTCAAATGATATAAAATCAATTCAAACCAACTGTATGTAGAAAAAACTAGACTACGTTACATACACAATGGAAAAACTGTATGCACGATAACGATGTTTTATCTATGATTGTACGCGGGTTGCTGGTACACGTGTTTCGTGCACGCACTTTAGGGCACTTTTAGTGTCATTTTAGTGTCAATAACGTGCATAATTATGTGTATTTAGTGCTTTTATATTCTAATGGGCAAAATAATGCATTTGAGCTATTTTTGTATTAAGACAGGTGTAAAATGGGTCGAAATCGAAGATTAAACGACCGAGAAGTCGAGGGATCGATCGGGGCAAGAAAGGAAGAGCCAACTGAAGGTCTCGGCCGAGACAGGATGTTAATCTCGGCCGAGATGAGCCTCCAGGGGTTTTCTGAAGTTTTGCAAGACTGAAGATCTCGGTCGAGATTCAATCTCATCTCGGTCGAGATGAGGCTCCAGGGGTTTTCTGAAGTTTTGCAAGATTGAAGATCTCGGCCGAGATTCAATATCATCTCGGCCGAGATGAAGCTCCAGGGAATTTCTGAAGAATGTCAAAGATGAAAGTCTCGGCCGAGATGAAATCTAATCTCGGCCGAGATGAGTCAAAACCTAAAAAGCCCTAGTTTCCCCTTTTTCACGTCTCGGCCGAGATACAACCTAATCTCGGCCGAGATTGACCTTCGACCCAAAATTCTTGAAAACCCTTTTTCACGTCTCGGCCGAGACACACTCCCGTCTCGGCCGAGATTCACTACCCTGTTTTAAAATCCTGAATACGTTTTTGCCTATTTTTATCTAGCACTTTCTCCCTTTATATATATATCATCCCATTCGAATTTAACCTAACTTTGGATAACTTTTGGAGTACTTTTGGATACTTGGAGAGCACTATTCAGCCACCAAGGAAGGAGATTGGACAAGGGATTGAAGGATCATCTTCTCCAATTGAAATCTTTGGGTTCATCCATATCAGTATCATGTTTCTTTATTTTCCCATTTATTTTCTAATTGTATTAATTAATATGGGTGGCTAGCACCCTTAGTTCATCCTTGATCATTGTGGAACCTTGAATCGAGACATTGATGTGATTATTACGGTTAATGTTACCGAGATTATTGTGTATTTAAGTGTTTTGTGTTATTTGCTCTTGTTGACTCACATTTATGAATTGATTATTGGTTTGATCACCCTTTAAGGGATTTGTGAATGTGTTGCTAGAATAGGAGATTACTATCCGTAATTGTAGGATTTTCGATTCCCGAGTAGCAAACAATAATTATTTATTGGGGATAACACAAAGTTCAACCACTGAAACCGAGCTTTCGAGTCTTATGTTGAATTTATCTCGTTGTCCTAGTGTTTAATGCTTTTGGTGATTGAATCTAAGAGAGCTTGTTCGAGGATTCGGTTAAACTGAATAGGGTTAGTCGAAGAGCTTATTTTGATTAACTAAGATTAAGGGACAACAAGGCTATTAGAGCTTGTTAATAGTCTTGAGATAAGGGCTTAAATCACAATTCAATCGGGCATTAACAATAGTTGCATCAATTGTTCAAGACCAAGGGGAAGCATGATCAAGGGTGACTTGTTTTACTATTTGAAAACTAAAACCGAAAAAGATCTCTTCTAGTGTTTTTGAGTACTTGTTTCTTTTAATTGTGTCTATTTGCTTTTAATTGTCACTAATAGATTGTTAGTTTCCCATCAACCCCCCATTATTGTTTTCTTAAGTATTTATTTCTTGCATACTTAATCATAAACTGCTTGACATCGTAATCAAAACTGTTCGGCCGTTCCCTGTGGGATCGACCCTTATTTACCATTCTACTAAGTAGGATAGTCGGTAAGGTTTAAGTGTATTCATACACGATTTAATTTGGTAGTGGGAAACGACGCTACCAAATTTTGGCGCCGTTGCCGGGGAACGGTGATTAGAATAGAGTTGATTTGTTGATCAAGCATTATGATTAGTTACATATATAGTTATCTTCTTGTTTAGCTTAGTAATTTCATATTCTCACTTTGTTTCCTTATTTTTGTTTACTTGTAGTGAATGTTCTTGCGTTCGCAAGGAGAAAAAGGATTGCTATTTGAACCGAATATTAAGGAACGTGAACGTGAATTGAGAAGGAGAGCTCGAGATTTGGAGCAAGTCCGAGAAAGAATTGAAGTGCTGAATTTAGGGGGTGAAGAAATTTTTAACTTGGAAGAAATGGCTGAGGATCGAGGTCAAGAAAGAACAATGAAGGAGTTAGCTAACACTAGGGTTGCTCAAGAGCCCTTGTGCATCACCTTCCCAGCCATAGGAAACGACACGGCTTTCGAGTTGAAATTCGGACTCATCCACCTACTACCTTCCTTTCATGGATTGTCCGGAGAGGACCCTCATAAGCACCTCAAGGAGTTCCATGTGGTTTGTTCAAGTATGAAGCCATCAAGGGTGACGGAAGAACAGATAAAACTTCGAGCATTCCCGTTCTCCCTGAAGGATCTTGCTCGGGATTGGCTATATTACCTTCCATCCGGATCAATCACCACCTGGGAGCAGATGGAAACCCAATTCCTGGAGAAATTCTTCCCAGCTTCTCGAGCCACCACCATTCGGAAGGAAATCAGTGGAGTGAGGCAGATGCAAGGTGAAACATTATATGAGTATTGAGAACGTTTCAAAAGACTTGTTGGAAGTTGCCCTCCACATCAAATCACTCCACAACTGCTGATTCAGAATTGGTATGAAGGACTTTGCCTGGCAGACCGAAATATGATTGATTCAGCGAGTGGAGGGGTTTTATCTGATAAGACGCCTACTGAGGCTCGAGCACTGATATCCAAAATAGCTGCTAATACTCAACAATTTGGATGCAGAGAGCCGGTGAGACGGGTCAAGGATGTGATAGACTCGACTGTTGAAGAGAGGTTAGACCAACTCACCGACTTGGTGAAGAAGGTAATCTCGGGTGGCACACCTACTTCCAAGTCTTGCAGAATTTGCCAAGTCACTGAACACTCTACTAATACTTGCCCGGTTCTCGGAGAAGAAATGGAGGCTCATGCCAACGCGGTTCACAACTTTAATCCCAACTCATCCGGGAGGAAATATGATCCATATTCACAATCATACAACCCGGGTTGGAGGGACCATCCGAATTTCAAATACGGCAATCAGAATCCGAGCAATAGTCAACAAGGTGATCACAGTGGGCAAAACCGACCCCTTTTTACTAGGGGAATGTTCCAGCAGAGACAGCAACCCTCTTCTCTTTCTGATATAGTGAAAAGCCTAGCCACTAGTACGATCCAATTACAGAAGGAATCAAGCTCTAGGTTTCAGAGTATCAAAAATCAAGTCAGTCAAATAGCATCGGCGGTTTCTCGTTTAGAAAATGCACAAGGAGGAAGATTACCGGCTCAACCGGAAGTCAACCCGAAAAATGTGAGTGCCATTGCTGTTATGGATGAGGAGTTACTTGGAGAGCCTGAAAAGCCCGGGTATACTTCACAAGGACAGACTGTGGACGTGGGTGATGGTTCAAGGAAAGAAGAGATCTCCCATGTGGTTGAAAGTAAAGTTCGGACACCTAAGTGGAAGATTGCCAAGGAGTTGCGTAAGCAAAAGGAGGCATTAGCTGCATGCTTCCCCGACCACCTATTGCCTTTTCCTACCATGAAATACTCTCCACAAAGTGAAATTGAGAATGTCAGTGTGGGGATTTTGAGAAGCGGTAAAGTCCTTGAAAAGGGGAAGTCAAGTGAAGGAGCAAGTAGAGTTGGAAGTGAAAGGGATTGTGCAAAATACGAAATCTCGGCCGAGACATATCAGGATCTCGGCCGAGATGTCTCACCTCGTCCAGAAGACAGGATTCTCTGCCCACCTGTCTCGGCCGAGACACATAAAGATCTCGGCCGAGATCCCCTGAAATCCACCAAAAATTCTGAAATGCGCCCACTTCCGTTTCCGAGTCAAATGAAGAAGATTCCCGACAAAAATAGAGACAAGGAGATAATGGAGGTATTCAGGAAGGTGGAAATCAGTATTCCTTTGATTGGACGCCATAAAACAGATTCCGCGGTATGCAAAGTTTTTGAAAGATTTATGCACCAACAAAAGGCGTCTACATGGGAATGAGAAAGTCTTCATGGGAGAAAACATCTCGGCGGTTTTTCAGAAGAAGATGCCACAGAAATGCAAGGACTCGGGAATGTTCACCATCCTGTGTAAAATCGGTAATTGTCTGATTGAAAAGGCCATACTTGATTTGGGGGCATCGATCAATGTGATGCCCCGTTCTATTTTCAATAGCTTGAACTTGGGTGAAAGACACGAGGGTAGTCATCCAACTGGCGGACCGAAGCACCTCGTTTCCGGACGGGGTGATTGAGGACGTGATAGTTGAGGTGGATAACCTCATCTTTCCAGCAGATTTCTATGTACTTGACATGCATGGAAATTCGCCCGATTCCACTCCAATCTTGCTTGGGAGGCCGTTCTTGAATACCTCCCAAACAAAGATTGACGTGTGAGAGGGAACTCTTAGCATGGAATTTGCTGGCCAAGTGGTGCAATTCAATATTTTTTATTCAATGAAATATCCCGAGGAATTGCATAGTGTTTATTCTATTGATGTTATTGATGTTATTGATCCCCTTGTGGAGGGAGTGTTTGAGTGTTATTGTAGGGACGAAGAAGCAATTGAATTGGCGGCCGATCTAGAGAAGATAGAGCCAATGGACACCAAGAAAGAGTTTGTAGGGATAGTGGAACAATCGAAATCATCCAAGCCTTTCCGAACCAAGCCCTTTCCCAAATTCTTACCTTTGCCTGAACCTCAAGAAAAGCTGCTACCTTCTACCATCAAGGCACCAACCATTGAGCTCAAAGCCCTTCCCCCCCATCTCAAATACGCATATCTTGGGGAGGACGAAACCCTACCGGTGATTATCTCATCAAAGCTCACATCCACTCAAGAACAAGCATTGATCGAGGTCTTCAAGGTTAACAAAGAAGCTATAGGGTGGACTATTGCTGATATCAAAGGCATTAGTCCATCCCTATGCATGCACCGGATATTGTTGGAGGATAATGCCAAACCAAGTCGGGAACCCCAAAGGCGGCTTAACCCACCTATGATGGAGGTGGTAAAGACGGAGATCATCAAGCTACTCGATGTTGGGATTATTTACCCAATATCGGACAGCAAATATGTGAGCCCAACACAGGTTGTGCCCAAAAAGTCGGGAGTGACGGTGGTGGAGAACAAAGACGGGAAATGGTTCCCACCCGCTTGCAAACCGGATGGCGAGTGTGCATCGATTACCGCAAGCTAAATGCCATGACCCGCAAAGATCATTTTCCTTTGCCATTCATTGACCAAATGCTTGAGAGATTGGCCGGGCATTCCTTCTATTGCTTCTTGGATGGATACTCCGGATACTTTCAAATAGCCATCTCTCCAGAAGATCAAGAGAAGACCACTTTCACATGCCCCTTCGGTACCTTTGCATGGAGGAGGATGCCATTTGGGCTATGCAATGCCCCGGCCACCTTTCAAAGGTGCATGGTAAGTATTTTTTCCGAATATGTTGGGAATATTATTGAAGTTTTCATGGATGATTTTAGTGTGTATGGTGAGTCTTTCGAAAAATGCCTTGATAATCTTGCTAAAATTCTGAAAAGGTGCACAGAAACAAATCTTGTTTTGAATTGGGAGAAATGTCATTTTATGGTTGAGCAAGGCATCGTTCTTGGGCATATAATTTCATCAAAAGGGATTGAGGTTGATAAGTCTAAAGTTGATCTTATTGTTGCTTTGCCTTACCCCGCAACTGTGCGGGAAGTTCGATCGTTTCTTGGCCATGCAGGTTTCTATAGGCGTTTCATTAAGGATTTTTCAAAGATCTCTGCCCCTCTGTGTCGGCTATTGCAAAAAGACGTTGAATTTGAGATGTCAACCGATTGCAAGATGGCCTTTGATCAGCTCAAGGAGGCCCTTACATCGCCCCTCATCATCCAACCTCCGGATTGGACACTGTCGTTCGAGATAATGTGCGATGCAAGCAACTATGCAGTGGGAGCTGTATTGGGGCAACGGAAGGAAAAAGCAGCCCATGTGATCTACTACGCCTCAAGGATCCTAAATCCGGCACAAGCAAACTACACCACCACAGAAAAAGAACTCTTGGCCATAGTTTTTGCTTTAGAAAAGTTTAGGTCATATCTGCTTGGTACTAAGATTATCGTTTTTTCTGATCATGCAGCTCTTCGGTTTCTATTATCAAAGAAGGAAGCTAAACCAAGACTCATCAGATGGATTTTGCTACTTCAGGAATTTGATTTGGAAATCAAAGACAAGAAGGGAAAGGAGAATTGGGTGGCGGATCATTTAAGCCGTTTGATACAAGAGGAGGACGAAATGCCCTTGAAAGAGAGCTTTCCAGACGAGCAATTGCTAGCCATGACAAGCATGAAGGCCCCTTGGTATGCCAACATGGTGAATTATTTGGTGTCCAAGAGATTTCCTAATGGGATGAGTAAGCCGCAGAAGGATAGGTTGAAGAGTGAGTCGAAGCATTTTGTTTGGGATGATCCATACCTGTGGAAATATGGGTCAGATCAAGTAATCAGGAGATGCATTCCCGAAGACGAAGTGCAGTCGGTGTTGAATTTTTTCCACTCACATGCTTGTGGAGGCCACTTCGGGCCGAAGAGGACGGCATACAAAGTGCTTGAGAGTGGATTGTTTTGGCCCACCATATTTAGAGATGCCCTTGCTTTTTGCAAGTCCTGTGACAACTGTCAAAAGACGGGAAATGTCTCTCAAAGAAATCAAATGCCCTAAAACCCGATTGTAGTCTGTGAAATTTTTGATGTTTGGGGTATGGACTTCATGGGACCGTTTCCCTTGTCTTATGGGAATTTGTACATATTGTTGGCTGTTGACTATGTGTCCAAGTGGGTGGAGGCGAAAGCAACCCGAACCAATGACTCTAAAGTTGTGGCTGAGTTCGTCCAATCCAACATTTTTGCTCGGTTTGGGATACCAAAAGCCATCATAAGTGATAGAGGCACACACTTTTGCAACCGAACAATCGACGCATTGCTGAAGAAATACGCTGTATTGCACAAAGTTTCGACGCCTTATCATCCACAAACCAATGGGCAAGCCGAAACTTCGAATCGGGAAATCAAGTCGATATTGGAGAAGACCGTGCAACCAAATCGCAAAGACTGGAGTTTGAGGCTCAATGATGCATTATGGGCGTATAGGACTGCCTATAAAACTCCAATTGGTATGTCTCCTTTTCGACTCATTTATGGAAAGCAATGCCATCTCCCGGTGGAACTTGAACATAGAGCCTACTGGGCTATTCGGAGATGCAACATGAACCTTGATAAAGCCGGTGTACACCGAAAGCTCCAATTGCAAGAGCTTGAAGAAATTCGGAATGAAGCCTTTGAAAATGCCATGATCTACAAGGAGAAAACGAAGGCTTTTCATGACTCGAGAATTACCCGGAAAACGTTTGTGGTTGGGGAGAAAGTTCTATTATATCACTCTCGGTTGAAGTTATTTCCGGGCAAGCTCCGTTCGAGATGGGTAGGACCCTTTGTTGTCACTAAGGTGTTCGATCATGGAGCCATCGAAATTGAAAGTGGTAAAACCGGAAAAATCTTCAAGGTCAATGGGCATCTTCTCAAGCCTTATCTAGAGCATATTCAAGAAAGCCCTGGTGAAGAAGATCGAGTGGAAGACTCACCACCAAACTGAAAAAGCGTCCGTCGAGCGAACGACGTTAAACAAAGGCGCTTGTCGGGAGGCAACCCGGCGTTTACTCGTTTTCTCGTATTTTAAATTCATAGCTTAGTAGTTTTACTATTATTTACATATTTTGAATTGTGTTTGTTAAAATGTGTGTAGGTACCAAACAAGCAAACCAAAGCCAAGACATGGTGTAGAATGGGGGTGAAGAACACCAAAAAGGTGGAAAAATGCAGGGGAGGACAATCTCGGCCGAGACTCCATGTGAGTGAAAATGAAGAAATTTCTCTGGAAGCAAATCTCGGCCGAGACACTACAGCATCTCGGCCGAGACGGGTTTGAATGGAAATTGAGCCAATTTCGCTGGAAGAGCATCTCGGCCGAGACAGGACCGAATCTAGGCCGAGACGGGGTTGTCCAGAATGGAAGCAAATTTGCTGAAGAAAAATCTCGGCCGAGACATACATACATCTCGGCCGAGACGGGTTTGTCCAGAATGGGAGTAAAAATGCTGAGACTTCATCTCGGCCGAGACACTACTGAATCTCGGCCGAGATCCCTTGCCGGGTCAAGTTTTCCTGAAAGCGTAGAACGGATCTCGGTCGAGACACAGAGCCCAAATTCGAATCTCGGCCGAGACGAAAAATAGGTATAAATACCCCCTGCGCGAAAATTAGGTCAGTTCTTCCCCAAACTTGCGATTTTCACACACTCACGCACACACTACTCTAATAATAACCCTTGCACTCGATTTCCACCTCGAAAATTCACACCACACCTCACTCACATCACCACACCAACTCTCCGAAAATATTTGGATTTGGAGCACATTTGAGGTCGATCAAGAGCAACCCAAATTCAAAAAAAAAACTTTTCGACTAAACTCAACTGGTAAGTACGGCTATCTCCTCCTTTCGATTCATTGTTGCGTATTAGTGTATACATTGTTGAGATTGAAAGTTAATTTTACGTTTATATGCATATTCGTTGAACTTGGTTATACATACAAGTACTTGTATTGATTTTTTGCCATGTGATAAGTGTTATGCATTTAAATGATAAAATTGATTGATAGCTCGTATAGTTGCCTAATGATGGAGTGGGTGGATTGTTGAGTATAATCTTGTGAGATTTTGAATATGCTAAATTCGTTGTGGCATATTATCAAATACGTGCTAGGTGTTAAACTATTGCACCTAAGTTAGCTAAATTCGACTATATTCTCTAGTTTTCATGAGTAATTGTTGATATTTTCGTAATGTGTGACCTTATATGAATATGATTTGGTTGTCATTGCATGGTTGATACATTTTGCCTTGTTTTTGTTAGAGATATAGTTGGATTCAAGTGAACCTAGGAATCTCTTACTTGCACTTGAACTAGTTATTTTGCCACAAGTTTTTGATGGTTGAATTGTTGATTTTAGGTACCTATGGCACCTCCGAAACTCACAAAAGGCAACACCCAAGAAGGCACTTCTGGCCGAAGAGTCACGCAAAAAATCCGAAGAAGCCAAGCCAAGGGTAAGGAGAAGGCTGTTGAGCCTACTCCGGAGGTTCCTCCACCGGAAGTCCCACCGACTTCCACTGACAAATCCACGAAGCCCATAGATTTTGATATAGTGCTGGGAACAGAGGAGCAACGGAAACGGTTTGATAAATTGATGAAGAGGGGGGTGTCAGCTACCCACTATGGCGATACCAAGATTTTGGACGCCACGGGCATCCGGCAAAACGTTCTAGAACTGTTAGACGCAGCAGGTCTAGTTCAGTGCCTCGCCCCCCGCCCAACCTTCCTCAAATTTGTGCTCGAGTTTTTCAGCACACTCGAGATCGAGGAGGAGACAAATTCCGGCTCTACAGTTCATCATTTCAAGTTCCAGCTTCTAAACGAAGAGAAGATACTCCGCCACGACCGTTTGAAAAGCATATATGGTTTCAAGACCACAACCCACGGTGATCGCGAGGTGTTGAAACAGTTCAATGTGCAACAATTCTGGGAGCAAATCACTGCCGCCCCTGGAATAGTTGCACCTCAAGCCTACGATCCTAGAGGCTCTAGGCTTACTTCCATTCGAAGCCCCGTGGTGAAGTATCTACAGAAACTGTTGAGCTCCACCATATGTGGACGGAAAGAAATCAGCTCTCCCCGCTTATACGAGATGGAGATTCTTTGGGCCATCGTGGATAAAAAGGAGAGGAACTTCCGATATGATTTGGTATCATGTTTTCAAAAGATAGTGAAAGAATTGAGGACGGAGAGAAAAAGAGAAACGAAAATGCCCGACCCGATCTATTATGGGGCGTTGATAACCCCTATACTCGAGCACTACAATGTTCCCCTTCCCGAGTACACACCTATCACCACTGATTATTATTTGGATTGGGAGAAGATGGAGAACATGCGCATCGCCATGCTTGGGTACAAAGAGGGCATATCGGGTCCGGCTGTCCCTTACGTTCTCCAAAACGAGGGACCTTACCTCCGCTTACCCAACCCCGGACTGACTTACATTTGGCTATTTCGGATTTTTGAATAATCATTGGGTGCCTTAAAGTCAAATTGTTTGTTTGTGTTGATAAGTACGCACACATTTTCCCCTTATTGTTGTAGGAGTAGGATTCTTAATAAAGTAGTTCATCTAGTTAATGTTTGTGAATAAACGTGTAATAAAATGGTTAAGTTCGGCGAGCCACCAAATTGTACTCCTTTTTTTCCACAAACTAAGTTTGCAACTAAGTTTGGGGAGTGGGTGGGATTCGTACAAATTGGCAGCTCGAGAAAGCAATTGGATGAAGTTTAGGACAAGAAAATGTGGCATTGATTAATGATGAAAGTTTTTGACAAATATCTTTGAAAGAAGCACATGGTAGAGCATGATAGACTTTTGAAACAAAATTGAACATACACTCAAAACTTTTGATAAAAAAATTGCAACCGAGTGAGTTTTTGAGCTTTAGAAGATACTCCCATCTTTGGAGTAATGTAAACTTTCTTTCGGTGTGAAATTCATTGAGTGCATTTAGTGGTCTCTAGAACTTGCCTTGATTCTCTATTTTTCATGAGTCGGTGCATTGTGTGACATTGAAAATGATCTTAGGCAATCCTTGATTTGAGCCTACTTTCAAGCTTGAAAACACATCCTTTTTACCTAATTTGATATTGTCTCTAGTTGAGCCCCTTGAGCTTTTAGCCTCTTGTTTGACAGCCCAATTCTACAAGCCGAAACCCTTTCGATTAGCCTTTGAACCTAATTGGACTATTTGAGTATGAGGGAGGTGGTTGGAAGGTAGTCGGGTAATTCGGGATTGAAAAGGGTGAATTATTGGGAATATTGAAGGGTGGAAGGAATTAAAACAATAGGCAAAGAATCGAAAACACTAGTCCTCTCCAATATTTGTTAAAAAAAAAAAAAAAAGAGTCGAAAATCGAAAAAAGTCGAAAAATCAGAAAAATAAAAGAAAAAGTTAGTTGTATATACTCATTGTTGCTTTTGATTTGGAGAGGCTAGTAATATAAATGCCTTTTAATAGATGTTCTCAAAGTTGTAAGAATTCAAAAGAAAATACACTCCAAGGGAGAATTGAGAAAGCATTTAGGTTGTGGACTTTGTGGTAAGGAGAAGAAATCAATTTTTTGGATTGGTTTACTAAGGAAGTAAAGAGTGAGGTTGAGTGACCATTGTTTGAGGGGTAGATGGGTACTGCACGACTCATTTAGTCCATTTTATAGTCACTTATACCCAAAATTATCCCACCTTACCCCAAACCAACATTACAACCCGTTAAAGACCTTTTTGATTCTTTGTCACACATGTCGGTATACATCGAAGTTTAGATGATTGGCAAGCTTATAGTAGGCATTTTATGTATTTCAATGTGAGCGTATACACTTCCCTTTTGATACACTTGAGAGTCGAGAGTTACACTCACCATGTGAGGATCTTAAGTTTAGAGTGTTTTGTCTCGAGAGTAGTGGATCTAGTCTATCACACATGCTCACTTTTATCATGATCTCTTACTCTTTTTCATGAAAATTCTGAAATCAAATGCCACTAAACTTTGCCTTAAACACGTATTCTTTTGTCTTTCTCTTTATTGTTCGGGACGAACAAGTTTTAAGTTTGGGGAGATTTGGCACACGTGTTCCGTGCACGCACTTTAGGGCACTTTTAGTGTCATTTTAGTGTCAATAACGTGCATAATTATGTGTATTTAGTGCTTTTATATTCTAATGGGCAAAATAATGCGTTTGAGCTATTTTTGTATTAAGACAGGTGTAAAAAGGGTCAAAATCGAAGATTAAACGACCGAGGAGTCGAGGGATCGATCGAGGCAAGAAAGGAAGAGCCAACTGAAGATCTCGGCCGAGACAGGATGTTAATCTCGGCCGAGATGAGCCTCCAGGGGTTTTATGAAGTTTTGCAAGACTGAAGATCTCGGCCGAGATTCAATCTCATCTAGGCCGAGATGAGGCTCCAGGGGTTTTCTGAAGTTTTGCAAGATTGAAGATCTCGACCGAGATTCAATCTCATCTCGGCCGAGATGAGGCTCCAGGGAATTTCTGAAGAATGTCAAAGATGAAAGTCTCGACCGAGATGCAACCTAATCTCGGCCGAGATGAGTCAAAACCTAAAAAGCCCTAGTTTCCCCTTTTTCACGTCTCGGCCGAGATGAAACCCAATCTCGGCCGAGATTGACCTTCGACCCAAAATTCTTGAAAATCCTTTTTCACGTCTCGGCCGAGACACACTCCCGTCTCAGCCGAGATTCACTACCCTGTTTTAAAATCCTGAATACGTTTTTGCCTATTTTTGTCTAGCACTTTCTCCCTTTATATATATATCATCCCATTCGAATTTAATCTAACTTTGGATAACTTTTGGAGTACTTTTGGATACTTGGAGAGCACTATTCAGCCACCAAGGAAGGAGATTGGACAAGGGATCGAAGGATCATCTTCTCCAATTGAAATCTTTGGGTTCTTCCATATCAGTATCATGTTTCTTTATTTTCCCATTTATTTTCTGATTGTATTAGTTAATATGGGTGGCTAGCATCCTTAGTTCATCCTTGATCATTGTGGAACCTTGAGTCGAGACATTGATGTGATTATTACGGTTAATGTTACCGAGATTATTGTGTATTTAAGTGTTTTGTGTTATTTGCTCTTTTTGACTCACATTTATGAATTGATTATTGGTTTGATCACCCTTTAAGGGATTTGTGAATGTGTTGCTAGAATAGGAGATTACTATCCGTAATTGTAGGATTTCCGATTCCCGAGTAGCAAACAATAATTATTTATTGGGGATAACACAAAGTTCAACCACTAAAACCGTGCTTTCGATTCTTATGTTGAATTTATCTCGTTGTCCTAGTGTTTAATGCTTTTGGTGATTGAATCTAAGAGAGCTTGTTCGAGGATTCGGTTAAACTGAATAGGGTTAGTCGAAGAGCTTATTTTGATTAACTGACCGTGCTGTCGAGGCACTCAAAATTAGATTCCTAAACTTCCCTCTTCTAATTTGTAGAAGCGGTAAGTCAGGGTCGATCCCACGAGGAGCAGTTGGTTATCGTGTTTTACGTATTAATTATCAGAACAAACAAAACAATAAAGAGGGGGAGTTGAATTGAATTTATCTAATTAACTACTATTCCGAAGACGAACAAGTAAATAAGCAGTAAAAGTGATTGTAAACAATAAAAAAGAAATCTCAGGCCCTAATCTAGTTATCCCCCTTGTCTGATTAAACCTTATAATTAATGCAATTACGCCTAAATTAATTCCAGGACTTCTACCCCTAAATTAGCAACAAGCTCTGCTAATCCGAATTGACCCTTAATTTTAATAAATCAAAATTAGCTCTTTGATTTATCTATCTAACCAAACGATCTAGAATAAGCCCTCTGAACCTAATTGGCTAAACGCTTAAAGAACTAGGACAATAGGATAGACGAAGTATTAAGACTCACAAGCTCGGTCCAATTGACCTCGATTTATATTACCTAATGAATTAATTCATTATTTGCTACTAAAGGATATACAATCATAACAATTACGGATTATGATAATACCCTAGCTACAAACATGCGATCAATTAACCTAGGTGATCAATCTAAATTAACAATTCGCATATAAGAAACAATAAAATCCGATAACATAAATGAGTTCCAGAATATAATTTAAAAGTAACTACCGTAAGAATTACAAAGTCGACAAACTAGGGTTCAAACATCAATTAGGGACTGAAACAGGAAATTAGCGGGACATATCGGCGTTCATAAACATAATTAAATTATCCAACATAAGGTAAAAACAGAAACTAAAAGAACCGAAACGCGAAATCACGATCGGGCGATTCCCCTCTGCATGAAGTTCCGCCTCTGCCGTCTTTCTCCGTGAATGTGTGCCCTCCAGTATATCCCCTTCCTTCTTCAATCAAAAGAAGTTTAAATAAATTTTCACCCATCATGGGCCTTAGCCCATTCCTACTTCTTGCCGTGACTTTGGCCTCAATTTAGTTTGGATTGGGCTTGACACTGGGTCACCTAGTGTCAGCTCAATCCAGTACGTGTCTCTTCGACTTGATCCAAAATATCTCGAAATTCACTACAATAAGCACTAAAAATGCAATCAACGTAATTTGGACCAAGAAAGTTAGATAGGTAGAAAATTAGTAAGTGCAAGAACTAAAATTCACATAAAAATGCAATCTTAACAACTAGATTAATGCACAATTTTCTACCTATCATTAAGTAAGATTAAGGGACAACAAGGCTATTAGAGCTTGTTAATAGTCTTGAGATAAGGGCTTAAATCAAAATTTAATCGGGCATTAACAATAGTTGCATCAATTGTTCAAGACCAAGGGGAAGCATGATCAAGGGTGACTTGTTTTACTATTTGAAAACTAAAACCGAAAAAGATCTCTTCTAGTGTTTTTGAGTACTTGTTTCTTTTAATTGTGTCTATTTGCTTTTAATTGTCACTAATAGATTGTTAGTTTCCCATCAACCCCCCCATTATTGTTTTCTTAAGTATTTATTTCTTGCATACTTAATCATAAACTGCTTGACATCGTAATCAAAATTGTTCGGCCGTTCCCTGTGGGATCGACCCTTATTTACCATTCTACTAAGTAGGATAGTCGGTAAGGTTTAAGTGTATTCATACACGATTTAATTTGGTAGTGGGAAACGACGCTACCAGTTGTTTTGAGCGGTTTATTAGACATATGCTAAACCAAACAAATTCTTCAGTCTGTAAAATTTTGACATCCAAACAAGACCAATAGTTCATGAAATTAAAATGGTTTTGGATTGGTTTAATTTGATTAAAACTAATTTAGTTTCGGCATATACTATGATTTTTTGTTAAATTTTATTTCTTCAAGAATTAAATAAATGTTATATTTTCAACATAATATCTATTATGTAATTTTTTTTTTTTTTTTTTCTGAATTTACATACTCTAATATTTTGATCACCCATGAAAAATTGCTATTATATACTATGCATGTGTAGTTTAGTCAATTTTGATACAATTTAATTAAAATATATATATAATTATTTAATAATAACCAATGATGTAACTTTAAGTGTAAGTAATAGGGTAATGATTTTTTTTTTTGGAAAAAAAGAATAAAATGAATAGAAACATTTCTATTATTCATTTTTTTTAATTAAAACAATTTATTAATATCATCAATATTATTAGTACTTTTAGTTTTATTTATAGAGTTGAATGTCACTGAGTATTATAGACAGATTTAGGGGGTCAATGTCCTCTCATTTATATTTTAAAAAAATATTCTTAATATGATTTATTCAATATTTTATGTCTATAGTCTAATAAAGAAGAGTTTATGTTTAACCTCCTCAGTTTGCTCCATATTTGGTATAAGGCTTGTCTCCTAATCATAATAATTAAAAAAGTATCCTAGGAAATAAACTCCTAAATCCGTCTATAAATAAATCTCCCTCAATAAAATTCCTGGGTTCGTCCGTCACTGTGCCCAATAAAATTGTAAATCATAATTTTTAGTTTTTCAAAGTTTATCTAAATTAGGAAATCAGATTTAAGGAGTTGGAGAGAAACATGAAAGAAAATCAAAAGGAAAAAGAAAAAGAAGAGAAACGGAATACATTTTTAGGAATGAGGTAGGAAGAAAAAAAAAATGAGATAGGAAATAAGAAGAGACGAAATGAAAAAGAGAGAAGAGAATGGGATAAGATGCCGAAACGGCACCGCTTCGTCCAACAACACAATTTGCTGTTTTTTATCCCACAACACCGGATTCGTGTCCATCAAAAGACCCACGTTAGAAAAGTGATTAAAACTCACTTTGTTGTAAAATTAGAATTTGGTAGTGTTTGAGAAAAAATAATTCTAAATAAATAAAATAATTAATAGTTCCATTATTTGTCCAAAAAAAAAAAAAAAAACCAAAAGAAGGTAAAATCTAGAGGTTTGGAGATTTCCTAAAGCACTTTTGGAAAGTGATTTGAGTGGCCAAATATAGGGTGTCTGCAAACAATAGTAATTCTAGAAAAGTGATTTAAATTTATTCTGTGATAAAATTAGAATTTGGTAATGTGGGGAAAAGTGATTCTAAACAAAAAAAATAAAAAATAAAAAAAAAATACAATAACCAATAGATTGAAAAAAAAAACCAAAAGTAATCAAAATCTAGAGTTTTGGAATTCTGAAAATCACTCTGAAGTAGTGATTTGAACCAAATATGTTATTGCAAGCATCCTGTTAAAAAAGAGATTTTACTGTTACAATTAAATTTACAAACACCCTCCTTCAAATTAAAAATACCTTTTAAAATTGATTTTATTGTTGGAATTGGATTTACAAACGCCCTCTTAGAAGAGAAGGCATTTATACGACTATAAGCCCCAATAAAAAAATGAATTGCAGCAGAGCGCGGTTATGCAGATTGTCTGCACTGTTCGTAATTCGGCACCTCATTATGGGACATTCACTTTACTTATTTCCAAACTTATTTTAATAAAATCAAGATGCAGTGAGTAAACTTTATGGTACCAGAGGAACTATAGTTTGAAATTATTGTATGTGAAAAGAAATTTCTTACAAGAGAAAAGAAGCAAAAAGTAGAGATAAGAGATGACACCTAACCAAGAGCTAAAACACCAAACCACTGAAGCAAGAAGCTAAACAAAAAAATGAACCTTCAGTTATTTGAACAAAATTTTATTTATCAAATTCAATCTACCGAGTACAGCTGAAGCACCAATAAATAAAATGAACATTGTATTTAACTATACTACCCATAAAATTACAGTGACATAAATTTTTTCCATTTCAATCCATATTCAACAAATCAAATGAATATCGTATTTAACTATATTCCAAATGAAATTACAGTGGCAAAAAATATGGCAATAACGAATAGATTATTTGAAATTCTTGTACCAGGAACGAATTTCACCGAAGCACATATACGTACATAGCAAAAAACAACATTTGAAATTACAAATGCAACAATAAAGAGCCCTTGATTACATTATCTCCAACAAATCAGAAGTGGTTGGAAACTTGCATCACAACAACGAATATTCATTTATTGTAAGAAGGCTCCTATCAAAAAATAAAAAGAATATTAGAAACTACATTTAAATCAACTTTACTTATTTGTAACTAATTGAGAATACATGCGAAGAATGAGTTCCAAATGTATAACCAAATAAATTGACCACAAGAATTGATATTTGCACTTCCTTCCTATAATAAAAATATAATATGAAATTAAATATAAATTATAATGTCCAATACTTGATACAATAAAAATACATTTACCCCATGTTTTGGAAATTGACAAGGTGATTTGTCGATATCATTTTGAGATGCAAATTGTGGTGCGCCCGAATAGTGTGCTGGTGGGAAAGAAGAGCACTGAGATGTTGAGACTGAACCATGCTGCCCTGGTGGCAAATAATTTGATTCTTGTGAGTTTGCACAATCTAGTGAGCTTTGTACCTTTTTATTGGACCCTCTTGCATCTGAAATTTAATACACAATAATGAATTCAATCATGATTCTTAAGGCATAGCTAAAAACAATATTCAATAGGAGAACTTAGTGGAATTTTCTGCTTTCCCCTTCCTTTCCCTCTTCCTTTTCCTTTTTTGCCATTATCGTCCCAATGTCGCGTTAAGCAGGCATTTGTGATACCTCTTGTTTTCGCGGTAAGTGGATTACGTATCTGAACTCCATTAATTAGATTATTATCTTCCTCTATAGTTATTCCATCATAACGATCATTTATACTGAAAGTTTTCGGTAGCGTCGACAATTGCTTCGTTGCACTATCAAGTATTCTAGTCAACCTACTTCTTGCCTCTTGATGTTGTTTGCATAAATGAGCCAAATCATATGAAGTCCCCATTGTCTGATTGACAAATATCATGTCTGATACATAACCACTTCCGCTAGCACAATCTTCAACTGCATTGATAACTCTTTTACTAGCAATTTTCAACCACCTCTGCAGAATACACGACTCGGGCAACACATTGACATTCATAACATTAAATGCTCTTAAGGCATGACTGCACAATATTCCCATCTTTTCAAAGTAATGACAACTACACTTATTTCATGACTCTGCTGATCAAACACATCTTTCCTAATCTTTGAGTTTTCACTATGATATCTTACTTTGAAGCCAAGCCGACCATCACCAAGATTTGTTTGTTCTACAAAAACATAATTCAAACATTCAAGAAATTCCTTTTCAAGCGTCTTGTACACATCAAACATATATATATCAGCAGCATGAGATAAACAACGGGTTTCTTTGTAGAGTTTGTACAGCCGATCCTGACAATGAGTATTCTTATTTTTTTCTCCTTCACGCCAATTCCTTTGAATGCTTTCATAACTTTGAACAAACTCATGTAGTGTAAAAGTCTTTTTGCCTACATCTTTTAAGACTCGATTAGTCATTTTGCTTCTTGATGTAGCTGAAAGCCCAACACAGTATTTGTCATTGCTAAAAGTTGTTGCCCATTTTCGTCTCAATTTATACATCCCATTTGACCATCTATGACTTGCAAGATATATTCTTCTATCATGTGCTTCCATGTTTCCTCAAATTCTCATCATCACAATAACTCATGCATTTTCGCCACAAGTTCTTAAATCCTGAATTACCATTCAAGTTCCCAAAATGTGAGGGGGCATTTTGATTGATGTGCCAATGACACAAACGATGATGTACATTTGGAAAGACTGTATCTATCTCATGCATCATGGCTTGACATTGATCAGAGAAAATGACTTGAGGTTATTGACTATTCATTGAATCAAGAAATGTTCTAAACAACCATTAAAAAGAACTCTCTGTTTCATCTGACATGAAAGCTAATCCAAACATCACATTCTTCATATGTTGATATACCAACAAAAGGAGCACATACCAAATTGTACTTGTTTGATCTATAAGTCGTATCAACAGACAAAACATCACCAAAACACTCATAATCAATAGTAGATTCATAATCCCTAAAGAAGAAATTCATTATCCGATCATCATCGTCTAGCTGCGTGCTCCAATAAAAACCAATCTCTTTGTTAGCCTTACCTGTGAAATACTGAACTAACGTATTAGCATCTCCATTCTCAACTTTGGTATGCTCTTTCAAACTATCAATGTGATTATATGCTTCCTTTCTAGTGAATCCTAAATTTTGATGGCCATGTGCTTCATTTTCCATAAAAGAAACAACACGAGACACGGGTATGCCAGCTTCGTCAAGAGATTCTAAAGTAGACTTTTTTGCATGTGAGAATATTACATGCTGATCTTAACCTACAAGTTTGATCAAGCGCAACCATTTCATGATTGTGCTCTGTAATAAATCTACTGACTTTCCAATCTCCTCCTTTCCCTCTCGAGATCTTAAGTTTTGCTTTGGAATTGATTCTCTTTATGGGATTTTGCTTAGCAGGAACTATTTGACTAGATGTTTTTTCATCTTTAGAACCTTCACACCAACATTCATATTCCTTTGATTGTAGTTCTGTAGTGCGGGGAAACTAACGTTGATCACCCTTTCTAACACTAAAACCTTTAGCAAGTGCATATTCACAATAAATTAAGTATGCATCATTGACACTATTCATTATTGTACCCACTGCTAGTTTACTTTCCAATTCATCTAAAATAGAATCAAGTTGAACCTCATCACCTTCAATTTCAAACGGCTTCATGAATATCACCAACTTTAACTTCTTCGTTGTCTCCCCCACAATCAAATGACGACAGTGAGTTGGAATTTTCCATTGACCCAACAATACCTGAATAAGAAAGAAACATTGGTTATTGATTAATAAATATAAAAAAAACATAGGCAACACCCTATTTGATTTTCTTTAAGTATGCAACACCGTAATTCATTTTCTTTTATTAAATATTAGTAATACAATCATATTTTTACCCCTGATGCATTTCTTTGTTGTTTACTTCTAGTAGAGTAAAAAAATTATAAATGATTGTGCATACATGTATATATTGTACAACCATTACAACAAATCCACAAAGGTAGAGAGTTCTTTCCAATCTCCAACTATTATAAGGTGACATTTCCTAACCCGATCCGACCCGAATTTAATGAGAGAAACTGAAAACCAACTTGACACGAATACAAATAACTCGATTCTGACTCGAATCAATCCACAACCAATAATTTATATCACTAATAATTATACATGTCAAATAAATTTTGATATATAATCTGAACCAATTTGAGGTCGAACCCGAATCAAACATGATGACCAAAAGAAACAACAAAAATAATGGCGATTAATTTATTCCAATTAGGTTCAGGATATGTGATCATGTCAGGCCAATGTGATCAATATGGTTTCCGATATATAGCTTCAAAATTGCGTCAAGATATATTATCATTGTTAGGCCAATGTGAAATTATTCCAATTAGCTTCAAACATGTGAATCAATCAATTCTTTATTTCTCACTGGTCCCCTTAAAAAAGAAAACTACAATAATGAAGACAATAACTTTTCTTACTAATGCTCCAGGTTAACTAATTAAGTGAAATAAAGAGAACTAATTACAAGATAATACTCGCAATGAATTTCCGACGACTGCTGGCGGATCTGTGCTCTGTTTCTCTTTCCAAGGGTTTATAAAATATTTTACGTCTTTTGACTCATTATTAGAGATAGAAATTAAGAAAGAGGCCCAAATCTAACATTAAATTAAATCAATGTTCACCATGGTCAGACTTGTTTGAGAGTTTACGTGAAAAAAGAAAAAGAAAAATAAGAGAAATCATTGGAAGATCATTAATTTAGCTGGAAGAAGTTAGCACCGTTTAACAGAAAGTTTGGTGGCGAATGCCAGATACAATGATCAACATCACTAGCCTTTCAAACTGATAATTCATGGGCTACAAAATTACAAACACGACTAACCCAAAAATATTGCATGAGCCCACATAATTTAACATATGTTGAATGTCGAGTAGCATAGGGACACACGAAATAGAGCAATCGGCTTTCCCCAAAGATGCAAGAACAACAACACTTTAATCACCAAGAATATTAAAGTCAGATAAGCCCAACGAAATTACGATATAGCTTCTCCCATAGCGAAGAACTCCGCCAATTCTGGATCCGTGGAATTGCAAAATTTTCTGAAATTTGTTAAGTATGGAGCATGAATTCCGTCTTTGGGCTCACGGTCGACAGGGTAGGTCATGACCGCAGCAAAAGGGCTCGCGTTTATGTTTTACACTGTCAAGGTAACCAGGTCGCAGTCGCGACAGCTGGAGCGGCAAGGCTTCAAGTTTGGCCCATTAGGCTATTATAAGTAGTTGTTCTTTTATTATTGTTGGTGTTGGTTTATCTAAAAATTAGTGGAATCTTTGGCTTGGTATCGCCCCCAAACATAGTTACACATCGTAATGAACTGGGTAACTAATATTTTGTGTTTTTTCTCTTTCATGTTTTGTTTAATTTCATGATCATGTGTGGGTTAATTCCTAACAAGTGGTACCAGAGCTCCGGGTTCAAAGGAAGCATCACGATGAAAGGAAATGTGTGGATCGAGAAGTTTGATGGTTCTAACTACGGATTCTGGAAGATGCAGATGGAGGATTACCTTTACGGTTAAGATCTGCATCTGTCTTACAAAGCAAAGCCCGAGAAAATTAACGTAGAGGAGTGGGCGTTTGGACAAGAAGGTGATGAGTGTGATACATTTATCGTTGTCCAAGGAAGTCGCTTATCACGTAGCTACAGCAAAGTCGACGAGGGAGATGTAAATGATTTTGGAGGAGATGTATCAGAAACCATCGACGGCGAACAAAGTACATCTGATTTGGAGATTATTCAACCTAAAGATGTCGGAGGGTACACCAGTGCAGCAGCACCTGAACGAGTTCAACATGATTACCTCGCAGTTGAACTTGGTTGAAATCAAATTTGACGACGAACTACGTGCCTTGATTATGTTATCGTCTCTGCCAGACAGTTAAGCCGGTACAGTGTTAGCAGTTAACGCCGCAAAAGCTAAGCTGAAGTTTGACAAGGTAAGGGATCTGATGATTAGTGAAGAGATTCGCAGGAAAGAATCAGGATCCACTTCAGGGTCAACACTAAACACTGAGAATAGAGGCAGGCCGAAGGGAAGGCGAAATTGGGGAAGGTCTAAACCCAGAGTCAAGAGCCAATCCAAGAAGGGTATAAACTCAGTCAAGTGCTGAAATTTGTGACGAGTTTGGTCACTTTATAAACCAATGTAATTCACCGAAGAAGAATAAGAGGGATCAAGCAGACAAGAAGACAGCGAATGCAACCACAAAAGAAGATGATGGTGATGCGTTAGTCTTGAGCATGTCTAGTCCCATGGAGTCCTGGGTGCTGGATTCTGGAGCATCGTTTCATTCATGCGGTAATTATGAAATTATGAATGATTATGTTTCTGGCAATTTTGGACAGGTGTATCTAGCAGATGACGAACTCCTGAAAATCGTAGGAAAGGGAAACGTGTGAGTTGCGACCTCAAACGGGTCCACATCGGTGTCGAATGAAGTTCGATACATTCCCGGGCTGAAGAGGAATCTACTTACGATTGGGCATCTTGATAAGGAGGGTTACGTGGTAACATTCGGCTGCAGCAATTGGAAGATTATCAGAGGAGCTATGGTAGTGGATCGAGGTAAGAAGGAAGGTACGTTGTATATGAGAACGAATTCTAAAGATTGCATATCTTGTAGATGTAGCAAGTGCGGCAAATTTGTGGCACTGTCAGTTGGGCCACATGACTGAGAAAGGGATGAAGGTGATGTGTTCGAAAGGTAGACTGCTTGGCCTAAAGACTGTTGAATTTGGCCTGTATGAAGACTGTGAGTATGGAAAACAAAGGCGAGTGAGTTTCTCAAGAGTCGGCAGAACCTTGAAGCAAAGTTGTTAAACTCGCGATCCTAACTTGGATCGGTGGATAGTCTACAGAATCAGATCGTAGAGTCGTAAGATTCTACAAATTATGGAAATATAAATATAAAGATGATTAGAAATAAAGATTTTGAAAATATGCTTATATATATTGAAAATTGCATTCAGCTGGTGAAATGATGATTAAAAATGAAGATTTTGATTCCATTACTGCGTTTTGCTTAAAATCTCTCCACAAATGCTTCTTTTGATGTTTAGGCATAAATAACTCATAGAATCGTAGAAACGTACGAGTTAAATCGTTGAGGCATAAATGACTCGTAGAATCGTAAGAGTTGAATCGTGAGTTTGACAACATTGCCTTAAAGACTCAAAAGTTGGACTTGGTCCATAGTGATCTATGGGGACTGGCGCCTGTGACGTCCCTTGGAGGATTATCATACTATATGACATTCATCGATGATTCCACAAGAAGGGTATGGGATTATTTACTGAAAAATAAATCTAATGCATTTGATACTTTTAGGAAATGGAAAGTCATGGTTGAAACTGAGACAGAGCTGAAGTTGAAGTGTCTAAGGTCTGAAATGGAGGTGATTATGACCTCAAGGAGTTTAAAGACTATTGTGTTGAGAATGGGATTCGCATGGAGAAGACAGTGCGTGGAACTTCCCAGCAGAATGGAGTAACAAAGAGAATGAACATAACACTAAATGAGCTAGCGAGATACATGAGGCTGAAAAGCAGGTTGTCAAAGATGTTTTGGGCGGATGCAGTAAACACAGTTGCATTCCTGATCAACAGAGGCCCATCGACTCCATTGGAGAATCGAATACCGAAGGAGGTATGGACATGAAAAGAGGTAAACCTATCTTTTCGACGTATATTTAGTTGCGTTGCATATGCTCACGTTGGTTCTGTTAATAGGAGTAAGTTAAATGCTAAATCTGTTAAGTATACGTTTATTGGTTATGGTGGCGATGAGTTTGGGTATAGGCTCTAGGATGAGCAGAACCGAAAGGTGATTCGTAGTAGAGATGTGGTTTTCAATGAACAGGTGATATACAACGATAGATTAGAGTCGTCGAGTTTTGATAGCTCTAAACCCAGAGTAGTCGAGTTAGACATTTCAAACTCAAGTAGGAGTAAAGAGAGTCGGAATGAAGAGGAGGCTCTTGAGGATGAGCCAAGTACTCCACCACCATCTCAAGATGTTGTACCGCTGCAGAGACCGGCTAGAAATCGACGTGCACCTGATAGGTACTCTTTCTCTATTTTTTATTTATTTCTTACTGATGGTAGTGAACCTGAGAGCTATGCAGAAGCAAAACAGGTTGATGACAGGCGAAGATGGAAAGCTGCCATGGATGATGAATTGGCATCTCTTCACTTGATGAATGGCACTTGGGAACTAATTAAGCTCCCAAAAGGCAAGAAAGCATTGCAATGCTAGTGGGTCTATAGAATCAAGAGTGAAGCTGATGGTAGCAAACGCTACAAGGCTAGGCTGGTTGTGAAAGGATTTTAGCAGTGTTTGGTATTGATTATACTGATATATTTACTCATGTTGCGAAATTGACGACTATTAGCATGGTGTTGAGTATGGTTGTTGCAGAAAATCTATTGTTACATCAGATGGATGTAAAGACGGCATTTCTTCATGGTGACTTAGTAGAGGACTTTTACATGGTACAACTGGAGGGATTCATAGCCGAAGGAAAGGAAGAACTTGTGTGCAAGTTGAGAAAGAGCTTGTATGGGTTGAAGCAAGCTCTGAAGTAGTGGTACAAGAAGTTTGACAGTTTCATGCTTAAAATTGGTTATAACAGATGCTGTGCAGACCACTATTGTTACTACAAGAGGTTCGACAAAAGTTATCTCATCCTACTTTTATATGTTGATGATATATTGATTGCAGGAGCTGATCCAATTGAGATGGATAAACTGAAGAAGCAGTTGTCCAACCGATTTTCCATGAAGGATCTTGGAGAAGCTAAGCAAATTTTGGATATGAGAATCGAGAGGAATAGAGCGGCAAGGAAATTGTATCTTTTGCAGGTGGATTACATCCGAGAGGGTCCTAGAAAGATTCAACATAGAGAATCCGAAGTTTGTGAGTGTCCCGTTGGGAAGTCACTTCAAGCTATCGAAGAAGGAGTCGCCGAGTACTAAGAAGGAACGTGCCCAAATGATGAAGACCCCTAATGCTTCAGTAATTAGTAGCTATGGTCTGTACTAGGCCAGATATTGCGTATGCAGTGGGAGTAGTGAGCCGGTTCATGAGTGATCCGGTTAAGCATCATTGGGAAACAGTGAAATGGATCTTGCGGTACTTGAAAGGTACCATGGACAAGGTGTTGTGTTTCAGTGGCAAGAGTACCGAGTTGCTTGGTTATGTTGATGCGGATTTGGCATCAAATGATCTGGATGGGAGAAGAAGTAATATCGGGTATGTTTTTACTTTTGGGGGTATTGCGATCTCTTAGAATTCTAAGTTGCAAAAGGTTGTTGCTTTATCTACCACGGAAGCAGAGTATGTGTCGTGACATAAGCGAGCAAGGAGATGGTTTGGTTGCAAAGTTTCTTGGATGAAATAGGGAAGGAACATGAAAATTCCATTCTTTACAGTGATAGTCAAATTGCGATTTTTTGGGCGAATAATCCAGCGATTCATGCAAGGACAAAACATACAGAGTTGAAGTATCATTATATTTGACATCTACTGGAGGTGAAGACTTTGCAGCTCATGAAGATACTTGGAAGTGAGAATCCAGCTGATATGTTTACTAAGATGGTGACCTTAGAGAAATTGAGGTTATGTATAACTTCAATTGGTCTTGGAACGTGAAGTGGAGGCTAGGCGATACTAAGCGGATACCGGGGAAGAAGAAAACAAGAAGACATGGTGATTTTGAGAGTGTTCAGTCTCCAAGTGGGAGATTGTTAAGTATGGAGTTAATTCCATCTTTGGGCTCTGGTACACGTGTTCAGTGCACGCACTTTAGGGCACTTTTAGTGTCATTTTAGTGTCAATAACGTGCATAATTATGTGTATTTAGTGCTTTTATATTCTAATGGGCAAAATAATACGTTTGAGCTATTTTTGTATTAAGACAGGTGTAAAAAGGGTCGAAATCGAAGATTAAACGACCGAGGAGTCGAGGGATCGATCGAGGCAAGAAAGGAAGAGCCAACGGAAGATCTCGGCCGAGACAGGATGTTAATCTCGGCCGAGATGAGCCTCCAGGGGTTTTCTGAAGTTTTGCAAGACTGAAGATCTCGGCCGGGATTCAATCTCATCTCGGCCGAGATGAGGCTCCAGGGGTTTTCTGAAGTTTTGCAAGATTGAAGATCTCGACCGAGATTCAATATCATCTCGGCCGAGATGAAGCTCCAGGGAATTTCTGAAGAATGTCAAAGATGAAAGTCTCGGCCAAGATGAAATCTAATCTCGGCCGAGATGAGTCAAAACCTAAAAAGCCCTAGTTTCCCCTTTTTCACGTCTCGGCCGAGATACAACCCAATCTCGGCCGAGATTGACCTTCGACCCAAAATTCTTGAAAACCCTTTTTCACGTCTCGGCCGAGACACACTCCCGTCTCGGCCGAGATTCACTACCTTGTTTTAAAATCCTGAATACGTTTTTGCCTATTTTTGTCTAGCACTTTCTCCCTTTATATATATATCATCCCATTCGAATTTAACCTAACTTTGGATAACTTTTGGAGTACTTTTGGATACTTGGAGAGCACAATTCAGCCACCAAGGAAGGAGATTGGACAAGGGATTGAAGGATCATCTTCTCCAATTGAAATCTTTGGGTTCATCCATATCAGTATCATGTTTCTTTATTTTCCCATTTATTTTCTGATTGTATTAGTTAATATGGGTGGCTAGCACCCTTAGTTCATCCTTGATCATTGTGGAACCTTGAGTCGAGACATTGATGTGATTATTACGGTTAATGTTACCGAGATTATTGTGTATTTAAGTGTTTTGTGTTATTTGCTCTTGTTGACTCACATTTATGAATTGATTATTGGTTTGATCACCCATTAAGGGATTTGTGAATGTGTTGCTAGAATAGGAGATTACTATCCGTAATTGTAGGATTTCCGATTCCCGAGTAGCAAACAATAGTTATTTATTGGGGATAACACAAAGTTCAACCACTAAACCCGAGCTTTCGAGTTTTATGTTGAATTTACCTCGTTGTCCTAGTGTTTAATGCTTTTGGTGATTGAATCTAAGAGAGCTTGTTCGAGGATTCGGTTAAACTGAATAGGGTTAGTCGAAGAGCTTATTTTGATTAACTAAGATTAAGGGACAACAAGGCTATTAGAGCTTGTTAATAGTCTTGAGATAAGGGCTTAAATCATAATTTAATCGGGCATTAACAATAGTTGCATCAATTGTTCAAGACCAAGGGGAAGCATGATCAAGGGTGACTTGTTTTACTATTTGAAAACTAAAACCGAAAAAGATCTCTTCTAGTGTTTTTGAGTACTTGTTTCTTTTAATTGTGTCTATTTGCTTTTAATTGTCACTAATAGATTGTTAGTTTCCCATCAATCCCCCCATTATTGCTTTCTTAAGTATTTAATTCTTGCATACTTAATCATAAACTGCTTGATATCGTAATCAAAACTGTTCGGCCGTTCCCTGGGGGATCGACCCTTATTTACCATTCTACTAAGTAGGATAGTAGGTAAGGTTTAAGTGTATTTTTCATACACAATTTAATTTGGTAGTAAGAAACGACGCTACCAGGCTCGCGGCCGCGTCAGGGTAGGTCTCTGTCGTGACAAAAGTGCTCACATTTGTGAATGGAGAAGTGATCATTCATGCTGCAAAATACGCAGTGAGCTTCAAAGTTTGTATGGCGGCATTCCAATTTGTTGCTAGAGGGAAGTGAATTTGTATAGCAATGCCAAAAAAAATGTTGGATTTGACCCTAGATATGTAACTGTTAAATCCTCTTCCACACCGGATTGGGTTCCAGACTACTCGACGGGTGTGATGAAATACCAAAAGTGTCCGCATATGAGTATGTAATAAAATTAGAGGCTGATTTTACACTGAACTTATCTGAATGCATATGGAGCCATATTTATTTGTCAGGCCAGGGAACATTACGAAGAAGCAAGGCAGTAATAAGGGACATCTCTTCTGGAGAAAAAATCTCTTGAATTAAGGGAACATTCCAACAACCCGAACCTTTAAGGATGAGGTTCAAAACCGTGACAATGGCAGGAAGAATCGATGGTGGGCTCGAGATAAGAAACAACAAAGGTCGGTGGATCCATCAGTCTTGCCAAGTTCTCGTCTGGGTACCTGAGCATATCCGTCTTCTATAGCCCAATAGTAGTACACGACGACCCTCTATGATGCTCCTCCAATTAAAGGATGGGGAGGATCCCAACTGAGCCTGCATGATATCCGAATTGGAAAAATATTTCACTTTATAAATCTGGCCAAGAAGTGACCCCGGCTGTGTAAGAAGTCTCCGTGCTTGTTTGGCGAGAAGCGCAGAGTTAAAAGCCTTAAGACTTTGAAAACCAAGACCTTGCCTAGGTTTTTGCTGAAAGATGACAAAGTCTCATGTGCACCAGTTGCACGGTGCAACGCAGGTTGTGTATCAACATTTATGCTTAAAGGTATTACATGTACTCGGTAACGACATTACAATACCTGTACAAAGAACGTGTAATACCTTTAAGCATAGATGGTGATACCTTTACCCGTCACATGTAATACCTTTAGGCATAAATAGTAATACCTTTTGATCCATGATCAGGATTGCATAGATCTAAGATTCGTGTAACTGGTGCGCAAGAGACCTCCCCATGAAAGATATGGACTAGATTGGGATATATGAGCTTTAGTTAATTAATAAGTTAGATTGATTAATTAATTAATTAAAGCAGACATGGATATAAGGCCCATATACCTAGGGTTATATGGTCTATATATACATATTCTCTGTAGTAGAGAATAATCAGTTTTTATCAGATAAAAAGACAGAAGCACGTAGAATTCAATAAGGTTGTGTTTGAATGGAAGGATTTGATTTTCAATTGTCTGTATTTGGAAATCCGCTCATTTCAAATCCATTTCAAATTCCTTGTTTGGATGATTAAACTCAAATGAGTTGATTTGAATTGTATAAACTTTTCATTTTTCAGTTCTTTCTTAACATTTTATAAAGGATGATGATAATGAAAGTGCCTGTAATGTGTGTGAAGCATCGTAGTATATGTGTAGTGTGTGCGTGTAGTGTGTGTAGTATGTGTGTGTAGTGTGTGTATATGTGTGCGTGTAGTAGTGTTGCGTGTGTATGAAGTGTGTGTAGTGTGTGAAATGTGTGTGAAGTGTGTGTGTGTGTGTGTGGTATGTGCAATGTGTTGTGTGTAATATGTGAAATGTGCGTGATAATGTGGCTATACATAAATAAGAGGTAAGATGGATTTATAAATGACTAGGTTGTTGGATGGATTTCAAATCCATCTAAAATGAACTAGAAATTTAGGAGGGGTATAAAATACCTTGATTTGATTTTTTTTTTTTTTTTTTGTGCCGAACAAGTTGGGTGGATTTGATGGTGGATTTTCAAATCCATCCAAAATGAACTAGAAATTTAGGAGGGGTATAAAATTCCTTGATTTGATTGTTTTTTTTTTTTTTTTTTTTTTTTTTTTTTTGCCGAACAAGTTGGGTGGATTTGATTGTGGATTTTCAAATATACCCCTAAAATCCCTCCATCCAAATGGACCCTAAGGGATTTCCTAGTAATCTCTCCGAAATTGTTCCTGCATCGAACGTCATACGTGTGGATATCTGCAATGGTGGATTCAATAGCGCGATTCCTTTGGGTTAATTATGCAACAAGTAAGTATTCGATCTTTTGCGTAATTTAACGCTCAACGTCAATTCAATTGTAAATCTAGATCATCATTCTCGATTATATTTCGCAGCGTAACATTAGATGGAAATGAGAATTTCTAACAGTGGTATCAGAACCCGGAGCTCAATTTATAATTATTTTGATTTAATAATTTATGGGTTAAAATTTCATAAAATTGAAATTTTGCAATCTTTATTTAATAGAATGTTTTCATAATTTTAAACTGATTGTTGACACTAATGAGGTTTTGAAACCTAGGTTTTGAGCACATCCCTCTTTTGCAAACAAACTAAAAATCACAACCCATCTTTCAAAACCAACAACCCTTGAAACCTTGGCTAGGCTGCTGCTGTCGCAGGCGGCTGCGCGAGGCGGGCGACGGAGTCAGGCATGGGGGCCCTGCTACTGATGATGTTGACGATGACGACAACGGCTCTGCCACCGCTGTGCGTATTGACGACAATGACAGTGGCAGCGGCGGCAGTGGCCCTGCTATTGCTACGCGACGACAACGACGATGGTGGTTTGGCACTACTACGCGTGACGTTTTATCGGCGACGGCGACTGCACGGTGGCTGATGCCCAGCCCAAACCCTAAAAGATTTTAGGCTAGGCTGGGCTAATTTCGGAACTGGGCTGATGTTTGGGCTGGAGCTGGTTTTGAACGGGCTGGGTGTTTTTTGGGCTAGACTTAAAACTGGGCTAAACTAAAACTGGATTTGGCTGGGCTTCATCTCAGCTATTTTGGGGCCTTGTTTTGGGCCGAAATATGTTGGGCTTTTTTTTTTGTATATTTGGGCTATTTTATTTTCTGGTTGGTAATAGATATTTGGCCCATTTAATTTAAATAGGTTAATTTAAATGAGTTGTTATGTCTTAAAAAATTGATTTAACTTAAGTAAATTAGATTAATTCGAAATCCAAATTACACATATCAATTTATCAAATAGATTAATAAATTTTATTATTGTTATTTTTGAAATGATAATAGACTTATATATTTATGTTAATTTGAAATTAATATTAAATGTATATTTATATTAATTTTGGAAATTAATCTAATAGAATTATATTTTTATGTTAATTTGGAATTAATATTAAATGTATATTTATATTAATTTCCTATATGATAAGCTATTACTTAATTTTGTGTTTATTCAATTTAATTATATTAATTAAAGACCGTTGTATGTTTGGGTAGGCGGCGCCCAATATATGTGGTCCGCATTTCTTATGCCCTGGGTAGACGACACACAGTAATTATGTTTTAATTTAATATTAGATATTAAATTTAACAATTAGTATCACATATAAAATCCCCACTAGAAACCAAGTCTTGTTTGGAAAAAAAAAAATGTGTTGTCCATCATAATGGTTTGAGATTCCTAATCTTTTTCGACCACGAGTTTTACACCAAAGAATTTACTCTAAAACGACAATGTTCGCGCTCATTTATAGATGCATGGTTGACATCGTATGATGGAATTGACTTGCTTAAATCATTTTGAGATGCCAAAGCGACCAAAATAGTTTGTGGGCGCAAATTAATTGGATTAATAAACAATGAGTTGCAAATTGTTGTTGCAATTGGCTTGGAGGCCTACTAAATGATATTATTATAGTCATCAGCCAAAGCAGAGGCTACACTAGTATAAACTTGGATCTTGGACCACTAAGATTTATAATTATTATAAATCTGTATTTTGTGTTTGGGGACGCAAAATATGTTAAAATTAGTGGGACCTAATCATTACAATAAATCCTTATTTTGATTAGTGATACGAATGTGATCTTTGTATACTTTGGTGTAATTTACTTTCCCATTTTGATTACTTTATGTTCAGATAAAAAGTCCAATTTGGCTTATAAATGTTTGATGGAAATAAATAAGTTGACTACGTCTAACTTTACGGATTGACTCCATTGCTTGCATTTGGTGCTAAGGCAAGATAATATTGAGTATGTCTTGGACAAACCAATTAGTGTCATCCCCTACAAAAGTCTTTTGAGTATGCTTCGTTCGACGAAGAAGCTCACAAGAAACATGTTGAGTATGCCACATCTGCTCAATGCATAATGTTGTCCTCTATGAGTATTAAACTGCATAGCAACATGGAAACATGTCCCTTATGAGATGTTGAAACACTTGGAGAGTTTGTACACTTCAGAAGCTCAGACCATGGAGTATGAGATACTTAGAGATCTCTTCAAGTGTAAACTTCATGATAGGGGCCAGGTTTCTGAACATGTGCTGAAGATGATCGGATTGATTGGCATATTGGAATCGATTGGAACAAAGCTACCCTCAAGTGTCTCAACCAATCTGATTCTGCAGTCTCTTCCAAGTTTATCTGAAAACTTCATAGTGAATTTCAACACGAAGGTGACACTGTCAGAGCTTCACAACATGCTCAAGACCTATGAATCATCTCCTTCTAAAGGCAAATATGTTCTCATAGCTCTTCTGCGAATTATTTTAGGCAAAAGAAGGATGAGGAGGAGAGGAAGAAGAAGAAGAAGAAGAAGAAGAAGAAGAAGAAGAAGAAGAAGAAGAAGAAGAAGAAGAAGAAGAAGAAGAAGAAAGCATCTAAGGATGCAACCTTGAACCTAAGAGTGGAAGGGTTCAAAAGAAGAAAGCATCTAAGGATGCAACCTTGAACCTAAGAGTGGAAGGGCTCAAAAGAAGTAGAGACTACCAAAGGATGAGTGCCTATTCTGTAATGAGAAGGGGCACTAGAAGAGAGATTGCCCAAATTTCAAAGCACGTGGTGCATTGGATGAGAGCTTAGGTAGTTTGTTTTGTACATTGAAATAGACTAGATTAGATCTTCCTTCAGGATATAAATTAGATTTATTTAATTGTTATTTTGTTCCTTCGATTTCAAAAAATATTATTTCCATTCCAATGTTAGACATTTAAGGTTTTTTCTTCCATTCTGCAAAAAGTAGATGCTCGTTTTCGCTTAATGGATTGTTTTAAGGAAGTATCTTTCTTTCGAATGGTTTAAATATGCTTGAATGTGAATGAAATATTCTCAATTTACAAAAATGAACAACCTAAGCTGAGTAATATGGATAATAAAACCTACCTGTGACACTGTAAACTTTGTCATAAAATGAGAAAAGAATAGCAAGATTGAGAAAATTAGACTATCTCACATCATTTGATTTCAAATCATACGGTGCTTGCGAATCTTGTCTCAAAGGAAATATGAGAAGTAAACCACTTTCTGGGAAAGGGCTACGAGTCAAGGTCATGCTCGAGTTAATCCACACAGATGTGTGAGAACTATTTTCAACACAAGTAAGAGGTGGATATTCGTACTTCATAACTTTCACTGATGATTTTTCAAGGTATGGACTATCTCACATCATTTAATTTCGAATCATACGGTGCTTTCGAATCTTGTCTGAAAGGAAATAAGACAAGTAAACCACTTTCTGGGAAAGGGCTACGTGCCAAAGTCGTGCTCGAGTTGATCCACACAGATTTGTGCGAACCGTTACTAGGTTGGTGGCAAAAAAGGGTTATAATCAGCGCGAGGGCATTGACTATGATGAAACCTTTTCAGCAGTCGCTAAGATCAAGTCCATTAGGATATCACTTTCAATAGATGCATACTATGACTTTGACATTTGGCAAATGGATGTGAAAACCGCGTTTCTCAATGGAGAACTCAAATGCACTGTGTATATGTCAAAGGTGAATGGGTTATGCAAGATAAAGAAGTCCATTTATGGACTCAAGCAAGCATCTAGGAGTTGGAATATATGCTTTGGTAGAGCTATCAAATTGTTTGACTCTTTCAGAAGCAAAGATGATCCATGCGTTTATAGTTAACAAGAGAATGAAATGTTGTCTCCCTTATCATATACGTCGACTATATACTGATAAAGGAGAGCGGTCGTTCCATGTTGCAATCCGTGAAAAAGTGGATTTCAGCAAAATCTCGGTAAGGAACATTGGAGAATTATCAAGACTATTCTTAAAGTACCTTAGAAGGATTAAAGAATATTTCTTAAATACTATGGTGGGCAGCCAGAGCCATCACCTACTGGGTATACTGATGCTAGCTTCCAAATAGACCATGATGACTTCAAGTCTCAGTCTGGATATATTTTCGTTCTCAATGGTGGTGCAGTAAGTTGGAATAGTTCCAAACAGAGTATAATTGCCGATTTCAATACTGAAGCTGAATATATTGCTGCATCTGAGGGTGAAAAAGGTGGTGTTGCTTTGTTGGAGTTTGTAAAAGAACTAGGTTTCGTTCCAAGTACCAGCAATGCAATACCGTTGTATTGTGACAACACTGGTGCGGTTACACAAGCAAAGGAACCGAGAGCCACGAACAAGAACAAGCATATTCCCGGAGATATAATTTGATCAGAGAAATAATAAATATGGGAGATGTGAAGTTAGATAGAGTACCCATTAATGATAACTTGGCTGATCTTTTAACCAAGCAGTTGTGTATAGCAAAGCACAACAAATACTTTGAGAGCTTGGGTGTTAGATTTGTTGGTAGTTGGCCTTGATTCAATGGGAGTTTATAGTTTGCATGTCTCAGAATCAGAAACCTTTTCGTTGAGACATTCAGTACTTGATCACATTCTATGATAACTTGATTTACTTTTGGGTTTTATGCATTTATTAGAATAATTATTTTGATGGTTTATCATTATTCTTTTATATGTTCCCTTAAATGACTGTCATTTATGGCGTGAGACACCAATGATATAATATGATTCTAAAACAACCATAACTGATGGTCATCAAGAATGAGATATTGATGACATGTGATAAGTTAGCATGTGGTCTGCATCACATTCTTAGAGAATATAGTAGGTCTCACTACTATGAGATATTAGACATCCGTGATAGACACATGGATACTTTGGAGAGTATTGATATACCCTACTATTAAACCGTTTATTTCAGTGTCTGCGGTTTATTAGTGTGTGGAGTATGTAATGGTCCTTTGACCTGAGATCAATACTCATCTTGTTTGTTAAATGATGCACTTTGACCAAGTACAACACTTCCCTCCCAAAGGAGGACAAGACACGTCTTGTGTTGGGTTCATCATGAAGCAAATGGAAATGGTAGTTGAGCCAAGATTGAGATTCATTCCTCAACTGAATTCTAGAGAACACTCATATTTCTCTATATTATTTAACAATAAAGTCATTGGCTAATACAAAAGTTATATTCAATCAAAGTAATTGAATATGATTGAATGTATAGTATAATAAAGATGAGAAAAGTGATTGATCTATTTGGATAGACACATGACAGATCCTAGGCTCAATTGGGTGGTTCGTGTATGAAGAGATATTACATAAACTTCATATAAAGGTTTTTATCGGATTCACGTAAACATCCTTCATGTATCGAGTTCGCTGCACAACGCAGTCTATGAGTTTTGTGCAGACTTTAATAAGATTATCATCCATAATAAGGGCCTAAAGGGTCACACTTTATGTGTATTATTGTTCCCTTCAAGGGTACAAGGTTAGTGCTTCAAATTATATCTAATGCTAGTCCAAGTGGGAGATTGAAAGATATGGACTAAATTAGGATATATGGGCTTTAGTTAATTAATAAGTTAGATTAATTAATTAATTAAAGAAGACATGGATATTAGGCCCATATACCTAGGGTTATATGGTACTATATATACATATTCTCTATAGTAGAGAATAATCAGTTTTTATCAGATAAAAATATGGAAGCACGTAGAATTTAATTAGGAATTTCCTAGCAATCTCTCATTGAATAAGTGTATCGGGAATTGTTCCTGCATCGAATGACATACGCTTGGATACCTGCTGTGGTGGATTCAATCACGCAATTCCTTCCGGTTACGCAACAAGTAAGTATTCGATCTTTCGTGTAATTAACGCTCAACGTCGATTCAATTGTAAATCTAGATCACAATTCTCAATTATATTTCGCTGCGTAACATTAGATGGAATCGAGAATTCCTAACAGTTGTAATTTCGACCAAGCCACCCATCTGAGTTTACGAGAACTAGAGGAATCACCCCACCAAAAATTCCTTGAACATTGATCAATATCTTCCAAAACATTGTCTGACAGCTTGAAACATGGCATAGCATATGAGGGTATGGCTTGTATGACTGCTTTAATGAGAATCTCTTTACCAGCTTTACTAAGAGATTTTTCTTTCCAGCCCGAAACATGTTTCCACACCCTATCTTTGATGCTGGAAAATACCTCTCTTTTGTTCTGACCAACTACCGAAGGAAGGCAAAGATACTTCTCATGAGACTCCACCTGTGGGACCCCAAAAGTTTTGCAAATTGAATGAATAGTATTTGGTGGACTATTTGGGCTGAAGAGAATACCAGATTTGTTGTAATTGATTAGTTGGCTTGAAATGATTTCATATTACTCGATAGCGAATTTCAGAAATAGTATCATTCCCAAATAATAGAGTGTCGTTAGCAAAGAACAAATAGGAGATGATCGGGGCAGAATGAGTCAATTTGATGCCATGGATTTTCTGATAGATAAAGAGATCCTGCAGAAGACACGAAAAAATTTATGCACAAATTATAAATAGTTAAGGAGAAAGGGGGTCCCCCTATGTGATGCCACGTTGGGGAGTTAACTCTCCAAACCAACTGCCATTAAGAAAGCTAAGCTGAATCGATGTGATGCAAGTTCGGACCAGGTTAGTAAACTCAGAAGGAAAACCCATCGCCAGAAGGACTTTGTACACAAAATCCCATTCGACTTGGTTAAAAGCCTTGCTCATGTCAAGCTTTAGAGACATTAATCCCTTTCGACCTGCACGCTTAGATTTCATGAAACAATAAATTTCGTAGGCCACAAGGATATGGTCTGCAATCAATCACCCCGGAAGGAAAAGCAAATTGGGATGGGGAAATAATATGAGACAGACACGGGCAAATCCTATTAGCCAAAACCTTTTACGCCAACTTTGTAGACTACATTGCACAAGATAATAGGTCTAAATTGTGACACATATTCAGGTTTATTAATTTTCGGGAGCATTAAAATAAACGTGAAATTTACATACTGATCAAGAATATTATTAGACAAAAAATCAAGCATAAAACGGGTGCCATCACTACCTACGATATGGATTTTTTTTTAATTATAAAATACTGGATTCATACCGTCAGGCCCCGAGGATTTGAATGGATGCATTTCATTTAGAGCTTTAACAACTTCCTCCCTGGAGAACGACTTCAACAAGCTGACCCGCATGTCATCCATAACTATCAATCTCACACGGCTAAGAGCGTGTTGGATGGCTATAGGGCCAGGATTGGAAGATGTCAACAAAATATGACAGAATAATGCGCTCAATCTGTACTTTATCATGACATTCGGCGCCCTATGAATTTTTCAGATGGGAGATGTGATTGATTTCACGTCTTTGACTAGCATGGGAATGGAAGAAACACGTGTTGCGATCTCTCTCCCGGAGCCAGTGATGTTTCGCACATTGCTTCTGCATTAGATATTCTCTATCCAATAATAAGTGGAGTTTCATTCTAGATCCACTAATTATGTTTGGACTTGTGGAGAAATGACCCCTGTATTAAGCAAGGATATCCATTTCTTCACATCCTGAATATCTCTTTGAAGGTTTGCCATCATTCCTCCACCCCAAGAGAGTAGTCCAACCGAACATTGGTCAAGTTTAGCAAGTAAAGAATCTAGAGAAGAATCTCAATTATCCTGAATAATCTTTTCATAATCTAAAGATTTGATCTACAGTGCTTCAAATTGAAAGGGTCGGCCTGTGCGTTCATAAGGAATTGGGTGAGGGTGTGTATTGGCTTGGAAGTATAGGAGAGAATGGTCGAGGGTGAAAGTGTGGACATGGATCACTTTGTTCCAGCCAAAGCTAACCAACCATGCCGGATTAGCTAATACTCTGTCCAGCCTGGCCCGTTGCGTATAGGGATGCACCAAAGAGTGAGACCAAGTGAATTTGGGGCCAGAGAAATTGATATTCGATAGATCACATGTCGAAATGGCATCTCGTAAGAAATTCATCTGCCAACTTGAGCAGATAGTAGTGCCTTGAAATGAATATTTTAAGACTTTGTTGAAGTCACCAAAGTAAAGCAGGGGAGGATGGTTGGATTGAGATATTGGAAAGACAGCCATGCAGCGCGACGACGAGCTAAGTCCAGCTCTCCATAATAACCCGTTAACCAGCCTCGTTTATCATCAATAGTGGTTATCACATCAATATGTCTGCGTGAGAGAGAGACAAGGGAAACACTACAGTCTTTACGCTAAAGTAAGGAAATCCCACCAGATAGACCAGTGGAGGGAACAACAACACCAAAATAATTAAACCATCGCCTCAAAACTTCAATAACAGAACACTCACACTTTGTTTTACATAAAAACACTAGAGAGGGGGACTTTTGGCGGATGAAATCGCCAAGTTCACGTGCTGTTCGGGGGTTCCCAAGCCCTCGAAGTTTCAATTGATCAGATTCATGGCTTCGACGGGACTGGGTTGCCTGGCCAATCGTCATTGTTGATACCAGTAGTTCCAATTGAGAGGTTGGGATTAGATCAAAGTTCATTGGTTCAAGTTTGAATTTTTTAAGTTGTTGATTCGGATCAGTGGAGAAGGAATATGATGGGTTGGATGGAAGAAGTTTACGTTTAAGGGGGACATATTTGGTGTGTGTGGATAGAGTTGGAGTTGTGTGGCTAATTTTGTTGGCTATACGTTTGAGCCGCCAAGCTATTTTACAAGCTAGAGAATCTAGCACAATCTTAAAGGACATGACAAAAAGGCTAGAGGTGAGATTAGATGAAGAGAGGTAAGGAGAAAGTGGAAGGGATGATGTATTATAGCGTGAGGCAGATGGAAAAGAGTGAGAATGGTGTGAGGTGGGAGGAGAGTCGTTGCTGAAACTTTGTTTAGGCATGTAGAAGCAGATTTGGGAGATATAGAGACGTTAAGAGCAGTGGACGAGGGAGGACAAATTCTGAAGGTTCAAAATTATAAGAGGTAACGGTCAGAGATAGTAGCTTAGGGGATGAGGATGGTTTTTTGGGGTGGGAATTTGGATTGGAGATAGCTCTGGTAAGGGTGGAGGTGGTCGGGGCTGGAGGATTAGGCTGGGCAGCAGAGGATGGAGTTTTAGCAGTAGTTTTTTGGTGGCTGATTTTGGTTTAGATGAGCGAGAAGGAGCAAACCCGGGCTAAGCCCAATCGGGACCTGAAGCCAAGCTCCATAAGGAGACACTACCAACGGAGCAGAGGATCAAAGTGTCTGGAGGGAGCACTCTCTGTTTGTATGACCAATGATGCCACAACGATAGCAATAAGTCGCTCGTACTGAATGAAGCACCGAAGATTCTGGTTCTGGAAGACCACAGTCCTAATCCATTTTAATGGCTTCGTGATGTCCAAGTCAATCGGATTCTGAGGAATTTTCCAATAAGCATTCCGTCACGGTCATGTTCAACATCTAGAAATGTCCACATGTGATCCAACATTTTTTGCAAATTGATAAGTCATTAGAGCCAAAGCCACACCCGAACCATGAATCTAGAAGGGCGGGTATTTAAATTCCAGACCCTTAACCAAGGCTCTAGCATCAACATAATGCATCAAAAGTAAGTATCGGCCAAATCACCATGATGCACCCTGGAAAACCTTGTCCTGGTCCTTTGTGCGATCAAATCAGGAAAGGAATATATTGTCTTCAACAGGATATAATAGACCGAATACCTTCAATCTTCCAAAGAGGCTTGAAGATTTCTTCTACTTTCTTTATCATGGATTTCCATGGGGTAAAGAGTTTTCCTAACAAAGTACAATCTGGTTCAAATTGATTGAGAGTGTTGGCGGGGAGATTAACTGGTTTCATCTCATCCCTTGACAAAGAAGCCTTGAGTATAAGGAGGCCAATGATTTAGCCATGAAGAGGGCAAGGAGAGAACAAATGCGGAAAGAGGAAAGGATGACGAATAGATAAGGTGTGGCGGTTATGTGAGAAAGATGGTCTGAACTAACATCCAATTGGATGAAATCTACTCCGCAAAAGGAACCTGCAATCACAGAAAAGGAAATAAAAACAAACAAAGAGATGAGAAAGGAGAAGAATTCATAGAGCCAAAATCATCTGTCCTAATTATGATAACACAACCATATTCTACATATAAAATTATGTTATTTGAGAAGTTGATAAGAATAATAAATTTTGATTAAACAACGTATTTTTATGCATGTGACACAGGACCCGAAATGCCATCGGAAAGCGTTAGAGAAGTGGGAGGTATGACAAATCACACTCAAGATCCATCAATAGTTTAAAATGAGATAAAAAATAAAAGGGGCTTAAAAGCTTAAAATATCTCTATCCCCACTACTTAATATTAAAGAGTAAGAGTGAGTCTCATGTGCACTTGGTGCATATAAAGCTTATTGTGCATTTCCCTTATTAAAAAGCAACCTAAAATTTTCGTTTTAATTTGCTTTAGAAACATTTCACATCCGCACTAGAGGCTCGGTCACGAATATTCATATATATATGTAAGGTTGCATTTGATTGAACAAGATTGTTGGTGTCCCAATGGTAAGTTGCACTTTGATACGCACTCCGGTACCTAAGCAGTGGATCAATTGAAGCGGGACTGTTGACTCACTTTAATAAATTGAGTAGATCGAATCTCGCTTGCCACAATCTTCTATATATATTATTATTTATTTACAATAAAACTTCTTTCAAATCTAATAGGTCTATAGTCAAAGATTTTAATTATTTGTTTTTATCAGTTATCTTCGGTACTTTTTTAATGTATATTTCAATTTATTATAATAATAACTATTAAATAATTATCATTTAAATTAATAATAAAAATTAATTGAGAGTATACATAATTTTTATCTTTTTTTATTTGGATTTTTTTTTATTATTGCTTTTGTTTCGTTTTCTTATTTTATTTTACTTTTGATTTACAAATTTTTATGTATATATCTTATTAATTATTTTCTTTATATATTAATTTATAAAATTAAATTAGTAAATATTTTTTTAATTTAATAATAAAAATAAATTAATAATTTATTATAATGTTTTTTTAATTAGCTTTTGTTTCATTTTTCTTTTAATTTATAAATTTTTATGTATTTATATTTTGATAATTATTTTTTATATATTAATTTATAAAATTAATAATAACAATAATTTGTAAATAAGATTATTTAATTAAATAATAAAATAAATTTAAAAATTATTATAATTTTGGATCTTTTAATTACTTCTTTCGTTTCATTTTTTTTTTTTGTTTATTTTTCTTTTGATTTACATGTTATAATACTTGGATAAACAAAGCATAATATTTTGTAAAATAAATTATACTATGTCGATAAATAAATTATACTTTTCGGTAAAACAGATTATACTATATCGAATCCGCCACAATAAAGAAAAACAAAAAAATTAAAGAATTACAAGTTATATTATTCCAATGAAAAAAATACCTTAATAAGTTATATTATATCGGATCTGCCACAATAAAAAGAAAAAATAAATGAATTAAAAATATTAGAAATTATACTATTCAGGTAAACAAATTATACTTTTTTCTTCAACATGTTATATTGTATCGGATCCCCAACAAAAAAAATAAAAATAAAAAAATTGCTATATCGAGTCCGCTAAAAAAAAAATAAAAAATTAAGAGTTACAAATGTTTATATGATTTTAATATGATAACATATTACAATCAATATATAATAAGAACTGAAAAGTTATATGTTAATGAAAGAAGAGCCAATAAACAATATTAAAATATAGAAATATATAAACTTGAGTAAGTTATAGAATATTCATATTTGTTTTTCTTAATGTATGAATATCTCTAGCATCTTTGTATGGAGGTCATGTTGATCATCTTGTACAAACGATGAGTTATATATGTGTGTTTATAATTTTATGATAAAAATTTATATTTATCCAAAGTATCTAAATTTTTTATTTTTTCAAATATAGTGTTAACAAAATTCAAAAGCTTATAATGGGTACCAATAACACTACATCCTAATTTTTTTTTTTATTTGTAGCACAAACACACTAATAATTAACCCACATAATCAACCACCAAATAATTATTTGCCTTTAATTTATTTATACAATATGGTGTCAAACTATAGATCAATAATAAATGACTAATTTAATATATTATACAGGAAAATTATATTAGAAAAGAAAACAAAAATATTTCAAAAAATTAGATTACCTTTTTAAAAAAAATGTTGAAATTATAAAATGAAATTATAAAATATGTACTAAATTATTAAGTTTTTATATTTTTATATGATTAAAAAAATTAATAAGAAAAAAAAATTAATAGAAAATGAAACAAAATTCAAATTAACATTAAATATAAAAAAGATCATTTTGATAAAAACGTACTAAATCTATTTTTTTAGTTTTTTTTTTCGTTTTTTAATTTGTTTTCCATTTCTAGGTATGGGATATTTGACCATAAATTTTATATACACATAATTGATACTATACAAATTAAAGAACACATTAAATGAAAATAAAATTAAATAGGAGAAGAATGGGGACAGTAAACATAGTACATATGGTTTTAGAAACATAAAAAAAAAATAGTAATTTTATTTTTGCCGACAAACTTACTCCCATCCCGCGCCCTTTCCCACATTTTCGTCCCCTCCCCCATTTTAGATTCTAGATAATTCTGTTGATTTTTTTCACACAATTTCGATCACTCTCTCTCTCTTACACTCTCTCATAATGACGGTCTCTCTGAGGACTCCTCATCCCCGTCTCCATCCCATTTTTTCCGAGGACTCCTCATCCCAATAATTTTGTGTCCCCAGGGGATTTTTGTCAACCTAACGATCCATGTGTTGGAACTGTATCACAAGTATTAAATTAATTATTAAAAAAATAAAAATAAAAAAGTATTCGGTTCTTTAGATTATAAATGAAGCAAATTCTCTAAAGTGATAAATGAAGGATCTTCATGTTAATAAGGCCAAAAAGACTCGATTTGTTTATATCTACCTTTTTCATATAAGCAATGCATATAACTTAGCTGAAAACAAAAGAATACATATTAAATCCGGTGATGTAATGGTGAAGAAACCGTGGAGAATAAATCAGTTTTGAGGTTTATCTAAATTGAAGAAAAGTGAATATATCTTCTGAAAATCGATTAGTCGTGTTGCCTCTAGTTGATCGGAGTTATCAATATTTGAGAATTTTTTTCCTTAAAGCTGCCAATATTGTGATTTTTAAGAATCAATGGACAACATTAAGATTTTTAGTGTTTTAAGTCAGAATTGATAAACTTAAATTATGATTGCAATTGCCAAGCAAATGGTAATTCTAGAATCACGTGTTTATTACACTCATCTCCTGTTATATAACATAGATGAAGAGATGGCTAATATACAAATACCAGGATTGCATTCTTGGTCCTAATTAGAATGAAAAGTCCATTGTATAAATATAGTACTCCAACCTTATCTTGGATGAAAATGATTCATTTTGGTCTGAAAATTAGTTCTTATCTTGACAGTTTGTTGATGAGAAGGTGCAAGGGATGGCATTGCTGTCCTTGTTCCGAACGGTAAGAAGGGAAGTGCGACTGGTCGAGTGGGTTCTCAACAACTCTTCTTAATTCTAGTTTTTCATGACTATGATGCTATATTACTAATCTCAAGCAAAATTGAAGCAGATCGACAGTTTTATTTCATTTTATGTTTGTTCAACATGCTAGCTTGTAGGAATAAACTTTTACTAGTAGTGATTTGTAAAAAGTCCCCATTCTTTATGCAAAAGAAATTATGCAGCAATGAGCAGTGGCTTTTGGAATCAATTTTAACTTTTGTTTTACTTTAGACTCATTACACCAAACTTTCTAAATCTTCCAAAAAAAAGACTATTGTTTTCTAACTCACTGAAAACCAAACTCAACAACCAGCACTTATAATAGAAAATTGGTCAACATTACATCCCATTCAAAAACGAAATCGTCAAAACTACAAAAGTTTTGACATCAATACACAGCAGTACCTAGGATAGAAGTGATATGGCATTTCCATAACTTACATATTTATCTATACAAAAAGAAAGCAGAGGTGTGCACTGCATTAACAAAAGCCACTTTCTTCTTCACGCATCCATTGCCTCTAAAAAATAAGTCAACCAAAGAACTAATCTTCACCCTCACTCGAGCAACTTGAATCTATACTACAACAGCTGAGACCTGAACAATACCAATCATCAATGTCTCTCACGCAGAACGTCAACCTACAAGGACAAACATCCTAGTCATGTTAGCACGAAAAGGATGTTGATGACCATTCTAAAAATTTGGACTTACCACTGCAATTCTTAATAGCATATCATTCATACAAGTAACAAACGGCTTCCATCAAAGCATCGTGCACACGGTATTTTAGGTATACACAGTTCTACTATGTACCAACAGTCTTTTAGAATCACTTCCTCAACTCTTCCCTTTCTGCAACAGAACTCTCGAGACTTTTATCATTTTCACCGAGTAGAAGTACATAGATTTAAACAAAACAACCTTCACTCCAATGCCAGCCAAAACACAAAGAGAAAATAATTCAACTCAATTCTGTTATGTTTCATATCCACGAAAGTCAGTATAAAGTAAAAGAAAACATCTAGCTCGTAGATTGAGTCTTCACTGAACCACATGACAACAGTCTGGTTTAGCTTAGAATTCTGTTGTTAGATCACAACTTATAATTTCAAGAACCAACTTAACAATTTATGGAACAACTGAGGTTCCAAACCTAATCTACCGATGACTGATATAAAAAGCTAGCACTCTTAGGAAATTAACAATCACAACTCTTCATATGCCATTCTTAGATCATTGGCATTTATCTTCACCTTGAAATGACTTCTTTTACAGATAAATATTTCATCCTGTTTTGCTAGAAAACAATAATCATAAAATCAGGTTCATATAATCAATCATTTTCATTAAACATCTTAAATATGAAAGCTAGCAAGAGCCATTATACCTTAGCTTATCCCTTTTTTTCTTCACCACCCTCTTCCTCTTCACTCCTGTTGTTTTCTTAGGAGCAACACAACCACCATCACCAAGCCGTACTAGGCTTCCAGGGCAAATTTGAGCTGAGGAAATACCCCAGAGGCCATGAATGCTAACCTTCTTCAAAGAACGATCCTCAACATTGAACAAGTAAAATCCCCTCTCCTGCTGTAAAATTACCTGCCCTTTGGCCTTTAGATAAGCAACAGGCCTCCCTCTGTCTAAGTAACCAACAATATCATACTTCTTAAGGAAAAATAACTTCTTCCACGACCTTCTAACACCATAATCATTCATCACGCATCCATAAAGTTTCTCCAACATCTCATCATAATAAGTCAAAATCAAGCATCCTCCCAACACATCTAAATATGTCATGGAAGGTGAAGGTCTGCACTTCATTGGGGGTAGTGGCAGATGCCGATACTCTTCAGTAGCCAAATCGAAAGCGATTATCCTATCCCGTGATGCCCAGTGCAGTGCACCATTCAGAAAAACCCCATTGCCCCAACTAAGATCGTAAGGGCAATCCTTAGTCATCCTCCAATGACCTAGTTTCATACTGTAAATATGAGTTTTGTGCACGAAATCTTTACCAGAAATTAAAGAATCGATCCTTACAACTTTGTAGTCATTGACAGCAGCATCGTACCCAAGCCCTGAACTCGATAAAAATACATCTTTAGTGTGAAGTTGGGGCAACTCATGGCATGCCCTTGTCAAGGGGTTCCACATTGCCCATGTCTTTTTATTGTCGTTGCTGGAAATGAGAATCAGACCGTTACAGGAGGCCTTCGGCAAGTCACCCGTTCGAGGAACACCGCGACGAATCAATTGCTTGACAAGGATTGCATCGATTGATTGGCGTTCATCATCGGTGAAGTGTAAAGAATCCAATGAAATGAGATAAAGGGGAGCCCCTGTGCTGTTTCTGATTAGGAGGGTGTTGGAAGAGAGATGATTGTTGGTGTGAGATTTGATGAAGGAAGCGTCATCGATGAGGTCGCGCCACTCTTTGCAGACAGCCCTGAGGCGGAAGAGACAGACGGAGGAGTATATCTCGGAAGACTTCGGTAGGGATATCCGACATTTTCGGAGCAGAGTTTTGAGAAAGCAAATAGGTTTCGATTTTTTATGGTTTTAGTATGCTAAAAAGATGCTCCAAAACCTCGCACAGAATTGATTTTTGGAGGGAATTGCTCCCGCCATTAACAATGGAAAGTTTACTAAATTATTTATTGTGGGTTGGGTCCTGGACTGGTGTCCGGGGTTTTCACAATCATAACGGCTGAGCCCAGTTGGCAAATAATAAAATGTTGTACGGTTCACAATAACATTAAAATTATAAGTAGGGGTTTTATTTACTTACCAAATTACGTAAACTCTCTTGTGGCACAGACGAGTTTATTGAAATTTGACATTCAATTTTTTTTTTTAATTGAGCGATATTATAATTTTTTTTTTAAATAGTTGCATAGGCGAGAATTTTTATTTTTTATTTTTTATTTTTTTTTTCTTTGTTGTTTTTTAATAATAACAATAACAATAATAATAATAATAATAATAATAATAATAAACACCGTAACGTTAGGGGTGTGCACGGTGCGGTTATTTAATTTTTTTGGGACAGTTCGGTTCAGAAATTTCGAATCTAATCGAAGTTCAGTTCGAATAATTGGAGATTCTTTTTTTATCTTTTGAATAATAAATACAATTTGAACATAATATATTAACGTCTAATTAATATAAATAAAATTGTGTTAGTAAGTTGGATGTAACAGAATTAATGGCAATCAGAATATCATAATAATTAAAAATAATAAGAAAATCTCTCTTCCTCTCAGAACCGCATAGTACTATGTTCAGAAACCGCCGCCCGCCACCACCAATCTTCTTCAGGCACCGTTTATGTTACCCATCCGGAGGCGACAAAGGTAAATTTTTTTTTCAATTTTTCTTTTTCCAGATTTGTTGTTTTACTTAGGACAAGAGGATTTAAATCTATAAGAACTGTAGGCATTCGATTTCGGAGTCTCTTGAATTTTACCAAATCCTTACCAAAAACTAGTGTACGCACTTTGAGGAAATTAATGGCTGAGGATCGGAATAATCAGCCGAACGGTTATTTTTTTTTTTTTTTTCGATGAGTTTTCAAAATGCTGCAATCGGGGAAATTGAGCGTCCCCAATTTTATGATTTGAAGATATTTATGCAAGAAAACTAGTAAATTGTTGGGTAGGAGGACGTCTAGTAGCAGCTTTTTATTTTCCACAGCGAGGTTGTGTGGTAGATGTTTTTCTCTAAATAATGAGTTTCATTTCTTAATGTTCTTTTGTATTGATAAGTAGCTATGTTACGATTGGACAATGACGAATATCAATATAAATGGAGCTTTTTCTAATTTGGAAGTATGTCGCAGAGAACTTATTGGTTGGGGGTTTAGGGTTAGGAATGAGAATGAATGAAGATTCATTTTCATTTATGGTGTTTGGTATATAATAAATACATTAATCATTACCTCATTTTATTAACAATTTTCCAAATTTCATTCCACAATATGATTGACCCCTCATTCGTACCCATTGCCATTGATGATTTGCAATCAAGCGGACCCTTAAAATATTAGTATCTTAATCTTTTGTAAATTCTTGACCACTTGTTGTCTGTCGTTTCTCTCTCTAGAAGCGAACTATTCTGTTGATTGTAGAGTTAACATTACCTATGGATTGTGGCAGGATGCTCTTGAAGAAGGTAGAGAGTTACATAATGAGACAATTCTCTTTGGCACTACAGAGCCTTGATAGCCCGAAAAACATAGATTTTCCTTTGCGTTAGGAATATTTATCTTGCAATTCGAACTTATGTATTGTGAAGACCATCATCACACTGGTTAATTTTCTGAGTGGTTTCGTAGGACCATCTTCATCGGTTTTACAAGGCGTCTTACCCGTTATGCTGTCGCCAACTTTTCATTCCTATGAGAATAGCAGCATCAAAACTCGTATAGTTTACACCCTTTCCTTGTACTTATGTTTTAATAATGTTCCTACCTCATAATGTAAATTATGTTTTTAGGGTCGCCGAGGCAACTGCACTTGTTAAGATGCTTGAATTTAAAATTCTAAATCTGGAGGTGCTTTCAAAAATGATGTTTTTTTCAATTTCAGTAGCATAAGAAATAATCTTTGGTTTTCTGCTCTTCATTTTCTAAATCTTTTAATGCTCGGCCTACTCTTTTCCTATTCATGCAATTAGAGGATGTTGTTGTACACTATGAAGCGGTTAGCTCTTCTTATCAATCCTGTGATTTACTCCAACCGAACCTACTCCATTTGTAACAATCTGCATTTTTGCTTCCGAAATAACTTTTTAGTGAATATTTTTCAGTTGGTGCTGTCAACATCAAGCCTCGACGGGGAGGCCGACAACCAACGATGAAGTATTCACTTAACAAGAGGAAATCTGAAGTGTAACAATTAAAATCATTGAGAGCTGAACATTGAGCTGCAGCTGATTTTAGGATTTTCAAGATCAAGTTTGAATGTGCCATTACTATTGTTATTATTTTTTATTATTATTATAGTTGTTCTTCTTTTTGTGTATGTATTTTTAAATATTAAAGAACACTACTGATGAGTCTTGTTGAATTATTTTCATCATTTTCTAATCACTCAAGGTGGATACTACTAAGACTCACTTTTTCAACAACCTCCCACAATCCAATATATCAATAAAATATTCATTTCTCTCTCTTCCACATATACAACCTACTTCGCAATTTAAAAATACATTTTCACCTTTTATCAACAACCCAACACAACCCAACATTTTAATATATATTAATTTCTTTTATCCAAATACATAACTTATTTCACAATAAAATCAATATTTTTGCTACGGTTTAATAATTGCATATTATTTTTCGCGCTTTTTCTAATACATTTCAAGAATAAAAAAATATTTTAATTCCATAATTATAATAAGTCGATTTTTTTTTCCGGTGCGTTTAAAATAACATGCTAAAATAATAACTAAATTAAAATTGCAAAAGTTGAATGGTAGATAATAAAAAAAATGAATTCAGCCGGCCCAACCCGGTCAGGTCGGGTCTGTCGGGCTAAAGTCATATTTTGGGTCGGGTCAGGCCAGGCCAAAATTTGGTCAGCCCTAAGATATATTCGGTCCGACACGTGGTATTCCCCTATAATATACTAAGATTATCAAATCGGTCCGGGATCCGCGGGAGTTTTGGTCAATCGAACTGGTTCGAACGAGCCAGCTAGTACTTCGAGCCTATATTTCTATGGTCTAACACATCTAAAATATGAGATCAGCCTAGCTATTTATAAAAAGAAAAAATAAAGAGCTTCAAATTTTTATTCAAAATATGTCAACATTAGATTCTACTTGTAGAAAAATATAAGAATTTTGATACTTTTTTAATTTTTATAAAATAAAAATTATATTATTTATTTATTATTAAAATTATATCCAATAAATAATTTGATACAACAAATAAGGTATCGACATGTGGCAGGTTGTAAAAAGAGGATTGGGTCGTGGAATGGGTTGGTTGACCAACCCATCCCACAACGTCAACACATTATTCATTCATGCTTTTCTTTTAATTGAGTTTTGTTGCCTTTAGCTATGACTCTCTCTCAAGTCATGAAAAGGCCACTGCTAAAAAGGCAGTCTAATGGAAGATAATGTTAATTTCCCACCAGAATGCTCATTCAACCTAAAATGCATTATTGTACAATTCTTTTTTCTTAGTCATGATTTATGTTCTAAAAGTTCCCAGTCTATCTCCTATTATACTTTGTTTAGGCTTTAGATAATTTTTAGCCGTCTATGTTTTCCATGATTTCTTCCCGCCTAATTCCACTTAAACCCCGATTAACCTTGCCTAGACCTTAATTAGGCGCTAAACCCTAGTCTACCGTCCGACTAGCGCATAACGTCTTTTAGAACATTGATCATATACACTAACGCACTTGTTAACCATAGCGAATCCAAAATAAACTTGTTTAGACCCCAATTAGACGCTAGACCCTTGTCACCTGCCCGACTAGCGCATAACGTCTTTTAAAACATTGATCTTAATACACTAACACCCTTGTTAATCATAGTGAATCCAAATAACCTTGTCTAGACCCCAATTAGGCACTTTACCCTAGTCAGCTGCTCGACTAGCGCATATTTTATTTTAAAACATTGATCATAATACACTAACACACTTGTTAAAACCATAGTGAATCCACAATATTCCTTCATCTTTGGAACTTCACTGATGCTACTTTTTTCTTTCCCAAATATTTGGCCTAAAATATGATATAATTCCTATTTTAGGATTCAAATTCGTGCAAATAGAAATATTTGTTCACTTCAATACATTATCGTGCATATTTTTCCACAATCCATGCAAAAGTTTGAATGTAATGGAGAACTTACACGCGTGAAAAGAACCTTATGCAGAAACAAGAAAATAAGTTTGCTCTCACACAAACAAACTGACTCAAGTAACTTCTTTAATTTTTTTTATTGTAAAACCGAAAAAAGATCAAGAAGAACATAAATTAACACACGAAAAATATAGGATAATGCAAGATTCTATAGCACACAAATTAATATGGAATAGTAGGGTTTCTCTTCTTGCCCTAAGTAAAACAACAAATTTGGAAAAAGAAAAACTGATAAAAATCTTACCTTTGTCGCCGCTGGACTGGTAACATAAACGGCGCCGGAAGAAGATTGGTGGTGGCGGGCGGCGGTTTCTGAATAGAGTACTATGCGGTTCTGAGAAAGAGAGAGAGTGAGAGAGAGATTTCCTTATTACTTTTAATTATTATGATATTCTAATTGCCATTAAATTTTTTATTTTTCTTATTTTACAACCTTTAAAAAAGGCATCCACGTGGATAGTTGTGATTGGAGTAAAGAAGATGTTGCGGACAGGCGCGTTCTTATTGTAGCTGACTCGATCAAAACTGTATTTATTTGTTATGATCTTCAAACTTCTTCTTCAAGTTCCACCGCGGCCCGTCGTCCGCTGCACTCGATGCTTGTGGGGGTTCCATCAACGTCGATGATGATGTCATGAGTTGAGGTCATAAATGTAGTTGCCCTCAAATTCAGATAACCACTTCCTAGCATCCTTACCACCGCTCAAAATTTTTACAACGTATAAGCAACAACAATTCATTTTTAAGAAAATAAGCAGTTACAGAAGCGGAGAATCAGGAAAAGAAGCAGTTACAGAAACGGAGAATCAGGGAGGTGGTCAGGAGTTTTGTACTCTGAAAAGTTGCAGGCTTGCGGCCATGGAGTTGTAAATAAATAGACGAGAGGAGAATTTTCATTTTTATTGTAGCCTTAGGCTTTTTCTATTTCTATGATCTGCCATTTAATTTCTTTTATTTGCTATTTTTATTTTATTTATAAAAAAGAGGGCGGGTCAACCCGCTGGTGGACCCTACCCAACCCATCTTTTTCAGGTTAATCAGGTTTGAGTTGTTTCTAACCCGAATCGAATTCAAGTTAACCTTAATCTTCAAAAGCCTCAATTTTTTCAGCCACGTGTGCGCCACATCATTAATTCCGATCAAGTTAGTCGTTGGCAATTAATGGACAATGTCATTAAATTGGACGAATTTTGAAATATATAAAAGTAAAATTAAAATTATTTAATATAAAATTTTAGTTAGACAAGACCTAATATAGGTAACTAAAAATGAATTTTTCATTAAACACGTATCTAAGTGTCCATAAATTGGTTGTTTATAGATGCAAACTTCATAAGGAAAAAAGTTAATCACAACTTACCCACAAATAAAGTAGTCTTTTAATCCCAAAAGTTCATTGGCTCAATTTTTTTAACAGGGAATACTGAATAGGTAGTATTATAAATAAAGAAAAGAAAACAAAGGGAACAAGAAATGTGGAGACCACAAGTTGGTCACTCACAGGGGTCAAATGAAAATCCTTTCCATGCCACAAGCCGGCAGATAAAGGTATCTAGAGTAAACTAAAAATGGCTAATTAAAATAAAGCAATTACAAGACAAAGCCAATTTAGTGTAAATAAAACTGGAAATGACCGGTTCGGCTGGAGAGAAGAACCAATATAGAACTGTCGTCGAGCAAACTACAGAGGTCGAGCTCCTAATCATTTTGCTCTATGTCACGAAACCCGAGCGTGGGGGATTAGCAACGCTCCTCACATCGGTGTGAGTCTAAAAGTCCCTCTGAGGATTTCAATGCCTTAGCTCAGAGCCGTAAAATCTGTAATTGTGACCCAACAACAAATCCCAAGACGTGTACAAATCTCCAAAACTAACCCAATAGAGTCCAGCTACTTGTGAGGCCCCCGCGAGACCATGGAGCGGGGGCTGATAAATTCCACCAGGTCCGTCCCATGGTCAAATCATAATCAATAATCAGCAGCCCCAAATAATATCTCAAATTAAGCCACGAAGCAAACTGAAATAATAAAGATGTGCAGAATCACCAGATCACAAGAAATAAGAGCATAAAGAATGGTCCAGCAAAATCTGCGAAAATGGGTTGGAAGCTACTGGATAGCTTGCACAGAAGCACCTATCCTGAAACACCGGTGTATCGGGGAAATGCAATTCCCGCAGCCAAAAAATGGAGTCCCGTGCCGAGATGGAACAGTGGATGAACCTGGGCAACAGGTCTGCCCAACTCCAGAATCCGGCGAAGTCGGGAAAGCCGGGCCGCCGGCGAGAAAGGCTGCTGAAACTCACACCAGCGAATATGCTGGTCTGCTGAAGTAACCATGGCGGAGCATAAGAGTGCCTGCAACGACAGAGTGCAGGTCTGCCATCCCCAAAATCAGGCGGGGATGCTGACCGCCGTCGAGAGTCCCGCGTCAGATCTGCTGAAGCAGCTCCGGACTGTAGCTCTTGCAGGAGAGCGGTGAGATCTGGTCCGGATCGGAAGGTGAGTCGGGAGAGAAACTCAGACCAAACCCCGTGAGTCTACACACCGAGTTGACTCAGCCTGCTGACTCAGTGAGCTCAAAACAGCGTTGCAAGTCCAGGCACTGACCATGGCCGTTCCAACAGGGGCTCACAGGCCCGATTCAAATCTGTTCCAAGAAGAGTCGCCGACGAACAGGGGTCAAAACTCCCAGCTCGCAGAAGGACGCGACCTTGTAACATCGAGACGCAAAAAAAGGCCCCGCCATCAATGGCAGCAAAGGCCCTGATTCGAGCACCAAAAACCCATCAATGGCGGAAGAAGGATCTGTTTAGATCGTCGAAGAAGTAAGGCACGCCAAAACTCGATCGTGAACCATGGCCGTCAGCCGCCTTGAAATTGTAGATCGGAGAAGAGTCGCACATAGCGACCTTGAATCTAATCTGATCTCTTACCGGCCCCAAAAAAGGACCACAGAGGATAGACGAAAACGTCTCAGAAAAGCATTCAAAAAAGTTTCATCCTAAAAATATTGAGATGAGATCCAAGATCTGGATGAACTTGTAACAAAAATCAACAGAAAAGAAGAACAAATAAATAAAAGCGAAAAAACGAGAGTAAATAAATAAGCAAGAGTTGGCCGGCGGCTGCCGGAGGCAACAGCCGCCGGCCGTGGAAGAGTAGACCTAGTGGCTGCTTGTGCGAGAGAGAGAGAGAGAAAGTTTCCTGTTGACTTGTGAAATTTGGGAACGACCTTTTAACAGGGAATACTTAAAAGGCGTCAAATATTTAAGGCCAACACAATTTTATAATGCAGCCAATTAATTAATAAATTAAAATATTATTAATAGAAAATCATAAGATTCTTAATGAAAAATAACATAATCAATTATATATATATATATATATTAAAAAAAACATAATTTTTTTCTTTTCTCAAAAACCATAAACTCGAATTTTTCAAAATTTCATCAATGAGATATTGTTAGGATATTTTGTGTTGGCAATATTTTTGTCAAAATATCTTATGACATTTTTATTCTTATATATTGAATTGTATAGATATATTATTTGTAATATTTAATTATTATTTAGTTTTGACAAATGATTCTATTGTAGGTAATTATAAAAGATTTGCATGTGATGTTTCCCGCCCAAAACTTTTCGAATTTGAAATGGGCTGATCTCAGTCGTCCACGTATCCTGGCTCTTGGGTTTCCGTCGATCATTGATCGTACACATGTCGAGCCTTGATGCAGGCGGTTACTCTTTACTTTCACCCCACCTATAAATACCTCATTCATCCTCTTTACAATTTTGCTTTCATCTACTGTTTGATTCCGGCGATGCTTTGAAGGTTTTCCAACGATTTCAAGCTATTCCATCTTTTGATCATCGTTTTCCTTCCAAACTATCCAGGTATTCTTCCTTTTTCCTGGATTTTGTGTTTGTTCCTCATTTCTTCGTTGTTTTTCTGGAATTTTTCTTCAAAAAATCATGTCTTCATCCGAATCTTCTCCCACCTCTGAGGATTCACCTTTTCGTACTCTTTCAGAGCAGGGCTGCTGAGCAGTCTTATGCCTCTACTTCTGGCTCCTCGGGTAGTGAAACTACCCTCTCTGCGCCGTAGGAGGGGCGAGAAGCTCAGAGTTCCTCCCTGCAGCGGTCCTCCAGAGCTGATGCTAGCTCTCATGCCTTCACTACAACAAAAACTGTTAATCACTACGCCCAAAAGATAATGGTTTTACGCAATAACCGTAGTCTTTTAGCGCTCAATCGTGGTCATTGTACAAATCCTTACCTTTTCTCTAAATAGGTGGGGGTGGTGATGGATGAACCTCGTACCTTTTCTTCAATAAAACAAGACAGGTACAAACTATCTTAACGGTAGCAAACAAAGCACCATATTTTCTAATGAGAATTTATTGTGTATTAGATTAGATTATAAATGAAGCAAATTCTCTAAAGTGATAAATGAAGGATCTTCATGTTAATAAAGGCAAAAACTTCAATCAACTAAACGCATATAATTCTATTGATATTGAAAAAGACTCGATTTGTTTATATCCTCCTTTTATATAAGCTAACTCAGAGCTGAAAACAAAAGAATACATATTATTATCCGGTGATATAATGTTGAAGAAATCTTGGAGAATAAATCAGTTTTGAGGTTATCTAAATTGAAGAAAAGTGAATTCATCTACTGAAAATCGATAAATCGTGTCGCCTCTAGTTGATCGGAGTTATTAATATTTGAGTTTTTTTTTTTTTTTTTCTTGAAGCCAATATTATGATTTTTAAGAATCAATGGACAACATTAAGATTTTTAGTGTTTTAAGTCAGAATTGATAAACTCAAATTATGATTGCAAATGCCAAGCAAATGGTAATTCTAAAATCACGTGTTTATTACACTCATCTCCTGTTATATAACATAGATGAAGAGATGGCTAATATATGAATACCAGGGTTGCATTCTTGGTCCTGATTAGAATGAAAAGTCCATTGTATACATATAGGACATCAACATTGTCTTTGATGAAAATGATTCATTTTGATCTAAAAATTAGTTCTTATCTTGACAGTTTGTTGATGAGAAGGTGCAACGGAAGACATTGATGGCCCTGTTTGGAACGATAAGAAGGAAAGTGCGACTGGTCGAGTGGGTTCTCAACAACTCTTCTTTATTCCACTTTTCCATGACTATGATGCTATATTACTAATCTCAAGCAAAATTGAAGCAGATCGACAATTTTATTTTATTTTATGTTTGTTCAACATGCTAGCTTGTAGGAATAAACTTTTACTGGTAGTGATTCGTAAAAAGTCCCCATGCTTTATGCAAAAGAAATTATACAGCAATGATCAATGGCTTTTGGAAGATATAGCATATAGTCACAAACTACTCTTTGAATCATTTTTTACTTTTGTTTTACTTTATACTCTTACTGCAAACTTTCTTAATCTTCCAATAACGAGACTACTGTTTTCTAAGAAGTCGAATCGAGAAAAATAGTGGATATTTGTTGATCCAATAAGTCGAATCGGGTCAAATAGTAGGTACTTGTTGATCTGAGAAGTCGAATCGGGACAAATAGTCAATATTTGTTGAGCCGATAAGCCGAACCAGGTGAAATAGTAGATACTTATTGATCCAAGATGTTGAATTGGCGCAAATAGCGTGTACTTGTTGAGCCGATAAGCCGATCGGGTCAAATAGTAGGTACTTGTTTATCCGAGAAGTTGAATTGAGTCAAATAGTGGGTACTTGTTCACTGTAGTAATGAGGTCAAATGGATATTGTGAAACCAAGGTTTGTGGAAGTGGATCGGCCGGTTCGATCGGTCCAACCTCGAACTGGCCCCTTGTCCGATCCGGTACGGCTAATTAACTGGATATACTATTGACCCGGATATACCCTTTGAAATTCGTCCAAAACCAGTTACCCGCCAACCCGCTAAAATTTGTTTATGTTTTTATTTCGTTTTCTTTCAAGAGATCTATGAATTTTTCTATGGTATTGCATATTTGAAGTTACGGTAATCATATTTAATTTGGAGGTTGGATGTTCTTGAAATTAAAATATATAGTTTGAACTTTGAAGTGTTTTAATCAACTGATTTTGCTATATATAATAATTTATTATCTGCTAAGCCTAAATATATATTCATTATACATCATTATATAGGAAAATAAATAACTCAAATAAAACGTTGAAATTATGCAATTTGATTGCACTTAATCGATTGGACCGACAGGTGAACCGATCCGACCAGGTGAACCTTGACTCGGTGGTAAGACCGGTTTGACTTCCGATCCGATCACACAAACACTGCGTGAAAATACTAATTTTCTAAGTAATACATATAAAATAATAAGATTTTCATTTTTTTTTTTAATTTTTCCTTATATTTTTTATTCCCTCCGTTTATTTTTAATTGATCTTATACAAAAAAAAAAAAAAAAAAAAAAAAAAAATAGAAAAATTAAGAATTTAAATTTTTCCAGATATACCCCATGTAATCTCTTTTCTCTCTCATATCTATCTCAAATCTAAGTTGAAAAGTAAGAGATATTTTAGGATTGACAAGATCAAATTTGAGCGAAATGGTGAAAAGTAGCTAAAAGATCAATTAATTAGAAAAATTATTAAGAAGTTAAAAGATCAATTAAAAAGAAACGGAGGGAGTAGTAAGTAATTTTATTGTGTAAGTATTTTTACAATTACTTTTATCACAAGCCGAAATTTGTAGTTTACTTAATATTACTTATAATTTTAATTGATTATTAGAATTGTTTTATTTTATTTTATCTTTTTGTTTGCATTAGATGAATTAATTAAAAAAGTCACATTTTTTCCTCAATACACTGAAAGAAAAACAGAATATTAAATGTATGATATTAATTGGAGTTCTGATTTTCAATAAACTAACATTAATTACTTATCTTTAAAATATCAAAGATGACCTCTTAAATTTAAAGATTCTTAAGGAATCTTATCACATGTAAAAAACCAGAGAAAAATAAAAATAGTATCTTTAATCCACTATAGTAGGTAAAATGTCATTTAATACCGCAAACATATTCATGGTAACATATAGAGGTACATAACATAATTTTAAGGCCCTTAAAAGTTTGTAATTTTCTGGGCCCAAGTCGACCGACTCTTCGGACTAAAATAAGGTCTATATGTGGCGAATGCTCGTGTGTAATGAAGCATGTAGCAAAATTAGAACAAGAAATGACAACAATATTAGAAAACGTAAGTAAAAGATATAAATTCTCCGAAGAAATCGTATATTTTTCATTTAACATATGCACCATTATAAGAAAAAAATCATCGTGCTTTTTGTATTGTATATGTAGTGCTTCCGTCTAACGTGTTGTTGTGCAATATTGTGCTTCTTGCATTTTCATGTTTCTACTGATAAAATAGCTTAAACTTTAATTGATAAAATTAAGTAGGGAGAAGATTGTAATTGCACAAGGATAAGTGGGGGCAAAATGGTGAAATCAGGGGCTACAGCTAGGAAGTTACAGCTGAGGGTTTCATCTCTCATTCATCACACTTAACTGAATCCGGAGGCATTAAATAGAGAGAGAATTGAGAAAACAGAAGCAGTTTTTCAGTTGCAGCAGAAACAGTTTTGTTCTATTTTCTTTCCTCACGTTTTTCATGATCTTTTCTGGAGAAGAAAACGGTGGTGTGCATGGAAGCAATTAACGCCTGAAGATTGCAAGACTACAGATGAAAACTCATGAAGATAATCAGAGGAGAATGAATTCAGCTGGTGTGTTAAGAGAAGGAATCGTATATCACTCATGTGTAAGATTTCTTTGTGCTGGTGTTGATGATTCATCTTGTAACTCTGAATTCATGTGTTTGTGAACAGTAAATGGTGATCATGATGTTGGCCCGTGGATGTAGGATTATTATAATCCGAACCACGTAAATCGGCTCTCGTTCTTATCGTTTTCATTTTAGCTTCTATAATCTGTGGTGATTGAATGCAATTGATGAATGTCTAGTAGTGTGGCATTGTTGGTTTGATTGAGTCTAGGATTAGTCGCTGGGATTGTGAGCTATAATCGTGAGAATAACGCAACAATTGGCGCCGTCTGTGGGAACACAATCGACTATGGGTTCCATCAGGTTTGATGTTGACAAGTTTACTGGAAAATCTGATTTCGGTTTATGGAGACTGAAAATGAGGGCTCTGCTTGTCCAACAAGGACTGGCATTGGCGCTAGAACCAGAAGACAGGATGCCAGAAACTTTGAAACCAGAAGAGAAGATTCAGTTATTAGAAAAGGCACACAGTGCCATAATTCTGAGCCTGGGTGACAAAGTCTTGAGGGAAGTGGCAAAAGAACAAACTGCCAGAGATGTATGGGTAAAACTAGAGAAGACCTACATGATTAAGTTAGTTGCAAATCGATTATACATGAAGCAAAGGTTATATGCTTTCAAGCTGGGGGAGGAGAAGACAATCTCTGATCAGCTAGATGATTATCACAAGATCTTGGATGATCTTGAAAATATTGATGTGAAGTTGGATGAAGAAGATAAGGCCCTTATATTGCTGAGTGCCCTGCCTAAAGTCTATGATAACTTCAAAGATGCCATCCTATTTGGAAGAGAAAACAAAATTACCTTGGTGGAAGTAGAATTTGCTCTAAGATCCAAAGAACTTCAAAAGAGTAATGAAGTGATAAAACGAGAGCAACCTGGACAAGGATTGATGGTTAAGAAATTCAATTAGAGAAAACCTCTGGGCCAAAAGCCAAAGGTTAACTGGAAGAAACCTGAAAATACCTCATCTAATGATACTGAAACAAGGAAGTGTTTCAAGTGCCATGTTGTTGGTCACTTGGCAAAAGATTGCCCAAAGAAAGGAAAGAACCACTTTAAACCACAACAGAACACACATCAACAGGGAAATATGAAAGGGAAACATACTGCTGACCTGGTAGAAGCAAATGATGGATTTGAAGATGGAGAAGTATTGACTATCTCAATCACTGCAGGAGACTCAGAGTGGGTACTTGACTCAGGATGCTCATTTCATATCTGTCCTAACAGAGATTGGTTCAGTAGCTTTAAGTACCAAGCTGGAGGATCAGTTCTTTTAGGAAATGAACTAGAATGCAAGGTGAAAGGTATTGGTGCTGTCAAAATTCAGATGTTTGATGGATCAGTCAGGATACTAGATAATGTAAGGTATGTTCCACAGCTAAGAAGAAATCTCATATCTCTGGGGATCCTTGATTCAATGGGTTACAAATTTCAATCAAACAATGGAAACATGGAAGATTGTACAAAAACCGGCTGGACAGAAGTTGGTTGGATGTAAGTGGATTTATAAAAAGAAACTGGAATCTGGAAACAAGAAGGGAATAAGATTCAAGGCAAGACTAGTTGCAAAGGGCTTTACACAGAAGGAGGGTATTGATTATAATGAGATATTCTCTCATGTTGTTAAGTACTGCTCAATTAGAGTGTTATTGGCTATGGTTGCTCAGTACAATTTGGAGTTACATCAAATGGATGTAACCACTTCCTTCTTACATGGTGAATTACAAGAAAAGATATACATGACATTACCTGAAGGAGTGATGATTGAAGACCCAGAAAATAAAGTATGCCTGCTGAAGAAATCACTCTATGGACTCAAGAAGAGTCCAAGACAGTGGTATCTAAGATTTGATGAGTATATGTTAAAGATTGGATTCAACAGAAGTAAGCATGACAGTTGTGTTTACTATAGAAAGAACAGTGATCACACATATATATATCTTCTACTGTATGTAGATGATATGTTGATTGCCTATAGCTCTATGACTGGAATTGAAGAAATAAAGCACATGCTAAAAGCTGAGTTTGATACGAAAGATTTGGGTGAAGCTAGAAGAATGCTTGGGATGGATATTCAGAGGGATAGGTCAGCTGGAAGACTCTATCTTTCACAGGAAGCATATTTGGAGAAAGTGCTGAAGAGTTATAATATGCATCAATCCAAAAGTGTGAGCACACCCCTGGGGCAACATATAAAGTTGTCTTTACAACAGTGTCCAAACTCAGAAGAAGAAAGGCAACTGATGAAGAAAATTCCTTATGCAAGTGCAGTTGGGAGTATGATGTACTCTATGGTATGTTGCAGGCCTGATTTGGCTTATGCTATGAGTGTGGTTAGTAGGTACATGGGAGAACCAGGTAGGCTTCATTGGGAGGCTGTTAAGTGGATACTAAGGTATCTTAATGGTTCAAAAACTACTGGTTTATGTTTTAGCAAGCAGGATAACTCTGTAAGTTTTCTAGTAGGATATGTGGATGCAGATTTTGCTGCAAATCTTGACACTAGGAAATCCTTGACTGGTTATGTGTTCAATCTGTTTGGAACAACTGTGAGTTGGAAAGCAACTCATCAATCAGTAGTTGCTTTTATCTACAACTGAAGCAGAATTTGTAGCATTAACTGAAGCTGTTAAGGAGTCTATGTGGCTCAAAGGTATTATCAGGGAGTTTGGCTTAATACAGAACAAAGTAACTATATTTTGTGACAACCAGAGTGCAATTCATCTTGCTAAGCATCAAGAATATCATGAACGGACCAAGCATATAGATGTCAAGTTATATTTTGTAAGAGATGTGGTAACAAAGGGTTATGTGAAGGTGGCAAAGGTTTCTACTGAGTTCAATGCAGCTGATTGTTTAACTAAATCATTGCCTACATCAAAGTTCGAATTATGTCTTGAGTTGATCAAGACATTGAAGATTTAATTATCCTGAAGAAGAAGACAGTGAGAGGCCAAGTCTGTATGTGTTGCTGTTTTGATCAATTGAAGTTTAGCTAAGGTGGAGAATTGATAAAATAGCTTAAACTTTAATTGATAAAATGAAGTAGGGAGAAGATTGTAATTGCACAAGGATAAGTGGGGGCAAAATGGTGAAATCAGGGGCTACAGCTAGGAAGTTACAGCTGAGGGTTTCATCTCTCATTCATCACACTTAACTGAATCCGGAGGGCATTAAATAGAGAGAGAATTGAGAAAACAGAAGCAGTTTTTCAGTTGCAGCAGAAACAGTTTTGTTCCATTTTCTTTCCTCACGTTTTTCATGATCTTTTCTGGAGAAGAAAACGGTGGTGTGCATGGAAGCAATTAACGCCTGAAGATTGCAAGACTACAGACGAAAACTCATGAAGATAATCAGAGGAGAATGAATTCAGCTGGTGTGTTAAGAGAAGGAATCGTATATCATTCATGTGTAAGATTTCTTTGTGCTGGTGTTGATGATTCATCTTGTAACTCTGAATTCATGTGTTTGTGAATAGTAAATGGTGATCATGATGTTGGCCCGTGGATGTAGGATTATTATAATCCGAACCACGTAAATCGGCTCTCGTTCTTATCGTTTTCATTTTAGCTTCTATAATCTGTGGTGATTGAATGCAATTGATGAATGTCTAGTAGTGTGGCATTGTTGGTTTGATTGAGTCTAGGATTAGTCGCTGGGATTGTGAGCTATAATCGTGAGAACAACGCAACATCTACAATGCACTATCGTATTTTTAAATTGTCGTACTTCATGCACTAACGTACTTTAACTCACTTTTAAAGTAAGTAATGGATTAAGTTAGTAACATAATAGCGAAAAAAAATTCCTAAAAAATACAATAGGTGAAAACATCATTTTTACCTACTACATTTTTAATCCAGTAGTGTGGATTAACCAATTACATAACAGACGTCTACTTTTTTCAGAAACTTTTTTTAATATTTTCAATTTGAATAAGGAAGCAATTCAACACACGTCGGTTCAAGCATATAGAAAATTTCCAGTTGATAACTCGTTTAAATGAAACTCGACTTCATATTTATAGAATATTTGCTTCGGGTTTTATAAGTCAAATTTTAGTCATTACATCAAACCACATACTCATTTAGTTAACTTTTTCTACTTAAAGTATATAAACTATTAAATTGAGAAATATGACGGAATATGTGTAAGTGTTAGATAGAAATGATTGATTATTAATTAAAATACGTAGGAGAATTGTCATTGAATAGTGATGTATATTGTTGTTCGTGCATGGATGATGTTTGATTGTTTTAATTAGGAGTTATTTTAAATAAGGAAATATGATTTTCAAATATTATTATATTTTTCGTAAATATTTGTTCTCATTCAAATAAATAATTATCTTTTAAAGTTGGATCCTATAAATTATTTCTTTATTTAAAAAAAAAAAAAACTAATTTTACCTTTTTTTTATTTTGGTTATCTGTTTATGGATTTTTTTAGTTTACCAAATATTTAATTTTTATTAATATTAAAATTTGTGGTTACATTACTTATTCAAATGAAAAAAATGAAAAAAAAAATTCTTACTATAAATAACTAGTAAAAATTAATTACATTTAAAAGAACTTGTAATCGTTACTACTTATGTAATTTATAAATATGCTTACCCTGTTTATGCTCGATTTATTATTATTATTATTATTATTATTATTATTATTATTATTATTATTATTATTATTATTATTATTATTATTATTATTATTATTATTATTATTATTATTATTATTATTATTATTATTATTACTATTATTATTATTATTATTATTATTATTATTATTATTATTATTATTATTATTATTATTTTTGACTAACAATTTAATACAAATCCACTTACTAATCAATTAATTACTGATGAAACTATCAAGAATAAGTATTAATCAATTTCCTAATGAGTGATGTATAATTGTTTGTGTTATTTTTATTTTAGTAGATACTCCCTCTGTCCCGAATGAACTTGCACTGGTCCTCCGTCACACATCTTAAGAAAAATTGTTTTTTTGATAAATGTTGACGTAGTCAAATATGTTTTTACTTTTATGTGATGGCAGATTTGTAATTATGTGATTAATGTGGAAAAGAGATGTAAAGTTTATTTTCCTGAAATGAAAAATGTGCAAAAGGGGTGGGACACCCCGATTAGGAAAGTATGCAAGTTCATTCAGAACGGAGAAAGTAGTATTTTTTCGTATTTTCAAATCTACTTTAATAATTTCATAAATATTTAAAATACTATGTTTAGAAAATATGTAAAACTCGATATTAATAAGCACTTTCGAAAATAATTTTCGCAAAAAAATAAATCTATCATTTACTTTATCCATTTTTTATTGTTTTTTTAGTAATTAATATAAGACAATTTAAACAAAATAAGATTAGAAAATGTCCAAACTTGCCCCAAATAGAATTGTGAAACACCAAAAGAATGCAATTCAACCAAATTGTTCTAGTGTCTTAAATATTGTACTAGTTTAAGAGGGTGTTTGGATAAGCTTATTTGAAACATCTTATAAGCTCTAATATCTCATAAATTATTTTAAGTACTTATAAGATGTAATTTTTAAGGAGCTTATAAGTTAACAAAGTGTTTGGATAAAAGAACTTATAAGCTTGCAATTGAATATAGTGATTTAGCTATAAACTTGAGGTCTAATTTAAAGTTAATATTAAACACACATTATGATTAGTGTGTGAAATATGTGTAGTGCGTGAAATGTGTGTAGTGTGTGAAATGTGTGAAATATGTGTAGTGTGTGAAGTGTGTGTGTAATGTGTGTAGTGTGTGTAGTGTGTAAAATGTGTAAAATATGTAAAATATGTGTGTAGTGTGTGAAATGTGTGTAGTATGTGTAAGTATGAATTGTGTGTGAAATTTGAGTGTAATAATTAAGATCTTAAAAAATAAGATTGAAATAAGTTGGGTATAGCAACTTTTTTTTTAGATCTTATAAGCTCTTAGAGCTTATTTTTGGGTCTTATAAGCTCCTAAACATCTTCTTTTTATCAAACACTTTGCAAGAGCTTATAAATTCCTAAACATTTTATAAAATATTTTTAAAAACTTATAACCTCAGTCAAATATCCTCTAAGCATGACCTGCCACTTCCATCCAAAGCATTATTACGTCATGGGAGAGGGTGCGTGTGGAGATTTTCTTGCATGTTGCAGAGGAGAGGGGAAGAGACTTTTTTCATTATTAAGTCATGGGTTGTACTCAATCATTTAACCGAACACCCGAGTTTGGACCAATCTCAGTAGATTATGTCCAATTCTAACACAATAATTGAATTGACATTTCCCCATTTTGATGAGACATAACTTATTTCCAATGTATTTTATTTTATAGTTGGATGACTCAATCCTCCACATCCGTACTCTATTACCTACACCATATTTTTCAATTCTCAATACACATTTTATAACACACTTTTCGAGACATTTTTACCCCAATTATTTATCCCACCTATTAAGGTGGGTTTATTAGTCCCATGTTCATGATTGAGTTCAGTTACCCTATATACCAATGTTCTAAAAATCGCTAGTCGATAGTCGGTCGGTTCACTGAGGCCCACCGCCTTGGCGGCACCACCTTAAATTAAAGAATAATTTAATTATTTAATAAATAAATAATACATAAAAAATATTAAAATAATGAATAAACACCACCACCTTTAAATTTTAAAATAATTTACAGTGGAGGCAAGTGAAATTACTAAATTTGGGGTGTGGAAGAAATTAAAATTTTAAAAGGGTCATCTAAATTCAAACACATTAACAAGGTAAAAAATAAATAAAAAAGAAATATAAAAAAATTTAAAAATTTAAAAAATACAAATTAAAAAAAAAAATTAATTTAAAAAATAAAAAAAAAATTAAAATTTGGGCAGTTAGGCAGATTAGTCGGCACCTAGGCTGATTAGGCGCCGACTAATACGAAGACCGAGTTTCTTGGCCGATTTTAGGTTAATTGACTTGGGCCTAGAGGCGCCTAGCGCCTAGGCGGTCGCCTAGGCCGAGTTTTGGACACTGCAATTTATTCAAAATAAGCCCTACTATTTTGAAAATATTCAGATCTTTATCTCACTCTATTTACGAAACCCTTCAAAATTAAAGAAAAGATGCCTCTTCAAGCCCTAAGACCCAAAAGTCGAAGAACACGTTCAAGTTGTCTTGTATGAATAATAGAACATAATCAATTATGGTAAACATTAGATGAGATAGTCCAATTTATCCCAATTCCTTACTCTAATCAGTGGCGGAGACAGGATTTTTAATCAGGGGGGCCCAGCCAACAACAATGTAGAATTCAAATAATTAATAAATGTATAGATTATAACTAAACATTAATATAAACATTAACACAGTAAAATATACTAACTTAATTACAATAACACTTAAAATGAGAAACTAATACAAGTCCATTATAACATCTCTCTTCTATTTTTCATATTCTGATACCGTTGCATGATAGCTTCATTGCTGACTTTAGTAAATACATCATTTTCGATGTATGCTACCAAACAATCATTCAATAGCTGGTCTCCCATTCGGTTGCGTAGTGAACTTTTGATGATTTTCATTGCAGAAAAAGCTCTTTCAACTGTTGCAGTTGCTACTGGTAAGATCAATGACAACTTAACTAGCAAATAAACCAATGGAAAAACATCATGTTTTCTTGTTGCAACCATCTTTTCAGCAAGACCTCCTATTCCTATCACTTCAGAGAAGTTTCCATCCAAACGCACATCAAAGAAAAAGTTCTCAAGTTGAGTTTCAAGTTCATATAATGCAACTTTAGAAAACTCAGATGGATAAAACTGTGCAAGACGAAGTAGCTTTTTCTTATCAAATGCAGAAAATGAGTCTCTAGGATCCAGACATGCCATAGATAAAAGCAACTCTGTATTCACTTCGTCAAAACGGTTCTCTAACTCTGTGGCCTGCTTATCAATCACTGAAACAAATAACTCAACTCTGTAATAATGAAGATTGGTCATGTCTTCAACATTACGTCTTGATCTTCCACGAGCTGCATATACATCATCCATGTTAAGTAAGACTATCTCATGTTTGCAACAAAATTCAGAAACCTCATTAAACAAACTTTCCCAACCATCAGCTCTCATTGCTTGCAAACGAGCTTTTGATACTTTGACAAGATTCATTGCATTGACAATATCTTGATCCTTTCTTTGTAGAACTAGCGACAATTCGTGTGTGATTCCTAAAATTTTCCACATTCGATGCAATGTGAAAACAAACTCAAACCTCTTTATAATGTCAAGCAAATCAAAAGCTTCAGCCTTTTGTAAATTATCATTACCATACTCCCCAACATAGTCAAGTACCTCACCTACAGAAGAAAATAATTCCATCAAGTTGATGATAGTACCATAATGAGAACTCCAACGTGTATCCCCCGGTCTTTTCAATGTCATTTCTTGATTCAATCCTCTTCCGATCTTGATTTCATCATTTGCAATGCCTTCAATAATCTTCTCCATTTGTTTCTCTCGAAGTATATCTCTGCGCTTACAAGAACCCCCAACAACATTACATAAACGTGTCACAGTATTAAAAAAAGAGCCAATGAGTGCATGATTTTTGGCAACAGCAACAAGTGTGAGCTGGAGCTGATGAGCAAAACAATGGACATAATAAGCACTATAATTCTTCTTTTGTATCAAACTTTTCAACCCCTTGAATTCACCACTCATATTACTAGCCCCATCATAGCCTTGACCTCTCAAACTGGAAATACTTAAACCATAAGTGGAGAACAAAGAATCGATACCTTTCTCAAGTGATGTTGCAGCTGTATCACTAACATGTACGAGACCAAGAAAACGTTCAATGACACAACCACTCTTATTCACATAGCGTATAACAACCCCCATTTGCTCTTTGACTGATACATCCCGACACTCATCAACTAAAATGGAGAAAAAGTCATTTCCAATGTCCTTAAGGATTAAATTTGTCGTCTCAATGGCAGCTGCATTTATGATATCTCTTTGAACCTCAGGTGATGTAAGTTTGAGATTATCAGGAGCATTAGACAAAACAACATTATTTATTCCCTCATTACACGAAGCAATAACTGTCAGAAGTTCAATAAAATTTCCCTGATTCATTGATTCTTTTGACTCATCATGTCCTCGAAAAGTTAATCCTTGCATAACAAGATAACGCAAGCAAACAACTGATGCATTTAATCTACATCTATAATCAATCTTTGATTGTTTAGATACTTTAGAAAAAGATGCTTCAATATGTTGATCTTGATTCATCAAATCTTGACAAGCAAGTCTACATTTATTATGATCACTACTATGGTCTCCAACATGCTCTCTTAATCTTTCTTTCTTACGCCAAGCACTAAATCCTTCGGAAACAAAAGCATCATGACCTCTTTCGGTACGCCCAACCGAAAAAAGATAACAATATAAACAGAATGCTGCATCTTTTGTAATGCTATACTCCAACCAATCCTTGAATTCATCAAACCAAGACTCAACAAATTTGCGTTTTCGATTTCCATCTACCTTTCCAGGAAAATCATGCTTACGTGGTTGACATGGACCTTTTAGTAAGTAAGCTCTACGTACCTGTTCAATCAAATTAGGTGAATAGCTCATTATGTTAGGCCGTAGTCCCGGATCACTTGGAAGATTTTTCAAATCAACATTCACATTATCTTGGCTTGATGATTCTTGAAGGAAAACAACAGGAGCATCGACTAATGTGGATGATCTCTTTGCAACTGGTGGTATTTTTGGATAAAATCGCTCCATTATCTAATAAAAGTTCAAATTAATAAGTACTTTGATCTAAAAAGAAGCATAAAGTAACAAGCAATATTATCAGCTATTTATGATCATTTTATTTTTTTATTTTTATATTTTATTACATCAATATATATAGGGTGGTGTTTACGTATTGACAAATTGCAGAGTATTAATTATCCATTACATCTCCACAATTTGAAGGGTACTAATTTTATATTTTATTACATTATTACATCAAAAAATAAAATTGAGGAAGGCTCCTGTTTTGTTAATAAGACAACAAGAGTTCAATAAAATAAGCCAAAATTAACTAGATAAAAAAAAATTATGATTTTCATTACTAACTAAAAATATTTACACCCTAAATTTAATATTTCATAACAATTGATAATAAATAAAAATACTAATCCAACAAAAATGAAATCATAAGGTTTAAATATAGAGAACTTACCTCAAATTTGTCAAATACTAGCTTTTTGATGACAAGTTGATGATTTGAAGAAAACCCTAAATCCACAAAAAGATGAAAAGAGGCATAAATAAATACAAATTAATGGTAGGACAAAAGAGAAATAAAGAATAAAATAAAAAACAAAATATAAAATATATCATTGAAGATGGTGGGTGGGCCTCCCATGAGGTCCCCACCATCCCACTTACCTTGAGACTTGAGAGCTTGGCAGCTTGCGCAGACAGAGAAGAAAGAAAGAGAATTGGATTCTGCATCTTCAACTCAAAATGTAGTATATAATTTCTTTTTTTTTTTTTAAATTAAATGTATAAGTGAAAAGACTAATATACCCTGTTTTTTTTCAAAATTTCAGGGGGGCCCAGTGCCCCCCTTGGACCTCATGTCCCTCCGCCTCTGACTCTAATACACCATAATCTTATACAACCTATTATTCACAATCCAAAATAAATGGGCGCTTAACTTACAACTAAGAGATCACTAGTCTTAGACCCATTCCCCAACCCATTCCCATGTCCAAAAGAAAACCCTTACCATAGCAATCAAAGTGATATGGAAAGCATTATCACTCATTAGAAGCAACTATTTATGTTTTGGGAGATCATAAAATTAGGTCCGCGGTAAACTATGACAGACATTAACAGAAGTATCCAAGTGACAGTAATCTTGTTTATAGATGCAAACTTCATAAGGAAAAAGTTAATCACAGCTTACCAAAAAATAAACTCGTTTTTTTATTTAATCCCAAAAGTTCATTGGCTCATTTTTTTCAACAGGACAGAGAATACTTAAAAATATTAACTTTCCATGTGCAATAAATCAACCAAGCGCAGCTTCAATCCATGCACTTTTTCCAGTTAAACAAATATTTTCTCCGTCCCGGCTTATCTTGCACAAGAAGGGGGTCGACACGGGTATTAAAAAAAATTATTTTTTGTTTGTTTGTTGACTATTCAAAGGTGGATTGAGGGTGGAGATTGAGGATGAAAACTATGTTATAGCTTTCCTTTTTTTAGGTTATGCAAGATAATGTGAGACTATCGTTTAAGAAAAATATACAAAATAAGGTGGGACGGATGGAGTACTAATGATTCGACTATTTAAAGCAGTGCATATTAGGCAATCATATCCATTACTCATTGAGTTTTGATGCAAAACAAGCACACAGGACAGTGTAGAATCCCCATGCGAGTTGTATTGGACACGAAATAAAAGCACTCCAATATGCTAAAAATAAATGTTTTCACGGCGTCGGTCCATTTAGCCTTCCATTACGCAAAAGTCAGATATCACTATTTGCTGCTCATAAACGAGGTAACAGCAGTTAATATCATTTAACAAATGGTTGATCATTTGTATGTAGATCAAGTATCAGATTGGCGTAGAAGGGACCTTTCAGCTTATCTCTTCAATGCAAATCCAGTTGCATAGGTTAGAAAGTGCCAGAAAATGTATGATAAACAACAAACTAGATTAACACGAAGAAATATATAAATCTTGAAATGAGAATAATAATGGGAGAGGAGAGAGGGCTGCTTGCTTCCTATTTATCTATGTTACTAATGACCATTCAGTTTTTTCCAGACTCATGCATGACTCCATCCAAAGTTTTATCCACATATAGTACCATAAAATAGAGTTAAACAACAAAGAAATATGAAGATCGCAACAAGCAGTAAAACCAGATAGATATAAATAAAGGCAAGCTGAGTTAAAAAGTTAGGGTATCAGAACTAAACTATCATGGTGAGAACCCAAAGTAGTAGCAGGATATGAAGATACACTACTGACTTAGCCTAAATTATAGTTCAAGGACCTCTGCAAATAGAAGAGGACAACCACGGATGTAATTTCCCCAAGATTCTATAAAGAAAACCTTGGGGTTTTATCCTTTTTTCTGGCCGTACAATCAACGTATTTCTAGCTCTGTTCTTCATCCTTTTTATAGGAAATATGTAATATTGTATCAACCACCCAACAATGAGCACCACAAACCATAGTTGGGATACTAAATTAGAAAAACATGCACAACAAGTTAGAGATGTTCCCCTATCCACCATAAGCACATTAGTGGATGATGATGAACGTATCAAAATCGTGTATCCAAAATCAGAAGTGTCTCTTACTAATACTAGCAAAGGCAGCATACCCAACATTACAATATCTTTCTTCAACTCATAATTGAGGAAAGGCAGATGCAAAAGACGGCTTTCTAAGGATGTCAGCATACAACAATAATACGCATTGATCATTCGAAGCTAAAGAGCAACGTTTTTCGAATAGTTAAGAGATCACTAATGCTAACTCATATGATCTTCCAATCAACCCGGGCAAAATAAATGAGAAAAATAATTAAATCACTCGACTAGGAGGATGGTACAAATAGATGCAACATTTATATTCATACAATCACTATTTTAAGAATTTCACTGGAAAGACAAAATTTTCAATTGCAAACAAGCACCATCTAAAGAGCTACTAGGGAAAAAGCAATTTTTTATATGCATACAAGCACTAGTTTAAGAGTTTCAGTGCAAAGACCAATTTTTTTTTATTCTGAAGAGTTAAAGGCAAAGACCAAAAATGCAAGACCCCATTCTTATTTGTGCACAACCACTGCATTTATGAATGAATATAATATAATTGAAATAAAATATGAAGTGTGGAAAACTGATCAAAATGTAAAAGACCAATTCAAAAAAAACAAGACTACTAAATTAGGTTTTGAACCAAAAGCACATAATATTTAAAAGAAAGAAAAACAAAATATGCTATGTCTCCAAAAGAAAAAGAAATGGGATAGAAGTGTCACTCTGAGTTGGGAAAGAACCATACAGGCGGTGGTTCAATCCTTTTGAAGGCATTGACATCACAAGGGTAATGGCAAGAGGAGAAGGTGCCGTCTTCATAATTGAATATGCCAATATCGTGCCCACCATACACATAATCTTCAGGCGAATAGTCATCATCTGTAAAATAAATGGAATTGGTCTTCAGTTGAGGGCCCTCAAGCACCGTCGAATGGTTGACCCCAACAAAAAGACTGACCCCATCCAAGGAACCCTCCATGTACTTCACCTTATTTTCTTTCCTGTCAAACTTATACACATCAAACCCTACAGTCTTGTGGGGGTTTCTTTTATATTCATTATACCCTTTATTCCCTTCAGAGAACTCCACCAAGGAACCATCGGAACAGAGTTTAGCATCGGACAACACATGCCGCCTCACCACCAGGATCTCACCGTCGTCTGTGACGGCCAGATAGTTTTGCTTCACGCAATAGTTTTTGAGCGGGTAATCTGGGTAATCTTTCCTGAAACCTCTAAGTGTTGGAACCTTCAAAACCCTTTCTGGAGAACCAGGGTCACGAAGATCCCACGCCTCCAGGCTGGAGCGGAAGAAATCGGTGATACAGAAGAAAGTTGTATCTCTGCTCGAGTAGACAAAATCATGGTAAACCCTTTTATCGGCTATGGGTGTCCAGCCATTGCTGCCCAGACCGCAAAAAGCCAGATAGCTTGCCGGTCCATAAGTCATCATGGCTTGGCAGGCTTGGTGGTCGTTGGGGGAGGTAGAGATAATGACCTTTTCAACGCATCCATAGCCGCCGGTCAAGTTCTCTTCGGGGATGGGTAGGGTGTGAATGGGTGGGAGCTTTATGTGTTGATGGGAAAGTGGGTTAATGAGAAATAGATCTAGATTGCGCTCGTTGAACAGAACCAGCCACCCGTGCGTAGATCCCACCACCTTGGTTGTTTTATCCTCCAAATTCAGATTCAGTTTCCTTAATTCTTGTTTACCGTTCAAATAGAGTAGTTTGTTATCGGAGGGACTGTAGAAGTTATAAGTCATGTCGCGGCCTTTGAAGGAGGGGGGACACATAAGCCACGGCGACGGCGAAACAACTGTCCCGCTCATCGTGCTCGTCGAGAACGTCGCCATAGCTTTCCTTGAAATAAAACGTCGTAGCTTCAGAAAGGAAGCCATTCGAAACCACACGTAAGTCTGCAACACAGTTTACAACTCTCTGAAATCTCTTGGTTAATATATATATTAATATATATACTCTCTAGCCTTGTATGCGTGTCATCAGCGCCAATTCTACCCTAAAGCCCATATATAGCACATGTTCAGAAACGGGCTCATGAGTCTAGTTGAGATTTTTTTTTTCTTTTTTTTTTATGGTTTAGGTTGTTTTATTTTATTAGGGTTTTCATTATTTTATTAGGCTTTTCAACTTATATACACGTGTGGAATTTGGTACATTTTGCGGTTCGGATTTTCTATCATGTAAACATTTTCTACCACTTATAATACTAATCATGTCACATAATCATTTATGATGTATTCGTGATGTCATCATATACACATTTTGTTTATGGAATAAAATACTTCCTCCATTTTATAAAGAATGTCATTTTAGACACTTTGAAAAATTTCACAATAAATGTCATTTTACCATAAAAACTACAATTCTTTCAATATTAACTTAAACAACCTACTTAATTTAGTTTATTATTTCCTTATTTCACAAAACATATCAATTGAATTCCAATTCTTAATTTCTCAAAAAATAATTAAAATGACATTTTTTTATGAAATGGAGTGAGTATATTAGAAAATGTATTATATGAAGCGAGAGATTCAACATATGATTTTAGAGACGCCAGATGATCATTAACATAAAAAAACGACGAATGATTATTTTATCTTCTAAAATCTGTATCTAAGAAATTTATACTTCATCCGGGCTTAATTTGCACACCTGCTTCGACGCGTATATTAAGAAAAAATAGATTTTATGAAATCTTTAACTTTTTTAAAGGTGGGGATTGAGGGTGAAAATTTTAAGGGTACGTGAAGATTGTAAGATTCCTTTCCATTTTAGAAATGTGCAAAATAAGGTGGGATGACCGAAAAAGAAAAGTGTGCAAATTAAAACGGGACGGAGGGAGTAATATAATCCGAAGTTCTAATTCATAACATAACGCCGGACGTAATTAATTAGTCGGTACTTCTACATATCACAAATTTCTCATCTGCACTTTGGGATAAGCGCGGATTCATAAAAATGTATTAATATTTATTCTAAAATATATTTATTTAGAGCATCTCCAGCCCAACGCGCGCTGGGCGTGGAGATGCAACTATTCACCATTTTCTTTCTCCAGAGCTGCGCTGGGCTTTGCGCTGAGTGGGAGAGGAGTGAACAGTTCGCGTTCAGTTGAACGCGACACTGTTCACTCGCGCTCCCCCCCCCCCCCCCCTTTTTTTTTTTGATTTTTCTTTTTTTTTTTTTTTGTTTTGTTTTGTGTAATTATATGTATTTATGTTGATTTTGTAATTAATATTATGCATTTGTGTTAATTTTGTTGTATTACGTTAATTAATGTTTGTACCCATTATATTTTAAAATTAACATAGATTAGTTTTATTAAAATTAAAAATTTATTCCGACTAAAATAAAATGTTAGGGTTATTTTTCGCATCCCCTAATTTACTTAAGTTTATTTTAGCAAATTATGAATTAATTAATTATTATAAAATAATTAATTAAAATATTCACAAAAATTACAATAAAAACATACATATAAATGTTACTAATCGAAGTACTAAATTAAAAATTCAAAATACATCACACCATACACATACTACAATTATCGAAATACTACTAGAACAAATTTAATATGGAGCAAGATTGCTGCCGGACCCCCCAATATCTCGAAAGTTTACACTGTAAGCATCGAACATATTATCAGTAGGTGCTGACTGTGACTGCATCTCTCGCTTTTGCATAATTTTTATTTGCTCTTTCCGAAAAAACTCACGGCGGACGAAATCTGGGATGGATTCTAGATCCATCATTAAGATCTTGTTTTCCTCTGTCCAAGTTGTGGTATCAGCTAATTGCTTATGCGCCTCAGCCATTTGTCTACGTGTTGCAGCCTTTTGTTTTTCTGCCTCACATTTTTCAATTAGAAATTCAACGCTTAAATCCCTTTTTAGATTGTTCTGCATCATGAGATCACGAAGTTTTTCATTTTCACTTCTGATCTCATTTAGTGCAGTGGAGACATCGTCGTTCATTTTTCTCTTCAGTTTGGATTTTTTCATACCTAATGGTCGCCCTGAACCTGAAGAAGAACCACCGCCAGCGTTATCGTCACTTAGATTAATTGAAAATGCAGGTACGTCTGGAGTGGGTGAGAGTGGTGAGCCTGGCATCTCATCAGATTGTGAGTGACTAACTTCACGGCGAGGCCTACGAGACACTGTTTCGAACTTTTCTATGTGTCTCATTAGTTCCGAAACATGTTCCATCCTAAACGCTCCCTTGTTTTTTGGATCATTTTTGTACAGAATCCTTGCTTGTTTAAGCTATATAATATACAAAACGATGAGTTAAAAAAAAAAAAGGAAGAGCGATAGCGTTGTGAAAAATTAAAAATATCAGTAAGAGACTTCTTACGATGTCGCTTTCATTTGCCCCGCTAGGATGAAGCAGTTCCACTTGTTCGTAGCTAGCCTTGAATTTGGCAATGCTAGTCAGGATGGTACCCATGCGACACTCTATGGATCTTTGATTACGAACTGGCCACCCTGTTTCAGCAGCCTTCGAGTTGTATAGAGTATGGACACGCCCCCAAAACGTCTTTTGGGGTTGATATCTCCCCACTTCTGGATCCTCGGAGATTTGGATCCAACTCTCACACAGGAGGATATCTTCTGGGGGATTGTATTTGCCTTGGTTAGCCATTTGTAAGTGAGTAGCAGAAAATTAGATATTTGGAGTGTAGATGTGTGTTTAGGTAAGTAATGAGGTGATTGGTATTTATAGAGGAATGCATATGTTGGGGTAGGTGAGAAAGATAATGAGAAACGGTGGGTGGGAAATTAATGCTGATAAAGTATGTGAGAGTGGTATGGGAGAAACGGTGGGTGGGAAATTATTGCTGATAAAGTAAGTGGGAGTGGTATGGGAGAAACGGTGGGTGGCCTATTATTGCTGATAAAGTAGGTGAGAGTGGTATGGGAGAAATAGTGGGTGGGAAATTATTGCTGATAAAGTAAGTGGGAGTGGTATGGGAGAAACGGTGGGTGGCCTATTATTGCTGATAAAGTAGGTGAGAGTGGTATGGGAGAAACGGTGGGTGGGAAATTATTGCTGATAAAGTATGTGAGAGTGGTATGGGAGAAACGGTAGGTGAGAAATTTCTATTATAAAAAGAAGTACATCATATGCTTGTTTTTACAACCCTCCCATTTCTTTTTCAATCCCTACAAACAACACCACAAATATGAACCCAAATCATAGCGGCCCTTCTTATTTATTTTCTTCATCAAGCTCATCCGATGATGAAATTGAAGAGCTCATAAATAGTTGCGATTTAGACAACCAAATCATAGCCCAACAGATTTACAATAATAACCTCATCATTGCATCATATCTTACTCAGATTGATTCAACCTCTCACGGCGGATCGGTCCCCGGTCGTAGAACGGTTAATCGTGACCGTGAAACTGCAGCACGAAGGCTATTCAACGACTACTTTGCTGAAAATCCCACTTACGACGAAGATCAATTTCGTAGGCGTTTTCGAATGTCTCGGAACTTGTTCATTCGGATTGTAGATGCTGTCAAAGCTCACGATGAATATTTTCTACAGAGACGAGATGCCACCGGAAGGCTTGGACTATCCACACTTCAAAAGACAACAGCTGCGATACGAATATTAGCTTATGCATTACCAGCCGATGCAACCGACGAGTACATCAACATTGGTGAGTCTACTGCAATTGAATGTTTAAAGAGATTTTGTCGTGCTGTTGTAGAGATATTTGGTGACCAATATCTTAGGGCTCCTAATACAAATGACATTGCTAGACTACTCCATATTGGTAAACAGCGTGGATTCCCCGGAATGTTGGGTAGTCTAGATTGTATGCATTGGCGTTGGAAAAATTGTCCAGCAGGATGGGCGGGGCAGTATGCAGGTCAAAGTGGTCATCCAACTATTATACTTGAAGCAGTAGCTGATTATGATCTATGGATCTGGCATGCTTATTTCGGCATGCCTGGAACTAATAATGATATTAATGTGTTGGAAAGATCTCATCTTTTCTCTAATCTTGCTAGAGGTATTGCTCCCCCAGCGAATTACGTTCTTCGGGGGGAGGAGCACTCTATGGGATATTATTTAGCCGACAACATATACCCCAAGTGGTCGACACTTGTACAAACAATCAGAGAGCCTGGCAATAGAAAAAGGGAGTATTTCGCACAGAGACAAGAAGCGTGTAGAAAAGATGTAGAACGTGCATTCGGAGTTCTCCAAAGTCGTTTTGCTATAGTAGCAAATCCTGCTCGTTTTTGGAGCAAACATGACCTTCAAGATATTATGACTGCGTGCATAATTATGCATAACATGATCATCGAGGATCAACGAGATCTTGAAGCACCTATTGTATTTGCACCTGAGGTACCAGAACCAGGAATCGAGATTTTAGATAGAGGTAACGAGCAGGTTTTTGAAGCATTTCTATCCCGATTCCGCCGAATTAAAGACAAAGATGCTCATTACAAGCTCCGTAATGACTTGATCGATCATATGTGGGAAGAGTATTCTAATAATTTAGAAAATTGATTGTGTTTAATATCAGGTGTATGTAACATCACGGCTATCCCTCAATTTGTGAAACTTTGATGTATTTTGTAATTTTTACTTATTTTCCATCGATTTTTATTTTGTGTAATATTTGGTTTTAATTATAATATTATGAAATTTATTATCCCGAAATCATAAAAATATAAAAAATATATAAGTATATTAGCAAATTAGAATTACTTTCCGAAAATAATACATAAAAGAAATTATTTAAAGGGAATATTCCTTGTGGTGCAAAATGCAGCGCAGACGGCTGGAGCTCCGCGCTGGACTAGAGTATCTCCAGCGCTGGACCAGCGCCAACGACTGGAGATGCTCTTAGAAAAAATATATTATTTTTTAGTATAATATATTTTTTTAGAATAAATAATATCTTTCAACATATAAACGAATACATTTTTATAAAAACTGCTCATCACTACGATAAAAAAGTATTTTTAAGATTTGTATATATATGTTAAAAGAATTTAAAAATTAGTTGCAAATTTAAATATTGTTGGCAATTTACTATATAAAATAATTATTTGTGACAATTTTTAATTAATTCATTTTACAGTAATAACAAAACAAATTTGAAAAACAAACAATAAAAATAAATCTTCTTATATATAACAACAATTAAGTCTATATTCGGAAAAAACATCTATTTTTCCGCCACATAATAATCCACTTTTAGTAAGATCCCTTTTAGAAAGTAAATCATATTCAATAAATGTCAAGATTTTGTGCAATTAATACCACACTGTTATTTTAGAAAATATATCATATACAATAAATGACATTATTTTTGCCATTTTTGGAAAATATTATTTTTGGTATAAATCATTTTATATGGAAAACATTATTTTTGGTATAAAGCATTTTATTTGGAAATAGCTTAATTGAATTTTTTTTAATCATATACAAATATAAAAATTAAATTATTTAGTAAATATTTTATAATTTCATTCAGTTTATAATTTAAATATTTTATTTTATTTTCTTGAAATAGAAAATATATTTTTTTCATTTATAATGTGATTTTCCTATATAATAAATTAAATTAGTCATCTATTATCGATCTATAGTTTGACAACATATTGTATAAATAAATTAAATTAAAGATAAATAATTGTTTGTTGTTTTTTTATGTGGATTAATTATTAGTGTGTTTGTGCTATAAATTAAAATTAATAAACTTAGATGTAGTGCTATTGTACTCACTAAAAGCTTTTAAAAATTTCTTGAACATTATATTTGAAAAAAAAATTAGATACTTTGGATAAATATAAACGTTTCTCATAAAATTATAAATTTAAAAATATATATACGCTCATCCTTTGTACAAGATGGTCAACATGACCTATATACATCGATGCTAGAGATATTCTTACATTAAGAAAAACAAATATGATATTATGTAACTTACTCAATTTTTTTAATATTTTTCATTGACTCTTCTTTTATTAACATACAATTTTTCATCTCTTATTATATATTAATTGTAATATTTTATTATATTAAAATTCTTATTATTTATTCATTTAAATTTACAAACCGTGCATCGCTCGGGATACTGCTAATTAAATATAAAAGCACATAGCTTCTGGGTGTTTTCCCCTTTTTAATGTAAAATATAATAAATTCATGTTTTTTCATGACTTTTAATTTGACATCTACATTGTATATTTTAAAATAAGTTATATAAAAAATTTAAGTGTTTGTCGATTATTTAGGTTAGATTTGTTTATGTAATATGAGTTGATTTATTTGATTGGGCTTGTGATACAAATAAAAATGAAATAAATATTAAGAATATTTTTTTGTAAATACTTATTAACTAATATTTTTAAAATATTAGATAAATTTCTTTAATATTATAAAATTTTATTTCATTTTATGAACAAATCCATGCAATTGTTTAGAAATGGTAAAAACTAACTATTTTTTTGTTACTAGATTCACGAATAATATTTAATTTTTATATAATAAACAAAGGAAATAGTATAGGAACACATGTAACCATATTAGGGATAAAGAATTTAGAGATATGCTTTATTTTTTGTCTCTTTCTCTCTCTCAAATTGTATGATTATTCCAACATCTTCAAGAGACCTATAACTTTTTATACTTTTGAATCCATTTCTTTTACTTGCAATAAATAAAAAATAAATTTATTTTCTTAACTTTTAATCTGATACTGATATTCAATATTTTGATATAATATGTTAAATATAAAATAAAACAAATAATTTTTATTAATGCAATTAAAAGTTACTACATCCGTCCTGAATGAACTTGCACCTCTAAGGGTGCACACATATTAAGAAAAATTACTTTTTGCTTTTATGTTGATTTTTCAAAGGTGTATTGTAGGTGAAGATTGTGTTATAACTTTCCGTTTTAAGGGTGTGCAAATTATATTGGGATGTACTGAAAATGAAAGTGTGCAAGTTCATTCGGGACGGAGGGAGTAACAGATAATTTAATATTCTTTTATTTAACAAAAAGTAAATTATTCAAGTATTTAACTTTGATTTTATTACAAATAAATATATTTTTGATTGTGCATCGCACGACGGAAAATTCTAGTTCTTATAAAAAAAAATGTGATTTCTTGAACCGGTAATAAGTTTTGGGCGGAAAAATGCCTACATTACTATTTTGGGACGGTTTTACTTTTATATTAAGCAAGATGTAATAAATATAAGCATGCAGGAAATAAATGATGTGGTCTTGCTATACTACATCAGAAAGTTTATGAAAGAGGAGAATCATCATGTACCAGCAGCAATACCGTAAAAAAATTATAAAGGAAAACCATTATTGTTTTTTGATATATCAACTGTAGGGGTGCATTAGGTAGAATATTGGATGCTAAAAAGAGTTACAAGGTTAACAAAGATTGATGTTTTTATATTAAATTTTCATATCGATAAAATTTACACGGTTGCGTGGTAATTTCTGACCTACATATATGTCACGGAAAACAAAATGACAATCATGAGGTAATTCAACTATCTAAACTTCGCCCATTGTGTTTTTTTTTTTTTTTATGTTCAACTAAATAATGGTAATTGTCTTTAACAGGAAAAAATCATCTTCATTGGACGATAGTTTGGTTGTTGATATCAAGGCTATGTTCTATGAGCATAATACATTTGTCAAGTTATTTAGAATGGCCAGGGATATGATTGAGCACATAACTGATAGATGACTAAAGCTTAAGTTACATGCAACAAGAGGAAGAGATGGAACTAACATATAACCTTCCAACATGTTCTAAGATATATTGCAGCTCTTTTAGTGGGAGATTGTTTGCTAATTTTTATATTGTAACTTTACCGGAAGTGTACAACATAGCAATAGATAGTAGTAAGAAAGGTCGATCTACAAAAATCAGGAGTTTCAAGCCTACTACTACGATCCTAATAACCCAATTTTATTTTGACAATCGAATAGCAGGATATGGTTTGATAACTAGTTACTGAATTAAAAAAATAAAAAAAATTAACTAAATCAAAGTACCACGAATATTGAATAAAGGAATAATCAAATAGCAAGACTATTCTAGGGATCATTTCAACTATGTTCCACTTATGATTTGTCTTTAACTAGTAGAATCTCTATACCGAATTCTAAGTTTTATAGAACAATCACAAATCTAGTTTAGACCCCCTCTCGAAGTGAATAAACCATAGATTATTTGCAAGATCCATGGCTCCAATAGATTACTATACATATAACTCCGAAAAGAATTAAAGATCAATGCTCTCACAACTATCTCAAACTTCTCAGCTCTATTGAATAATTATGTTATATGTTCTAGACCTATTTATGAATCTCTCCTCTCGGATCTCGATTTATTAAGCCTAAAATATCAAATAGTTGGCTAAACTATCAAACAATCAATCAATACAATAACATATAGATAAGAACATAGAGATATTCAATCAATTAAATAAAACCAAAAGCTCCACACACTGTACTTTCCAAACCCTAGAATATAAATAAACTAACCAAACATAATCATAAAACAATCACAAATATGTTTAGAAAATATCATAATCTTCTACAAAGAAAATAAGAAAAGATAGAATCAATTATGGTCTAGAATCTTGAATTCTTGCTCTTAATGCCTTCTTGTTTCTCCTTACTGTGACCTCCAAAAATATGATCTCTAACCTAAGTTCTCTTTAGAAATATGATGAAAATTGTTCTCCTTTAATGAATAGAGCCTTGGGGTATTTATATGAGTCCATGGAATGGGTTAAGTTGGGAGAAAAATGATTTTTAGCCCAAAAATGCACATTTTCGTCTTTTTGGGTTCGACGACTTGCATGATTAAATTGGCTTCTTGTTCGGTCGAGAAAATGCTCTTCCAAATCATCAATTTTTGTCCTAACATGTTTGCATGACCGAACCACTTTCCTGTTTGGTCGAGCAAATGCTACTCTGGAACATCAATTTAGGCCTTTGCAAACGGTGGCTCTGGATTGCACTATTTATTCAACTTCAAGCTACTTCTGAAGCTCTTCATATTGGGATTGGATATTTGATATTTCTAAATAAGTTGTATCCTCTTGTGTTGACTTTCTAATGCCTCTAATTTCACCTAGATTGGATATATATAGCTCAAGGTATGATCCAAACACTGAAGGTGTATCAGGATGAACCAAATTGTGGTTTTTACATCAAATGAAATTTCGATATGTTGAAGCCAGAATTAGAGAAAGTGTTCTGCTTGGAAGTTCTAGATATATTCTTTAGCTTTCCAACAAGTTAAAATCACTTCATTTGAGCGCTTAATCTCCAAAATCAAGGCCCAATTTAGCTTTCAACTCCAAAATCATGAAAACCACTACAAAATGAACAAACACATCACATCTTCATAAAATAAAAAAACCAAACCAAATATGTACATGCATTTCATTAGTATTTTATCATCTAAATGAGCCCAAATGCATATCAAACTCGCAAACTTAAAATGTTATTCTTTTCTGAATAATGAAAGGAAGAAATAAAAACAAGCTTTAGGGCGAATTGATGATTAATTAAGCCTCAGCTCATAGTTTTAGAAAAACAAGCCACATAGGAATTGAGCATATGGTGAATTAGTATGCTTTGACTACTTTCAACACTTAGTACCCCAAATAAGTGATCCTCACTGGGTAGTGTATCTCTTTTCTCTCAAGTGTATATAAGGACGTGTTTACACTCAAGGTGGTTCGCATGCACGCTTTATCATATGCTTGTCTATCATCTAGCTATCTATTGCACTTGACATGTGTGAACAAAGAATCAGAAAGGACATTATTTTAGTTGTAATGTAGGCTCTTTGGGCAAGGTGGGATAAATATGGATCATGTGACTCAACTTGGATTAACTGAGTTATTTCTCTCAACTACCCCACAATTTGATATCACAACATCCTCACTCTTAACTCTCGGCAAGCTAAAGGTTAGCTTCTTCACCTTATTTTACTTTTCTAGCACACTATATCAAGGGACCTCTTTTCTGAGCTAAAATATGAGTCCAGTAGTTTTTACCAACTCCTAATAAAGTTCAGAAATCATTAATTGGACTCTTTTGACCATCTTTTATTCAGAAACCAACATAAATTTTCTTTTACGATTTTTTTCTTCGATTGCTTCTTTCCTTTTTTTTAACCCGATTTTTCCAACATATATAAGTGGTCAAAAGTAGTCCAATACTCACCTGCACAAATTGAATATTTTCCCACATAGCACTCATCATATACTTTTTCTCCACTCTACTTCTCGCCTCTCACTTCTATCTGCCTTCCAAACAACTCCTTCACTCAATTAATCCAAGTAACATGAAAAAGGATAAAGAAAAGGATAGAAGCTTGTAATATACGGCTATCAAGGATAATGGTAAAAGCTCAAAGTGGTTGAATAGTGATTAGAATGCAATTTGGTGGTAATTGTTATGTCTATATTAAGTTAAAAACAAAGATGGTCTAAAATCATTTTCTAAGCTCACACATAATTGGCATCTTCAAGAAGAACCAAGCAAGTTCTACAGACTTAAGTACCCATGAACAAAAAATCACACTGAAAAGAACATTTTATAAACTCCAAATATGGGAGTTTTCGTTTTACCGTTCAAAAGCTCACAGGATTGTTATCACTATCCAACATGTGCTCAATTTTATCTCCGCACACCTATCATGCTCTACTATGTGCCAATAATTTATTTCAGAAAATCAACTCATCATCGACACATCATCACCAATTCTATTATTAGCCCGATATTCAAGACACTACATGAATAATTCTACTACAAATGTAAACATGCAAAAAAAAAAAAAAAAAAAAAAGCACCTACCAAACTAAATGTCTAATCCTAGAAGAAACGCAAATTAAAATCGAAAGCACATAAGCAAAACAGCCAAGATGTCCCACTTAAACACACCAACCCCCCTCCCCCCAAATCTTATTTTGTGAATAAGTTTGTGGGAAGAAGTGATACAGCATAGTGACACTTACAGATGGCTACCGATATGAGGGCGATGGTGGAAACAGGTAGTTTTAATTTAGCCGAGCTATCTAGATTATGTAGACTTCCTTCTTCCGCCTGCTGCTCCAATATTTTTTATTCTCTAAATTGAAACTAATATGTTAGAGAGAATAATAGAAATAAACTAGAAATAGATTAAACCATCGGGTTGTCTCCCGATAAATGCTAAGTTTTACGTCGTCAGTCTGATGCCTTTTTTCTCTTTTTATAGCTCGGTCAACTGGGCATGGTGCACATCTTTCACTCGTTCCGGATTATATAATCTCTTCACTCGTTGCCCAGTTACTAGAGTGATGGATGTGAAAAATACCGTTATCTTGCATGTTTCACGTCCATATTTTGATGAGAATTGTGAGTATTTGACATGTTTAAGTGCGATTTCATGTTTAATTGTGTTCTTAGATTGCTTTCCCATTTTGATAAGATTTTATGTGCTTTTGGGTGTTTTTTAGTTATGTTTTGAAGGTTAGAAAGAAGCAAGAGAACAATGAGATCGATTACACTTATTTTCACACTCTAGCCTACATCCTGAGGCTCAAACGGGCCCAACTAGGGCCAAAGTTAAGCCCAAATTAAATTTTGTCATAAAATGAACAAGATTCATGAAGGAGTCGAGCCGAAAAAATGATTGAAAAGACCTTAAAACGAAAAAAAAATGGAAGAAAGGTCAATCGCACATGTTTCCCCAATCCTGCCTATAAATCGCGGCCTAAACGGGCCCAATTAACACCCTACAAAATCCATACTCGAAATTCATCGTAGACAAAAGATGTGAAGGGTTATGGTCAAGAAGACGAGAGGAAGGCATCCAAAATGGCTACGGAAGAAGAAGACGCACGAAGAAGGGGACAAAAGGCAAGCCAAACCAGTCTAGCTGCCGGTTCGGTGAAACCCCAAAATCCCCTGGACTCGCCAAAAATCTCGCATGGGAGTTGCCAGTCCGGCTGCTAGCGGTTTGCCTAGTTGCCCCATTTTCAGCTTGTTGTCTCCGTATTTCGACCGTACCTTTCTCATACGAACTCAGAATCGAGAGATTCAAGATGCTATGCGGCCGTAGATCTATAATTTCATCACCGATTGTTCCTATAATTCACGAGAAGGATGAGTCGAGCACGATTGAGGGGCTCGACTCAAAATTTTAAAGGGCCAAGCACTCCATTTTTGTATTTTTAGACATATACCCTTACTAAGGCTTATTTTCAGCTGATGTTTAGGGTTGGGGGTCTATATATGCTCCTTCCCCTTTTCATTTGCAAGAACTTTTTCTTGCCTCGTTTGTAAAAAGCTTCCCCAACACACTTTCTTCTCTCCCTTTCTTCATTTTCAAAGCTAAGGTTTTCACGAGATTGTGACAACCGTCAAATTTATCAAAGATCTATGAGAATTCTTCAATCGATTAAGCATTTTCTTATCCATTCTCTTTATTTTTGATTTTAATTATTTTTATTGCTTAATTGTTGATGATTCTTGTTATTTCTTTGATGAGTTGTGAGTACTATCCTTGTTTCCCGAAGCCCAGGTGTAGCCCAAGCTTCGGGGTTGATGATTAGTTGATTAATTATTAGATTTGTTGTGAGTTGTGATACCTAGGGTTATGATTTGGTTAATTAGTGATGATGGTTAACTGAAATCGAGCCCTCGACTACAGACTTGCTTCACAGCTGCTCTGGCTTTTGGTGGTTTAGGATCACTTCAATTAATCATGCAACTAAGAGATGATAGTTGGCTCCCTAGGCAAGGGATAGCTACCCTTTCGAGGCTTGTCGACTAGATCTTGATTGAGTTTAGAGGTTAAAGTCTACGCCTTAGTTCATTCGGGTGGAAAATTAACCTCGGATAATTAAATTAACCAAAACTCAATCGGTTGAAGAGAGACCTACGGAGGAGAAGCTCTACCGAGCAAGGGAGTAGAGTCTAGGGGGCGTTGGTTGGGATGGACGAAATTCAGTTTAGTCGTGTGTAGGAACTACATCCTTACATTGGTCTATAGCATATCGGACTATCCTCTTCTAGTCTTACATTACCAGAATCCTGGGGCCCGGGGTTGGATTATAGTTGTTTATCCGTGTAGGTAGTCTACATAGAACCTTGCTTACTCACCGATTCTAGGGTATTCGGAGCACCTCAACATTTTTACTAGAATTCATCGATCTCAAAGAATGTCCTAGGGCCTCACTCCCTAAAAAACAATTCCATTTTGCTTGTGTGAAACCGAGCCTCGGGAATATCTTTCCATTGATCGGTTCCTTTCTTGCCTTTATTTATTGCTTTATGTTAATTAGTTTAGCCTCCACTCTCAATTTGCATTTGACCTAATTTATTCAAAAGTGCTAAAGTGGAATCTCATGGAAAATCCTCCTTGTGGATTCGATATGTTTTATACAACCTCTGTCACAAATCGTACGCTTGCAGTATGAGAAGGTTGTTTCAATCCTAGCAATTTGAAGCGACTTTTGCGACAAGTTCATGGCATTGTTGCCGGGGACGGTTTCCTTCTCGTGGGTTTAGTCGAGGCATGAGTAGAGTTGCATTAGGTCAATTTTCTTTTCTTGTTAATAACTAAACAAACAAAAAAAAAATCTATAAAAATGAATCCCAATCACTATCGATATTTGCTTGAGAGTTATGCTCTAAATCCTTTCGAAGTGAATGTATTGGCTTTTGTGCTTGATGATGGAACTTATTATTCTCCAAATTTTGAAAATGTGGAAGTAGTGCAATGTGAAGTTTGTGGGGAGGAGGGTCATGTGTCTACTGATTGTGACTATTTTTACTATTTTTCTTCACAAATGCACTATCCTCCTCCCCCCTGTCTCGATTTCCCTCCGTTTTGGACTTTTAGGGACTCGTTCCTTCATCCATCCTTAGTCAAATGCAACTATTTGGCCTTAAATCACCTGAATAACTCTAAAACAAGTCCACAATCATCAAATAGACCAATAATATGAATATAAGCCAATCATAGTCGATTATGAATGAAAATATCACTAAAATGGACACTTAAATCAACCTAATATGCATGCATAAACACATGTATCAAAATCCCCCAAACTTAAACCTTTGTTTGTCCCGTACAAATCAAAACAAAGCAAAGCAAACAACAAGACATGTGTTAAGGCGATTTAGGTGGTGATTCTAGCTTCAGATCAACTTTTCACAAAAGCAAGGCTACATGATAAAAATGAGCTTATATAACATAGCAACATCAACTACTCTCGAGACTTGCGACTCTCAACAATTGATCCTCACCGGTAAGTATATCACTCTTCTCTCAAGTGTATAAAGTAGGCTATCTTTTCCACTCACATTGACTTATACACAACGACTACCATATGCTTGTCAATCATCTAAATTAGACGGTCGTACTCGACATATGTGGAAAAGAATAAAAAAAGGTCTTTATTTTCGGTTGTAATATAGGCTTCAAGTAAGGTGGGATAAATTTGGGTCAATGTAAACGAAAATTGGACTAACCAATTTATTCCTAACTCAACCACCCCTTAATAAAATCACTCAAACCTCACTCTCGAATTTTAGTAAACCACCCCAAAGAATGACTAAAACTAAAATAAATTAGAAAGATGAAACTGAGAATGCCGAATCTTGATTGCTCGTCTCCTCCGCAGTACTCCAAAATTCTAGTTCCAAGTCTTCTCTTGATTTTTAGAGCCTTGAGATATTTATAGGAGTACATCTCTAGGATAAAGAGGGAGAAAACCTAATTGGAATAGGAAAATAAGTCCAAAACCCCTTTTTAAGCTTGTGGGCCAAGTGATGGACCGACATTCCATTGCTTTTCCGACTTCAAAGCTATTTGTAGGGTCTTCTGTATATTTTTGGGTTTTTTCTCTTTCACATAAAGTTTTATCTCTTTGAATCAACTTTCCAATGCCACTAATTGCACGTCAATCGGAGTTGTAGATCTCAAGATATGGCCAAAATACTAAAGGTGTATCAAGCTAACAAAAAACTTCACTTTCGGAAGACTTTTGGGCGCAGCCGCGGAGAGTTCCCAGGGCTTTTCAGCCCTTTTTAGCACACTTTTGTCGTGGCCGCGACCTAAATTGGCTCCTTCGTATTTGGCTCAATTTTCCTCCGTTTTGGAATTTCGGGGACTCGTTCATTCGTCCATCCTTAGCCAAATGCAACTATTTGGCCTTAAATCACATTTATAACTTTAAAACAAGTCCATAACCGTCAAATAGCCCAATTATACGAATATAAGCCAATCAGAGTCGACTATGCATGCAAATATCATTAAATGGACACTTAAATCGACCTAATATGCATGCATAAACATGTGTATCACCCTCCCCCCCCCCCCCCCTAAATCCCCCACCCTTCTCAATTCATGGATTACAATTATTTTTCAAGCAATTATGAATTGAGATGGGATGATGATCAATATTTTCCCTCTTCAAGTCATCAAGTCTTCTAGTCATCCAAGTCCTACCAAATATCTTCAGTCGATTCATTGAAATGAGAAATTAGAAAGGTCAAAGATGAGTTCGATCAAAAGTTTGATGAACTTCTGGCACACACTGACCTTTTCTTCAAACGTGTTTTGGAGAGAAATAGAGATGAAAGTGTGCAATTGAGGGAAGGGGCGAAAGAAGAGGAGAGTGAAAACTTCCTCTCTCATGAGCCACCATTGGAGAATAGTGAAAATTCTGTCAATCAAGACAATGCATTGCCTTTGGAAGAGCAATCTCAATGTCTCAAAAAAATGTGTGATTATCATCACATTCTTGTTAACAATCCATTTGTTGAGGCATCATTTAGTGGTCGGGATGCAAGTTTTGATTCGTCATTTCTTTCAAATTTTAAAAGACTCCCATCAATTATAGACATTGAGCATCCCTTCTTGTGTAAATCATATGTCCATAATATTATCCGTGATCCATCGTGCCATGTTTATGTTGATGGATCAATTCCCTATCTTAGGCAAACAAAAGCATGACACGATCGACACTTGTTCTTGGATCCCATATTTTACTTGTAAAAGTCAGACCGTCGAATTTAAACCAAGCGCTTATTGGGAGGCAACCGAAGCATTAAAAGATTTATTGCTTTCTTAGGACTTAATTTTATTTGTTTAGTTTTTCCTTTTAAGATTTGATGAATTCTTGAGATGTGTGAATACATAGTTGACTCTTGGGGACATGAATGAGATGAAAGAGCCTAATTCTTGAAGAAAAATCCCCAAGGAATTGATGATGCCAAATCAAGACGAGTAGTCCTCGGAGTAATGCAAAAAAGGAAATATAGAGAGTCAACACCTCAAATGAGTGAACTCTACTCTGTCTCTCTACTGATTCCTTTTGCACGTGCATAATTCGTAATTATGTGATTTATGTCATCTTTGTTTGTCCTTGATTTTCATGATTGATTTTTTTGTGAATTTAAGTATATGTTAACTTGTCTTTCCATGCACTTAATTCATATGCTTACTTAAATGACATGCTTGAATTTAAGTTTGTGGGGAAGGAGCGATACTATTTTTATTAATTGAGGTTTTCTCCTCATATTTGCATGATCAATCATGAAATCTTGTATCTATACATCTCTTGAATCTTTATTTGAATCTTTATTTGAATAAATGGTTAGTTTGAAAATGTGAGTAGTTGTGAGGTTTTTGATTGATGAATCTTTGGAAAATGCATAATTTTATGATCGTGAAGAGGATGTTCCTCATTATTGATTGAATTGGTTGTAGTTATGATCTATGTCATTCTACCATATTTTGTTTCTATGTCTTTATTGCTTTCATTGAATAATGTTGCTTGAATAATTGTTGAGTTGGCTTATTGCTTGATTGATGAGGAAGAAGTATTGAAAGTGTCCCAACTTTTGAAATCTCAAACTTGAAATCTCTAAAAATTGAGCATAAAACACTAGAGGATTCCTTGCCTAAATATCAGTGAGATCGATTGGTCGATGCGATTTAAGGGTAGATGAATGTTGGGCATAGTAAGGAGGATTGCGTGTGTAAATAAAATAACTTAACCCGAAGTTGTGTTTCTTGTGAGCATTACTGTAATTCCAAAACACACACGACATGATTAAGGACAAAATTATGAAAAATAGAATGAATTGGCGATAGGTGGATTAGATCGTCGGACAAAGTCATTGCATTTCAATGTTTGTAATAGATTCTAGTTAACATTTGTATAGTCCAAATCATTGAGTTGAGCTTGTGAAGAAAAAAATATACGATGTATGAAACGTAGAAAAAAAAAAGAATTTTTTTAAATAATCGAGTGTGAAATAGTTGAAATTATTATGTAACTCGAAAAGAGTATTGTGCTGTAAAAGAACAAAAACTAGAATAACAATGTTATTTCTTTAGATCAAGCCCGGTGGAAAAAAGGAGTAATTGAAAAGCAAATAAAAAAAATATTTATTGAAAATTAGATTGCTCGAGGGAGAAAAGAGTTGCATCGCCTACATCATGTGAGTGCATGGCATCTTCCTGAAAAATAACCGAGTCAAACCACCTAGAGTCGAGGTTTCTAAAAAATAATGAGTCGTCCAAGGTCATCTTACAAATGCACGTTTTGGGGTTGGAGTGGGAGCTCTTAGCGTGTGGCCTAGGGTACTAAGTGAAATAAAAAAATACTACATACGGAAATATTTCTGAATTCCTATGCCTAGGGATGTACACGAGCCGAATCGAGCCGAACAGTCTAAGGCTCGAGTTCGGCTCGTTTAAGTTTTTATTGTGTTCGAGTTCGGCTAGTGTTCGTTCGAGCTTCTAAAATTTTGTTCGAGTTCGGTTCATTTTGTAATTACTAAGGTCGCGAATAGTTCGAGCTCGGTTCGCCAAAAGCTTGATAACGTAATGAACGAACATAGTTTGAGATCGAGTTCGTTAAGCGTGTAATTCTAAGCTCGCAATAGTTTGAGCTCGGTTTGATAAAAGCTCGATTCGATTCCCATTGAATCCAATTTTATGCATGATCTAATTTTTTTATATATATAAAAAATATTCATGAATATTTTCGAGCCTAGTTCGCGAGCTTGCGAACCAAACACCTATAGGCTCGAGCTCGGCTCGAAAAAAATTTCGAGCTCGATATTAAGCTCGAGTTCGGTTCGTTTAGGCCAACGAACGATTCCAAACGAATATTTTTTCGAGCCGAGCCCTGAATAGTTCGCGAACAGTTTGATTCCTATACATCCCTACCTATGCCTTTATATTCCTACACTCGTTTATCAAATCCCTTGAAAGAAAACCATTAAGGCAAGATTGGTGAATCGAAAAGTGGAAAGTGCTCAATAAAAAGAGAAATTGATGTCTAATGGGATTCCAATAACTTTCCAACCTCATTTTCATATGTGATTAACTGTTTAGTTTGTCCAGGGATGAGCAAGCTTAAGTTTGTGGGGGTGATGAATGTGAAAAATACCATTTTTTTTTTGCATATTTCACGTCCATATTTTGATGAGAATTGCGAGTATTTGACATGTCTAAGTGTGATTTCGTGTTTAATTATGTTTTCAGGTTGATTTTCCTTTTTGATATGATTTGATGCGCTTTTGGGTGTTTATGAATCATGTTTTGAAGGTTAGGAAGATCCGAGAGATCAAGAAGATCGATTACACCCATTTTCTCACCCCGACACGCATGCTAAGGCCCAAACGGGCCCAAACTGAGCTGGGGTTAGGCCCGAATTGAAGTTCGTCAAGTCGCGAACAAGAGTCGTGAAGGAGTCAAGCCAAGAAAATCGGTGAAAAGGCCTCAAAACGACAAAAAACAGAAGAAGAGGTCAATCACATGTGTTTTTCCATTTCGGCCTACAAATTAAGGCTTAAATAAGCCCGAATCAGACCCTACAAATCTTCGACTCCAAGTTCATTGAGCCACGGACTAAAGTTGTGAAGGGGTCGGATCGAGATGGCGAGATGAAGGCTTCCAAAACGGAGACGGAAGAAGGAGATGCATGAAGACGGGGACAAGCGGGCAAGCCAAACCAATTCGACTGTCGTTTCAGAAAAACCCCAAAATCCCCTGGACTCGCCAAAAATCCTAGTACGGGGCGCTGCCGATCCGGCTAAGGTGGTTCGCCCGGTTGCCTCATTTTCAGCGCGCTATCTCCATATTTCAGCCATACCTTTCTCATACGGATTTGAAATTGAGCGATTCAAGATGCTACATGACCGCGAGATGAAGATCTACAACTTTAGTGTTCAGGCAGAGAATTGATTCCGCACCAATTATTTCCAGAATTCGCGAGAAGACCGAGTCGAGCACGATCGAGAGGCTCTACTCAACATTTTAAAGGGCCAAACACTCCATTTTTGTTACACTTTTTCCCTTACTAGGCTTATTTTCAGCAGATTTTTAGTGTTGAGGTCTCTATATACTCCTCCCCCTTTTCATTTGCAAGAACTTTTTCTTGCTGCGTTTATGAAAAGCTTCCGAACACACTTTGTTCTCTCCCCTTCTTTATTTTCAGATTTTAGTAGTTCTTAGCTAGGCTTTGCTTCCTCCTCTTCAAGGAGGAAGCCGTCTTTGGGGTAAACTCGAGGATTGCTTGCGGGCTTGTGACACCAGTCAAGTTTATCAAAGATTTACGAGGATTCTTCAATTGATTAGACATTTTCTTATCCCTTCTCTTTATTTTCAGTTTTTATTGGTTTTATTGCTTAATTGTTAATGATTCTTGTTGTTTCTTTGATGAGTTGTGAGTAATTTCCTTGTTTCTCGAAACCCGGGAGTAGCCCAAGCTTTGGGGTTGATGATTAGTTGATTGCTTATTGGATTTATTGTGATTTGCGATACCTAAATTTAGGATTTGGTTAATTTGTAATGATGGTAAGTTGAAACCGAGCCTTCGACCATAGGCTTGCTTCACGGTCGCTCCGAGTTTCTGTAGCTTAGGATCACTTCAATTAATCTTACAATTAGGAGATGATAGTTGGCTCCCTAGGCTAGGGATAACTACATTTTCGAGGCTTGCTCTTGATTGAGTCTAGAGGTTTATATCTACACCTTAGTTCATTCGGGTGGGAAATTAAGCTCAGATTATTAAATTAACCAAAACTCAATCAGTAGAAGGGAGACTTATGGAGGAGAAGCTCTAGTGAGCGGGGGGAGTAGAGTCTAGGGGGCGTTGGTTGGGATGGACAAAATTAGGTTTAGTCGTGTGTGAAGAATCTCATAGCCTGGAGTTGGATTATAATTGTTTATCCATGTTGGTAGTCTATATAGAACCTTGTTTACTCACCGATTGTAGGGTATTCAGAGCACCTCAAACCTTTTCCTAGAATTCATCGACGTCGAAGAATATCCTAGGGCCATCGCTCCCTAAGCAATATTCTCTTGGGGTGGAGATTTTAGGATTAGGTTTAACAACAAATAACTCACAATAATGTCTTATAATCGCTTCTAAAAATCAATTCCATCTTGTTTGTGTGAAACTGAACCTCGGAAATCTCTTCCCATCGATCGGTTCCCTCATTTCCTTCATTTATTACTTTATGTTAATCAGTTTAGAGTTCACTCTGAATTTGTATTAGGCCTAATTAATTCGAAAGCGCTAAAGTCGATTCTCACAAAAAATCCTCCCTGAGGATTCAATATCTTTTATACTACCTCTGTCACAAATCGTAACGCTTGCGGTGTGAGAAGGTTTCTCCAATCCTAGCGATTTGGAGCGATTTTACGGCAAGTTCATAGAGAAGCGCTCTCTTTTTAATAATTCAGCTTCTCCATTTGGTGTCATTCTTTTGACGATAAACAGGTCGGACCATTTTTGTTCTCAACTTGCCCAGAATGAGTTGAAGTCTCGAATTGAATAGTAGGATTGGCTCATCGAAGAGTAATTCTCGCTTCTTTATCAACTTCTCTTGAAATTATTTTGTCCTTTCCTTGTAAAGTCGAGAATTCTTATTGGCTTGGTTCCAAAAAAATCATCCACCTCCTTCAGCTGGATCACACGTTTCTCCCCCGTGGTGTTGAAGTAAAAATTCAACTTCTTAACTGTCCAATATGCCTTATGCTCTAACCCAACTGTAAAGTAGCACAATTTCCTAAAAACCAACTGATATGGTGGCATTCCTAATGGTGTCTTATACGCTGTCTGATAGGCCCAAAAAAACATCATCTAGCTTCGTAGCCCAATCTTTTCGGTTATTACTGACTGACTTCTCCAATATTTGCTACACTTCTCTATTAGCTAATTTTTCTTGTCCATTTGCGTGTGGATGACATAGTGTGGTGACTCTATGCTTGACTCCATATTTTATATTTTGCTAGTAAACTAGCTTTTATTGCAAAAATGGGGTCCTCCGTCATTGATTAACGCTCTTGGTGATCCATATCGTGTAATGATATTTTTCGTCAAGAACTTCAACTACCTTGGAATCATTAGTTTAAGTTGGAATTACTTCCATCCATCATGGAACATAATCAACAGCCAAAAGTATATATTCGAATACCATTCAAGATGGGAATGGTCCCATGAAGTCTATCCCGCAAGCATTAAAGAGCTCTACTTTTATCAAGCTTGTGAGAAGCATCTCATATGTCTTTAAAATACCACATGTCCGTTGGCATCTATCACACTGGAAAATGAACATATAACAATCTCTCTAAATGAATCTCCAGTAGAATCCATGTGAATAATCTTCGCAGGCTTACGATTAGCTGCAAAATGACCCCCACTTGGTGATGAATGACATTGCTTCATTATATCCCACCATTCTTCTCGAGGTAAACACCTTCGTATTAGCGAATCAGCATATCATTGGAACAAATAAGGATCATCCCGCATATAAAATTTAACATTATGGAAGAATTCCTCCGTTGATGTTATGTCAAATCCAGAGGTACAACTCCACAAACTTGATACTTAACTAAGTCTGCATACCATGGTACATTTTCTTCAACTGACAAAATTGGCTCATCGGGAAATGTCTCCTTAATCTATTATATATTTTTGGCCTTTTTATCTACTTTATTATCTATCCTAGACAAGTGATCTGCCACTATATTCTCATAGCCTCATCAATCCTTCATCCAATGTCGACCCCTAGCAGTAGAAATACCCACCTATTCAATCGCGACTTAAACTTTTTTTTCTCAAATAAATATTTTATTGTTGCAACGTTGTATACGCAATTGTCTTCGCTCCAATCAAATAACATCTAATTTTGTCAAATGCATACACTACTGTCAACATCTCTTCATCAATGGTGGTATAATTTTCTTGAGCAAAATCGAGAGTCTTACTTGCATAGTAGATTACCCAAAAATTGTATCTCTCTCCTAGCCTAAAGCAACTCCCATTGCTAAATTGCTAGCATCACATATCAGTTTAAAAGGCTGGGTCCAATCTGGTGTAACCAAAATAGGTGCCGACTCTAACACCTTCTTAAGAGTCTCAAATGCTCGCAAAGTTTTATCATTGAAATCAAAATCAGTATCCTTTCATAACAGGCAAGATAATAGCTTAGAGATTTTAGAAATTTCATGAATGAACCGTCTATAAAAACATGGGTATCCTAAGGTACTTCTGACGCCTTTTTTATTCATGGGAGGTGGTTGTCGCTCAAGCGCTACAACTTTTGCTCTATCAACCTCTAAACCTGCAGCAGACACTCGGTGACCAAGAACAATACCATCTCGTACCATAAAATAGCACTTTCCCAATTTAACACCAAATTAGTCTCCTCACATCGCTGCAAAACTTGAGAGATTATGTAAACAATGATCAAAAGAAGAACCAAAAACTGAGAAATCATCCACGAATACCTCCAGAATATTTTCAATCAAGACATCGGAAATAGTTATCATACATCTCTGAAAAGTGGCAAGAGCATTACAAAGCCCAAAAGTACTTTCTGATTTTGACTAAATTTAAGTTGAATAAGGAGTTTGATAATAATTGTTTCAGCTATAGTTAAGTACTTAAAAGTCAAAAGCTATATATAAGCAACAATTGAGTTGCTTTTAGTAGATCGTAAATTTGTCAAACTTCTTTGAGTAGAATAAGTGATAAAAAAAATTGTTCATCAAACATGTTTAATTTTGGCTAAAGCATTTTAATTTTTCTATAATTCCTAATTTTAATCACTTCTTCAAAATAAAAAGCTATCACAAAGATGTAATTCCATTATGATTTGTTAACAAAAATTTGACTACGTGCGCAAAAATATTCGCGAATTAGTGACACTATAGCTCTGTGCAAATATATATATATATATATTCCGACAACAGAATGCAATAAAAATTATGATAAAAGTGCGAACATACCATACTACTGAAAATACAAACATAAAGATCTAGAAAATCAATTCAACAATATCCTACTTCGAACAACATACCATATATTCAAATAACATAATTCCTTCATTGAACATAGAGCATAAGCATAGCTATGAAAATATTAGATCCAGAAAATCTATTCAATAATCATATTTGCAGTTTTCATCCCTATATGCCTTGAAGGAGGAGTAGCTCAGCAGGGGCACTCACAGTTAAGGTGTTGATCCATTTATCCCTCATTCCAGCATAACGTGTCACAATTGTTGTAGTGCAGTTTTCTCTTAGCAAGTTTCTTATGATGTTCCTTGATGTGTTTGGTGAACTTAAAAGGATTGGTAGCGCATATATTTACACTTCGTGCAAGTAAAACACTCACAAGAGAAGAAGCGCAAAGAGAGAAAATGCCAAGGTAAAACACAGTGTAGGTGTGAGATATGAGTAACAGGGTCAGAGTGTATTAGCTAACTTACCGGACCAGTAAAGATAACCATTAAAGCTACAATCGATGCAATTGTAAGAGTATAGATAATGAGCAGTCCTGCAATTAGTGCAATTAAAGGTGCGGTGAGTCATGCTCGAGAGGGTTGAATGTCATTCAAACTTATAGACAGTCAAAAGTGCAGTAAGCCATGCTCGAGAGATGAGTGAACTTGTGAGAGGGTTGATTGGGATTCAAACTTATAGGCAGTGTATCTGTGGATGAGCTTAGGGATTTGGGATTTGGGCTTTGGGATGAGCCATTTTATCTAACTATGAATAATACAAACCATCCGAATCATACGGACCGTACGAACCATAGGGAACCCAACAATGAATTCCTTATCATTCCTCTGTATATAGGAAATCTTATATGTTGTTATATCATTAATCCAAAAATGAATAAGTATGAATATAACATTTTAACATGTAACACATACAACTTTTTTTTTTTTTTTCGAACAAAGAAGCATCACAACTTAGATATTATAGATTGTGATCATTATTAATCCATTTGAATAATTTAATAACCCATGTCCAATTTTTATTAATGTATCTCCGTCTATATGGTGGAAATTTTTAAGGTTCTAAAAAAATCTAGTTTGCTCTTAATCTATGCTAAGATGCAACGATAGAAACAAAAGCTAGAAAAGATAAAGAGATAAGAGAAAGATAGAATATCTTCTATTTCATATTGATATATTAGAAACAATATTCTTCTGTTACATTAAATAGGCAGCAGTATAAGACTCTAGATGCTAAAAGCTTAACAGAACAATAACTAGATTTGCTGACACAATAACAAACTTGTCTGACGTGGCGCTGCATGCATTTCTCATGCGTTTGTGTGATTTGCTTTCTAATTATTCTCAATAGAGTCAGTGTCAAATGACAATCCTAGACAAATTTCGTTGTGGAGTACAATTAGTTAAGCAATAAATTATGCATTTGTTAGACATTTGTTTTGGTATTGCGTTCTTAAGTATTTATTATTCTTTTTTAGGAAAATTTAATATTCTATTTATATAGTTGTTGGACCAGATTTTAGAGATGATAAATACATTTAGGAAAAATGTTGCATAGGCAAACATGTGCACAGATAGACGTTCAATGTTCGTAAATTTGTTGGCATTGTAGAATGTCAAGAAATTCTTTATTCCATTATGCTAATTCAATATAACATGTAGTGTCTTTTTCATTTTAATATGCTTGTCATTGTTAATAATTTTGTAAACATTGTCCTACACATTTCATTATATTTATACATTAGACTTAATAAAATTACACTCTTATGTCCTCACTATAAAAATTGAAATTCTTCAACTGTTATTTTAAATTAGGCAAAAAGATGACGTTTACTTTTTTAATTTTACAATTTAAACACGTCTTTATTAAAGTTGTAGTTTAATTCATGAACTTTTTTATTTTATTTTTGCAATTCAACGCACGAACGGACTCTTATATGCGATTTTGATAACATAACTCCTGATGCTCGGCACTATGTTGTAGTAGATGCATAATAAAAGAATTGTGTTCAAATTAAAATACTAATAATTTATGGTATATCAAATTTATACTTTTTTTTAACGGAAAACAACTCTATTAAAGATTGTTGGAATTAATCAGCACTTATGACAAAGAAATGGGGTACGAAATGTCAAACCATACAATAAAAAATGGTGAACTTAGCAAATTGTGTTATGCTATGAGGAATTAAAATATGCCTCTTACCTATCCAAAATAATTTCCTCCCTCTAAAAGAGGATAGCAAAGACTTAATTTCAGAAAGTAGAGGTAAGCAAGTACGAGAGCAGTCAGATCCCCCGAAGGCACAAGTGCAAGTGCTAATTCAAAGCTTTCTGAAGGGCGAGGAATTCAACATATTTGAGTCCGGCATGAGAGGAGTTGCACGCTAATGAGATGCCACCATCAAAGTATATTTTAATCTTGACGTTATCAAAGCTGCGATTGCTACATTACGAATGATGATTGGAGTCGTGGAAGGATTCCAAAGAGTAAGCAACCATCAAAAGTAAAACTCACGAATCAATCCTGGTGTCACTCATTAAAATTTTATTCCATAAAAACCATATCATGTCGGCGAAGGCAGCGAAATGTTCAACACATGAGGGTCAGCCGGTAGCAGCATATCTAGGAACCACAAGTCACACATGTCCTGGCGAAATAGGAAAACAACATCGTAAGCAATGTTCTCAAAGACGATAGGCGCTAGCTGGGTGGCAAACTATGGTCTAGTGCCTAATTGAGATCTAGGTAGGCTTAATCGAGTCTAAGCAGTGTTAGTCGGAGAGGAGTCGGGAAAAAAACATAAGCAGCCAATGATCATCTAGCGCCTAGACGAGATATGTCGGGGGTATAGGGGGACTTTTAGAACAGAGATTGTAAGTCTAGTATCTTGGCAAACAAAAGATGAAGTGGGGGATGTAAAGAAGAGGTACATGTTGAATTAGGAAAAGATTATTAATTCTTTGATTGATTAGCCATTAATTCTGTGATTGATTAGTAATTCTTTTAATTAGGGATCTTGATAGATCTTGATATTTTTTCCTTTTTTTTACATAACATTGTATTATAAATAGGTGGTACATTTGTATACAAAAATATACAGAAATACAAATCAATAACATTTACAGAAAATTATGATTGTTTTGACTCTTTTCAACATGGTATCAGAGCAGAGTTTCGATCTTCATTGAAGTCGAACTTTCGTTCTCATCATCTACCATGGCAAACCCAACCGAAACAGCACTCTCACAACCTTCAGAAACAGATATCTCAACCCTTATCCAGTATCTTCAGAAACATACCATGAACCAGAACCCGACAATCGAAACATCACCATTGATGGTGAATGTAAAACAGAACGACCGGAATTATACAATCTGGTTTAAACTAATGGGGATGTTCATCAGAGGAAGATGACGGGGCAACCACATCTCAGGCCATCCTTCCTCCCCTTCCGTCAGTGACCCCGGTTTCTCAACTTGGGACGCCGTCGACAATGCTGTAAAAGGATGGATTATCAATTCCATCGAACCGACTCTAGTGCCCAATTTTTTACAATATTCGACGGCACAGGAATTGTGGGAGGGCTAGAAGCCACATACAACAGTGGCACAAACTACCTGCAGATTTTTGAGTTGATGACTCGAGCCAGTCAAACAAAATAAGGGAATCAAACATTAGAACAATTCTACAGTAGTTTGCAAGCAACCTGGGCCGAAATTGACCAAAGGCAACCCAATCAATTCACAGGAGAGGAGAACATAAAATTGTTTAATCGTTTAACTCAGGAAGGGAGACTTTACCAGTTTTTAGCCGGGGTGAACGACAGATTCGATCCCGTGAAACGGGACATATTGAACCAAAATCCACTCCCTCCCCTGGCCGCTGCCTATGCCACCATCCGCCGAGAAGCATTCCAACTCGGAGTGATGATGTCCTCGGAAGAACATCAAAACCCGGGGGAGGCGTTCGTCGCGAAAGGTTCTTCCGGAGGTGGACGGTCAGCTTCCCAAAAAACATCATCATGTCCAAACGATAAAGAAAAACTTAGATGCACTCACTGTGGTGGAAACAAGCACACGAGAGAGACGTGCTTTCAGCTGAACGGATACCCGGAGTGGTGGGACGAGAATCGCCACCGACAGAGAAACAGCGGTGGAGGAAGGGCGGCGGTGGCCGCCACCCGCGGCAACACGAACCAGGCCACCAGCGGCGGCGGCGGCACCCCTACGGCCTCGACCAGTGGGCTCGCCGCCTTCACCCTTGGCAGAGCCTCAGAAGAAGAGAGGGACGAAACAGCGGCGCAAGGAGAAAGAGATGGAATGAATAATAAAGGTAAAAGGGGTGGGGGACCGGTTTTTTACCCTAATAAGGGTGATGTTCCGGTTTTGCCCTCATCCCCTTTAAAAAACCCCAATATGCCCCCCTCCCTTTTAAAAAACCCCATTATGCCCCCCTCTTTTTTAAAGGGCTGAAACAATCACCTCGGGCCTGGTTCGGAAGATTTACTTCGGCCATGAAGAAATATGGATATACTCAGAGCAATTCAGATCACACATTGTTCCTAAAGAAGAGGTATTCTAAAATCACATGTTTAATCATTTATGTTGATGATATGATTATTTCAGGTGATGATGAAGAAGAAATCAAACTCCTTCAAAGGAATTTGTTTTCCGAATTCGAAATGAAGAATCTCGGTGGATTGAAGTACTTTCTCGGAATAGAAGTAATGAGGTCCAAGGAGGGCATATTTCTGTCCCAAAGGAAATACATTCTTGACCTTCTTACTGAAACAGGGCTTCTCGGTTGTAAACCAGCAGAAACACCGATAGCTGTCAATCATGGACTAAGAGGAGACTCAAGTGATGAGCCAGCAGAAAAAGAACAATACCAGAGGATCGTTGGTAAACTAATTTACCTCTCACATACAAGGCCAGACATAGCATATGCGGTTGGGGTCATAAGTCAATTCATGCACAAAACGCTAGTGGAACATATGGATGCAGCTATAAGAATTTTGAGGTACCTAAAGTCATCTCTCGGGAAAGGAATATTCTTTCGGAAGAACAAACACTTGGATGTCTTCGGGTACACTGATGCTGACTGGGCAGGAAATATCACAGACAGACGGTCGACAGCAGGATACTTCACTTTCGTAGGAGGTAATTTGGTGACTTGGAGGAGCAAAAAACAAAAGGTGGTAGCACTCTCTAGTGCAGAAGCAGAATTCCGAGGAGTAGTAAAAGGGATTACAGAATTATTATGGATAAAAAAGCTAATGACAGAGATGGGCCTATTGGAAACTAGAGTTTTTAAACTCTATTGTGACAATAAAGCAGCTGTTAGCATTTCTCATAATCCTGTCCAGCATGATCGAACCAAGCATATAGAGATCGACCGACATTTCATCAAGGAAAAACTGGATAATGAAGATATCACCCTTCCATTTGTCAAGTCTGAAGATCAACTTGCCGATATTTTAACAAAAGCCGTCTCTGGACGAGCCTTTCATAAAGTTCTTGACAAGTTGGGCATGTGGGACCCTCCACCTACCAACTTGAGGGGGAGTGTTGAATTAGGAAAAGATTATTAATTCTTTGATTGATTAGCCATTAATTCTGTGATTGATTAGTAATTCTTTTAATTAGGGATCTTGATAGATCTTGATATTTTTTCCTTTTTTTGACATAACATTGTATTATAAAGGTGGTACATTTGTATACAAAAATATACAGAAATACAAATCAATAACATTTACTGAAAATTATGATTGTTTTGACTCTTTTCAACAGTACATGTAAGATTATTGTGGGCCACGTGTCATATAATTAACTTATTGAGATATTTTAGATATCTTTATGGTTTAAATAAATATTGTTCCGGATAATATTTGGTCTGTTTGTATCTGATAAGATATGATTTTCACATTCCATATAACATGGAAAATTAGAGCACTAACCTTGATGCACCATGTATTTATTTTTTTATGCAAGAAGTTGATTGATGGAAGGAATTTATTTTTTCCCTCCTGAACTTTCTTCCAGAACAGAGTATCGTATGTCAATAATTAGGTGATATAAATAATGTAGCTCTGTTGTCTTTTATAAGTAGAGAGAGGACCAATTCCTGATAGGATTCGAATTATAATACAATTAGGATTGTTATCTGTTCACGGTCTATCAACGTGAAAATTATATCTTATTAGATACAAACTGACCAAAACCTATCCGAAACATTATTTATTTAAACCATAAAAATATCTAATATATCTCAATAGCTTAATTATATGGCACGTGGGCTTTAATAATCTTACATTTTCCCACTTGACAAAAGTGACAGAACTAAGATTACATGGATTAAATAAGGACAATTTGCGCAACACAATTAGTGATAAGTATCTAGCTACAATTAAAAGTTTTAGCCTTAAATAGTGATTAATATTATAAGATTTGAATTTATCTAATGTTGGTATGTTAATCACCAAAGTGGTATGACCAGAAAGTTAAATAAATTTCAAATTAAATAATAAACATTTGACTATCTATAAGAATGTGATGCTTGGGATTTAACTAATCTTTAAATATATGCATAATCAAAATTCATAATTGTAGGACATTAGATATCACCCAAAGGTGGATAATTAGTTCTTATAAATTATAAATATAATGTGATAATTGATATATTATGTTAACTGTTGTACATCAAATTATTGTAAATTTTACAAGCATCATAATGATTATGATTGTATATTGTTGTATCGCCCAAATGAGAACATCAATGTACATTTATTGATTATTGATCCTGGATCTGTGTTTAAGTTAATTAAAGCATTACTGCGAATAATTATATATCCTTGTGGTATCTATTCATGTTGCTCTTCATCCGCATGTTATGTTTATTCAAATATTTAATGGGTTAAAATATTATAATTGGTATGTACAAGCATAAACTCATCTTGGCGTTTGAATCTTGATTATGCTCTCAAAGTCGGCAAATCTCCTATTACCGACAATAACAGTGATGCCAAAAATCTGCCCATGATGTAAGTGTATGATCGAATAGACTAAACCTCATGTTTTATGCGAACGAGTGCAACAGACAATATCAAGTCATTATACCTCAAACTGAAAAGTGATACAGAGTTAATTAAAATTGTGAAAGAATGTTCTGAAAGTGCTGATAAGTCTCTCACTAGGACATTAGTGTCTACTTTAACAACCATGAAATTTGATGATTCTCGCAGCATGCATAACATGTCATTGGGATGATGAACATTGCAGCAAGGCTAAGGTTATTGGGGGATGAAAGTGGATTACTATTTACTTGTGTAGTTTATTGTAAACTCGCTGCCTTTAGGAATGAACCATTCCAAATAAACTATAATGCCATGAAGATATATGTACCTTATAATACTTAATGGCTTGATCCTGTATCATAATTTTGAATGAGTCAAGGAGCTGGAAAAAAGCCGGAAGGAAATAAGGACAAGCAAGGGCTCTATAAATTGAATGAGTCATCTATCTAAAATCAGAAAAAGGAACATGAAAATCCTAAGTGTAGGCTTTGTAAGAAGCCTGGACATTTCAAAAAAAAGGATTGTCAGAAATGTAAAAAAATGTTCAAAATTGAAAGTATACTGAGTGTTCTAGTATGTTGCGAGTCAAATTTAGTTGATGTACCTTATAATACTTAATGGCTTGATCCTGTATCATAATTTTGGAACTAAACATGGTTTATACTTGTGGCATAAACGTCTGGAGTACATCTCTAGAGAAAGATTACATAAGTTGGTAAATAATGAAATCCTTCATGATTTGGATTTTACCGATCTTGTTATTTATGTGGATTGTATTAAATAAAACAACCACACAAAGAAAGGAGTCACGAAATGAGAAAAACTTTTTGAAATAATACACACCGATGTTCGTAGGCCTTCTGACATTAGTTCTTTAAAAAATAAATATACTTGTATCACATTTATTATGATATTCACGTTATGGTTATATCAATCTATTTGAAGGAATTCATTCAATAAATGCATTAGAAGTATTTATTAATGAGATTAAAAGACAATTAGATAGAAAGTGCAAATCATTAGTTCTGATAGAGGTGGTGAATATTATAAAAATTAATGTTGAATAAGGCAATGCCCAAGCCCCATTTACTAGATTCCTTGAAAAACATCGCATTTGTGCTCAATACACTATGTCAGTTACACCACAATAAAAAAGTGTAGCATAAAGGCGGAATCACACTCTTATGAATATAATTTGGAGTATGTCAAGTAATTCCTCATTACCCACCTCATTGTGGATGTATGCACTAAAACTAAAACTACCATGTATTTGTTAAACAGGGTTCCTAGAAAAGCAGTATCTGAAATGCCTTTTGAATTGTGACTAGTAGGGAACTTAGTTTAGTCACCTATATGTCTGGGGTTATCTGGTAGAGATTAGAGATTATCCAAAAAAGTTATAGATTAAATGTCCTAATCACAGAACAAGATTGTCGAAAACTAAAAATGCTAGGTTCATTGAAAATGATAAAATCTGTGGGAGTATTGAGCCACGAATAGTTGTTAATGAAGAAGTAAGGGTGGAGATCCCTCTACCTAAAACTGCATCTTAAGTTGTTGTTTCTACAGTTGTCGAATCGTCAAACAACTTACAAGAACAATATATAAATGATTAAATCCAAATAAATAATTTATTATTGATGAACCTGCAATAGATGAACCACAACGACAAATAGTAAGAAAGTCTATAAGGCCAGGGCAATTAGTAATTTGGCACTAGAATTGATGATGATCCAGTTTCTTTTTCACAAGCCATTAAAAGTAATAATTCTACTAAGTAGTTGGATGTTATGAAATAAGAATTGAAATCAATGGCTCATATGAAGTCTAGGATCGTGTATACTTTCCAGAAGAATGTAAAATAGTTGGGTGAAAATGGGTCTTCAAGACCAACCTTAACTAAAATATTGCAATATCAAAAGACATAAAGCTAGACTAGTTGACAAAGATTATACACAGAATTGACATTGACTACATAGCGACAATATCATCATGTCTCAGAGAGACTCATTTGCAATTATTATGGCTTTGGTGGCTTGTTACGTTTTAGAGTTACACCAAATGAATGTTAAGATTGCTAGTCTGAATGGGAATTTAGTTGGGAGAACTCTATACGAATTAACCTGATGGCTACTCCATTTAAGGAAATGACATATGTTGTGTAAACTCAAGAAATTAATGTACGGATTCAAGCAAGCTTCTTGCAAATAGGTATCTTAAATTCAATGACACCATTACTTCTTTTGGATTTAAGGAAAACATTGTTGACCGGTGAATATATCCGAAAGTCGTTGAGAGTAAGCTTATTATTCTAATCCTATATTGTTGATGGCATCTTACTGCAATGAATGTTCTTGGTTTACTATTTGAAACTATGAAACTTTTGAGAATTATGTTGGAAGATATGGGTGAAGTAACTTATGTGATTGTAATATAAATATTTCATGATAAGTCATAAGGAAGGTTAGGGTTCTCTTAGAAAGCATATATCAATAAAGTTGTAGAGAGATTTAGGATGAGAAAGTGCTCATCAAACATTGTTCCCATCCAAAAGAGAGATAAATTAAGTGTTATGCAATGTGGAAATAATGAATTGGAACGTGAGAAAATGACAGATATTCCTTATGCATTAATTGTTGGTAGCTTGATGTAAGTACAAACTTGTATGGGGCTAGAATGTTTGGAATGTTATCAAAGTAATACAACAATGGACCATTAGGAAGTTGTAAAGAAAGCAGTAAGGCACTTATAAGGAATGAAAGATCAGATGCTTACTTATTGAAAATCTGATCACTTAGAGATGATTGGATATTCAGGTTCAGATTATGACGGATGTGTTGATACTCGAAAATCAACATTTGGCTACTTGCTCCAATTAACTAGAGGAGCAATCTCATGAAAGAGTATGAAGCAGTCTGTAATTGTTGCATGCACTATGAAAGTTGAATTCGTGGCATGATGTAACACCAAAACTCAAGATCATCAGTTGCGGAACTTTATTTCAAGACTTGGATAATGTCGACATTATTTCTAAGCCAATGATAATTTCTTGTAATAATTTCGCATCAATATTCTTTTCTAAAAAATGACAAGTATTCCAAAGGTGTCAAATATTTGGAATTAAAGTATCTTTCCGTCAAAGAAGAAATTCAGAAACAAAAGTGTCAATTGAGCACATTAACATCAATCTTATGATTATGGATCCATTGATTAAATGATTGCCTCCAAAGACATTTATTGGACATGTCGAATGAATGAGCATTATTGAAAAGTCTTAATGAACATATGACGTGCAATTGACATTTTGAGCTCTCTTATATGTTGTTTTTGAAACTAAATGATATTCTGTTTCGTCATTAATGTATACATGGATGTTGACATAAAGTTTGATAGGATTTAGTCTCTAACTGACACATATGAGTCATATTAAGCAGAGAACTAATAGTGTTGTACATGGAAGGAACTATGTCGAGTGAATGTCATAGAACCGTCATGACTCATGCTAGTCTATACTTGATATCGATATTATGATCTGACAAATGAACTTGAAACTTATCTTTAATTGTGTTGCACAAATTATGTCCTTATTAAACCATGCAATCTCACTTATGTCACTTTAGCCAAGTGGGAGAATGTAAGATTATTGTGGCCCACATGCCATATAATTAAGTTATTGAGATATTTTAGATATCTTTATGGTTTAAATAAATAATGTTGCGGATAAGTTTTCGTCAGTTTGTATCTGATAACATATGATTTTCACGTTGATAGACCGTGAACAGATAGCAATCCTAATTACATTATAATCTGAATCATATCAGGAATTGGTCCCCTCTCCACCTATAAAAGATAGTTGTAACACCCAAAACCAAAAGCAGTTGACATTCTTGTTGGCATTTCAATTAATTTTCCAAAAAGATTATTTAAGTTTATATTAAAGATTTTCAAGTCAAATTCTTTGTCCAAGTATTGAGGCTAATGAAGTCTCCGGAAACAAAGTGGTTTTATTTAATTTTACAGGAGTAGCAATCAAGGGGATCAAGCTCACTCGTACACTCATCTGGTACATAAAAGAAGTTATCATAAATAAAAAATATTAAAAGATATTTTAATTTCGTTTAATATACGAGAAGAATTTACTCTAAGAATTACGGGTAGAATTTTAATATAATTTATATGTTTAATATACTCAAAATATTTTCACAAACTCTTACCCTAAATTTTTAATGTAATTTTCGAAGCATATGAGAAATGGGATTGCATTAGCTAGCTATCATCATATTCAATAGTTTAATTAAATTTCATTATAATGGGTTAGTATATAATACATAATAATATGCAAGATGTTGCAGTGTTATTGATCTACGTACTACATCTATTATTTACTGTATACATCGCTATTAGGAAAAAAAATATAAATTAGAGATAGACACGTGATTTCTTAAAATGAATGCCACATTCCAGTATGCTACTAAGTGGCTAAATATGCACCATTGATGCATGCAAATAAAATATATTATATGCATAACCTATTTCACTCCATGTGTTAAACTAAGATATATGCAAATAAAATATATTATATGCATTACCCAAAGAAAAGAAAAGAACTTTTTCATTGATCCGACATCGATAAGGAAATGGGTTTTATTAATTAATAAGTCAGACTAATTAATTAATTAAGTGGACATGGATATTAGGCCCATAAACCTAGGGTTATATGGTACTATATATACATATTTTCTGTAGTAGAGAATCAAGGGTTTTATCAGATAAAAATTGGAGGCACTATAGAATTTGATAAGTGATTTCCTAGCGATCACTTATCGAATAATTGTACCGAGGATAGTTCCTGTGGCGGACGATATACGCGTGGATACCTGAAGTGGTGAATCAATCGCTCAACTTTGTCCGACTAATTACGCACAAGTAAGTTGTTCCAACTTTAGCGTAATCAATGCTCAACGATTAATTCAGTTATAAATCACGATCTTAATTCTCGATTTATTATTCCGCTGCGTACATTAGATGTAGTCGAGAATTTCTAACAGTGGTATCAGAGCCCGAGGTTCGATTTATAATTGATTTAATTATCTGTGGATTAAGATTAACAAAATTGAAATTCTGGATATAATTACGGAACTGTTGAAATTAATAAAGATTCTTGAATTGATTTTTAGATAGTAAATTGATGAAACTGTTTTGGAAACACGATTCTGGTGATTGAACCATTAATAAATTGTTTGTTAATAATTCAAAGTTATTGAAACCAGTGTATGAAAACCCAATTCCAGTTTTGAAAATATTGAAGTTGTACCCCAACTGCCACCATCAAATTGTTGCCGCTGTGCGGGCGGCGGTGGCGGCGATTCGCCGTTGCTACTGCTGCGTGAGCCGGCGGCATTTTCGGCGACCACCGATCTGCTTTTGTTGGGTGATATAGGCGACAGCAGCAGTGCACGGCACTGCTGCTGCGTTGCTGCTCGGGCTTGATGGTCGAACCAGCGGTGGCGGCGCACGGCGCTGCTGCTTCGCTGTTACTCTTCTTGTTAACGATGACGGTGTTCGACGGTGGCGCCACTGCTGCGCGATTGTCGTCGACGACTTGCTGCTGCGCAACCTGCCAATGCGCGATGCCGATCGGCGGTGACTCGCTCGTGCTGATCGGTGACCGTGGTGGTGGGTCGGCGACGGCGAGTGGTGGCGACGCGTCGGCCAGTCAGAGCGGTGGTGGCTGAATTCAGTCCAAACCCTAAAGGGTTTTAGGCTGGGCTAGGGCGAAGCTGGGCTGGGCTAATTTCAGTTTTGGGCTGGTTTGAATTTGGGCCTGATTCACTGGGCCACTGTAGATTTAAGTTAGGCCGGACTATTTAAATTCTGGACTGAATTAAATACGCTGGGCTGATTTTAAATTGGGCCCGTTTTGGGCCAAATAAAAAAAAAATCCAGATTTTCAGAAAATAAAAATAAAAGTTAATTAGATTAATGTATTTACTTATTATTGTTTTGAAATAATAATAATATAATTATACATATATGTTAATTTGAAATTAACATTAAAGTATACTTATATTAATTTAGAATTAATATATATTTATCTAATTGACTAATATTAATTAGATTAATAATTTTAATAGTATTATTATTTTTGAAAGAATAATACTAGACTTATATATTTATGTTAATTTAGAATTAATATTAAATGTATATTTATATTAATTTGGAATTAATATATTTAATTTTAATCCACATTTAATTAAAGAATAAAATTTTAATTCATAATTTTATTCGTTGAGCTTTATTTGATATGATGTGATAAGCTATTATTTGATTTTATGCTTATTCAATTTAAATTATAGTAATTTAAGATCGCTTTTATGTTTGGGTAGGCGGCGCCCAATACATGTAGTCCGCGACATTATGTATGGATAGGCGGCGCCCAATATGTGTGGTCTGCATTTCTTATGCCTGGGTAGGCGGCACCCAGTAATTGCGTTTAATTTAATATTAGATATTAAATTTAACAATTAGTATCACATATAAAATCCCCACTAAAACCAAGTCTTGTTTAGAAACAAAATGCGTCGTCCATCATAATTGGTTGAAATTCCTAATCTTTTCGACCACGAGTTTTACACCAAAGTGTTTACTCTAAATCGACAAGACTTGGGCTCTTTCATAGATGCATGGTTGGCATCGTGTGATGGAATTGACTTGCTTAAATTGTTGAGGACGCAATATTAATTGGATTAATAAACCAAGAATTGCAAATTGTTGTTGCAATTGACTTAGAGGCCTACCTAGTGATATTATTGTAGTCATCAGCCAAAGCAGAGGCTGCAGTAATATAAACTTGGATCTTGGACCACTAAGATTTATAATTGTTATAAATCCGTATTTTGTGTTTGGGGGCGCAAAATATGTTAAAATTAGTGGGAGCTAATCATTACAATAAACTCTTGTTTTGATTAGTGATACGAATGTGATCTTTGTTTACTTTATTCTGATTTATTTTCCCATTTTATTATTTTCTCGTCAGATAAAATGTCGTTTTTGGCTTATAAATGTTTGATGGAAACAAACAAGTTGACTGGGTCAAACTTTACGGATTGGCTCCATTGTTTGCAATTGGTGCTAAGGCAAGATGAGATTGAGTATGTCTTGGACAAACCAATCAGTGTCATCCCTGACAAGAATTCTCCTGAGTACGCTACGTTTGACGAAGAAGCTCATAAGAAACATATTGAGGATGCCACATCGGCTCAATGCTTAATGTTGTCCTCTATGAGTATTGAACTGCATAGGCAACATTGGAGCATGTTCCCTTATGAGATGCTGAAATACTTGGAGAGTCTGTACGCTTCAGAAGCTCAGACCATGGAGTATGAGATACTCAGAAATCTCCTCAAGTGTAAGCTTCATGATGGGGGCCAGGTTTCTGAACATATACTGAAGATGATTGGATTGATTGAGTGGTTGGAATCGATTGGAACGAAGTTGCCCTCAAGTGTCTCAATAAATCTGATTTTGCAGTCTCTTCCAAGTTCATTTGAAAACTTCATAGTGAATTTCAACATGAGCAACACGAAGGCAACACTGCCAGAGCTTCACAACATGCTCAAGACCTACGAATCATCTACTTCTAAAGGCAACTCTGTGCTCGTGGTGAGCTCTTCTGCGAGATCTTTCAAACAGAAGAATAAGCAGAAGAAGGGGAAGAAAGCATCTAAGGATGCAGCCTTGATGCCTAAGAGTGGAGGGGTTCAAAAGAAGCCGAGAATACCAAAGGATGAATGCTTGTTCTGCAATGAGAAGGGGCACTGGAAGAGAGACTGCCCGAAGTTCAAAGCACATGGTGCATTGGATGAGAGCTTAGGTAGTTTGTTTTGTACATTAAAATTAGACTAGATTAGATCTTCCTTCGTGATATAAATTAGATTTATATAATTGATATTTTGTTCTTTAGATTTCAAAAAATATTATTTCCATTCGAATATTAGACATTTATGACTTTTTCTTTCTGTTTTGCAAACATTAAATGCTTGTTTCGCTTAATGGATTATTTTAAGGAAGTGTCTTTCTTCCGAATGGATTATATATGCTTGAATGTGAACAAAATATTCTCAATGTACAAGAACAAACGACCCAAGCTAAGTAATACGGATAATAAAACCTACCTGTGGCACCGTAGACTTGGTTATATCAATGAGAAAAGAATAGCAAGATTGAGAAAGTTAGACTATCTCACATCATTTGATTTCGAATCATATGGTGCTTGCGAATCTTGTCTCAAAGGAAAGATGACAAGTTAACCACTTTCTGGGAAAAGAGTTACGTGCCAAGGTTGTGCTCGAGTTGGTCCGCACAGCAGTGTGCGGACCGTTCCAACTTAAGTAATAGGCAAATATTCGTACTTCATAACTTTCACTGATGATTTTTCAAGGTATGGATATGTGTATCTCATGAAACACAAATCTGAGGCCTTCGAGAAATTTAAGGAGTTTAAGTTAGAAGTTGAGAAACAACTTGGAAAAGTATTAAGACTCTCCGATCAGATCGAGGAGGGAAATACTTCAGCCGAGATTTTCTTGATTACTTGAAATCACATGAAATCCGGTCAGACTGGACACCTCTGGGTACACCACAGATGAATGGAGTATCCGAAAGGAGAAATCGAACTTCATTAGATATGGTTCGATCCATGATGAGTTTCACAAGTCTCCCCTTATTCCTTTGGGGTTATGCCTTACTAACCGCTGGTTATGTTCTGAATAGAGTTCCTCTTAAATCGGTCACGCAAACACCATATAAGTTATGGTGTGGCAAGAAGTCGAGTCTTAATCATATGCGGACCTGGGGTTGTCCTGCATTTGTTAAGAAGATGACAACTGATTAATTGGAGACCAAAAGTGAGAAATGCTATTTTATGGATATCCTCATGAAACTAAGGATATGAATTCTACTGCCCTGGAGATCACCAGGTGATAGTTTCCAAGAATGTGGCGTTTCTTGAAGATATTTATTATCTCCGGGGAACAAGGTCACAACAAGGTAGATCTTGAAAAGATTCAAGAACCACAAAATAACATAGAGGATGAGGTCTTGTCCAATGGAGTGGACAAGAACTCAGTGGGAGTTTTCGATGATCTATTGGGAGGGGAAATGACTCTTAGAGGGTCACCTCAAGACAATGAGATGCATCAAAACAAGATATTGTATCAAACCCGCAAGATAACATAGAGGATGAAGTCTTGTCCAATGGAGTGGACAAGAACTCAGTGGGAGTTTTGATGATCTATTGGGAGGGGAAACAACTCTTAGAGGGTCACTTCAAGACAATAAGATGCATCAAAGACAAGATATTGTATCAGTCCCACCTCAAGAGAATCATAGTGAAATTCTTGAGAATATTCTAAAATGTTGAAAACCAACTCACGATCAGAATAAACCGAATGAACCAACGCAAAACCAACTCAATAGGCCTCAAAGGAATCGTCGTGCACCTGAAAGACTAAATCTATTGGTTGAGAACCAAGATGATGAAGTTGATTCAGAAGACGACGAATCTAAGACCTATATCGAAGCGGTGTCGGGCACCGTTTCGAAGATGTGGCTGGTTGCTTTAACATCTAAAATAGACTCGATGTACCTCAACTAGTCCGGGAACTAGTTGATTTGCCAGTTGGGGCTCGTCCCATAGACTACAAATGGATCTTCAAGAAGAAGAGAGATGCAGGTGGCAAGGTATGAACCTACAAGGCTAGGTTGGTGGCAAAGGGTTATAGTCAGCGCAAGAGCATTGACTATGATGAAACCTTTTCGCCAGTCACTTTAGGTTATTACTTGCAATAGCTGCATACTATGACTTTGACATTTGGCAAATGGATGTTAAAACCGCGTTTCTCAATGGAGAATCGAAGGCATTGTGTATATGTCATAGCCTGAAAGTTTTGTATCCAAAGAAAAACCGAATGGAGTATGCAAGTTAAAGAAGTTCATTTGTGGACTCAAGCAAGCATCTAGGTGTTGGAATATTTGTTTTGACAAAGCTATCAAATTGTTTGATTTTGTCAGAAGCAAAAAGGATCTATGCGTTTATAGTAAACGTAAGAATGAAATGTTGTCTTCCTTATCATGTATGTCGACGATATACTGATAATGGGAGCAATCATTCCATGTTGCAATCCGTGAAAGAGCAGATTTCAGCAAAATCTCGGTAAGGAATACTGGAGAACTGTCAAGGCTATTCTTAAGTACCTTAGAAGGACTAAAGAATATTTCTTAAAGTCTATGGTAGGCAGCTAGAGTCATCAGTTACTGGGTATACTGATGTTGTCTTCCAACGGACCATGATGACTTCAAGTCTTTGTCTGGATATGTTTTCGTTCTAAATAGTGGTGCAGTGAATCGAAATAGTTCCAAACAGAGTAGAACTGTCGATTCCAGCACTAAAGCCGAGTATATTGCTAAATCTAAAGCTGCCAAAAAAGGGGTTGTTGCTTTGTTAAAGTTCGTAAAAGAACTAGGTGTCGTTCCAAGTGCCAGCAGTGCAATACCGTTGTATTGTGACAACTGTAAGTGCGGTTGCTCTAGCAAAAGGAACCGAGAGCCACGAACAGAAATAAGTATATTCCCTGTAGATATAATCTGATTGGAGAATAATCGATAGGGAGATGTGAAGTTAGATAGAGTATCCACTGATGATAACTTCGTTAATCCTTCAACCAAACAGTTGTGTATAGCTAGACACAACAAGCACTTTGAGAGCTTGGGTGTTAGACACGTTGGCAATTGGTCTTGATTCAGTGGGAGTTTATAGTTTGTATGTCTTAGAAACCTTTTCGTTTGAGATATTCATTCTTGATCGCATTCTATGACATTTTGATTGTCTTTTGAGTTTATGCATTTATTAGAATAATTATTTTGATGGTTTGTTATTATTCTTATAACTGTTCCCTTGAATCATGATTGTTACTTATGGTGTGAGACATAAATAATATAGTATGATTCTTAAATTGCCATAACCAATGGTCATCAAGAATGGGATATTGATGACACGCGATAGGTTAGCATGTGGTCTGCATCACATTCTCAGAGAATGTAGTAGGTCTCACGACTACGAGATATTAGATATCCGTGATGGACACATGGGTACTTTGGAGAGTATCAGTATACCCTACTATTAAACCGTTTGTTTAGTGTCTACGGTTTATTAGTGTGTGGAGTATGTAATGATCCTTTGACCTGAGGTCAATACTCATTTTGTTTGTTAAGTGATGAACTTTGACCAAGTACAACGCTTGCCTCCCAAAGGAGGATAAGACACGTCTACTGTTGGGTTCATCATGAGGCAAATGGAAATGGTAGTTGAGCCAAGAATGGGATTCATTCCTCGATTGAAACTCGAGAGAACACTCATATTTCTCTATATTATTTGACAATAAAGTCATTGGCCAATGCAAAAGATATATTCAATTAAAGTAATTGAATATGATCGAATGTGTCATATAATAAAGATGAAAAAAATGATTGAGCTATTTGGATAGACACATGGCAGATCCCAGGCTCAATCAGGTGGTTCGTGAATGAAGGGATATTACATAAACTTCATATAAAGGTTTGTTTACTAGATTCATGTAAACGTCCTTCATATATCGAGTTCGCTGCGCAACGCAGTCTAGGAGTTTTGTGCAGACTTTAATTAGATTATCGTCGATAATGGGGGCCTGAAGGGTCACACTTTATGTGTATTGTTGTTCCGCTCAAGGGTACAAGGTTAGTGCTTCGAATTATATCTAATGCTAGTCCAAGTGGGAGATTGAAAGATATGGACTAGATTAGGATATGTGAGTTTTATTAATTAATAAGTCAGACTAATTAATTAATTAAGTGGACATGGATATTAGGCCCATAAACCTAGGGTTATATGGTACTATATATACATATTCTCTATAGTAGAGAATCAAGGGTTTTATCAGATAAAAATTGGAGGCACTATAGAATTTGATAAGTGATTTCCTAGCGATCACTTATCGAATATTGTACCGAGGATAGTTCCTGTGGCGGACGATATACGCGTGGATACCTGAAGTGGTGAATCAATCGCTCAACTTTGTCCGACTAATTACGCACAAGTAAGTTGTTCCAACTTTAGCGTAATCAATGCTCAACGATTAATTCAGTTATAAATCACGATCTTAATTCTCGATTTATTATTCCGTTGCGTACATTAGATGTAGTCGACAATTTCTAACATAACTAACTTCAATTATATAAATAGGTCCATTACATGTTCTAGGAAAATAAAAGGTATAGCATAAGCATATTTCATATAAAATATGTATGTGTTTATAAAGGGATTTCTTTAATTAGAAGACTTTTAGAAATTTACTTTTAAAACGATGTTCGGAGACTAGGTGTCTCCAACGATGTTTGGAGGTTCGGTGTTTTAGGAGTCGTTGTTTTGGTGTATCTATTTAAAGGTATGTCTTCTTTAGTAATTTCTTTTTCTTATTGTTGTAATTTATATAGATTTAATAATTTAATTATTTCACTACTTTATGTTAAATAGGTGATAGATACGATGCATATTAGTTAGTCCACATGACTTAGGGTACTTATATGGTTGATTGTCAATCTATCGATTTGCTACATGATGCAAAACCGGTACACTTATGTTTATTAAATGTGTTTTATACTGTTAGATATTTTTATTATTGATTACTTATGAGCTTCATATAATTTTAAATATTATATAAATAAGAGATTATATTATCTAAATGTGTGAATTTTACTAGACTGCACTAGCCGTCAAAGTTCATGTTCTACATGCGACTTTGGAAAATTATATAAAAATATTTACTTAGTATTTTAAAAAAGTGTTATACTATGTGAATTTAAATATATTAATAAGTTAGTTAAGTTACACACATGTTACTATACATACTATGTTGTTATATTAATATATTATAAATATAATTAAATGTATAGGTATAAATATACATGTATTAGTTAAACACACAAGTTAAGATTATGATAGATATAATAAGTTATGACAAAGAGAAGAATTATAAAGAAAATTATAATACTAAAGGACTCAAATCGGCAAGTGCAGTACGAGTTGAATCAGACAACCTTGGAGCTTCTTAAAAGCAATTCAGTCAAAGAACTTCTACACCAGTCTAAGAAAGTCTACATGAAAAGTGGGTAACTATGTAGCATTTATACTATTGAATTTGTTTTGTGTGATTTATATGTTCTCCTCTGGGCTTATGATTACTCTCAAGTTGTAAGATGGGGTTTTGAGTCGTAAGATTGGCTCATAAGTCGAATGCGTTCGAGTCGTAAGATTAGCTCTTAAGTGATCTTAACAATATATATGACTTCGAGTCGTAAGATTGGCTCCTAAGTTAAAGGTTTTTGTGTCGTAAGACTGGCACCTAAGTCAATGACGTATTTATTATGGTGCATATTCATTTAGTCCAACTGCTTACAGAGTTTTCTCACTGGGTTCGCATAACTCATGACGCTATGCTTAAAACATTTTCAGGTCCAATGATGACAAGAGATTTAGCTAGCGCGGGCAAGTTCTCAATAAGAAGGATAAAGAATAAAGTAAATGCACTTGAAGTTAAGTATCAAAGTAGACGTCTTACTTTTACATTGAATAATTTTACAGGTGATGTAAAGTAGTTTTAAAGTTTAAATATTAAAGTAGAATAAGGGTTCAAATTATATATGTTATGCTAAAATTATAAGTGGTTTGTCTTTTAAATATTTTTAAATTAGACGTTTCTACTATTTATAATATTCTAAAATTATATTACATATTTTAACTCAAAGATGTGGGTTTATACAAGTTAGCTTTTTATGCAAATAATATAACTTGTATTTTTATTAAAAGGTCTTCCACAGATAAATATTTTAAAAATAGAAGTATGTTTAACTGGCAACCATTCACCTGCTTGTGGGGCTGGGGTGTTACAATATCAGAGTTACATTATCTCTATGACCTAATTAATGACATACGATACTCTGTTCTGAAAGAAAGGTCAAGAGGGAGAAATAAATTTCTTCCATCAAGAAATCAATGCATGGTGCATCAAGGGTAGTGCTCTAATCTTCTATGTCATATGGAATGTGAAAATCATGAAGTTCTAAGATTCATATTTAACCTTATAATCTCGATTATGTATACGTGATTAAACTGACAGTACACGGTGGAATGATCTATCATCGAGCTAAATGGGCAGAGGTCATCATAAGCCAGGTGGCGACGGGGAAGATTTGCGTCAAACTTTGTTTGGCAAAGTAATGTAAAATCAAGTGGGATAGTAAAATCAAGTAGGATAGGAACTAGTGTTGTTATAATTAGACCGAACGACGAACTGGCTCAACCATCCTTACACAGTTCAACCAGTTTAACCGGTTCAACTGAGGATCTGACCGGTGTAACAAAAATAACTAATATTTTTATATATTATATTTATATGATATAATATATTTTATATTTATTAGGAAAAGAACTATGCAAGAAAATAAAAATAAGCTCCACCTGTCATTCATTTAAACTTCACCAGAATCACCACCATTCAATTAACCCCATGCTCTGACCCGCCAAGTTTCACCTTTCCAATGTAAAAAGTAATACTTTAATTTCCAATTTAAAAACGCCACGCCTCCCAAAATTAATTTAACTCCCACCAAATCTACCCAATCTTCCTTCCAATATGGCCAAGATCGAGATTAAGAAAAAATATTGACAGAATAAGTGATGTCGTGCAAGGACATACGTTAAGTTGCAGAGGACTTTTATCCCCCTTCACCTTTCTTTTTTTGTTTTTCTTTTTTCTTTATTGGTTTTCAAAACTGGGTTTTCCGGTTATTTACTAGGCGGTTATGACTAGTTACACCGTTTCTAACTGCTTCTTGGCGGTTTGTTCCGGATAAACCTTAATCCCAATTTATATAGCTAATAGGACCAGGTTAGCCACCGGTTCCCGGTTGAACTGGTTAAACGGACGTGTCTGATCGATAACATTGATAAGAACAATGTTCAAGTGTCACATAATCAATATATCTTGAAATAGTTTCCTCGTACACCAATTACAAAACCATAAAAAAAAATAAAAAATCATGAATTAGATTGCAAATTTTAAAAAGAATGGTTACATTGAACAAAAATAGTAAAAGTAATGTATTATTTGATAACATCTAGCCAACGTTGTCTTTCATGTTCCATACGCGATTTTATTTGTATGTATCTTACACATGACCATATAGAAGTCGAGGCCAGTCTCTTTCTCATGATAGTTGTTTACGAAAGACCAATATTCAACCACATCTAGATTTATGTTGTAGTTTTAAGAGTAAAAATTAAATTGGAGGAGAATGAAGATATTTATTTGTGATGATGATGATGATGATGATGATGATGATGATTGCAACAAAACAAAAAACTCAAAATTTATACCTGTATGTTCTTTTATTAAACATGTGTGTTACAATTATTGAAATCTAATAATCTTCTAGTCATTTTTAACATGTTATATGCTCTCAATTCATTAACACATACACTTTCATTTTTTTGTCATTTCCTCGTTCATCATTTACTTATTTATATATTTATGTATTTATACATAATTAAAAAATATACTTATGAGATGCACTAGTACATTTATAATATATCTCATAATCGTGCATCACATGGATGCATTATTAGTTCATATAAACTTAAATAATCAACTAACGGAAGTTGGGATCATTCCAACCAACCCCCACCTAACCCACCTGATCGGGAATTGTATTGAAAAAAAAAAAAAAAAAAAAAAAAAAAAAAAGAAACACTAACAAAAAGTTGTAGAATATATCATTAAATAACGGTTAGGCTTTTATTATTACAAAAAATAGTACTGCTCTCGTGCGATGTATGGACATGTAAAATTTTATATATTATTATTACGTACAAAATGTATAAATTTTCTATATTTGTTATTCAAAGTTTTTATTGTTAAAATTAAATATAATTTTGTATACATGATTTTTTTGTTTGGTTTTCTTTTGTAATAAATATGAGTAAGCTTTAGCTCGAGGTCAGATCACCACCATATGGCTGACCAGGTTGGTCTAAAATTTGATTGGAACAAAACTTAGCGAGCCCACCCAGCACCCTAGTAAATAAAAGATTTCTTTTTTAGTACGGTTTGTCATTGGTGTTTATCAAAGACTCATAAAGGTATGAGATGATATAAATGACATATAAAATTAGTTTTCAAGAAAAAAATAATATGATGTATGGATTAACAAACAAAACAAAAAAAAAGAATAATTAAAAGAGAAAAATAGAGAATTTCCAATCCCCTAAAGAAAAAGAAATTTTCATTTTTTAAAATCAAATTTACAATGACAACATTTCCAATAATCTTTATTTGATCTAAAATGAATATTAAATACATGTTGATTTTTGCGGTTTGAAAGTTGTCTATAAATCCTTTATTCTTACCTCTATTTTTTTTTATCAAGTAATAAGATTCTTATATCATAACAAATGTCCATAAGAACTAGATTCTCGATCCAATCAGGTAAATCATGCCCCATCCAAACATACGGATTGGCAGATGAAAACGAAAAATGCGCGAAATGATGCGCCACAGAATTACATGACCGTGTCATATGCTCAAGACTAATAAATTATCTAAACTAAGCAACGGGTTAATCTCCTCAATTGTAAGACCATTATAATCCATCAAAACTCCATGTTCCATGACTGCAAGCACAACAAGCAAAGAGTCATAATACACATGAATCCCTAATTCATCATCATATCCCGCACCAATATCTAAAGGAAGTTCCTCACTTGTCGGGTAAGACCGCCGAGGCTGCACAACCTGCACAATCGACAAGTGTACTCGCCTTGCCTCTACAACGACACCATACTTATACGCAAATGCCTCAATCCAAGACCAAGATGGTGTAACCCATCTCCCACCATCCCTATGTCGCCACTTGCAAATTACACCCCAAACCTTCCATTTCACCACAACAAACAACTTAAGCAACTCATTCTCAAACAACACAAGAATCCCCTCTCCACACTCCATAAAAGAACACACACTCATAGTTTTCAAAGACACCCAACAACAAATGTCCTTCCAAAAAGACCACACAAAAGGATAAAAAATAAATTATGCATAGTAGATCCTTCATAGGCCAAACACATACCACACATAAGGGAAATTGGAACATGATGACGTATTAAATTGACAAACATGGCTATAAAATCAAGAGAAGTTTTCCTTAGAAATAAACGTACCTTCAGAGGCAGATATAACGCCCATAAGAATTTCCACCATCCTCTATTCGAGGATACTATAGAGTTAGGTGGTGCAAAGCCACCATTCACCAACCCATCCATTAGTTCATACCGCCAATACGTCCTATTAGACACTGCCGAGTGACACAACAGGGTATCTAGAATTTCATCAACCTCAAATGGAAGAAACGCCAGTCAGAGTCGTTGCCCATCCTACTATCGCCCTGGAGAAATAAAGTGAGCCACTATAGCGCTAGATACCGCAACTCTTGAGGTTATACGGCCAGAAGCTATTCCCGGAATCTATGAGTCCTTGAATGGCATCACAAGCAAATTGTTCCCAACTCACCACATCAATCCCCCAACAAAAGGTCTTTACTCCACATCAGAGACCGCCAAATGTACGAGATATTCGTACCCACATCGGCATCCATAACATCATAAACACCGAAAGTATCTTCCCTTGAATAATGGTGACACCAGTGAGTCTAGGTTCTAAAGTATCATCCATAATTACTTTACTAGCAGAACCTTATTGAAATTGGCAAAGTCCTGAAAACCATGACCTCCCTCTTTGTTACTCTTACATAGACTGTCCAAAGTTGCCCAATGAAGCCCTGACTTATCCGAAGAAGAGCCTCGCCAGAAATTAGCACAAAGATTTTCAACTGTCGATTGAAAGAGACGGGCACCCGAAAGTAAGACATCACATGGCTTGCAAAACTGAATTAATCATAACCTTTTTTCCACCCCTAAAAAACAGTTTAGAATCCTAAGATCTGATCCTGCCCAAAATTCGCTCTCTCGAAAATCGAAATTGTAATTGCTTATTCCTCATTGAGAAAGTTAGGAGACCAAAATATAGCTCGTGTCCTTGAAACATGATACACATTAATTATGCATGTATTTAGGTCGATTTAGGGTATTATTTGATAGCATTTACATGCATATTTAGTCGAGAGTTGCGTAATTGTGTTATATTTGGATCATTTAACGTGTTTGATTTGTTTTAAGCTTATTTTTGGTATTTCAGGGTCAAAAGTAATATTTTACAACTATCGGATGAAAGAATAATCAAAGGAAAGGAAAAACTGGTCTAAACCAGACTGAACCGGTCCGAACCGGTCTATTTACGATCTGGAATTGAAGTGACACAGTGAGAGCATCGTGATCACGACACACATGCATCGCGGCTGCAACAAAATGCTCCATTTTAAAGCAGTTTTGAGCACAAAGCATCGCGACCGCGAGAGTTATCTGGCGCGGTGGCAACAAAAAGCTGATTTTGAAGAGGTTTCTTATTCCAAGTGGGAATCGAAGCCTAGAAACCCCAAGACTCATCCCGAAGCCTATAAAAAGACATAGAGACTCGATTTTTAGAGGACACCATCAGAGAGGATCATCATCATCATCATCATCATCATCATCATCATCATCATCACAACATCAGAGTTTCTCATACATTTACATTAGAGTAGAAGACGTGAGAGCGAGCAAGACGAAGATCGAAGGAGCCGACTTTTGGGGTATAAGTATTCTTTGTTTACTTTCAATTTCCTGACAATGTGTTCGGTGAATTATTATTTTGATTTGGTAGTAGGCATGAGTAGCTAAACTACTCGTGTCCTAGGATTAGAAAGTAGCGTTTTACAAAAAAATTGATATAATTGTTTAATTTATAAACTCCAATTGTTATTATCTATCTATATGTTTGATTTTATCCTTAAATTTATTATGGCCGATTAGGTTTAGTTTACTTGTTTCACAGTTCCGCTTCGAGAGAAGGGAATTGTTAATAGACGATAACACATAGCGTGGTTGTCTATGATCGTGTAGGCAAGGGTTAAGGGGTTGTTAGGAGTTGTTATGATCAATTGACTCGAGAGAGTAATTATCTTAAACAATCTATGACTTAGTCGCTTCGAGAGAAGGGTTAGGTTAATTAAGTGTCGCCTAATAGATAGTAAAAAAACTAGTTTAAAAGTTTATAAGTTAGAGATTAATTATCATTAACGTAATTCCTGAAATCGAATCCTAGGATCATTCTCTTTGATTGGACTTAGCTTTTATTAATTAATTTAGTTTATTATTTTATATACAGTTGAGTTTAATAGTTAATCAATCTTTTCACAAAGTCCAGTGTCTAGTTAGGATAGTCCTAGATAATTAGGGTATCAAGCTACGTTAACCTATTCTTTGTGGGTCGACCTTGACTTCTCCTATATAAATCTAGACTCATACGCTTGCGGTATTTTCAGGTTAGAATTAGAGCCTGTCAAAACACAGATGTATGCAAAATAACCTTCAGCATATCAATCGAAGCTGAAGACACTGATGGGCTAAAAGTGAGAGCCTACTTATCATAATTAATCCATTAACCCAAAGCTACCTCATACATCCGAAGACACTTCTTAACTCGATTAGCATCATTGGAAGAGGCTCGAAAGAAAAATAAGATATCATCAACAAAGAATAAGAGAAATTATCGGACAATTAGTAGCAATTTTGACAACCCAAAACTCCCCACGGTCGTGAGATGCGCATAACATAGCCGAGAGGCCTTGTGAACATATCGCAAATAATAAAGGAGACAATGGATCCCCCTATCTGAGGCCCCTAGTCATTCCCAATAATTCGGCCATTAAGATTGAGAATACGATACCGAAAAAAAGCATCGTAAAATCAACTCCACCAAATGCCCAGACAAACCCAGTCGAAGCATCAAAGCAAAAAGGAAAGGTCACTCTACCCTGTCGTACACCTTACTCGTATTTAGCTTCACGGTACATTACCATGTTGTGGTTTGTTTATTACAATGCAACCAGTGCATGCACTCAAAGCTAATTAGCAAATTATCCATGATCAACCTCCCCAGTATAAATGCACTATGCTGCTGATCCACCACCTGATCCAAAATAGGTCCAATTCTATTGGATAACACTCCAGACATAATTTTCGTGCTACAAAGACTAATTTGCCCATAGTCTTTCAATAATTTAGGTTGAGCAACTTTTGGTATAAGAATGACCAGCGTACTATCCCACATTGCCATATCTGCCCCCTCATTCAATATAGCCAACACTGCCACTGTGACAGAAGGATCGGCAAATGACCAAGTCTTCTGAAAAAAACAGTCTGTGAAACCATCTGGCACGGGTGCTCTCGAAGGATGAATCTCAAATAAAGCCTTTCTAACCTCCTTTGCAGTAAAGTGGACGAAAGTCACACATATCCTCCGAAACACATGGCTCAATGTTCTCCAATACTGCTGCAATATCCATCTCAGTGGGAGCAGAAGTGGAAAACAACTCACTATAGAAATGAATTGTAATCTCGGTCACTGATTGAACAGACTCACATAAATCCCCATGCATATTTATTGAGCCTGGTATACAATTTTTGGCTCTTCTCTCCGAAGCACACGCATGAAAGTATTGTGTGTTTTTATCCCCCTTTTTGCAACAAATTCACCTACGATCTCTATTGCTAATGTGCTTCCTTCTTTGCCTTCAAATTCTCTAAATCCCTTTGTTGCGACAGACGCGAGAAAGAACACATAAAATGATAAAGTAGACAACACACAAATTACGTGGTTCACTAACAATGTGTAGCTACATCTGCGGGTAGAAGAGAGAAATGCTTTATTCAGATGTTCTTCAGATGTTACAGATGATCAGAGACTAATGAAAAATTGATCCAAATTAGCACTAACACTAATTAGAGCTATTAGATGTCTTCTCTAATTAGTTGGGCCTCAAAAGGGCCGAAAACTTAACTACCACGCTACTTTTCACGACCGCGAAGAATATTATCACGGTCGTGTCCCATCTATCTAGTTTTCAGCTTAACAAATCCAGGTTAAATTGTCACGACCGCGAAGACTACTTTCATGTTCGCGATCAGCTTCCTAATGCGGCCGCGTTGAAAACCATCGCAACCGCTTTTAAACAGATCAGAGCCCAGACTCCATAGCTCTAACCAGACATATTTTGTATTGGTCGCAACACTCCTGTCGCGGCCACGTCAACTTGACGAGATTAGCACTTCAGCACGAAACAGATTCAATGCATAGATCAACAAATCTCCACCTTGACTTGAATCTTCTCACAGAATAAACAGATGCACTCCAAAGAATGCCAAGATGTACCCAGACCCCAACCATGGGACAACTAACATCTCGTGATATTCAAAAAGTCCAAACAATGTTGGAACTTGTACGCGGAACAGACTTTGTGAACATGTCGGCGGGATTATCAGCAGTCCCAACTTTCTTCACCTTTATTCTCTTCTCACTTTGTAGGAAATGATACATGACGTCAATATGTTTTGTCCTCTCATGATGCACTTGATTCTTGACCAAAAATATCGCACTGAGACTATCGCAAAATATTGAAGCATAGTCATGATGCAGACCGGGATCGCTAACCAATCCTCTCAACCAATTCCCTCCTTAGTAGCTTCCGTCAATGTCATATAGTCTGCTTCAGTTGTAGACAGAGTAACCGTAAGCTACAAAGCAGCCTTCCCACTCACCACGGATCCACTAAGAGTAAACACATAACTAGTCATCGACCTCATACTATCCATATCTCCAGCATAGTCAATCACAATACCCAACTACCAAACAACTCGTATCACCCCCATAAATCAGACCAACATCAGATGTACCCCTAAGGTACCGACAAATTCTCTTCACTGCCTGTCAATACTCCTTCCCAGGTTGAGCCATAAATTTGCTAACCGCACTAACAGCTTGTGCAAGATCAAATCTAGTGCAGACCATCGCATACATCAAACTCGCTACTGCACTAGTGTAGAGAACTCTAGACATGTACTCTATCTCCTCAGTCGACTTAGGTGCAAACACAACAGACAAATGAATATTAGCAGCATTAGGAGTGTCAATGGGTTTAGCAGTAGACATACCAAACCTTGACAATATCTTCTAAATGTATTCCTTTTGAGAAAGGAAAAGCATCTTCCGACCTCTATCTCTATAAATCTCATTGCCAAGATCTTCTGAGCAGCACCCAAATCCTTCATCTCAAACTCAGCACCTAGAAGACCCTTCAACTTCTAAATATCCGACTTGACTTTAGCAGCTATCAGCATATCATCTACACACAGGACCAAGTAGATGTAAGAACCATCCTCCAGCTTGTTGTGATACACACAACTATCATATGGATTCCTGTTGTAGCCAAGTTGTGTCATGTTGCTTTCAAAACTTTTGTACCACTGCCTCTGAGACTGTTTTAGCCCATAATTGGACTTCTTCAACTTACGTACATAATCTTCTTTCCTCGAAACTTGGAAACCATCTGGCTGAGTCATGTGTATCTCCTTATCCAACTTTCCCATCCAACTTTCCATGTAGGAAAGTTGTCTTCACATCGAGATGTTCAAGTTCAAGATCCTAATGGGCAACCATTTGCAATAGCACCCAAAAGAAAGTATGTCTTACCACAGGTGAGAATATCTCATCATAGTTTATTTTTTCTCTCTGCATGAACCCTCTAGCAACGACTCTAGCCTTATACCTTACGCCCTCAACCGATGACATCCCTTCTTTCTTCTTGAAAACCCATTTGCAAATCACAACCTTATTCTCCGGAGGCCTTCTGACTAAATCCCAAGTCATATTCTTGTGAAGTGACTCCATCTCATCTCCCATGGAAGCAATCCATTGAGTGGATTCAGTACATGTAATAGCTTCTCTATAGGTGGACGACTCATATGAGTCCACCTCTTCAGCAACCTGCAATGCGTACCCCACCATATCCTCAAACCTATACCTCTTACGAGCTTCAACTTCAATTCTTCTTGCTCGATCAAGAGCTATACTATACGATCTCTCTTCAGTCGATTTAGATTCTAATGGTATAGCATCCTTCAGCTCGGTGTCAGCCTGTGAGTGTTCTTCCTCAACATCCTTTTTGTGATTCACTCTGCTCTACCTGTTTGTCAACATTGTCTTTACCTGACACAACAATAGACTTCATTGTGGCGTTAAGCATAGAAGTCTCATAAAAAAACTACATTCCTGTTGAGAATCACCCTATTTTCAGATGGATACTAAACTCTATAACCCTTCACACCATCTCAATAGCCCACAAACACTCCCTTCTTTGCTCTTGGCTCTAAATTTCCCTCACTAACATGATAGTAAACCGTACACCCAAAAGCTCTCAAATTTGAGTAGTCAGCAGACTTACCAGATGTAACGCCCCGTAAATTATTTAATTATTATTATATTTCAATATCATTTTTGTCCAATGATAATTAATTATTTGTCGTAAACTATGGAAATTGTTTTAAGTTATGGCTAAAAGTATATTCCATATTATTAGACTTTTAAATGTTTAATTTAGATACTAACCAATGCATTAGTCAAGCCCAAGTTAGCCCATGATTTTCACTTAGGGAACAAGAAAATACTTTCTTAGTCTAATTAGGAGTTATAAACCCTAGAAATATAATCTATAAATAAGGGATTCATTTCATAAATTAAAATCACAATCCAAGTCATATATTTTTATTAAAAATTTCGTGCATAAGCCCTAGATGTCCTTCCGAGAGCCGCTAACCTCGTTTTCCTCTTTCACTCTATTTTCAGGTATTTTCTTTATAAAATTCGAAATTCATACTAATACATATTATTTTTTGATGAATTTTAAATATGTCATTCCATGACATATTTCCAAATTAAATTAAAAATTTTAACCCCATATGAGTTGTATTTTATTTTATATTAATTTTCTATCTTCGTTGGTCTAGATTTTAAATATTCAGTTTTTCTATCTAGAAAATTCGTAATATATAGTTAAAAGTTTTAAGATCTCATGATTTTTGAATATGATGTTCCCCAGTATGGTATTTATATAATGTAAAAGTTTCAAATCCATCCAACTTATATTTTATTTTATATAAGTTTTCTATTACGTCTGCACATGATCTGACATACTCAGTTTTCTGATTTAACAAATTCAAAAACTATATTTATACTTCTTAAAAAATTCCAATTTTTGGATATGTATTATATATACGTATCTTATATCATTTTGTAAAACTTCAAGGTGATCCATCCAATATTTTTTGATTTATTAAAGTTTTTTTACTGCTGTGTAGAATTTACAGTTTCACAATGTTCCGTTTTAAAAATTCAAAGCTCATAGTTCACCTAATTTAAAATTATGTAACTTTAGTATGATACTTCCACTTAAGTTGTTTTCCTACTGTAAAATTTTCAAAGTTTTATCTCTTACCGTTTATGAAAAATAAATTATTTATTCGCTGCTATGCAGCAAGTTTTCTACCTCTTCGAAATTTTTTTCTTAAAACATCAACCAAACCCTAAATTCCAGACTTCCAAATTCCATATATTAATTGAAGATCAAGATAGGATAATACATGCCTAGGTAGGAAGGAGAACAAGACTAGAGAATGCTACAAACGTAGGATAGTTGCACCTACATTCCGAGTTGCATCTCAAATCGGTTGGGGGTTTACTGTTTATTATGATTATATGCTTAATTAATTGTATGATTATAACTGTTATATTTCAAGTTACAAGTTTATATTCAATTTATTGGATATAAAAATTCAAGTTCCATGAATAATGGATTACAAGTTACAAGTTACAAGTTTATATTCAATTCATTAAATATAATATTCAAGTTACAAGTTACAATTTACAAGTTATGACTGTTTATATATTATGCTCTTAATTTTGTATGTAATTGTTATAATTTGTGATCCTCCATGAGTTGAAGGAAACTCACCCTAACCCTTTATTGAGCCAGGTTAGCTTGGAGCGAGCAGGTGGAGTACGAGGGGAGCCGAAGCATATGACAATATGACAACCTATGAATTTTTATGTCTACTGATGCAAGATGGATAATTACTTGTTTAATGCTATTATTTGCTTATTTTAATTGATTAGGTAGTTTAGATGAGTGTTATTATTATGTCTTAACCCAGTTACAACAATAGTTTTGTTTATGGAAATTGGTTGAATTTATTTGAAAAGAAAATTATGTATTTTGTTTCAACTTGTATGGTAAGCTTGCATGACTAGTTCCATGATTAGGAGAGATCTTGCACTTTGAAAATATGATGATAATTTTGAGAGTTATGTTGAAATGTGAGAATAATATTGGAAGTGTGTTTGGTTATAATGAGTTATAAATGTAAATATTGATTTGTAAAAATGTTACAGAAATATTCTACGAAATATTATTTTATTAAGATATTTATTATGAAAATATTAAAAGTATGATTTAGTTTGGGGCATGTGAATGCAAATGTGCTTGATTGTGCGTGTCGTGACTACCTACTGTTCAACTTGATTTGGCAAATGCATAGACTTGAATATTCAAATAGTTGACTTTTAACTGATTGTTCGATTGTCAGACTTATACTATTTAGTTCATAATAAATTGATAATATCGTTATGAAATTTGACTTAAGGAAATTTGGAGTTGTTAACGAACAATATTATCTGATTTCTTGGTTACTTGCTTGTTAATAAATAATTTGAATTTGATTAGGATTTGTTTTTTTTATCCCGCTGCTACATGTTCGGTAATTGTTTGTTTAGGGGGTTTTAGTGTTTTAACAGTCTGACTATGAATTATCTTTTATTATTAGAAGAAAAAACTAGTCATTGAAATTTAATTAAGATTAAATTACTTTATGAAAATTGGGTCGTTACACCAGACCACACCTCATAAGGTGTTTTGAGGTTGATACATATTTGAGGTTCACGGTTTATCAGGTAACAAGTTGTGTTGATCGCTTCAGCCCAAAATCTTCGGGCTAATCCAGCATTTGAGAGCATGCATCAAACTCTCTCCATAAGCATCTGGATCATCCGTTTTGCTATACCATTCTTTTGCGGTGTATGTCTCACTGTACGACGTCTTGCAATCCCTTCGTCTTTGCAAAACTCATCAAACTCCAATGAACAGAATTCCGGACCATTATCAATTCGCAACCTCTTAATCTTCCTCCCAGTTTGATTCTCCACTAGCGTCTTCCACTACTTGAAACTCTTGAAAGCTTCACCCTTGTGTTTCATCAAAAACACCCAAGTCATACTTGAGTAATCATCAATCATAGACACAAAGTATCTATGACCTCCCTGAGAGTCAACACGCGAAGGACCCCAACAGTCAGCATGGATATAATCAAGTGTGCCTTTTGTTCTATGAACTGCCTTGGGAAACTTGTTGCGATATAACTTCCAAAGAACACATTGTTCACAAAACTCAAGGCTAGTGACCCTATGGCTACCAAGAAGATCTACTTTGGATGAAATATGCATCCCTCTTTCATCCACGTGACCAAGCCTCATATGCCACAGCTTGGTCACATCATCCTTGTGAACCTCAGACAATGCAATAGCAGCAGAAACAGACGTACCTGCTTTATTCTCCTGTTTTCGCTTCTTTTTGGATAGTCATTGTTCTAATGACATGTCTCTTTGCGATAATTGCAAGTATCAGTCGGCTTTGGACCTTTTGATCCAGACTTCTTCTTGAATTTCTTCTTACCAGAATTTCCAAAACCCTTATTTTCACTCTCACTGGCTACTAGCCCAGTAGCCTGACTATCCAAACTAGTACCAGCCGCCTTACGGCGCAGCTCCTTGGAATAGGCTGATCTCACTTCCGCCAGTATAATGTCTTTCCGATGATGAAAGACTGTACAAAGTTCTCATACGATATGGTAGAGAAACTAACAAAATCAAAGCAGCGTCCTCATTTGCTACTTTGACCTCAATATTACGCAACTCTAATTGAAGTGTGTTCAATTGATCAAGATGTTCACGAAGTGACTGACCTTCGTGCATACGCAGACTGAACAGATGTTGCTTCAGCAACAACTTGTTAGTGAACGACTTCATCATATATAAACTCTCCAGTTTCAACCATAACTCTGCCGCAGTTTCCTGCTCTGCAACTTCGGTAATGACATCATCTGCAAGACACAACATGAGCGTTGAGTGCGCTTTCTCATCTAGACTTGCCATCTCAACGTCAGATAGAGTCACCGTCTTGCCCTTCTTATCTTTCGTCATCAGCGGTGCCCACAGCCTTTGTTGTTCCAACAAGGCTCGCATCTTGATTTGCCACAGACTAAAATTATTCCATCCCGTGAATTTGTCGACTTTCACGTTTATCTCAGACATCTTTTCACCAGATTGTATGTTTTTGTGTATGTGTTGGGTAAAGATATTAGCAAAGAAAGTAAATCAATTAACAAATCACTTTGACCAATGTACCTATTACTTCAATTATCCTACAGAGAGCATAAAGATTATTTTATGCTTATGTACTCATTTAGACACAAAACAATAAAAGTGGAGGGTTTTGTTGGCAATTTAACTAATAATTAACTAAATTTATGGCAATAATTAATTAAGACAATCTATTTCAAATAATATATTAAAGTTCTTGTTCTTAGTTCAATCATCCCCTACCTTTGATTATTGAACTAATGCAATGTTCTACCCGACACTAACAACTAGCTCTTTTAATTCAAATAATCTCTTAAGTGTAATTAATTAAAATAAGTTCTTTAATTAATCTATCTAACTGAACAACCCAAAATAAGCTCATTGGATTTAATTTGTTATATGCATGAAGAATTAGGAGAATAGGGCAAGCAACATTGAATTCACAAGCTTGATCTAATTAATCCAGATTTATGTTATTTCTAATGAACCTATTCACTAGTTGCTACAATGGATATTAATTCATAATAATTACGAATTGCAAACAATATACCTAGCAAATGATATATGGACAAATAACCTAAGTGGTCAATTAAAATCAAATACCCATACACCTTAATCAATAAAAGCAAATAGTACAAATAATTATAAAAAAGCTTTCTAAATTAATCCAAAATATTCAAGTAGTATGGTTCGAATATCTCCTCGAACTAGAAATAAACTAACCTAAGAACATATCATAATATCAAAATCTATAATCTTACCAAACGAAAAAAAAAAAAAAAAAAAAAAACTCGAGTGTGGCTCTCCCCTTTTTTAATTCATTTTCGAATTTTTTAATTGTCCTGTGTGTGTCCTTCAACAAGATTATATACAGGCCTTGATTTGGCCCATCTATGTTATTTAGGACTCGTTTATTAAATAGAAAATAAAATTTTATTATTGTGTCACAAGTCTTCTCATCTAATGGATATTGGACCTAATTGAAAATAATGGGCCACAAAATAATAATAATGATGCTCTATAAATAATTATTGAGGGCCTATCATTATTTTCTTTTTTTGGGTTATATGTTTGCTTCTCCGCCCAATTCATGACTTCCGACAATAATTGTTCCATGGTCCTCTCTCTAAGTATAAACATATTTCAAAAACACTGAAATAAACAAGGAATACACAATTGTAGTATTTTGAATTAATTAGAAATAAAATATGTAGATGTAAATGATAAAAATGCATTAAAATGTATCATAATCAAGTATTGTCATCCCTATATTTTCTACTTATAAGTTAACTCTTTTCTCCTCGACATTTCCTCGACTTTTTCTGCCTTCCTTACTTTCTTTTCTTCTTCATGACTTTCATCTAATATCGTATTATACCACTTTTTACGGTTCTCAGTATCACTTGGGAACTTCTCTTGATGAGGTGTGTTCCTTGTCTTCTTCGTTAGCGCCTATATGGGTTTCCAAATTCTTCATTTGGGCCCCCATATTGCCTATATTGGTGCTCAATTGCACTATCTGACCAGCTAGTCTATCATTCGGGCTTTAGTTTTTCCATTCAAGACTCTCGTCTCATTTACTAATGAGGCAACATTTCTTCTATGCCACTTTGCTTATTTGGTTTTCAATCACCCCATTTTTCGGATTGGTGTATGACATATTAGGATGATTTCTCACCGCGAGATTGTACCTATTGTCTATCTGATTTGGCCTGAAGTTTGGATTGAAGTTCCTATTAGCCATGTTGTTCATGTAGCAGGCCTGTTTGTAACCACTATCCATGCATTGTACCCCCTGGTTCATCACTATATGTGCTAAGGTTTAGTTAACAAGCTGACTTGTTCGGTTACTTTGCGATCATTTCAGCAAGTGTCGTCACTGTCTCCTTCTCTTAGATCTCAGCCACTCTCCTCAACATCGATCTCTCTACCGGCCACCTAAAACTGTTCGCAGCCATCACTTCTAAGATTCTAAAGTTTGCATAATTCAAAATTTAAATTTCCATTTCACGCCCAAGCACAGAGTTAGCTCATAGGTCGATTTCGCCAACAACCAACGAGCTCAAGGAGGAGTTGTGGATGGTCACTTCTTCATCAACCGAGTTATGAGATAACTACCCAAAGTCACCAGAACAGATCAGCAGATCACTTGACCAGATTAAAGTTCCAAGCCTTCAAAGGCCGAATTCCAGCCAATGTAATAGATTAACCCAGAACATCAGATTGCATAATGCCTTCACAACGACCCCTATCCAGTTCGAATAAAGATGACAGATCGTTCCTATTGTGAGCGGTCTCTGCAGAAAACTCACTCATGTTCGACACGTGTCTGCTGCATTTTAGGATAGTCGTATGTCCACCATCTGTGAGCCAAGTTGGCAACGCCTGTATGCCACTTGGCAGGCACTTACCCACCATGCAAGGCAGAGTACTCTTCTATAAATACCTCTCATGTACAACCATAAAACTCTATTGTAACTTCGTGAAACAAGAGTGAAAAGAGAAAATATCGAGAGAATTGTAATAAAAGCAGCCTGCTAATCAAACAACTCGTTTCTTTAAGCTGCTCGTTAACACAAATACAACTCGTTAGGAGTTTCCTATGTGTTCTTTACAGTTTCAACGCTCTCTTTACATCTAAGTTCTGATTTTGAATTATGTAATTACATCTTAAATACAGTAATGTCACTTTGATTATTAAACACTAATAATCAATTACAAATCATGATATAACAACATTACTTTTTATTGATTAACAAAATAATAATACTATATTAATTTTTGTTTTTTTAAAGAATAGCTATTTGTACTTTCTCCCAAAAATTAATGTACCCTAAAGTACAACAATAGTTAAAAAGTCAATCTCTTTGTCCTCTACGTACATGGAGAAAAGATTGCAGACAAGAGTGTCCTTCTATACTTCCCATCACTATCAAACTCCACCAAAAATGATAGTATTATCCTTAAACCCCTAATTTTTGCTCTTCCATACAGAAATTAAATTTGGTGTTATTAAGCCCCAAAATCCCATAAATGAATAAACCCACCAGAAAATAAAGCAACGTACCTATCATTAGCAACAATGGCATTGCATTCACCTGTTCTCTCTCTAAAACTGTAGAGATACTCTCCTCTCTCTATCTCCCAAACCCTAATGACGCCTGACGTGATTACCACCCCATATCCACCATTAACGCACCCCATAATTCTTCCTCTCTGTTGGGCGACACCTCTCACTCTGAACCTACAAACCTCCTCTAAATCCAGCAGCCGGCGCAAGCTGGCCGTGCCGCGGGCGTCGGTTATCAGCGCCGCATCATTATTGGAATCGAAAGAGGCAACTATTATGCCCCTTGTGAATTCATGATCATGTAAAACTATCCCGTGGTTTTGTAGGTTGAATACTATGAGGCGTGAGGTAGTGCATGCTACTGCGGTGTGATGGGTTGTAACCCTAAGTCTGCCGATGAGATGGGTGATTTCTGTGAGTAAATGCCAGCCCATTACCGCTTCTGGATCAGTCAGTGTTCCTCCCACGAACACGAGTTCTTCCGTTTCGCAGTTCCATATGTGAAACGCTCGCCCTGGAACACCTGCACAAGGATCATCACACCATTGAGTATAACAAGATATACAAACCATAGAATATATATATTTGTAGAAACTGTTGTATTGAAAATGTAAAACCTGATTATGATACATGAAAAGAGGCGAGTTCTTCAAACATGGACCATATAATGAGGATGTAAAATTACAAGTGAAAAGATAATAGTTTGACATTAATTTATTGTTGCCAAATGATATTACAAAAACCACTACAAAGAATAAATAGTTTTAGATATTAATTTATTGTTGCCAAATAATATTACAAAAACCACTACAAAAAATATTCATACTAGTAACAAATAATATCGGTCACAACAACAGTGACAAAAAGCACAAAAAAAAAAATTTAATATTCGATTATTAATGAAATAACAACTGAATATTAGATAGGGACATAATCTGTCTCTATTCAGAGGAGAATTCGGTCTCTAATTTCATAATAGAGATAGAAATTTTATCACTAAATTTAGAAACGGATTAAACCAATCTCTAAATTTTAGAGACCAGCATTATAGAAACCAACCATTTCATCTCAAATTCGTCACTAGTTTAATTTAAAAACAAATATAATATAATTATTAGCGAATTTTTCCGTCTCCAATTTTTTTTTTTCTTTTTTCTGAACTATCCTTCGGATGTAGAATGCTTTTTTCTACAAAAAAAGACACATTGTTCTTTTCAAAAAATTGAAAATATAAAACTCAAGAATATTTGCTATCTCAATATGCAATTAATAGATTTTAATGTTTTAAATCTGCCAAATATCAAGATGTATATTTTTTTTAAATGTTGATCTCTTTTCAGGCATAACATATAAAGTGGAGACACAACAAATTAGTCCTGTGGAGGTGAAAGCAACAGCACAAAATGAAACATTCTCTCCATCTATGAGTATATTTGTTTAAAGTAAGGAAATGCTGAATTACACTTGGTTGAGAAAATTAGTAAATACGTTTATTTTAAATTGGATCACCTCAAGAATTGAAAACAAACACAGCCACATCATACACAAATTAAAAATGTGTATTAAATTTGGAATATATATTATACCTTATATAATATAGTTAATAAAATAATTATTTTCAATAAATAAGTAGGGCTATATAAGAAAAAAATAACATTTAATAGGCACCTTATTAGAAAGTGGAGTATCTTAGATATTTTGTGAGGGGGAGGAAATAGTTCTATTATTTTATTATAGATTAGGCAAAATGCATGTTTTGGTCTCTTAACTATCCGTGAACATTTATATAGGTTCCCCAATTATTGTAATAGTGGTAAAGTTCTCCTAGTTATTGAATATGAATTTTTGTAGGTCTCCCGACTATTATAATAGTGGTAGAGGTCCCTCAGTTATTGAATATGAATCCGTATAGATCCCTATGCGTTAGAATGTGAGGGAAGCTTGTATGTCCGTCATGCTTTCTAACTTAGCAACGAATGTGTCCTTAGTACTCTCAAATTCATTCACAAATATCGACGAGTGTGTACAACACTAATAAAATAATATGAAAGAACTTACACAAATTTATATTAATAATTAAGAAACCTTTACCACTATTATAATAACTTAGGAATCTTTACAAATATTCACGGATTATTGAGGAACCAAAACATGCATTTTGCCTATAAATTATAGATGATCGGAATTACCTGCATAGAGGCCCACCCACCAGCGGTCAGTACCCGTGAAGTCAACAAGAGCGCCGTCGTTAACCACATCACCAACATGAGCTCTTCGGAGAGGCATCACCCCATTAATCACGGCAGCATGAATGTCGCCGTCGAGAGTGGCAAACACAAGCCGAACGTCGGATAAGATGATTCCAGAGACCGAACTCGAGAAGAGGCCAAGGCGATCACGCTGCTGAGGGTAGAATGTGGAGAGTAGGAGCCTGCTCGGAAGGTGGAAAAGGTAAACAGCGCCGTCGGAGAAGCCGGCGGCGAGGTGGTGGTCGGAGAGGGCCAAGCGCCGGCATTCGCCGTTGTTATTGTTGTCCAAAGGGAGGGTGGTGTATATGTACCGACGGAGGCGAAAGTTGGTGGCGGTCCGGTGGCGGTAGATGTACTCCTCCCGCCATGTGTTGTGGCGGAGATCTCGAATGTTCCAGATGTGTCTTGAGAGATTCTGCCATAGAAGTTCTGAGCGGGATATGGCTCTCCATGTTGAGCAAACCTACATTTTCAGATCAAACTGTACATCATGTATCAATATGCATGTATATGGCCAAAAACATCGGGATATTTGTAAATAATTCTACTTTTATAATAGTTATTTGAATTGATTTCATGAAAAGTCTAAATTTAGTAGTATTTGAAATAAAATGTTTTTAAAGTCAAAAGCTTGTAGATGCTAGTAGTAACAACTTCTCAAAATCAGATTTTCAGTGTGCTTTTGAGAAACAATTTTGGATTCTCAATTTGATGTAACAAACATCCCCAAGAATACCTATTAGATGGAAAAGTGATTTTAAGGTGTTGTTAATACATGTCTAGAAGTAAATCACAAGCAGAAAGATAAGATTATGACATTAGAAAGTAGTTAAAGAAAACTAATTTATAAGGTTAGAATAAGGTTGTAAGTAACAATATATGCTCATTAACTTGCATGTTATATAAGTACAGAAACTGATCCATGCATGTGATGACTAGTCCTCAAAAAAAGCAATCTAGGTATTATCCAAACTGTATTTAAATGTGAGAAATTCTATGTACTACTCGACAGGTTGATCCAAGCATCCATTTAAAAAATGAATGAAAATCAAATAAAAATTAGTTATTGATCTTAATTAACTTTCTAAACGAATCGTTGAGCTGACACTACCCGACTAGGTAGTATAGAATTAGTCTGTAAAGGTTATATTAAGCTTTCTCTAACTATGGCAGTTTGTGTCGTCAAGCATGCATACATACATAATCATAATGTATTTAATTCAGTAAATGAAGTTGCAATTTTAAATAAGTTACTTTTTGGGCACCTTGGGAAGAAAACTTTGAAGCAAAGTAAGTAAATTTGACTGAGAATAAAATGAAGAAAATGTCTGATGGATGCAGGAGGCACGCCAAACCCCACTTGATTAGAAAACACCACGCGCCGCCCCTATATTTATATGTGTTTTTTTGGAAGATCTAGGTAAGTAGGCAGCATAGTAGAGGCAGCTGGCAATGCATGCTCTTAAATATACAACTAAATGTATGTACGTATGTATTTATGTATGTAGAGACACGCGAAAACCGAAGAAGTATGCTACAAACACTGACACCTCGCCTATATATTAACCATTCCAATATTGCGGGTAGTGAGACTACTTAGTGAGAGTGTTTTGCTAGCTGTTTGTACAAGTACAAGAGGGAATCCGCAGGATCAAAGAGATCATTCTATTGCTACTTAAAACCCACTATACGTCTTCTATAATAGTCGTATCAATGTCAACTGTTTGACCATATTTCCACGCCTCACAGTCACAGCGATACACATAATCATCGATTATATATTACTTAGAACATGTTATACAAGACAGATAAACTGAAATCCGTGTAAGATCAAGAAAGTCAATTCTAGCTATATGCTATAACGAGTAACACTAGAGCACTCTATTATGATCAATAAATAGGAGTGAGAAGTACAAGATTTATGTGTAAATATGCCATAAGAAATAAAAACAGTTAAGATAGCTATACTCATATCTTACAGCATGATATATTAACTAATAATTTATATGCAACGCATGATTGCACAAGACCAAGTTGATTAGGTGATCTCTAGCCTAAATAAGTAGGATAGACAGAGGTGGGTTAACTGATAATAAGTAATGGTATATATTTAGCATGTGATATATGGACTGATCAAGGAACAAAACTAATTTTATGAGAATTTTGATGTGGTTGATGACGGGGAGATTGACACTGACTCGCAATTGGAACGTACAAAACGGTTCTGCACATTAAAGTGTGTTAATACGAGAAGGAAAGTCATTTAGCTAGCTAGTGATTGTTCTTTTTAAAACTAATATAATAATTTATTTTCTTAATTTATGAATGTGAGATAATTGATGTGTTATATCCTAAATCAATATTTGAAAGCATTTCAGTTTGTTTAAGAAGATATTAGGGTTTTGTTGAGTTCCAAATATAGGGTGTAAAATTCACTTGAAAGTGAAAAAGTAAAAGTAGGTGTGGATATAGGTAGCAGCATCTTGGACGGGTCTCCATCACTGGCTACTCTGAGAGTTCCTATAAATTTGACAGAGAAAGCATCCCATTGGGGAAAAAGGGGTTTCTAGTCAAAACAAGTTATAGATTTCTTAGATCTTCTTCCAAAGAAAGAGAAAGCAACAAAATAACCCTTTTTCATGTTAACATTGGATGGAAAAAGTCGCTCCAAAAATGGCCTTTTTTTATGACACAAAAAGAGTTTCTACACTTTTGCCTTTCAATGTGTCTTTGTCTCTGTCTCCATAAAAATACACACAGAAAGGATCATCCTTTCACCCGCTTCCGATCTTCTGCCCCTAACTATACCGTATTCCACATATTATAAATTTGTTCGTTCATCCAATTTTAAAAATTTGTATTCTTATCAACTTCTCAAAACGTTAGGAGTCCCAAGTATTTTGACCTCATTTGCTCCAATGCAATTATTGCAATTTCGGTTTCGAATACTGACATGTATACTAATTTGTTTTTAAAATAAATAATATTATTGTCAAAGGTAATGTACAACAATAGCTAATACAGAGATAAGAAATGTGCCTAAATTATTTGTAGAAAATGATGTAGGATCCAAACAGCTCACTCACGGATTTGGCTCCTTATTTAAATGTACTCTACATTAACTGTTTATTAATATAATCAAATTATCATAAAAAAAGTAATCAGTTTTATTAAAATATTAAATAATTAATTAATAAAATTATTTAAATTAAATTGTCTCATCTCCTGAATGAGGAAATTCATAAACAAAGCTCAAGTTTGTTGATGATGTAATTTGGTCAAAGATCATAAATGGAGTAAATCAATAAATTAATATAATGAGATACTCCTCCGTGGTCTGGCATTATATTGAGGCTTTGGTTATATTGAATGCTGTAACCCACAATCATTAAAAGCGCATCACCAAAAAAATTCTTGTACAACGAATACACACAGTGCATGTGTGTTTGTGTGTGGTTGGGGGTACCTGAAAAATGTTGAAGAGAGCATTGGCAGCAGTAAGACGGCCAGCATTAAGAGAAGCATCAATGGCTAGTTGAAGTGCAAGAGCTTCCACAAATGGCTCCGGCCAAACCGAACTCATCCTTCTGCGGGAAGATGAAGATGAAGACTCGCCGCCGCGTACCGGAGACGATGTTGACATCCGCAAGATATGGGGAAAAAAACGCAAGAAAAGATGGAGTGGCCCGGTCCCTAAATGGGGACTGATATTGAGTGTTTAAAGATTATGTCACAGCAGAGGAGACTCGATTTAGTTATTATGCTCAACACTCAACAGTATTCTATATTATAATCATTTTCAAATATAATAAGAAACTTTTCCGCATGCAAAGCCAAACGAGCAGCTGGGAGTTATGGGTCAATGTTTTTAATATACACATTCTTGAACTACTTGCACAAGTTTTCATGGGATCATCTTAAAAAAAGATACACAAAAACAAAAAATTCATAAAAAAACAGCATTATTTATACTGAAAGGTATTAGGTGTTCTTAAAAGAATTATCACATTTCAGAATAATATTTTTTATTCAAAATAAGTAATCCCTCCGTCCCGACCTAATTTGTCTACCTTGGCCGAGCATGGAGATTAAGAAAAAATAAATTTAGTGAAATTTTTTATTTTTTTAAATGTGGAGATTGAATGTGTAGATTTTGAGGGTGGAAATTGTGAGAGAAATCTATCATTTATGGACTGACAAATTAGATTGAGACAAATCGAAAAGGAAAATAGACAAATTAGAACAGGTTGGAGGAAGTAATATCTTTAAACACAAATATAAACACATTTTCAGCATAATATATTTCTTCAAAACTACCAATTGTAAGGATAATTAGCCAAATATTTAAGATCCCTACTACTCATGTCTAAGAGAACTACTCAAAGATTTAATGAGTCTTATTAGCCAAATGTTATAAGTGTAGATTTTTTATAGTCACATTATTTTATCTACATGTTTCTAGTCATTTTTATCTAAAAGATAATATTACCCTTAATAGATACATGGTAAGTTGGTAACTTATGTGTATGCACACTTGAGTCATCATCAACAACATGACAATTTTTTTTGTCTTATGTAAAAAATATGTTTGTTTTAGGTTGACCTCAGTGGATTGAGGAGATCGAATTATAATAAAATACATTCATATACTCTCTCTCAGTCAACAGTAATTCAGTACTCTCCAACCTTAAAAAAACACATTTATTTATGAATTTGCTCGTGAGGATTTGGGACGAGGCGACGTTAATCAAATAATTTTATTAGTTATCATTTCATTGTTGAAATATTTTGATTATTTGGTAAGGATATCATTATCAAAATAAACATAAAATTTAAAATTCAAAATCATATTTTTAGGCCCAAACTTTTCACATCTCTCTCCATCCATAGACAAACTTACGGTAGGAAATATCATAAGCTGATATATTGTTAATTTAATTAAATGTGTAAAGCTTATTAATTAGTCCGGCGATGCTCGCGGATTTGAGTTATATATTTCAAGAAAAACAAATTAAGCAAGCATATATTAGTTTAGGCCTTATACTTTATAAAATGTTCTCATCAAGTAGTATATTTCTATTTGTGTCTTGGAGAAAGTACCATTTTTAAAAAAATGTATGAGACTTGGAAAGGTGTACTCTAGTTTTAAATTTAATTAAGCTAATCTTTTCGAGAGCAGAAGAAACTATTGTTTTAAAAGTGGTGGGGAAAAGACAAATGGAATGAAGTTGAAACAGCTAAGGGGAAATTCGTGGGTTTCTTTTGTGATTTTGTTTTGATGCACTATTCTTTTTTAGTTGGTCGAGCCCCTCTATAAATAGTATTCAACCCTACTATTTTGTGATATATATCATCACAATATTATTTGTTATATAAGATGAAAAATTATTTAGAATATATAGATAATTAATGTGACAAAAAAGTTGTATTAATTTCTTTGTTAGTTGATTAAATAGCACAGAGACGAGCCTCAAGTTCATCAAATTATAGGGTAGGGGGTTTGATGTCGGAAAGTTTGGTACAATTTGTTCACGTACGGGAAATCTCATAAGCTATGTCTAGATTAGGGCGTTAGAGAATAGGCATATTCGGATAGAGTATGATGTATGCTTGAAATGCCACATCATTATATTAATGGGTGAGAGTTTTTATTGTATTAGGATTAATTACATAAGAATTCACGATTTTTTAGTTAATTATTATTTATAATATGATTTTTTAAAAAAAATATAGAAATATATCACCTTTATGATTTTTCAATTCAATACTCTCGAGTAAGTTTCTGAGTTCAATTGCTGATGTGCGGGCTGAAATTGAAATTTTAACTCGCCTAATTACATACGTGTAGTGTTATGATTTATTTTTACCCTTAATTATATGAAAAAAAAATTATTATTTTATCGTCATACCAAATCATAAAATACTATAATTTTCCTTTTATTAGAGGTTTGTACATATGGTATGATTATATATCTGTAACTGAGATCGACAAAATTTAAATTTCGGGCTTCACGTCAACAATTAGAGAAAAAAAGAACTTTTTATGGTACATTAAATTAAAAAATCACATTGTAAATGATAATAATTCACCAAAATATCGTAAATTTTCACGTAATTAACTCTATTATAATATTGTACTGTATGGTTAAGGTAATGATATTATAGTATAAAAATAGTGTGACTTGTGGATTATTTAATAACTGAAAACTTAATTGCATTTTATTGAGAATGATAGAATTTTGGATGGAGCACATATCATTTAAATAAACATCACTAGGACATGTGCATCCTAATCCAAACATATGCGCAAGTTTTCAACGTCATCTTGGTGTAATTTCCCTTATAATAGGTAAAAAAAAAAAGACGTGTTTACTTATCACTTGCCCTAATTCGTTGAGAATTGAGCTAACATATGAATTTCCTGGCAATATACTTACACACATCACATCTTCTCATATTTTACAATAAAAACAAATTTCAACCCAATTTCCAACCACAAAATCAAGCACATATTTATTTAACTCAACCTTCTATTTCTACTTTATTTCTCACCTTACCGTACTCCAACCTTAAATAAACATAGGTTAAGAATTCCACTTGGTTTTATGAATTTTTTTGTCATCCACTAACAAAAAAGAGTTGATATTTTGAGACAATAAAAAGTTATTTCAAATAATAAAAATTTCATAATTATATTATTAGAGATAACTTGTCGTCATTAGTTAATGGTCTTAATAACCCCATCACAAAATAATATATTTATTGTGACTAAAATTATTTCAAATGCATCTTAAATATTTTTCTTGCAACAATTAATTATCTCAAAAAATGATCTACAAATAATCTCCAATAACTTTCAAAGCATTTTGTTACAATAAGCTAGCCGTCTTAAAAGACATATGAGAAAAGATCTTCTCGATGATATATAAATCTGTACGTATAGTCTAATTATAAATTTCAAACAGCAATAAATTTTGACTTATTATTATAACTTCTGAAAGTCCACATGAGTAATCACATTTTCAGCCAATATAATATTAACTTTGACTTAATTTATATTAATTTTGCACACATATAATTGCATTTGATTGTTTCACAGTAACAAAAAGGTTCCTGAATTATTTTATTTGAGAGTGTTATGCAAATAATAAAAGTTTGTCATATTGATCATGTCAATAGTTCATCACAAATAATATTTTTGAGACGGAAAAAATTGTCTCGAATACGTTTTAAATATTTTTTGCAACAACTAATTATCTAAAAATAATCTCACATATCTTATAGAGAGTTTTGTGACAAGTTGTCACAAATAATTTATACCAGTGGCCACGTGGTCTAAAAAAATTGTATCACAAAAGATCCATTTTATTATAATATTAGACTAGATAGGCACCCACGCGATGCGTGGAAAGACGTTTTAATTGATTGTACGTATCTATAGTAATACAAATTTTACATGCATACTTCATACATCATTGGATTGGTGCATGTGTAGAGATAAAATCAAAGGTTAATATTACTTTGATTCACATCTACACATGAACTAATCCAATAGTTCATAGTGTATACGGGTATTATTCACGGGAGTAGGGTAAAAGTAACCGTTATTTTATATTATTTGTGCATCTTGATCAAAATATCATTTGTGTACTCCACACAAAAAGAAAATCACTTGCGTACTCACTATTAAGCTTTTGTCTAGTAAATAGAATCATATATGATATGTTATTTCACATCCAAACATATATTTTAGTTATCTCATGTATTAATTTGAAAAGATTTGAAGTTTATATCTTTTTATTTTTTGTTTGAAACCGTCATAACTTTTTATTAACTTAGAATGTTAAAGTACTGCGAAAAAGTGGGTATGTCATTGTTTCCAATAAATCAAGTTAAAATCTAAAACTTCCCTAGTGTTTGGGCGGAAAAAATGGAGGAAAATCTTTTTTTTTTCCTGGTGATTTTTATTTCCTAAATTGGCAAAGCCATATGGGCATAAAATGATTTATAAAAAAAAATATGTCATTTGTTATTATATTATATAGATATAAAATATATAGATAGTAAATATGTTTGTAGTTTATATAAAGTAATAGATCATAAATAATATGTTTAAATTTAACTTACTTTTTAGTGAAATTTGCCAATAAAATTTATTTTAATCTAATAGTTCATTATTAAAATATATAAAGGTAGAATTCATAAACATGAACTCTAACGCTTCTGGTTCTCCCTTTTTTTGGTGAAATCTCATATTTCTTTTTAAGTTAATTATGATTTCACCATAGTTAGTCATTTTAAGCTATTTATAAATAAAAGAACGAAAACTCATGTATGAGGCAAATTTTATTGTAAGGTATACGAAAAAGAGGTTTATTAACCAAAGCTAACAACTTTATAATTTAGTGTTATTCCTTTTTAGATGAGTCGTTTACTTTACTAACTTGTAAAGTTTATTATAAGCTTAGGTTTAGGAGTTGTTGTAAGATATAACTTAGATACTTTATTTTAAGATACTATCTTACAATTTTTTTTATACAGAATATAGTTTTATCTTAGATACAACAATACAATAATCATTTCGTGTAGTTTTTTCAAATAACAATATTTATTTTAAATTAAAAATTCAAAAATCACCGATTACTCGAAGCAGGCCAATTCATTTGCAGAAGGAACTGATAGGTGGAGTGATTCTGGAGAGTTTATTAGAAATCTCCGGATATTTTTGAATTTTAGTTTGGTTCCGAAAATTTTCGAATTTCCAAACCGCTACGCACGGTACTCACCTTAGCTCCTAGTCACTATTCTGAATTTTTTTTTTTTTTCTATATTGTAGAATCCTTTAGTATCACTTTATATAATAGTATAAATTATTATATCCTCTAAAGAATATAAATTATTAACCCGGAGGATTAGTTGGAGAGGTTACAGTTCTGTTAATAAACTCACATATACATCTTTCTAATTTTTTATTTTTTTTTAAATTTGTATAGTTTAGTGGTAACTTATTTAGCCCTTGGTTTTCTTACCCTTATTGTAGTCTGAAAATTTTATTCTAACTTGATAGGAAGATTTTTCTAAAAACAACTTGATAGCTCATACGGGAAAAAGAAATTGATGAAGAAAGGGAAGTGCATAAAATTTGCAGAATTGCATTTAACCCATATCAACTGAAGAGAAAATGGAATGAATAAAAATGTGATGCATGTTAGTTTTTGATGCTATTATATAGAAATGTAATCGAATCAATGTATATGCTCGAGTTTGATGACTGAAAACTTGAAAGATTGAGTCTCGATTTAAACTCGATCATCCTCAATTTGTTGGTGTCCAGAAGGAAAATTTATAATCTAACATCTATTGTTAATTCAATTAGAAAAGATTAAAATAAAACTATATATACATGTAAATAACTAAATATACATGTACAGTGGTCAGAGCATTCTTAGTCCAGAAAGCTCTAAAGGAAAGGAAAGAAAAATAGATTGCTTGGGCTAAAGCTTCTTCCGAGCCTCGTCTAGATGCCACATCAGCACCTGCAAATTCGTGCCTCAAAGCTGATGACAGACCTCCTGCACTCATATCTTCTACTCGTGTTACTTCTCGCGAGCATGGTGAACCATCGCATTCTTCTTCTAATGATTAGCCAAAGACTTTGTCGGATGAAAGCAAGAAGAGTAGCGATAGGATTCGGGTCGATTCGATCGAGAGTATATGGAGTTATGGAAGTGTGTTTTAGGGCAAAAAATGATCTAGTATTTAAACTAACGGCTAGGGTTTTATGTTAGTTTTTTACACCCTAATTATGTGCAATTATATTTATTTAGAATCTTTTGATATTGTTGGGGTTTGAATGTGTTCTCAAAACCCCTATTTTTTTGCTAACAAATCTATACAGATTTTTTTTAAGAAAATGATTTGTTTAACAATATAGATGAATGTAGACACATTGTAGTTACTATATTATGAATTGATTTTTTCAGTTTTTAAAATAGAGGGAATATCTCAACAAATTTATTTTGGAATAAAATTAATTATGTTTTAGGTTAAATGTATAAAAAGATTAATTTGTTAAATTTAAGAGATTTCTCCAGATACATCAAACAGGTTGCCAATTAAATTGGATTATTCTGTTTTGCACAATTTTTTGTTTCCCAATTACGTACGTAAACTGAGCGGGAAAAAAAATATTTTTTTAATTGTGGAAACAATACATTTTGTTATTATATATATATATATATAGATATAGATATAGATTAATTCATTTTAATTAAAATTGATACTCTTTCGATATCAACAAAGAGTGAAAATCTCAACCATATATTTTGTAGGGGGAAATTGATTTTGTTGTCAAACTAATTTATAAAATTGTAACAAATTACCAAATAAAAGAGATTTTGTCGGCTATTTTAAGGGATCATCAAATCAATACGATTTCATTGTTTTTACATGTTTTCTTTCCCAAATAAGTAATGATAAATGGGCGGGAAAAATACTTTTTTTCTAAAAGTAGTATAAATTCATTTTGTTTTTATATATATATAGATATAATTGAAATCCTACTTAATATATAAGTGAAACCGTCTATGAATAGTAATCTGTAGATTTCCCTGCCAAACTTTATTTCCAAATTTAGTAATATCGATTTCATCACATTTAAGGGGTAATTCGGCGATTTTTCGAAATTAGTTTCATATATCGCGGCCAAATCTATTCAAACTCGTAGGGTAAATCCCGCGTCATTTTAATCAATATCTCCTAACTTCAATCAATATCCTTAAATCTCGCATCATTGATAAGAATATTTTTTTCTTTTTTGGAGTACAAAATCTGGCATAATCTGATCAATATCGCCTAATTAAATCAATATTCATAAATTAGGTAACTATTGGACGCTTACTTAAAATCCCAAGCTTCCCACTTAGATTGTGGTGATTAAGATTTTGGACTAACTGTGACAGGAAAAAGTTCTCTACGACGACGGTCGAGATTATTTTAGGAAAAGTAGTCACCCGATACACTTCAGAGATGTTAACCGCGATTTGTGATGTTAATTTTAACGACAATGACAGTTAATGAGAATAATCATAAATTTTGAAAAAGGGATTATATATTGATACAGGCCGATAATGTGTCGCCGTTCATGGACGGATCCGCGGGAAGAAGCAGCTGGATGGCGGTGGGGTTGCCATCACCATGAGATGGATTTGTATTTTTTGAATATCTATATTGTTTTTTTCTTTTATTAACAAAGGTATAGTTTTTTATCACTTATTATTATATTTTGATTTAAAACCACACAAATATATTGATTTAAATTTACAAATTTTGCGTCGCACGAGGATATTGCTAGTAATTAATACTTGATTTTTTATTTACGCACTAAACTAATAATATATTATTTTCGTTTTTTTTAGTTGTCATTCTAACTTATTTATTTTGTTTGTAAATAGTTGTCATTCAAGCTTTTTTACCACTTTTTTACAATATTAACCCTATAGTTATGGAAAGTGTTAGTAATATATAAAAATGATTAAAAAAATTAAGGAATTTAAAGAAATTAGTTGAAGATTGATTTGTCAACTCTTTAAGTTCCTTAATTTTCACACAAAAAATTAAAATAATAACTAAAAAAACGAAGGTAATATAATTTATTGGGCTATTACCCTAGGATGAAGTTAATGAGTAAAATGGTATAGTGTTGGAATGCATTTACTCATTGCTTATCTCTCTATCAAACTCAACATAAGTCAAAATTTGCATTAATTTGTATTGGAGCTTGCCGAATCAGATACGCTGAATTCAATGCAAGCTCAAATAGCCTTATTTCTTATATTAATCATGATTTTCACCTCCTGAGTAAACAAAATTTAAAATATTTGAATCAAATTTAGTTTGAAAATAATTTTTAACAGTCCTATCTACGGTTAAATCTCATCTCATGTTTAGAATAATTTAGAGCGTATTATGAAATAAGTTAAGAAAGTATAGAAAGACCTAAGTCTTTTGTATAAATTCGTCTTACGGTGAGATTGTTCGTAAACATGACACACATTCCAGGAAAAATAATACTTCTATTTAAAAATATAATTTTTAAAATATTGGTATATTTTTTATAGTAAAAAAATAATAACTTTTGGAGGTATAATAATATTTTTCAATGTCCTACCTGTTTTACCGCAGTAACTCTTCCTTTTAATTAACATTATATTATATTCACTTCCTCATAGGGTTAATTGGAAAAAAGCATGAAATTTTACCACTTTTTGCAATTTAATTATATCACCTTTGTTATAAAACATTCGCAACAAAGCTAGAGCATAAAGAGAAAGTAGAGACTTCAACAATTATTATATTTTCATTAAACATATGAAGTCTATTTATAGAAATTTTTACAAAAGCATTGACGTACTTCTAGCACTGCCTTGCTTCGAATATTGTCGTTTTTTTTGCACTGTCGTACTTCCGACTCACTTTCAAGATAAGTAATGGATTAATGTATCCAAAAAATAAATGCATCACTCTTATGATTTATAGCAATCTTTAAATTGTAATTTTATAAATTGTTTTTTTCAAAATTTTGTAATTTTATTCTCAATCTGAATTTTCCCATGAGATTTTGATGATTTGGTACACGAAGTGCGATGCCTGCTCCCTTGGGTATTATGGTCAAGAGAAAATTTGATTCAAATCTTTAAATACATAAACATTTGATATATATCTATATATATAGATATATATTGTGTATAAATATATCATGAGGCATGATAATAAACTAGTAAATCATCCGTGTGTTGTACGGTTATAATATTTCTTTAATTTAATTATATTTTTTTTATAATATAATTAAATTTAATGAATTTAAATTTAGAACTACGCATTTTAAGTGTTATTTAATTATATGTAAGAAAGTGATTGAACAAACCTCACACACACACACACACTCACACATATATATATAGAGAGAGAGAGATAAATAACAATAAAATATTTTTGAAAAAAATAAAAATAAAATGCATATAACAATGGTCCAATAACGTCTTATTTAAGCAACATTAAAAATATCTAAACATTCCTAAAAACTTCTTTGTACACAACATTTGGGGTTTTGCAACAACTCTTGTCCTCACCATCACATATCAAAATTTTGAGTCCTTGTCGATTCGTGACGCATGAAACTGCAACGTATAGCTGACCACGACTGAATACAGGTTTTTTTAGGAATAATCCAACTTTGGACATATGACACAATTAAAGGAAATTGTCTACGTTGGAATTTGAACGGTAATGTTGGGTCTGACGGTGTCAACGATATTCTTGGTATTAATACCGAATCACCGGCATTTCTTCCTGTTAGGACTTTTCCTTCGAGAACATGAAACCCAAGTTTTGTAATGACCAATCTTGTACCATTACAAAGACCATTCGAAGGATCAATGTTTCTTAGGAGCATCACAGGGGTTCCAACTTTCAAAGTCAATTCATGATTTGGAGTACCAGAACATCTTATTTTGTTTAAGAATTCTGGTGTGTGGACTTCACCCATTACATCCCCATTTAAGTCGGACTTGCAAGCACTGTCGGAACTGTAATAAATTCGTTGATCGTTTGCATTTTTTCCAACCATATAATTATTTACAGTGCTGACTATATCCAGGGTTGGGCAAAGAATGGCTCGTTCCTACAAATACATGTCATCATCCAATCTACTGCAAAAATCTAGGTATATACACTACAACAAATAAAGGAATTAGGGACGTATGAAAAACGTCACTAAAAATTATAAAAAGGTCACAAAAAGTTATTTGGGACGAAATTATTTCGTCACACCAAACGTCACAATATCCTAGTTGCTAATAGTATTTAGAGATAAATTTTTCAAAATGTCTCTAAATACTATTAGTGACGTTTTTTTAATTGTCTCAAAAGATTTTATTTAGTGACGTTTTTCAATTGTCACAAAAGTTCTTTTGGTGACACTTTTTTAATTGTCCCAAAAAATTTCTTTTAGTGACGATTTTTAAATTGTCTCAAAAAAATTCTTTTGGTGACGTTTTTTTTATTGTCTCAAAAATTTCTTTTAGTGACATTTGTTAAAAATTGTCTCAAAAAACTTTTTAGTGACTTTTTTTAGTGTCTAAAAATATCTCTTTTAGTGACTTTTTCTTCAATACTCTCAAAAAAGATTCTTTTAGTGACCTTTTTTCTAGTCTCAAAAAAATTCTTTTAGTGACATTTTACAAATTGTTTCCAAAAAAATCTTTTTAGTAACGACTTTTTCAATTATCTCAACAAATTTCTTTTAGTGACTTTTTTCTTTTTTTTTGGCAATTATCTCAACGGCTAAAATAAAAAATGAAAACACCATTTTAAAATAGAAAATCCCGAAATAAAGTTTGAACGCAAGCAAACCAACATTAATTCGGAATCTTAAGTGCATATTGTCCTCAAACAAAAACGAAGCAAACTACTTGTCGTAAACATAACAAGGCCGTAACAAATAGAACTTAGTAAAGCTAAATCCAACTTTTTACAGGCACAACTAGATCCATCATGCTCAACAACCAAGCAAATGCAGATATAAGTGCAGGCAACTTGTTTAGTTCCTTTAGAGCTTTGATATTAGAACAGACGAACTCTATTTAGATACCACATTATCATTTACATCACTCTGTTTTGCATCCATCTCCCAAGCATTGGGTGGACCATCCACAGTAGGAGAGCAATTGAAGAACCCGTGTGCCTGCAACCGTAAATGATGCAAGTAAATATCGCAACGTGGAGACAAAAACAAGGTAGTCAAGAATATATGCATAAAGGAATGAAATAACATAATTATTAGCAACATGTTAAAGCAAGTCATGTAGGCCTGTAGTTTCAAAGAATCAAAATATAGTGTAATTAAGCTTTACTTGTGTTCTGCAATAGGTAAAAAATTAATCCTCACAAGTATCAGGGGAATCAAGTCATTTCAAGAATTTAGACAAGTAATTGATAGGACAAGAGGAAATGCTTACATATCTGTTGTACCATAGAATTGGACAAAGTATTTTTTTGGGTCAGGCATACATGATGCCGGTCTTCAGGTCTGCCAATCTGGAATTTAAAGCCATCAAAGGTTTTGAAATTGGTAAACAACTCAGATGATGCTAAACAAAGTCACAAGAACATATACTCCGGCCAAACAGCCAACCTATATGATGCAATTGGGACAGAATTCTAGTGTAAACAGAGACTGTACAGGAATAACAAACATCCAATCTGAAACATTTGCAGCAACACAAAGATATATAGTGGGTGTTTGTGCATTTCACTTACCAATTGAAATGCAACAAGTCCGAACCAACACCCTATAATCAAATTCATTGTGTTGTCATAAGCAACATTAGATCTTGCAAATTATCAATAGCACATACTGAGATGCAATTCCTGAAGCTTCCAGTCCAAATATTGTGCATCTTCCTTTGAATTTTCTAGTAGCAATATTGAGAAAGATCTCTTAATTGGCGATTATCTTCCACCATAGTATCTCTTCAATCAACTTACCAACTTGGCAATAGCCCATATTGCATGGAAAAACTTCTTTGTCATAAGCAGGGCACTCTTTAGCATGAAACCTGCATATATTTGCATCATGAACTCATGCATAAGTTATCATAAATAGGTATGGTCTTCAGCAAAATGAAAAAAGCAGAATCTTCCAAGCTCTCCCTTTTTCTCTAATGACTTAATAAGAAAATAATGTGATACGAGCAACCTTGACTCAAACCAAACATCTTCATGACTTCAGTTTTTAGCCCTCAAAAGTCCCTGAACACGATATGAAAGAACAAAATGCTATATCATGCTTGTGTCTTGACTTACAAATTCCAAGTGTTCCAGTTTCCTTTGCAATAAAAAGGCGACCGTGGAAGAAGTCATAGCGGCTTAATGATACATTCAGTTCTATGCTGGGACCACACTCAACAATGATTTCAAATAAGAATTCTAGATAAGAATTCAATCCCTACAAAAGTTCAACTGGTTTACCAGTAACTAAAATCTAAATGAAAAAGAGAAAAATACAACATTAAAAGGAATTATCACCCATTTTGCATACCACATCCATAAAATGCCTCCTATAAGGAGTTCGACTGTCTCGAGTTCGAGTATGAATCATTTCAACAATGGTGAGAATGAAAGCTGTAGTTCTTGGTTTTTTATTAGTCATATAACCTTATATTTATTGTTCTCCTTCGTCATTCATTCTAGTATCTATTCTTGATTTGACACATACCCATGTAGGAATGCATATGTCTGTGTCCAAATTAAAGATATATTGTATAGATACTACACTCCCCCATTTGTAGCATCTCAAAATCCTTTTGTAAGATATCTCAACACTGATAAAATAAGATAATAAGATTTAGATAATTACAAGGAACCCAGCGCTACCTATCCAAACTAGGTGAATATACTGATTACGATAAAGCTTCAATTACATAGCAAACAGGTGGAATTACTGAAGAATTATGAAACTAAGGAGAAACAAGTTTAAGTTCCGGCCAAATAGGAGTTCGGGAGAACTACTTGCACTTACGATCATATTTGAAGTAACACGGACCTCACTGATCTTTAATTCTCTCAAGAATCCATGATTAACATTGAAAAAACCAAACAAAACATGAAGCACAGATGTATTGCACTTACTCAGGAGGCAATCATCTCCTGGGAGTTTACATTTAGGGCAACAACCATCAAAAGCCATCCTACAAATGCCACAAGTTTCATCTTGGGCATCCCGTGTCCAAGAAGCAACAACATGCCACCTGGAAGTTACAAAAAAGAAAATATTTAGCAACTTAAATATGTAAAACTTAGAAACTGGAAATACTCAAAGGATTATTGGATGCATACTCTGTATGCCAGGCCCAAAAGAATTTCAAATGATTGGGTCAAGGAATAATTGCTATAACGAGAGCTAAAGGCTTAATGAGTTTGTTAAAATGCAGCTATAATAATATATAAAATTGAGATATGTACATTAAGACTATAAAGAAAGCCTCGATGCTAAAATTTATAGATGGTTGTTACTTAAAACAATACTTTTAATGTTCCACTTAGCAAGGAAATCATTTCAAATGGCTTTCAATACAGTAATCCTTCAATCCAGGTAATAGAATTATATGACATAGGACAATGCTGGATCAATAGTAAAATGTTTAAGTTATACAAATTATTATGAGAAGCTAAACCAGGCAATGACACCATATCACCAATGTCTACGTAGAAGAAGAGAGATGGAGGGAGAGAGTGATAGTTTTCCACCTTGAAGATATGCAGTGGCGCGCGACCAGAGCAATCATACAATTCTGATATCTACATCTTACAGATTTTGCCACAAATTCATATTTCTTAATCGTCATAGGTAGTGGAAATAAAACTCAGATATCGGATGCAAAATGAGATTCACAAAAAGTACCAAAATTGTCACGCATTTCAGCTCTGGATTGTACTTTTCTCAAGTTGAGCCTCGATCGCGGCAGGTGATTTACAAACGTAGCACTTCCTCCCCCATCTCCTCCTCCGCACTTGACTGCAATCAATTCCTTCCCTGCCTTCAGAATCAACGAAAAACACTTCCGGCGCATAAATCGCACACACCAAATGTGCCCACCGGCCATCGATTGTTGGCTTCAACGCGCCGCAGGAATTAGGGCACAGACAGCAGGAAATCGGCAATTTGGGAGAGGAATTGGAATTTGTTGCTGCTTTTGATTCTACGCATTGAGCGCAAAACCAGTCGCCGTCAGGGATTCCGTTGGTGAAAGGATGGACGTAGCAAGTGGGATGCACCATTAGGTCACAGCCGTCGCAGAGCACGATTGGATCCGTCGGATCTCCGTCAGTGCTGTCGCATACAGCGCACACGATTCCATCTTCACCGTCATCTTCGTTTATGCTGATTTCTGAATCTCCACGTCCCTGATTATCTCCTCCATCGATGGTTTCTGCAACTCGTTCGGAGGTTCGTATTCGAGGTTGTGAACGAGATCGAGAACAAAACGAAGAATAGATATTATTATGTACTCATAAAATAAATAAAAAATTAAATAAAGTGATATTGTCACGTTTGGTAGAAAAACGTCACAAAATGTGTTATAATTTATAATTAATTCTAAAATTAAAAAAAAAAAAAGAAATTGTGACATTTTAGGGAAAAAAGTCTCAAAATGTGCTATAGTAATTCTAAAATTAAAAATAAAATGATATTGTGACGTTTTAAGGGAAAACGTCACAAATTGTAATAAAGTAATTCTAAAATTAAAAAGAAAATGATATTGTGACGTTTTAGGGAAAACGTCACAAAATGTAATAAAGTAATTCTAAAATTAAAAAGAAAATGATATTGTGACGTTTAGGGGACGTCACAAAATGTATTAAAATAATTTTAAAATTAAAATAAAATGATATTGTGACTTTTTAAGGGAAAACGTCACAAAATGTAATAAAGTAATTCTAAAATTAAAAAGAAAAATGATATTGTGACATTTTAGGGGAAAACGTCACAAAATGTGTTATAAATAGTTCTAAAATTAAAAGAAAATGATATTGTGACGTTTTTCCCTAAAACGTCACATAATGTAATAATGTAATTTTTAAATTAAAAGAAAATGATATTATAACGTTTTAGTGGAAAACGTCACAAAATGTGTTATAAATAATTCTAAAATTAAAAGAAAAAGATATTGTGACGTTTTTCCCTAAACCGTCACATAATGTAATAAAGTAATTTTTAAATAAAAGAAAATGATATTGTGACGTTTTAGGGAAAAACGTCACAAAATGTGTTATAAGTAATTCTAAAATTAAAAGGAAATGATATTGTGACGTTTTAGGAAAAAATATCATAAAATGTAATAAAATAATTTTTAAATTAAAAGAAAATGATATTGTGACGTTTTAGGGGAAAACGTCACAAAATGTGTTATAAGTAATTCTAAAATTAAAAGAAAATGATATTGTGACGTTCTAGGGAAAAAGGTCACAAAATGTAATAAAGTAATTTTTAAATTAAAGGAAAATGATATTGTAACGTTTTAGAGGAAAACGTCACAAAATGTAATAAAGTAATTCTAAAATTAAAAGAAAATTAAGAAAAACGTCACTAATATATACCATTTTGAGACGTATTTAGAAAAATGTCACAAAATAATGTCTCATTTTGAGACGTTTCTAAAAAAAGGTCACTAATATATATCCTTTTGAGACGTTCTTGAGAAATGTCACAAAATAATGTAACATTTTTAGACGTTTAAGAAAAACGTCACTAATATACACCATTTTGGGACGTATTTAGAAAAATGTCACAAAATAATGTCTCATTTTGAGACGTTTCTAAAAAAACGTCATTAATATATATCCTTTTGAGACGTTCTTGAGAAATGTCACAAAATAATGTAACATTTTGAGACATTTAAGAAAAACGTCACTAATATACACTATTTTGGGACATATTTACAAAAAGGTCACAAAATAATGTCTCATTTTGAGACGATTCTAAAAAAAAGTCACTAATATATATCCTTTTGAGACGTTTCAAAAAAAATGTCACACAATAATTTATTTGGGACAATATGTGCAAAACGTCCCAAAAAGCAACCTATTTGAGACGATTTCAAAATCGTCTCAAAATAAATTGTCCCTAATTCCCTTATTTGTTGTAGTGATACAACGTACAATCTCCTCAACCGGGTCATCACGAAATTTCAGCAAAAGATCTTCAGGTATTTCAATGTCCGAACATCCGTGACGTGTCCCTCCAATTGTCCCGTCGCCTATACTTGCGACCCAATCGAAGAATTGTTTAAGCTCTTCATCATTATAATCACCTGCATGTCTCCAATAACAAAATTTCAAATTCTAGCTGATTAACTCGACGTAAAATAAACATCACCAAGTACTCTGAAAAAGCTTAAGAAAAGCAATAAATTGAAGAAAACTCTTGCTAATATTTTTAGAAGGTTACACAATAGTTTTCATTTATTTTCCAATTTCTACAGAAAGGGCCCTATTTTAAGTTAACAACTTTGAAGCAGATATGGAATAGTTTCATTATAATCCCTACAGTCCAAGAATGAAAATATTTGTTTTTTTTTTTTCTTTTTAAAGAATATTGTTTACGATCTAACTAGGGAGGGTTCTAGAAATTTGTCCGTAAGAGGGTGAAATATATATAACTATATTATAGAGTATTGGAATAAATTTTATATATATAATTAACGGGGTGAACTTAAAAAATGAAGGGGGATAAACTCTTATATATTAAAGGTATAATGAGAATTATTGAATAAAATTACATGTAAAAAAAGTTGAAAGTCCAAGACGGGCAACCGCCAACACCACCACCACCCCTCCCCATCCCTGGTTCTAGTTTTCAGAAATATCGAAGCATTTCTTTTTAAAATTGTTTCTTAAAAATCTAAAATTTTTACATGATATTTTATAAGTACACTATAAGAAAAAGGGGCATTTGTCGTTAGTCTTTTGCAACTACAAGAGTGGTATATAAAAGTAATCCTTTTTGTAATTATTAATAGTTACATTAAGTATTTCATACAATTTTAACCAAATTTGCTGCAATATGACAAGTTCTTTTGTAACTACTTGTAGTTACAGATATATTAGTAACTACAAACTAGTTGCAAAAAATAGTTACAAATACATTAGTAACTACAGAGTAGTTGCAAAAAACTTTTGCATCTTATTATAAGTGACTACCCTATAGTAACTACTTTTAGATATTTAGTTACTAAAAGTATTTTTGTAACTACTCTCCCTTTTTTGTAACTACATTTTCTAGTGGCAAAAAACCTTGTTTCTAGTAGTGATAGTTATAACTAACTTAAAAACATGACATTTTTTATCTTAAAATTTGATATAAATTAATATGCTCATAACTAATTTTATAAGGCAAAAACTTGTGTGCACCCAATACACAATAGGCTTATTGTACACTCCTCTATTTAATTTGAAATTAAAGATAGATATAAGGGTCTTGTTTGAATGATTAACAACAACAACATGTGGTGCAGCGGTGAGGTGCGCGGACGTTAGGTTTGAGGCGTGCCCGCGCGCAGGTTCGAACCCCGTTGTTGCTTTGTTTTTACCTTTTTTATGTGTTCAATAGTATATGTTATATTGCGTAATAGTATATATCAAAGTTACATGTATAATTTCTTAATAATATATTATGTTGTTTAATAGTATATGTTATATTTCGTAATAGTATATGTTATATTGTGTAATAGTATATGTTGTGTTACAGGTATACACATTTTTTTTAATAATATATAATATTTCTAAATAATATATTACATTGCCTAAAATAATATAAAAAGTGCACATATATAGAAAAAAATTGGAGAAGATGGGATTCAAACTCGTACTCTAATAACCAATAATTCGGAATTTTACCACCTAGATTAGTGTCTCTATGTGCCAACAAACATGCTTTACACACACACACACACACACATATATATATATATATATATATATATATATTATTAATTTGAATTAAAAAAAAAATTAAAGTTGCACGAGCTGCGCGCGCATAACGTTTTTACCGCTGGGCCGCCAACGTTTTTAAGTGTCCAAACGTTTTCCTTAATATATATCTAATTCCCAAATTAAATTAGGGAGTGCACCTACTCATTTTATAAAGAGTGTGGCTTGGGTGCACCATGTGCATAATAGTGCTATGGTGCACCACTCATACAATATTTTTTCATGCACTAAGGTATGATTAATTTACTCATACAATATGATTGATTTACTCATACTCAGGGATGAAAGTCTTGCGAGATTTCGCCGAAATCTTGTCGAAATCTAGCGAAAAACCACTATCCGAGAAGAAAATAGGCCGTAAAAGGTTTTTGTCAATTTCTCGTGAGATATCGCGATAATATATGCGAGATCTTGCAATGTCCGATAATTTGGCCGAATTCTCGTCATTTACGCATGAATTGCTGATTCAGTTAACTTATTAAGGTTGGGCCAAGCCTATCTATTTTCATTTCATTAATATTTTACTCATTTCTTTTTTCTCCTGTTCTTTTTTTTTTTTTAATCTTTTATTATTTCTATATTTTTTATAAAAACTTAATAAGAATAATGTATGGTATTTTGTATTACAAATTTCCAATTTATATTATAATATGGGCAACGTGTATTTTTGTACATATTTTGTTTTGTTTATCATTTTAATATAATTTTTTTACAAGTACTAGTAGTAATGTTGTATGAAAAACTTGAGAATGTTTATCATATTTTCAGATAGTATTTATATTATTTTATATTTATAAATAAGTTATAAATATATTCATTTATAAAATTTTAAGATAAATATGTGTGTTTAAGTTAGTAATGTATGATGAAAATAGTTCATGATGGCTACCGGATCATCGGAAAGTGTATGTAATGTTTCTTATTTACCGACTAGTTGTATATGCGTGTATTTGGCTATATTTTATTAAATTAAAATTTGGAATTTAGCTAGGTTTATGACAATCTAACAAATATCGTGATAAATTAAGTGTTTTAATACATTTTCCGGCGTTTTTAAGAAAATTTCACCGATATTCCGATATTAATCGAGATCTCATCGATATCTCCGTAAATTGAAAGACCGATATCTCCGTAAATACCGATATTTTCGTCCTTGCTCATACAGTATACCACTATCAGTATGGTTGATTTACTCATACAGTATGATTTATTTACTGATTGATACAGTATGTTTGATTTTCTCATACAGTATTGTGGTGCACATAAATTTTTGCATTTATAAATATTAATAATATAAACGTTGTTTGACAATATGATAAACGTTGTTTGGGCCCCACTATTTCTTTATCCATAAAATATAGGATCACCGATCATTGTCTCCGAGTCTCCATTATTAGTAAAATAAATGTCAATTACTACACCATCATTTAAAATGAAAAAAAAAAAGAAAAAAGAAATAAACAAAAATTAATCGATATCTTGCCGAAAACATAATAAAATGTAAAAGGTAGACACCAAAACCAAAATTGGTCGAAATTGTTACCGTAACAGATGATCTCGTGATCATTTTAACCCGTTAATAATAAGATAAAAAAAGATATTTTCAATGTGACTAAAATATCAATTCATCACATCCTATATTACGCTGTTGTGTATACTATCTCCAACTCATTCTCTAAATAGTGTGAGTTCCTCATTAAATATATCGCTTTTGTGTATATTATCTCCAACTTAACTACTCCATCCCATTAAATTTACGGTGTTGTGTAATCATAGAGAATTTTGCACTTTTTTCTCATACACGTCAAAATTGCGATTTGGTCCCAAAAGTTGTATTTTTTGCCCCATTAGACTCAAATATTGCAAGTTCAGTCTCAAACGCCAATTTTTTGAATAAATAGTCCTATTTTTTTGCAAAAGTGGTCCAAATTTTTTTAGCCGTTAGTGGGATGTCATAATTTCGAGATTTTTGCAGTTTTGGTCCCATTAAACAATCTTTATTGAGTTTTGGTCCCAACTCTCTCACTTTTGACCCCATTAGACTTAAAAAAATATTTAAAAAATATAAAAAAATTAAAAAAATCTGAAATTAATGTAAAAATAAAAATAAATTTATTCTAAAATTTATTTAAAATATCATAAAAGTAACCGAAAATATTAAATTTAGAAAAATTAGTTTTCGAAAAATTAATTTTTTTGTAAAATTTTAAAAAATGAAAATTTTAAGTTGTCTTAAAAGAATTTTAAAATATTAAATTTTCTGAATTAAAAAAAAAAATCAACTTATTTTATAAAATTAGATTTTCTTAAAACTTTATTTTCTAAATTCTAAATAATTTTATATGTTTCATAAATTACTTTAAACTCTTTTAAGAAAATTAATTTTCATAAAAATACTTCCAATTTTTCATATAGATACTTTTACATATCTTAAATGAATTGTTTTAGGTTTCAAACTATTTTCTTTTAATAATTTATCAATCTATTGTTCGAAAAGGAAGAAAAATCTCAGGTTGACGATAGGTTACGAGAGTATTCATTAAAATACTAAGTTGAAATGCTATTAATTATTTGTGACATACGCACGTTGATAAGCAACTACTCCTGAAGTACAACTTTAACCCATTTTATTTGAATTATTATTATATAAAATTTTCAAATTCTAGAACAATGCATAATATTTTAGGGACTTATAATGAGATTATCCAAATAGGGTTGACAAATCTGTAAATTATTTTGAAATCTAAAAAAAAATTATTTAAAATATGTAAAAATATCTATGTAATGTCGGAAGTATTTTTTTTTTAAATGAATTTTCTTATATAATATTTCGTCTAAAATGATAAAACTCTAGTCCACAAATATATCTATAGATAAATTCGATTTTTATTATTTTATTTTCTAATAACTTGTATACTGGGCAAATAATTAGGTCACCAAAACTAATTTTTTATCTCCTTCATTAGCGAAAGTCAGCAGCAATGCATAACGCGCACCATTCCTTTCATTTATGTCTGGAAACCCAAACATTTTTTTGGCTAGTATCTTTGGAGAAGACGAAAGAAAATTCCATAGAAGAAAATGTCAAACAGTGTGAAAGGCGAGTAGACGAGCAACGCAGAAATTTTTAGAAAGCTAGTGCGGACAACACTAAATCACGCTGTTCTGCTCAAAAAAAGAAAAGGATCAGCTGATGAAGAGTTCGATCAGAAAGGGGAAGATGATTTATTTCTTGAATAAAAAAAAAAGAATTCATGCTATATAAAATGAGTTGTGTTTTTCAGAATAATAATAGACAAATGATTCGATCGATAAGAAAAAGAAGATTTATTTTTGGAGATAAAATTATGATGAACACATAATAAATGTATTCATTTGTTAATTAATCTAGACAATCCTGGAGAAGAAGGTTTATTTTTTGGAGAAAATATTATGATGAGCCCATAATGCTAATAATAATGTAATTATTTGCTAATTAATCTTAGAAAACCAGTAGAATAGGCAATCGGTAAGAGAGATTTTTATTTTGATCTAACGGTTAAGATATGAGAAGACATAATCTAATGATAATTAATAGTATAGGTACACCGATACCCCAGGTGCACTAAAGATGGACTCCTAATTTTATAAAATAAGAAGACTTTTTTTAATTTAGAAATTTTAAAATCCTTTTAAGACAATTTAAATATTTCAATTTTACGATTTTTTTATATAACAGTTTCAATTAGTTTTCTGATATTTTAAATGAATTTTAGAATTTAAAAATATTTTTTTAATTTTTACATAATTTTCAGATTTGGTACCAAAAATGTCAATTTTTTGGGACTATATTTGCAAATAATTGTGGGACTAGCGTTGCTAAAACGAATGGGACCACTTATGCCAAGAACTTAACGGAAACAGTGAAAGACCAGTTCTGCAACATTTAAGTCTAATGGGGTCAAAAGTGCAATTGTTGGGATCGACCAAATCACAATTTTATATAAAAAGAATAATAAATTCTTACTTTAATTTATAACTGATTTGATTTATTTATTATAAATATTTAAACTATTTATTTTGAATGAAATTTATTAACTGTAATATCTGCAAAAAATCTATATTAAAATTTAAAGAATAATAATTTTATATTGTAAATTTTATCAAAATTAATCTGCCATTTCTTCATAATTAAATTTCATTTAAATAAGATAAATTATTAAATGTATAATAATAAAATGTAAAATTTATATAATTAAAATTGAATTTAGGAATATAATGTAAAATATTTTTTTGGTGTGGATGAAATTGTCTATCCCTCAATTATAGAGGACAAATATAAAGAAGGGTTGGGGAGGACTTGTATAAAAACCGCCTTATTTATTGTGTTTTAAAGTGTAGATGGTCTTTATCTTCTTTACACTATTTTTAAGACTTGATAAAAATTATGGACAAAAATAAGCACACAGCAATAGCAGCTGACATAGCCAGCTCAAATGTTCGGGCATGTACTATAAGTCTATAACTAAGTAGGTTTCCTTTACAAGTAATTTATTATTAATACTTCACCGTAACGATTAAGAGGGTGTTTGAAAATAAAATTGATTGTGAAAAAGTAATTAAAATTAATTATTGTAGTAAAATAAAAATTTGGTAATGTTTGAAAAAAAAATATGATTTTAAGAATTGATTTACAGAAGTTGTTCTCTCCTTAATTCTAAAAAACAGCTTAAAAGTACTTTACATAATTGATTCTGGGAATGTAATATGAGTTTGCATACATAACTAATTGTGAGAAGTGATATTTTGAAAATTAATTTTGAGGTTCACTACAACAAAAGAAGTCTTTTGCGTAAGACTTTTTGACATCACAATTGTGGCCACTAATAATAAGTTATTTGTGACCACTTGTTGTCACAAATCTCTCTACAAATTATTTGAGACAACTTTAAGACTACTTTTAGAGACAACTAGTTGTTGCAAAAATTATTTGAGACGCATTTGAGACTACTTTTGTGGTCACAAATATATTATTTGCGACGGAGTTATTGAGACGACAATAAAGTTGTGACAAATACTCATAAGTTGTGACAAATACTCATTATTTGAGACCACTTTGCTTAAGTTGTGGCAAATACTCATTATTTGAGATCACTTTTTTATGGTCTCAAAAGATCCTTTTCCTTGTAGTGGTTGTTGTTGAATTTGCAAACAACCCCCTAAATTTGCAACTCTAACCGAACAAAAATATTAAGAAAAAGATAAATTCTCTTTTCTGTTTGACTTTTTAAGATTCGAGGGAGCTCTTCATCATCAACTAATGTAATTAATGTATTGTTCTTAAACGTAGCCGTACTTTTTGACTCAAAGTAAGAATAGTAGAATTGAAGAATGGCGGTAGCATGCTAACGTCTTATCAAAAAGCTTGCATCATTCTACCTTTAGAAGAAATATTTCAATCTTACTGCCATAATTATAGCAGTCGTAATGAGCTCCACTGTCGGCATTGCATTTATTTTATTAGATGTATAATATACAGAGTAGATTTGCTTTAGATTTGAGAGCGCTGAATCAATCCTTGTTGAAAGAATTAATGAGTATTGTATATGATTTATATTTGATCTTTTAAAATTTACTGTGATAAACTGCAAACGAATTCATAGACAACAATGATAGATAAAAGTATCCGGAAGAATTTATGAAAGGTGGGTTTTGTTTAGAAATAGAAGTAGACAGAAGTTTGTGATGGTTAAAATAGGAGGCGAAAGGAGCTTTGCAGAAACGATGTTGTCTGAGGTGAAAGCTAAGGCCTAGCCTAGCCCAGCCTTTGCTGCGGGTCAGGTCCCTTCCATTCACATTCTTCCAGAAACTTCTTTTTCAATTAATATTTGCATGTCGTGATTTCAGTAAATAAATGATGGATGCTGTTAATTGTATATAATGGAGGAACTTTCTCAACTTCATCTGTAACAGTAACATGAACGGACATACACTGTGGCCAACTACCCTAGCCCCATAAAAGCAGTAAGTATATTTTTGTAATTTAATCAATTTATAGAAATATCAACTTAATTAATACTTTCTAGTTTTGAGTGTTGAATATTTTTTAGGCTCAAGGACTGGTGCATCTTTTTTAGAGCACGATATATAATCATGTACTCTTTAGCCTACTCGAAACTTCCTTCCCCGGCGCTTTAATATAAAGTTTCTCCAGATCTTAAATTGTACTTAAAACAAGACAAAAACTTATGTATATATAATATACAATAGATTTATTGTACACTCTCCTATTTAATTTGAAATTAAAGATATAAGGGCCGCGTTTGGCTGGATCCACAACAACAGCATGTGGCGGTGTGACTTTATGCCTTGAAGCTTCGAGGCGCGTAGAGGTTAGGGTCAGCATGTAACGGTTTGGCTTTGCATCTTGAAGCTTCGAGGCGCGCAGAGGTCAGGGGTTGAACTCTGCTCTCGCGCTATTTTTACCTCTTTTTCAGACCTTAAAATATAATTAAAACAAGGCAAAAACTTGTGTGACCCAACGCACAATGGACTTATTGTACACTCTCCTATTTTATTTAGAATTAAAGATATATATAAGGATCGCGTTTGGCTGGATTCATAACAGCAACATGTGGCGGTTTGGCTTTGCGTCTCGAAGCTTCAAGGCGCGCGGAGGTCAGGGTCAGCATGTGGTGGTTTGCTTTGCGCCTTGAAGCTTCGAGGCACGCTTCCAGGCGCGCGGAGGTTAGGTGTTGAACGCTGCTCTCGCGCTGTTTTTACCTCTTTTTATGTTATTTAATAGTATATGTTATATTGCGTAATAGTATATATTATAGTTATATATATAACCTTTTAATAATATATTATGTTGTTTAATAGTATATATTATATTGCGTAATAGTATATATTATGTTGTGTAATGATATATATTATAGTTACAGGTATACACATTTTTTTAACAATATATATTTTTTTCTAATAATATATTTTGTTGTTTAAAAAAATATATGAATTACCCAGGCCACTACACACGCAAGGATGTGTTTATCCACCAGGCCACCGCCTCATGTTTTTATGTAAGACGTGGCGTAGTGTATTAATATAAATAATAAACACACATATATAGAAAAAAGTTGAGAAGAACAAAGGACAAGAACAGGTTTCGAACCTGCGCCCTAGGGGGCATGGGCATGCGCCTCTAAGCCCCTTCCTCTTTTGTGTGTCATCAAACATATCTTTATATATCTATTACTAATATAAAAGTATGAATTATTTCGTCTTGTTTTTTGTTTCGTCTTTTCTTGTGATGCCTATAATATCCTTACTAAGTATTAAATTTAAGGTAGTTAAGTAATTTAAAATAAATTATGTTTTCCTTACTTGATTATAAAAAGTAAAATATCCTTTCTAAGAATTAAATTTAAGGGTAGTTAAGTAATTTAAAATAATTTATGTTTTCCTTACTTGATTATAAAAAGTAAGAGTCATTTTATATTAAAAACTTCTCCTAAAAAACTACATGCTTAAATTATCTTTCTTCTACACTTTCAATATTTTGAATTTTGAAATGAAATCAATTTCGTATTAAAGTATATTTAAAGACATTTTCAGTGATATGTTATTTGCATATATTTTAAAAAATTGTACTAAATTATATAATTATTTAAGGTATGAAATAAAGAAAAAATGAATTTATTGATTTTTCTTTTCAATCTTATCCATAACTATCATATTTTTACTATTCCAACTGTCAATTTTTTTAAATAATATATTTTATGGAGTAATCTTAAAACTTTTACAATACATACTTTTAATTTTGATTATTCATATTGAATATATATTATAATTTTTTTACATGTCAAATTCATGTAATTGGGCTTAACAACTGACATAATTTAAGTTCATATACTTGCATATAATGTGATTACATATTAAAAATTATTTTTATAGAATAAGAAGATGAAAAAGTTATATAAATAGACAAATAAAAATATTATCTTTTCTTAACACTGTTAATTTAAGCTATAAAGTCATATTACAAAAATGCAAAGTCTAAAATATTTGAATAAAAAAAGGGAATAGTGAGCGAATTTGTTGTGATAAATCCTATCATGCATAAACATTAAATATAATTAAAAAATTATATCTGAATGCTCATGCTACTTCACTATAGTTTGTAAATATCAAGTCATTGTAGTTTTTTTAAGCATAATTTCATTAATGGTTGCCTGAATCGGTCAACACTAATTGACATAAAAGGGGTGGTGCATGGGAAACACAATTCTTTTGGCACTATAATTTTATTTTACGTCCTATCCAATACAATTTCTGTCCATGAAAAGAAGACAGTAGATGTCTAATATCAGATAAAAAAGGCAAACATGCATAGGCACAATTCGTATCACCTATCGACTTGAATATAGTAGTGCTGGAATCCCCAAGAATATAAAACTTGGGAACTCCAGTATCAGTGGTAAGTCGAACCACCTCACGAAGAGCAAGAACTTTAGCATACTTCAAATTATTGATATTTATAAATTGGACACCTTGGAACAAGCATAACTACCAGCAAATGAGGAGTTATGAGCAAATGATGTTACCCCATATCATAATTAAAATTAAAACCCTTGAATCAGAATAAGAACCTTAGCCACGCATGCCGGAATTGATGTTCTTCATAAAAAGTATTCTATAAATTGTATTGAAGGAATAAAAATAACGGAAAGGAAAAATACTGGTGAATTTAACTGGGTAGGAGAGAGAGAGCGCGTATTGGAATTGAATTCTGGACTGGCGCCGCTCTTCTCTATAAATCACGCTAGGAATTTGTTAATTCCTATTCCTACTCCTAATCAAATCTTAATAATATCTAATCTTATCTCTAAAAAGGAAATATCTATATAATATCTAATTAATTACAATAAAAGGAGTTTTTATAAAATAAAACTCTTAGCAGGCCCATATTAATTTGATCTTGATATTCTGGCCCATTTTTCAGTCTCCAACTCAGCCCATCTGATACCTTAGCCCATCTTGGCCCAATTCTCCATAATTTGAGCTCAAATATCCACTTTAAGCCCAATTTCTCCTTATACCCAAAATATTTCTTCCTACAACCAAAGAGAATCAATAAGTCCAATTAAAATGCAAAAGTAGACTAATTATTGATGAAAATGCAAATAAAATATGAAATAATAAAGACACATCAATGACAGATTTATTGTGGTATTCATTGGGCTGTTACTCAGCCCGTAACAACGAGCATAATGGCTAGTTAAAGCCAATTAAACAAGGTTGTCCCCCAGCATGTTTGTAAATAGCTGCTCCCTGTATGCACACAAAAACACAACTAAATATTTATCTGAAACTCTCACACTCAACTCTCTGCATTTGCAATTTACTTTAGACTTTCCAGTTCAGACGAACATATATAGTTCGCCGGTGCTTTTCTGATCGTGGTGCTACTTCATAAAAGACGTAAATCATTTTACCTTTGGAGACATTTGCATCATTCCGAGAGCACTAGCCGGGACGTTATCTATCTTAAGGAAAGTGATTTTTCCACGATTTGATTTTGTAACTTCAAGCTTTTTTTGTGTTGGTGTTTACATTGTCCAGAACATACACAAATTTCCAAGAAATTTTTAGTATATATGAATAATGGCATTTGGGGAAAGAACAAGCAATGAATCAAGGGAGCGGCTATGATGTTTAAGGGAAGTAATTTGCATCCCGAAAATCTTGGAAGGTCTGGGTTGCTGCTACAAGTAATATATGTGAGTATGTACGAACATCTCATAAGACAATTTCATTTCGTCGAAACCAGATTAAGTGGGAAAGGACAACAAAGTATTCTGCTATATTTAAGTCATCGAGGATCACAATATCTTGAAAATACAAGTAGCGAAGTTGATATCAGAATCGGAAGATAATTTCATAAATTTCAATTGCTTGCCAAATTAATGAGGAAACGAGGCACGTGAAGAAGAGATGCATTAAAGACTGATCAAGTGGTGAACATAAAGAACAACAGGACTTATAATGAAGATGACGATGAGCTAAATTGTTGGACGATGGTAGGAATTAGAGCAGCATAAATAAAGGAAATGCAAGATACAGGCTGATAAGCTTTCGAATTCTCCTCCAAATAGGGTTCGGACCATAGCTACTAACCGGGAAGGAGTGGGTGCCAGTAAGATCTTCGAAAGAACCCATAATAAAATGATATGCGGATCGGACCAAAAAATTACTACAATGTGAATAATCTAACATCCAACAGTCCGAAGAATGGTGATTTTTCAGAGGAATAACGAGAATCAATCAGCCTTCAAGAGGTCAAAATTGATACGAACTAACAGCTCATACCAGAGTCCAAGATCACAATCAATAATGGAGCTAACTCGGGCGTCTTGCGGGAGGTCTGATGTAGCTGATCTGATGGTAAAACGGGGATGTAAAGGAACTCATCGGTCATGAAAGATGTTGTTGTCTTGCCATTTCCCATGAGCCTGCGACAACCAAGAAGAATAATACGATGATTGCCATAATACTGTGCCATGTAAAGTTGGGCCGAGAACCAAGAACAACATGTAACACATACATTGTACTAGAACTGTATGATTCAGGAAAAGAGGCTGGATGTAGAAACTAAAGGGCACCATGCTAGCTTAAGCAACATGGCAAGGTTAAATATTTTTAATTGCAAAAATCTAGGCCACCTTGAAATTTTCGTTGCTTGAGGACGTCCCAAGACTTCCAACGATTTTTCCTCATGAACGAGTTATTCTCCCCCCCCCCCCCCCCTCCCCCCAACACACACATCCCATTAATAAGATTTTGCCAAATTCTCCAGATTACTAAGAACATGGTTCGACAACTGAAAACAATACATTGTGTACGTGGAGATTGCTTATATAATAGATATAATGTGCACTTGTTTACCCGTTTTGTTTAATTTCTTCTCTTACAAATCATTAATGCACTTACTAATCTGTTCTTTAATGCCTGCAAAACTTTATTATTTATTCCGTCCAACAATAAAAATGAGCCGAGATATCTACCATGTGAAGCCACTTTAGCAATTTCAAATAATTGGCAGATTGAATGACGAATCTGAGCTTGTGTATTAGGTCTAAAAAAATCCCTAATTTCTCAAAATTAATACATTGCCCTGAAACACTCTTGTAGAGATTGGTAGTGAAATTAGTAAAATGCAAGAAAAAAACTATAGCACAAATAGGGGAGGGGATCCCCCTGAAGAATTTCCCGATGTAGCGTGAGTGAGCCAAAATTAATACTTTAATGAAGGAAGATAAATTGCACAAATGACAAGCAAGGCAAAACAATGTCATAACAACTCCTAGGAAAACCTCAAGCAAGAAGCATACGGTAGACAAAAGACCACTCAACTCAATGAAAGGCTCTACTCATACCCAACTTAATGGACATGAGTTCCTCTTTCCCGAATTTTCTAAGCTTCATACAATGATATAATTCATAAGCGATAAGAATATTATCTGTAATTAATTAACCCGAGATGAAGGCTGACTGAGATTCAAAGATTATAAAAGGGATGCAAGGTCGTACCCAATTAGAGAGCACTTTAAAAGCTAACTTATAAATGACATTTCACAAACTAATCGGGCGGAATTGGGTAATAAACTTTGGTAATCTAATTTTGTAAATAAGCACAATGTAAGTGTTACTAACAGAAGGACTCAAAGAATTATGAGTAAGCATGTACAAAAAAAATTAATAACATCTTTGCCAACAATATGCTAATTTTTTTTTTTTTTAAATACAGGGTTCATAACATCTTTCATTGAATTACGAGCAGATGATGTACCCCTATAAAAAAACATATGAACAATGACATTCCGGGAAAGAACAAGCAAGGGATAAAAGGGTGGGGTTGTGACGTTTGAGGGAATGAATTAGCATCCCGAAAATCTTTCAAGCCCTAGGTTAGAGGTGCCCAAAGGAATCCCGGTTTCGGTTCCCGGTTCGGAACCGCTGATTCCGGTTCCCGGGATAGGGAAACCGGAACCGAACCGTGAACTACACGGTTCCGGTTCCACGGTTCCGGTTCCGGTTCCGGTTCCTCCGGTTCCGGTTAGAACCGACCTTTTTTTTTTTAATATATTATGTATAAATTTATCTCTCCAAATTTTAAAAAATAAAACGGAACTTTAAAAATATTGAACAATAGACAAGAAATTTGTATTAATAATAAATTTAATAAATACAAATTCGGATTCGATAATAAAATACAATTACATTCAATTCAATGATTCAAATTACAATTTTTTTATTATAAGCTAAAATCTAAATCTTACAAGACTACAACTACAAGTTACAAGGAATGTTGGAAAAGGAAAAGGGAAAAAAAAAAAATTGGGCTTGATTTTTATTTTAAGTAAAAAATTAGTAATTAATTTTTAACTTAAAATAAAATTGCCTACGTATCACTCACCGACCGGCCTTTAGTGAATGAATCAAAGCCCACGTAGTTCTTCTTACCTTACTTACCTTTCGGAGGTGATCTTGGTTGTGGTCGGTTGAAGCTCAAGCATTGCATCCTTCCTCGGATGAACCGGTTGAAGTTTCCCACGAGACATAATCTCCCTCTTCGTCAAAGTCGAAGTCTTCCTCTTGTTGTTTTTTTTCGGCCTTTGTCCAATCTTCTAGCAAACATTGATTTTCAACATTTTCAATCGTCAATCTTTGTTGACGATCATCCATAATGTTGCCTCCGGTACTAAAAGTCGACTCCACTGAGACGGTTGATGCCGGTGTGGCAAGAATCTCCTTTGCAATAAGGGAAAGGACCGGAAACGACTTAGATTTTCTATGCCACCACTTCAAAAGAGAGTTGGTGTTACTGAAATCTATTTCTTCGAAGGTTGTGTGGAAATATCGATCAATCTCGCCAAATGGGTTGCTTGATGAAAAGTTACGTGCCTTTTTTAAGGACCGCTCGGCGTACAATCGTCGTAATTTTTCCTGACTAGGGTTAACACTAACACTTTGGGAAGAAGCAGTTGGGTTAGAGGGAACATAATCACTTGACTCACTAGAGTCATCGCCACCGTATTGAATTTTATATTCTCGAAATGTTGCATAAAAGACCTCTTTAACATTAGTAACAATAAGTGTGGCATTTGGAGGATCTTCATGATCCGAGAACAATGATTCATAATACATTTTTAAAAGTTCAATTAAACCATCCTCTTTAATTCTAGGATCTAACATTTTAGCAATTAAAAATACGTCCGGGATTTTCATAAAATATTTGACCCATTTTGTTCTCATTTTAGAAATAGGTTCACTTAAAATTGGGTCATTTTTGTAATCAAAAAATGCTAGTGCATTCGCAACACAATGATCGACTACAAGGGGCGAAGTGGGGTAATAGTAACCGGAAAGTTGTTTTGTTGCGTCTTCAAATTTTTTAAAAGAGTAATCAAGTTCACGCAAGAATCCCAAGCTTGTGGAAACAATTGAATATCATTCATTGGGGTTTGAACAAAAAAATCACATAACGCCTCTTTGTATTGATAAGAATCACTCAACATTTTGTAAGTAGAGTTCCAACGGTGGGGGACATCCCAAACAAATTTTTTCGGATGCAATCCGTGATTTTTGCAAAATTTGGACCATTTTTTTTATCAAAGTTTGGTGCTTCATAATCATTTTTATTCCCATCCGAATAGGATTGATGTGATCACTAAAACATGCTAAACCATCTTGAACACAAAAATTTAGACAATGACATAGGCACCGAACATGAAAAAATCTTCCTCCACAAGTTGGTTGACAATAGTTGATCAAAGTGGGCAAGGATGCCGTATTGGCACTAGCATTATCAAAAGAAATTGATTTTTTTTTTGTTGCTAATTATATTCTTGAAGAATCGTCATAATTTTAAGGGCAATGCCTTGTGCGGAATGTGGTGGTGGAAAATCCCTATATACAATCAAACGTTTTTGCGTTGTCCACGAATCATCGATCCAATGCAAAGTAACACCCATATAAGAATTGGTTTGGTAGTTATCGGTCCAAATGTCCGCACATATTGAAACTTTTTGTTGTAGTGAAGCAAACGTGTTTATTAAGGCTAATTTATCCTCTTTAACAACTTTTGCAATATCGCGTGTAAGTGTGGTTCGTGCAACTTTTCTAGCCATCGGGTTAAAAACTAATTTTTGAAAGTCCTCATAAAATTCATTATCGGTAAAGTTGAAGAGTTGATGTGTTGCACAAACATATTTTTTCAAGTGGCGCCGGGCGTTTGCTTCACTATAACGAAAGATGTTGGAAGAATCCGTACCTTGCAAGCTACCGGTTGTAGCTCCAATTTGGGTTTGTGACGGATCAATGCCGAGCTTGTCGGGGTGGAAATTTCTAACGTGTTTGTCGTATGAACCATATCCTCCACCTTTCTTCATTACATAATCTTTTGGACAATAGTTGCATTGAATATGGTACGTTTGGATTTGTCCCTCTACTAGGGGAAGTTCGGTCTTAGTCATATGAAATTGGAAGAGTGGGCTCTTTGACTCCTTCGGCTCCTTTGTTTTTTTCGGAGCTCGACTACTACTTGGATTTGCGTTCGGTCCTCCACTTTCTTGAGTAGAAGTGATCGGAAGGACGTCTTCAAAAGCGGCAAAGTGGGCGGTGGCGTTATCTCCTTTAAATTCAAAATAGTAAATTGTAAGTAATCTTTTTCAAAAGAATAATAATTAATTCTTATTAATGGAAAAAATAAATAAAAAATGTGGAAGGCTATTAAAAAAAAAAAAACCAAAGGAAAAAAATGGATATAAACATTTACCTAGAGCATTGGCAATGTCGAGAACAATTTCGATGTCGTCCAAATCGATAGGATCCTCCACATCAAGGTTGGAGATGTTGAGGTGGTGGTGGTGGGCATGAAGAAGATGATGGCCCTCGTTTGTTGGAGAATCGACCGGATGATGTTGATGATCTTCGACCACTAGACATATTGATTTTTTTGTGGAGTGGAAGTAGAAGTTGAAATTTAAATATTGGTAGAGAAATAGAAATATAGAATGAACTAGAAAGTAGAAATGTAATTTGAGAATTTTTTTTTTTTTTTTTTTTTGAACTTGAACAATCAAATTAAAATTGCAATTTTGCACAATAGTATGAGAAGATTAGAGATTATAGAGAGATAGAAGAGATTGAGAGGTGTAGAAAAAATGTGGAAGGAGAGGGGTATTTATAGGTGATTTTGGGGGTAAAAAATAAAAAAAAAAAACAAAAAAAATAAAAAAAAACTGAATTTTTGGCCGCCATTTTTAAGTTCCAACGGTCCTGAGATCGTGGCCGTTGATTTCAAACGGCCACTTGATATCGACCGTCGAAATTAAAAAAAAAAAGAACAAGGGATTTGGAACCGCCGGTTCCGGATCGGAGCATCCCCAGCGGATAGTTAATGTAGGCCGTTGGATCATCCAACGGCCATTTAATCTCAGACGTTCATTTCAAATATTTAAAAAAAAAAAAATTAAAACCGAGAACCGGCGGTTCGAAACCGCAATACTCAGAACCGGATTCGATTAACTATTTTCGGTTCCGGTTCCGAACCGGAACCGTGGTCAACAGTTCCGGAACCGTTGACCACTGGTTCGGTTCCTAGTTCCCGGAACCGGATGGGCACCACTACCCTGGGTTGTTGTTGCAATAATACTCGTGAGTATGTACTGACATCAGAGAAGACAAATTTATTTTGTTGAAACCAGATTAAGAGGTCAAAGAAAACAAAGTATTATGCTATATTTAAGTCATCGAGGAGTAAAATCTCTTGAAACTACAAGTCACGTATATATTTTTATAATCGGAAGATAGTTTCATAAATTTTAATTACTTGCTAGATTGATGAGGATCGGGGGCCTATGAAGAAGAGATGCACTAAAGAGTGATCAGGTGGTGAACATAAAGAACAATGTTGTTCATGATGAAGATGACGGCGAGCTAAGTCATTGGACGATAACAAGAATTAGAGCAACATCTCCAAAGAAAATGCGAGATACGGGCTGATAATTTAAGCTTTCAAATTCTCCTCCAAATGAGCTTCCGACCATAGCTACTAACCGGGAAGGAGTAGTTGCCAATAAAATCTTCAGAGGAACCCATAATAAAATGATATGTGATCGGACCGAAAAGTTACCAGAATGAAAATAATGTCACATCCAACAGTCCGAAGAATGGTGATTTTTCAGGGAAATAGTGAGAATCACATCAAAATTTAATAGGTCAAAATTGGCCCGAGTTAACAGCCCATTGCAGAGTCCAAGATCTGAGTCAATGATAGAACTGACTCAGGCATCTTGTGGGAGGCCTGATGTAGATCCGGTGGGAAAATAAGGAGGCAAAGGAACCCATCTGTCATGGAAGAGGGTTGTTGTCTGGACATTACCCATGAGTCGTCGACAACCAAGAAGAATAACACGATGACCAGCCATAATGCAGTGCCATATAAACCTGGGATGAGAACCGACCGTAGCATGTAACACAGACGTGGAAGGGTAGTTTTTGGACTGCATGGTTCGGGCAAAGAGCCTGGATGGAGAAACTAAAGGGTCTTATACTTGCTTAAACAACATGGCAAGGTTAAATGCTTTCAAATTGCAAAAGCTTAGGCCAGCTTGAAATTTTCGTTGCTTGAGGACGTCCCAAGATATCCACCGAATTTTCTTCGCGGACGAGCTATCCCCCTACCCCCACCAATAAGATTTTACTAAATTTTCTCTAGATTAATAAAAACATGGTCTAACAATTGGAAGTAAGACATATTGTACGTGGATATTGCTTATATAATAGATTTCATAGGCACATCTTTACCCGCTTTGCTTAATTCCTTTACTTGCAAACCGTTGATACGCTTACAAACCCATTCTTGAATGCCTGCAAAAATCTCTTGTTTATTCTGGCCAACAATAGAAAAGAGTTCGAGATATTTACCATGCGAAGCCACTTCAGCAACTCTAAACAATTGGCATATTGAATGAGAAATCTGAGCTTGTGTAAGTATTAGGCCTAAAAGGAATTCCTGATTTTTCAAAATTAATACATTTGCCCTGAAACACACTTGTAGAGATTGATATTGAACTTAAGATGTTGGCCTTCTATAGTTGTAGCACCAAATAGAAATGTGTCATCTGCACAAAAAGAGATTAGAGATAACGGGTGCAGTTTGTGATATTTTAATCCCATGGATGCACCGACAAATCTATAAATATTGTAAAATACAAGAAAAAACTTCAGCACAAATAGGGAAAATGAGGTCACCCTGAAAAATGCTCCGCTGCAGCGTGAGGGAGCCAAAATTTACACTCACATATTTGTGAAAGTCAAGAATGTTACATAGACTTCAATAGTTTTCTTAATCTTCTATATTTAAGAATTTTCTAAGATAAAAATTGTTTTATATTAAGTTTTATTGTAATAATAATAGAAGTAGTTAAAGGCAAACGTGAAAATTAATGAACATGAATAATTACACCTAATTATTTTAAATATTTAAAATTTAACATTCAAGAAAATTATTAAATCGATAGAATTACCATAAATATATTTTAAGCATATATAATATCTGGTGAAATATATTTATTACGCTATATAAAATTATAAGGTACAATAAAGAAACAAATAACAACTATAAAGAAATAACAAATTAAGTTGTACTATCTGAATGGTTAAAAAAATTGTACTATTTGAATCAGTATCAGATGATTAAACTAAAACATGCAGAAAAATAAAGACAATAAAATGTAAATGTTAATATTAGCTTACAAGCATAGATTAGATAAAAATAAATAATAACTACACTAGATTAAAGTATGGTATAGTCCAAATAAAAAATAAAATGGAAGAAACAAAATCAGAATGGTTTAAGTACATGTATCTATAGATTTTTAAATGAATGTGCAATGTGTGAAAAATTGTGAGTGTTTCACTAAAACTAAACAGGGAAGTAGATTCATAAAAATAGTTGAAACGTTGAAATATATATATTATATTAACATATAGATTGTAGCATGTATCGCGATTGAAGTTTATGAGACATTATGTACATAGTCAACTTTTTTAAAAAATATTATTTATCTTATAAATATACTATAGTAGGATTTTCATTTTAAATCACACATGATTTTCAAGCTTCAATGTAGAATTGAAGAAATAATCAAGCGAAATTGAAATGTGCAAATGATTTTCTTTGCAAATGTATGTTCAAATCAGAATTATCAATTAAGAAATTATAGAGAAAGTATGTTAGACTTAATATTCGTGTGTGTATCTTACAAATTCTAAACTTATAAATGTCAGTTGATGATGTAATAAGACAAATGCCTTTGTATCTTTTGTTCAATGGAAATCTATATCTTCATAATTATACAGTTTTTCAGTAATCGTATAACTTTATTTCTAATATAATAATGATGCCGGAGTCTATCTATATTGAGAAGTAAACAATGATTATAATATATCAAACTTTATATATATAAATTTTGTAAGAATAATACATTATATCATGGTATGTTGTTTTTATGAATCTTTTAACATTAGTATAACGTGTTTTGCTAACTAAGATTATTTAACCTCTTTTTTCCTCTTTTATGATTAATTTTTATTTTTATTTGATTTTGGATTGTGTTTTTTTAATCGATTAATTTTTTCAATTTCTTTTTCTGGCACTGAATAATCTAAGAAGTTGTGTATATATATTACCATGATTAATAAATACATTGAATTTTATTAGAATGATCAACCAAGATCACCACACAAAAAATAGTTATTTTATGTTCACATTTGTTTTTTTATTAAATAATAGTAAAAAATTAGTGATCACGTGCAATGCACGTGCGTATTGCTAGTATATATATATATATATATATATATATATATATACATATACATATATACATATATATATGTATATTAGTTTACTGAATCAAAAGAAAAATAAAATCAAAAGTTGAGTTGCGTGAGGCTCAAACGCGAGATCTCAGCGCCTGCACCAGGTTTTCAACTGTCATGCCACCAACATTTTTTTGTAAACCAACCGCAGCCTTTAATATATATTTAATTTCAAAATTAAATTGGAGAATGTACAATAAGCTTATTGTGCGTTGGGTGCACCCAAAATCTACTCTTAAAATAATTATCCCTTAAAACGAACTCTAAGATTACCCTATAAATGGATCCCTTCGATAAAAAATTTATGGGTCCATCTGTAACCATTCACCCTCTTTCTCCACTTGACATTAGGTTACCAAAATCCAACAATTTTTTATTTTCTACATGTCGGGTAATAGAGTGTTGTCGTTGTCGGACCCAACCATGGACGGACCTGAATCCAATTTCTACAATGGCCCCCAATTCGTACTACTTGTTTCAACACTACATCATATGTAATTGGAAAAAAAATATATAAAGGTATGAATGAAAATATTTGGGAATTTGAAAGAAGTAAAAATTAATTGAGGGTCTATCTATCTATTTTACCTAATTCTTAATTTTTCGTATCCTAAATTAAAACTATAATTAGAGAAAAAAAAAAAAAGCTAGTATGTTTTTTCAATGTTCGTCTACCTATTTTTTAATCGCCGGCAGCATGCATTTTTCATATGTTTGTTGATGTTAAAAGTTTAATTCCGATTTGTTACAAATTGTGTCTTGAATCTGATTCAATTTGGTTCGACATTCGTATTAAGGTGGTGAATATTTGAAGCATATTTGCATGCGTCGGACCCTGTCGCGGCCGCGACAAATTTGTGGCGGTTTGGTGATTTTGGCAATGGGGCGCCGTCGCGGTCGCGACATGGTAAAACTGCTTGGTCGCGGTTGCGACAAGTGCTGGTCGCGGCCATGACAGTCTTAGGCGTTCAGAATATGGGCTTACGCGTTTTAGACCAAGTCTGGTCTATTTTGTCTAGTATTTGATTTCAATTTTGGTCATTAATTCAGAATTCATTTTGGTCGAGTGTCTATTAATTTAGTACTGAATTTGTCTTCATTTGTTAAGATAGTGACGTCCTATATTGTAAACGCTCTGTGATATTGAATTTGATTTCTCTTGTTTGATCATGAACATAACTAACAAACTATTAGCGAACACGTTAAATTCGATGTGTCTTTGCATTGTCAATTTTTTGGTCTATGTTTGTTTGTGTTTATTTTTCTCACTGCGTTCTCTCCATCACAATTGTCAGATTGTCTAATATAAAGACTTAAAAAAGGAGAGGGTTAATATCAACCCCACCTCATCTATATCTACTAGCATGCCCAATGCACATACATATTAGAGCCTACTTAACTTAAGGGCCAGGCCCAACAGGATCAAAGCACCCAAAATAAAAGAAATTATAACAGATTACCTGGATGGAGTTCAAAAATGCACCACCAGGATATTAGAGATACCTTAGTCGGTAGGCGGGTTAAAATTATTTTTATCCCGTAACTTTTTACTCATAACTTTTATCTTTGAAAAAAGTAAAAAAATTAATTTGGTTATGTACCTTTAAAATTGGTTCCGATTTAGTCATTTTCTCATAGTGGGTGACCAGTTTCGCCGGAAAATCGCATGTGCCGTTCACGTGCTTATTTTTTTGTCGATTTTTAAATATGTGACACCGACGCAACGCGTGACAAGGAATTAAAAAAAAAAGTAAAATCTCTTTTTTTTTTTTTTTTTCTAATTCTTTTTAGTTATTTTACTTCAACGCCAATGCTAGGTATTTAAAAATTGTCCAGGAAAATGAGTCACATGACCGACATGTGCAATTTTTCCGGCCAAATTAGCTACTAGCGACAAAAAAAGAACTAAATTCGGATCAATTTCAAAGTTATAGGACTAAATTAAACTTTTAACCTTTTTTAGATTAAAATAATACGAGTAAAAAGTTATAGGACCAAAAATAATTTCATCACCTGCTAGGCTATCGGATATTTGTGTGTTCTTATCTTCAGCTAACCTTATATATGCTATATACAGATACAAAAAAAATATTTCGGGTCGTTAAAAATTTGTGATTTTTTTTGGGCCTAAATTGACGAACCGACGAACTCATCTCTCTGTGGGAAGGTATGATTGTGAGTACTGTTGCTAATAGTCCTAATACTCACCCAATTAACTGCAACTAACTATGTTGAACCCAAAAGCTACGATAGTAGAATGATAACATTAGATGCTAACCATATATAATGATGAAGAAGTGCAAATTCTTATTATTCGCTTTGTAAGAAAAAGAAAATCATTACTGCCGAGAACTTGAATTCATGATTTGATTCACCAATTCCTTAAATTCCAACCATCTGCAAGACAACTCCGTAAGTAAGAAATGGTAACAGATATTATGAAAATTAAAACGCTTATATGTCACAAATAATGTAAACAAGTGTGCACCTAATATAGAGTTGATTATTGAGGCTTATGGACATATTTAGAGGGCAACAATAGTTCCTATTTTTTTTTTTTTTTTCTAATATAATTTATCCAAACCTAATATAAAAGAATTTGATTTCTAGCCTACTAAAAAATTGCCTCATATTTAGTAAAGTTGCCACGTAATCTTAGAGTATAGCTAAACAAAATTTACGTTGTGAGATGAACTCCTAGATTCGTCTATAAATGGCCCCCTCGATTAAATTTCTGGGTCCGTCACTACTTATACTAAATGCTGACTCAGGCTAACACATCTCTTGCAACTTTTGAAAGAAATACTTCGATGTGTTAACATTCCACCAACTTAAGATATAAAAAGGGAAATTTAATTATATGGTCAAATAGTAAGTTGCTAGATGTTTTCTAGCCACATTTGTTTGTCACATGTTTTAGCAAAATTAGGGCTAACCATCCCTTAATTAAGACACAACATTAATTAGAACCCTAAACAAACCCCCTCCCCCCTTACCAAATCGATTCAAGTCCCCCATTTTCCCCACTACAACCACTAATGATCAACCTCCTCCATCGATTTCTACACCAACCCCCACCCCTACCCCCTCAAACAAAACACGACCTTCTATTCCGACGAAGAATGAAAAATGAGTTTCGACAGTCAGTTCCTTGGTGAAGATGTCAGGCCATATGACGACGGCGGCAATGATAGTGAATCCTTCGGCGAGACCTCCAGTTCCGACAGGGGCGTAGAGCTTTATTTTGTGAAATTTTCAGAGTTGAGTTGTGTGTAGAGTATTTAGTAAAAGGTCGAGGAGAGAGAAGTGAGTGGTGCGTCCATGTGTTGATTGGAATAATTGCAATGATAAACAGTTTAATCATTTGAAATTTTTTTAGACGCAATCTCAGCATTAGGATGGGATTTGTCGGTGCACAGCCGAAGAAGACTCGTTGATAAAATGTTCATCGATAAAGCAGGTCAAATTTTTTTTACTTCAACTTTCTTATTTTGGATGCACAATTGCATAGATAAACTGTGCATTGATAAAGTAGGTTATTTTTTTTTACATCAATAAGGTGCTCGACGATAATCTAATTTCATATAATTTTTTTAAAATATTAGCATATTGATGTAGGAGTATACCGATGTTTAAAACTTAATATACAGATGCATATTATCATTGATATATATCTTATATCGACCCACTATTCATCGATATATATATATATGTGTGTGTGTGTGTGTGTGTGTGTGAGTGAGTGTGTGTGTGTGTGCGCGCACGCGTGTGTGTGTATGTAACTGTGTTTTTTGGGCCAAGTTTCCGACGAGTATAAAAAATGATTTTTTTCGTTAGTTGTACAAGTTCAAAGATAAAAAAATGCTCAAAACAACATCCCAATACATACGTAATACATCTTAACTTAAACTCCAAGTTTACCTCTGAATATTATCCTTGTTTCCGTTTGCATGTTTTCCGATTTTCGGTGACTATAACAGTTGAATGGAATGTCAGCCTAAGGTGGTAAGGACACGACAATAACCTCACAAACAACAAGACATTCAACGGTAGGGGGCCGCCGCGACTGCAACGGAGATGGTGGTGGCGATGGTTGCGGTTGCGGCGGGGTAATGATAATTTTGTGGTAAAGAAAAATTGAAGTTTTGAGTTGGGGGGAGTGGGCTATAAGTTAGGGTTGAAGTTGGGGGTGAGTATGTAGTTAATGTAGTTAATTAAATTACTTAATTAAAAAAGTGGCTATAAAACATGTAATGATGAATGGTGACTAAAAAACATCTATACATTTACTATTTAGCTAAAAAGACTCATTTTCTCTATAAAAAAGAATTGGTTCGCTTTTCTCACACCATCAAGTAACTTGTTATTCTGTTGGAATTTTTAGATGTAAATGGAGAAATGTCTATTAGACGAAAATGTTACATGAAAAGTTGCGACTCTCGAAAGATTTGGTACAAGAAGCGCCCTCATTAGCTGACTGTTTTAAGAGAATTGCACGTCTATTTGATCCTGAGTCCTACTGTATGTTTGTTATGCTTGTATGGTGGGCTTAGAAAGCACGAAATATGAAATATTTTGAGGATAAAGAGGAACAAGATCCATAAGTCTACACATGAGACTACAAAGATGCGAGACTGTTGGTATTCATGGGACATCAATAGAGAGTTGATACTCAACAGAAGGGCCCTGTAGTAGTTTTTTAAAGCTGAATAATAATGCATCGATTGTGCTGAGTCGGAAATAGACTGGGAGCAGCTCTATGTGATGAGAAGGGAATATTGCAAGCAATGTGATGGTTGTTATGGTTGATGTATTGGATATTGATATGGTTAAAGTTGTAAGTTGCTAGCGAATCCCCATGTCCCAAAACTGGTGGTAGAGATGGATAGTTGATGAACGTGAAAATTCTCATTTTTCTTGCATATTTCACATTCTCAGGCCTTATTTTCTTTTTATATAATTTAACGCACTTTTGGGTGTTTTTTTATTATATTTTGAAGGTTAGGAAAACCAGGAAAGAAAGAAGATCAATTGCACGCAATCTCCCATTCCGACCCATGAAATGAGGCCTAAACGAGCCCTAGTTGGAAACCCAACTCGAAGATCATTGAGTTGCATACAAAAGTCGTGAAGGATTCGAATAGAGAAGATGAGAGAAAAAGGTCCAAAACAGCGACAGAATAAGACGACGCGTGAAGAGGACACGTTGCACGCTTAACATGTTGGTGACAGGTGAAAAATAGCTCAGCCAGACCCGGAACAGGCCGACACACAGTCTGATAGTTGGCCCAGTAGCTGCTCCCTTGCTCCAATACCAGCCTGCTTCAGTCCGGTATTCAGGCCGATATGCCCCTCGGTCGAGCGCGCCCCATCTGTATTTCATCCATGACATACTTTTCCAGATTCCGATTCGAGCAATTCAAGGTGCCACACAACAGAAATATAAATATCTACAACTTTTGTGTTAAGGCCAAGAGCTGATTCAACGTGGATATTTCCCAGATTTTTTGCGAGAAGGCCGAGTCGTGCGCATATGAGGGGCTCGACTCAATAACTTATGATCCCTTGTAATTTTTACTTGTAATTGTACTGTTATACCCTTACTAAGGGGCCTTTTATGCAGATTTTTGTGTCTTTTCTATTGAGTGTAGGAATTAATTACTACGTCTTTGAATGGTCGGGTGGGGAATCAATTCCAGAAAACTAGATTAATCGAGACCAATCGGTAGAAGGGAGATCTATAGAGGAGAAGCTCTACCGAAAGGGGGAATAGAGTCTAGGGGGCGTTGGTTGGGATACATGAAATTAAGTTTTATCGTTTGTGTATGTTTTGCACCCCTGCGCCGGTCTTTAGCGTAGGAGAAATCGGACTATGTTTTTCTAGTCTCACATAACTGGAATCTCGGAGCCTAGGGTTGAGTTATGATTGGTTATCCGTGTAGGTAGTCTACATAAAATCCTTTTTACTCACCAATTCTAGGGAAATACAACATCTCAATCGTATTCTAGAAGTATTGCCTAATTGAGACGCTAGTTGGGTAGTATTTCAACCGAGTTAAACTATATTACATTTTAACAATCATTATTCAATCATTAGCTTTAAACACTTGGGTGGAAACGAAATTTGGGAGACACTTTCCATCATTTGCCTTCTTTATCATTTATTCTGATTTTAGTCTTAATCAATCTTTAAGTTCCAATTAGCTAAATTTACTAACCTATGACTCGGATAATTCATAAGGAAGTCCATCTTAAGGATCGATTTATTACTACCTCTATCTTTTTTCGCTCGCTTGCGGGATTAGAAAATTACTTCCTAATTTAATCGTTTTAATGGGGTTTGACAAGTTCATGGCCCCGTTGCGGGAGGATTATCTCTCCATGTACTTAGCCAGATAATTTAATTTCTATGAGATTTAGCATTTAATTTGTGTGTTTGTTTTGTTTTGTTTTTTTTTTTCCCCGTTAAGTTGCTTGACTAATTTCTCTTCTACGGTACCAGTCTTACATGAGAAGTACAAGAAGTATGGAAACTATACTTATTGATCTCGAACTTGAAATTGATCAAACTTTTAGAAAAGGAGTCAGGCGATTGAATGCGAACAAAGGGTACAAGTGCATAAAGAAGTGAACATGGCTAACCATGAACCACAATAGGAAGTTGAGGAGGTTGTTCCTTGCATGACTTTGCGGGACTATGTGGCCCCAAATAACCACGGGACACACTCGAACATTGTCCAGACACGATTCCAAGCAAACTCGTTCAAATTGAAGCCTTGCCTCCTTCAAACCATTCAAGCAAGTCAGTTCGGAGGGTAACCTAGAGAGGATCCCCACCTTTATGTAACCATTTTCTTGCAAATTTACGATACCTTGAAGATGAATGGCGTCCCTCCAAAAATAATCAAGCTACAAATCTTTCCCTTCTCCTTGAGTAATAGAGCCATTGCGTGGCTAAATTCTCAACCGGCGGATTCTATCACATCTTGGGAGGATCTCTTGGCGAAATTCCTACAGAAGGTCTTTCCTTCGAGCAAGACGGCTCAATCGCCTCACAACCTTTGCTCGAGAACCAGAAGAATCCCTTTTCGAAGCTTGGGAGCTTTAAAGAAAAATTGAGGATGTGTCCCCACCATAGGCTTGAAAGATGGGTGTTGCAAGTAATAGAGGTTTAGAAAGGGGTGAATAACCCTCTAACTTGATTTTCTCTTTTTCAAATACTTTCAGCACAAGATTGTCGTTTACCGCCAAACTGGTTGTTGCAGTGAAGCTAATACAGTAAGCTAACTCAGGCAGTAGGCACAAAGCAAACTGGCTAAAAGTAGCTTATAGTAGGCAAAACTCAATGGAGTTTTACGTGCAACGGAATATGCTTGTATGTTTTCGTACAAATCTATACAGTAGATAAGTAATATGCCAACAACAATATTAAAAGGAATATAAAGTAGACACAATATTTATAGTGTTCGAAGGTAGGGGTAATCCTTTACGTCCACTATTCTCTCGCACAGTGGAAAAATTCACTAAAAAGTTTATACACAATATAACTTAGCTACTCCGAAGTCTAAGTCCAACTTAATTGCTTATAATAGTTTTTTCTATCCTCGGAAGAATACTCCTCTATTGTACACACATCACTCAGAACACAAGTCAGTTTTGAATCCCTGATTCAAACGAAGAGTCCCGATTTCAAAAACCTTTCGTGAGATTGGCTTAATGAAAGTTTTTCTTCAACTTTTGGGAGCTGCCTCTAAACTTGAACACATTCAAGATGTGGGAAAGTTTCCTGGTTTGAGAAGCATAGGAACAATGTAAAGCTTGAGAGCTAGCTTGACCTGTGAGTTGTCATAACTTTTTATTATCTTCACTAGGTTGCCTGCTGCTTGCTATCTCGCTCTTGTATACTTTGCATAAACACTGATATGATTATCAGAGTTTATGCTTTGAAGTTTTGAATAAGAATGTTGAGCGTTTAATACTAAGTAATTTTGAATGCTTGAGTTCTGGTTGCCTTTACTTCGTCCTCCATCTCCTTTTATTTATAGCAGTTGGGATTTCTTCTCGTTGAAGAGAGAGAAATAATCCTCATTGACATTTAAAGCTCCTTGTAGGTCAAAGAGCCGTTTGTCCTTTATTGCAGATAGTAGGTCAGAGTGGTTGCTGCTTGGTGTCAGTATCTAGTGTTGTTTTTGCTTTTTGTTAGGTGATGTGTCCCCATGCTATTTGATAGTCGGTACAAGGTTTTAAACTTGTCTCCACTGACTATATATTTGAATTCGAATATTATGATTTTTTACCTTGACATGACTCCTGCTTGTTTGCTGGTTGTACCTTCCTTGCTTGCAGCAAGCAATGTTGTATGCTGGATGGGCATACGTAACCTTACTGTGTGCTCACTACAGTCCCTTTCCTTACTTCAATAGCGAACTTGTTGCTTCAAGTAACTTTGATTACCTTGTTGCGACTTCTGCCTAAATAGAACTAGCCTTATCTATTTCAAAGATTTATAGAATTTCTTGGTGCACTAGTTCCTACCTTACATGAGATTTTTCCATCATCAAAACTAAAAATTTCCCAATTTTTTATGATGCCAAAACTCTAAGTAAAAACGTACCTAAAGTCACAAAATAATAAACTGTTAAAATAAACAACTATTCATCAAAAGCTACTTAAAATGCAACATGCATGATGTAAGATTACGAGTTGTAATCATCCGGCGAGAATGATAATTGCCTTCATTAGATAAGCATATCTATTACGATTACAGTAAGCATGTGCCAAAAAAAAAAAAAAAGAAAAAAAAATCTTACATGCAAATCTTAAGATAAGAAAAATTTATCCAATAGTAATTCATCACCTGTTCCAGTGACGTTTTGTGTAGTGTTGCTTGGCATGTTTCTTGTCTCTGTGCCTTTCTCTGTCTTCATCTTTCAAATCCCTACTCATTCTGGATTTGTCAGGATCGTTCTCAGTGTACCTTCACCGCTTGCTGTACATCTTATGTTTGAAGTTCCTGACTAAAGCTGCACCTCAGGTTCCATCAGCCACCATTTATCAGAACGGGAGATCTTGTATCTATCACACTTCAAGATTTTGAGCTCAATCTGGAATGGAAGTACTCATGCGTGTAATTTTTTTCCATATTCCTTCAGCTTGTCTCTAGTGGAACCTTCGACATTTTTGTACGCGCCTTCGCTTAGTAGGTACTAGAAGTATCTGAGAACTTCAACCTTCCTCCAACGGTCAATTTCCTCTTTTGTGGGATTTCTCTCTGGTTAGAATTTGATAAATATGAATTTCATCTAGTTGCTCATCTGTGCAGTCATGCAACAATCAACAGTCATACTTAGAAAGAATTGATAGATTGAGAGGGGCATCCTGCTTTCTTGCGCTTGAGGTGGCAGACTGCTTTATGTGAACAGGGGGATCATGAACTATCCAAGTAGCAAGATAGATCTCGCGGAGTTCAGCTTCTTCCTTTTCAAGGATATGATGTACTCTCTCTTCTGACTCCTACAAAGATCTTTCAAACTCTTGCTGCTCGCGAGTTTTCCATTACAGTGCTCGAGCTTTGGATTCCTATTCCCATCTATTTTTTAACATCAATGAACATCTCCTGATATTCTCTCTGCTCTAGAAACCCTATAATTTTTGCTACTTTGATTTCCAAAATACTCTTAAATTGTTTGGAGTTAGCAGATGTGCTCCAAAGGGATTGCTACTCGGATGGAGAGGATCACTTTACATCAATAATTTTCCAGCAACCATCTCCAAGGTAAAGATTTTTAGCCCATTTTTACTTTTCTTGCTAGTTCCGATTTCTCGCTTGTTCTCCTTGAAATCCCTTAGTTAGAACACTTTGTACCTACTAGCTACGTTTCCCCCCACCTGGAATTATATTTCGGGCATATTTTTTGCTTGTTATATCTTTTGGGATTGTATGCTCACTTGAAAAGGAAAACAACTAGAGAAAAAGGTGAGAAAAGCAAGGAGAAATCTACCAAATCTCCTAACAAGGGAGAGACGAGCAAGAAAATAAAAAGTAAGAGGTTTCTTCGAGATGATCCTCCCGAAAATTGGGAGGAGATGAGTATGAAAATGATGCCTAAGTTGCTTCCAAATATTTGCTCCCTATCCAAATGGGCAAAGACACTTTTTCAAAAGTGAGCAAGAAGACCATTGCTTGCTCCAAATTTGTTGATTCGACGAAATTGAGAACTATGTCATTTGGGGAGAAGGTTGAAGGATGGTTGAAGAGCTGGGAATTGTTGGGATTCCTCACAAGGCCACAAACAACTTATGAAGACACAACCATTCAATTCACTACAAGAAAATAATAAATTGGCTAGGGAAAATTTTGTAGGCAATAATCTCAATTTTGTAGGCATTTATATTTGCCTACGAAATGCCAACGAAAAACAATTGTAGGAATTTAGCTCGTAGGTGATTTATTTGCCTACAAAAATGTACTCCGTAGGTGATTAACTACCGATTTTCTGTCGCTAATCCGTAGTCAACTTGGTTACCAAGTTAAATGAAAATCAGTAGGCAAAATATCAGCGTCGAAATATTTTGTTGGTAATTCCATAGGCAAATTTGGTAACAGAAATTTCTGTAGGCAAAATTTTTATTCGCAAATTTTATTAATAAATTTATTTTTTGTTGCTTGCCTACAAATCCAATTATATATAGCATCATATTTATTGGTTTCAATTTTTTCAGATTACCTGTAATCAATCCAAGACCAATTAATGGGATTTTATAAACATAAAAATAATTCAATAAATTATGGAACAAAATATATAAACTTGAATATTAGTCAAAAAGCACAAACGATTCATATATACAGTACCCCAAAGTAGCAGAATATTCCTAAGGTTAGGAACTAGAACAAAATATATACAACATTTGACACTGCATCTTTTTGCAGTCTATGAACAATAAACTTAATTTTGAAGTCTAATTTACTTCATGCTGTAATTGTTGCTCTTTGCTACACTTGCTTAATGTTCAACTTCCGCATGGCCCGAAAGTATAAAAAAATATCCATTAAAATGTAAGCTAGGGAACCTGTTTGCAACAGTAGGAGATGAATATGTATATATCGAACCAATGACGTGGCCACATCATGAGCATAGTTTTGTCAAAAGAACATAACATATTTTAGATTCTCATTTTCTATTTTCCCGCCTTTTCATTTCTGGGACAATGAATGTAGCACTAGTCATAGTGTTGATGATTGATATGGGATGGGTCACGTCAGGAGGAAAACAATTGAGAATGTAGAAGTGCAAACTACTGAAGCACCTCTCTAATAACTTCCATGCATCCCTTAGTAAACAAAAGAAGAAAAAACATATTTACACTCATAAATTCAAGCAAATATGCTTTACATATTCTTCTTTGATTTTCCATCCTTCTATTGTTTTCTCAATAACATAGTGGTCACAATTGCAATAGGGCAGGGGATAAATTTAGTTGAAAGACATTCACCAGCTCAGATTGTTTTCTTTATCAACCACAAAAAGCTAGTTAAATTAACATGTAAATGAATAGAGTTGAAAATACTCTATCAACCATCCAAGTTAAAACGATTAGATGATAGAAGATGCAATAAATACTTTGCTTGAAGTTCAGAAACCCCTAAAGCACAAATCTTATGTGTTGTCACTCATAGACAAATTAATCCCAAAAGCTTAGCTTAAACATCATTTAAATCATTAAGACACAATGGAGATGAACTAACCATTGATAATGAAGAGTATCTAGGAGGTGGGTCGAGGTTGAGATATAGCACCGACATCTTAGCGGTCTCAAGAATAGCATCCTCCCTAACTTCAGGAACCTTGCTCGTCAAATCCTTGTAGGCAACCACAAATGCTTCCTGCCAAAACCCCGACAATTCAACCTAACCTTCTAATGTTTCTATATAAGTAAAAAATATTAGGGTGAGTTAGATAATTTTATAAATATGTGTGTGTTTATTTATAGATGTGTTATAAGGGGTGAGAAGTTAGGGTGCCATACAACTTTGATTAGATCGAATGGGAAGAATCGTTCTATCTTGCACAAACATAATTAAAAACACTGAATTACTCTAAACTTCTAATGCTAGCCGAAACAGGCTGAGTTTTTATGTATATGTATGACATGGAAATAGAAGACCAGAGTATATAGATAACAATTTACAATGTGGCAAATACTTGTTTTCAGCTTCTTGTTCACTTCTTGTACTTTGAAGGACCCTCTCAGTCAAACCTAGGTACAACGAGAGCTTGTGTCACTAGGAAAAGAATTTTGAGATCAATATAAGTATCCTGTCTTTGAAATCTGAGACAGGATAAGTAATCTGGTGTGTCACCCATTCTCTGACATACAAACTTAATACCAATTGCTATTAACTTCATCTTGGAAAATATTACTAAGATCAGTAAATAAATGTCATATGTAAATCATAGCACGTTTTATTTAGTGAAACTGATTATTTTGTGACTTGTGAGTAATCTTAATACAAAAATTGATGAGTTAACATTAAAACCGGCTCGGAGTTTTTTTTCCTGAAACCATAATCGGTTAAAGTTTTAGTCGAGATATTCCAATCTTTTTGTTATATTACACGCTCATCTAAAAGCTTCAGCTCATAAACAAATAATTTAATTTGACTCTTAACTTAATATCTTCCCCATGCCCCTAACCCTAAGTTGCACACACAACTTTTTATTGAATCCTTGCACATGGAACATTTTGCCAAATGGATGATGGTGTGATTTGAGTACACAACTTCATGTTTGAACTGACTCTGAATCTCATCTAGAAGCTTAACATGACAGAAAGGAATATCATTTGAAAGGTAAGTAAAAGTTAAATACTACTATCTGCATGATGTTCACACTCCCCCATTTTATCAAGACATTCATTTGTTTGATGAATAACCAATCACAAAGCTAGAACTTATAAGATGCAAAACAAATACTTAGAGCTTATAAGCTACAACGTAAATAAGTATCTCTAGTCCATCTAATTTTCTTAATATCTTATAAATCAATCAAATTCGACATGCTACACATATTTCATATACATTGAATATTTCATGGCTTATTTTCCCAATTGTGTCCCTAATTTTGCTTGTTTTATTACCAAAAGCAACCTGATGTATACCCGTTTTTACCACTTGCAACCTATTTTAAAAGTCGTCGCCGATTGCAACCTGACTTATTCTCGTTTTACTGATTACAACTTATTTTATAAATTCCGGCCAAAATTAAGAGCGTGTGCCACACGCGCGTAATTTTGAGCAAGTGGTAAAAATGAGTATACCTCGGGTTGCTTTTGGTAATAAATCATTTTCTTTTTTATTTTTTCTTTTCTTCCCTCCATCATTTTCTCTCTCATCCTCCTTTTTTTTCCCTCCCTAGGGATGTACACAAACAGAGTTGAAACGAATATCTAAGAGTTTGAGTTTAGTTCATTAATTATCGAGCCGAACTCGAGCTTAATTTATCAAATATATGGACGGCTCGTGAACTTACTGGAGCCTCTAGCGAGTCTAATCGAGCCCAAATGAATTCAATAAATATAAATTACAAATATGTTACTAATCATTATATAATTAAAAATAAGCCATAAATTCTTAAAATTATAATATACCTACTAAGATTAATTAATTACATATATACAAATGTATGATTTTAATTATATAATTTTATATTTTTTATAAGTATAACTATAAAATTAGAAATTAATTATAAGTACATTAGCTTAATATTTACGAACTAGCTCTCCAGCCAACAAATGAAATTGCTCGTGAGCTAACGAATCGAATATCATCAATCTTGAATTTGGTTCGTTTATTTAAACGAGCCACATTAGACTAGCCCGATTGAGCTTTTCACGAACCGAGATCTGAATAGTTTACGAGCAAATTAGTTCGTGTACATCCCTATCCTTCCCTCCTCTCTTCACTAATCTCCGTAAGTTTCTTCAACACGAATCCTCTTCTTCATTTCTGATTTACAGATCCAGAAGAAACTAACTCTGAATCATCAAATATTTGATCATTATCCAGAAGAAGTACTTTGAACAGTTCGGTGAAATTTTAGAAGTTGTGGTTATAACTGATAAAGCTACTGGAAGATTCTATGCTACTGTTGGATAAGAGTTCAATTCTCTTCGGTTTATTTCTCAGTAGAAAATCTAGCTTGGAGTTGTTCTAATTTGTATGTTTCTGTATCTATACTCATTCATTTCTTCAAATTCTCCTGTTGAGGATAGTTCAATTTTCTTCAATTTATTTCTCAGACGAAGATCTAGGTAGAAGTTGTTCTAATTTGTATGTATTTGTATCTATACTCGATCATTTCATCAAATTCTCCTATTGAAAATGATGGAGGAAAGAAAAGAAAAAAAAAAAAAAAGAAAAGAGTTTAGTACCAAAAGCAACCTGAAGTATACTCGTTTTTACCATTTGCTCAAAATTGCGCGTGTGTGGCACGCTCTTGATTTTGGCCGAAATTTATAAAATAGGTTGTAATCGGTAAAATGCGAGTAATTCAGGTTGCAATCAGCGATGAATTTTAAAATAGGTTGCAAGTGGTAAAAATGGGTATACCTCGGGTTGCTTTCGGTAATAAACCCTTTTGTTTATTTAGGATACGTTATTGTGACCTAAATTCTATTGGTGGACATAATTTCAGTTTAATCACAAAATATCAAAACACAAGGGAAAGGAAGACAGTAAAAATGACCCTTCACAATCTTCCTATGGATGCCAATATTCTTTAAAGATATCATCTTTCTATCTCAATGATCAACACAACTCAAGCATGCTGCACCATATCAATTTTAATGCATCTAGGTAGGAAAACAAATCTCAAACAGTAAAGCCACTTTCTTGTACTAGTTCATTAGATCCTCTTTTAAAAAATTAGCAACTACTAAACTACAGAAAAATCAAATCAAAGAAGTTAATTCCTATTGGCCGTAAAGACCAAGAAAGAAGTGAAAAAATAGGTAGAGATTTGTAAAATTACCTCCTGCGCCGATGAAGTAAGCAAACCGAAGAGCTTCGGGTCGACTTCCTCGCCCTCCGGTGGTGGAATTGGTTACATTTTTCTCTCCGTCGAGGCTGAATGTACCCAAAGGGGAAATAGGCTTTCACTGCTAGGGCTGTCAATTGCCAAGCTTTTCCTTTCAGGCCTTGACCACCATTTTTAGGGCTTCAAGAGAAAGGCAATTATTTGGGGGAAGGGAGAGGAAGGGAGGAAAATGAAAACTCTTCTCTGAAATAACGTAATAATGTAATAGAAAGAATAGTATCTTTAATTTCCTAGGTAATTTTATAGGTAATATATTAAAAGAAAAAAAAATATTTATGCCTAGAAAAATTTCGTAGGCAAATAATTTTCTTTTAACCTACAACTATTCTGTAGGAAAATTCGTAGGTGTGACTGTTTTGCCTATGAATTATTCTGTAGCTAAATTACCATCAATTTTTTCATTGCTAATTCTGTAGGTAAATTAATTCACAAAAATCTGTAGGTAATTCAAATTATTTAAGTACATAATTATTTTGGTTGGTAAATTCCGTAGCTAATTTTTTAATTTCTTGTAGTGATTCTTTGGCATTCTCAGAGCGAAAAAGGTTTAAATGAGAATGACGATGGGATATGTTGATTTTGTGGTGAATGGGAAGTGTTTCTCAATAACAGTAAGGGAATTTGGGCAAAAATGAGGAGTTGAAAGTTCCAAAGGTACAAAAGCAAAAGTCTTTTGGGGGAGCTTAACAGGGGAGAAGAAGTTTGAGTTAAGCCAACCTCGCTATTTGCTTATCAAGGATCAAGCCGTTAGATGTCTTTTCTAAATCTTAACCCACATTGTCTTAGCAAAAAAGGAGACGTCACGAATAACGGGGGTTGAACTCCTCTTCATTTGGGCTGCAATGAATGGGTAAAAAATCAGGGTGATGGATTTCTTAGTTACCCATTGGATAAAGGTACAAGGAGAAAACTTCCATACCATCCACTTCGGAGGGCATGTGATAGAGCTTGCAAGTAGATTCCACGGTGTTGACCCTGAATGACGAGGCCGTACTTTGGAGTACGACACCATACCATTCGAAGAGACCTAAATACCACCCCCACATCAAGAAAGAGGGAAAGAGATAGTGGAAGAGAGACAAGAGGCACCAAGAGTAGAGAACAAGAAAGTCGAAGAAGTCTTGAAAAAGATGTGCATCTTGAAGCAACATAGTTACTTCGTGTTGAAAAGAATAGAATTTTTTGGGAGGCAAAACGAGGAGCTCATCAGGATGGTAAAAGAGACGAGGGGAGAGTCAAGACGATCGAGAGGCAAGGATGCGAGAATCACCTACTACTTCATTATCTTTTAAAGAAAGGGGTAAGAACGTTCGCCTACCTTGAGAATATCCTTAGGAGGAACTCGGATGAAGAGGACCGTGCTAGGGTAAAAGAAGAAATTAATGAGATCACAAATGATATTGCACAACCCTCTGCTTCCGTCTTTGATGTAAAACGACCTTTTCCAGGAATCTCCAGTGAAAGTGCATGGCCACCCAAGTTCAAGGTACTCTTCTTGCCCCCATCCACCAATTCCTTGAGAGTGGCGGTTCCGAGTCAAGTAGAGCCCCAAATCTAATGAAGACGTACTCTAGGAGCACAAATAAGGAATAAAAAGGGGTTGGGGATCCTACCCCTTTTAGTTGGTATTTCTTTCCTAAACACCTTTCATGTGTAGATAGTGCAAGGTTAGGGTTTATGTTTTCGCAATCATTGGTTGGGATGGAAATGAGAAAGGGCATAACTATTTGATTGCCAATTGTTGTGAGATGGTGGTCATAACATGCATGATTTGATTTCTTGATTCTTGCTATTTGTTGAGATTTTTGCATGTGACCCACCTTTCACATTACTTGGGCTTGAGAATTTCGCCCAAGTTTGTGGGGAAGGGAGTGGATTATTGTCTCCATGAGCGTGAAGAGGATGTTCGTCATGTCCAATTGGATTTTTAGTGTTCTTTGATCTATGTCATTCCACCATTATGCTTTTTTTTTTTAATTGCTTTGTTGAATAAATGCTTGTTGGGTTGTTTTTTTTTTTTTTTTTAATTGCTTTGTTGAATAAATGCTTGTTGGGTTGTTGTTGAGTTGAGTTGATTCTTGACGGATAATGAGAAAGGATTGGAAGTTTCCCAATGTTTGTGAACTCAAGATACAAAATCTCTAAAAAAACTGAGCAATGAATACTAGAGGATTCCTTGCCTAAAAATCAATAATAATCAATAGGTTGATGCGATATACGGGTAAGGGAACATTTTGGCATAATAAATAGGATCGTAAGTGTAAATAAAATAACTTAGCCAGAAGTTATGTTTCTTGTGAACATTACTATAATTCTAAAACACACACGACACGATTAAGTACGATCTTGTGAAAAAGAATAAATGAGATGTAGGAGGAGTGATAAGGTAGATTAGGTCGCCGGGCGAAGTCATTGCATCTCATCATTTGTAATAGATTCTAGTGAGCATTTGTATACTATAGTCATTGAGTTGAGCATAAAAATAAAAAATTGAGTTGTATGAAAAGTAGAAAAAAAGAGAGAAAAAGCTCAAGACTATGAATCGAGTGTTGAAATTATTGTAAATCTTGTGAAACTCGAAAAGAGTATTGTTGTGATAATAGTATAGTAAACTAGAATAGCAATTTTATCTGTTGGACTAAGCCCGGTGGAGAAAGAAGAAATTAGGAGATAAAATCGAGAATCAATTGACTCGAGGGAGAAAAGAGCCGCATTAGCTTTATTGGGTGAGTGCGTGGAGTTTTCTTAAAAAAGAACCGAGTCAAACCACCTGAAGTTGAGGATTTTGAAAGATAGCGAGTCGTCCAATTTTATTTCACTTATGCACATTTTTGGGATTGGAGTGAGGGTTCTTAGTACGTGGCATAGGTACTAAGCGAAATAAAAATATCACTTACTTTCATAACTTTTATGCTTTGATATTTTATTACTTGAGATAAAATGCTTAAGGCAAGATTGGTGAATTGAAAAGTGAAAAATGCTCAAGAATAAGAGAAAGTTGCATCAACGGGGATTCCAATGGCTTTTCAACCTCGTTTTTTTTTTTGGTTGCTTAATTGTTAAAATTTGCTCGAGGTCGAACAAAGCTTAAGTTTGTGGGGATGATGAACGTGAAAATTCTCATTTTCTTGCATATTTCACATTCATATTTTAATGAGAATTGCGAGTATTTATCACTTTAAGTCAATTTCATTTTTTTATTGCATTCTCGGACATTATATCATTTTTTAGATTACTTTATGCATTTTTGGGTGTTTTAAGTTGTATTTTGAAGGTCAGGAAAAAAAGGGAAAGAAAGAAGTTCAATTGCACACAATCCCCTATTTCGAAGGACCAAATGGGTCCGAATTGGACCCCACCAGAGCCTAACTCTAAGACCATCGAGTTGCAAACAAAATTTGTGAAGGGATCGGGTTGAGAAGACGAGAGAAAAATGTCCAAAACAGCGACGGAAGAAGATGGCACATGAAGGGGACACATTGCACGCCCCATGCGGTGAGGGGTGAAAAATGGCTCAACCGGACCCAATACCGGCCGACAACCGGTCCGGTAGTTGGCCCAGTAGTTGCTCCCTCACTCTGGTACCGGCCTGCTTCGGTCCAGGATTCAGGCGCGTCCCTTCTGTATTTTAGTCATTTCTTAGTCCAAAATCCGATTTGAGCAATTCAAGATGCCATGTAACAACGAGACGAAGATCTACAACTTTTATGTTTCTAGTCGATAGCTGATTCTACATGGATTTTCTCATATTTTGTGAGAAGACCGAGTCAAGCGCATATGAGGGGCTTGAATCAACAACTTATGACCCCTTGCATTTTTACTTGTAATTTTACTATTATACCCTTACTAAAGGGCCCTTTATGCAGATTTTTGTGTCTTTTTGTATGAGGAGGGTTGGGGAGTCTATAAATACCCCTCTCTCTCCCTCTCATTTAACAACTTTTGGCTTAGCTTTAATTCATCACTTTAAATTTTTAGCATTTCTTCTAGGGTTCTTTCCTCTTCAAGAGAAGAACTAGGGTTTTGGTGGAAACTTGTAAGAATATTCCAACTGGGTGACAACCTTGAAGATTTATCGAAGATTTCGCGATTATTATCATCACTAAGCATTTCTTATCTCTTTCTCTTATTTATTTGTGATTATTACTTGATGATGTTATTTGTTGGGATTTTATAATGGATCGTGAGTAGTTCTTATTGTTTCTTGAAGAAAGGGAGTAAGCCGAGCTTTGGGGTCGATGAGTTGATTTGAGTTTGATAACCTAGGGTTAAGGTTTGGTTAATTTTTTTTAATTTCCAATCGAAATCAAGACTAAATCCACATGCTTGAATTATTGACGCTCGACTTTCGGTGACTTAGAATTATTTCGATTGGTTGTGTAATTAAGAGATGATAGTCGGCCCTTGGGCTAGGGATTACCACCAGTTCAAGGCTTGCCGACTTGATCTTGATTAAGTATAGGAATTAATTACTGCGTCTTAGAAAGATCGGGTGAGATTCCAGAAAACTAGATTAATCGAGACCCAATCGGTAGAAGGAAGACCTATGGAGGAGAAGCTCTACCGAGAGGAGGAGTAGAGTGTAGGGGGAGTTGGTTGGGATAAATGAAATTAAGTTTAGTCGCCTGTGTAAGTCTTGCACCCTGACGTCGGTCTTTAGCGTAGGAGAAGTCGGCCTATCTTCTTCTAGTCTCACGTAACCGGAATCCCGGGGCCGGGGGATTGAATTATGATTGATTATCCGTGTAGGTAGTCTACATAGAACCTTGTTTACTCACCAATCCTAGGAAAATATGACACTTCAACCGTAATCTAGAAGTATTGCCTAATTGGGAACGCTAGTTAGGTAGTATTTCAGCCGAGTTAAACTATATTTTATATTGACAATCGTTATTCAAACATTAACCTTTAATACATGGGTGAAACCAAGTTTTGGGAGACATTTCCATCATTTGCCTTCTTTATCATTTATTGCGATTTTAGTCTTAATCAACCTTCGAATTCCAATTAGCTAAACTAATAAACCTATGACTCGGATAATTCACACGGAAGTCCTCCTTGTGGATCGATATATTACTACCTCTATCTTTTCCCGTTCGCTTGCGGGATAGGAAAACTCCTTCCTAATTTAATCGTTTTGGTGGGGTTTTTAAGACAAGTTCATCAATATTGTTTCATAAGTTGTGTGGGAGGAATTAGAAGTTCACATATCTAGGGGATGTGGTGTCTAATATCCGGAGCCTTCAACAGTTGTTTAATTATATTCCTTTTCGTTTAGTTGGACGGTCGACAAATGTTTTGGCCCACCACTTAACTCATTTTATTTTTAATTTTCATAGTCCTATGCATGTGATCGTGGATGCCACCAATACACTTCAACATATTATTTTGGATGAGGCCATTTTCTCCTAATATATTGAATATGTTTCACCCTAAAAAAATCTCTTTTATAGTCTAAAACACCTTTTTATTTAGAAACGGAGATATATTAGAATCTTACTTGCACAATTCCATTAATCAAAACACACAAAAATGAATATAATCTTATTTTGTAGTCTATATTTCTTTCCATTAAAAACATATATCCAACTATTATTTTATTCTTACACAAACAAAATTTTCACTAATGTCATACACGGTTTGTAATATTTATGATATCCAAGGACAAAATATTGGGTTTTTTACGGTAATATTGGTGTTTCAGTTTTACAAAATATCGGACAAATATCGGTAGCGGTGGAAATATCATTACCATTTTAAAAGAATGTTGGAAATATATTAAAAATCTAAAAATTTAACATGATATTTTTTATAAATTGTTATAACTAACTTTAATAGGCATATTTTTCTTAAAAAATTGTAAAAATGGACATTTACAACTAATTTATTAATATAAAAGAATATAAATACAATCTAGCAATATGATGCATATTCTGAAGTTTTTTCACACAAAATTAGTACAAAAAATTATATTAAAAATCTGAAAATGTAACAAAATATTATAACTAACTTGAATACATAAATTTATCTTAAAATTCTACACAACACAAAATATTTACAAGAAACACACGTTGTCCAGCATTATTATAATATAAATTGAGAATTATTATACAAAATATGATACATTACTCTGTGACAAATGGGTTGTTTAGGAAGAAAAACAGGCTTAAAGTATGTGTTTTTAACATACATTTGTAGATTTTAAGCACCCATATGTTATATTCTTCGTATTTCCTTTCTCTTGTCGGAAAACCTCGTTTTCAAGCATTTTGCAGGTAAAAAGTGTAAAAAGAGGTGACGAGTAGAAAGGAGTCAAAGAAATCGAGAAAAAAACCCGAGGAATGAAGAAACGGGCCAAAATTGGGCCGTGCACGGCCCGTGCACGCAAAAGACAGGGGCAGCCCATACACAGGCGCACGGTCATGACCGTGCGACCATGCACGGACCGTGCATGGTTTTCCAGAGAATAGGCAATTTCAGGGGTTGTGCACGGTTTGTGCAGCCTTGCACGGGCATGACCGTGCACAAACTCCGAAAATGGATTAATTTCAGCCCATTTATGTAATTTTGAGCCCAATACTTTGTAAAAAGCCCCAAATGGGGGGTATAGACTTGGATTTTCAGATTTTGGAGAGATACACACTTTCATTTACTTACTTTTTAGAGAGAGAAGGCTAGAGAGAGCATTTGGGGGGAATTACTTGGAGATCAAGATTTATCTCCTCAATAGGTTTTATCCTTCCATCTTCATCTAAATTTTGTATAAACATGATTATATTTATATATTTGTGTTTATTTATTATTATGATCATGGTTGGCTAATTTCCTTAATCTAGGTTCAGAAAGTAGATTATGGGTGATTAATGATTTTTACTCGATTAATTTAATCCCGTGTTATGCTATTAGTTGATTAATGATTTATTATGCTTGTTGAATGATTTGATAACTTATTTAACATTATTGAGGATTAAATTGATACCGAGAGGGGAGATTTGATCCTAGATCACATTAATCGACATGATTAAGCAATAAAATCGAGAGGTTTGAGTTAATTGTGGGAACTTTGATCTTAGGACTGGTCGGGAGTTGTATTTGATTAATCGATCGGAGACGACGATTAATCCTATACAATCAACACATAAGTTGCTCCGAGAGGGGATCTTGCATATAATTGTGATCGTTTCCTAATACATAGCATTCGGTTTAAAGGTTGAATTGATCGGGATAATAATTGCTAACTACCCTTAATTGAAATCTAAGCCTATATTATCTTTATTAATCGGTTAATTCCTATAAATTATTCTCTAGTCTATCTTATTAGTTTTAATTGCTTGTTGATCTAAATTAGTGCTTAAAAATACCAAAACCAACCACTCGATCGTCTAGTTAGCTACTTAAATGTTTAGATTACTTCATCTTTCCGATATCGAGCCGATTCCTCGTGGGATCGACCTTGTGCTCACTTAGTGCTACTTTGACGTCGTATACTTGCGGTTGTTCGATTTAGTTGCAAACAATTAAGCGTGTGTCAAGTTTTTGGCACCGTTGCCGGGGAATCGATAACAATAGCCGGAAAGTGTTGTTCTAGGCATTTAGTGATACTCTAGACAATTTCTTTTTATTAGTAGTTTAGTTTATTTTAATTGTCGATTAATCATTAATTGAGCTTACGGGATCTCTTTCTGATTGTTGTGCAAGGTGTTGATGCACTTGAGGTCACAAGGATTGGAAGGCTTGCTACCTATTGATCAGGAAATCGAGGCAACTTGTAGACACAATCAAGGGAAAAGGAGTAGAGAAAGAAGCATGGAAGCCGGAGATAACGACCAAAGAGTCTTCAATCAAGTTGAGAGGAATGCACCTGGTATTCCGCCGGATCAAGCAAACATCTATCATCAAATGATAGAGATGATGCGGAAACAACAAGAAGAGGTGAATGCTCTCCGGAATTGGAGAGAGCAAGTGCTTAACGCGCCACCACAAGATACTATACAAGACTTCCTACGACCGATAGCAAACCAAAATTTTGGTGGGATGGGTAGAGTACCCGTGAATGTAGTGAATTTCGAACTAAAGCCGGCACTCATTAACATCATTCAACATAATCAGTTTGGAGGACAAGCTAGTGAAGACCCGAATTTGCATCTGTCAACGTTCTTGGAAGTATGTGGGACGATTCAAATCAACCAAGTCCCGCATGATCAAATTAAGCTCCGCCTTTTCTCATTTTCATTGAGAGACAGGGCAAAGTTGTGGTACAACTCCCTCGCCAATGAGGATATCCGAACATGGTACGATCTCTATCAGAGGTTCCTTCAGAAGTACTTCCTGGAGAGTAAGACCATTAGATTGAGAGGAGAAATCACGCAATTTCGGCAGTTCGATTCTGAATCATTGTGGGAAGCTTGGGAGCATTTTAAAGGCCTACTCCGGAAGTGTCCCAACACAGGTTGCAAGATAAGGAGCAAATTTGTTACTTCTATAACGGATTATTCGGGTTTACAAGAGAAATCATAGATGCAGCCGCCGGTGGTGCATTGTTGGCAAAAACGGCGAGCGATGCAACATCAATTATTGAGGACATGGCCACAAATTCATATCAATGGCCAACCGAAAGGAACAAACCGAGGGTGGTTGCAAGTGTAGCGGAAAAAGAGGCAAACTCTTAGCTTTCAACTCAAATAGCGGCTTTGTCAAAATAATTGGAGTCACTAACCAAAGCCGCCTCTTCGGTTTAAATGGAACAAAGTGCAAAGGCCGTTGTTGCACAAGAAGACCCCGAGGATTGTAACTTCATTCATCAAAGGGGTTATGGAAACCAAAGGGGACACCAATATCCCTATTCGGGGCAACGTCAACATTCGAACTTCAATCACAACCAACACCAATCGGGTCACTACCAATCGGGATCAAAGGGGCATTAAAATCTTTCCTATGGCAACCCCAACAATTCGGTCCAACCACCACCCGGGTTCTCCGTTACCAATGGGGTAATAAACGAAGGAAGGGAACCAAGCTTAAAGGAACTCTTGACATCGTTCATTTCAAGGACGGACAAAAGAATGTCACAAATGGACAATTCTTTCACGAAGTTTCAAGTTGATGTCAACAAGAGAATTGTGACAAATGAGGCGCGAAAATTGGTTGATGATGACCCCGGCCCATGCAGAGATGATTCAGAAGGGTTTAGCTGGCGTTCTACCTAGGCAAGTGGCAACTGAGGAGCAGATGGAAGAGGATCGGGAGATCCAAAACATCGAGGAGGCATTTCTTGGATAGCGAGGGGAGGAGTCTTCTTCCCGACAGCGCGGGGAATCCTCCACAGTCACTGATAGGTTAAGAGTTGTGGAAGCAGCCCTAAATGAGCTTAAGAAGCAACAACAAACACTTATCAACAACCAAGCTGATATGATGCAAACACAGCGAAATTTGACATCGAGCTAGACCACAATTATGAACCCATTGTTGAAAATCATGGAGGCCCAGAAGGTCAGCTCAAAAAAAGAAAGGAAAATGGCCAAAATGTTGCAAAAGCTCGAGGACTTAAATGTGCAAGCCGGCCACTATGATCCCACACCACCCTCCCCTTAGGGGGAGTTTGTAAGTTATTCGCAACATCTTTACTTCTTAAAACTATTTTAACGCATTTTGGAATCTAGTTTAAAATATTTTGAGGGGGGATGTATGTTGCGAAATTTGAAGGGTGGTTGTTTGTCTTTTCTTGCATTTGTTTTGCCAAACTGAATTATGTTTTGATGTTTATGAAGTTTTTTTTTCGAACTTTTAGTTTCAAGTAATTTGTTAAGCTATTTTATCTTTAGTTGTTGATAGCTTGTTAGTTTGTTGATTTTAATTTGTAAAAAAAAAAAAATGAAGTTCTTGAAAGAGGAAATATTAGGTTGATAAGGTATTGGAAGTATTGTCAATGATGATACACAATTTTGTGTTTTGATTGAAAATGTGATATATGCACACGCTTGTTATGGAACAAAGAGATTAATCATACTATTTAAGCCGGTGAGATTTTGAGCCAAAATGAGGAACTCTTATTTTTGGATTTCAATATTTTCTTTGATTTGTGTGATGTTGGTCATATGCATAGTACCTCTAGAACTTGCTTGGAGTCTACTTGAAATCACGAGGTATATTTATGACATTAAAAACGCTTTTAGGCAATCTTTGATTATAACCTATTTTGAGCTTTAAAAATCATCCTCTTACCCCTTTATATCAATTATCCCTAGTTAGCCAAGTTGAACTTGTAGCTTTTTTCCTGATAGCTATAATTACAAGCCATATCCATCTTTTTAGCCTTTTTCCCACACTTGGATCGAACGAGTTTGATAGAGGGGATTAGAAAGTGGATGTGAGAGAGGGTTACAAAAATGATGAGAGTGCGATGATGAATATAAAGTGGGGAGGAAAAGCAAAAAAAAAAAAAAAAAGAAAGAAAAAGAAAATTATTACGTTCCATTTCGATTGGATGTTTATAGTTTAAAACCAAGAAAGGGTCAAAGGAAACTAATAATAGAGCTTACTTTGATTGAGTTAGAAGTCAAAATGTTGCTAACTCACATTTTATGCACAAGAGTTGGTTGTGGTGATTTGGAGAAGGTGAAAGAAACATTGAAGTGTTGAAATGATGAAAAGGGAGTGGGAGTAAAACTTATGTGAGAATTAGTTGAGTGCAACTCATTCGATCCAAGTTAAGTCTCTACACTCAAACATATCTCACCTAGTCCAAAAAGCCTACATTACAACCAAAACAAAAGACCTTTCTGGTTTTTTGCTCGTATTTATCAAAAGTGACGGAAAGATGAGAGAATAAGCAAGCATATGGTAGGGCATGCATATGTATACAACTCGAGCGATACACAACCCTGTTTTATACACTTGAGTGCTTGAGTGATACACTTATCTGTGAGGATATTATGATGATTTCAAAGGTTCCTTAACTTGTGATGTGCATAATTAGAATGTGCTTTGGTCTGAGACTTATATTTCCAAGTAAAACCGATGATACCTATATGTTTTCCTCCTACTGAGAAAGAAATTCTTCATTCTTTTGATATTAATTGCCCAGGGACGAGCAAGGGTTTAGTTTGAGGGGGTTGACAAATGGGTTGTTTAGGGTGGAAAAACAGGCTTAAAGTATGTGTTTTTAACATACATTTGTAGATTTTAAGCACCCATTTGTTATATTCTTCGTATTTCCTTTCTCTTGTCGGAAAACCTCTTTTTCAAGCATTTTGAAGGTAAAAAGTGTACAAAGAGGTGACGAGTAGAAAGGAGTCGAAGAAATCGAGAAAAAAAACCCGAGGAATGAAGAAACGGGCCAAAATTGGGCCGTGCACGGTCACAACCGTGCAATCCCTCACAAACCGTGCACGGCCCGTGCGCGCAAAAGACAGGGGCAGCCCATACACAGGCGCATGGTCATGACCGTGCGACCATGCACGGACCGTGCATGGTTTTCCAGAGAATAGGCAATTTCAAGGGTTGTGCACGGTCCATGCAGCCTTGCACGGGCATGACCGTGCACAAACTCCAAAAATGGATTAATTTCAGCCCATTTATGTAATTTTGAGCCCAATACTTTGTAAAAAGCCCCAAATGGGGGATATAGACTTGGATTTTCAGATTTTGGAGAGATACACACTTTCATTTACTTACTTTTTAGAGAGAGAAAACTAGAGAGAGCATTTGGGGGGAATTACTTGGAGATCAAGATTTATCTCCTCAATAGGTTTTATCCTTCCATCTTCATCTAAATTTTGTATAAACATGATTATATTTATATATTTGTGTTTATTTATTATTATGATCATGGTTGGCTAATTTCCTTAATCTAGGTTTAGAAAGTAGATTATGGGTGATTAGTGATTTTTACTCGGTTAATTTAATCCCGTGTTATGCTATTAGTTGATTAATGGATTATTATGCTTGTTGAATGATTTGATCACTTATTTAACATTATTGAGGATTAAATTAAAACCGAGAGGAGAGATTTGATCCTAGATCACATTAATCGACATGATTAAGCAATAAAACCGAGAGGTTTGAGCTAATTGTGAGAACTTTGATCTTAGGACCGATCGGGAGTTGTATTTGATTAATCGACCGGAGACGGTGATTAATCCCATACAATCAACACGTAAGTTGCTCCGAGAGGGATCTTGCATATAATTGTGATCGTTTCCTAATACATAACATTTGGTTTAAAGGTTGAATTGATCGGGATAATAATTGCTAACTACCCTGAATTGAAATCTAAGCCTAGATTATCTTTATTAATCGGTTAATCCCTATAAATTGTTCTCTAGTCTATCTTATTAGTTTTAATTGCTTGTTGATCTAAATTAGTGCTTGAAAATACCAAAACCAACCACTTGATCGTCTAGTTAGCCACTTAAATGTTTAGATTACTTCATCTTTCCGATATCGAGCCAATTCCTCGTGGGATCGACCTTGTGCTCACTTAGTGCTACTTTGACGCCGTATACTTGCGGTTGTTCGATTTAGTTGCAAACAACTAAGCGTGTGTCACTCTGTCAAGTTTTATAAAAGATATATGAATATTAAAAAATAAATAATTAAAAGAAGGCCTTTAAATGACCGATAATTAATTGGAAGAGACCACTTAGATGGGCCCCACCTTAATATCCAATAAAAGTGTAATAAGAAAAAGAGAGGAAACAAAAGTAAAACACGTCATCTCTTATGTGGCCATGTGAAATAAACTAGAGTGGGTTCAACTTCCATGATACAAAGAAGACCCGCAGATCAAATCTGTTCACCCGAAATGTCGGCAAAATAAAATTTTTTGGTAAAATCAACGAAATTTTGCCGATTTCTTGACAGATGGAAACGACACCCTATTTCCATATTGGTTAGCGTACTTATTAAGATTCCAGCGAAAATTCGTGAAATTTTCATCATGGGTGATAACATATTAGTGAATATATTAATTTTATTCTAATAAGGTATATACTCATGTGGGAGAAACAATGTTAAATTTTTTAATAATTATTATTAATTAAATCACATATGTTAAATTAATAATATTAGCATTGCTAGTTAAATCATATTTAATCCCTTAAAAAAAGAAAAAAAAATATTTTTATTTTCATTTGGATTATATGGTTATCATAGTATGAATATAGAGTAAGAACAATTTTAACATTTTCAAAATTTATACTCAAATTGTATCATTGGATCATGCTTATCATGTGCGTGTTATCAAATCGTTTTATTTCTATATCGGAATAGAAACCTAAAAATAATTACAATATTCAACTATTTTTTACACAAAGAATAGTACATATTTTAGTTGTTTTCTCAAAAAATCTTACTTCTTTATTTTATATAAAAATATTTTAAATCTCATAATATGTACAAATGAATATAATAAAAACTAACGTTCTAGCTACTCATTCGTTATTCTAGTTAATTGACGTTTTAGACACTTTTCACAACTTTTACCAATTTTCTCTCTGGCTCAATTCTAAGATATATATACGTTTAATCTACAAAGATTTGATCAAATCTTTATTCCCCTAAAACAAATATTAGCTGAGAGTAGTATATTAGTTATGCACGTAAATAATATGGATCTCAAGTTGAAAATAGTGAAAATAAGATTAATTTAATATAGTATTCATGAAAAATATAATTGAGACGAAAAAGTTATAAACATTTCAAAATTTTGGTGAAAATTTTGGGAAAGAAAAAGAAAAATATAAATTAAAATGACCTAATTAGTCTGTTATCATAATTTTGAATTACCTATATTTTAAATCACAGACTGACACGTGTGCGCAAACTGTTCTACTTAATATTAAGGGAGATATCAAAACAGACCTAATTTTCATTGGAAAATGTTTGATTATGTTTACATCTCTAATTTCATAATAATGATTGAAATTTATTTATTATATTTGATGAATTGTTCATAATGATGAGGCAAAAAAAAGTATTTACTTTAAATTTAATGATTAATTTGAAAAATTTATATAAATAAAAAAGAGATAAACATGATTTAAGCGTTTATCATAGTAAAAAGCGAAAAGAAATGTTTATGACAATTATAACCAAACATCCCCAAAGAGTTCTCAAAATCCCATGCTAAACTTGTCTTTTTTTTTTTTTTTTTTAGAGAACATGCTAAACTTATCTAAACAAGTCTTAAAATCTTCCCAAATGATGCTACAGTTAATGAAGCTCGTAAGTCAAATTTCTGAGTCAATTAGATCAAAGGGTGAGACCGTAATCAATGAAGTAATATTAACCGTCAGAGCCTCACAGAGTCGAATCCAACGGTCAAGAAGGATCGTTCTATCATAGTCTCTCTCTCTTACAGTTGGACTCTACTTTACTTCCTGATCCTCCTTGTTCTTTCCGTTCTATTCAATCCTCACAACACACAGTGAAGGTGTTATAGGTTGGATCTAGATCGTCAATTCTCAGTCGATCTTGTACTGTGGGTCAAGTGTTGACTGAAGGAAGATGGAGATCGTCGGGAGAAGGACTGATATTCGGATGCTCGTGTGCGTCACGCTCCTCCTCCTCGCAACCGTTGCTCAGTCCTTCTACCTCCCCGGTGTGGCTCCCCAGGATTTCGTCAAGGTACCGTTTATATATGCGTGCACATTTCTGTGTCTATCTACGGTTCATAGGTCTCTTTGATTACTTGCAACTTTTTGGATCGCAGTTGTAGCTTTAGAAGTATATGTTTTATATGCGTTTATTAGGTCCATAATAAGAGGTATAATACGTTGCATATATTAGGTAATTAGGATGTGATGTGATCTTATTGATTTATGGATTGCTTCTGCCAGATCTTTAAAGTTCGCCCTATTCCTGTGAGACATATTGCTTGCTTCTGTCTCGTAGCTATTAAACGACAAGTGCAGTTTATATTGATATCTCTTTTGTTTCAGTAAGGCATCTAGTAAGATAAGTGCAGTTGTAAATTGAAAAGGTGCCTCTAAATACGATGATTTTGAACACTTTAAAGTTTACATCCCAATCATAAGAAATATGATTAAGAAAAAATGATCAGTCAGGCTTTACTGATTGCTTATGGGTTTTGATTTGCTTTGTGCATCTTGCTCTAGTACTCATTTGAGTCGTTCCTGAAGCATTCTTCCCCTTTAATAATGCCTTATTAAAATATGACTATTTAACACTTTGACGCTCTTTTCTCGCTACTATAAATAAATGAACAAAAGGTTGAAACTGCTATTAGTTCTCTGCTGCGTCTTGGTGGGATTTGCATATTATATAATTAATCATACGCTGATACTCAATCTATGAGATTTCTTTCTATTAAGTCCTAAAGTATTTCATACAATTAAGCTTGTTTATTTATTTTTCTTTTTCACACCAATGAGAGTTAAGAGAGGACACCAGGTGCCTCCGGTTTCACTATAGGGAATCTGTGGCAGATTATGGCTATTTTATAATGTATATATTGCTAATCTTGGTATGTTCAAGTACATCCTTTCATTGCATCTTGGATTCAAGTCGTTTCTTATTTAATAAACTGCCCGAAAAACTGAGTTCTTCATAAGATCAATGACCACCACCTGATATATTAGACCACTTTGTGCCTTATCTATATGCTTTCATGAAAAATCATGAATAACCCATTGGTTAAATCCATATTCTGCTACAGCTATTCCTTTATGTCCATCATTTGATACCTTAATATTTGATCTGATGCCCGTCTACTAGCCTTTTTAGATAGTTGGAAGTTCCATTTATAAAATATCTGGCTGCCTTGAATCTCATGAATCATATCCTAATCCTTTCAGATAGATAAATATGTGTGCCAGTTTTTGGAGAATTAAATCCATGGATATTGAAAGGGGTGTGGGAAGAAGAGGGATCGAGGAGTCATACGTGACTTCAGGATGGGTTAGAGTTAACCAGTTTTCTCAAGCAGCTTGGTATCAAAAAGTTAAAGTTCACTTTACTTCCAATAGTTACCTCCTGGATCACTAGAGGAGGTACACAAAGTGGCACTTCGCAGACCAGGGTACCGATGATGTAGACTAGATACGGGATTTTGGGTTGTGATATGGTTGAAAGGTGCCTTTAGTCTTCTCGTTTTTTTGAGAACAGAAATGCATAAAATAAATACACTTCAATTCAATTAAAAAAAACATCTTTCTTTAGATTATCATAGATGCATACTTGAGGAAAAAAATACCTAGTACTTAGTGCAAATAATAAGGAAACATATCTCTTTGTTTCCTATAAAAATAAAATAAGGAAACATATCTCAATCTGTATAATGTGATGTTAATATTGGACAATTGTATATTTCATATTTCAATGACTAATCTTTTAATAAGGTTGTTCGTCATATTCGTCATTATCAATGACTCAACTAAATGAATATGGGATGTTTCATATATCAATGATTCAGTTAAATGTATAGCAGCCCGCACCGATTCTAAATGATTTCTTAGTTGAGACCATCCTTGACCCACCTACCTTTCTGTATATTCCATCATGTCCCCATCTAAAGCGTACCCTTCTCTATATTTTCATTCCAATACCATCTTGAAGCAAAGAGATGGCAAGAGACAAATGGTTTACTTCATAGGAGACATCTTAGGGTTGGCTCAACCACCTTATTTGATGATCAGGCCCATTAGGCCACGTTACCACCAACTCTTTTTGCTGGAAAATCGTTGAGACAGCAAGTAGTTGGGAAGACAAGTAAATAGCTAGAGAATAGTTCCTCTGTAGTTTCGAAGATCATTTGATCCATTTCAAGGATTCAGTTCGCTCACCCAAGCAAAGCAATCCGGATAAGAAGTGACCCATGAGCTAGGACGCGCGATGTAGGTTGCAATTCTTTTATCGCATTGGTGTGGTATTCAGGGCAGGGGTACAGTATCTTCCATCTAGTGTTGCTTCACAATTTTTCCCCTCCCCACATTTAATATACGTAATTGTGGACACCCCACCCCCCAAAAAAATTTGACCATGACAATTCTTTTAATATGTACTTATTATGTATGTATGTAGGAATGTAGGAAATGTCTGGATATTACTATAAAAAATAGTTGAATTATCAGAGTATAAATTCTGTGTGTTTTTAAATGCATTGTTACCCCCCACCCAAAAAACACACACACACACACACACACACACACACAAAATAAAATAAAATAAAATGTAACCACCACTGCATATACGTGCACTTTTTGGACCTCAAAGTTCTGGAGCTACCTTTGCTTATGGTATAACTGTGTCATAATGCCATTTAAGAATTCATGTTTACTAGTGAGTGGAATTGAACATGGCAATTCAATGTATAGCAGTATGATAATATTACTGTTTGAAGATTCTGGTCTCTGGTGTTTGCAGATTATATTGTCCTGTTAATTGCTCTATTGCTTTTCTGCATAGTAATTTCTTCTTGTATGTGAATTGTCACGCACTCTTTTTTATCGTGGAGATTAAGAAGACATCATGGTGGAATCTCTGAAGTTCAATGTAACAGTGCAACTTTAATTTTCCCCGATTGTAATGATAAATGAATCAATCATGTTAACCTCTGTTTACGTACATGTCTATTATTGGGTTTGCAGTAACCTTTATAATTTGATTGGTATTATTTGGATGCAGGGTGATCTTCTCAGAGTGAAAGTTAACAAACTAACCTCAGTAAAAACTCAACTTCCTTATTCGTACTACTCCCTACCTTACTGTAAACCAGATAAAATTGTGGACAGTGCTGAAAATCTAGGAGAAGTTATTCGCGGTGACCGTATTGAGAACTCGCCGTATGTGGTAATTCCCTCTTGCATCTTCCTATGTTTCTTTACATTCTAAATTTTTATTTCTTGATTTCCTTGGATAACTTTTTGCTCCAGTTTCCTTCTCATTTGATTGTTGAATAAAATCATGCATCACAAAACAGGCTTCTCACTAAAGTTCATTTCTACAGTTTAAGATGCGAGAGCCACAAATGTGCAATGTTATTTGCCGCATTACTCTGAATTCCAAGGATGCCAAGGAATTCAAAGAGAAGATTGATGATGGCTATAGAGTGTACATGTAATGCCTTTTTAAGGAATCTTATTTGCATTTTATGCGCTTATTATGGATGGTGTACCTTATACTTTGATGGCTTTGTTAACAGGATTTTGGACAATCTCCCGCTAGTTGTGCCTTATAAGAGACCTGATACAGATTCCTTGGTGTATCAGCATGGTTTTGACGTTGGTATCAAAATACCATATGCTGGAGTAAGTATTTAGAGTGCTAGACATGGAGCAGTTCTTTGTAAATGGTAACATATATTGATATCTTGTTATTTGTTTTCCGACAGACGCCAGATGCGAAGTATTTTATCCACAATCATTTGTCATTTACTGTGAAGTATCATAAGGATGAAGAAACTGATTCTGCTAGAATTGTTGGATTTGAAGTTAGGCCATTCAGGTAATATAGTGTTAATGGTCAATGTTATGCTTTTCGCCACAGCCCATGACTGATCTTAGGCTTCTGAGATGTTTCCAGTGTTAAGCATGGCTATGATGGTAAATGGGATGACAAAACACGCTTAACAACTTGTGATCCTCATGCAAAACGCACTGTAACTAGCTCCGAATCTCCTCAGGAGGTTGAAGATAAGAAGGAAATTATCTTTACATATGATGTGGACTTTCAGGTAACTTTTCTTTCTCGTTGTGGATTGACTGTTAAGAATCAGTAAGTCTGAATTGATTGTCATGTTTACTTCCCTTGCTCGGCCTTTACCTTGTAGGAAAGTGAAATCAAGTGGGCTTCTAGATGGGATACTTATCTCTACATGGCTGATGACCAAATTCATTGGTTCTCGATTGTGAATTCTTTAATGATCGTTCTCTTCCTCTCGGGAATGGTGGCCATGATTATGCTGCGGACTCTTTACCGTGATATTTCCAGGTACAACCAGCTGGAGACCCAGGAAGAAGCTCAAGAAGAAACCGGGTGGAAATTAGTTCATGGAGATGTTTTCAGGCCCCCGCAAAACTCTGATCTGCTTTGCGTTTATGTCGGAACCGGTGTTCAGTTTTTCGGAATGATATTAATCACGATGATCTTTGCAGCACTTGGGTTCCTCTCCCCGTCCAACCGAGGAGGACTGATGACAGCTATGCTCCTGCTGTGGGTGTTCATGGGCCTACTCGCTGGCTACTCCTCAGCCCGTCTCTACAAGATGTTCAAGGGAACAGAATGGAAGAAAATCACTCTGCAAACAGCCTTTATGTTCCCTGGGATCCTATTTGCTATTTTCTTCGTTCTGAATGCTCTGATTTGGGGGGAGAAGTCCTCAGGGGCTGTACCCTTTGGGACCATGTTTGCATTAGTGCTCCTGTGGTTTGGAATTTCAGTTCCGCTTGTTTTTGTCGGCAGTTACATAGGGTTTAAGAAACCGGCTATTGAGGATCCGGTGAAGACCAACAAAATCCCTAGGCAAATACCTGAGCAGGCCTGGTATATGAACCCTGCCGTCTCTATCTTAATAGGAGGAATACTCCCCTTTGGTGCAGTATTCATTGAGCTCTTCTTCATCCTCACTTCAATCTGGTTGCATCAATTCTATTACATTTTCGGTTTCCTGTTAATTGTGTTCGTTATCCTGATTGTGACATGTGCCGAGATTACTGTGGTACTATGCTATTTCCAGTTGTGCAGTGAGGACTACTCATGGTGGTGGAGATCGTACCTAACTGCAGGTTCATCAGCACTCTACCTCTTCTTATATGCAGCATTCTACTTCTTCACTCGGCTCAACATCACAAAACCCGTGTCTGGTATCCTGTATTTCGGGTACATGCTGATTGGATCGTATGCTTTCTTTGTGCTTACCGGTACCATTGGTTTCTATGCCTGTTTCTGGTTCACAAGGCTCATTTACTCATCCGTGAAGATCGACTAGGATTCGTAGGTTCTGTCAGAATGTGCTTAATACTCCCCCACGATTACTTAGTTTATGTCGATGTTATTGATTTTTATTGTTAGTAAGCTGAAAGCTGAAAAGTTCTAAATGAGACTAGTTTGAAATCTTAAAATGTATTCCTACCAGCCTCAGGTCATTGTAATTTTATTTGTAATTTTTGTAGCAAAATCATGCATTAAGACATTAAGCGGGATGATGTTGGAGCAATTCCTGTTCCTTGTGCCTATGATTTTTGTTTGTAAGAAATTTACAGACTAGTCGTGAAGTATATGTACATTTGAAACGCATGCTTTGTTTTTCTGTATTCCAAGTTTTGATGAAATGTATGGTGCGTGGTGTTATATACTACCTCCGTCCCACTCTAACTTTCCTACTTTCCTTTTCGGTTTGTCCCAACTTAACTTTTCAACCCATAAATGGTAAATTTCTCCTACAATCTTCACCCTCAAAATCTCCACCATCAATCTCCACAAAATCTCCACCATCAATCTCCACCTTTAAAAAAGTCAAAGATTCCATAAAATCTATTTTTTCTTAACCTCCGTGCCCGGTCAAAGTAGGAAACTTAAGTCGGGACGGAGGGAGTAAAAGATATCTATACAATTCATATATTCAAAACTGGTTTTACAAAGTGTATATATAGAGTTAAGCACTAACTTACGTGAGTCACATGCTTTACATGTGCATGTGAGTAATTAATGCTTACTAACTAACTAACCTATTCTTGAATATAAAACTAATATACACTAACACGTGGGGTTTGAGTTTAGTTAAGTGAAATTTATGACATGTAGAAATCTATTTGCGAAGCTGTTGGATAGCCAACGGTGTAATCTAATCCATTAACAATAGTACAATACCTTTTTATATTTCTGTTACAAATCGAATGCTTACAATTTAAAAAAATATGTTCTATTCGAAATGAATTAGAGCACTTTTCATGACAAGTTCACCTTGCACAGAATGTGCGCCAATTCCATAAACTTTGCAAATTTGAGGTGCTCATAGCCAGGACGTGCGCGATATTGTCGATATAAATTGCGTCTCATACTTTGAAGTGCAAAGTAAGGAGAAAACAAGGAGAATTCGAAGATCAGGAAGTAAGAGCAGCAATTCGGTTCTATCTTTTTTTTTTTTTTTTTATAGAAGAATACAATGCTATTTAAATATTTTTATGCTAACTTCATGAACATGTTTGGCTAGTTTCTTTATATTCTAGGGTTAGAGAGTACACTATGTTGATTTTATACTATTGGTCGAGTCTTGTCCTATGTTCTTATCTATACGTTCTTAATCTGATTGAATGTTTAATAATGAGGCCAATAGTTAGGCATTTTAGGCTTAATACATCGAGACTCTAGAGAGGATATTTATTAATATGATAAGAAACGTGTAACATAAATATTCAATTGAACTGAGAAATTTGTGAAGGTATATTTGTCTTTAATTACTCAGGGGCGGCCCTGAGCTTGTGCAAGAATGGCAATAGTACAGGACCCAAACTTTTAGGGGGCCCAAAAATTCTAGGTGTATATATATATATATATATATGCCTTATTTTTCTTAATGTAAATGAGCCTAATGCATGGAAATAACGCTAGTAAGCCTATAAGCTCATCACATATCACGATAAGAAAGTTATGTTAATAGTGTTACACTTATAATAACGGCCTAATGAGATAAGAAAGTCAATGCTTGACTTGTCTAAACTGAAGACACTAAAACTAGAAGTGAAGCTGAATCTTTAGCAACAAATGACATTGAAAATTTTGGGGTTTTGTTGGGTATGACTATCGAATAATATTTTGAAAACGATTGACTCGATCAGTATAAAAAATACAATCTCTAGATATGCAAATTGATGATGCGGTAACGACTTTAAAACGTTTGTTTCTTACTTTAAAACTTATAGGGAAGAAGGATTCTAATTTTCCATAACATTAGGCAAAGAGATTGCTTCTATAATGGAATTTGAACATATTTTTATCTCAAAACGTAAAATTGTTAGTAATCAATAATTTGATGAAAATCCTCACAAAGAGATCTCATTATCCGCAAAGGAATCTTTTAAGAGCAATTACTTTTTTTGTTATAGTAGACATGAGTATTTCATATTTGGAGAGCAAATTTGAACAATTGGATGTACTTGAAATTATTTTTGCTTTTTATTTAATCCCAAAAAGTTGCTTTCACTTGATGATAAGAAATTGCGTGAGTGTTGTATTGATATTCAGTTGCTCTTAAACATAAAGACAAGTCTGACATTAATGCTGATGCTCTGTATTCTGAATTGCAAGTGCTACAATCATGTTTGCTAGTAGAAATAATATCACCATATATATTATTTCAAAATATATATAAGAAATAAACTGATAAGCCATTTGGCTAGAGAAACAAGTTTGTGCACAAAAGAGTGAGAACTACAACAAACAATGGTGAGGGCTTTGCTAGTCCTAATTGGTGAAAGATCCCACATTGATAACCAACAATTAGAGTATGGGAGGGGGACTTACATAAAATGAAGTTTCAAGAGTTAGTTGCTCACTTACCTGGACGGGGTCGATGGATGATCAATAAGACCCATGGCCTAGGTTGGCGACCTCCATTGCACATAGGAAGGGTGCCGCCTAAGGTCAGCCCAAGTGGTTGAGCCTACGTCATAATTTGTGCTTGAGGGGATGCGTTCGCGCGACCCCTACCTATTTCAACTTTTAAATTTAGTATGGCCTACTAAATGTGTACCGCCTTTATGGGCTTCGCGAGCTATGGCTTTGATGGGAATTTTAAGTTTGACTTTTAATGTGTTACACTGAATTCACAGTTGTAGTTTAATTTTTTTGTGTAGAGGGGACTGGGTGTTGTAAATTCCATGTCAAGATAGATGTTTTTCTTTTTCTTTTTATATGAGAAATTAGATTAAGTCCTTTACGATAAGTGGGTTATTACAGTATCTGTTGGTGCTAATGAGCAACCTTATTAGCGGTCTATCAACATCTAAACGGGGTGAATTGGTATCCCCTACATCGCAATCACATACTGTTATCCCCTACATCCAATCACATTCTCACGGGCTTACTGCCCACTGTCAATTTGCAACTTCGAATTTCAGAACAGCTCACTTGTACTGAGTTCAGGTCCATTAACTCGTATTATTGAGTAGATTGAGCCAAGCCCATGCTTATTGTTGTGCTACAAGTTCTAACTCTCCTCTTAGTTTAAAAAGTACTATACATAATACACTTGAAGAGAGATGCATAATAAGACAACTATCCTCCAAAAAAAACGCAAGACTGTTAAGATTGTCTGAAAGGTTTTCAGGTATTTTGGGAGTCTTGGGGAAAAACATAATATGAAAATATGATGGATGCAATAGAAATCAATCACATTCCAATATACGATGATGTTTGATCACAATTGCGGAAAGGAGAAGAGTAACCAATTGTTAACACCAGAATCTCGAAATTGAAGAGTTCTTCACAATTTCTGAGCGCAAGAACTCTAAAAAACTAGTTGTGGTTCTTAAGCAATTCCTCAAATATTTTATGAAGATTTATGTGTTAGATGAAAATGACACATGTCCGTGATTTCACAATTATGTTACGCAACCAACAATTATTGATTTTCAAGTAAACAATTGGATGTACTTGAAATTATTTTTGTTTTTTATTTAATCCCAAAAAGTTTCTTTCACTTGATGATAAGAAATTGCATGAGTGTTGTATTAATATTCAAGTTGCTCTTACATATAAAGACAAGTCATACATAAATGCGATGATTTGTTTTCTGAATTGCAAGTGTTACAGTCATGTTTGCTAATAGAAATAATATCAATATATATACTATTTCAATATATATATATATATATATATATATAGTATATATAAGAATAAACTGATAAGCTACTTGGCTAGAGAAACAAATTTGTCCACAAAAGAGTGAGAACTACTACAAACAATGGTGAGATGCTTTGTTATTCCTAATTGGTGAAAAATCCCACATCGATAACCAACAGTTAGAGTATGGGAGGGAGACTTACATAAAATGAATTTTTAGGAGTTAGTTGCTCACTTACCTGGACGGGGTCGATGGGTGATCTATAAGGCCTATGGCCTAGGTTAGCGACCTCCATTGCACATAGGAGGCTGCCGCCTATGGTCGGCCTAAGTGGTTGAGCCTACGTCATAATTTGTGTTAGAGGCGAACGCAGCCCCTACCTATTTCAAGTTTTAAATTTAGTATGACCTACTAAATGTGTACCACCCTTGGTGCTTTGCGCGCTTCAAGTTTTAAATTTAGTATGACCTGCTAAATGTGTACCATCCTTGGTGCTTTGCGAGCTTTGGCTTTGATGTGGATTGTAAGTTTGAATTTTAATGCGTTACACAACATTCACAGTCGTAGACTTTTTTTTTTTTTTTTGTGTAGAGGGGACTTGGTGTTTTAAAATAGTTTTTTTTTTTTTTTTTTTTTTCCCTTTTTATATGAAAAATTGGATTAAGGCCTTTGTGATAAATGGATTATTATGGTATCTGTTGGTGCTAACGAACAACCATTTTAGCGGTCTATCAACATCTGAATGGGGTGAATTGATATCCCCTACATCGCAATCACATTCTCACGGGCATACTACCCACTATTAATTTGCAACGTCGAATTTAAGAACCACTCACTTGTACTGATGTCGGGTCCATTAACTCGTATTATTGAGTAGATTGAGCCAAGCCCATGCTTATTGTCGTGCTAGAGGTTCTAACTCTCCTCTTAGTTTAAGAAGTACTATACATAATACACTTGAATAGAGATGCAAAATAAGACAACTATCCTCCAAAAAAAAGCAAGACTGTGAAGATTGTCTGAAAGATTTCAGGTATTTTGGGGGAACTTGGGGAAAGGCATAATATGCAAATTATGATGGATGCAATAGAGAGCAATCACATTCTAAAATACGATGATGTTTTATCACAATTGCGGAAAGGACCGGAGCAACCACTTGTTTACACTAGAATCTTGAAATTGAAGAGTTCTTCACGATTTCTAAGCGTAAGAACTATTAAAAATCAGTTGTGGTTCTTAAGCGATTCCTCAAATATTTTATGAAAATTTATGTGTTAGATGAAAAATGATATGGGGCCGTGATTTCACAATTATGTTACGCAACCAGCGATTATTGATTTCATGTAAACAATTGGATGTACTTGAAATTCTTTTTGGTTTTTGTTTGATCCCAAAAAGTTTCTTTCATTTGATAATGAGAACTGCATGAGTGTTGTATTAATATTCAAGTTGCTCTTACATATAAAGATAAGTCAGATATTAATGCTGATGATTTGTTTTCTGAATTGCAAGTGCTACAATTGTGTTTGCTAGTAGAAATAATATCACCATTTGTATTATTTCAATATATATATATATATATATACACATTATATATATAAGAAATAAATTGATAAGCTACTTGACTAGAGAAACAAGTTTGACCACAAAAGAGTGAGAACTACAACAAACAATGGTGAGGGCTTTGCTAGTCCTAATTGGTGAAAGATCCCACATTGATAACCAACAGTTAGAGTACGAGAGGGGGACTTACATAAAATGAAGTTTCAAGAGTTAGTTTCTCACTTACCAGGACGGGGTCGATAGGTGATCAATAAGATCCATGACCTAGGTTGGTGACCTCCATTGCACATAGGAAGGGTGCTGCCTAAGCTCGGTCCAAGTGGTTGAGCCTACGTTATAATTTGTGCTTGAGGGGATGTGTTCGCGCGGCTCCTACCTAATTCAACTTTTAAATTTAGTATGGCCTACTAAATATGTACCGCCTTTGTGGGCTTCGCGAGCTATGACTTTGATGGGAATTTTAAGTTTGAGTTTTAATGTGTTACACTGCATTCGCAGTCGTAGTTTGAATTTTTTTTGTAGAGGGGACTGGGTGTTGTAAATTTCATGTCAAGATAGATGTTTTTTTTTTTCTTTTTATATGAGAAATTAGATTAAGTCCTTTGCGATAAGTGGGTTATTACGGTTCTGTAGGTGCTAATGAGCAACCTTATTAGCGGTCTATCAACATCTAAACGGGGTGAATTGGTATCCCCTACATCGCAATCACATACTGTTATCCCCTACATCCAATCACATTCTCACGGGCTTACTGCCCACTGTCAATTTGCAACTTCGAATTTCAGAACAGCTCACTTGTACTGAGTTCAGGTCCATTAACTCGTATTATTGAGTAGATTGAGCCAAGCCCATGCTTATTGTTGTGCTACAAGTTCCAACTCTCCTCTTAGTTTAAAAGATACTATACATAATAAACTTGAAGAGAGATACATAATAAGGCAACTATCCTCGGAAAAAAAAAAAAAAAAAAAAAAAAAAGAGCAAGACTGTTTGAATTAATTTTTTTAAAATTTTTAGAATTTGTTGATGTTTAGAAATAAAATGATGTTAAAAATAAAAGCTGATAGAAATTGAATGTTAGCAGCTTCTTAAAATGGTTGACAGATATGGAATTGGATTGCCCACCGTTATAAGTGCAATTTGAATTTTTAAATTTGAAAAATTGTTAGCAGCTGAGCAGGATTTCTCATATTTCATACTGTGTTAGCAATAAAATTCCCTCCCCACACATAACACCTTACACTCACAGAGCTCTGCTTTTACCAAAAAACAAAAGAAGGTCCATACAATCAATTGTTTGGTTTAATATTGTTCTTTTATATCCCCTTTTCCCCAAATTACAGGTACATGCATATCGGTGAAGAAGATTGTACCATCAAGAACACGGTGCGATTTGAAGTTTCACCTAACTCGTGCTTATTAAGTACCTGCATTTGCACAACAAAACAGCTCAGATTCTGGTATGTGTTCTTCATAATACTTAGAGAGCACAAATCCAGAAGCAGATGAAAATTCTTACAAGTGGAGAGGAGTATACAAAAATCAAGTGCATAAAGTATTCAATATTAAGAAAGTCGTCAAAAATATTACACAGTACAAAAAAAATAAGTTCATTTATAAAAAAAAAATAATGTAAAAAAGAAAAAAATAAGAAGTTATAAAGAGGACTTACCTTCACTTATGGATGATTAAATACTTATTTTTATGGAATATAGCTTGTCTCAGGGTACTTGACACGCATCTAACAATTTCTGGATATACAGGGACAAGTGTAATGAATTCTTCAAAATCTATAATTTATATAACAAAAACGACATCTCGTGAAAATTATAGGAGTGCCATTTTTTTGTCGTACTATCCTATAAGCTGAAAAAAATGTAGTTGAACTAGAATAATATTAGTTTTGGATCTGACTCAGTTACTGCACCGATATAGTGAGGATATGTTTGAGAAAGTATACTGTATACAGAGAGGGGGAGAAAGAAAGATAAAGAAGTTGTATCATAGAGAGAACTGCACCTAATTCAAATCCAAAAAATCTGGGTTGTAAGCCGGTGTGATTGCTACACCCCAATCCATCACAGTTTGACCTTTTTTAATTTACATTTTAAGGGCCGTAATTTTTTGGTCTTTCTTTCTACATAAAGTATATTAAAATCAGTTTTTTTTTTTTTTAAATCTACAAATTGACATGTATATTATACACACACACACACACACATATATATATATATATATGTAATAATTTAAATATAAATGTTTTCTTTTTTTATTTGGAATATTCTTAATCTAAGTTACGACACTATACTTTCGCTTAATATTATCATCACTTATGTGCATTAACAAATTGGTAAGACATAATTTAGGAAGACATAATTTATTTTAGCTAATACATAAATTTAAAGCTTTTTAAATTGATTAAGTGAACTTCAATCCTAAAAACTAGAATGTGTTTGGAAAACTTTGTCTCGGTCAGCGATAATGCTATTTCAGAAGATAAAATAATTACTGTGTCATTATAGCTTAGGGAAGAATTTGAAGACTATCATGCAATTTGTGAGATTAATTGAACAATAAAAATCTTAAAACTTCTAGTTACTTTTTTCTTAACTTAATTTAAACAAGTTTGTAGCTATCATCAAATTTTCTGGAGAAATTATGAAGATACAGTAGACATTAAGAGCAATCGGTATACCAAAATACAAATAAACTGAATGAAGGTTGTTGAAGATGCCTTAATTCAGATTTTCGCAATTTTGTTCTCTCCAACAAAATAATATGTAGCTGAATTTTTATGAATAACGATATCAAAACTGAAAATAGAATACATTTATTCTCTATATATGGGCCATACATGAAAATAGAATATTAAAAACAATGTACATAAAGCAGAAAAAATAAAATTTCTCCCGGTTCTATTATGATTTGCACTAGATATGATAACTACAACTTCTAATTGTGGACACATTGAATCTAAATTGAAACTTATATTTCCACAATAAACTATATGGAACAAATATATGATATATTTCTAATGATAATTTTAGGGCTTCGATAAGAGTTAAAGTACCTTGACCCAACTAAAGAAGAAAAAAGTGCTTTCAATTCTACCATCAAAACGAATTAAATGGGATTAGGCATAACATGTTACATAAAGATAAAGGTTAATTGGGTCTTTCTATTAGGCCACATGGTTGGCAAAACCACATTTTTTCCTTTGTTAAAATCACAATTTTGTTTTGGGGCGGGGGGTTTAATTTCTTATATAAATACATTAAATAAATATTATAACAAGGAAAAAAAAGAAAATACCTTCATTGAAAACCAAACCCCTGTAGGGTTTGGATAAAACGCGTGCAAAGTAAAATAAAATAAGGGTAATAAAGAAATTTTTACCAACAAAAAGTTGGAAAAACAACGAACAATTGCATCTAAAACGCGTGCAATACATATCTGTTAAGTATAACTGAATTGAGGATCTTATGCATAATTTCCAATAACAGACGGATATATTATGCATTTTTCGAAACAAAGGAGAATTTCGCGCAGAATTTCAAGATCACAAGGGGATTTGATGCATTTGCAAGCTTTTAAAATTTTATTTTTTGATAGGAGTGTTACTTTTTTAACTCTCCAGACACTATGTACCTTGTAAATGTACTTTTCTAAGCTCAAAGAGAAAACACTTGCTAGATTTTCTTTTGCCAAATAGGACTATGGAAATTTTCACTAGGAAGTAATTAGTCCTATGCTTCGACTGAACAATCACAGGATGCTGTTGTTAGATTAATTTTATGTTTATGAGGATAAATATACTACCACTATCAATAAGAATGTCATCTATTTAGATTATAATCAATTCAAAAGTTGAAATTCTACATTTGAGTTATGCTTCCTTAGAATTATTTAATGGAACCTAGTATGAGGAATTTCTTTTTTAGCATTTTTAGTTCAACTCAAAATGTTTTTGACTAAGAGGGTGTTTGGCTAAGGTTATACAAATATCTTATATGCTCCAATATCTTATAAGTTGTTCAAAGAGCTTATATAATGTAATTTCTTAAGAGCTTAAAATAAAGTGTTTAGATTAAAGAGCATATAAACATGCAATTGAATAAAATGCTATGCTATGAAGTGTGCTAAATGCGTGTAGTGTGTGAAAGGTGTGAAGTGTGTGAAATATGGTGAAATGTGTGTAGTGTGTGAAGTGTGTGAAATATATGAAGTGTGAATAGTATATGAAGTGTGTGAAATGTGTAGTGTGTGAAACGTGTGTAATATGTGAAGTGTGTGAAATGTGTGTAGTATATGAAGTGTGTGAAATGTGTGTAGTATGTGAAGTGTGCGAAATGTGTGTAGGGTGTGTAGTGCATGAAATGTGTATAGTGTGTACAATGTGTGAAATATGTGTAGTGAGTGTAGTGTGCCAATTGCCTGGAATGTGCGAAGTGTGTAGCGTGTTTAGTGCTTGAACTGTGTGGTGTGAGAAATGTATAGTGGGTGAACTGTGTATAATGTGTGTAGTGTGTGAAGTGTATGGTGTGTGAAATGTGTGTAGTACGTGTAGTGTGTGTAGTGTGTGAAGTGTGTGTAGTATGTGAAGTGTGTGCAATGTGTGTCGTATGTGAAGTGTGTGGAATGTGTGTAGTATGTGAAGTGTGTGAAATGTGTGTAGGGTGTGTAGTACATGAAATATGTGTATACTATGTGAAATGTGTATAATGCGTGCAGTATGTGAAGTATGTGTAGTGTGTGAAATATGTGTAGTGAGTGTAGTGTGTGAAATGTGTGTAGTGTGTGTAATGCCTGAAATGTGTGAAGTGTGTAGCGTGTTTAGTGCTTGAAATGTGTGGTGTGTGAAATGTATAGTGGGTGAAATATGTATAGTGTGTGAAATGTGAGTACTGTGAGAAATATATGTAGTGTGTGTAGTGTGTGAAATGTATGTAGTGTTAAAGTATGTGAAATGTGTGTAGTATGTGAAGTGTGTGAAATGTGTAGTATGTGAGGTATGTGAAATGTGTATAGTATGTGAATTGTGTGAAGTGTGTGTAGTGTATGTAGTGTATGAAATGTGTATAGTGTATATAGTGTGTGTGGTGTGTGAAATGTGTGAAGTGTGTGAAAAGTGAGAAGTGTATGAAGTGTGTAGTGTGTGAAGTGTGTGAAATGTGTGAAGCATGTGTAGTATGCGAAATATGTGAAATATGTGCATTGTATGAAATGTGTGAAATGTGTGTAGTGTACGTATGTGTGTGTAGTGTGTGAAATGTGTGAAATATGTGAAGTGCGTGAAATGTATGTAGTATGTGAATTGTGTGAAATGTTTGTAGTATGTGAAGTGAGTGAAGTGTGTATAGTGTGTGAAATATGTGTAGTGTGTGAATTGTGTAAAGTATGTGTAGTGTGAGAAATATTGGTAGTGTGTATGTGAATTATGTGAAATGTGCATAGTGTGTGTAATGTATGAAATGTGTGTAGTGTGTGTAGTGCCTGAAATATGTGAAGTGTGTAGCGTGTTTAGTGCTTGAAATGTGTGGTGTGTAAAATGTATAGTGGAAAATGTGTCTAGTGTGTGTAGTGTGTAAAATGTGAGTACTGTGAGAAATATCATTAGTGTGTGTAGCGTGTGAAGTGTATGATGTGTGTAGTGTGTGTAGTGTGTGAAGTGTGTATGCGTGTGTAGTGTGTAAAGTGTGTGTAGTAAGTGAAGTTTGTGAAATGTGTATAGTTTGTGAATTGTGTGAAGTGTGTGTAGTGTATAAAATGTGTGTAGTGTATATAGTGTGTGTGGTGTGTGAAATGTGTAGTGTGTGAAAAGTGTAAGTGTGTGAAGTGTGTTAAATGTGGGAAGCACTATTGTATGCGAAGTATGTGAAATGTGTGAAATGTATGTAGTGTGTGTAGTGTATGCAGTGTGTGAAACGTGTGAAATATGTGAAGTGTGTGAAACGTGTGTAGTATGTGAATTTTGTGAAATGTGTGTAGTATGTGAATTGTGTGAATTGTGTGAATTGTCCAGTCCGGATGGGGTAGAATAACTAGATTCTCAGTTAAAGGAACCGTATATAACCGGACGGAGCCGGAAAAATCGGGACGGAAACCGGGATATGGTAACCCGCGAAAAAAAGAAGAAGAAAGATGAGAGAAGATTGTGCAGGTCTAGATTTGTGTTGGCTCCTCCGTTTTACCATAATAAAATAAATCAAAGACAGTAGAATGATAGATAGGCTCAAATCTGTGTGAAGTGTATTTTGTGAGGGGACGGGATGGACGAAGGGGTTTGGTTGCCGGAGACTGGAGTGAAAACCAGATCTTGTTGTGCTTTTGTGTGTGTGTGTGTGAGAGAGAGAGAGATAGATAAGAGTTATAAGGGGGAGAGAAACCTGGAGAGTAAGGGTGAGTTCCAACTTTTTGGAGGTTCCTTTGGAAATCAAAGAAGTCAGTTGTTCTTCGTTTTCTTTTCATCTATTCAACATTTCCGTACACCTCACCTTTTGAATTCACCCACTGTTTCTTCTTTCCTCCCACTCTTTTCACCTCCTTTTTCTTCACCATTTACTTCTCAATCTTTTTACAGCTGTGATTTTTCTCTTGCACTTCTTATCTTTCCCTTTTGTTTTGCTCTTTGTCTTCTTTGCAAGTTGGGAGCACGTCATTATTGCATTGGTATAAAATCTGAGCCTCTTTACTATGAAAGAAGATCTCCTAGTAAGAATGGAACGTTTCACTCTCTCAACTGAAGAAAAAGAAGGTATCACACTATTAGAAAATTATGTCTTTCACAGTAAGGAGGAATGTGCAAGGAGTTTATTTGGAAAGAGTTTTGGCTCCAAAAAACTAATCTCACCGGCATGAAAAATACCCTCACCTTAATCTGGCTCACAAAAGATCAGTTTTACATAAGAGATCTCACAACCCAGAACTCGAAAGCCCCACATAATCCACTTCAGCCTGAACCTAAGATTCAATCGCCTCACAAAGATACTTCTTCACTTGACAAAAGCCCAACCCATACTACCCCATCCTCCGTCGACATCCTAGTTCTAGTAACGGCTTCAGATAAAGCCTCCTACGATACTTCTACCTCTACATGAATCCACCATCTTCTTCCTTGATTATTTTAAATTCTCCTTAGAAATCCCCTACTACCCCCCTCACCCTCGCTTACTGAGTTACCCCCCGCATCTCATCTGATCAGTTCCTCTACCCATTCAAACATGGACATTGAAACGTTCTCCGAAGTCCCATCTAACCTGGATAATCCACACTCCATGGAGCTGGTCTCTATCCCCATTTGTTTAAGTAAGGTGGTCACTCCCTCAACCAATACTAAACCCGTTCTTCCGAAAAGATGGAAAAAATCTGCAGAAAACAGCAAAACCACCCCTAAGAAACCTAAAGAGAATTGCTGGCCTAATGTTCTAGGAGGTAAAAGACCATTCAACCTTTGTGATGAATTTGTTCCAGAGGTTGTTGGGAACAAGAAATTGAAGCTCTCGGAGGTAGTTGTTCATGCCCTCAATCCAAAGGTGGAGGAAGCCAGCCCAAATTGGCCCCAACCTGATCAATGAAAGTATGTGCATGGAACTGTTGAGGGTTGGGAGGATCCTTTACAGTTCCCCAGGTCAAGGAGGCTTTCCGTCTCCACCTTCCGTACCTTTTCTTACTTTGTGAAACCAAAAAAAAAAAAAAAAAAAAAAAATCCTTTGTAAATACTGTGTGTAAGAATCTGAATGTTCAAGATAGATGGCTTTGTATCGATCCAATTGGCAGAAGTGGAGGAATGTGGGTTGGTTGGTCGAATAGAATTTCAGTTATTCAATCTGCCTTAAATGACTTTCGCATTGAACTTGAAGTGATTTTTGAGCAGGGCCTTTACAGAGGATGGGTTATCTTTCTTTATGCTAGCACCGATCAGAATGTTCGTGCGAGTCAATGGGATTATTTGATTAGTGAAAAAATCCAATGGGGAGATCAGTGGTGTATTGGAGGGGACTTCAACGACATCTTCGATAACTCGAAAAACAATGGTGGTAGATTTCGTCCGGAGTCCAGCTTCTCTGATTTTCGCCATTTTCGTACTGATATGTCTTTAGGTGAAGTTCCCTTTGTTGGTGAGAATTTTACTTGGGCTAACAACAGAGAATCCGAGGGGCACATTCAAGAACGTTTGGACAGATTCTTTGCTTCTCCTGCATAGTTTCTCAAGTTCCCTCACTGTCTTGTTGAGCATATTCCAAAACATTCTTCTGATCACTGCCTCCTCTCTCTTGACACAGATCCAAATCAGCCCAGAAGCAAACCTCGATTCCATTATGATCAGAGATGGTTCAACATGGAAGGTTTCTATCCTGCAGTAGAAAAACCTTGGAATATCCCAACCAGTGGTACCCCTTCTTTCAGTTTCCAATCAAAAATAAAAAATAGCAGGGTTGTTATTCTTAAGTGGAAGAAAACCTCCAACACTAATACGGCTAAACTCATTGAGGAGATCAAAGTTGAAATGGATTACCTGCATGCTCAGAGCAGTTCCCGAGATTGGTCCGAGTGGCATAATCTCAAAAGGAAGCTTGAAGAATGTTATAGACTTAAGGAATGTTACTGAGCTAAAAAATCTTGCATTCAATGGCTCAAACAGGGAGACAGAAACACTAAATTTTTTCATGCCTATACCAATCAAAGAAGAAAATCCAATTCCATCCAAAGGCTAGTCAAGGAAGATGGGATGAGTTGCTTGACTCATAACGAAATTGAAAAGGAAATTCTCGATTTCTACAGTACACTTTTTGCCACAAACTCTCACTCTTTTAATCCGAGTTTGCTCAATGGTCTCTCATCATCTATATCCAATGCAATGAATGATATGCTCACCCAACCGGTCGAGGACAGTGAGATCAAAACTGCTCTCTTCGAAATGAATCCCAACAAGGCCCCTGGGCCCGATGGTATGACGCCCCTTTTTTTTTCAGCAATTTTTGCCCATTATCAGTTTCGATCTTTGCAAAGCTATTAAAAAAAAAAATCTCTAAAGGAAAGATGCTTAAAAGTTGGAACCAAGCTCTCATTTCTCTTATTCCTAAGGTAAAAAATCTAACTCTTATCTCTGAATTTAGACCTATTAGTTTATGCAACGTTGCTTATAAAATCATTTCTAAAATACTTGCTAATAGGCTAAAAGTCGTTGTCCCTGGTTGTATTTGTGAAAATCAAGCTGCTTTCCTTCTGGGCCGAGATATTCTTGATAATGTGGCTATTGCTCATGAGTGCTTTCATCATCTTAATACTCTTCGTAGGGGAAAGAAAGGGTTCATAGCCATTAATCTTGACATGGAAAAGGCCTTTGACAGAGTTGAGTGGTCTTTTGTGAAAGAAGTCATGATCAAACTTGGGTTTTCTCCTATTTTTGTGCACTGGATTATGGTCTGTATATCCTCTTCTTCATTTTCCTTCTCCATTAATGGCCAACAAAGTGGATATCTAATTAGATAAGGAGACCCAATCTCTCCTTACATTTTCCTCATGGTCTCTGAAGCTTTATCGAATCTCATTAAACAAACATGTCTTAGGGGTGAGTATAGACCTCTTAGAATTAGCCGAAACGGTCCACCCATCTCCATCTTCTATTTGCAAATGACTCTCTTTTCTTCTGTGAATCTTGTCCAGATCAAGCCTCTCTTATTCAGAATATTCTCAATGTTTATGGGGCTGCATCAGGCCAACTTTTTAATCTCAATAAATCTTCCATTTTCTTCAGTAAGAATATTAGTGACAACAATAAAGAGGCCATTCTTGCTAGATCAAATGGCATTTCTGTTCATAATAGGGCTAAATACTTAGGTCTTCCTATGGTTATTGGAAAATAGAAAAAAGAAGTCTTCAACTATGTTCTTAATACAGTTAAAAACAGAATTGGGAATTGGAAAAATATATTTCTGAGTGTGGCCGGAAAGAGTGTGCTAATTAAAGTTGTTATTGATGTTTTTCATGTGTATGTGATGTCTTGCTTTAAAATGCCTAATGGTATCTGCCAAGAAATTTGCCAGGTTGCCGCTAATTTCTGGTGGGGATCAACTGAGCTTGGAAATCGAAACATTCATTGGCGAGCTTGGAGCAAAATGGCCCAACCGAAAGATCAAGGGGGCTTGGGTTTCCACAATATCCAGCTCTTCAATGACTCCCTCTTGGCCAAGAAACTTTGAAGAATCATTACCCGGCCAGATCTTCTCATGAGCAAAATTCTCAAGGCCAAATATTTTCCAAGAGATAATCTGCTAAACCACCATTCTAAAGGTAATGTGTCTTGGATGTGGAAGTGTTGGGCAAAGGTGAGATATGTTCTAAGAGCAGGTATCCGGTTCCAAGTGGGAGACGGTAAATCTATTCGGATTTGGGATTCTCCGTGGCTTCGAGAAGCAGACAATTTTGTCCCTTCTCCACATCATTCCTATGGTCTCAACTTTCAGTGGGTTCGTGAACTTATGTCCGCTGATGGGAACAGTTGGAACGACAATTTGGTCTCGTCTATTTTTGCTCCAAATCTTGCCAAAGCTGTCCTTCATACGCAAATTAGCTTCACGAGGTAACGCGATCGACTTGTTTGAGACTTTAATAAGAATGACACCTTCACCGTTTAGTCAGCCTACAAGCACCTCATCAAACAAGAATTCCCCTAACGTAACCAAGGCGAATGCAGTACCAGAGTCATCAAATCCTCACTTTCATGGTCCCTTATTTGGAGTCTTCAAGTTAAAGATAAGATCAAGTACTTTATTTGGAGATGCTACCTCAACATTCTTCCTACCAACACCTGCCTACTTTCAAAACATGTCCAAATTGACCCGATTTGCAAGCTTTGTGGTGAATTTCCAGAATCTTTGGTGCATCTTTTTTTCGGTTGTGAACGACTCTAATAATATGGAAACTTGCACCTGTCAAATGGGAAGGTATTTCTTTACACTCATTTACTTTTCGTCAGCGGTGGGATGCTATTTGTGATTCTCGGGCCCCCAAAGACTGTATTCACTTCTCCGTTTTTCATCTTTGGTGGATGTGGAAGACCGTAATTTATGGATTTTTTAATCTAAATGGACTTCAGAATTGGAAGTAGTTGATAAGGCTACTTCAGAATGGAAAGAATTTTGTCTTCAAAAATGTCTCGAACTGAAAAGGCTCAAATTGATGTTATTCCAATTACTCATTCTCGTAAACCGCAGGTAGGGTGTTACTCTATTTTCACCAGTGCCATTTTCAACTCTAATTCAGAGGTCAGCTTTGGAGGTATGGTTCAGAATTCAGATAACAATTTTGTTTGTGTTTGGGCTATCTCTGGGGATTTTTCCATAGATCCAGTGGAGATATATCTACAAGCAATTCGTTTTGCTCAACTCTGTGCCTTCAAAAATGATTGGAAGAACATTATCATTGTAATTGATGCTGAGGATATTGTGGAAAAATTGGGATCCATTCGGAACCTCGATCCCCACCTGTACACGATAGCCAAGGACATCACTCAACTTTGCGTTCCTTTTGATTCATGCACTATTTGTGTCTTTCCTTCGGGAAATATTACACCTTTTATCGATTTGGCTTCTTTCGCCATTGTTAGTCATTACTCTAAAGTTTGGACAACCCAGTTCCCTTCATGGTTACATCCCGTTTCCATGTAGGATCTCTAGCTAGTTAGCTAGGATCTCTAGCTAGTTAGCTACATTGTTGTAATTACATCTTGAGTTTCATTTATGAAAATCCACTATCGTTTATTGGCCAAAAAAAAAAAAAAAAAGGTGAGTGGGAAAAAGAGAAGTTTATATTTTCTATTTATTATCTTGTTTCTGGGATTAACTCACTTTCTTAGCCTGGGATTAACATTTTTGGATTAGAAAGTCAACATATAATTTTCTTTTATTAAGAAATATTAATTTATTTTATGACTAACTATTATATCTTATTAATCCTTAGTATCATATAAAATATAAATTATTAATATTCAGTATTAAAACGGTTGGAACGCCGTTTGAACCGATTCAACCGGTTGAACCGCTAAATGATAGCAATATTGGTTTGATTACCGGTCCGGTTATAACAACACTGGGAAATAGTGGTGCTAAGAGAATTCACCTTTAATTTTTTTTTCTTCAGAAAATCATTTTTGGGTCACTCTCCAACTTTTACTCTTATTTTCTCATGTAAATTCGTAATAATATTTAAAAAAAAAAATCATATTTTACATTTTAGTATTACTAATATCTGTAATCACTTAACCTAATATATCTTTAAAAATCTTCAAAAAATGCATAACACATATGAAAAAAATTAAAAAATTCTTCACTATTCTTCTTAGATTTGATAATTTAAGCTTTTATTCTCCCTCGTAGTTATAGAAATATAATTAATTTATTTAGAAAATTTTAAAAAAAAATTGAAACATAATTTCATGTGTTGCACTACAAATAAAACAAAGCACTCATTTTGTTCACCTTATAAGTGTTTTTTTTTTTTTTTTTTAATATAATGTAATATTCTCCTTGGAATAAAACTTATAAATATTTCAGTAATAGTTAAGAATAATTATTTTTTTGCATAATTTCCTATTTTAAAAGTATCTAATATTTATTTTCCTCTATATATTTTCTAAAATATTATTGAAAAATTCTTTATATCAATTTATATATGAAACCAATTTTATTAATTTCAAAATTACACATGTTCAAAAGTTTATAAAAAGAAAGAATATGTTTATAAAAAAAAATAATCTGAATATGTAGAATTTTTAGAAAGAATTTAAAATACAGATCTTACTCTTCAATATTAAATAAATAAATGAATGAATAAATAAATAAATAAATACATAATATTTTTAAATCACTTAACTAATATTGACATTTAATAAATACTAAGGATAACTATAAAAATGATTATTATTATCTTTTTTTTTTTTTTATCTCAATTGGATTCAACAAAAGAAATCTTTAACTTTTGAAAGTTGAAATTTTTCATTTTTCATTTCCTCATATTTATTAAAAAATTGGTTACAGGAAAGTATAAGAATATAAATTTCATATTTTATTAAGAATACTCAAATTATTAACCTTCTTATACATTAAGCTTGTTTTTCTTTTTTGTATTTAATAGTCAATGATTATTTCCCTAATACTTATATATATGATTAAGAATCACAAAAAACAAAACAATTTCTTTAATATTGTACTATGAACATATATATTAGAATTTTCTTTAAATATTTGTAGCATATTATCAAAAAGTTTTTACGTGTTAAGTGGGATTATTATAGCACTTTCACACATTATATTTTATTAGTCCCTAACTTAGAGTTTTCTTTTCAATTTCAATCTAATAATATTATTATTTACTATTAATTTGAATATTTTCTTTCGTTGGAAGACATCATGTTTTTATTTCTAATAGTACCCTAATATTAAGAATGATCACATTAATTTATTTTTTTGAAAATATTCACTTTTTTATATGATAATAGAACCTTTTATTTTTCCTCATATTTATAGAGAAAATATTTTAGTTACAGTATAAAAGTAAAGAATAGGCTTCATTTTAGGGTGCAATAGTTGCACTTGTGCAACTAAAGGGTAATTTAGTTAATTTTTACATATGGGCCCATTTAGTTATTTATTCTAGCACACTAGAATTGTCAGAATTTTCCTACTCCTTATGATTTGGACGGTGGAGAGACAGAGTGGAAACTCAGGGACGGTTGTATGCTTGGAGTTTCTGTGGAGTTAAGACGGATTGACAATGGATGAATAAATTACCAAGGGTTATTGCCGTTGATAAATAATTTGGCTGGAAAAACCCATGTGGCGTTCATGTGTCTCATTTTTCTGGCTGATTCTTAAATACGTGGCACCAGCAAGTGACGAGGAATTAAAAATAAATAAATTATCTTTTGGTTTTTTCTAATTATTAATTTAAACTCACTAGTCGGTGCTAGTATTTAAAAATAGATCGAAAAAATGAGTCACTTGACCGGCACATCGTAATTTCCCGGGCAAATTGGTCACCGCAGCAAAAAAAAGACTAAATCTCGACCAATTCTAAAGTTACAAAATTAAATTGAATTTCAAACTTTTTTGGAACTAAAATTGTATGAGCGAAAATCTAAGGGATCAAAAATAATTTCAGCCCGTTATTTAAGTATACGAAATTTCTAACGGATACCGAAAATTTTCGACATACCAATGTTTTAGAGATTATGAAAAATTTACTTGATATAATAAATAATCACATAAAAAATAATAAGAAATACTTGCTCAAAATAAGGGGGGGAAAAAGCAAAATAAAAAGAATGAAAAAACAAGAGTAGAAATGGCGGCCTATTGTGCCCAGTAAAATTTGCTGGTTTGTTAACCAATCAGAGTTAAAGAGGGAAATGTCAACTTCACCCTTTTTGTTTTCTCATAAAATTTTAATCTAATGAATAGTCAAGATGACACTTTAAAAGATCCAATGGTTGAAAGTAGAAAGTTGTACATGTATTGCACTGAAGTAAGACTCAAAGAATAGATAGAAATACAATGGTGTATAGTAACACTAATAAATATTTTCTTATATTCATCTATGAAGCCTTTTGTCTCTTTGTTATCCAAACATTTTTATGAGAATTACTTATTGTAAATGGGTAAAAGTAGTAAATAATAACTCCATTTTATATAATTTCATAATTTAATCATTAAATACATTAACATTTTTATTTTTATATGTTTATGACATGTACTTGAAAACCTCATAGTTTCATATGATATGAAATGATATGGTTAAAAGTTGAAAGAAAAATAATTTTATGTATTGTATAACAAATAATAAGAAACTCATTTAAGTTACCTTTTTATTGTTTATTTGTTTAATATTAATTTTTTCCTTACAATAATACTTAAGTATAAATATCTTAGCTATAGATAATAAAATAAACAATTAAAAAAGCCATGTCTAAAGATGCATATTGCATGGAATTATTGTTATATGATGTATTTTTTAATACTTACACGTTTGTTACTTATTTTCAATAATAAACAATTTAAAAAAATAATTAAACCAAATTTACTATTATAAAAGAAATCATGTTTTATTCTATGTATAATAATCCTCAAAATAACTCAAACAAATTGCATAAATTAATATCGATAGAAATTGTCCAACAAGTCAACAACGATTGATGAAAGTGTAAGGAATTCTCGATTCCATTTAATGTTACGCAGCAGAATAATAAAATCGAGAATATTGATCGTGATCTATGATCGAATTAAACATTGAGCAATTATTACGCATAAGTTCGAATTACTTGTGCGTAATTAACCGGACAGAATTGATCGATGATTCACTCCTTCAGGTATCCATGCGTATGCCATCCGCTGCAAGAATTGTCCTCGGTACAATCGTTCAATAAGTGATTGCTAGGAAATCACTTATTGATTCTACAGTGCCTCTAATTTTTATTTGATAAAAACCCTTAATTCTCTACTATAGAGAATATGTATACATAGTACCATATAACCCTAGGTTTATGCGCCTAATATTCATGTCTACTTAATTAATTAATTAGTCTGAAATTAATTAATAAAGCTCACATATCCTAATCTAGTCTATATCTTCCAACCTCTCATTTAGACTAGCATTAAATATAATTCGAAGCACTAACCTTGTACCCTTAAGCAGAACAACAATACACATAAAGTGTGACCCTTTAGTCCCTCATTATCGACGATAATCTTATTAAAGTCTGCACAAAAATCCTAGATTGTGTTGTGCAGCGAACTCGATATATGAAGGACTTTTATGTGAACCCAGTAAATAGACCTTTATATGAAGTTTATGTAATATCCCTTCATTCACGAACCACCCGGTTGAGCCTAGGATCTGCCATGTGTCTATCCAAATAGCTCAATCACTTTTTTCATCTTTATTATATGACACATACGACCATATTCAATTACTTTAATTGAATATATCTTTTGCATTGGCCAATGACTTTATTGTTAAATAATATAGAGAAATATGAGTGCTCTCTCAAACTTTCAATCGAGGAATGAATCCCAATCTTGGCTCAACTACCATTTCCATTTACCTCATGCTGAACCCAATACAAGACGTGTCATATCCTCCTTTGGGAGGCAAGCGTTGTACTTGGTCAAAGCTCATCACTTAACAAACAAAATGAGTATTGACCTCAGGTCAAAGGATCATTACATATTCCACACACTAATAAACCGCAGAAACTAAAACAAACGGTTTAATAGTAGGGTATACCAATACTCTCCAAAGTATTCTTGTGTCCATCAAAGATATCTAATATCTAATAGACGTGAGACCCACTATATTCTCTAAGAATATGATGCAGACCACATGCTAACCTATGGCATGTCATCAATATCCCATTCTTGATGACCATCGGTTGTGGTAATTTTTGGATCATACTATATCATTTATGTCTAACACCATAAATGACAATCATGATTCAAGGGAACGGTCAGAAGAATAATATCAAACCATCAAAATAATTATTCTAATAAATGCATAAACTCATACAATAAACATATTATCATAGAATGTGATCAAGTATTGAATATCTCTACGAAAAGGTTTCTAAGACACACAAATTATAAACTCCCACTGAATCAAAGCCAACTACCAACATGTCTAACACCCAAGCTCTCAAAGTACTTGTTGTGCTTTGTTATACACAACGGCTTGGTGAAAGGATCAACCAAGTTACCATCAGTGGGTACTCTATCTAACTTCACATCTCCCCTATCTATTATTTCTCTAATCAGATGATATCTCTGGGGAATGTGCTTGTTCCTGTTCGTGGCTCTAGGTTCCTTTGCTTGTGCAACCGCACCAGTGTTGTCACAATACAACGGTATTGCACTGCTGGCACTTGGAACGACACCTAGTTCTTTTACGAACTCTAACAAAGCAATACCCTCTTTGGCAGCTTCAGATGCAGCAATATACTCGGCTTCAGTGGTGGAATCGACAGTTGTGCTCTATTTGGAACTATTCCAACTCACTGCACCACCATTGAGAATGAAAACATATCCTGACTGAGACTTGGAGTCATCATGGTCTATTTGGAAGCTAGCATCAGTATACCCAGTAACTGATAACTCTGGCTGCCCACCATAGACTAAGAAATATTCTTTAGTCCTTCTAAGATACTTAAGAATGTTCTTGACAGTTCTCCAGTATATCTCACCGGGATTTTGCTGAAATCTGTCTGTCATACTGAGTGCATAAGCCACATCTGTCCTAGTACATATCATGGCATACATAATAGATCCTATAGCCGAAGCGTACGGGATCTTCTTCATGTAACTCATTTCTTTATCATTAGAAAGACAACCTTTCTTAGACAATATAATGCCATGTCCCATAGGAAGAAATCCTTTCTCAGAATTTTCCATTGAGAAGCGTCTCAGCAATTTGTCTATGTAAGTAGACTGAGACAATCCCAACATCCTATTAGGTCTATCTCGATAGATCCTAATTCCAAGATGTAGGAAGCCTCACCCAGATCCTTCATCATGAAGGAGCTGGACAACCAATCTTTCACGGATTGCAACATGGAACGATCGCTTCCCATTATCAGTATATCGTCCACATATATGATAAGGAAGACAACATTTCCATTCTTACGTTTACTATAAATGCAATGGATCCTCTTTGCTTCTGACAAAATCAAACAATTTGATAGCTCTGTCAAAGCAAATATTCCAACTCCTAGATGCTTGCTTGAGTCCATAAATGGACTTCTTTAACTTGCGTACTCCATTTGACTTTTCTTTGGATACAAAACCTTCAGGATGTGACATATACATAGTGCCTTCAGTTCTCCATTCAGAAACGCGGTTTTAACTTCCATATGCCAAATTTCAAAGTCATAGTATGCAGCTATTACAAGTAATATCCTAATGGACTTGATCTTAGCGACTGGCGAAAAAGTTTCATTATAGTCAATGCCCTCGCGTTGACTATAACCCTTTGCCACCAACCTAGCCTTGTAGGTCTGTACCTCGCCATCTGCATCTCTCTTCTTCTTGAAGATCCATTTGCAGCCTATGAGGCGAGCCCCATTTTGGCAAATCAACTAGTTCCTAGACTAGATTGAGGTACATTGAGTCCATTTCAGATGTTAAGGCAATCAACCAAATCTTCGAATTGGTACCTGACACCGCTTCGATATAGGTCTTAGGTTCATCTTCTTCTGAATCAACCTCATCATCTTGGTTCTCAACCAATACATTTAGTCTTTCAGGTGCATGACGATTCCTTTAAGGCCTATTGAGTTGGTTTTGCGTTGGTTCAGACGGTTTATCCTAATCATGATGAGGTTCCTGCGTGTTGAGGTTTTCAACATTTGGGATATTATCAAGAATTTCACTATGATTTTCTTGAGGTGGGTTGATACAATATTTTGTCTTTGATGCTTCTCATTGTCTTGAGGTGACCCTCTAAGAGTCATTTCCCCTCCCAATAGATCATCATAAACTCCCACTGAGTTCTTGTCCACTCCATTGGACAATACCTCACCCTCCATGTTATCTTGTGGTTCTTGAGTTTCTTCAAGATCTACCATGTTGTAACCTTGTTCCTTGGAGATATAATTATCTTCAAGAAACGTCACATTCCTGGATACTATCACCTTGTGATCTCCAGGACAATAGAATTCATATCCTTTGGTTTCTTTAGGATATCCCACAAAATAACATTTTTCACTTTTAGATTCCAACTTATTAGTCATCATCTTCTTAACAAAAGCAGGACAACCCCAGGTCCGCATATGGTTAAGACTCGACTTTCTGCCACACCATAATTCAAATGGCGTTTTCTCGACTGATTTAGAAGGAACACTATTCAGAATATAAACTGCAGTAAGTAAGACATAACCCCAAAGGAATAAAGGGAGACTGGTGAAACTCATCATGGATCGAACTATATCCAATAAAGTTCGATTTCTCCTTTCAGATACTCCATTCATCTGTGGTGTACCCGGAGGTGTCCAGTCTGACCGGATTCCATGTGATTTCAAGAAATCAAGAAAATCTCGACTTAAATATTCCCCTCCTCGATCTGATCGAAGAGTCTTAATAACTTTCTCAAGTTATTTCTCAACTTCCAATTATAAATCGAGCCCCGGACTCTGATACCACTGTAAGGAATTCTCGATTTCATCTAATGTTACGCAGCGGAATAATTTATCGAGAATATTGATCATGATCTATAATCGAATTAAACGTTGAGCAATTATTACGCATAAGCTCGAATTACTTACTTGTGCATAATTAACCGGACAAAATTGAGCGATGATTCACCACTTCAGGTATCCACGCGTATGTCGTCCGCTGCAGGAACTATCCTCGGTACAATCATTCAATAAGTGATTGCTAGGAAATCACTTATTGATTCTACAGTGCCTCTATTTTTTATCTGATAAAAATCCTTAATTCTTTACTATAGAGAATATGTATATATAGTACCATATAACCCTAGGCTTATGGGCCTAATATTCATGTCTGCTTAATTAATTAACTAGTCTGACTTATTAATTAATAAAGCCCACATATCATAATCTAATTCATATCTTTTAGAAAGAAGCCTAATGACGAGCATTCTCTGCTCATGGAAAACCATGTTCTTGAATCCATGGATCCAAATAGAGACCATAATGAGGAGCAGATTGGCCAACATCACTAACAATAGAGGCAAAATGGAAGAAGGAAATGGTCTTATTTTATGCATGGATTATTATTATTATTATTATTTTTATTTTTTTATTTTTTTTAGACTTTTAGTTCTCAAAATTCATTGTGTTGCATATATTATACATGATTTTTCATAATTATATCCTAAAAGCCTTGATTAAATATGCTAGAAGATTCTTGGTGTTCAATGATGAAATAATTAATTAGATGATTAAATATACTTACAATACTTCCAGTGCTATTTTTTTCGTATCAATACAAAAAAGGTTTTGCTTGATCTATTATCACGTTATATATGTAAGCTCTTATTTTATGTTATCGTAGACATTCATTGTTTTTGGGAAATTCCATCTTAGGTGGATGTTGATTTCTAGTAAAAATGATCAAATGCACATAACTACAAAAGTTAGTGAATTTTATAGTTAGAGGACTAAATTTTGAATTTTATCCAATAATTATTTATGTCAGAGTTGATAAGCGTTAGATATACATATTTATCTCCTAATTGATTAATTTTAGTTTTCTTAAATCGAGGACCTTCTAAAATCTTTGAATGGTTCTTGAAGACTCACTTATAAATCTACTATTTCTATTGTGAATCTTTTCACTTTCATTAGAGTAATAACAATTTTTTTTTTTTTTATTCTTGCTTGTTCCTATTTCTTTGCAAATTCGAAAATTATTTTTGAAGTAAACTTTTCATCCTAAAGATATATTCTAAAAAACATTATTAATAATAAAATAATTTTTGTTTCCTCTATTCCTTTATTTTGAAATTAATTATACTTAATGTTACATGAAGCTCCTTTAATTTAGTGTATCTTTCTTTCATTAACTATTTTAAATATATATAGTCATATCTTTATCTTTAATTAGTAGATTGATTTAACATTATGCCCACTTTCTTTTAAAAAAAAAATCAACACTACAGACCTTTTTCCTTAATTTATGATCATGCTGCGTCAATGGTCTTATTTTTATGTATGAGTGAGTTATTAGTTTTTGTTCTTTATTTTATTTTACCCAGACTTCTAGTTCTCTATCTTCATTGCATTGTACATTGTATGCATGAGTTTCAAAGTTATATTTTAAAAAAACTTATGATCAAACATGCAAGAAAAATTATTGGTGTTCTATGACTAAAGAATTAATTAGATGATTAAATATACTTAGAATACTTTCAGTATTGTTTTTTTCTCATCAACACAAAATAGTTTTTTGCTATATGTAATCTTTTATTTTATGTTTTCTTGGATATTCACTTTTAACAGAAAATCCATCCTAGGTGGATTGTCAATGATTTCTAGTAAAAATGAGCAAATGCACAAAACCACAAAAGTTAGTAGACTTTATGGTCACAGGACTAAATTTTTTATTTTACCCATTACTTTTCTTAGGTAATTTTACCCATTACTTTTAGATGGCAAAACTAATCAGCCACAATGATACATATTTAAGTAATAACTTTAAGTAATTGATTTTTGTTTACTCAAACTACGGTCCTTCTTAAATTCTAGAATGGTTCTTGTAGAGCTACTTATAAACTTAATTATTTCTATTTTGAATATTTTAACCTTTTCTTTACACTAGTAAAAAAATTAGTTTTATTGTTTCTCCCTCCTCTTCCTTTGCAAATTTGAAATTCATTTTTTAAGTGAACTTTTCATCACACACACATATATACATTTTTTCTTGTTTCTTCTATTCGTTTATTTTGAAATTAATTACACTTAATGTTACATGAAGCTCCTTTAATTTATTTTATTTTTCTTTTCAAACCTATTTTATATATATATATATATATATATATAAATTTTATTTTCTTCAGTTTAGATTTATTTAAAATCAAAGAGACTGTTTCTTTTACTTTTTTTCCATCACATGAAACTATTTTTAAGCTTTTCATAATAAGATATGACACATCCAATAGAAAAATAATAATTTAACAAATTGAAATTTTTTTCATGTTTGCTTATAATTTTTGAAACTAATTATATAATCTCAACTTATTAGTTTATAATGTTTTTATCCTAATTTCCTAGAGAATTAAAATATGTTATACATCCATAATCAAATTAAAACTACATATATATGAAATGTTGATAATCCTTAACTTAAAAATGATGAAAATAATATCAAATAAATTCTTACATATGTACTTATGAGAACCCATTTAAACTTTTCATCTAAAAGATATAAATAATAAATTCCTATAAAATATTTCTTAAACTACCTCTATTATTTTAACTCACTTTTTTAGTTTGGAGATTCATGAATAAACATATTCTTAGTTTTCTCTAAAATAATATAATTCTTACTTGCATCAATTTGTTAAAATTGAAAAGGTCAAAATGTTAAATTTTTCATAATACTTGTCTTAAGATGATAAAAAGTCACATCAAATTAATGCCTAAGTATATGCTTATGATATTTTTCAGCAATCTCTTGAGATATAATTTAATATGAAATTAACTTTATCTAAATTTTGAAAAAAAATCAAGTTATAAATTAGAATTATTGAACTCTTGTTTACCCTTCTCAATATATTTCAATTTTTATTCAGGATTGTTATAATAGGCTAATCATCCAGTTTAGCAATGAAATATCACATTCTCATTTAATTAATTAGGAGGAGGCTCCATGATTCAAACATTATTTGAAATGCAAAAGTTATTGCTCATGAAAAATAGTAAATTACAATACCTGATATCGATGATTTGAAAAAATATTGTTGAAAATTTTGAAAGGTACTATTCTATAAACTCAATCTAAAACACAACCAAATTAGCTCAAATTAAATAAAATTCCATCCATTTAAAATCTCACTCACAAAAAATCAACTAAACACATATTAAATCTAAATATATCATGTAACGGCGGGTAACAAGAACTTATATATAAAGGGGTGATTCCTTTTGTTTATGTTTTTTTTTTTTTTTAGGGATTTTCATTATAGTGATAGATATAGGTTATTTTTCCATTATTATTGTCTTCAAATTAATTAGTGCAACTTAATTATATGAGAATTTACTTGTTTGATCTTAACTTATAATTATATGTTAAAAAAGATGTGAGAAAGAACGCATAAACGAGAAATAAACGACACACAGATTTAACGTGGTTCACTAATAATATGCTAGCTACGTCCATGGGTAGAAGAGAGGAATTCTTTATTCAGATGTTCTTCAGAGTTACAGATGATCAGACACAGATAATTTACTGATTCCGATTAGCCCTAAGCATCGACGAACCTATATGGGGGCCAATGGGGCACTCCCCTGGCCCCGGTCGAAATGTGCAATTATATATGTATATTTTAGTCGATTTTAATACAACGTAATTAAATATAATAAATAATTCTATTATTTGACTTGAATATGATTAGATAATAATCAATCGATGTATTCTTGAGTGTATGTAATAGAGATAAAAGTTTCAAGAAAAATGAAAGGTTTAGAAACACTAAATTTTGTTTATCTTTTTTTTTTTTTAATAATTGAATCAATTTATTAATCTTATCAATATCATTAGTACCTTTTAGTTTTATATGTATAGTTGAATATTGTTAAAGCCCATATACAAATTTAGAGACGCCCCGACCATTTTTTCTAAAACTTTAGTTTTAAATGTAATTTTAACAAATATTAAATTTAGAGTATAATGTATGATACTACCTTCGTCTCGGCTAATCTTCCATTGGGAGGGTTGGCACAAGTATTAAGATTTTTTTTTTTTATTTATTTTGTTGACTTTTCAAATGTGAATTGAAGGTGAAGATTTTGAGGGTGGATATTGTGTTATAACTTTCTTTTTCAAGGGATGTGCAAGTTTAGCTGGGACGGATGAAAACGGAAAGTGTGCAAGTTTATTTTCTAGCCTTCTCAAAGTGAGTCACCTAATTGGTATAAAATTTGCCTTCAAATTTTAGATATAATTAAAAAAAATTACCACGATAAAAATGAATACCTAAATTTTTCTATATATGGGCCCCCCTCAACAAAATTTATGGGTCCATCACTGGCCCTAAGTCTATTAGTGCTATTGGATATAACCTCTAATTAGATGGGCCTCAAACAGGCAAAAAATTATAACTTAACCACTTTACGGTCGCGACCGCGTTGACTATCGCGGCCGCGTTCCATCTTCAGTTCTCGATGCACAAACTAAGTGTAATTTGTCCCAGCCACGTCGCCTCTTGTTGCGCTCGTGTTCGACTATTTAACGCGACCGTATCGAATAATTATCGCGGCCGCATTCGCTAGTTCAGAGCACAGACTCTAAAAACTTAACCAAGCATCTTTTATCGCGGTCGCGTACCTCCTGTCGCGGCTACATCACCCAGACGTGTCCAACGCTTCAACAAAACTAGATTCAAGACATAAATTAAAAAATCTCCACCTTAACTTGAATCCCCTCACAAATCAACAAATGTTTCTTCAGATGCACTCGAAAGAATGCCCAGACATACGAACAACCTCTCGTACCCAGATTTGTTCCCAATCATGGGGCAACTAACAACTCATGATATTTTACAAGTCCAAATAGTGTTGGAACTTGTTACACGGAACAGACTTGGTGAACATATCAGCGGGATTATCAACAGTCCCAACTTTCTTCACCTTAATTCTCTTCTCACTTCGTAGAAAATGATACCTTACGTCAATATACTTTGTCCTCTCATGATGCACTTGATCCTTTGTCAAACATATCGCATTGAGACTATCACAAAATACAGTAGCATAGTCATGATGCAAATCGAGATCACTAACCAATCCTTTCAACCAAATCCCCTCCTAAACAGCTTCAGTCAACGCCATATACTCTGCTTCAGTCGTAGACAGAGTAACTGTAGGCTACAAAGTAGTTTTCCAACTTACAACAGATCCACCAAGAGTGAACACAAAACCAGTCATAGACCCTCTACTATCCACATCTCCTACATAGTCAGAGTCACAATACCCTGCTACCAAACAACTCGTATCACCTCCATAAATGAGACCACCATTAGATGTACCCCTAAGGTACAGTACAATTCTCTTCACTACCTACCAATGCTCTTTTCCAGGTTGAGCCATAAACCTGCTAACCACACTGACAGCATGTGTGAGGTCAGCTTTAGTGCAGACCATCGCATACATCAAACTCTCCACTGTACAAGCATAGGGAACTCTAGACATGTACTCCACCTCCTCAGTCAACTTAGGTGCAAACGCAAAAAAAAAAAAAAAACATTAGCAGCACTAGGAGTGTCAATGAGTTTAGTAATATACATACCAAACCTTGACAATATCTTCTGAATGTATTCCTTTTGGGAAAGGAAAAGCATCTTCCGACCTCTATCTCTGTAAATCTCCATGCCCAATATCTTCTGAGCAGGACCCAAATCCTTTATCTCAAACTCATCACTGAGAAGATCCTTCAACTTCTGAATATCCGGCTTGACTTTAGCAGCTAGCAGCATATCATCTACATACAGGACCAAATAGATGTAAGAAACATCCTCTAGCTTGTTGTGATACACACAACTATCATACGGACTCTTGTTGTAGCCAAGTAGTGTCATGTGGCTATCAAATCTCTTGTACCACTGCCTCGAAGACTGCTTTAGACCATAAATGGACTTCTTCAAATTACAAACATAATCTTCTTTCCTCGAAACTTGGAAATCATCTATCGGAGTCATGTATATCTCATTTTCTAACTCTTCATGTAGGAAAGTTTTATTCACATCGAGTTGTTCAAGTTCAAGATCCTGATGGGCAATCATGTGTAATAGCATCCGAATGGAAGTATGTCTGACCACAGGTGAGATTATCTCATCATAGTCTACTTCCTCTCTCTGCGTGAACCCTCTAGCAACGACTTTGACCTTATATGTTATGCCCTCAGCTGATGACATCCATTCTTTCTTCTTGAAAACCCATTTGCAAGCCATAATCTCTCTCTCCGGAGGCCTTCTAACTAAATCCCTAGTCATATTCTTATGAAGTGAATCCATCTCAAATTCCATGTCAGCAAGCTATTAAGTGGACTCAGTACATGTAACATCTTCTCTATAGGTGGACGGCTCATACGAGTCCACCTCTTCAGCAAACTACAATGCATATCCCACCATATCCTCAAATCTTAGGAGCTTCAACTCCAATTCTTCTAACTCGATCAAGAGCTATACTATACGACCTAGCTTCAGTCGGTTAGATATGATGGTACAACATCCTTTAGCTCGGTGTCAGACTGTGAGTGTTCTTCTTCATCACCCTTTTGTGATTCACTCTGCTCCACCTATTGTCAACACTATCTTTATCTGACACAACAATAGACTTCATCGTGGGGTTAAGCATAGAGGTCTCATCAAAATCTACACTCCTGCTGAGAATAACCTTATTTTTAGACGGGGACTAAATTCTATACCCCTTAACACCATCCCCATGCCTACAAACATTTCCTTCTTCGCTCTTGGCTTCAATTTACCCTCACTAACATGATAATAAATAGTACACCCATCTCCCAAATTTGAGTAGTCAGCAAACTTACCAGATCACAACTCATAAGGTGTTTTGAGGTTGAAAATTGTGTGAGGTCCACAGTTTATCGGATAACTAGTTGTGTTGACTGCTTCAGCCCAAAATCTTCGAGTTAATCCAGCATTTGAAAGCATGCATCGAGCTCTCTCTAGAACATTCTGGTTTGTCCATCCTGCTACACCATTTTGTTGTATTATATGCCTCACTGTATGATGTCTTGCAATGCCCTAATCTTTGCAAAACTCATCAAACTCCGATGAACAGAATTCCAAACCATTGTCAGTTCGCAACCTCTTAATCTTCCTCCCAGTTTGATTCTCCAGCAACCTCTTCCACTACTTGAAACTCTTGAAAGCTTCACCCTTATGTTTCATCATAAACACCTAAGTCATCCTTGAGTAGCCATCAATCATAAACACAAAATATCTATGGCGTCCTAGAGAATCAAGACGTGAAGGACCCCAACAATCAACATGGATATAATCAAGGGTGCCTTTGTTCTATGAACTGCCTCGGGAAACTTGTTGCAATGTAACTTCCCAAGAACACAGTGTTCACAAAACTCAAGGCTAGTGACCCTATGGCCACCAAGAAGATCTCCTTTCAAGAGAATTTGCATCCCCCTTTCACCCATATGATCAAGCCTCATATGCCACATCTTGGTCAAGTCGTCCTTGTGAACCTTAGACGATACAACAACAACAAAAGCAGATATAGTTGACCCCTGCAAGAAATACAGAGTCCCTGGTTTCACACCTTTCAAAACCACGTCTGAACCCTTGCAGACATACATAACTCCACCTTCATCTCTGAAACTGAAACCCTTGTTGTCCAGTAGACTCAATGATATCAAAATCTTTGTCATCTGTGGAACATGACTAACATCATTCAGTGTGTAGAATTTACCATCATGCGTCCTCAAGTTAATTGAGCTAATTCCAACCGCCTTGCAAACTGAACTATTGGCATGGAAATATTGCCACCATCCATCTGCTCGTATGTCGTGAACCACTCTCTGCATGGACATATGTGGTAAGATGCCCAGATTCAAGAGCCCACACGGCAGTGTGACGTGCTTGTTCAATAGCAACTAGGGCCAAATCATCCTCGGAGCTATTGTTCTCTCCTTCAGCAACAACAGTAGTACCTGCTTTATTTTCCTGTTTTCGCTTCTTCTTCGGACAGTCATTCTTCCAATGACCCGTCTCTTTGCAGTATTTGCAAATATCAGTTGGCTTAGGACCTTTTAATCCAGTCTTCTTCTTGAATTTCTACTTCCCAGAATTTCCAAACCCTTGTCCCCACTCCCATTTGCTACTAGCCCACCGGCCTGACTATCCGAACTCGTACCAGTATCCCTATAGCGCATCTCCCTGGAATACAAGGCTTATCTCACTTCCTCCAGAGACACAATGTCTTTCCCAATGATGAAATAAGACTACACAAAATTCTCATATGATTGGGGTAAGAAACTAACAAAATCAAAGCAGCATCCTCATTTGCTACTTTGACCTCAATATTACGAAACTCCAATAGAATTATTTTCAATTGATCCAGATGTTTATGAAGCGACTGACCTTCGTGCATATGCATGCGTTACTTCAACATCAATTTGTTGGTGAACGACTTCGTCATATATATACTCTCCAGTTTTGACCACAAACCTGCTGCAGTTTTCCCCTCTACGACCTCGGTAATGATATCATCTGCGAGACACAACATGAGTGTTGAGTGCGCTTACTCCTCCAGACTGGGCCATCTCAGCGTCAGAAAGAGCCACCGCCTTGCCCTTCTTATCCTTCGCTATCAGCGGTGCCCACATCCCTTGTTGTTATAACAATGCTCGCATCTTGATTTGCCACAAACTAAAACTATTCCTCCCTGTGAATTTGTCGACTTTCACGTTTGTCCCAAACATCTTTCTCACTAGATTGCGGAAACCCCTTCAACAAGGCTCTGGTACCAATTTGTTAGAACATATGTGAGAAAGAACGCATAAACGAGAAACAAACGACACATAAATTAATATGGTTCACTAACAATGTGTTTGCTACATCTACGGGCAGAAGAGAGGAATTCTTTATTCAGATAATCTTCAGAGTTACAGATGATCAGATACATATAATTTACTGATCTCGATTAGCCCTAAGTATAATTAGTGTTATTGGATATAACTTCTAATTAGATGGACCTCAAATAGGCCAAAAATTAACTGCCTTACGGCTGCGGCCGCATTGGACACTGTTGCGTCCGCGTTCCGTCTTCAGTTCTTGGCGCACAAACTAGCGCAGTTTATCACAACCGCGTCACCTCTTGTCGTGCCCGCGTTTGGATCCTCGACGCGGCCACGTTCGCTAGTCCATAACACAAACTCTAAAACCTTAAACCAAGCATCTTTTTTCATGGCCGCGTCACTCAGACATGTCCAACATTTCAGCATAACTATATTCAAGGTATAAATCAACATTATAGATGTAGGGATATTTTTGTCCATACATTATTTTGTAAGAAACTACCCATACTTTTATAGGTAGGAGGATATGTGTGTGTGTGTGTGTGTATTTATATTTTAAGAACTGATCATATACTGTTCAAAATTGATGTAATGCAGAACCTGCAAGTTCGTCCAAGACCAACAAATAGTTACTTGATAGAACCAAGCGGCTCATCTTGTACATGCAATGCAGTTTCATATCGTGATGATATAAGTCTTATGTCCAACTAATTCCCCTTTCAGATCAATCTCATTTAGTTGTTCATAGATATGGAAGAAACCATATTTAATCTAACTTTCGGTAACTATTACTTTTAACATTCAATCCTACACAAACAACATTATAATTTTTCTCATGCTAAATTTTCCTTGTATCTGACTTACTATTATTTCTGCTACTGTAAGTAGCTCACTCTTCCTGGAATTACATTGGATTTAGATTCATGCATATGTTTCATTTACATTGTTGAAAATAATAAAACTTGCTTACCTTATTTACCGATTGCAAGATGTATTTATACAAGATAGTAGCTGCTTGAGACTTGCAACTTACTCTTCTAGATGATAACTACATACAAGTTGCTCAGCTAATCGCAAACTACATAACTAACTTATTGTTCCAACTAACTCTTAGTTCTCTTATTTAAGTGTTTGTTGAGTTAAGTTTATAGTCTTATGCACTCCAATATGCCCCTCTCAAAAGTAGATGGGATGTGCTTTGAATTCTTTCCAAATTATCCTCCTGAGTTACTTCCGCGTTGTTCATAACGGCGCAGACATTTGCTTGATCAAATTTTAAGATTTCCCTTGATTCCCCCCGTCAAACCAAGAGGTCTCTTACTGATTGTCTTCTGGAACTTGTTTAGTTAGACGTGCCTTGTTTTTCTGAGGCATGAGCTGTTGACGCTCTACTGCTATTACAAACTCAATGAAAGCTAAGACATAAGACACACCTATCTCTACTACAGACTCAATAAGATTAAAGGATACAGAGAGAAAAAGGACTCAATGAAACTAAGATACACTTATCTCTACTGCAGACTCAACTAGACTGAAGAATATAAAAAATGCACCTATCTCTATTACAAACATAATTGTAACACAACTGCCTCAATGTTGTTACAGACTCAAATATGACAGTTATGATAGACTAAAACATACTTAAATCATGAGAAACACAAACAGTTGATCACTTGAAACCTGGTGGGATACAGAGAGAGAACTTAGAGCTCAATAGCTCAAATCTATGAATAGACAAAGTTTTTTTGAAGATGTCTACAAACTGATCCTCTATGGCTAAGTGTCTTACTTCAATCTCCTGCTGCTGAATCTTTTCTCTCACAAAGTGCACATCAATTTCAATATGTTTTGTCTTGTTGTGGAATACTGGATTAGAAGCCAAGTATATTGTTCCCATATTATCACACCAGACAATGGAAGGAGTGTTCATAGTCAAGCCAAGTTCATTGAAGACTAATTTAATCCAGATTAGTCAATTGTAGTGGCTGTTGAGGACCTGTATTCAGATTATGTACTGCTTCTTGGCATAACATTTTGTTTCTTAGAGCTCCATGTGGTCAAGATAGAGCCTAACAGCACACAAAAGCCACCTGTAGATCTTCTGCCATCCAAGGAACCTGCCCAGTCTGCATATGTCAAGCACCGTAAAGACAGATTGGAAAATTGTTCAAAACTCAAACCAAGAGAAGCAGTTCCTTTGACATATCTCAAACCCTCTTGCAGGCACTCCAATGGTTACCATGGGAGCTTTAAGAAACTTATAAAGCTTGTTAACTATAAAAGCCAAATAAGGTCATGTTAGTGTAAGATATTGCAAAGAGCCAAAACTGCTCCTATAAAGAGATGGAAAGTCAAACAAGTCACTGTCATTGAGAGACAACTTTCGAGCTGAGTTGTAGGGTTTGGGACTTGGTTTGCTATCAGTCATGACATACTTGTGTTGATTAAGAACTAGTGAATATTTGATTCTGTGAACTTCAAGTCCTAAGAAATATTTCACTTCTCCCATTGTCTTGAGACTGAACTTTGAGTTTAGAACATTGAGTATCTATTGTATATGTTGAGGATCATCACCAATGATCAATATATAATCAACATATACTAGCAACATTAGAAGCTTGGTTCCAAGTTTTTGATGAAATAGTGAAGTACCGCTAACAGAAACTTTAAAACCCAAAGTTAGCGAAAAAGCTTTTAGAGTGTCTGTCCAAGATCTTGGTGCTTGATTTAGACCATATAGTGGTTTGATGAGCTTACAGACATGGTTAGGATGATCCTTATCTATAAATCCCTCAGGTTGACTCATAAACACTGTCTCTTTTAGTGTACCGTACAAGAAAGCATTGTTAATGTCAATCTGTTGGACATACCACCCTTTAGTTATTGCTAAGGACAAAACAACCCCTTATTGTTACAGGTTTCACAAATGGACTATAAGTTTCAAAATAACCTATTCCAGGTGTTTGTTGAAATCCCTTTACTATAAGCTAGCTTTATATTTCTCTACTGAACCATTAGATTTTTGCTTAACTCTAGAAACCCACTTGTTCTGAACAAAGTTCATATCATCATGTCTTGGTACAAGAACCCAAGTGTTGTTCTTTTGTAGGGCTGAAAACTCAGCTTCTATAGCAAACTTCCATTCAGAATTAGACAGAGCTTGAGACGCATATAAAGTTATAGGGGATTGGTTTGAACAAGACAGAGTTTGGGTTTGAAAATACCAAGTTTGGATCTAGTTATCATGTGATGATGATTTTGCTGAACAGAAGGTGTATGAGCTCTTTTAGAAGAGCTATTAAGAGGAACAAGAGCTAACTGTTATTGTCTTTGATGAGCAGAAGATTGATCAGCACTAAAAGCAGTGTCATGTAAAGCTTGTTGACTGTGATTCACAGAGTTAGCACCGGTGGTAGACCTATTATTCTAATCACACACTACAAGATGTAACAGAGGATTTGGCTCATTAGGCAAAAGAAACAAAGGTAAAAATGAATTTTAACTGACAACAATACAATTAGAAGTAGTTTTATCAAAACACTCTTTATAGAAGAACTCTTGCTCATTGAAAGCTATTGTCCTACTTATGTACACTCCCAGAAACATGAAAACACCTGAATTCCAAATTAATATAAATATACATTTAATATTAATTCCAAATGGACATAATTATATTATTCTATTTGATTAATATATTAATTCCAAATGAATATAAATATACATTTAATATTAATTCCAAATTAACATAAATATATAAGTCTATTATTATTTCAAAAATAATAACATGAAATTTATTAATCTAATTAATAAATTAATATTCGTAATTGAAATTTTGAATTAATCTAATTAATTAATCTAATTTAATTAATCAAATCAATTTTTTTTTTTTTTTTTTGAACAACCCAAACGGGTTGTTTTGGCGCAACCCAATAGACGAGAGGAGACGACCCAACAGCCACCTCCGCCCGGCCTAGACCCGCCAGCAGATCCAACCTAATTATAAAATCAGCCCAGCTTATATATCTGTTCCCCAAATACCAAAATTAAAACAAGCCCACTTTTAATTAAAACAATCCAACTTTATTGTGGCGCAACAGATTAAACCAAATCCAGTCCAAAATTAATTCCAGCCCAATAACCCAGCCCAAGAACGGCCCAACCCAAAATCCTTTAGGGTTTGAGCTAGGCACCGTTGCCTCCTTCTCCGTCCCCGTTGTCGCTCGTCTAGCGAGTAAGACCAGCGACTCAGCAGCAGCAGCGACGAGCACCGCCGCCGGAATCATCTCACGACGCATACCAGCAACGTAGTAGCAGCAGCGATGAACGTCGCCGTTGCGGTGTCGCAACGCAAAGCAGCAGGAGCGCAGCACCAGCACCGCCACCATCCCCGAACACCGCCTTCGTCATCGTCAATGACGCGCAGGAGCAACAGCAGCATTGAAACGCCACCGCTATCGTCGCCGTCAAGCGACGCAACAACAGCCGCAGGATGACACGTCGGCGCTGACGTTGTCGCTGCCATCGATCCGACAGACGGGAGGTTTGGGTCACAAGTCTCCTTCTTCTTGAACAAGGTTTCCAAAACCAGTTTGGTGCATGAATAAGGGTTTGACAAAATTCAGATTTTCAAACCTCAATTTTTGCGTTCAATCAGTTTAACAAGAAGCAGTTTAGTTTTCAATTTGTCGCAGACGGGGCTGTAGACAGGTCTGTTAATTAGTTTAGAAAATTATGGGGTTGACCAAACCAAGTTTCAAAACTTGTTGTTTCGTGGTCAACAAACAGTTTACAAAATTAACAAAGCTATTTTTTTTTTTTTAAAAAAAAAAAAAACTATTTTGCAGAATCTCAATTTTAACAATTGTAATCCACAATTAATTTGAAGTTATAAATCAACTATAAATCGAGCCCCGGGCGCTGATACTATTGTTGGAAATTCTCAATTCCATCTAATGTGCATAGTGGAATAAAATCGAGAATTACGATCTTGATTTATAATTGAATTGCACGTTGAGCAATAATCACGCAAAAGTTTGAATTACTTACTTGTTGCGTAATTTAACCGGAAGGAATGACGCGACTGAATTCACCACTTCAAGTATCCACGCATATGTCATCCGTCGCATGAACAATTTCCCGGTATAATTGTTCAATAAGCGATTGCTAGGAAATCACTTATTGATTCTACGGTGCCTCTATAAGTTTTATCTGATAAAAACCCTTAATTCTCTACTATAGAGAATATGTATATATAGTACCACATAACCCTAGGTTTATGGGCCTAATATGCATGTCGCCAGTGAGGCATTGAAAGTTGCTCGTATTGCTTGCAACAAGTACATGACCAAGTTTGCTAGAAACTATGCCTTCCACTTGAGGGTCCGAGGGCATCCCATTCGTGACTGCTTATTAACAAGATGTTGTCGTGACCAGAGCTGATAGACTTTATACTGACATGAGAGGTGCTTTTGGCAAGCCTCAAGGTGTTTGTGCTCGTGCTGCTATTAATCAGGTACTTTTCCCGGTCCGATGCAAGGACAACACCACAATGCTCGGGAGGCCCCGTGTCGCGCCAAATTCAATTCCCTGGTCGTTAGAAGATTATTATCATAAGGAAGTGGTCTGAAAAGCTGTTAATATTTTGTTTTATGCTACATATTTGATAGTCTCCCATCTGCGATGGAACAAGATTTCTCACTTTCTATATGTGTGCGTGATTTGCATGTGTGTGCTTGCTTTTATGTAGAGTCTCGATAAGGAACCAACCATTGGGTTCTTATGAAGCATTGCAAGTATTATAATGTGAAAATATCAAAATGTAAATGGAGTATTATCAAATGTCTATGATGATAAAGTGCAAGGTATCTCATCTTTAAATTATAAATAAATAAAATAACTTCTTTTAATAAGATTATGATTATACTTGATAATCGGGCGAGGAATCCCCGCTTCCCCCCTCCCCACAGGGTTTGGAAGAGAATTTTCCCCATTGGTGGGGACAGGGAACACGCTCAGTGGCCTGTTCCAAGCGAGACCCAATTATATTATTTATTTTATATATTTTATATATTTATTTAGTAAAGATATATTTTACTTATATTAAACTCTATTATTGCATTATTAAAATGCCTTAGATATATTACTCTACAATTTTATTATTTGAATCTTTTAAAATTAAGTTCATTAGATATTTGAATAAATTTCTTTATTTTAACCCTATTAATAGATATATTAAAATAAAATAAAAACAATAATTAATAATCGGGAGAGGGGATACCCGTAGGGAAGGGGAAGCCCACGAAGTTGTGGGGATGAGGAACCCCGCAGGAACGGGGATAGAAAAATCTCCGTTGGTTTTGCGGGACGGGGAACCCCCACTGACAGGCCTAATTTCTGACCCTAAATACCGCAAGTATATGGGTTTAGATGTGTATAGGGAAAGTCAAGGTCAATCCTCAGATAACAGGTTAATGTAGTTACGATACCCCAATTTTCTAGGATTATCCTAACTAGACACACTCGAATTGCAAGATTGATTTTAATAAGCTAACTTATTTCAGCTAATTTCTAACTTGATTCACGAGTAAATTTAAATTAACGAGAATGTATCTTAGGGTGTCGATTTCATGAATTACTTCAATATTAATTAAGTTCAACTTATAGACTTTTAAACTAATTTTTAGTATCTATTAGACGACAGTTAATTAACTTAGTCCTTCTCTCGAAACGACTAAAATGTGGATTGACTAGGACAACAACCCTCTCGAGTCAATTAATCCTAACAGCTCTCAAAAGACCCTTAACCCTTGCCTACGCAGTCATAGACAACTACGCTATATGTTGTACGTCTATTAACGATTCCCTCCTCTCGAGCGAAATTGCTAAACGTGTAAACTAAGCCTAAGTGATCAAATTATGCTCAGTTATGGAATAAAATAAACATATAGATAGATACTTAAAAATCGGAGTCTATAAATCAAAACTTAAACCAAATATCATCGTAAAACACTACTCTCTCACCCTAGGACACGAGTAGTTTAGCTACTCATAACTAGTATTAATTCAGTACAATAATTCATAGAAAACATTGTAAAGATAAAGACTAGAAAAGAAATAATTAAACCCGATGAAGTCGGCTCGTCAATCTTCATTTTTTCGTTCTTCAATGGCTCTCGAATTCTCCTTCAATATGTGTATGATGTGATGTAGCCAGTATTCCTGAAAGACGAGCATCACTTGTCCTTTTATAGACTTCGGAACAATCCTGAGGAGTTTATGATCCGAATCCTACTTGAAACAGGAAAAACTAAAAAATCGAGCTTTTAGACGCGACCGCGTCAATTGAATCTGTAACTTCTCTTGTTAGCCTTCGATGCGACCGAGTCATCCAGTGACGTGACCGCGACACTGACTTCTAGACACGCTTTGTTCAGCTCTTTATGACGCGATCGAGTCACGCTATTAACACGACCACGTCAATTGTTTCTATCTTTGGGCCTTGTTTTCGGCCCATTTCATCCTTTCTTCGACTCGTTTCCTCGTGTTATCTCATAAAGTCTTCATTTTGACCTAAAAACTATGAAAACACTACAAAACGAATCAATACACGTCAAATGATTCTAATTACATAAATATTCATACAATTCTTGACCAAATACGCATGTAAATGCTATAAAATACTATCCTAACTCGACCTAAATACATGCATAATTAACGTGTATTACCCACGATGAGAATGGAGACTTGTCCCCCTCCTCATTGTCAAGTCTAATTATGACACATGAGTTGGTAATATGTGTCTACGCTAGGTAAGGAAACTAATTAACTTTTTCTTTATATGATTATGAGTATGACACATGCCATGTGTCTAAATTCAAGTTTATTAGGTATTTGTAATTTTTTTTATTTTTAATTCCTAATATATATATATATATAGATATTAAAAAATAAAAATAAAAATAAAAACAAAAAATGGAAAGAGGGGAGATGATGGGGACAAAAAAATTCCCCTTTCGTTTTGCAGGGACGAGGAATCCCACTAATGGAGACTTCCCCCGCTCCGTTGTCAAGTCTAAGAGTGAGTTTTGTGTGTGACGGTCACACGTGTGACGGAATATACTTTTACAGAAAAAATTGATACTTTTACTACAATGATACTTTTACAGATAAATGTGATACTTTTTTTGTTCCAAAAAAGTTATATTTTTACAAATAAACGTGATATTTTTATTCCAAAAAGTGATATTTTATTCCCGTCACATCGTGTGATGGTCTCATATAAATTTTTGCCTAAGCATATTTATGACAACTGAGTTGGTAATATGTCTATGCCAGGTAAGAAACCTAAATAACTTATTTTTATAAGATTATGACACATGAGTTGATGGGCACATTAATATATGTCTAGGATAGGCAAGGGAATTATATATAATACTCCACATGTCCCATGAAAAAGAGTCGATGTTTGAAAATTTACAACTTTTTATCTTTACCCAATTTGATTAAGACACAATTCTTCAACACCATCGACACACACTTACACGGCTTATTTTATTTCTTTTTAATTTGAGTTATTCAATCATATCTAACTAATTTGTGAAAATTAAAAAATTTAAGTTTTCACTTGAACTAGAAAAACGGAACATTATTTTTTTTTTTAATAAAAAACACTTATGTTTTAAGACAAGCTTTTTTTTATATACGGAACTATTTTTATGGGATGAATGGACCTATTTTCTAAAACAAACTTTTATTTTCGGACAAGTTTTTTTTATACGGAACTATTTTTATTGGATGGAGAATGACGGAGTGACATGAAATAAAATATCTATCCCTTTGTTAAAATAACTAGTCATTTTAGAGAAAATAATTGTTTAATTCAATAACAAGCCATTCTAGCAAATAATTATTATTTCTTTTAATATTGTCCTTAGAATAAATCCAAATAAATCACTCTGGAAATCTTATCATATTATCATTACTTAAATTATTTATTTCCTCTATTGATAAATTTATCCTCTTTGCTCACCTATAATCTTAAAGAAAATAAATATAAAATAATAAAGATTGATTATCCGAGGATATTTGGTCTCTCCGATATTTTGGTTCATCCCATAAATTCTTGTAATTTTTAGTTTAAGTTTAAAATTACTTGTTTTTAGCTCAGAATTGTCCTCTGCCAGCTGTGGTCTCTATTTTCGTTTTCATCATTGTTACTAAATTAATTTTTTGAAGCAATATAATGTTCCATTTTCGCCGAGTTTTGTATAATCATATAATATTAAGTGAAACAATACAAAAGCAAAATATAATAAAAAGAAGGATAATTTTAATAAGGGAAAATCCTAACAGATATGAAGCAATTCCATTTAATTACGGGATACCATTTTAAATTTGTTCTTATCTGTTATCGTAACAAGATAAGAGATTTTCCTCTTTTCTTAGAGGGACATTTTCTGTATAATTAATGTTCATACTCATTGCCATCAATTAGAAAAGAACAAATAGAATATTTTTGTAACGAAATAAATAGCATCAAACTGTTGATAGGAACACAAGAAATTACAGTAGAACTTCAATAAAAATCTGAACTAGGATCAAGAAAAAAAGTAAATCAGAAGAAAAATAAAATCCTGCTAACTGATGCAAAAGAAACAACGTAAAACATATGACAATAGATTGCAAAGATGTTCCTAAACCAAAGCTAAAACTCCAGCCACTGCGATAGAGCCGATAAAGCCAACTTTGAGCATAGAAGCACCGCTTTTGTGCGGGGCCGGGGCCGGAGAATGGTGCTGTTCCTCAGGTGGAGCCGCCAACGGAGGATGGCTGTGTTTGGCGGAAAGAACTTTGATCACCAGCTTTTGGCCCTTCTCACAGTGACCTTCTGCACCACTTATGAAGAAAAATGGGCCTGATTTATCCAACACAACTTTGGTGTCTCCATCGTTGTAAGATTTTATTGGATTCGATGTGTTGCAGGATCTGTAGCCTTCCTCAGTCACTTGTACCACTGAATCAGTCTTGCCGTCATACTTGAAAACTGAAATAAATTTGAAAATAAACATAAAACTAAGAAATTAGAGAGAGAAATTGAAGAGACGGGTGAAGACGGTACCGATAGAATCACCAATTCGGAAGCGGTGTTTTGCAGCCCAATTGTTGTAGTCATCGGCAGAAGCGGGGATTTGCCATAAAGCTTTGTTTGAACCAACGGGAAGGTCTCTTGACTCTGAGAAGCTGATGATAGATAGCAAAAGCAGAATAGCCAAACAGGAAATAAGAGTTTTGGAGGAAGCCATTTCCTTGAAACACGTTGAGGGAGAGGGAGTATAGTAGGGATTATGGGTGCTGCATATCTGCCCTATTTATAATCACGTATCTACGTTTCTGTTTGGCAGTGCCGTTGCAAATGCCCGCACGTGACTCACACGTCTTGCACTTAACCGCTATCTCTTATTTTTTTCTTTTCTGAATGCACCCATTTGAAACAAACAAAAAAAAAAAAAAAAAAAAAAATTGGCATACAATTAAGATTAGGAAAAAAATTTACACAATTTTTACCTCACTTTGAAATTTAGTTATATATTTTCTAAATTTTTAATTTACTTCAAATGCACTTTGGCTTTTTAGACGAGATGCTGATGACATAATCCCTGTTGTTGGATACGACTACCATTTTAAGCAGTATATATCAAAATATATTGTGTTTAATTAAATATACATATTTGTTACGTATTAAATTTATACATTTAGCTCTCAAATGCTATTAAACTTAAGGGTTTGAATCAAAATTTCTTGGCTAAGTGTTGTGGCACCCTTTATCAAGGAAACAAGCACTACAACAAAAAAAGTCTTTTGCACAAGACTTTTTGACATCACAATTGTGGTCACTTATAATAAGTTATTTGTGACCACTTGTTGTCACAAATCTCTCTACAAATTATTTGAGACAACTTTAAGACTACTTTTAGAGACAACTAGTTGTTGCAAAAAATATTTGAGACACATTTGAGACCACTTTTGTGGTCACAAATATATTATTTGCGACGGAGTTATTGAGACGACAATAAAGTTGTGACAAATACTCATAAGTGGGAAAAAAGTACAAATGGTCCCATAACTTTTTACTTTTTCGGATTTAGTCTCATAAGTTATTGCTTTTTCGATTTAGTCCCACAACTCTAGTAATTGCTCAATTTTAGTCCAATTTTGACCCAATATTGACCAACTGACCGGAAAAGGTCACGTGATTTTCACGTGCCGGCGCGGTTTTGGAAATTCCGACTAAAATGGTCCCATAACTTTTTACTTTTTCGAATTTAGTCCCATAAGTTATTGCTTTTTCGATTTAGTCCCACATCTCTACTAATTGCTCAATTTTTGTCCAATTTTGACCTAATGTTGACCAGCTAACCGGAAAAGGTCACGTGATCTTCACGTGCCGGCGCGATTTTAGGAATTCTGACGACTTATGACACATGTCGCCGGACTTCCGAGGTGGAATTTTAATTTTTTTTATTAGGAGACCACATCAACAAATTATTTACCTTGTCAGCTTATATTTTTCTTTTGTCTGAATTGAATTAAACTCCAAAAAATACAAATGCAAAATAAGGAAATGTAATATTTTATCGATCTAACCCTTAAATCAGAATTAGCATCCCTTCTTCTTCTTCTTCTTCTTCTTCTTCTTCTTCAGTTCGCGTCCTTCTACAAGAAAAAGCTCTAACTTTTCTCTTCTAATCTTTTCTATTAGAAAGTCGCGGCTTCAACTCCCCCAAAATTGGAGAACACACGAAGACAAAGAACCATGTCCCAATCTAGGAATAGCGTGCGAAATAGTATTGTGTGTGCGAATTCGTAGCCCTAGCTCTCTTAGCTCAACACAATTGATTACAGCAACAATCAAACAATCAAAACAAGCAATCAACTTGTTTCAAGAACACACTTGTATGCAAGAAAGTTTAAAAAAGAAGAAAATATAAAATCAACAAAGAGAGTTACGTGGTTCTCCCTTCAATACACTTGTTGCCTCCTCTATATGGAATGACAAGAAATATATATGTATCAGAGATGGGAAAAAAAACTGCCTTAGAGAACAACGGATGAGATTAAATCAAGAAATCGGATCACAACTCCTCAAGTAACAAACTAACTGCTTTCTGCAAACAACAACAGTTGAAAGACCACGGTTTGAATAAAAACCGTTGTAGAAGCTGAATAACAGAAATAACAGAATTAGTTTCCTGAAACAGAATTTAGTTGTTATGAAATCCTCTTCAATCAATTTACACTTAATCCTAAGTTGATAAGCCATATCTTTAACAGTGTGCGACTAAGGTTTGAATTCCCCCATTAAAACCTCTTGGAAAGAAGAAAATGTTGGGCGTAGGTTCTACGGCTGCTCTCACGATACCCGATATGGTTTTTAGTTCTTGCTTCAATTTTATTAGTTTATTCAAGGTTGAATTGAATTAATTGAAACATACTGGATATAACCCTGTCAACCGAGCCACAATCGCTTCGAGGCCAACACCTACTGCTGGTGCATTCAGTTCTGGATCATTATTTCCTTCAACACCTTCTCCTCTAACGACCTCCATGATTTCTTTCTAATTTTATTATTCCTCTGTCACAGGCCAATATGATTCATGAAATAATGAGTACAAATTATGAATAAGTAAAACTTACTGGCATGTCTGCGCTTCAGAAGTTCTGAGCTCACGTATATGAACAGTCTACAGGGCACAAACCGGGCTCTGATACCACTCTGTCACACCCACCCTTGTAAAAACTTATTTTATACCAATTTTTAGCCTTACAAAGCCTGTATATTTTTTTAAATTAATAATCCAAAACACTTTCCCGATGTTAAAATCTCATCAACATGTGTTCACATAGATCCAAGTCAAGCATAGTAGCATCACTCCATCTTCAACACCATATTTACAAAAAATATATATATTAAAGTTTCTTAATTTGAACATGTCCAAAAAGATTATTAGAACACTAGCAAAACATAGTGAGTCCAAGGTTTAGCCCCACAGGTCGTCATTCATATACACGAGGCTTCAAGACTTGCAGAAGTTCTAACAGCATGCCAGATTAGTCCACGAGCTCATACGTAGTCAAACTCACCTACAATGCAAGAACTACGTGAGCTAAAGCTCAGTAAGCAGAAATCATGCATGACAAATGCGTGAATGATGAGATGCAATTTACAAAACCATTTCTTTCAACTCTACTCAAAAGAAAACCGTTTTCGTGAGTATTGGCTCCCTTCACTGGCACAACCTCACCAGAATATCACTTATTGGCCATACTCGTGACTACCAAGGGTCCCTCCTCCCCCCTTATAGTCCACCCGAGATATCAGTGATGGTTGGTACGACCAAGCGGCTATCCTCCCGAGACTACCAGGGGTCCACCTCCTGCCTGCCCCCGCAGTCCACCGGGAAGTCTACCTCTTCCCGTACCCCTCATCACGAAGGTGCTGAAGTGGGAACCTCTTCCGCGTGCACGCCTGTCACCGGAAGCATCCCGAGAGACACCATATACAATGTATAACTCTCAGTGTACCAGTGGTGACCAACCCCAAAACATTATCAATTTATGCAATTACGTTATTTTGACTTCTTATATGTACACATGTAATTCTTGTAGATGCTAATGCTCATGATTGATGCACATCCATTTGTTTTTTTTAGCAACAGAAGAATACACTTTATACACATGCATACAACAACACATACATCAATCAATTATCACAAATAATAAACACAAATACTATGTTCAAGCATTGTAGTTGGCGATGGATTTCTACTTACCTCTCTTCCGGAGTAGCTTTTGAAATTTCCTATTCCACAATGGTAATCAATCCAGTTCGTTACGAAGCGTAACTACGTCTGGGGGCGATACCAAGCCAAGATATTTTGCTTTAGATGAATCTTGGAGTTACAATTACAAAATGAAAGAAGAAAACTGTTTAAATAGCTTCTTGGACACAAAAGCTGAAAAGTAAGTCGGTCTTTGAATCTCGGCCGAGATTAGACTCTGTCTCGGCCGAGATGACTAAGTCGGTCTAAGGGTCTCGGCCGAGATCACTCTCTGTCTCGGCCGAGATGACTCGACCACCCGTCTCGGCCGAGATCCTTCCCCGTCTCGGCCGAGATTATTTTCCAGCGAGAAACACTTCATTCTCCTTGCTTTTGGCTCCACACTATAAACTTGTCACGCATAGTCTTAAATTCTGTAGCATGTTTCATTATTTTAGACTAGGGGGTTCTTGACTACCAAGGTAAACATGTCCAAATTAGTCGCAAAATATAAAATAACGCAATAAATGTAATAAATTAATTACTATAAAACTATCACGTAAATGGAACATAAAAATATGGAATGCATGAAATGCAAAAATTATATTGGCCAGTGAGTTGTGAGAGGCACGGGTATTACATCCTCCCCCCCTTATAAAAATTTCGTCCCCGAAATTTACTTACTTGAAGAGTTCAGGATATTTGGCTCTCATTTCATCCTCTCTTTCCCAAGTGGTTTCTTCGACTGATTGATTTCTCCATAGGACTTTGACTAAGGGGATTTCTTTGTTTCTCAGCCGTTTTACTTCTCTTAATAAAATCTGTACTGGTATTTCCTTATACCCTAAATCTGCTTGTAGTTCTACGGGTTCACTGTTCAGGACATGAGACGGATTTGCGACATACTTCCTCAATACTGACACATGGAACACATTATGTATTTGAGACATTGACGCTGGCAAATCGAGTCTGTAGGCAACTTCACCAATCCTCTCGATAATAGGAAATGGACCAATGTATCTCGGACTAAGTTTTCCTTTCTTACCAAACCGCATTATTCCCTTCATTGGTGCAACTTTCAAGAATACTAGATCTCCTACTGCAAACTCAAGTGCTCTTCTTCTTTTATCTGCATAGCTTTTCTGGCGACTCTGAGCCGTTTTCATCCTTTCCCGAATCTGTGACACAGCTTCTGACATTTCCTGTATTACACTTGGACCTAGAAGTCTTCTTTCACCAACCTCATCCCAATGTATCGGTGATCGACACTTCCTACCATATAGTGCTTCATAAGGGGGCATTCCTATAGTAGATTGATAACTGTTGTTGTAGGAAAATTCTATCAAAGGTAGGAATTTGCTCCATTGACCCTGGAAGTCTAACACACAAGCTCTAAGCATATCCTCTAACGTCTGTATCGTCCTTTCCGATTGTCCGTCAGTTTGTGGATGATATGCCGTACTAAAAGACAACTGTGTTCCCAGTGCCTTGTGTAAACTCTTCCAGAAGGTAGATAGGAATCTTGAGTCTCTATCTGAAACAATGGATAATGGCACTCCATGAAGTCTAACTATTTCTTGTATATATATCTGAGCATAACGATCCATGGGGTAAGTAGTACAGACTGGGAGAAAATGAGCAGATTTTGTGAGTCTGTCTACAATTACCCAGATAGCGTCGTGACCCTTTACAGTTTTCGGCAATCCCACCACAAAATCCATTGTAATGTTTTCCCATTTCCATTCCGGAATTAGTAAGGGCTGTAAGGTTCCTGCCGGTCTTTGATGTTCTGCTTTTACCTGCTGACAGGTCAAACACTGTTCGACATACTGAGCAATATCTTTCTTCATACCTGGCCACCAATACTGCACCTTTAAATCTCGATACATTTTGGTAGCTCCTGGATGTACTGAATATGGTGTCGAATGCGCCTCTGCCATAATATCTCTACGAATGCTATCTACATTTGGCACACATAACCGGTTTTTGAATCTTAAGATATTGTTCTCTGACATCTGAAAGTCTGAAGGCGTCCCTGAAGCGGCATCCTTCTTCACTTTAGCTAAATATTCATCTTCATTCTGTCCCTGCTTAATTCTATCAAGTAGGGTAGGCTGAAGGGTTAGAGCTGCTAGTCTTGCCTTTACTACTCCCAATTGAACAATCTCGACATTCATTCTTTGCAAGTCTAGTAACTCTGGTTTCTGAATCAAAGCCATCAATGTAGTACCTTGGGACGATTTTCTGCTTAAGGCATCAGCAACGACATTTGCTTTACCAGGACGATAGTTAATAACACAGTCATAATCTTTCACGAGTTCTAACCATCTTCTCTGTCTCATATTCAGCTCTTTCTGTGTGAAAAAGTACTTCAGACTTTTGTGATCTGTGTAGATCTCACATCGTTCTCCATATAGATAGTGTCTCCAGAGTTTTAGTGCAAATACTACTGCCGCAAGCTCCAAGTCATGAGTAGGGTAGTTCTTCTCATACTCCTTCAATTGTCTGGATGCATATGCTATTACTTTGCCATACTGCATTAACACACACCCTAAACCATTCTTCGAAGCATCACTGTATACTACAAAGCCTCCAGTCCCCATTGGTATAGAAAGGATCGGCGCAGATGTTAACCTTTTCTTCAGTTCTTGAAAACTCTGCTCACAAGCCTCTGTCCACTTGAATGTTACACTCTTTCTAGTTAACTGTGTTAAGGGAGATGCAATTTTCGAGAATCCTTCTACAAATCTCCGATAGTACCCAGCTAATCCGAGAAAACTACGTATCTCTGAAGGATTTGTAGGTTGTGGCCAATTGTTAATTGCTTCAACCTTACTTGGATCAACTGAAATTCCTTCTCCTGACACAACATGCCCTAGAAATATTACTCGATCCAACCAGAACTCACATTTCTTGAACTTAGCGTACAACTGTTTCTCCTTTAGAACATCTAAAACCTTTCTCAAATGCACAGCATGCTCTGCTTCATTCTTGGAGTAAATCAGAATGTCATCAATAAACACGATAACAAACTTATCCAAAAAGTCTTTGAACACCCGATTCATCATATCCATGAAAGCTGCTGGGGCATTTGTCAATCCGAATGGCATCACCAAAAACTCATAGTGTCCGTATCTTGTACTGAATGCCGTTTTTGGGATATCTTCCTCTTTAATTTTCAGTTGATGATAACCTGAACGCAAGTCAATCTTGGAGAATATGGCAGCTCCCTGGAGTTGATCAAATAAGTCATCAATCCTGAGTAAGGGATATTTGTTCTTGATCGTAACCTTGTTCAGTTCTCTGTAATCTATACACATCCTCATAGTACCATCTTTCTTCTTGACAAACAAAACTGGTGCACCCCATGGCGAAAAGCTAGGTCTAATGAAGCCTTTGTCCAGTAAATCTTGCAATTGAATCTTCAACTCTTTCAACTCTGTTGGCGCCATTCTGTATGGTGACTTCGATATAGGAGCAGTCCCTGGATATACGTCAATTACAAACTCTATCTCTCTGTCTGGGGGTAATCCTGGGAGTTCCTCTGGAAATACTTCAGGGTATTCTTGCACCACCGCTACCTCCTCTATAGTCGGACAATGTTTCTCTTCCATACTCATAACACTTACTAGGTAGCCTTCACAACCGCTTTCCAATAGCCTTTTCGCTTTCACCGCTGATATCATGTGATATTTGAACCTTTTTCGTACTCCAATAAAGACGAAAGATGTGTCTCCAGGCGGCTGAAATGTGACTATCTTGTTCTGACAATCTATTGTAGCACCATATTTCGATAGCCAGTCCATTCCCAAAATCACATCATAATCATTCATATCTAATATGATTAGATCGGCATAAAGTTCTCTTCCTTCAATAGAGATAACACATGCTCGCAGAATTTGGTTAGTTTGTTTTGACTCTCCGGAGGGGATCACTACATTGTAACTAACGTCTGCTACATCAGGTTTCCTACCCAGCCTCTTCACATACTCAGTGGATGCAAATGAATGTGTAGCTCCAGAATCAAATAATGCAAATGCAATAGTATCACAGATGGGAACTTTACCTGTTACTACAGATGTATTTGCTTCCGCTTCCTCTGTGGTCATGGTAAAGACTCTAGCTGGCGTCTTCTTTTGTGTAGCAGGGTTTGAGTTCTCTGGACAAACCGTGGAAATGTGTCCTGCTTTTCCACATTTAAAACAAGTCCGATACTCTGCAAAACACTTTCCACTATGCGAACCTCCACATGTGGGACATGTAGGTTGCGTAACTGGTGATTTTCCTTGTTCACCCTTTTGGCGCTTGTTCTGATCCCATGGTTGTTGTCCTGGTTTTGGTTGAGAACCCGGCCTTGGACCTTGCACTTGTAGCGGCCTTTTCTTTCCATCTCCTCCAAAACGAGGTCCTTGTCTTTGTATAAACTGACGCCTAACCTCCTGAGCACGCCTAATTTTCATTTCTGCTTGTTCGGCAATCAACGCTCGTTCAGCAACTTGTGAATAAGTTACTCCATGTATTCCAGCCATACACACATCTCTATATAACTCTGGCCTCAGACCTTCTAGGAATCTCTCTACTTTTAGCGCATCCGTACTGACCATGTGCTTCGCAAACCTAGAGAGTTGCTCGAACTTGGCGATGTAGTCTGCAACATCCATTGCCCCTTGTCTCAATTGTATGAACTCGTTCATCTTCATTACTCGAACTGGGGCAGTGAAATACTTGTTTCTAAAAAGTTCTTTGAACCTATTCCACGTCATTGTCGCCACATCCTCTATAGTTTTCATTGTGTCCCACCAGTGTCCCGCACTTCCACGTAACATGAACGATGCACACAATACCTTTTCCCCCTCAGGAACTTTACTATACAAAAACATGTTCTCTATAGTTCTAAGCCAATCCTCTGCATCAGTGGGATCCGTTGCACTTTCAAATGTTGGCGGGTTAAGCTTTCTAAACCTCTCTCCGATGACCTCTAAGTATTCAGCTCGAGGTTGCTGTTGATTTACACCATTTCCTGGTTGTTCACCCACATCCCTTTGTTGGATAAGTTGTTGAATCTGTTGCGATTGTTGTTCAACTAACCCTGTCAACCGAGCCACAATCGCTTCGAGGCCAACACCTACTGCTGGTGCATTCAGTTCTGGATCATTATTTCCTTCAACACCTTCTCCTCTAACGACCTCCATGATTTCTTTCTAATTTTATTATTCCTCTGTCACAGGCCAATATGATTCATGAAATAATGAGTACAAATTATGAATAAGTAAAACTTACTGGCATGTCTGCGCTTCAGAAGTTCTGAGCTCACGTATATGAACAGTCTACAGGGCACAAACCGGGCTCTGATACCACTCTGTCACACCCACCCTTGTAAAAACTTATTTTATACCAATTTTTAGCCTTACAAAGCCTGTATATTTTTTTAAATTAATAATCCAAAACACTTTCCCGATGTTAAAATCTCATCAACATGTGTTCACATAGATCCAAGTCAAGCATAGTAGCATCACTCCATCTTCAACACCATATTTACAAAAAATATATATATTAAAGTTTCTTAATTTGAACATGTCCAAAAAGATTATTAGAACACTAGCAAAACATAGTGAGTCCAAGGTTTAGCCCCACAGGTCGTCATTCATATACACGAGGCTTCAAGACTTGCAGAAGTTCTAACAGCATGCCAGATTAGTCCACGAGCTCATACGTAGTCAAACTCACCTACAATGCAAGAACTACGTGAGCTAAAGCTCAGTAAGCAGAAATCATGCATGACAAATGCGTGAATGATGAGATGCAATTTACAAAACCATTTCTTTCAACTCTACTCAAAAGAAAACCGTTTTCGTGAGTATTGGCTCCCTTCACTGGCACAACCTCACCAGAATATCACTTATTGGCCATACTCGTGACTACCAAGGGTCCCTCCTCCCCCCTTATAGTCCACCCGAGATATCAGTGATGGTTGGTACGACCAAGCGGCTATCCTCCCGAGACTACCAGGGGTCCACCTCCTGCCTGCCCCCGCAGTCCACCGGGAAGTCTACCTCTTCCCGTACCCCTCATCACGAAGGTGCTGAAGTGGGAACCTCTTCCGCGTGCACGCCTGTCACCGGAAGCATCCCGAGAGACACCATATACAATGTATAACTCTCAGTGTACCAGTGGTGACCAACCCCAAAACATTATCAATTTATGCAATTACGTTATTTTGACTTCTTATATGTACACATGTAATTCTTGTAGATGCTAATGCTCATGATTGATGCACATCCATTTGTTTTTTTTAGCAACAGAAGAATACACTTTATACACATGCATACAACAACACATACATCAATCAATTATCACAAATAATAAACACAAATACTATGTTCAAGCATTGTAGTTGGCGATGGATTTCTACTTACCTCTCTTCCGGAGTAGCTTTTGAAATTTCCTATTCCACAATGGTAATCAATCCAGTTCGTTACGAAGCGTAACTACGTCTGGGGGCGATACCAAGCCAAGATATTTTGCTTTAGATGAATCTTGGAGTTACAATTACAAAATGAAAGAAGAAAACTGTTTAAATAGCTTCTTGGACACAAAAGCTGAAAAGTAAGTCGGTCTTTGAATCTCGGCCGAGATTAGACTCTGTCTCGGCCGAGATGACTAAGTCGGTCTAAGGGTCTCGGCCGAGATCACTCTCTGTCTCGGCCGAGATGACTCGACCACCCGTCTCGGCCGAGATCCTTCCCCGTCTCGGCCGAGATTATTTTCCAGCGAGAAACACTTCATTCTCCTTGCTTTTGGCTCCACACTATAAACTTGTCACGCATAGTCTTAAATTCTGTAGCATGTTTCATTATTTTAGACTAGGGGGTTCTTGACTACCAAGGTAAACATGTCCAAATTAGTCGCAAAATATAAAATAACGCAATAAATGTAATAAATTAATTACTATAAAACTATCACGTAAATGGAACATAAAAATATGGAATGCATGAAATGCAAAAATTATATTGGCCAGTGAGTTGTGAGAGGCACGGGTATTACATACCCCTTAGATAAACCCTGTCATAATTATGTTCTAATATCATCCATTTTTGCAGCTTTCTTCCCTTTCGTGACTTCTTTGGCTCTAATCAGATTACATATCTCTTGCCTAACTTCCGAAGGCATGTTCACACATGGCTTAGCATTTCTTTGAGAATCCATGATATTTAAACTGAGTAAAACCTTCGGAAGTGAACACAAGGCCACAAAAGTCACACATTGTTGCATTTTTGTTGCCATCAACATGATTAGCATATTTCCATGCACGATCATATCTTTTAGCACCACGATCACCAGCGCCACTTCCAGTCGTCATTCCTTATTAACACCTAGTTAAAAGATTAATAATAAATTTAAAAAAAAAACAAAAATCCCTACTGCCAATTCAAAAAATGAGAACAAAATTAATAATAAGTTAAAAAATAGATAAAAACATAGGACTCAAATAGTAACAAAAATTAATAGTAAGTTAAAAAAAAGATAAAACATAAGTGAACAGATGGGCCTCAAAATATATAGTTCAGTACAACAGACCAAGATAGCATATTTTAATAAACTAGATTTGTAACCATAAAATAAAATAATAAATCACCAAAATCTGCTAAAAGCCTAAAACGCAATTAAGACATTGATTTGGGCCACTAATAACATAGATTTGGGTCACTAATTAGATCATCTAATAACATAGATTTGGGTCGATTGGCCTGCAAACAATTTTAAGATAATACATGGCCTAAAACAAATAATTATGAAAATAAAAAAAATAAAAAATCAATGTTTTTTTCACTAAGTCCATTTACCGCTTTAGAGTTATTTTTTTATACTAAAATTTTAGAGGATTTATAAAACAAAATGAACGTAAACTGATAAAATGACAAAATCAGAAAAAATAATGTTCTCTTAAAAAATGAAGTTCGAAAATTAGTACATTTTACTTATGTCTTAATGCATCTTAATAGAAAACATCTATAAGTTAGACAAGTCATATAAAAGAAATTAGTCCATCCGTCTAAAATGGATAGTCTCCTATTAAGTAGCAAATAGATTAAAAAATTCATTTACTCATGTGTACGTTACTGCCACACCTTTATTTACTATGACGAGTATTAAGTATTGTATATAATCATAATTATGAATCATTTAGTAGGATACTATTAGAAAAATATTATTTAATAAAGATGACACTGTCCTTTTTAGACATTATTTTAACATAATAAGTAGGCTACTGCATGGAAATAGGACCAGTTAGCGGCCCATATCAAATCATAACTATTCAAATGCAGCAAACAATGAACAAGTAATGGAGAAACAAGTTCTTGGTATAATAATGATCGTGTAAAAGTAGTTTTCAACACAAGTTATCTTTGAATTATTTGTGCTAGGTCATTCGGAGAAGAAAGGAAGAGACGGTGAGAGTGTTTGTGTATCACTTGTAATCTTTTGGCATCTTTCTTGTATGCTTCTTGTAAGCTCTAATCCGGTGTTAATGAAATAAACAATTGAAGATTGTTTCTTCGTGGATGTAGGATCAAAGGAGTTCATGATCTGAACCACGTAAATAGTTGTCTTTGTTCTTCATTTTCTTTATTCAGTTTTCTTCTTAGTTTTGGTGTTGAACAAGGTTGTGGGAATTGAAGTTTTATCAGTTTTCTTGATCGAATTCACAATAATTGGCCTCGTATGTCGGAAACAACATGAGATCAACTCGTTTTGATGTTGACAAGTTCTCAAGAAAGCAGATTCTGGGCTTTGGAGGATTAAGATGAGATCTCTATTAGTGCAGCAAGGTTTTGCCATGGCACTTGAAGGAGAGGACAAACTGCCTTGTTCGATGAAGATGGATGAGAAGTAACAGTTTCTTGATAAAGCTCATAGTACGATTATCGTATACCTTCGAGATAAGGCATTGAGAGACGTGGCAAAGGAAACTATAGCTAAAGGAGCATGAGAGAAACTGGATAAGATTTACATGGTGAAATATGTAGCCAATAGGCTTTATATGAAGAAAAGATTGTATGCCTTCAAGATTTTGAGGAAAAGTCAATTACAAATCAAATTGATGATTTCAATAAAATTCTAGATGATCTTGAGAATATAGATGTGAAGTTAGAAGATGAGAATAAGGCATTGCTATCGCTGAGTTCCCTACCAAAAGTTTATGAAAACTTTAAGGATGCAATCTTGTTTGGAAGAGAAACTAAGATTACTTTGACAGAGGTTGAGTCTGGATTGAAATCCATGCAACTACAAAAGGGGGTTAAAATTGGCTATGTAGAGAAGCATGGTGAAGGATTAATGATCAAGAAAGTTAATCCTAAGAATTTTAACAACCAGAAGAACAAACAACCTTGGAAGAAAGCTAAACAAACTCATACTGCAGAAACTAAAACCTAGAAGTGTTTCAAATGTCACCTTGTTGGACATCTGGCAAAAGATTGCCCAAAGAAAGACAAGAATAGTCAGAGGAAGAATCAAGCTCCAAAACAGAAGAATCTGTAGGGAAACATATAGCAGATCTTGCTGAGGCAAAGGATGGATATGAATCTGGTGAGGTATTGACTATCTCTTCTAATGATATGTCAGCTCGATGGGTTTTAGATTCAGGTTGTTCATTTCATATCTCTCCTAATAAAGAGTGGTTTAGAAACATAACATGTCTAAATGGAGGTTCAGTATTGTTAGGAAATGACTTGGAATATTAAGTAAGAGGAATTGGATCTATCAAAATTAGACTACATGATGGTGTTGTAAGAATATTGGACAATATAAGATTTGTTCCTCAGCTGAAAAGAAACCTGATAACTCTTGGTATGTTGGATACCATGGGATACAAATTCCACTCTGAAGGTGGAATTCTTACAGTATCAAAGGGATCACAGGAAGTCATCAAGGCAGTCAAAAGAAATTAACTATATTTTCTAATTGGTAGCACTGTTGTGGGAGAAGTATCTAATGCATTAACTCAGATAAGACACTATTGTGGCATAAAAGATTAACTCACATAAGTGAAAGAGGTCCTCTGGACTTAGCAAACAAGGACTATTATGTGGTGATAAAATATCACATATGGAACTGTGTGAACATTGTGTATATGGTAAAGCTGAGAGATTTAAAGTTGGTAAAGCAGTTCACACACCTAAAGACAGCTTAGTCTATATACATACAAATCTGTAGGGACCTCACAAGGTGCAGACCATGGATGGGGGAAAGTATTTTTTAACTATTATTGATGATTTTTCCATAAAGTTGTGGGTATATATACTTAAAGCTAAGAGTGATGCATTCTCTAAGTTTAAAGAATGGCTGGTTGAGACTGAGAATCTAACTGGAAAGCAGGTGAAACATCTCATAATAGATAATAGATTAGAGTTTGTTTCAGAAGAATTCAACTAATAATGTAAGGACAAAGGGATAATAAGACATAAGACAGCAGCAAGAACTCCTCAACAAAATGATTTGGCTGAGACAATGAAGAGGACTATAATTGAGAGGGTCAGATGCATGATTTCAAGTACTGGTGTAACTAAGAACTTCTGGGGAGAAGCAGTGACTACATCTGCTCATCTGATTAACAGATCACCCTTAACATCGTTAGGTTTTAAAACTACTGAGGAAGTATGGAGTGGTTCACCTGCAAACTACTCTGAATTAAGAGTATTTGGTTGTCTTGTCTTTGCCCATGTAAGGCAAGAAAAAATGGAACCAAGATCATTGAAGTGTATCTTCTTGGGCTATCCTAAGGCAGTTAAGGGTTACGAATTGTGGTGCATAGAACCAGGAAATCAAAAGTGTATTATAAGCAAAGATGTGGTGTTTGAAGAAAACAAAATGCCATTAGTGAAGACATAAGTAGTAAACACATGAAGATCAAGCTCAGAAAGAACTTAGCTTGAGGTGGAGCTTGAGAGAACACCTCAAGAATCTGACAATGATCACCACAGTTATAAGTCCGATGCAGAAGATGAGAATGTTGAGGATTACAACAACTATCAACTTGTAAGAGAAAAGCAAAGAAGATAGATTTACCCCTCCTCAGAGATTTGAACATGCAAATATGATCTCATATGCTCTATACACAGCTGAAGACATGAAAGTTATGAACCAAGATCCTACAATGAAGTAATTAGTTGGTCTGAAAATGCAAAGTGGCTTGTAGCTATGGAAGAAGAATTGTTATCCTTGAAGAAGAATAACACATGGGAAATATTTGATAAGCCAAAGAAGCATAAAGTTGTTGGTTGCAAGTGGATTTACAAGAAGAAGCTTGAATCAGCAAATACTGTGAATGTCAGATACAAAACTAGACTAGTTGCTAGAGGATTCACCCAAAAGGAAGGGGTGGATTACAATGAAATATTTTCATCAGTTGTCAAACACTGCTCCATCAAATTAATACTTGCATTGGTGGCACAATTTGATTTGGAATTACATCAAATAGATGTAATCACTTCCTTTCTTCATGGAGAACTGAAAGAGAGAATTTATATGAAGATTCCAAAGGGACTTTGGATAAAGGATTCAAAAAACAACGACTGTTTCTTGAGAAAATCCTTGTATGGACTTAAGCAAAGTCCAAGACATCGGTACATAAGGTTTGATGATTATATGTTGAAGATTGGCTTTAAGAGAAACAAATATGACAGTTGTGTATATTTTAAACAGAATCAAGATTCATCACTAGTATCTCTTCTGCTCTATGTTGATGATATGTTGTTGGCTTGTGAAACTTTGTCAGGAACTGAAAAGGTCAAGGATTATTTAAAATCAGAGTTTGAGATGAAAGATCTGGGATAAGCGAAGAGTATCCTAGGCATGGATATTAAAAGAGACAAACCAAAGGGAAAAGTTTTTTTGTCACATAAAGCTTATTTGAATAAGGTATTGCAGAGGTACAACATGCACATATCTAAGACTGTTCCTACCCCTTTAGGATAACACATCAAGCTATGTCTTCAACATTGTCCCAAAATAACTCAAGATAAGTCTTATATGTTGAAGGTTCCATATGCAAGTGTTGTGGGCAATATCATGTATGCCATGGTGTGTTGCAGACCAGATCTTGCATAGATACATGGGGAATCCTAGAAGATTTCACTGGGAGTCAATGCAGAGGATTCTTAGGTATATTAGAGGAATAGAGAACATACGTTTTTGGTTTGAAAGACAAGATGATGTTACTACTCCTCTTGTTGGTTATGTAGATGCTGACTATGCAGCTTATTTGGACACAAGAAAGTCTCTTACTGGATATGTTTTTACATTATTTGGAACAACAATCAGTTGGAGGTCAATACATCAATCAGTAGTGGTGTTGTCAACCACAGTGTCAGAATATGTAGCTCTAACTGAAGCTATTAAGGTGTCTTTATGGCTGAAAGGTATTATGGGAGAGTTTGGCATCAAACAGAATAAAGTCACCGTGTTATGTGGCAGTAAAGTGCTATCCATCTAGCTAAACATCTGGGATATCATGAAAAGACAAAGCACATTGATGTTAAACTTCATTTTGTGAAGGACATTGTGTCCAAAGCATCAGTGAAGGTGGAGAAGATTCCAACTGAGTATAATCCTACAGATTATTTCACTAAGGCACTCCCTACGTCTAAGTTTGAGTTATGCCTTGATTTGATAAAAGTGCAACCTGAAATTCTATCTGATGACATAATGAGTTTTGAGTTTCAGCCTTTGAAGAAGTTTGAAGATGTTTCCTGATTTGAGCTAAAGGTGGAGAATTGTGATGAAGTTAGCTCAAATTGATAAGGGAAATCACACAAGTGTAGATGAAGGATATTTTGGTCATATACTTAGTGATAAGTTGGTTAACATTTAAAAGTTAGTTTTCATAAATGTAAACTAATAACTCTTAAGTTGCATCTACAGTTTTCGAAGGAGAATAAGAGGAAAATGTGGTGGTTTTCTTGGAGAGTGGGTTACATCTTATTCTTGGTATAAAAGTGATCATGTAAAAGCAGTTTTCAACACAAGTTATCTTCGAATTACTTATGCTAGATCATTGAGAGAAGAGAGGAAGAGAAAGTGAGAGTGTTTGTGTATCACTTGTATGCTTCTTGTAAGCTCTGATCTCGTGTTAATGAAATAAAAGATTGAAGGTTGTTTCTCCATGGATGTAGGATAAAAGAAGTTCATGATCCGAACCACGTAAATAGTTGTCTTTGTTCTTCATTTTCTTTATTCAGTTTTCTTCTTAGTTTTGGTGTTGAACAAGGTTGTGGGAATTGAAGTTTTATTAGTTGTTCTTGATCGAATTCATAATATTTTGCAACTTGAACTAACCTTCTAAAATACACGTCACTACTTTTTTTTTTTTTTTAATAAAGGCTTAATTGCAGCAACTCCACCAAACTATCGACGTTTTTGCACGTAAACCACTGAACTTTTTTGTTGGCACCGATACATATAAACTATACGGAGTTTGACAGATAAACCATCATACCTATTTTTCGATCAATTTTCACCGGAATTTCGCACGTGATTTGCACTTGATAAACTTTTAAGGATTTTTTTCAAACAACCTTTTTAGTATGCCAACGTGCTAAATTCATTCGCACCTTTCTTTTTCCTAACAATTCCTTTGAATTGCCAACGATTCTCTCCCCCAATGTCTAGAACCTTTATTGTTGAAGATGAGCAGCTCCTCTACCAACAAAAAAACTTGTTTGGATAAAAAAAATATTAAAAAAAAAAAATCCTTAAAAGTTTATCACGCGCAAGTCAAGTGCGAAATTTCGGCAAAAAATTATCGAAAAATAAGTTTGGTAGTTTATTTGTCAAATCCCGTATAGTTTATATGAATCAATGCCACAAAAAAATTTAGTGATTTATATGCAAAAACGCTGATAGTTTGGTGTGGTTGTTGTAGTTAACCCTAAAATAAATGTACATCAGAAATTGAAGTCTGTATATGATTAATTGGGAGGTAATTGAGAATTAATCATTTTGTATTCAATGTTAGAAGGTGAGGTTTTTCTCTCTTAAGCCACCGATTAGTTCATATTACGACAAGTCATAAGCAATGAACGAAAAATCCCATTTTTAAAGTCACATATGAGGGTCTTGTGATACCTTCCGGGGGAAAAATGACTAAAGTTGTACAATTTTTTTAACTTATGGACTGGAAATGCGAAAGACTAATCTACTGGGACTGAAATTGCAAGTTACCCTAACTTATGGACTGAAAATGCAAATTTCCACTATTTTGTTGGATAGTTTTTCTCAATTAACACAAACATCGGATTTATTTATGGTATCACCGTAAATTTTGACATGTGTTTCATACCATGTTGCTTATCACACACCATAAAATGAAGAGAACAAAAAAAACTCAATTAAACGCGTTCTTTGAGATGTACATGCAATTATCCTGTGAAGATTTTAAATTTGGGCTATGAATTGATCAAATTTGAACAATTAAAACGATGCAGGACAAAATTATAAAAATAAAAAGATAAATAAACTAATTTTCGGGGACAACTCTGAGCTTGTGCCGAAAGCACGACGGCCCAAGGCCCAAAACTTTAGGGACCCAAATTTTTTAGGTATGCATGTGTGTGTATTAGTATAGTCCTTATATTTTTTAATGTACATTGGTCGAAAGAAGTTTTTCGAAATTAAAAATGGTGAAATTATATATGCGTTCGACTATGTCGTAAGAAAGATTAAATGAATTAGCAATCTTCACGCCTTGAAAATGAAGGGTTTGAGAAACTTAATTTGGAAGATTTTATTGATATTTTTGCTTCTCAAAATGCTAGGAAATCTAGGTATTTTCAACAGGGGCGGGGCAACCAAATCGGGGGCCCTGTGCGAATTCATAAAATCGGGCCTTTTTTTCTAACTAAAAAAGACATGTATGTTTTCTAAATTATAAATTAATGTCACACTACATGGTAGCATATAAAACAAAATACAGAAGATATAACATTCACTTGAAAAGAGTAGCTCTATTAGCATGTTTAGAAACAAAATCACTAATTACACTTTCATTATCAATCTCTTCCAAGAGATCACATTCAATCGACATCAAAGCAAGTCCATTTAATCTTTCTTGCGACATAGTTGTTCCTAAACAATATTTTGAAAATAAACGAACAAAATATATATACATATATACTGTATGGGCTAAATTAATTTGGGGCCCCAATTTTTCGGGGGCCCAGTGCGGTCGCTCATGCTGCACAAGGGCCAGCGCGGCCCCTGATTTTCAATAATAATTCTGATACTTATTTGGACTTTTTATTATTTGTAGGTGCTACACCTTTTAACCGGGTACATGTGATCGGATAGTGAAGCAACTTGATAATATTTTTAAGTAAGACCAAGTAACAACAATGATTAATGTAGATTTTGTATAAACTACAATACACTCAGGGGCCGCCGCCCCTAAATTTTACGTTTATGCTTCAGTTCTGCTAATTTTCGAACAATCTATAAGCTACAAGACCAATTTTGCAATTTGTCCCCCTTTTTTAAGTCTATATAATCCTCCTCCCCTAAAATGATGATAAGTCTAGGAAGTATTCCTACTAGCCCAAATTGAATCAATCGTATCATATACTCTCCGTTCCGAATAAATGTGTGTGTATAGATATTAAGAAAAAATATTTTTTGTTTTTCAATTTACTTTTTAAAGATAGATTGAGGGTGGAGTTTCCTTTTTAAAGGATGTGCAAATTTGATTGGAACATAATAAAATAAAAAATGTGCAAGTTCATTCGAAATGAAGGGAGTAGACAGCACGAGTAGGTGGTAAAGATCGTCGGATTAAGACTGAGTTTATTGGCGACCCTCTGCGCAGGGTCACCTTAATTTAGGTAATAAAGAAAAAGTTAAATGATAAAGTTAGGGACAGTCTTCCACAACTCAATCTTATTCCACAACCTGCCACATGTTACCACCTCATTGATCGTATTAAATTATTTATTAAATATAATTTTAATAATAAATAAATAAAATAATTTTTATTTTACAAAAATTAATTTTTTTTTAGAAATTCTTATTTTTTTTTCTCTACAAGTAGAGTCTAATATTGACATTAGAGTTGTGCATGGAGCTTGGAGATTACCGAAAATGGATAGAAACGGTCCAGGGATGGCAATGGGGCAGGTCGGGGCGGGTACTTGAATATCCATGCCCGCCCCATCCTTCAAACGGGGCGGGGCGGGGCGACCCACTGCGGGTCACAGATCGGGGCAGGTCGACCCATTATTTTTTAAAAATAATTAAAATTTAGTTAATATAATTTAAAATAAAGGTTGACTTAATACATTCTATACAAATATTATTTCAAAGAGTCATCGTAAACTATAAAAAAATAGTAAATGCTTAAAATACGTTTATTATCCTATTTTGTAATATTTATTTATGTGTCTAAACTTAATTAATAATTTTTACGTTTGTTATATGGTATTATTTGATACATGTTATTATTATAAATATTTCATGATTATTGAATACTACTAGTATAAATTAAATTAATTCATTATGTGAATAACACCACATATATATATATATATATATAAAAATTATTGCGGGGCAGGGCGGGGCGGGGCATGACGGAGCGAGGGCATGACCCATGCCCGCCCCGCCCCGCCACGGGTCACAGGGCGGGGCGCCCCATATACCTCGGGCCAGGGCAGATCAGGGCGGGTCAGGTCGAAATTGCCATCCCTAGAAACGGACTGAATTTGTTCTGAATCGAAAATATCCATCTACTATCTGACATTTCTGAACCAAACTGAACCGATTATTTTCTTGTTACGGAATTGGAAATTTCTTAATTTTCCGAAACCGAAAACGGTGCTGAACCGCACCGGACAATACCCAACAAGTTATAAATTTAAACCATACCTGTTTCTTGTTATAGAATTGGATATTTCTTAATTTTTCCCTTGAAATATATTAGAAAAAGCGCTAAAAATAATATGCAATTATCAAATCGTAGCAAAAATATTGATTTTATTGAGAAATAAGTTATGTATTTGGATTAAAAAAAAAAATTAATATTCATTAAAATATTGGGTTATATTGGGTTGTTGTTGATAAAGTATAAAAATGTACTTTTTGGGTTGTGGAGTAGGTTGTGTATATGGATGAGAGAGAAATGAATATTTTATTGTTATGTTAGATTGTGGAGGTTGCAAATAAACCTAGTCTAAGTGATGAGCCTTCGACATGACCGAGTGACCTGCAGATCGTTCCCCAGCTGGAGATCCTTCCAGTCCCTTCCCCGAACTGCAGGTCTTTTCTCCAGCTCAGCATGTCATTCTTCAGCTGCAGCCTGGAGGACATTATCTTGAGCGCACCAGGCCCTTTTCGTAGTTTGAAATTGTAAAGCATGAAAAATATTACGACTAATTGCTTACTATTAGTATGCTACTTAACAGCAACCAAGTGACGAGCCTTCAGACAACCGAAGAAAATGTATCAACCAGTGCCAGTGTTCTGAAGAAAGCTATTTTGATTTTTTTTTCCCTTAATAACATTATTGTTCTTTTTATAAAACTGAAATATATATCATTATCGTCAGATTGAATTGGTACACATTTATATTATAAATCAGCTAGCTGCTAGCATCATATAAATGGAAACGGTTTGGTATGGTTGTTATAGTCAGTTTAGAGTCGGGCCTGATGAGAAGGAGAAAGAAAAACCAAGGCGAAATACATTAGCAACTCTTCCCACAAGGGGCCAGAATGCAAATAACCCGTCTTCAAACTTAGCTCACTCAAATCATAACGCACGGCATACGCAGTATATCACTACTTCTATTGGAACGTTGCAAACTATATTCTTATCTGATTGTTTGCAGCATTTTAATAGGTTTCATCCATTAACACGTCTCCAGGACTAGACTTGAATTTAGTACTTAATCACCGAACAACAAAGACTGCAGGAAATAAAAAGGGACAAATAAAAATAACTGAAACAATTCACTTTTATTATCAAAGTAAGTAGAGAGATCACAGAAATGGGAAGCGCACACAGTCAAGTTCACACGCAGATGAAGATTCAAGTCGAAACAAGATGAAAAACCAAGCAAAGTACATATGACAAGAGTAGATGGGTGGACCAAACCACAGTCTAGAGAAAGCAAGCCTGTCTTTTTATTTAAGGAGAGTCTTCACAATGGACTTGACATTGAGCTTCTTCAAGTCAGTGTACGACTGCCCACATCCAACGAACATCACAGGTGCTCCAGATATATAAACCATGGATAATGCAGCTCCAACCTATACCAATTTTGCCGTGTAAATATTAAATACATTATAATAGACAAATGTGGAATATAACAATACCGATGCAATAGACTAGTAAGGAAGAGAGCCTGTGTTAACCTTGTCATCAATTGTATCAAACTTAGTCAGCAAGATTCCGTCAATCAACCTGGGGTTAAGAGACGGTGACAGCTCACCTAATTTCTGCAAACCATTCAAGAAATTCCACTAAGAAAAATGTACATACATAATACAATAAAACCTCTATACATTAATAACCTTGGGACCAGGCAAAATCTATTAATCAAAAGAGATTAATTTATCGATATTAACTTAAGCCTATGGGCCTCGAGTCCGGACTGGAGAAGGTTATTAATCTATCGAATATTAATTTAGAATAAAGTGTCTCCTACGTAATAATATGAAAAGGAAAAGAATATCTTGAATTTAACCTGATTAAACTTTGACAACTGATCGACCGCATCATTCCCCACAAGTGCCTCGCCAACAAACAACACAAGGTCTGGATTGTTCACATACACAAGCTTCGACAGAGCACGCATCAATGGTTCATTGTCCTGAGAATTATTTATGACACCATGATCACAATGTTGGCAGGGAAAACACACAAATACAGTAAGATACACAAATGATGGTGATGAGACCATGTTAGCATTTTTAGAAGATTATGACATGTTCTCGTCTATTCTGAAGACCTCAGCCACAGTTATCTTAATGCTATTTTCAATTTTTAATATATGATAGTTTTGATATGTTTAGGCAAGTGACAGTGAGGGTTTAGCTATTAGGTTTTCTTTTCACTCGAGTAACAGGAGTTTATCTTTGATATGTTTAGGCAAGTGACAGTGAGGGTTTAGCTATTAGGTTTTCTTTTCACTCGAGTAACAGGAGTTTATCTCTAGCGGAATAATTTTTCGAAAATTCTCTGGACTCTCCAACTTAGTCACAAATCCAGCATTCTTATTAGTGAATCAACGGTTTTGTTGGAAGTTGTTTGACTCCGTCAGTGAGCTACATAAAAAACACTTCAGGATAACAACAGCTCCAGGTGCATGATTGGTATCTAAATGAGGAAATATATTAAAGAATCCAAACACCAGATATGCTTGGATTAGTTCACTAATTACGTCCTGCAGCAACAAAACATTAATGTACAATATTATAAACTAGAAATATGCACCTGCATTCTCCCAGCTGTATCTACCAAAACAACATCTGAACCATTTCGACTGGCTTCCTGAATTGCTTCCTTAGCCACAATTGCAGGATCTTTCTCGTAACCCTTCTCGAATATGGGGATCTAGTGATTCAAGATTATTTACCAAACAAGTTAGAGCTATTAAACAAGCACACACACAAACATACATGTATATCAAGAATATTACAGCAGTGGAACTGCAATCTACCTGGAGTCTACGTGCATGGGTACGCAGTTGCTCTACAGCACCTGATCTGAATGTATCACAGGCTGCCATCATGACCTTGACATTATGCTGCAGTAGCCAATAGGCAACCTACAGAAGGCAGAGCAGCAACAACATGAGAAAAGATTCAAAGTCGGCCAATCATCAATTTTAACATGAGCTAACGAGGACTACCTTAGCAAGATTGGTAGATTTCCCAACTCCATTAACTCCAACAAAAACCACAACATATGGTTTCCCTTGCTCCTTGGCAGCATGAACATCCCTAAGAATGTCGATCGAGCGTCTAGGAGTTAAAATGCGAACAAGGGCATCTTCCATAGCAGCCTGGAAGAATCGTGTAAATAATTAGATTACGGATGAAACTACATATACAAACATGAGAAAGAGAAAACTGGAATATATCTCATTTGTCCATATAGAGGAAGAGTTTTTTTCTTTTCAGAATTCCTCTGCGTTTTACTTTCCATAGCTTTATATTAGAGGCTCAGTGTGCTCGAATACCTGAACTGTTGAAGAGATTCTTGTAAAAGAGGCTAGCTTTTTGCCCTCAAGACTTGCAGCTACTGATTCACAAAGCTTTTCAGCTATCTCCTCTGCCTGTTGATGGATCATTCAGGATGAGGAACATAACAAATTGACAAGCACAGTATAATTATAGCATATATATACACAAACTTATATATATTGCAATTTGGCAAAGGTGCAAGAAAATATGTTGTCATATACAATCCTATTTAAAACATGGGCTAGAACAAGAAGATAACCATAATAATAACATACCACATTCTTCGTCATAAGCCTGTCCTTGAGAGCTTTAAGAGCTGGTTCTAGGTCAGACTTCTCCAAATTTGCTTTCCCCACAACGCTGAACCAAAAACAGATAGGCCACAAGAAATTTACATGTGAGCCATTACAATGACATGGCAATATAGAACATCCAAGTCAAAAAAATAAATTAAAGGACCAGGTAAAAATCCTTAATTCAGCATATGTAAATCTGCCTGATGGCTTCCAATGCGATCCTAGGTTCAATGATTTTGATTATATATACCAAGAAAGGGACATAAAATGATCATCATTGGGCAAAATTGCAACATAATATCAAGAAGTTCGGCCCAAACAAGATATGTTCCACTGCCTTCACAGGCATATTGATGATAACAAGCATGAAAGAAATACAAGTTCAGTTGCACCCATTAACTTGCTTTAAAAATTCAACCTGCCTCACTATTCGCAATTACAAGAAAGTGCATGTAGTTCTATTAACTCTCTTATCACTTCCAGTGTGTGGTATATTAGTCAATAGTATGAAACAGATGTAAGTAGGGAACAGAATTTTCTGTCCCACATCAGGTGTGAGATGGAGAATAATGTACCTCTGGAACATGGATGTAATCCAGCCTTTCTTCTTAGTATCAGCCTTATTATCCTTCCCTGTCTCTTCCTCCTCCTCGGTTTCACTATCACTGCTAAAAGTTTCCTCTTTGTCCATCATACTCTCGCCTTCATCTGCGGCTACTACTGATATGTTATGTTCCCCATTCTCACTCACTGGATCAGTGAAATCCAACTTCGACTCTTTTGGTGAATCATCCCAAACTCTGTTCTGTTTAGTTATCTTCTTCTTTGGTTCCGGTTTCGGAACCTTGTTAGCAACAGTCTCGGTTTTCTTTCCACCTTTGGACCTAAGCTTTTGTAGCTTATTTACATTAAAAGCACCATTATTGGAAGCTCCATTCTCTTTTCCATTGGCATTAACCATTGTAGGTGCTTCCCCTTTTCCAGTATGATTATTATTGTTATTATTATAATTTCCATTTTCTAACAGGCGACCTTTGGACTTGTCACTTTCACCATCATTTCCAGATTCACCTCCATTTTTTTTTTTGTTGCCGCCATCCATTGTGCCATTTTGCACCTGTCCTCCTTGCTTCCTGGCAAGGTTATTGTTCACAGGCTTGCCCATCTGCTTTGATTTCTTCATTTCCTCAGCACGAGCTTCAGCTTCCTTCTTAAGCTGTTGAAATATATCATCAAAGTCGTTGTACGAAGTTCGCTTTGGATCATATATCTTTGAGAACTCCTGCTTAACCATAGAAAGCAGATCATCTACATACAAGAGATGGAGGATCCGCTGATAAACAGCAACAAATACAAGACCAAGTTCATTGTGAAACGTCCACTTAAGAGTGTATGAAGCACCCGGCGCGTCATAATTATACGAAGCAGCACCTGATCTTTCCTCCAGTAGGCAGGATCTGATCAAAGTATCAATGGGTGAACCTCTAAGAGCATTTCCTAGCTCTTTGCAAGTCCAGAGGATTAGACCTCCTCTTGTAAATATGAGTAACTGCTCTAACATTCCTAGAACTCAGAATGCTCTATCCTGTAAAAGGAATTGCCAAAACTGATTTTTAGCACACAGTTAAAATATCAAAAAAGAAAAAAAGAAATAAATAAAAGAAATGATGCCATTTGGCGTAACTATATCCAATAACAATGAAGAATTCAGATAAACCACTGACTCATAAATGACATCAAACACAATCACTAAAATTGGAAGAGAAAACACAACATTCAAAATTCACAGAAACGAGTTATCATGGTTTACATAGGGATTGCTTCATTTTTTGTTCCAAATATCACAAGTAACTGGTACTTAATTTAAGATCAATGCGATCAGTGAAAGAAAAAAGATCTCATCTCAACACCTTCTTCACATGTAATCCTTCAAAATGATAGTATCATTTTAGAAGCAATAGATTTTAAAAGCATGCACCCAAATTCGCACAAAATATTCACTAATTTTCTGAAGTACAGAAAAAAACTCCATAATACATAATAAAAAGAATATGTATGAATCAGCAGAACTTTTAGTTTATGCATAAGGTTATCATCTCCACACGTGACATGCACGTGTTGACACATCCGTACCACACCGTTACCTGTGTTTGGTTCATCATGCCTCATTAAGAAACCTAGCATTTAATCATATGCAAAAAAACACTACAGCTAGCCAACTTCAATTTTAAACAGTTATCGACTATCAGATATGTTTCAGAAGCCCTTGATCCTGAGTTGAACATCTCAGACGCATAAGAGCAGACAACAAGAATGGCCACTTTGTCGATGCAGGAGAACAGATGAAAACGATTACCTTTTTTATTTTTCATGATCAGCAAAGGTGAATCAACGAAGAGGAGTTTCGAATTTTATAGTTAAATTTAATCGCAGAATGCGTATAAAACATACAATACAAGAAACCTACCAGATTTGCTATAATTATATCGGTAAACAAATATCAGTAATCGAAATCCCAATCGAAGATCAAATAAAAATTAGACGCCATCTAAATTGATTTCCACCAAAACAACACACGAAAGCAGATCAGTCGATAAAAGTCTAATCCCGATTCCTGGATCCTAAAGGATCGAAAACAATTACAAATCAGAGAAAAATTCAGACCAAAAACTCCAAATCTCCAAATTCAAACAATTCAAACAACAAAACAAATCAAAGGGGCGATTTGTTGATCTAGTAGGTAATCCATTACCTGAAAATATATCCTGGGGGAATTTGACGAACGCTCACGCCGAAAAGGAAAGCGAGAAGAACGAAGAAAAATGAAAATTAGGGGGTCGTGGTTTGAGTTGGAATATATAATGGGGTCTGAGTAGGATTCTTTCGTTGGTCGGCCAAAACTGGTGTGCGGTCTTTGCGTGTCCAATTCCGACAGTAAAATCGGGACCCGTTTAAAGTACGGTAACAGTAATAGGTGAATTTCGTGTTCGGATTCGGAACAAAAAATGGGTAAAGGTAAAAGTCTCAAGTTGACCTCAAGTATTATATTATTCCGGGTATAAATTTCCAACCAAATTATTGGCTAAACCTGATTGTATCAGGCTTTCATAATTTTTAGTATTTAACCGAAAACATTAAGCGGATAATTGGACTAGGATGTCCCCATCCGGATGTGGCATGGGACATCCTCAACGTATTTCATTTTACACTGGATGGTTCATCCCTCCACATCCGCACCCTATTACCTACCTCACATTTTACAATTTTCAACACACCTTTTATAATTTTCAATACACCTTTTACAATTTTCAATACACATCCTACCCTACTATACCATTAAACTAAAATACTTTTTTGGATGTCCTGTCCATGGATGTACTTCGTCGGACGTGGTACATGCCACTACATCCTAGTCCAATTATCCCCTAAGGGATTGTTTGTTTCAAGCTTAGCACGGACAGATTTTGGATGTTAAAATATTCAATTTCCGTTTGTTTTAAGATTTAAACTCAAAATATTCCATCCAATATAATCATATCCTATAAAACCTACCTACACCTATCATATACACAATTAAATACATATCTCTATTTTCCAACATTGATTTGACATCTGCAGTACAATCCTACCCTATACAATCTCAAAACAAACATACATCTTTATTATTTACCTTTATTTTTAAATTCTAGAATTTCAAAGTCAGGATTTCCTCCGATCCACTTAAGCCTAAACCAAACACCCCCTAATTATTATTTTTTTTTGAATTTTTTTGTATTTTCTAGAATGACATGTTTGACGTAGGAGGAATATTACATGGAGATTTACTCACTAAAATTATGTCATTTAAAGCTCAATATATCCCAAGAATCAAGGGATTCATATTAACTTACTATATCGATGAAGATTACAAGCACGTAAAGAAGGAAGAAAATCTCCTTCAAGTCAACTTGTGGCTAATTGTCTCTAGAAATCTTGTTTTATGCTCCCTTCATCCCGGTTAAATTTGCACACTTACCTTATCGGTTTGTCACACTTAACTTTGCACACCTCTAAAATAGAAATCAATTCTCACAATCTTTACCCTCAAAATCTTAACACTCAATCTCCATCTTTAAAAAAGTTAAAGGAAAAGTAAAATTTATTTTTTCTTAACATTCGTGTCCGGTCAACCCTGCAAATTTAACGAGACGGAGGTAGTATCATTTAGAGTCTCAGACGTAAGGGCGACTTAGCATATTATATTATGTATACTCTGAGCGGAGAAGTTACATTATATTTTGTTGTTTTTTCTCAGTAAGAACACCAAATTGTAATAGTTAATTTAGGCAACTTCGGAAGAATCTTGTCAGACAAGTTCGGGAAAGCACGTCGTGCGGGGATTCCACGCATCAAGTCCATATGGGAGACCAGGTGGCGAGGCAAGTAGTTAGGAGGGGGGAGAGGAGTATAGGATTGACATCATAGGAAAGAGTCCATAAGTTTGTAAGTCCAACCTGCAGGGAATAATAAGAATGAACAATGTCGAGATTTTAAGGGCTTTGGACATTATCAATCTAAATGTCCAAATTTTCTGAGGAAAAACAAGGCATACAAAGCCACATAAAGCGACGCGGATTCTGATGGAGATTACCAGACTGCTGATATAACTCAGCACCTTGTTGTTCATTCTTCTCCTAGTGATATTGTCTGTGTTGACGACAGATGTTGGGACATCAGAAGGACATGACTTGCCCGAACATCTACAAGTCAGATTATGATAAATCCTTTAATAGTACGTGTCCAACAACAGATGATCTCTTGGCCTTGTATGAGAAGTATCATCAAGGAGAGACAAAGCTATCAAAATTATTAGAACTCTTGAAGCAAAGGTCAAGCTAGAAAGAGAAGGACACACTGTGGAAGGTGATACAAAGGAGACTGAATAATAGAAGAAAATTTTAAATTTCAGAGATCAATTGTTTTAATCGTAGTCCATAACAAAAATTCACGAAGAGATGCTTCTTTAGTCCTCTGTTCGAACATCATTCTTGAAAAACAAATTAAAGTTGACTCAGCAGGTAACTTCTTCCAATGATTGTTCAATTATTTCTTTGAACACACGAAATTGGCTTGCAACAAGTTATTGTTGAAAAGGAGATGGAAGATCAGATGCTCAAGCCTAAACTTTACAGAGTCATGATAGATCTGAGTGTGAAGAATAAGATTCTGGAGAAACAAACGACAGAGTTGGAAAGTTTGGCCCATTTGTTTCAAAGACTCAACATTGGTAAGCTAAAATGATGAGATCTTGTCCTTAGGTCAGCATCATGGTAAGAAAGATGGTATTCTTTTTACAGTGAGAAAAAGTGTGAGAGTCAAAAGTTAAATTTTATGTTTATGCCTCCTAAAATTGTTGCTTGTTCAAGTCATGTTCAAACTGCCTCTAGAAATGCAAAACATAATCCTATTGTTGGAACATATCATGCTTAAACAATTTAAAGAAATGAAAGAACAAAGTGTTAAGCCTAAAAAAAGAACCGATTTGTTCCAATTTATCACTATTGCAGTGTTAGAGGTCATATGTTGGAAATTGGTTTGGAATTTTAGGTTTTGACCCAAAATTGACCAATTTAATTATTTCAATCCATTTTTTAAAAATGGAAACAAGTTGCAAATTCAGAATCTACGTTTCGAGTAGATTAATTTAATATATTAATATGCTCAAAACCAATTTCGGGCGAATGAGATATTAATTGTCAAAGGTTGCAACTTAAACTTGGAAGTTGAAGAGTTTATAAAGGAAACATATGAGAACTTGTCCCACATAGAAAAATTGGAGTAAGTGGATACTCCTTATTTAGTAGAGCACTTGATAAGTAGTTATCAAATGTGCTCCCCTATGGTGGATCCTAGTGAGATTTTAGCCTTTGGCTAAAATAGACCTACGCACCATCCAAGCCCGGGCCCGCACGCGCACATCGCACATGTCGCTTTAGAGGCGCACTTTGCACTTCACACGTACGTGTCGTCGCGAGGAGTTGGAGGAGCCTTAAAGTTTTGCCCAGGTGGTCCAGACGGATGGCTCGCGGGTTCGTGGCGGTTCGAGTCAGGCGGTGCGGTGATGTCGATCGGTCCTGACGGATCGACCCATCAGGAACCGGACCGGCCGGTGGGTCGAACCGGACCGAGTTGGCTCGGACCAGGCGGTTCAACCCCTACCGGGTCGGGTCGGACCAACCCGTCAGTAGGCCGAGTGGATCGAACCAGTGCGACCCGTTGCCCGCCAGGGCGCGGGTCAGCCTGCGGGTGCGACCGCCCAGCGAACTGGTGGGTCCGTCCAAAGGGTGCAACCAAGGGGTGAAGAGGAAAGGCACCACAACTCTTCAACATATATAAATAAGCCCCTCCACATTTCATTTCATTCATTCCAATTCACAAGATCATTGAGATTCAAAGCCTTCCAAATTCTGCATTAGTAAGAGTCTGAAAGTTCCAAATATCCGAGTACGTTTGCCGATAACTTCTGACTCGTAGTGCAGCGATCTGAAGTTTTTAAAGTCGTTGTATCTTGGAGGCATTTTGCTATTAGACGTATTGCACCTGACTACGTGGCAATTTCGTCTTACGGATATAGAGTCAAACTCTAACCTCGACTTTGTTTGCATTTATACATCTTCGTTTATACACCTTCTACATACCGATAACTAACAGCGTAAGACGAATTTTTTTTTGTATATTCTGAGATGTCTTCTACTGTTTCTACTCCTTTAATCCCTGCTGCTCACGCTAAAAAATCGGCTAAATTTGTCGGAAATGATTTTAAGAGATGGCAGCAGAAAATGTTGTTTAACTTGACAACTCTCAGTCTTGCCCGATTCTTGAGGGAAGATCCTCCTACTGTTGAAACGGGTGATAAAGAAAGGATGAATGCATTGGACGCCTGGAACCATAGTGACTTCCTATGTCGAAATTAGATTCTGAATGGATTAGACGACTCACTATATAATGTATGCTCTATTTTTAAAACCGCAAAGGAGTTGTGGTTGTCTTTGGACAAGAAGTATAAAACGGAGGATGCCGGAATGAAGAAATTCATTATCGGACGGTTCCTCGACTTCAAAATGGTGGACTCGAAGACGGTCATGGACCAAGTTCGAGAGTTGTAGTTGATCCTCCATAAGATTCATGCCGAAGGTATGCAACTATCTGAATCCTTTCAAGTAACTGCGTTAATAGAGAAGCTACCGCCTCAATGGAAGAATTTTCAAAAATTATCTCAAGCACAAACGCAAGGAAATGGGGCTTGAGGACTTGATCGTGAGACTACAAATAGAGGAAGACAACTGAAAATCTGAAGTCAAAAGCGACAAGAACCGTGGAGAGGCACGTGTGAATTTGGCTGAGTCCGGAAGTGGCAAGAAGAGGAAACGCGGTGCTGGCTCTAATAAACAACAGAAGACCTCGAACAAAAGGTTCAAAGGTAACTGTTATAATCGTGATAAGCCTGGACACAAGTCAAGTGAATGTCGACAGCCAAAGAAGGCAAATCAAGGCCAAAAGAATCAGGCCAATCTTGCCGAGCACAAATCCTTGCCAGAAGAACTGTCTGAAATGGATCTGTCCGCCGTCGTGTTTGAGGCCAACTTGGTAGATAATCCAAGGGAGTGGTGGATCAACACAGGGGCTACCCATCATATCTGTTCAGACAAGGAATTGTTCTCCACTTACTAAGAGATCAATGGCAGAAAGCTCTTCATGGGAAACTCTGCAACGTCTCCGGTGGTAGGATTGGGAAAAGTTGTGTTGAAGATGAAGTCGGGAAAAGAACTAACTCTCGTGGATATGCTGCATGTCCCAGACATTCGCAAGAATTTAGTCTCCAGTTCTTTATTGAGTAAGGCCGGATTTAGATTGGTTTTTGAAGCAAATAATTTTGTACTGGCCAAATGTGGTCAATTTATTGGGAAAGGCTATCTCGAAAAGAGACTTTTCAAGATGAATATAATGACTGTAAAGCCCGATATTAAGCGCAATATTAATATAAGTAAAGTTAATTACTTGTTTGAGTGTTCTAATTTATGGCATGGTAGATTAGGACATGTAAATCAAAATACACTTCAACGTTTAGTGAATTTAGATTTACTTCCTAGAATGGAATTTGATTCACAAAAGTGTGAGATTTGTGTGGAGGCAAAAATGGCCAAAACGGCATTCCATTCAGTGGATAGAAGTATTTCACCTCCAGAACTTGTTCATACTGATGTGTGTGATTTGAAGTTTGTGCAAACTAGAGGTGGTAAGAATTACTTCATTACTTTGATTGATGATTGCACAAGATACTGTTATGTATATCTTTTGAAAAGTAAAGATGAAGCCATTGAGGCATTCAAAAATTATAAGAATGAAGTTGAAAATCAACTTAGCAAAAGAATCAAAGTGATTCGAAGTGATAGAGGTGGAGAATATGTAGCTCCATTTGAAGAATTTTGCCAACAAAACGGCATTATTCATCAAACTACAGCTACATATTCACCTCAATCAAATGGTGTTGCAAAACGCAAGAACCAACTCTAAAAGAGATGATGAATGCTATGTTGATAAGTTCGGGCTTACCCCAGAACATGTGGGGGGAAGCAATCTTGTCTGCCAACTACATTCTTAATAAATTGCCACATAAGAAGAGGGATAAAACTCCGTACGAAAGGAAGAAAACATTCCTACCATTACCTCAACGTGTGGGGGTGCCTGCTAAGGTTGAAGTACCTAAGCCAAAACAAGTGAAAATAGGACCCAAAACTGTTGATTGCATTTTCATTGGATATGCCCCTAATAGTAGTGCATATCGATTTTTGGTGCACAAATCAGACGTTCCTGAAATGAACGTGGGAATGACTATTGAATCAAGGAACGTGGTGTTCTTTGAGAATATTTTTCCTAAGAAGGAAAACATAGAAGTAAGTTCTCGTAAAAGAACTTATGAAATTGCAAACGGTTCACCTGTTGAGGTTAATAAGGAACCGAATGATGAACCTAGACGCAGCAAGAGGGCTAGAAAGGAAAAGTCCTTTGGGCCGAATTTTCAATCATACATGATGGAAAGTGAACTCAAGACAATACATGAGGCATTGTCCAGTCCAGATGCTCCTCTCTGGAAAGAAGCGATAAACAGTGAAATCGAGTCCATCATGCAAAATCACACGTGGGAGATTGTAGATCTACCACCAGGTTGTAAACCTCTTGGATGCAAGTGGATCCTAAAAAGGAAATATAAAGCTGATGGATCCATTGATAAGTATAAGGCTAGATTGGTAGCCAAAGGGTTCAAACAAAGAGAAGGTTACGACTTCTTTGATACGTATTCCCCTGTCACGAGGATCACTTCCATTAGAGTTCCTATTGCCATTGCAGTATTAATGACCTTGAGATACATCAAATGGATGTGAAGATAGCCTTCCTAAATGGGGAATCGGAGGAGGAGATATATATGGAACAACCTGAAGAGTTTGTTGTGCCTGGCCAAGAAAAGAAGGTGTGTAAACTTGTTAGATCTTTGTACGGACTCAAACAAGCACCTCTTAAATGGCATAAAAAATTTGATAATGTGATGCTCTCTAGTGATTTCAAAATCAATGAGTGCGATAAGTGTGTCTATATAAAGGGCACTCCCTAAGATTATGTGATAGTGTGTCTATACGTCGATGACATGCATATTATGGGGAGTAATCAGGACTCGATCATGAATACTAAAAACATGTTAAAACGGAATTTTGACATGAAAGACATGGGTCTAGCTGACGTCATTCTAGGGTTGAAAATCTCTAGAACTCCTGATGGAATTTTCCTATCACAAGCTCATTACGTTGAGAATGTGTTGAGGAAATTTGATGTTTATGACGTACCCCCCACTAACACTCCTGTAGATGTTAATCTACACTTAGCCAAAAATAGAGGAGACCCAATGCTGCAACTGAAATATGCAAGAATTATCAGAAGCCTGATGTACTTGACAAATGGTACGCGTCCGGATATAACATATTAAGTTAGCAAAACAAGCATCACTGGAAAGCTCTGATGAGAGTTTCAAGGTTTTTAGAACATACCATGAATCATGGAATTTTGTATACAAGATATCCAGCCATATTGGAAGGATACACAGATGCAAACTGGATATCTGATACAAAAGATTCAAAATCCACCAGTGGTTATGTATTCACTATAGGTGGAGGAGCTATGGCTTGGAAATCCTCTAAACAAACTTGCATAGCTCGTTCCACAATGGAATCGGAGTTCATTGCTTTAGGCAAAGCTGGTGAAGAGACAGAATGACTTCAGAACTTCTTAGAGGATATTCATGGTTGGTGTAAACCTGTGTCTCCCGTGATGATACACTGTGATAGCATGTCTGCTACAGGGAGGGGACAAAGCCACATGTATAATGGTAAGTCTCGACACATCCGAAGGAGACACAATACCGTTATACATTTGATCTCAAGTGGGTTAATCTCCATTGACAACGAAAAGTCAAAAGAAAACATTGCGGATCCACTAACTAAAGGCTTTGGTCGAGATCAAATGTATAGCGCGGTAAGGGGAATGGGGCTAAAACCCACACACTAAAGAGTGTTCATAGTGGTAACTCGTCCATGATGACTGGAGGATCCCAAGAACTTGATTCAACGAGACAACTAAGCTTTGAAGCACTTAGTTTTGCACTTGAAAAATAAATTTCAAGCTCATTCTCGATTCCGCTCAAGTGTCAATTGTACCTATTTGGTACAAAACCTGATGACGTGTGGTGAGGGTAAGCTTAACAGCTTTTAATGATTCTTATACCTTCGTGGTAAGGTATTTCAGGGTACCTTTAATAGGAGATCACCTATATAAGTGTGAAGTGGGGCCGCTTCAAACTGACAAATGTAATATTTTCAGTACACACTTATGAATCCGATATAAGGTCCATGGCCAAAATGGACAACAACGTGAGAACCAAAAGGATATTAGAGTCGTTACTTTGTGGTTGCATTGTACTAGATTTACACAAAAACTGACCAGTTCCAGACATCGAGTTCACTGAGCAGCGAGTAAATCCGATGGCATCTCACTAAGGAAGGTTCAAAGCCTGAAGCTACCTATCTTGATGAAGGGATGACTCGTTGGGACTTTCTTAGGTTTGCATTGCATTAATATCATTCATGTGGGGGATTGTTGGAAATTGGTTTGGAATTTTGGGTTTTGACCCAAAATTGACCAATTTTATTATTTCAATCCATTTGTTAAAAATGGAAACAAGTTGCAAATTCAGAATCTACGTTTCGAGTAGATGAATTTAATGTATTAATATGCTCAAAACCAATTTCGGGTGAATGAGATATTAATTGTCAAAGGTTGCAACTTAAACTTGGAAATTGAAGAGTTTATAAAGAAAACATATGAGAATTTGTCCCACATAGAAAAATTGGAGTAAGTAGATATTCCTTATTTAATAGAGCATCTGATAAGTAGTTATCTAGTATGCTCCCCTATGGTGGACCTATGGTGGATCCTAGTGAGATTTTAGCCTTTCGCTAAAATAGACCCGAAGATGGTGCGTAGCACCATCCAAGTCCGGGCCCGCACGCGCACGTCGCACATGTTGCTTTAGAGGCGCACTTTGCACTTCGCACGTACGCGTTGTCGTGAGGAGCTGGAGGAGCCTTAAAGTTTTGGTCAGGTGATCCAGACGGATGGCTCGCGGGTTCGTGGCGGTTCGAGTCAGGCGGTGCGGTGACGTGGACCGGTCCAGTCGGATCGACCAGTCAGGATCCGGGTCGGGCGGGCGAACAGAACTGGGCGTGGGTTGAATCGGACCGGGTTGGCTCGGACCAGGCGATTCAACACCACCAAGTCGGGTCGGACCGACCCACCAGCAGGCCGGGCGGGACGAACTAGTGCGACCCGTTGCCCACCAGGGCGCGGGTCAGCCTGCGGGTGCAACCGTCCAGCGAACTGGTGGGTCCAGTCCAAAGGATACAACCAAGGGGTGAAGAGGTGCCTTTCCAAAAAGGCACCACAACTCTTCAACATATATAAATAGGCCCTTCCATATTTCATTTCATTCATTCCAATTCACAAGATCATTGAGATTCAAAGCCTTCCAAATTCTGCATTAGTAAGAGTCCGAAAGTTCCAAATATCCGAGTACGTTCGCTCCGACTCGTAGTGCAGCGGTCTGAAGTTTTTAAAGTCGTTGTATCTTGGGGGCGTTTTGCTATTAGACGTATTACACCTGAGTACGTGGCAATTTCATCTTACGGATATAGAGTCAAATTCTAGCCTCGACTTTGTCTGCATTTATACATCTTCGTCTGTACACCTTCTACATATTGATAACTAACATCATATTCGTCCAAAGTTCTACATGATGCAATATGATCTTTATACTAGAAATGTGGAAAAATGGAACTTAGGTGGGATTGCCTTGACAAACGGTGAAATTCTTTCAAAAGTTCCCAAAACAAAAATTAATCTTGAAAATCATAAACAACCCGAGGTTTCGGTTTTAAAAAAGGGGGATAAATGTTCCACTTCTCTGTTTGCACCTAGATTGAACTTCAGAGGGACATGGTATTTCAATAGTGGTTGCTTTCATTATATGACTGATGATAGGTCTAATCTAATTAATCTTTTCCCTTTGGATGACATGTTTGTTACTTTTGGGCAGGGTGTGAGTAACAAAGTTATTGAAATAAGAACATTAAATGTTAGTGGATTGCCCGCCTAAAAAATGCCCTCATTTTGGAAGATCTAAAGGCAAATCTGCTAAGCATCAACCAACTGTGTGATCAAGGGTTGAATTTCAGGTTTACAATCATGATAAATGCATTGTTGTTGATAAAAGCGACAGTTGTTCTCTTACAAGAGCAAGATCTATTGATAACTGCTACATGTTGAATCATGATATTGAACATCATTTAAATTTCTTAAGTAAAATTGAAATTTGGAATCCTAAAGCCGAACATAATCATTCAAGAAATCATATCCATCATTCTCATGTAGATATTCTATTTTTCTTTACTCATGAGTTTGTGGAAGATGGGATGGATATTTAGAACATCTTCTTGCACAAGACCAATTGGCAGATATGTTCAAAAAAATCTCTCGATGCCCAATGATTTTTAACTCTAAGGAAATCCTAAGGAACTTGCATTGTTTGAATGCACTTTTTTATATTGAATTAAACAAAAAATAAAAGAAAGAAACTGGATGTACTTACATGCGTATCCATATAAGTTTCTTTTCTTTATTTTTTAGGCATAAATTTCAGTTTCATTCATTGCACCTCAATGTTTGCATTATAACTGGTTGGTGTTGACCATTTCTAATTGTGTTGGCTTAAAAATCTAGTTTTCTAACTTTTGTGACACAATGTTTATCATCATTGTCAGAAAGAGCTACCTTCAGGAAATGATGTAGTGAGTGGCCATCCAAAGTGGAATAAGATTCTCATGAACAGAAAATGACTCAGTGAATGGATGCTACTGAGAGGCATCACACTTCTTATAACAACGAAATAACTTCCTAGAGAGGTGTGATATTCGTTTTTCTTGGGTGATATAAGGGCATTAATATGTTCTTGATTTCATGTAAATTAGTTTATAAGTTTTATCTCCGTACATCATATATAAAAAAAGGTTGCTCTAAGTGAAAAGTGATATGTAATTACATCAGGAAGTAATGGGGTAGTTTTTGGGTGAAAATTCTAATAGCTCTAAGTGAAAAATGAAATGAATGTTCATTTTAAATTCATGGAGTAGAGGGATAGCTTTTCGGGTGAAAATTTGGATAGTCCTAAGTGAAAAATAAAATGAATACTCGTTTTGCATTCACAAGGTAGTGGGACAGACTTCAGACAAATTTTTTTGTCGTCTATAAGTGAAATGTGGATTTGTGTATGACGTTTACCTTAAAAAATAAACATATAAAAAATAAGATAAGATAAAATAAATTATAAATAATCCAAAAAATAATAAGATGAAAATTCAATGAGAGAACCAATTAGGTGTATTCAACAAGGTGTGGCAACACCTTTGCCACACCTTGGAACACATCTGACTTAGAACAACAGAGGTTCTAACACATGTGCATCCAACAATTATAGAGTTATACTTTAAGTGCAAACACAAGCAAGCTACGGATACCCAATACATTAAGATTACAAAATATGAACAACTACCGTAATAGTTTGGCATCACCTAAAAGAGATTAAGACCGCGAGTCCTACCATAATTTTGAATAAAAGAATTGCATCAATTGATTGCATCAACAAGATGATGACTTCAACAATGAAGCAAATGAATTGCATTGAAAAATCCCTGTTGTTGGCTAGACGCAATCACCCCATGAAAACTTAGTAGATGATACCAATATAGTCGGTGGATCACGTCGTTGTTGAGGGAGCGACGGGTAATACTGATGTCGAAAAATGGCATGGCGAAGTGGTACGTCCCTATAATATAGTTTATGTAACTTCCAATACCTCGGTTCACCATCCCACCATATTCGCGGGCCACTTTGTGGTCAAGTTGTCCAACACGAGTTGGAATTGAATAAGTTAAAAATTTTGTTATCGGGATATTTGCACAATTTAAAAACAAAGCGTATAATTAGGATACATTTTGTTTTTATATTAGGAATGATGTTGAAACTGAAATACTTATTTAAAAATTGAAACCCAAAAAAAAAAAACTTAATGCTTTATCAAATCAGAAATAAACCTTTCTAAGGTTAGTCATTCAAAATAGTGATCTGGAATAGTTAAGTATATATAAATCTAAATGAATAAAATAGCTAGTATGATCTGTTTTTAAGTAACATATCTATTAGTATTTATGTATACAATTATAATAAATTAAATTTGTTATGTATAATTTTGAATAGAATGTATAGATGCACGATGAAAATGCGACAGAGTAGGTATTTGAATCTCGTAGGTATATACTAGAAATGTTGTTGTGTATAAATTGAGATGTTTGTAGAATGGGAAAAATAGTTAACAGAAGTTGCAGGAGTAAGTGCAGCATCTCCAGTAAGAAAAATGTGAGCAAAACAACTCCTATCTAGGAATCTCGTTATCCTTGTTTTGGCAATGTTAAATCTACTCTCAATATTGGAATAAAGCAACGTCATTAGCGTTTAACACATATTTTACCAGCACAATGGATGTTATTGTCCATATGAGTTCCTACAAGATCTTCCGAGAATGTACTCATCATCGGAGTACGGTATATTGTACCAAATTTTTCATACCATTATTTTACTGAGGTATGTCGAAATTTTTAAATTTTTTGATATACTTTAAAAATTTGGTACAAAATACCAAAAAAAAATCGGTGAACCATTAAATACCAAAAACTTCCGATATATATCGAAATACCAATTTTTTTGGATTACCATTATCTTACATAAAATTTCGGTACAGTATCATACCATATGTACCAAAAATTCGGTATGTTGAAAATTTCAGTATTTCGGTAATTTTTCGATACGGCACATGATGGTACTTCGGTATTTTTTGCCACTCTTAGTTATTTTATATTTTTATTAGAATCTAGTAAAGAAAAGTTGATACTTTCCACTATTTGTTATTATATTAAAAAATATTCTGCATTTTTTTATACTCCCTTCGTTCCATTTAATTTTGTGGGGCTAATCGGACACGGATGTTAAGAAAAAGTTGTTTTTAAGTTGACTTTATCAAGGTGTAGATTGAGGGTGGAGATTGTGAGATAAAAATTCATTTTTAAGGATGTACAAAGTTAAGTGGAACGGACGAAAAATATAAGTGTGCAAATTTTAGCGAGACGAAGAGTTAATAAACTTTCATTACATTGTGATATTTAAATAATCATATTGCTATTTAAATAAACTTGTCAATATAATTTTATATAAATAATTCTGCAATTTGTAAACATATAATATAAACAAAAGTTGTGCCAATTCTGTTGTAATTATTAATTAATAGAGGTGAAGCGAATTACATGACATAAAAAAAGGTTAATTATTAAAAATCATGACCTTTGATCCAATTTTTAATTATAATATGACTTTTAAAAATTATCAATATTTGTCGCCAACTATAATTCTTTTTTAACAACACCGGTTAAATTTTTTGACACTTGATTGTGTCGTCATCACCACAATTTGATGCGCCTGGACATGACTTTCGGTTGCCCTCGATCAATTTCACAATCCGTCAATTCTCCTGTTGTTAATTGAGAGTCGAAGAAGTGACATAATGACTTCAATCACCGATTAACGACAATGAAAATGACGGATTGTAAAATTGATCGAGGGTAAATGACAGTCTTGTCCATGTGCATCTAATGGTGGTGATGTCGGCATAATCATGTGTTAAAAAAATTAGCCGAAGTTGTAATTGAAAAAAAAGTTATAGTTGGTGAACAACATTGATAAATTTTAAAAGTCATGTTGCAATTGAAAATCGGACCAAATGTCGTGATTTTTTTGGTAATTAACTCAAAAAAACAAACAAAAGCATGGGAGGAGAGAAAGGTGGACACACGGCTGCAATTGAGGCACCCGGAGCTGCAGGATCGAAGAGTCCCAAATATTTACTTTGGGTACAGGATCAAAGAGCCACAAATATAGTAAATAACAAAAAAAGAGAAAGGTGGACAAGCGGCTGCAATTGAGACACCCGGAGCTACAGGATCGAAGAGTCCGAAATATGTACTTCGGGTACAAGATCAAAGAGTCCCAAATATACTAAATAACAAAAAATAGTATCTTGTTAAAATTTTGTGAACTCATATGCAGAAACGTGAAAAAAGAAATTCATTAGTGAACTAAGAAAAATCATACTCCACAAAAAGGGCAAATAATCTTTTTTTGTTGAATTTCTGGTTCCTGAGTTTCCCAGTTTTTGCTGTTCAATCTAATTTGGGTGGACCGATTGAACCGGCAGGTTTAGTTTTGGCAAAAGTGCATGTTATATCATATATATTGCATACATATTGGATGATTACTCCGATTCCCAATATCCGTAGCCGCATCGATCATAGTGTTCCAGTTTCCACATCCAGTTATAAGTACTAAAAGCACAACAGGAAACACAACAATCCACTCTAGATGACATGCTGGAACAAATAGTAAAGATACACAAAATTGTTTGATGTTAAACACTGTTTGGCAGCATGCGTCATCACAAACTTACAAGTCTTCATCATGGCTCAACCACACAGACATACAATTGAGATGGGGATATATAATTATTAATTACACTATGGTTTTCTGGAAAAAAAAAAAAGGTTGAAGAAATAATCAGTTAATTAATGGACTGTCTGACTGTCTCCTAATAATTGAATATGACCACTCAAAAAAAAAAAAAGTTTAATTTTTTTTAAGAAAAAGAAGAACATGGCTACTACTGTTCATTAACACTGTTAGTAATGAAAAGTTGGTGAAGCATAGTGGATTCTTAATAAGGAGAGCTCATTGAATTAATATGCTTCCAGAAGGAATGTGTACACTATACTAGTACTTTATCTGTAATGCCAAGGTTGTGTCAAGGTCAACATACCATTATTATATTCAATGTTGTAAAAGTCGTTAACGCTAGTCGAACGATAAATTAGGACCTAGCAACTAATCGGAGTTTAGACGAAGAATAATCGAGATTAGTCGGAGATTTTTCCAAACTCTGTCACTCAAGTTTGCTTATATTTTTATCATAATTTTATAAATTTTGTTTTGCGTTTAATTTTTGTTTATTATTATTGTTGAATATGCACCGCACATGACCACGTTAAATTTGAGGTTTTCATTTCTTTCTGACGAATTTATGGCTCTCATAGTCAATTTCCGTATTTTTTCTTCTTTTTTTTTTGCTTTTTTTTCTTATCGTGTTATTTATCAGGATCACAAGCCCACGTCATTTGTAATGTTGGAAAAATGAAAAACCTGCAATTTGATGCAATCATAATTCATTTGCGGTGCATGTATAATTATAGCGAGCATTTTAAATTTCTAATTTAAAAAACAACCAAATTCAAGCAATTACTAGGTAAACAACTAACTTTGAGAATTTTAAAGAAGAATGATTAATTTTAGGAACATAAGCATACGAGACAGGTACATGCAATTTGCCCTATTTTTCATTATATATAAACTCACAAGTCCATGTTTTTTTAGATTATAAAATCTCATTAAATCACTCGAATCAGTCAACGTTGATTGACAAAGAATAAACATTCTACACAATATAAAGAAATATAAAACATATGAAGTACACAATTAGTAAATCTAAATCTATACAGATCTAAATCCAGTAAATCAGACAAATTGCTATTGCGCTAGATAAATCGTGTATCAAAAAATTAATCTCGGGTTTAACATTAATCTTCTATCGAAAGCCCAAGAAAGTGAGCAGATCAATCCTGAAATGTTCAGTGACGAGTGAATCTTCAGAAAAAATACCACGAACAATGGATCTTCTTTTATTTCGGGGATTCATATTCATACTTATTGCGAGAAGACGAAAACTCCCATAAAAAGAGACCGAAACCTCTCATGAAGAGAAATAAAAGAGAAAAATAAAATTAAAATTAAAAATGAAATCTTCCCCTATTTTCCTATAAAGGAAGATAAGGAAAGAAAATGACGGTTAAATTTGTTAATTATCGGTATGTAGAAGGTGTATAGACGAAGATGTATAAATGCAGACAAAGTCGAGGCTAGAGTTTGATTCTATATCCGTAAGATGAAATTGCCATGTACTCAGGTGCAATACGTCTAATAGCAAAACGCCTCTAAGATACAACGACTTTAAAAACTTCAGACCGCTGCACTACGAGTCGGAAGTTATCGGCGAACGTACTCGGATATTTGGAACTTTCGGACTCTTACTAATGCAGAATTTGGAAGGCTTTTTGAATCTCAATGATCTTGTGAATTAGAATAAATGAAATGAAATGTGGAGGTTGCACCCTTTGGACTGGACCCACCAGTTCGCTGGGCGGTCGCACACGCAGGCTGACCCCTGCCCTGGAGGACGACGGGTCGCACTGATTCGATCCGACCTGGCGGGATTGAACCACCCGGTCCGAGTCGACCCGGTCCACGTCACCGTACTGTCTGGACCATCTGACCAAAACTTTAAGGCTCCTCCAACTCCCGATGGCACGTAGTGCAAAGTGCGCCTCTAAAGAGGTTCAATACGACATGTGCTGGCCCGGGCTCCTCAGTCCATTTTAGCCAAAGGCTAAAATCTCATTAGGATCCACCATAGGTCCACTATAGGGGAGCACACTTGATAACTACTTATCAAGTGCTCTACTAAATAAGGAGTATTTATTTACTCCAATTTTTCTATGTGGGACAAGTTCTCATATTTTTTTTATAAAGTCTTCAACTTCCAAGTTTAAGTTGCAACCGATATCTCATTCACTCGAAATTGGTTTTGAGCATATTAATACATTAAATTCATCTACTTGAAACGTAGATTATAAATTTGCAATTTGTTTCCGTTTTTAACAAATGAATTAAATTAATTAAATTGATCAATTTTAGATCAAAATCTAAAATTTCAAACCAATTTCCAACAAAATTATGGTTAAATATGAACTTTTAAAGAGAGAGTATTCGTAGAGAGAATAATAGTACTATGATACTTTTTTGCTACTCAAAGCTCAAGTCCAGTTGAGACTTGAGAGTATATAACCTGAAGAAAAAAAAGAAAAATTATGTTGAGTGTAACATGCATCCTATCAAATACGTGACAAATGGAGAAAAAGAATCTGGAGTTTCGAAATTAGAAATTATTTTAGTCAATTTAAGGGTCCGTTTGCATAATATTTGATTCAGTAGATTTAGAGGATCGAATTCCAATAAAACACACTCAATAATTCCCTCAATCAAATTTGACCCAGTACTCCACGGTCTTAAGCAAACGAACCTTAAATGGTTTACTATCTTTATCAAATGATATTACGTTAAAAGTGATTATCATGATAACAAGTGATATTAAATTAAAGGTGATTATTATGATAACAAAATAATGTAGCAAAATTCTTTCAGTCGGTTGGATTTTGATGTGTTTTTTTGTAAAAGTTTCAGGTTTCTTTATCCCTGAAAAGATTATAGGCAACTCCCTTGACAAATAAGGTCTCGCTTGGTTGTAAATAATCAATGATAATGATGATGAGTATAAATGAAGGGTCAATTATATTATGAAATAAATTGAGGAATTGTTAATAAAAGGGGTAATGATTAATTTATTTATTATGTACCAAGCACCACAAATGAGAATGAGTTCTCATTCATTCTCATTCTTTACCCCTAAACACCCTAACCCAGCGGGCCCTAAGTAATAAGAGTAAGTCTTTTGTATATTAGTTGCACGGATCTTAAATCCGTGTAATTTAAGTTGTGGGCAAAAGGTATTACTGTTTAGGATTAAAAATATATGTTGCGTGTAAAAGTATTATGCTGAAAAAATATTAATATTTATCTTAAATGTAAGGGAAAATTGATAAAAATATCCCGTAAATTTGCCCTAATTAAGAAAATCTCCTTTAAGTTTGACACTTTTTAAAAATGTCCTCTAACTTAAAAAAAATTGATAAAAATGCCCCGTGATCGGCTACTGCAGGTTACCCATCAGGTCATCCATGAGCTGGCTGTTTTTTGCTTATGTGACACTTAATTTTTTTACTTTTTTTGTGTTTTTCCTGCTTAGTCATTTATTAGGATGTTAAAGAAATTTTTTAAAAAATACACACACACACATATATATATATATATAAATTAATATAATATTAAAATTTAGATATAAATGATAATTAAATTTATATAAATTTAAAAATTCATAATTTTAAATTCTAATTTGAAAAATTATTTTAATAAATCTTTAATATATTATTTTGAATTAATCTAGATTTTAAAATATATAAAATATTTATAAATTATAGAATGATTTTAAATATATATATATATATATATATGTGATTACTAAAATCTTTAATGTTAAATTTAAGTTTTTTAATTTTATCTATAAAATAAGTAAAATTATTTTAGTAAATCTTAAAGTAACTTGAAATTTTTTAAAATTAATTTATAAAAGTAAAATTAATTTTTAAAAGAGTCTTAAATCTTAAATTATTTTATATAACTAAAAAAATATTTTGAATTTATACCTCACTCGATCATATTTTTTACATACTCTCCATCTACTCTTTTTTGGAGTTGCTAATTTTCGAACTAGAATTTAAATTTCCTCCTAAGTAGTAGTAATGAAAACAAGGACAGCCTTAGTTAAAGCTTCAACATTCAGTCCAATATAAGTTGTTAACTCTCTTTTATAGCTTTATAGATCTCCAGACATGCATGGTAAATCTTGCCTTCTATTTCAACCTCAGCGCCAATTTCGATTTCATAATTAATTATATTTTTAAAATATATTATATGATATTCTTTTAAAACATATAATATATATTTAATTTAATTTGCGAAATGGCATAGAGGGTTAATGCTCCAAAAATTATATACCTAATTACTTATCAAAAGAAAGAGAGCGACTGAAACAGAAACAAAATAATTTATATTATAGAATTATTTAAAAAAAAAAAACTATGCAGGCAACAATTTTTCAATTCAAGCCATTCGTTTTTTATTTTTTGCAGTTTTGTTATATAATTTATTTTTAGATATATAAAATAATTTATGATTTAAGACTCTTTTAAAAATTAATTTTAAAATTTTTCAAGTTACTTTAAGATTTACTTACTGATTTTATAGATAAAATTAAAAAAATTAATTTAATATTAAAGATTTTAGTAATCATATATCTATATATATATTTTTTTTTAAATCATTCTATAAGTTATTTTTAATATTTTATATATTTTACAATCTAGATTAATTCAAAATAATATATTAAAGATTTATTAAAATAATTACTCAGATTAGAATTTAAAACTATGAATTTTTAAAGAATATATAAATTTAACTATCATTTATATCTAAAATTTAATATTATATTAATTTATATATATATTTTTAAATTTATTTACCATCCTAATAAGTGACTAAGCAGGAAAAACAACAAAAAAGTCAAAAAATTAAGTGTCACATAAGCAAAAAACAGTCAGCTCATGGATGACCTGATGGGTAACCTGCAGTAGCCGATCACGGAGCATTTTTATCAATTTTTTGTAAGTTAGAAGGCATTTTTAAAAAGTGTCAAATTTAAAGGATATTTTCTTAATTATGACAAACTTACGGGACATTTTTACCAATTTTCCCTAAATGTAATATATTTATTCAAAACAAGTAATACTTAAACATAAACCACTTAAATTGTAGGCTCCTATGAGAAATAATGTAGAATTAGTAGATTATGACAGATAAATAAGTGTTCATTTAATTTGGCTAGAGATTGAGTTGGAGAGTGATTATAATATAAATGATGGTAAAAGTGATTTGATGTGTGCAAGGAGTAGTTAAAAAATGATTGATTATTTATTAAAGTGTACATTGAAAATTGTGTTTTGATTGATAATGTGTGTAAGAGTTAGTTAAAGAATGAATGAGGGATGTTTTATCATTTGATTGGTGATGTGGGGGTCAATCCTAATTAAGAGCAATATATTATTCTCAACCGAAAAACAAAAGCGATTTAAATTGGACTCAATTCACAATGAATTGACTCAACCTTATATTAATTAATTGTGCAGGTCGTGGATGTTCGTCTGCAGCGTATGGAGCATCCGAAGAATTAGGACTATTTCGAATTACCAAAAACGGGTCATCTCTCCATTTCAACAAATACTCATGGAATCGAGGTACAATCACGTTATATCTTCCAACGAGTGAAGACCAAATATATTTGATTTTAAGCGAAATAATACTCCCACGTTTTTCTTTTGGGTTAATATAAAAAACACAATCCGCACCATAAGCGTTTTTTAATTAACTACATCAATTATTTTTCGTATTAATTTATAATTTGTAGTTCTGTATCCCACGTCATATTTTTCAGCGACTATCTACTCACGTGACTCACACACACATATTTTAAAGTTCAAAATTGATACATCAACCTCAGAAGCGCGCGTTCCTTCATTTAGTGATGGATTTTCCTACCAAAACGTTGAATAATACCTAATGCCAACAAACCATAGCAAAAATTGATGATTCTTTACCTATGTAAATTGAATTTATGGTTAAAGACATTATGTTAATCGCAAATTTAGTGTGGTTACTTTTTTTGTGCGGCTTGATCCTCAATGTGTGATAGAGCTCGTCAAATAGTCTTTGGGCTTCTTAGACGGTGAACACTCTTAAAGTTGATTTGGCAACAATGAACAACCTCCAAACTGAACTTGGACGTACGAGGAAGAAGGAGAAACTGATATTGTTTGTTTTACCTTTGGGTTTCTTTAACTTTTTTATGGGAAAATTCATCCCCAAATCAAGAAACGCACGCTTCTGAGGTTGATGTACTAATTTTGACCTTTAAAATAGTGTGTGTGAATCACGTTAGTAGATAGTGACCGAAAAATATAATGCAGGATTGCAAAACGGATAATTTTGCAAACTATAGGTTGCAAATTGATAGGAAAAATAGTTTAGTTAATTAAGTGTAAAAACATGTATAGAATATATTGCTTTTTGATATTAATCATTTTCTTTAAATTATTGTTTGAGTCTGAATTTATTTTTAAATTAAATGTTGTTTTAATATATTATACCACTTTCTTTCAATTTTAGTCATCTCTATTTTAATAAATAAAAGAAAATTTAGGATGAAAACTTATATGTGACAGTTACATGAATCGCATTTCCTATGACGGTTCAACCAAGTAAAGTAAAAAGAGAAAAACTAAAAAAAAAAAAAAATCAACTCCAGCAAGTCTAGAGACCGCGACAGACCATGAAGTTATGGATGTACACGAGCCGAGTCAAGCCAAACATTACAAGGCTCGAGTTCGGCTCGTTTGATTTTTAAGTGTGTTCGAGCTCGCTCGAGTTCGTTCGAATGTATAAAATTATGTTTGAGTTCGGTTTATTCTGTAAATACTAAGCTCGCGAATAGTTCGAGCCCATTTCCACAAAAGCTTGATTATATATTCAACGATCATATATAGTTCGAGTTCGATTCGACAAAAGTTCGATAATATATTAAATGAACATTGTTCAAGTTCGAGTTTGTAAAATATGTAATTACTAAGCTCGTGAATAATTTGTTAAAAATTCAAAACTAGACTATTAGTATTGATCCTAGACTTTGATCTTAGAGGTCTTTTGTTCAATTCACGTTGAACACAATTAAGGGCCCGCTTGGTTGCAAATCATCAATGACAATGGTAATGAGTATGAATGAGAGGTTAATCATATTAAGGAATGAGATGGAGGAAATTGTTAATAAAATGGGGTAATGATTAACTTATTTAATATGTACCAAGCACCATAAATGGGATTAAGTTCTCATTCATTCTCATTCCTTAAACCTAAACCCTCCAACCAAGCGGGCACTAAGTGTATAATTGAAAAAAATTATATATTAATATATATAATCGAGTTGGGCCAAGTCAGATTCACGAGCTGGCGAACTAAATACCTATAGGTTTGAGTTCGACTCGAAAAATATGTCGAGCTCGAAATTAGGCTCGAACTCGATTAATTTAGGCCAAAAAATAATCCGATTAAATATTTTATTGAGCCGAGATCCAAATAATTCACGAACAATTTAATTCGTGTACATCCCCTGCACGGAGTTGAGGACCTCCTAACGCAAATTTAACCAATAGTGCACTTGGATATTCTCATTATTGTACTTCCGGTAGACCATTTTCTACTTCATTTTTTTTAATCATTTGGCATCTTTTTTTTCTATTATTTTGCATCCTTTCATTATTTTTTAAGGAAACTTAATAATTTATATATTCTTATTATTAAGTTTATGTAAGTTTTTAATGTTATAATTTATATAACATCTCTATTTAGAACATGCAACTTATATTCAACTACTACTTAATTGGATTACTTTAAAATTATTATTTTGGAAAAAGTCACACATTTTCTAAAAAAATACTCCCTTCGTCCCAAATGAACTTGAGCAACTTTCTATTTCGATCCGTCCCGAGCAATTCGCACACTCTCTTAAAAAATAAACAAATCACACAAATTCTACCCAACAATATACCTTTATTTGCCAAATAAAGTAAAATGATAGGTTTGAAAAGTCAACATAACTCAAAAGGTATATTTTTCTTAATATGTGTGTCCGCTTGCCATTGCAAGTTCATTCGGGACATAGAGAGTATATTTTTGGGAAAAGTATATTATGTTTCTGGGAAAAAGTATTTGTTATGTTTGCTTCTAATAGTAATATTTGTTCCTAGAAACTGTAATACTTTTCTTATAAAACGTAATATTTTTCTATAAAATTTAATATTTTTTGTGTTTTTTTAACATTTTATGTTCTTATCAAGTTTTATATAAGTTTTTACCATCAAGTTTACGTACATTTACATAATTTATAACTTCCATATTAGTATCTCATCATTTACTATTGAGTAATACCTTTTACAAAAAATATTAATGCTTTTTTCTAAAAAAGTATTAGTTTTTCTTGAAAAAGTATCTCTTTTTCCGAAAAAAATATTATGTTTTTTAGGAAAAGTATTATGTTTTTGGAAAAATGTATTTGCTACTTTTACTTCTAATTTTTTTTCAATTCTCTCAAAAAAAATTCTAAAACCTGCAACACTTTTTCAGTAAAACGTACTATCTTTCTATAAAATTTAGTAATTCTAGTGTTTTTTAACTTTTTATGTTCTTACCAAATTGTGTATAAATTTTTATCATCAAGTTTACATACATGTACATAATTTATAACTTCTATATTAATATCTCATTATATACCGTTGCGTAATACTTTTAAAAATGTCTTTTTAAGAAAAGTATTACTCCCTCTGTCCTGCCCTAATTTGCACACTTTCATTTTTCAGTCGTCCCACCCTATTTTGCACACCCCCAAAATAGAAAGAAATCATACCATCTCCACCCTTAAAATCTTCACCCTCAATCTTCACTTTTAAAAAAGTCAGCTAAAAAGCAAAAAATAATTTTTTCTTAATATATATACGCACCAGAGCATGTGTGCAAATTAGACCAGGACGGAGGGAGTAGTTTTATACAAAAGGTATCACTTTTTCAGGAAAAGATATTATATTATTTTGGGAAAAGTACTTTTCCTCTACTTCTAATAGTAATACTTTTTCTAGAAACTTTAATACTTTTTTAGTAAAGCGTAATATTTTTCTATAAAATTCAACAAGGCTTGTAGTTTTTTTTTTCCCCTTTATATGTTCTTATCAAATTTTCTGTTAGTTTTTACCATCACGTTTACATACATTTATATAATTTATAACTTCCATATCAATATAAGAAAAATAATGGTTTTTTTTTTTTTCAAAAAAGTATTAACTTTTCTCGAAAAAGTATCATTTTTTAATGAAAAAAATATTAATCGCTGAAAAATGGATGTCAAATGAATGGACTCCAAAAATTTTAATTTTTTATTGAGCGCCTTTTCTTATGTCCCCTCAATAAGGTGGAAAAAAGTATGATCTAATTGGCTAAAATATTATTTTTCTCTATAAAAGTATCAATAATTTTTTTTAATAATTTTATAAAAAAGAAGTATTTTTTTTTTTCAATTAAGTGATACATTTTTCATAAAAGAGATACTTGTAGTATTAATTTAACCTGTTGTATATAAAAAGATCCATGCATATGATGTATATAAGTTTTTGCCTTTAAACAATTATTTTTGTTTATAAAGTATCACTTTCATATATATTTTTAATAACAATTTTTTTTTTTTTTTTGGGTTATCGTTTGGTTTGTTTCTTCTTCAGTAATTGCTCAACAATTAAATGATTAGAGTACTGATCTTGAGTGCTGCAAATAAATGCGCTACGTGCGCTACCACTCTCATCTTTTTATTCTTTCATTCTTTTTTTCCTTCCACTAAACATCCCTATTTCATTCTTCTTTTTTTTTCTTTTTTTCTTTTTTTCTTTTTTCTTTTTTTTGAACATTTGAAACATAAAACATGAATCATGAATTAATGAAGCGTGAAATAAAATTATAGCCTAATAACAAAGATTAAACCCTAGACGATAAATTTGAATCCGAACAATAAACACATGAACTAATGAACACATGAACCATGGATTAAAAAAATGAAAGAATGAAACAGTAAACCATGGATTAAGAAAAAAAAAGAAAAAAGAATGAAAAGAATAAAACAAGTTGTTCTAGGGAAGGAAATAATAAAAGAAAAGAACGAAATAATGAAAAGTTGGGCAATAACACATGTAGCCCAATTGCAGTACGCTCAAGATCAAATCCATAAATAATATATGAACAATAATAATAAACCATGAGTTGTCTCGGTAGTTGCATGCATGCTTATGGTGCCTGCGCACAAATCAACAGGGTTCGACGCCTGGCTTTGCAAAATTTGCATTTTCTTTAGGGGTGCATTGGTCAAAATTTTATGTTCTTTATACTTACAAAGAACTCTAGAATGATACTTATTTTTAGGAGTTCCAAAACGACACTTAAAAAGAGTGTGGAGTAAATATTTAGACTTATATGATAAGGTAATCATTTGAAAATTAGGGGTGGGAAATGGATTCTTGGTTGCAAGATCAAAAGTGATGTCATCGAATTACAAGATTCTTGGTAGATAAGCAGATATCTTGTTCAAGTGTGTGTATGACATTTTACATTCTACTTTCAATTGCACTTTGTAAATTACCAAATGTTCTTTTCAAATAGAAAAGTATATAGGTAACAAATTACAGGACACATGTATTTTGTGATATATTGACGATGTCACGACCAACATTTAGCTTTTAAAAGAAAAAAATGCTACCAACATTTACAGTTTGTATTGTTCACTGATATTTTTGTTATTTATAAAGTTGCAAATATTCTTTTCCTTGAATCGCCAGCAGGCGTTGGTTACTCCTATACAAATACAAGTTCTGATCTCAAGGATTCTGATGACAAAAGAACAGGTAATTACAAAATCACCCCTTATCAGATGATCCTTTAATGTGTGGTTGCATAGATGAGAAAGGGTGATGAAGTGAAATGAGTCCATAACCCATCCCAGTTTTATTTTCATTGACACCTGGTTTTCCTGATAAAGATGGATGTCCAAATTTCCGCAATACAAATATAGAGACTTCTACTTAGTTACACAGGTATATAATATTTTATCTTGTAAAGATTACAAGAAAAATCTATTTCGTATTTTAGAATTTAGATGATGTGATGTTCGTGGTGTTGTGACACTTGCGCGATTGAACACTTTCATCCTATAAAAAAAACATCTTATTATGTGATTATGTCCATACTTCTTTTTGTCAAAGAAAAAGAAACTTGTTTCGTAAGTTAAAATTTGTGATACTGCCCTCATAATAAAATATTTTGGAGTTTGTCAAGTTAAACAAACAAACATGGAGGTTGATAAAATGTAAAACTATAGTTTATAACTTTAATCTGTGGACGGAGGGAGTATAATTTGATCATCAAAGTTATGTCTGCCTGGGTTTCATATAATTAGTACTTGTAGTAATATGGAATTTTCTTATTTGATGGGGCATCATGTCCCACAACTAGCAAAGCAAATATATATGATTACAACAAGAAATCTGCCAATCCAATCATCAACCTCAAAGGATTCATTGTAAGCTCACTTCAACATTTTAATTTTAAATACTTCCCAATTTCCTATAACTAAATAAATACATCCAAAAAAAATCATGTAGGTAGGAAATGGTGACAGACAATTACTACGACGGAATCGGAACAGTGACATATTGGTGGAGCCATTCTATGCTATCAGATAAAAGTTACAAGTTAATTCTCAAACATTGCTATGAACCATGAATTCGGAGACATTGACCAGTACAGCATTTACGCGCCGACGTGCAATGCATCGAATAAAAAGCCAAAGGTTTTTGTCTGAGAGCCTCAAGAACACTTTGATAGGACTAAGATTCTCTGGATATGATCCATGTACGTACAGAGAGCTATGCTGAGAAGTATTATAATAGACCTGATGTGCAGAAGGCTCTCCACGTAAAAACTACCAAGATCCCATATAAATGGACTGCTTGTAGTTGTAGGTAATATTTTGAGATTGCTTCAAAGTTTTAATTTTAAGTTAAAGAATTTTAAACATTTAAGTTTGTTTATTTATGTGACAGTGATGTACTTATAAGGAACTGGAAGGATTCATATTCTTCAGTCCTGCATATCTATCAGAAGTTAATTGATTGCTGCTGGCCTTAGGATTTGGGTATTCAGGTAATTACAATCATCTGGATATTTGATGTAGGGGTGGAAGGAAATTGCAAGATACGTCCTGTAACTTTTGGGTCCCAAAACTTGTCCTATAACTGTCATTACATCATCTATCTTTATAATTGTTTATTAATAATTACTGTGGACACCATTCGCATAACGAGATGACAAGGCATGATTAAGGGCTCAACGGTTCACCCCTAAAACTAGACCGTTGAACACCGTTGTGAATCAGTTCGGTAATAGACCGTTACCACACTTGTCCTTTGACCTTCCAGTAGCAGACCACTATCGCATCCCTCTCATGACCACACCTAGACCGTTCTCCAACCCTGGATCGTCAATGAACACCTAAGACCGAGCGCGTTACAGACCTTGATCGCCGACCGCTGTCATTATTACGACATGAGGGAAATACATGGGCAAGATGGTGCGCCAACTCAACAAAAGAGGACACATGTGGCAACTTGCCATCTGGCACCGGCTTTGACACTTGGCGAACACATGTCAACCATGCAGGAGCAGCTTCGAAAGGCTATAAATACCCCAACACTCCCATTGTAATAGCTATGAGAAAATTGAGAGAGAAAAGAACAAGGAATACGGACTATACTTGAGAGAAAAATCAAATTCTGTACACTTACTAAGTGAAAAGAAATTATCTTGTATTGCAACAATTTATTCACTTGAATCTTAAAACTTTGTAAGATCGACCGTTGAATCGGTCCAATCATTGTGGAAAAATGGTTATAACTCGAACAACCACTCTAAAGTAATTGTCTCTAAAAAACCCGGCTCACAAGGTGGATTAGAAATAGCCATCCACAATCTGGTGCTAGAAGAAGGGTCGAACCTCCGAATCATCAAAACCCCCGAATGGCAAACGAGTCAACATCCTCATACACTTCGTCTAGACACGCACTGTCTAGACGGAATCGAAGGACCTTAACTGAGGTCACATCAACACGACGACCGTCCCATGATCGTCATGAGAATAGTCTGCCACCTCCAGTGAATCCAATAGAGGCGGAGTTACTCTGTGAAATTGCCAACAAAACATAACAGTTGACTCAATTATAGAAGAGGAGGACGATCCCTGTGGGAGAAACCTCCCGAATCCGCAAAGATGTTGTTTCACCCCCGAAATCACGGGAAAAGACATCGGAACGTCCACCAGCAATAGAAGACCGAGATCCCAAGAAGAAAGAAGTCTACTGGTCTCCAACCCCCGTGCCTAATCGAAATGCACATTGACCGCAAAGCCCACCAATTATAGCACCAAGCTATTGATTTCATGAAAAAGAGCCAGTTCCACCACGGAGAGCCACAACCATGGCTGAATCAAGGTCACCACAAAATACGGTCTTTGATAGACTCGGAAGCCAAAGGGACCCCGTGCGGAGACCGCGACGGCCCCTCTCTTCCCCTCGGGAGCAGAACTCCAATGAACTACCTCCCCGCAATGAATATTGGCAACAACAAAGGACAGAAGATCGTTCGAGGGAGAGGCATCATAATCACCGTGATGTGGATCAGGAAGAAATTGCAAGACTCAAAGATAGTTTGGGTCGATTGGAAGGGCGATCAAGAATACAACCATCACCAATAGAAGAGAATCTAGCATTCCAATCAAAATCTCCGTTCGTACCTTCCATCTTAACAGCCAAAACTACCCAATGAGGTACGATCGCCAAACATTATGTCTTACAATGGTGCGACCGATCCATCCACGCACCTAAACACATACTTATCATGTATGGAGCTCCAATCGCCAACCGATGCGACACTATGCCGAGTGTTTCCAACCCTCGGAGACAGAGCGCAACGTTGGTTTCGATCCCAACCACCTCATTCCATTTCAGGGTGGGACCAATTGGTGAAACTTTTCAAAGCAAATTTCATGAGCTTCAAAACACGTATGGCCCGGAAAGAGAGACCAACGATGATCGTCCAGGGAAAGGATGCGAAGCTAAGTAAGTACTTAGAACGGTTCAACAAGTTATTGTTGGAAACTGAAAGAATGTCTGACGATGCGGCATTGATTGCCGCGATGCATGGCTTACGGATGGACACCTGTTTCTGGTGGTCCGCCTAAATTGAAGGTCCCCGATCATTTGCTGACTTTATGGTAAGGGCAGATCAATACATAGGGGCGGAAGAGAGCTTGGATGTGCCCCTAAAAAAGGATAAGTCCGCAGGGAAAAGGAGAGATGCAAATACCGGGACCCGGGAAGGAAAGAAATTCCGCACAATGGAAAACCATGAACAGATGGACGAGCTAAAGGAGGTCCTCGCTATTAGCCCAGAAGAAGTCTTCCTTCAGATAAAGGGTCAGGGTCTCTTAAAGGAGCCCCGGAAAATTCAGGCCGATCCATCTAAACTGAATCGACAGAAGTTTTGTAAATACCATGAGTCAATCGGCCACAATACCAATGAATGTCGGGACTTAATGATTCAGCTTTACGCCCTCTATGAAGATGGAAAGCTGGACCGGTTTATCGCACCTAAGCCGGTAACTCGAAATCAAAGGCCAAGGATAGCCGACCCCGCACCACCAAGACCGCTACCTGATCGGACATCACCTCCTCAACGAAATAGCACGGATCCTGATGAAAATCCCCCACAAGAAATTCTAGTGATGGGACAGATCGGCGATCCATATGCGCGATATAGCAAGAGGGCGAGGAGAACGCAATTACGGGCGGCACATAACAGTTATCAGAATGGCCCGCCGATGTACAGATTCCGCCAAAATGACTCCTACCCCGATGATTCGCCAACCCTGACGACCGATCCCCGAGAGGAATCTCAAGGGTCCTCTAATCCGGTCTTATGACCAATGTTCCGAACCAGGCATTGATACAATTATGAGGCACGCGCAGCACGACCACGACAGAGCGGTCCAGGAATCTATTTCAGTAAATCAAGATATCCATTTTCCAACGATAATGCCACCGGACTAGTCCTACCACACAATGATGTGTTGGTCATCGTTGTAAGGATTAATGGAATTCTGGTCCACCGAACCATGGTGGACACCGAAAGTTACGGTAATGTTTTATTTCTAAGCACATTCAAAAGATTGGACAACTTCATTCTTATTTGGAACCATGTCCCGAAGTGATCCGAGGATTTGGTGCGGGGTGGTTCGTCCAATAGGGAAAATAACATTACCCGTTCGACTCGAAGAAAATGGACGGGAGATCTCTCATAATTTGACTTTTAAGGTCGTAGATCATCGTCGATCTACAATTGTATGCTGGGGAGACCCTGCTTGATGACCTACAAAGCAGCAGTGTCGATCTACCGCTACTGTTTGAAATATCCTACCCCAGACGGCAAGATAACTGTGAAGGGCGAACAGGTCAACTCCCGAGAGTGTACATATAATATACGGCCTTATGAGCTAACATGATGGGGGCAGGGCTCTTCGAAACTAATAACGGACTCAATCCTAGGCCTAATCTTCCTAGGATAGGAGATTTAGAGTGGGAGCACATGCACCCCCGCAAAGCTCCAAAAAGAAACAGGGTCGAGCCTGCTGAAGAGTTGGTGAATATTCCGGTCGATCCAAACCGACCAGAACTTGAGATCATGATTGGAGCTGAACTTCTTGAACCCGAACAGACATTACTGTTGGAGTTTCTCCAAAGGAACTTGGACGTTTTCGCCTGGTCTCATGAAGACATGATAGGAGTCGATCATGAGGTGATTACACACCGATTAAATGTAAACCCCGAGGCACGACCGGTCAGGCAAAAGCGACGACGGCTCAACCCAGAAAAGTATGATGCACTTGAGTGCGAAGTACAAAAACTACTGGCCAATGGCATCGTGCGTGACGTATTCTATCCAGAATGGATAGCATCCAGTCCTCGTGATAAAACCAAATCTAATTTGGTGTATGTGCATAGATTTCACCGACCTAAACAAAGCTTGCCCGAAGGACAACTTTCCGCTACCACATATCGATCAACTAGTAGACGTGACTGCCGGTCATGAATTAATGATTTTCATGGATGCATTTTCAGGATATCATCAAATACCGATGCATCCCAATGACCAAGAACACACCGCTTTCGTTACGGATCGTGGTCTATTCTGTTGGACTAAAATACCCTTTGGCTTGAAGAACGTTGGAGCTACCTATCAACGTTTTGTGAACAAAATGTTTGCCCGATAGATCGGGAAGACCATGGAGGTGTATATTAATGATATGCTGGTCAAAAGCCAACGCCGAAAAGACTATGTGACCATCTAGCGGAGGCCTTCGCAATTCCGCGATAATTTCGAATGAAGCTCAACCCCAAGAAGTGTGCATTCGGAGTCGCATCTGGTAAGTTTCTGGGATTCATGGTAAGCCAAAGGGGCATCGAAGCAAATCCACGAAAAATTCAGGCAATACTAGACCTACAACCCCCACGAAAGGTGAAAGATGTTCAATCCCTGGCAGGCAAAGTCGCCACTTTGGCCCAATTCATCTCAAAGTCATTGGATAGGTGCAAGCCATTCTTTCAAGCAATCAAGAAAGGGAAAACCTTTGCCTAGAACGATCAATGCGCCTGGGCTCTAGAAATGCTGAAAGAGTTCCTTATATCCCCTCTACTTCTATCCAAAGCATTGAACGGAGAGAAACTCAACTTGTATCTCGCAGTAGCGGACGAAACTGTAAGTGCGGTCCTCATTCGGAACCAGGAAGGACAACAATATCCTGTCTATTATGTGAGCCAAGCCTTACACGAAGCAGAAGTCTGCTACACCGCTGTTGAAAAATTGGCGTATGCATTGGTGATCGCCGAACGGAAATTGCGACCTTACTTCTATGAGCATACGATCGAAGTTTTCACAAACTATCCTTTACGCCAGATCTTGCAAAAGCTAGACGCGGCTGGCAGATTGCTAAAATGTGCGGTCGAACTAGGGCAGTTCGACATATTGTTCGCCCCTCGGACCGCGATCAAAGGCCAGGCCCTAGCTGATTTTATTTTGGAGTTCACCCCAACGGTATATATGCAGGCATCTGAAGATGACCCCTGGGAGATTTATATTGGTGGATCCTCGACTGTGCAACGGGCCGGTGTTGGCGTAATGCTCCTGAGCCCGCACAAACAATATTTGAGTTCCATAATACGGATTTTAACGCTACGAACAATGAGGCAGAGTACGAAGCAATCGTTTATGGAATGATCACCCCAGGTCGCTCAGCATCAACAAGGTAATAATCTATAACGATTCTTAGTTAGTGATCCATCAAATAAATGGTGACTACGAGGCAAAGGAGGAAAACATGGCAAAATATCTGAAGATGGTCCGAGAAAAAGCTAAGGGCTTCTACAAAATCGAATTTGAACAGATCCCAAGGACCAGAAATGCACAAGCGGACGCCCTAGCCCGATTAGCCACCTCGGAAGGAGCAGAGAACCTAACATCAGTAGTGTTGCTTCAAGAGAGTGCCCCATTCATCCAGTAGGAGGATGCCATGTAGATTGAAGAAGACCAAGAAGGGTGGATGACCCCGGTAATATGGTACCTTGAAACCGGAGAAATTCCTTCAAACTGATTGGAAGCACACCAGCTCCGAATGCGATTAGCTCGCTATACCTTATTAGACTGAGTTCTTTATAAAAGAGGATATGCCATGCCACTATTAAAGTGTGTCAAAGAATCTGAGCAACCATATGTCATTGCAGAGGTCCACGAGGGGGTCTGTGGAAATCATACGGGAGGACAAGCCCTTGCACAGAAAATTCAAAGACAAGGCTATTTTTTACCAATCCTCAAGAAGGATGCGATTCAGTTGCCAGGTCATGCTCTCAATGTCAGAAACACGCTCCTTTTATTCGACTTGGCCCAGAAGTAATAACATCAGTTCGAAGCCCGTGGCCTTTCGCCAAATGGGGAATCAATCTCATATGACCATTTCCAAGCCAAAGCTGGATATACACAAGCAATCGTGGCAGTCAATTATTTTACGAAGTGGGCAGAAGTTGAAGCTTTGACAAAGATCACACACAAGAATGTTGAAGATTTTATCTGGAAAAATATCATATGCCGCTTTGGGGTTCCGACATCATTTGTAACTGACAACGGCAAGCAGTTTGACAATCAACAATTCAAAAACTTCTTTGCTGATCTCAACATCAAAGCCCACTTCACAACACCATATCACCCGCAATCGAATGGTCAAGTAGAAGCAGTCAATAAGGTCTTAAAACATACGCTAAAGACCCGTTTGACCGAGAAAAAAGGGTACTGGCCGGAGGAACTACCAGGAGTCCTATGGTCATATCGGACAACCCATAGGTCTTCCACAGGAGAAACCCCGTTCAGTCTAGTTTACGGGACCGAAGCGGTCATCCCAGTGGAGATAGGATAACCAACTTTAAGAATCACATACTTTGAGGATCAAACCAAGGATGAAAAATTACAAACGCAGATGGATTTCCTTGAAGAACGGTGATTAGAAGTGGAAAGACGAAACATTACCTACAAAAGACGCTTGGAAAGATACCATAATAAACAAGTCAAAGTTCGAAAATTCCAAGTGAACGATCTAGTCATGAAAAAGGTCCTGCCCCCAGCACAAACAGGTGTGTTTAGCTCGAATCGGAATGGACCGTACAAAGTGACCCGATGCATCGCCAACGGAGCATATGAGCTAGAAGACTCCAATGACAAAAAATTGCCTCATCCTTGGAACGCACAACACATAAAGAAGTACTACCAGTAGAGAAGCTAATGTACAAACATTTTGTGTAAACGAATGTTCATAAATAAGTGTTTTCATTTCAAAATTGTCTCCAAGACTCGCCTACTGACGAGCACAAAAAGACTCGTATGTGGACGAGCACAAAAAAGACTCGTCTAGGAACGAGAATGGAAAGACTCATCTATGGACGAGCACAAAAAAGACTCGTCTACGAACGAGCACAAAAAGACTCATCAACGGATAATCACAAAAAGACTCGTCCAGCGACGAGCAAGAAAAAACTTGTTAAAAAACACAAGTATAAAAAGACTTATCAAGCAGGTTAACACAATGAGCTTAGTCTCAGAATACCTTATAAAGGGTCAGAAACTTAGCCATATCAATATGAAAAATTAGTTAAGTACCCAAAAGAATAAAAAAGATAGACAAAAAGAAAATTTCATTAAGATAAAAGTGCTTATACAAAAAATAAACAAATATTACGAAATGCTAAGAAGTTGCAGGGGCATTCGAGGATTTGGGGACTTCAAGACCTTCTAGGTCCTCAGCAGTCGGAGGACCGCCAAAAAGAGCCCAGTCATCATCATCCAGGTCCTCCTTATGAGGATTGCTCTTGGCAAAACGAGCTAAATTCCTCTGAGAGAAGAAATCTCGACTCCTTGTTCAGACATCACCTTTGCCACCCTAATGTAGGCCTGAATGTAAGCACAGTTCGCCCACGCTACACCGTCCGTTTTGGAATAATCCTTAACAACGGTGTCAATAGTTATTTTCCCTCGCAAGTCGCTTCTTCGACCTCACTTCTTCAATCTTGACCAGCATCTCCACCTCCTTTTTCTTTAAGGCCTCCTCTATCTCGGCCTTGGCTGCCGCAATCTCAGTTTTGGCAGCATTAGCAGATGCGATCTCCACTTTAGCAACAGCTGCCTCAGCAAAAGCTCGATCCCTCTCCTCCTCAGCTCCTTTCAGCTGTACCTTAAGCTGAGTAACTTCGGCTTCAGCTACCTTTCGTTTACCCTCCTCCTCATTGTAAAATTGGCGAGCCTTGGCCACGATAGGATTGGAAAACGGATTGCCTGACACCTCCGTCTGGGCTGACATCAACAGGGTAAGGGACCGGCCCAGGTGTATTGCGGCAGCTTCCATTTTGCCGCCAAAAGAGAGCGACGTCTATGTGTCAAATAAGCACTTTGTCCAGCTCTTGGCAGGGACCACAGTGGCGGCCTTCAAGTAGGGGGCATCGCTTTGAAGCTCTAATGGTCAGGGGAGCGGGAGTGCTGATAATTCCTCAGGAAAGTTGGTTATTTTTTGCTCTCCACCCCCCATTTCTCCAAAGTAGTAACCTTCCTAGCATCCTATCCCAAATAAGATGTATCAGGGACAAGAGTGGAGCCGGACGGACGAGCTGTAATTGTTGAGCGAGACTGCTTCGGAGTTGTTGGGGGTTCTTCCGTAGGAGACCTCTTCTTCTCAGGGTCTTGGAAACGGGAGCATGGATGCGCTCTTCAACAGCCGGAGGCACAGTTGAAGGATCCTCAGATACCGCAACGGATGGCGCCAAAGCTCCCTGCGAAGAGGTCCCGATTCCTTGCGAAGCCTCATATTTTTTCCAATCCTTCAGTTGAGTTCTCCAGAAATTTCTTTCTTGAACCGTCATTTCCTCAAAGGGTTTGGGGATAACCAGTTTCGTCATCACAGTAGGAGTAGCTTGACCGCCAGCTGCGACCGCAGATATTGGCATTACATTCAATGGCTCACCAGCCATGGGGGGAGGAATCTCAAAATCTACAATTATCTAACCAATAAGAAAAACAAAGATGATATCTAAAAAACCTGCATGTTATGAGCAACTACCCGAGATCAGGTGGGAGAGTTTGATGAGGGACGATTAAGAGCTCACAGTCACGGAGTTTCTTCTGGGAGGTGTATAATAGAACGTCGTAAGGATAGTTTTGATTCAGTTCACGAAACTCCTTCATATTCTTTTTAAACTCTTTAGAAGGCACCCCCGGACAGCTTCGATCTGCAAAACAAAAGAAAAGAGGGGAGGGGGGGTAAGATCGACAAAATTTAAGGACAAACGAAAATAAAAAAAACGTAGCACGATAAAAACTATAGTCAGTAGGAATTATAATGCGATCGAGTTGATCACCTTGGTCTACAGGAGGCGGTGATGCCTAGTCACCCTCGACAAAGCACCATTTGTCCTTCCACCCAGCTACGGAGTCCCCAGAACCGCAAATAGGCGCTAAGGATTGTTGGAAGGGGAAATCGGACCCCACCTTTCATAGACCATAAAGTAATCGTGACACAACCCTTCGGTGGATGATCGGCTCTCTCAGATGGATCTGGAACGTGGAACCAAACATTTCCAGGGACACCCGCCGCAAGAGCAGCGTCAAAAAATTCATGCAAGGTCACTGAACTAGGATATTCGGCTGCACCAAATGGCGATAGACCGTCTGTAGCTCTAACGGGCGGTCAACACATTGAATCCATATCAAAATCAGAAAGACGAACCCTCCCAATGAGGGCAAGTTCTTTTGGATATCTACAAAAAGGATAACCCGCCACCGACGTACACATGTCTAGACCTTTTTCGGTCAGATCCCTTCCCACGGCCCAGATTCATAAGGAGAAGATCCAGCATTCTACTGCCTTGACGGTCTAATCCCAGACTCCTCTTTAAGTCCTCGGCGAGTGCCTCGACATCTTCTTCATCAATGGGCACCGTCGAAGGAGTTTCCAAAAGCTGGTTTGCACGGCGAAGCGCATCAGCATCAGTCCCTTCTAGAGCCCGTTTAATTTCCTCATTACTGTACCTAGCTTCCCTCAAATCCTTTATGTATTTTTTCCGTTCCTCGGACACATCCTCTCCCCAGTCAAAGTTAGAGGCACTCCCCTCCTCCACACTTTCAGAACCAGTCTCAACATGAGGCTTCTAAAGAGCCTCTCTAGATTCCCCCTCACCAATCGACTGAGAAGAAGATACAGAAGCACTAGAATCTGACGAAGGCATTTCGAACCACACAAGCAAAAACACAATAGAGATTACCTTAAAATTCCCACAAACGATCTTCAAACACAGATACGGTTGAACACACACACTTGAAGAAAAGACTGGACATGTGAAAGAAATTTACCGAAGGTAAAATGTAAATAAATCAAACTGAGGGATATATATAGTAAGGAAACTTCAGCAGAATCAACGACCACGATTGAAAGCATTAAACGACTTCGGTACCACCGCAAGCTTAAACTAATAGCTATCTGACGCGTGGCGTGCATACCACACACACGCACATGCGAAACGACGCACTCAAGAGGGTGGCACGTTATCTACCCACATCAGTAGCGGTCTATGATGCGTCACAAAAGTTCCCCCCAAATGAAAACTTCAAATTTTGAAATAGACCGCTTTCCCGCCAAAAAAAAAAAAAAAAATTGGTTTTTTAACATAGCTAAGAATTAGGAGACCGTCATTAAGTCTTCCGTTCCCCTAACTCAGGGGGGGAACTTGTGGATACCATTCGCATAACGAGAGGACAAGGCATGATTAAGGGATCTAAACCAATGTTGTCAAAATCTCGAGTTAACTCTTACGATTTTATGAGTTTACGATTTATTTCTCCCTAAACGAGTTAACTCGTGATAAAATCGAGGTTTGATGAAATCGGAGTAAACTCTCGAGTTTGCTCATGCGATTTTACGAGTTTTACGATTTTACGATTTTGTGTACGAGTTTAACAGTTTTATAACATATTATTTTTTGTTCTATTTTACCAATTAAAAAATATATGATACGAATTGTAGAAGTTATACCAACTTACAATTGGAATTCTAAAACTTTTCTAGAGCAAATTATACACAAAGAGAGCCAATTTTGCTGAATTATTTTTCTAACTATCAAGTTTTAAATTAAAATCTAATCTTCATAAAAAATATATCTTTTTTTATGTAGTACTTAATTTCACTAAGGTTATTTTTTAATTTTCTCTTAAAATTAAAGTTTTCATAATTATAATTTAGGAATGCCTTACTAAATGTATATATGTACCAAGAGGCCTAGAACATTTCTCTATATTATATTTTTTTCTTTCTTTTTGATTAATTGTGTATATAATATTTATAATTTTATATGGATATCTATCCAGAACTTGTTGTAATTAAAATATATTTAGTATAATTTATATATAAGGTTATTTTGTATAGGTCATAGAATCTTACGATTTTACGATTCGATTTTACGATCCGATTTTACTGATAAGTCACCGATTCTACTTAAAATCGCGAGTTTGACAACCTTGATCTAAACGGTTCACCCCTAAAACTAGACCGTTGAACACCGTTGTGAATCAGTTCGGTAATAGACCGTTGCCACACTCGTCCGATGACCTTCCAGTAGCAGACCACTATCGCATCCCTCTCATGACCGCACCTAGACTGTTCTCCAACCATGGATCATCGACGAACACCTAAGACCGGGCGCGTTACAGACCTTGACCACCGACCGCTGTCATTATTACGACATGAGGGAAAAACATGGGCAAGATGGTGCGCCAACTCAACAAAAGAGGACACATGTGGCAACTTGCCATCTGGCACCGACTTTGACACTTGGCGGACACATGTCAACCATGCGGGAGCAGCTTCGAAAGGCTATAAATACTCCAACACCCCATTGTAATAGCCATGAGAAAAAAAGAGAAAGAAAAGAGCAAGGAATATAGACTGGACTTGAGAGAAAAATCAAATCCTGTACACTTACTAAGTGAAAAGAAATTATCTTGTATTGCAACAATTTACTCATTTGAATCTTAAAGCTTTGTAACATCGACAACTAAATTGGTCCAATCATTGTGGAAAAACGATTATAACTCGAACAACCACTCTAAAGTAATTGTCTCTAAAAAACCCGACTCACAAGGCGGATTAGAAATAGCCATCCACAATTACTAATGATTGTGAGTAATGCGGTGTGGGGACATGGATTCCGTTGTGTCGGTGACTGCATCTAGGTTTTGATTATGCCATCAAAACATCATGGTATTCTAGTGGTGAGGTAGCTGATTTATGTTTATGTAATCCACTTATGAACAATGAAACTGAAATTGGAAATCTATAGGTAGGGGGATGGAGTGAAGTGTATGATGGATTGACATTTGCAACAGTTCGGGGAGCTGGACATGCAACCAAGGAGAGGCTTCATCCTTTTCAAGGAAAAAACTGCTAGGATAGGATTATTTGTAGGTCAAAAGAAACTAACTATAGCATGGGAAGACATGCACTCAGTAAATGATGAGTCTTCTGTCAGCGATTGAATAAAGATAATTAGTCACAAAATTTCAAAGAAAAGTATGTAATTGATTATTCAACTTAGGCTCATTATGATATAGGTGTGATAAAGGCATAAATTAAGAGTTCCATTTCCTCTTTAAACAGCTTATTATCTCTTTATGTTATCCAATCAAAGTAGAATTTAGGGCTCCTGGGCGTTACATATGATAACTATTCCAATTATTATAGACTAAGCCCAAGTTTAGGCATATACATCAAATAGTAAAGAAAAGCCTCTAAATGAGGCATTGTTGTCAAAAAGATCATGGAAGACGTTGATGCTCTATTTTATCACGGGAGCGACGTTGGGGTTCATAAGATATCGCCCTATTAGCTAAATACCAAATGAAGAGTAAATGCCATGGCCAAATTATGTAAGGAACATGACCCGAAGCTTACTAGTATTAGTAGAGCATTATACATATCATAAAGTTCATCAGGTTTATCTTACCATCTACTCCATTTATGTTCATCAGATATATCTTATAATATATATATATATTAGTGATCTAGACCAAGTTGTATCTTGGCTGAGATGAGACTGCGAGGGTAGATTATTCATTTCAGTTGCGCTTCTTACTTAATTATTAACTTATTTGCTTTTTATTATTGAAGGATATTTTCATTAATTTGGTCTATTATTTTAATTAGTAGGTCTCTTGTAGGGTTTGAGTATTTAAGTTTTTTTTCTTGTTTTACGACGTTGTTGAAGTTTTTAAAATAATAGGTTCTTCCTTTTCCTTTGCACATCTTTGGTATTCTTACGAGAATCAATGATCTTGTCCTTGAGTTCATTAATGTCATAAGCTGCACTACATCATTTGGTATCCAAACGATGGCAGCCAACTCTTAGCGATGCCCTCCTCGTTGTCAACCAGATAATCAGTGTGGTATTGATGTCAATCAACTATTTTAGTAGTTTGATCAATTGGCTGCTGATTTTGCTCATATGCGTGTACAACATGATGACATATTCATTTCTTGTCAACCCAGGCATAAGCTGATAGAGCCCAAAAAATCGCCAACATGTAGCAGAAGACTGTGGGAGATGCGACCTTGGTGTGCATGACGGCATTCCTTTCCAAGACTCAGCCCCGTTTCCCGCACCTGAGGATGAAGAAACACTTTGGGTGGAAAATCCCTTTATGGCACTCGATTCTCAGGACATTATTAATCCAGATGTCGATCATCGATGGGAACTCGATCTGGTTCAAATTGACATCCTTGAGTTCACGGGTTCTTTAGAGACAGAAGAGTTTTTAGACTCGATGAATTCCGTGGAAGAAGTGTTTGACTTTAAATTAGTCCTGGACCATCATCACGTTCCTTTGATCCCAACCAAAGTTCATGGGCGGGCATCTGCTTGGTGGTAACATGTGAAGGTCATGTGATTCTGTGCTTGCAAATCAAATATTACTTTATGAGCGAAACTTCACAAACATATGCAATGCGAAGTTTTACCCTTCAACTATGTCCATATACTCTATTAGAAACTAAAAAAATTAGGATAAGGTTCTCACACGGTTAACGAGTATTTTGAGGATTTTTACCAATTAATAACCAAGAACGTTATTCATGATACACAAGAGCAGTCTGTATTGGGATATATTGGTGGCTTGCGGATTCACTTTTAGGACATGTTAAATTTATTTTCCCTGATACAGTATTTGAAGCACATCAACATGCCTTGGCCCTTGAGCAGTAATTTGTGAGACATACACTGCCAATTGTCCCTACCCGAACAACCCCTGAACAATCCACTCAACCACGTCAACCAGCCCAAACAACAACTTCTGTGCCCTCTCGGACTTTATCTAATCCACAATGTTTTTCTTGTGGAGACCCAATCCACCACCTTGCTAATTGCCCCGAAGCGGGCAAAGCTTGTTTACAGAGGACACAGACCATGTAGATTACAACGGCCTGTCGATTTTTTATAATAAATTGCCCATTGGATTGCCCGAAGAACATCTTTTAGGGGATACAGGTCCAATGTTGTTAATTCATCATACTTGTTTGCCACCTAAAATTGATGATGACCATTTTCAACGTCATACTTTATTTTATTCTACTTGTACTATGAATGATAAAGCATGTAGTTTTACTATTGATTCGGGCACCCGTAGAAATGTTATTACCACTGTTGTTGCCAAAAAATTAGAATTAACATCTAAGGCACGTCCAAAATCGTACCACTTAGCTTGGCTTCACCGAGATAATTCTTTTGTAGTGGATCTTCATGTATTGGTAAAACTTTCTATCTGTGCCAAATATGTTGATTCAATTTTATGTGATATCGTTCCGATGGATGTGTGCCACTAGTTATTGGAACGTCCCTGGCACTATAATCGCCAAGCTATTCATGACGGGTGGTGCAATACTTATAGTTTCACATTTGCTGGGTAAAAAATTATGCTTCATCTATCCCTATCTTAGCCCCTTGCCCCATCCAAATATTTGCCTCCTAATACCTCTATTATTTGCCTTTCATGTTGTGAATTTGAAAAAGAATTGGAAAAAGGATCTTAAGTTTTCTTACTGCTATAGGCCCAGGAAAATCAATCACCAGTATCGCCACCTAGTCGCCCATTATTCATTGAATTTTCTGATGTGTTCCCACTTGAAACACTAGTAGGCTTGCCATATTTGCGTGATATTTAACATCAAATAGATCTTGCATGGGGTGCTTCTTTGCCCAATAAGATTCATTATAAAATGAAACTTGACAAGATTAATGTATCAAATTTTGTATAACAAATTCTCAATTTATATTATAATGCCGGACAACGTGTCTTTCTTGTAAATATTTTGTATTGTTTAGAATTTTAAGATGAATTTATGCATTAAAGTAAGTTATAACATTTTTGAAATATTTTGCTAAATTTTTAGATTTTTAATTTTTGGTTTTAGTAAGTAGTAATATTGTATGAAAAAAACTTCAGAATGCGTATCATATTTCCAGACAACGTTTATATAGTTTAATATTTATAGATTAGTTGTAAAAAATCTATTTTGTATAAAATTTTAAGATAAATATTTGTATTTAAATTAGTTATAACAATTTATAAAATATCATGTTAAATTTTTAGATTTTTAATACATTTTCCAATATTATTAAAAAAATACACGATATCTCCATCAATAACGATGTTTCCGTAAATTTAAAACACCGTATCTTTGTAAAAATGGATATTTTTGTCCTTCCTCGTACCCTACGCTACTCGTTAACATCCCTAAATATGATTAATTTCTTTCTGTTCGTTTGTGGCCGTGGAAGAAACTAGTATTAAAGTCCCTTTCGTGCAGCCAATGCTGCTTTGTATGTTGTTTCCAGGCAATGCTTTCTTTATCGAGGAGGAGCGTAGCAATTTCATCTTTCTTATTTGGAGTAATGATTCCATTCTTGAAGGCAGTAAGTTTTTTCTTCACTTCTTCAATATCTTTCTTTAAAGATGGCAACATATGACCTCTCCAATGAAGAAGTCCTACGACAATCAAAATGGCCCGGGGGAGCTATGGTTGGAGTTAGGAGTAGGAAAGTGGGATGTGGTAATGTGAAGCATGATTTGATCGGAGAAATGAGCAAGGACGATGGGAACTTTAAAGGAAGGGAAAGCATGACTGCAGAGAGAGATTGCCACGACCCGGTTGAGTCTCGCAGGCTAAGGACGAGAGAAAACTAGTAGCCTCCATAAGTAATTTTCCCCCCCATATTCGAGGTCTAAGAGTATCGCACGATGAGGATGAGGCTTGCAAGTTGGCGCCTTGGGACTCAGAAGATTAGAGAACCTCGTTAAAGTCACCGAGGCATATCCAAGGGAGGTGTAGGGTAGAATGTAGGGAAGTGAGATATTGCCACAAAATTCGTTATTTTGACACTTCCAGCTCATCGTAGTAACCCGACAAACGACATTTTATATCATAAAAATAGCGACAACATCAATAAATTGATGTGACATGAGTTGGAGAGAGGCTTTTATATTCTTCTGCCCAAGGAAATCTAGGCCACTCGATAGGCCAGTGGCGGGCATCAAAGCACTAAATACAAGCCAATAATATTTTAAAGCATCAATAGAAACTGTGGATCACTTAGTTTCTCAAAGGAAAAAAAGTGTGGGCTTCGGTAAGGGAACAAAGTTGCAGAGTTAGCGAACTGTGCAAGGATTGCCAAGCCCCAGATAATTGAAGCTTAATATATTCATTGTTGTTGGCGGGGCTGGTCCTGCTCGTCAGCCGCCATAATTGAATATAAATGCATGAGAGTAGATGTCATAATGAGAGATGATGTCAACGATTCAGTGGTGATGTCAATAACATCGACTTTACTTTTTTATTCCGGGAATCAGAATCCAAAAAATTAATATCCTCGTCCTCGGATGAAGATGGTTGAATTATAGTTGGTTTTAGGAAGTGTTTCTTTTGCCCACGAATATTTTGAGACCATTTATAGGGGGCTGTAGGATCTAGCGAAAGTGGAACCTAGTGGAGAAAAGGGTTCAATAGGATTGAGTTTTGGGAGGGAGAACCAGGTTGGCGAGAGGGAATAGATGGATCCAGAATGTGTATTATAGAAGAGGAGGGAAGCAAGGAAGGTGACGAGGAGGTGGGAGACATGGGAGGGAGCAGTAGATTGATGAATCCTCAACAGTGGGTGGGGCAATAGTTGCAGGGGCTGGGACATTTAGATTGAAGGCAGACCCTTTGGAGGATGATTAGGAGGAAGTATTGCATGGGGCAGTGCTTTAAGTGCATGAGGATGACCGAGGGAGATCGTGGACGAGAGAGGGGTGGTGGATGAGGGACGAGGACTGATACACGCGTATGCATGCATTTAGGTCGATTTAGTTGTCTATTTTATATTGTTTGCATGTGTATTTGGTCGAAATTGCTTATATTAATAACTTTTTGCCATTTGACGTGTATATGCTTGTTTTGAGGTTATTCAGGCATTTTTAAGCCAACAAGTCTAAATAGACGAAGTTTGGATGAAGAAACAAGCTAAGAAGGGGACACAAACGAAAGAAACCGAGTTGAACTAAGTTGGACCGGTTTTGAACCGATAACGACCTCTACCATTTGTGTTATAGTCGCAACAAAAGGGGGCTAGAACGTGAAAAAAATGCTTCTCTGACTAACCAACGCGACCGCGTCAGGTGGGAGTAACGGCCGCATCAACCGTCCAACGCGACCGTGACAAGCTTTTGTAGCGATCGCAACAGTAGTGCCCTCCATAAGCCAAAAGAATATTGAGACTCGAATGCAACCACGTCCAAGAGTAGCGGTCGCGACAAATATGGTAGTTCAAGGAATCCTCATTCGAGAAGACTTTGATTTTGGCCCATATTCACCCCAACTTGTTCCCAATTATAAATACAAGCCTCCAAGTCCGAAAAGAGGACACCATATCATATTCTTACACTTGAAAAAGTGCTTGGAGACTTGGAATGAAGATCAAGGAACGTAAGGACGAAGATCGAGATTCGAGATTCGGGTTTATTCTTCTATTGTCTCAGTTTTTATTTGTGAACAATGTTTATCTATGAATATTGTGAGTTTTTATTGTTAGACATGAGTAGCTAAACACGTTGTGTTTTAGGGTTAGAGAGTAAGTGATTGTTGAATATGTTTTGATTTATTTTTTTAATTCTAGACTCCATTATATTGTTATTTATATGCTTTGATCTTAATTTATGAATTAGTTGATTTGGCCAATTAACTAGTTCTACTTGGTTAAAAACTCATTGTCCGAGTGGAGAGGGTTGTATGTAGGCATAGAAAACATATAACATAGGTACCAATAGTCGTCCGAGAGGAGTGAGGTCTTACCTAAGCATTAATTTTAGGAGCCCTTGGGAGTCACGTATGCGATAGTTAGCCCGAGGGGTAATTATTTGTATGTAGTCTACACGTTAACATTGTCCGAGAGGAAGGTTAACTATAGTAGTGCCGCCTAATAATGATAGAATCGGCATAAAAGTCTAGGATTTTAGAATAATCAAACATAGGAGATAATAATTGTAATTGAATCCCTAGAATACGTCTTAATCATCTTTGAGTCCTTCCTTTTCGACCATTCCTTGTTTACGAGTAATTTAGTTTTTATTTATTATTTCTTGCAGTTAGGTTTTAGATAAAACACCAACTTTCATTAATCGAGAGTCTAGTTAGGTAGTTTTATTACGATTAGGGTAGTAATCTAAGCACAAATTTCAGTCTCTGTGGGATCAACCTTGATTGCCATTATCTACACTAGCACCGTACACTTGCTGTAACACTGGGTTAGAATTTAGTACATCAAGGACCTACATCTATAGGCTTGGCCGGCAAAGAGTTGGGGCGGGGCCTGTCTTTAGGAAACCAGGTGTGCGGGTGTTTGTGAAGGGGCTGAGGTTTATATGTGCACGCATCCAGGATTCATAAGGAAGAGTTGATGAAGCGCCGGTAGAGTGAAGGGCTTGAAGAGCTATTCGTTGTCAACATGGCCAATGCGACCACACATATAACAGAAAACTAGCAAACGCTCGTATTGCAGATATCATTGCATCGTCTTGCCCGCCATAGAGACAATCACGACCTATTTTAAAGGAATTGTAGTGTCTATATCAACCCGGATGTGGATGAATTTCCTTGTTAGGAGGCCATCATTATCATGAGAAACGTCGAGGAAGGATCCAATCTAATTAGCGATAAGTTTGTTAGAGTTATACATCATGTGACCCAGAGGCAGTCCATGTATTTGGACCTGAAAATGTGAGTATCAGAATTCCAGATGAGACACAACGGTCTCAGAATCCACATTTCTTAGGAGTAGGAGGTAACGATGATAGAAGAACAAGGCAGACATGAATAAATGATAAACCATATTAAAACAAATATGGAAGCAAGATGGTTTACTGTTTCATTGATGATAATGTTTGATACATTTTCCAAGATGCTATAGCCTAGCATATATAGACTCACTTCAATACCTTAGCTAGGATAATACAAACGAAGGCCCTAACAACCTACTAATAAATCTACTAACAATGTTGCAACAGTACCATCTAAACAAAAAATATACATGTGCTTCTAGTTTAGGTTAACTATCTTTGAACACAACGATCATCTTGACCAAGAGCTTGCTTCCTGGCCAAGTAAAACTTCAGCATAGGTTGCTTTTCCAACTTGTCTTCCACGTAGGCAGTCCAGATTAACAGTCTCATCCACATGAGCAGCTTTGTCAACCCCTCTTAATTCGACTGCAGGTAAGGGAACAAGATTGAGCTTGTTCCTCAAACTCATGAAGAAATTGCAAGCTATGAGGCTTAGTCATTAAGTATGCCATACACTTTTTCAGTAGAGGGAATGTGGAACACCTTGATCATCCTTGCTAACCAGATCTCTAACAAAATGGATATCCAATTCCACATGCTTTGTTCTAGTATGTAAGATGGGATTGGAGGCTAGAGCAATTATGCTTGTGTTTTCTACCCAGATAACAAGAATCTTCTCACTCTTGATCCCTAGTTCATGCAGCAAGGAACTCAACCAAACAATCTCAGTAGTAACATGAGCTAAACTTCTGTGTTCGGCTTCAGTACTTGATCTTGACACACTAGATTGTTTCTTAGAATTCCAACTACTAAGGTTGCCACCCAAGTAAACACAAAAGCCTATAATTTACTTTTTATCATCTATATATGTTGCCCAATCGGAGTCATAGAAGACATTGAGATTAAGATTCTCAGATTTCTTAAGACGCAGTCCTACACTTGTACTTCCAACAAGATACCTCGAAATTGTGTTAACAGCCTTAAAGTGGGTATCCAAAGGAGAAGCCATATATTGGCGTACCTTATTCACAGAGTAAGCTATTTTAGGTCTTGTGATAGTTGCATATTGCAAGTGAGTGGCATTCATGATTGGGCTTCCTTCATTTTGAACAGTGGAGAAGATATGATCATAGGTGTATTTGTAGCCTTTCCTTCTGTCATGTTGGCTCTTGCTAGGAGATCCTTGATGTATTTCTCTTAACATAGACGTAAACTCTATGTTAACATCCAAATGCTTTCTCTCCACCTTTTTTCAACTGCAAAGCTCAACATTACTCTTGTGGTGCATGGTTAATTATAACAGGGCTAAAGGTTTCTGAGTAATCCAATCCTTTAGGTTGTGAGTAACCTTGAGCCACAAGCCTTTCCTTGTGCCTAGATACACTCCCATCAACTTTTTTTTTTTCACTTTGAACACCCATTTACAACCCACTATCTTTCTTCCTTCCTTCAGGCATCTTAGAAAGACACCAAGTGTTGTTGGCTTTCAAAGGTGCAAGCTCAGTCTCCATAGCGGCTTTGCAGTGTTTATGCTTCAAGCCTTCAATAAAAGAGAGTGGTTCCTCTTCAAGATAGGTCAGTGAGTAAAATTTAGGCTTGAAGATCTTAGCCTTTGATCTTGTTACCATGCGGTGACCTGTATGTGGAACAACACAAGGATTCTCAATAGAAACATTAGTGCCAACTGAAACAAATAACTCACTTCGTATTTGCATAACCTCAAGATCAGAAGAATGAATGGGGTGAGTGGTGTAATGAGATGAGCGATCTGAAACAGATGGGGTATTATGCTGAGAAAGGTTTTCACCTTCAAGATTAGTTGAAGGGCTAGGTGGAATGACCATAAGAGGAGGTCTAGTGTGGAATTACTGAGCCATAGGATGATTGATGGTGGAAGGACAAGTGTTGTCTGGTTTGCTGGATTGAGTCTGCTTAAATGGGAAAACATACTCATCAAAGACAATACCTCTAGTGAAAATAATCTTTCCATTAGGCAACATGACTTTATACCGCTTGAATTGATTACTATAGCCTAAGAAGGTTCCTTGTTGAGATCTTAGTTCCAGTTTATGCTCATTATAAGTCTTGTGTGAAGGGAAACACAAACACCCAAACACTCTTAGGCTATTGTAATCAGGTTTCTGTTTGTAAAGGTTTTCAAGAGGAAATTTATATGAGAGGCTTTTGATAGGAACTTCATTCATTATGTAAACAGATGCAACAAATGCATCATCCCAGAATTAACGTGGGATATGCGGTTGTGCAAGAAGAGATAGGTTGGTTTCTACAATGTGTCTATGCCTTCGTTTAGCTTCTCCATTTTGATGTAGGGTATAAGAGCATGAGACTCTGTGTAAGATACCACTAGAATCAAAGATTTATTTCAAGGGCTTATAATCAGTTCCACCATCATTTTACATAGATGTGATCTTTAGACTGAATTGAGTTTCAACAAGGCTCTGGAAATGGATGAAAGCAGATACAACATTAAATTTTCGGTTGAGGAAATAGATCCATGTAAACTTAGAGAAATGACTTATGAAGTTAACATAGTATCTATATCCATTTATTAATGTTATAGGAGAAGGCCCCTATAGATCAGAATGTATTAACTCAAGAGGAGCTTCATACTGAGTGGTAGAGTTATTATAGGGAAATCTATGGCTTTTGGCTAAAGAACAAGCAACACAAAGATTAGAATCAACATATTTCATTTTAAAAGGTATATTGCAACCTTTTAAAGCAATTTTTACAATATCATTGTTGTAGTGATCAAGCCTCTGGTGCTACAACTCTAAACTATTGCTCTTTCTAGAATGAACACAACAAACTCTAGGCTGAAAAACAAAACAAGATAGAGAGTAACATTGGAATGAAATCCATGATTTGAAGAAACTGAATTGGAGAGATCTCCTTGATTGAAACTGACAGACTGACTAGACTGACTAGCTAAAGGATCTGTTTGCAAGGTGAATTTGTATAGACCATCTTCAAGTGTCCCTTTGAGCAAAATAACCCGTGTTGCTTGGTCCTTAACAAAATAGACAGAAGGGTGAAATTCAAAGAATACACTAGCGTCAAGTGCAAATTGAGAAACACATAGCATATTTTTAGTTATGTTGGGAACATGTTGTTTAGCTTGCAAAGCTTTGCTCTAGAGTGTTCCATATTTCATAGGAAGTATCCAGTCTAACCATTAGTGATAAAACATATCACTGAGGGAAAGGATCTAGGATGCCAATAACTGATCATGTCTTTCCCATGTGAGAATCTGGATTGACTTGTTCTTCACTTGTTCAAAATTTTGAGACCATCTTTAGTGGGCAGCTATCTTTTGATTGAATGAAAGAGGCAAGGCCGTAGCCTCTAATTGCAGTATAAATTTGATGTTTCCAAATGATAAAGTTAGACTCATCCAACTTTACAGAAAACTAGCTGATTTTGTGGTTGTATGATTTGTGGTTGAGGAGGTGTGGTGGCTACAGTTGTAGCTGCTACTATTGCATCTGCTTCTTCTGCCATGATACAGAAGAGCTTGTGGGTTTAAATGGTATTGATGAGGAAATCAAAGCCAGGATAATCCTGCTCTGATACCATGAGAAAAACAAGGCAAAGATGAAGAAATGATAAGCCATATTGAAACAAAAATGGAAGCAATCTGGTTTACAGTTTCATTGATGATAATGTTTGACACATTTTCCAAGATGCTACGGCCTAGCATATGTTGACACCTACAATACCGTAGCTAGGATAATACGAACAAAGGCTCTAACAACCTGCTGATAAAGCTACTACAAATGATGCAGCAACACCATCTAAACAATAAATGCCTCATTAATACATGTACTTCTTGTTCAGGCAATTTATCTTGACTCTCTTCGAACACAACGTTCATCTTGACCAAGAGCTTGTTTCCCAAGTAAAACTTCCGCATAAGTTGCTTTTCCAGCTTGTATCCACGTAGGCAGTCCACATCAGTAATCTCATCCATATGAGCTGCTTTGTCAAATGACCATAGATCCAAGACGCACTATGCAATACTTGAGAAACATCTTCCTCATTAGCGAAGGAGAACAAGAATGTGTTCTCTCCTAATATCTTGATATTCAGAGAACCAGTTGGAAACCATCATCACTTTGTGTTTCCATAAATTAACGAAGAGATAAGAGCTAGCCGATAAGGTGAAGCCGACTATCAAGGAGTAGTGGTATGTAAGAGTAAAGGGCCACAGAGGTAGACTTCCATTCATTCATCGATAACTTTGCATATATCTGTTCGCGCAAATCAGCCGTAGAGAGTGATGGAGAGAGGAACGACAGTGAAGGGGCAGGGTGGTGATGGAGCGACAACATAGGAGAAATATAGATGACTGACGAGAAACCCTAGTCGAGCGAGAGACGAGAGAAATGCCTCCAATGCGAGGTACATGTACAACAAAACCTTCCGGATAGGGTCCTGCAAAAGAAATAGTAAAGAAAACACAATGAAAATGGTTGAAGAAGGCAGTCACTCATCAATGGCAAGAAGAAGACTGAAGAAAATGAAAACCCTGGTCGAACGGGACAAAGACGCTAAGGGAGAGAAACCCCTAGAACGTAGGTCCAATTTTGAAATTATTATGAGGTTGTATTTGGATTGAAAATTAAAAAAAGAAAATGAAATTCAGAGTATCAAATTAATTGATGTTGTTTGAATTGATATAGATTTCAAATTCATGACTTTCATTTAGAATTTATTTTAGAGAAATTTAAGTGAATATCAAAATCAATCCATATAGTGAATTAGAAACTCATTAATTCTAAAGTTGTGGATTTTTATTATTCCATCCAAATGCATTGTATAAGGCTCTTTCCTTATGGACATCTGACATTGCCACACATGCACTTAACTAATAAATAAGATGCCCCTTTACCAATTGATGCAAAAAAGGCAACAAGATGCCGATCGTCTGATACGTTCCTTCAACTCCCCACCCCCTTCCCCACCCAACAAAAAAAGAAATCTTTAATTTCAGGTGTCGCAAAGTAACAACAAACAACTAAATAAAATTGGCCGGAACACTTAATTAAAACCTCAAACCTCAAGAAAATTGATTGTAACTCAGTTAGTAAAATATCTTGTAATTAAATAATAGGTCACAAAATCAATTCCCACAAACTCACCAATCTCATTCCAACCAGAAAATGTACTGAAAAAACAACCCCAAACTTCAAGAATTCACAGCTTTTACTTCTTTTTCTCTATCTCCTTATCTCTTTTCTGTCCACTGTGTTAACACAATTCATGACTACAAATTTCTTGACTTTCAACTTTCTTGATTTGTTTCTAACACAAACAAAAAATTCTTCATAAAGAAAGAAAAAAAGAAAAAGTGAAAGAGGTTTATCGGCCCTCCACTGAGCAACTGTGGATCTTAAGACTTTGAGGCCTACTCAATAAACTCAAGCTTCACACCACCACAACTTACGTTAAAGTCAAAGTGGTTTTACCTAATTACCCCCCAAAACCTTAAAAGTTTAAACCTATGGAAGACTGATTATTTGGAATCAAAGTCTAGCTGGTAGGATGGTGGGGATGGTATGATGTTGAATTTCCAGAAGTTAGGCATTCATGCCTCTTCTCACTCCAAAAAATGGAATATTCAATAAATCAGTGCACAGTCCTTGAACCTATATCTACCTAAATTGCCAAGAATAACCCCCAACAACATTGAGGTGATATTTGGGTTGCGCGGCTCCATTTTTGAGGCCACGGTCATATATAGGATTAAATTAGACTTTTCTAAAATTTAATGAGACCGTGATTTTATTGAGCCCAATCCAACTTATTACATTTCCTAAAAGAATGAGTCTTGTGTGTGAACGATCACACGTATGACGGAATACACTTTTATCGAAAATATTAATACTTTTACAGGAAAAAATGATACTTTTACAAGATAAACGTGATACTTTTACCACAAAAAAAATGATACTTTTTCCCGTCACACACCATGTGACGATCACATACGAATTTTTGTCTTCCTAAAATATAGTGAGGCTTTCAGAATGATTGGCGGTCCGTCGGATTTTGGCATGCTAAATTATACTTGTTGGCCCTGATGAAATTTATATAGTCTGGCCCATCTAAAATCTTGGGTGGACTGGGCTACACACAATTAGGCACCTGAAACTTACCTGCTTGTCAAATTACTAAAATGCCCTCAACCATGGATGGGGTTGAGAAGGTGTAAAAAGGTAAAAGTTATATTTTTGATAAAATGAATGGATTCAGGAGGTGGTGCAGGCTGAATGGCAAGTTGTGGGGATCTTGACTGTTTGAGGAAAGATTCGGCAGTAATATAAACAAGAAAGCTGCCAAGAAGGGCAGAAAAGTAAATTTGTCTTATTGGGTCCCGTGTGAAAATAGAATAATGAGAAAGAGGCATCACCATCAAAGCGGCCATCAGAGGACCAAAGCCTAAAAACAAGGTACTACCAACAACTGCACAAATCCCTCTCTACTTTTTCAGCACCCCCTCTCATCATCAATCTCATGCTGCCCATTCTCTCTCTACAAATAAAAACTATTCTGTCTTTCTCTCTCCTCCCTTATGTCCAACCATATTTCCTTAACACGCAGAAACAAAGAAGAAAACATAGAACTCCACGCACCCTCCCACAATCAAAAAACAAAGAAAGAGTCCACTCTATCCATGGCCCAGCTGGACCAAAATTTATGTGAAAAAATAAAGAAGAAGAGTGTTGTAGTTGTAGAGAGAGAAAGGATGGATGGATGTCTTCAAAATGTCGTCCAAATTAACCAAACCCACCTCACCGAAAAAAGCAGACATTTGGTTGCCACAAATGCCCCTCTGCAACCCCCCAAAAAATCCCAATCTTCATCATCAACTTCACTGTCTTCCCATACAACTATGCGCGAATTATGTGGGCTTTTTCGGCCTTTGCCTTGGTCAGAATTTCTTCAGGAAACCAAAGAAAGAACCTTCCCACCTCCACCCCCTTCTTTCTCTATTTACTCTCTCTCTCTCTCTCTCTCTCTTGCTGTCCTATCTATCTCTCTCTCTACTATTATCTACATACAAACCCCCCTTCTTTATTGCCTCTCTTTCATATTCATCTCTTTCACAATATACCCATTTTCTTGTTTCCTCTCTAGCTTCAAAAAATTAAATATAAAAATCCTCCGGATTTCCGCAAGATCACAATTTTTTGGTGCTTTTGTTTTGTGATCTGATGTCCAAGAAGAGTAAAGTGGTGGGTTTTGATTCAACGGCACCGTATGGAATTGGCGCGTATGAGGATACGAAGGCGAGGCTAAAGCATCAGACTCTTCTGCAGGACTATGAGGACTTGCAAAAGGTACTTTTTTGTTTGAGGTTTTGTTTTTCTCTTCTCTGTTTTGAGGATCTGGTGCTTTATTTGAATATTTAATTTCTGGTTTTCGCTATTAAATTGTATTATTTGGTATTTTGATGTGATTTTCGAGATTGATTTTTAGTGTAGTTGATCTATTTCTTCAAACTGTTTGGTGTTCTGTGATTTTACCCTTGGATGTGGCGATTGATGGATACTGTTCATCTGTTAATTTCTTGATAATACCGCCTGATTTTGTCCTTGTTTTACAATTGATTTTCATGTTCATCTCTTGTTATTAGATCTCTTATTTGGTGAATTTTCTTTTGGTAAGGTTTTCTCTATGCTCTTTTTTTTGGAGATATTTGCTCATTTGTTTCGCCTTGTAATCTTCGATTCCCATGGTTATATATGTAAAGTTGTGAATTTATACATTGCACGATTATGTATGTAACTAGTTGCATACTTATACTCATGTTGTAGGCACCTTGAGTTTTCCTTATAAGCTGGATATTATTGTCAAGAATCAAAATCATTGACTGGACTAAATAAAATTGATTCTTCTGTTGCTTTTGTTGTGCAGTGGTGAAATTCATCTTTTATTACTCGATTTACAACCTTTACCGTATTGCAGGAAACTGATGCAGCAAGAAGCAAGTTGGAGGTTGCCAGACAGAGGAAGCTGATACTTGCAGCTGAAGTTCGGTATGCAATCCAATTTCTTAGTCATTTAAGGTTTCTGAAGATATTTTAATCCAAGAAAATTTCTGCAAAAAAATGATCATATGGTTTATAGTTATTAGTTTCTGTTGTTTTCAAGATGGTTTGATCCATTTGCTGTTGGAATTAACTAGACAAAATAGCTGAAATCCCTCTCATTTACCGTTTATTGTAATTTTTGCTACTTTCTACTTTTTAGTGCTATTTTATTAGCAAGGAATTGATGAAGATTCTGCTTTTTTAAGTCTGATCGTATATTAGTTCGTTATACTTTATAATTTCAGTCGAAATTCACCCTCTCTAGTGCCGTTAATTTATCATGTCTTATGTTGGTCTCATGTGTTCATTTTGTACTAATTGTTCTCTCGTTATAATCATCAGGTTTCTTCGAAGAAGATACAAATACCTTGTAAATACAAAGAATACAAATTCATCCTACGAACAAAATCTTATACAGACACCGAATTTGATAAAGCAAACTAGAGTCTCAAAGGAACAGCTTTTAACAAGAAAAGAAGTAAGCCAGTATAGATCACCCCCTTTAGCCTCGGAATCGAAATCCAAGAAGAAAAACCGTGTTGTTAAACAAGTTGCTCGACATGATGCCTTCCCCCTAACCGATCAATTTCACAAGAAAGTATCGTATGGTGGAAAAGAAATATCTCCTCTAGTTACTGATTTGAACCACAAAATGAGGAAAGAATTTCCAGCCCCAAATGCGACCCCAGTTCTTGAGAGAAGCCAGAAGGAAAGAATAATTGGTGAAAAAGATGCAAATACAAGGAATTTAGCTGCTGCTTTTGATTTGAATCAGGCTACTACTCCAACCGGAAAAGAGGCTCCTCTGCCAACCCGAGCTCCAATATTCGACCTAAATGAAATCTCGGTATGTAAATGGATATGTGCTTCTACTTGTTAATTTTGTTATATACAGCCAATTTAATTGTTCTGTATTCTATATAGACTGGGGATGAGGATTTCCAAGGAAATGTTGAGTCAATGAAATTTGAGGAAGCGAAGATGAGTTTATTGAGAGGTATAAACGAAGATCAGCAGAGCGATTTGAAGCTGTCGATTTGTCGGAACTCAGGGGAAAGTAGTTCGTCTCGAGCAGGGAAGCGGAAGATATCATGGCAGGACCCGGTTGCATTGAGAGTTTGAAGAATGTATTTAGGCTACTCTTTGACTTTTAATTGCCTTAAATTACAAGTCTGTAGGTTAATAGGAAGGAGTAGCATGTTTTACGAATGGTATTTATTAATACAGACATCAACTAAAGAATTTACCTTCATTGTTTACTGGCCTTAATCCTCTTATCTCAGTTTAGTTTTGTTAACATAATATCCTAAATGACAAATATAGATCCACAAGATTTCATATACAATGTCCAAAGGCACTGGGCCTAGATATAAAATACCAAAATTACAGAGAAAACTCTAAAAGAAACAGTCTTGTCCAGGCTAACTTAGTGATTTTAATTCCTAACTGTCATTTGGACTAATAACAAAGCACCTGTACGTTAATTTTGTTATATATGTTCATTTACTATTATCGTGGTCGATCGTTAATGAAGCATATTTATCAGATAAAGAATATATAAAACCATTTTCAAAGTAGTTGTACTATAAATTGATTATAAAGTATTGGGGCCAATAATGCCTTTCAGTTTTGAAAAATGAATAATCTTTACTCTTGGGGCCATTAATTTTTCAGTGGAAAATGAATGATGATTAAAAAAAGTTGGAAAGAAGATTGGACTGCACTTACCATAACTGAATCACACGCAACAAACACGCTAGTTAACCTGCTACTGCTTAACGCAAAACGGCACCAAAAATATATATATATATCATCCAAATGCATTCTGGACAGCCCCTAAATCATGTCCTTAGGAGTCTACAGTTTTACTTATTTCCATTACAACAAATGGAGCCAAAAGATGTGACTTAAATTTGACCTACTTGCTTAAATTATTATTTATGTTTCCAGCAAAATGCTTGGCGGCCCAAAAAAAAGGTCATTAGCAATCCTAAATAGAACAAAATCAGCAATCCACTGCAGACAAATCAGAACTTCGACTTGCATTCATGTTAACAGACAAGCTGTACTAAGTTACGAAACAGGTCGGTCACTGTTTTTGGTCTCACCCCCAACACCCTCCTCGGTTGAGTCATGATCAACTGACTTGTTCACAACCACATCCCGGCAATCTTCTGCAATAGCTTCCTCCTCAGCATCATACTTCACATTGCATGGGCCAGCCCCATAATTCCGCTTGCTCATGTTTACCCGGCGCTTATGTTTCTTGCCATCGACATGAGTGTTAAAAACTATTGGAGAGTGGCACCCTACCTGGCACACCTTGCACCAAAACTTAAATTTTTTCTTCTGAAGCTTCTGCTCCGGTTCAATGTTTTCTTTCACCTTTACCGAATTTAGGCTTTCGTCCAACAGTGGCCCATTATCCGTCTTTGAACTCTTCTCCTCAGTCTTGTCATCAGATGGCAAAGATTTAGATGCAACTTTCGGTTCATTGGTGGTAGCATTGGCAGCTTTCTTTGGATAAAGCCCAATGATGTAGTTTTTGACACCCGGAGCTTTCAGTCCAGCCACCTTCAACTTATGCTTTTTACCCTGCACGTGCTCCTTCAGAGCATGCTCACTGGTGGTGCTGACTTGGCAGATGGCACAGCTCCACTCCTCCTTCGCTTTCTTTCTCAAGTTGCTCTCTGCGGGAGATTTGCTACCAGCCGATACAGATGCCTCCCTCTTCATTCTCAATGTACGTTCACTTGGATTAGCCTACAGGATTCACACACAAAACCACAATGATAATCGTACTAATTATGAAAAGGACTAACGCCCTCTCCTTCCAAGGCTCATGCTTCTCTTTTTTTTCTTTTCTTTTTTTATGAGACAACTGTAGCAACAACTAACCTGTTCCAGTATTATAAAAATGGACAAGAAGAGTATAGTTGCCATGGAAAAAAAGTAAAAGATAAAAGAGATGGAAATATGATGTAGTGCACATATGTATCACTAGCAAGACATCCTCAACTATTTTAGAACACAAGGAGGCCGTGTCAATAATGCTTGTAAAATGAGTTCTTACTTCAGGCCAACCAAATGTGAATGTATATAATTTGAAACGTACGATCAAACAAATCATATGTCCAACAGATATATTTCACCGAGTGCTGCAAAACATTCTAAAATACATCCCTTTATGAGTTTCAGAAGCTACTTTATTCAGAATTCAATTTTCAGAAAAAACTCAGGAAAAGCATTTGGTGGAAAGTTTAGGAAGCTTAACCAAATATGGTGTGTGTTTATATGCCTATAAAGTACAGTAAAATTATTTGTAGGCTACTTAATAGTAAAATACTTCATAGTATAGTAAATCATATGCATTTTATAACCAAAATACATTCTAAGCAAATTAATTTATTTTTTCTATACAGGTCTTATTAAACGTCAAAGCCATTAAATGCAAAATGCCCATACCAGCAAAATGATTCTCCCTTTTTGTTTGGCCGCCTCATGAACAGGCTCAACCTCCGAAAATCTTCCTCGCTGAAATGGCAATGGTTCTGAAGGTGAGGGCGGAAGGCTGATGGGCAATGGTGAGGCAAAGGGAAGGCCATTCCCAGGTCTCCTGAGAGCTAGACCCATTTCAGTCTCCATCATGAGCTCCCTCCTCACCTCAGCCTCCAACTCATGCCTTCTTATCTCAGACATTATTATCTCCTCTCTTATTCGTTCCTTCTCAATCTCTCTGCGTATGTCATGAGCGTAAGGTAAGAAAGGACGAGCATAAGGGTGAGACTGAGGGATTAGCTGATGATGATCACAATGGAAGTGCTGACGTTGGGGTCCCATGTATCCGCCTGAAATGGAATCGGATTACACACACTTTTTGACACAAAAATGACCAGACAATTTAAAAGAAGTTGAACGAAGTCTACCCTTTGGTAGAAATAAGCCCCTCAATTTTTTAAAGTACAAATACAAATTTCGGCATACTCATCTAAAGAAGAAAAACATCTGACGGTATCACCGTTTAGTTAAAACTTATGTTGGGTCCGGACCCAACAGAGAATTAATTGAATCCATCTAAAACTTGAACTCATCATCGAAAAAATTCAAAAAACATTGGATTAGACATAAGTCATCAAAGTAAACCCTGGAAAGAAAATACATAGTACGAATGTCAGCTTAGAGAGTGAACTGTTCTGTAGTAGAGATAGATGAAATGGTCACTCTGTATGTGTTTGTTTACCGCTGTTGGCGAACAGTATGTGTTACAATCTCATCAATAGTGTTCAATCTTTTCCCAGAAAAAAAAAGTTAAAAAATCTACAATAACGATACTGTTCACTAAATATAGCTTATTTTTCCTCAACTTAGGATCAAAAGTGCACGTGTATCCGTGTGCTTCTATACTATTCATCGCAAGGTCTCATGTGTGCTGTAGATCAACAATGCCTCTAAGCTTAACTCTTAATCGACAAATGATCCCTCATATTTCACGCATGGATAAAATATAATAGCATAGACCAAAATGAGCTGATTGTGTGAACAAGTGAGGAGAAGCTGAAGCTTGTGAGATGTTTCTATTGTCCGACTCCATTTTTGAACTCTTGAAGCATTCAAAAGATGGTGAAAGTGGGAGTGGGTACTTGCAGTTGCACTTCCCAGAGTCACGCGCTACCTTAGTCGGTGCCGCCACAACAATATTTTGCCGTTCAATTTTTACTTTTGATGAGTCACCATATATATAACTCATTTAAAAAATGGTGGAAATGGTGTGCTGTGGCCCTGTTAGGGGTATAGTTAATGTTTTTTTGGATAGTTTGACTTTTTATTTGAAAAAGTAGCCAGCCTTGATATGAGATGATAATATTATCGTGTACATGATAATAAATCTTTTTATTATCGTGGATACGATAATTTTTATATCGTGTATATGTGTACATGATAATTTTACATCGTGTACACGATAAATTTTTTTATCGTGTTACACGATGTAAATTTATCGTGTACACAATAATTATATCGTGTACACATCAAATTTTATATCGTGTACACGAAATAAAAACTCTCTTTGACAGACTTTGGCTACTTTTACATGTAAAAAGTTAAACTATGCAAAAAACATCTTATTATAACTCTGACAGGCTACAGTATCAATTCCCCCTTTTAAAATGAGGGGGTTTGGGTGCACACTCTTACGGTTCTTTTACGTATACCCAAAGTATGATTGAGTTACTTATACAATATACCATTATTAATATGATTGATTTACTCATATATTATGATTGATTTACTAACTGATACAATATGATTGATTTGCTCATACAATATTATGGTGCATAATAAGTTTATTGTGCTCCTTGTGCACACAAGTTTTTGTCTTTTAAGTATGTACTCCAACAAGTTTTTTCATCTATATATATGTATCGGAAATCTTTCGATACCCATGGTTAGGGATGTAAACGAATCGAATCAAACCGAATATTAAAAAATTCGATTCGAATTCGAAATATAAATTCGAATTCGAATTCGAATCGAATATTAATCGAATTTAAATAAATGATTCGAATTCGATTCGTGAGAAATATTCGAATTATTCGATTCGATTCGAGATTCGATTTTTTTTTTTTTTACATATTGATATTTTTTATTTTTTAAATATTCAAATATTATTACTTTTTTAATTTTTTTTCAATTACAAATTTTAATAATATATATTATATATAAATTAATTTAAATATATAGCTATATAAATATAATATATGCATATATTTAGTATTACATGTATTGTTTAATTTTTTAAATATATTATATCTAAACGAATCGAATATTCGAATGTTTCGAATCGAATACAACTAAATTCGAATTCGAATTCGAATATTATTCGAATCTTATAATTAATTCGTATTCGAATTCGAATTCGATTTTTTCGAATCCGAATCATCTTAATCGAATTCGAATCACGAATCAAATAAAAAATATTTGATTTGTTTACAACCCTACCCATGGTGTATATGTTAATGTGTACACTATTAATGTACGAATATTTCATTTTTTTTTATTTTAAATTAATAAATTAACTTCTTGTTATAAGATTGAACGCATCAACTCTAGACATACTAATAAATATCCACAATGCATAGGGGAGTTGGGCTGATAATAATTTAGTTTTTGTGAAGATTTAGGACTGATATACTCATAAATCGGGTCACAAATGGATCAGAAAATCGGGTCAGAAATGAGCTGAAAGCTGAAGAAAGAAGAAACTGCCATATGGCAGTTATAACTGACATTCGCAACGGTTTTAACTAAAACCGTTGTGAAAGGTTTTTGACAGCAGTATTCCTGAATCAGTTTTGGACGCGTTTTGATCTGTTTCAACTGGTTTTTCTTCCTGAATTCATATATGATGATGTATCTCTCATTTTCAGAATATAACACACGCATATAGAGGAGTGGGAGAGGGTAGATAGTGAATACACTTGGATAGAAGAGTGATTGTCATTCTTTGAGTGTTTTTCTTTTCTTGCTACTGGATTGATTTCAGTAGTGTTCTTCATCTTGCAAAAAGATTCTTGGGAGTGAATAGTGAGCTGAATCATCCTCCGTGGACGTAGGTCATTCTTGGGCCGAACCACGTAAATTTGGAGTCGTTTAATTTCTGTTTTTGGTTCATTGTTTCGATTATCTTGTTTGATCCAAATTGTTTGTCAACTCACAACAATTGGCGCCGTCTGTGGGAAGATTGCGAACTGAAGCGGATCAAGAAGTTGATAATGGCAGCAATGAAGTACGACGTTGAGAAATTCAATGGCAAAAACGATTTTGGTCTGTGGCAGCTGAAAATGAAGGCCCTCCTCGTTCAGCAGGGTCTTGCAGGGGCTCTCAAGGGTATTGATGGCTTCTCTGATAAAATTGGGGCCAGTGAAAAAGCAGAATTGTTGGATAAGGCACATTCTGCCATTATCCTGTCCCTGGGAGATAAAGTCTTGCGTGAAGTGTCCAAAGAATTGACAGCAGAGGCTGTCTGGAACAAGCTTGAGGAACTTTACAAAAGGAAGACCATGGTGAATCGTTTGTATCTCAAACAGAAGCTATACTCATTCAAGATCCAAGAAGATAAGGCTATAGATGATCAACTGGAGGAGTTCAACAAGTATCTGGATGACCTTGAAGGGGTTGATGCCAAGATTGAAGATGAAGACAAAGCCATCCTATTGCTCAATGCATTACCAAAGTATTATGAGCATCTCAAAGATGCCATGATGTATGGGAGAGAAACAAAAATATCCCTGGAAGAGGTTCAGACTGCCCTAAAGGCAAAAGAATTGCAAAGCTCATCAGATGGAAAAATTGACCCTCAAGCAGAAGGGTTACATATCAAATCAGGACAATTTCACAAGTTCAAGAAACCTTCAGCAGCAAATGGTGTGGGAAAACAACCGCAGCAGTCAAAACCAAAAGGTGTTGGAGGAAAGGAAACCAGAAAGTGTTTTCATTGCAAAAAGCCAGGTCACCTCAAGAAGAACTGTTTTGAATTCAAAAGAAAGAAGGCAGAAGGTTCCAACAAACCAAATACAGCAGATTTGGCACAAGGAGAAGAAGATGCTGATGTCTTGAACATTGTTGAAGGCAGGACAGAAGCCAAGTGGATTCTAGACTCAGGATGCAGCTTCCACATGTGCCCTAATGCCAGTTGGTTTCACAGCCTCAAGATGCACAAACAGGGCTCAGTAATGCTAGGGGATGATCATGCATGTCAGATTGAAGGCATTGGTGATGTCAGGCTCAAGATGCATGATGGTTCTGTTAAAACCCTATCCAATGTAAGATATATCCCCATGCTGAAGAGGAACCTCATCAGTCTTGGGACTTTAGAAAACAAAGGATGTAACTTCAAATCAATGCAAGGGCAATTATTTGTGTACAAAGGTTCAAAATTGGTGATGAAAGGCATCAAGAAAGCAAGCCTCTATTATTTGATTGCAGAAACTCTGATAGGAGATGTAAATAATGTTGCTGTTGAAGATTCCCATTTATGGCACAAGAGACTTGGCCATATGAGTGAAACAGGCATGAATGAGCTGCTGAAACAAGGGATCATCAATCACAAAGGGAGGTTCCAAGTCCAGAATTGTGAGATCTGCATTCTAGCAAAGAGCAAGAAGTTGCCATACCCCAAAGGTAAACACACTTCACAACACCCTCTTGACTATGCTCATTCTGATCTTTGGGGGCCTTCAAAGGTAGAAACAATGGGGGGTGGAAGATATTTCTTAAGCATCATAGATGATTATTCAAGCAAGCTATGGATTTACATACTAAAGAATAAGTCTGATGCTTTTAATAAATTCCAAGAATGGTGTAAAGAAGTTGAGATGGAGAAAGGGTCAACACTGAAGTGCCTAAGGACAGACAATGGTTTAGAATTCCTATATGAAGAATTCCAGAAATTCTGCAAAGAAAGGGGCATAAAGAGACACAAAACTGTCCCTGCTCATCCCCAACAAAATGGAGTAGCTGAGAGGATGAACAGAACAATTTTGGAAAGGATCAGATGCATGCTAATAGAGTCCGGAATGCCAAAAAGATTCTGGGGAGAAGCTGCTGTTACTGCAGCATACCTGATAAACAGAAGTCCATCCACTCCAAACCAGTATGTAACTCCATACCAGAAATGGAGTGGAAACCTACCAGAATGTTCACACTTGAGACCTTTTGGATGTCTTGCTTATTCTCATGTCAAACAAGACAAATTGGAAGCAAGGGCATTGAAGTGTATAATGTTGGGATATCCACAAGGAGTAAAAGGATACAGACTATGGTGTCTGGAACCTGGGATGAACAAAGTGATCATAAGTAGAGATGTGAAGTTCTGTGAAGAACAAATGCCAATGAAACCAAACCCAAGTGTTCCACTGGAAGTGACAGTAAAGAATAAAGGTACACAGCTCAAGGTGGAGCAGGATGACACAGATGGAAAGTCAGAAACTGATGAAGACATAGAATCAATCCAAGAAGAAATTGACTCTGGAAAGAATCAATACCAATTGGTAAGAGACAGAGAAAGGAGGGTTATAAAACCTTCCTCCAGATATGGCAGTGATTACCTCACTGCATATGCCTTAAGTGTTGCAGAAGAAACAGAATATTCTGAGCCAAGAAACTACAGAGAAGCTGTTAGCAGCAGTGACAGAGAAAGCTGGATCATTGCCATGCAAGAAGAAATGGACTCTTTGGAAAGAAATGGGACATGGATACTGGTGGATAAACCTGCTGGACATAAACTTGTTAGCTGTAAATGGATCTTCAAGAAGAAAATAGAATTCAGTGGAACAGAAAGGATAAGGTTTAAGGCCAGATTGGTTGCAAGAGGTTTCACTCAAAAGGAGGGAATAGATTACAATGAGATCTTTTCCCCTGTAGTGAAACATTGTTCCATAAGAATGCTTCTGGCAATGGTTGCACAGATGGACTTAGAATTGGAGCAGTTGGATGTCAAAACTGCATTTCTGCATGGTGAGCTTAAGGAGACTATCTTCATGCACCAACCAGAGGGTTTTGAAATGCCAGAAAGTGCAAACAAGGCTTGTCTACTCAAAAAGTCTTTATATGGTCTTAAGCAAAGCTCAAGATAATGGTATATAAAGTTTGATGAGTGTATGAAAAAGATTGGATATACAAAATCAAAGTATGACAATTGTGTTTTCATGAGGAAATCTGGGGATGAAATTCTAAGTTTCTTACTGTTGTATGTGGATGATATGCTTGTAGCAAGCAGATATCAATCTGAGATAGAAAGACTCAAAACAAATTTGCAGAAAGAGTTTGAAATGAAGCAGCTTGGAGAAGCAAGAAGGATCTTGGGTATGGACATATGCAGAGATAGAAGAAGAGGATTGTTGTGGCTTCAGCAGAGGAGTTATGTTGAGAAGATTCTTAACAAATTCAAAATGAACGAAGCAAGGCCAGTAACAGTCCCTTTGGCACAACATTTCAAGCTGTCTGAATCACAGAAACCCAAAACTGAAGAGGAAGAACAGGAGATGTCAAAGGTCCCTTATTCAAATGCTGTTGGCAGCATAATGTATCTAATGGTGTGCTCTAGGCCTGACATATCTCATGCAGTAAGTGTTGTTTCCAGATATATGTCCAATCCTGGAAAGCAACATTGGGAAGCACTCAAATGGATTATGAGATATTTGAGAGGTTCTGCAGATAGAGGAATTATGTTCAGAAAGGTTGATGGTTTGCAGGATGCTGTGAAAGGTTATGTAGATTCGGATTATGCAGCAAACTTAGATAGCAGAAAATCTCAATCAGGGTATGTATTCACATTGTTTGGTGCAGCTGTCAGTTGGAGGTCCATGCTACAGTCAGTGGTGGCATTAAGCACTACAGAAGTAGAGTATATGGCAATGACTGAAGCTGTAAAGGAAGCAGTGTGGTTAAGAGGCATGATTTATGAGTTTGGGATAAAGCAGCAGTCGGTAGAGGTGATGTGTGACTCCCAGAGTGCTCTTCATCTAGTAAAGCATCAAGTTTATCATGAAAGGTCAAAGCATATTGATGTAAAGCATCATTATGTTAGAGATATTATTGAGAAGGGGGATGTGAATGTGAAGAAGGTGAGCACGAAGGAGAATGCAGCTGATATGCTTACCAAAGTTTTACCAACAGACAAATTCAATTATTGCTTGGATTTGATCCAAGTGGTCCAATGCAATTAAGAAGAGCAGTGTTGCAGGAACATGTTCAAAGTTTGAACATGGTTGAGGAATGTTCATGTTTGATATTTCAAGATTGTTTGTTTCGAGGTGGAGTTTATTTGTATATAAGTCAGGTGGGGGTTTGTGAAGATTTAGGACTGATATACTCATAAATCGGGTCACAAATGGATCAGAAAACCGGGTCAGAAATGAGCTGAAAGCTGAAGAAAGAAGAAACTGCCATATGGCAGTTATAACTGACATTCACAACGGTTTTAACTAAAACCGTTGTGAAAGGTTTTTGACAGCAGTTTTCCTGAATCAGTTTTGGACGCGTTTTGATCTGTTTCAACTGGTTTTTCTTCCTGAATTCATATATGATGATGTATCTCTCATTTTCAGAATGTAACACACGCATATAGAGGAGTGGGAGAGGGTAGATAGTGAATACACTTGGATAGAAGAGTGATTGTCATTCTTTGAGTGTTTTTCTTTTCTTGCTACTGGATTGATTTCAGTAGTGTTCTTCATCTTGCAAAAAGATTCTTGGGAGTTAATAGTGAGCTGAATCATCCTCCGTGGACGTAGGTCATTCTTGGGCCGAACCACGTAAATTTTGAGTCGTTTAATTTCTGTTTTTGGTTCATTGTTTCGATTATCTTGTTTGATCCAAATTGTTTGTCAACTCACAACAGTTTTCTTAAAAGTAGTATAAGACTTAATTTTAAAAGGAAATTATTAGAAACCAAAAGAAATTATTAGTGACGTAAAATACAAACGTGATAGTTATTTTATGCTTCAGAGGTATAAATATAAAACTTCTTTCGAAGGTGTTTTGCCAAACCGTAGAGGTAATATCATTAAAAAAAAGTTTAAGTAAAAATAAATTAAATTTTTATTTTACGCTTTATTTATATATAATTAAATATATTAAATTAAAAAATAAAATAAATGGTATTGATAAGAATCGAGTAATCAAAGGAGAATATAACTTTTGATACTAGACTATATATTTTGGAAGGGACAAAATATGATACATGTGTGTGACTATGTGCATATGTGTCTCCATATATATATATATGAAAATAGAAAATCATGATGGAGGTAAACATCTTACATTTTTAATTCTTTTCTTGCTACTTTGACTAAAAACGTAATTGGATATTTTGAATCATAGATCTTCAGAAAAGTTAGGGGGATTTAAAAGGGTGAAATATCATTAGGAAAGTTGACTCTTAAAACAAATGGTTACTATCAAATTCCAATATAAATTATGACAATTTTATTATTTTGATGAATAAAGTACTTTTTCTTTCTTTTCTTTTTTGTCTCTTGTTGCACCTCAAAGTATAGGGAACTATTGTATGCAACCTCCTGCTCAATTTTCCAAGAAAAATGTAAACTTATATCATTTTCATAAAAATAATTTGAAAATGGTGAAAAATATACAGATATATTTCAATATTTTATGATCTTTATAAATATAGCACGACCTTTTAATAATTATTGATTAAATCACAACCTATCACAATTTTACAAATATAACATCCGTCTACTTTTCTGTAAATGTTTGTCTACGTGGGTGACGGAAGTCCACGTGGCTGCAACGAGGTAATGCTTACTCAGAAAATTACCAATGCAAAATATACAAGTATATCTCAACGTTTTACACTTTTAATAAATTTAGCACATTTTTTTTAATAATTGCTTATTATATCACAACCTATCAAACTTATATCAATTACACGAATTCAATACGTATATCATCCCCTTACATCCATCACTCATTAATATTCAGAAGCTACTTGCATAAACTGCAATGTAACTTGCATAAGCTGCAATGTATTTACATTGCAGTTTATGCAAGTAGCTTTTCAATATTTTATGAGTGATGGATGTAAGTGGATGAAATACGTGTATAAATCAATGTAATTGACAAAAAAGTGAAAGATTGTGATTTAATTAACAATTATTGGTGCTAGATTTGTTAAAAATATGAAATGTTGGGATATAATTTGTATATTTTGCATTGGTGATTTTTGGAGTAAGCATTGTCATGTGACAGCCACATGAACTTCTGTCAGCCACGTAGACAAACATTTAACAGAAAAATAGATGGATGCTATAATTGTTAAAATTTCGATAGATTGAGATTTAAACAACAATTATTGAAAGATCGTGTTATATTTGTTAAAATCGTAAAATGCTGAGATAAATTTATATATTTTACCTTTACAAATCTTAAAATTATTTCAAGAAACCTAGAGGTGAAATATAAAAATATAAAACATGATTATAGAAATAAATAAATTATATTATAACTTTGAGATATAATTTTAGAAAGACAGAAACTATCTTTAAAATCAATCAGAAAATATTTAGATTATCTAAAATTATTTTTATTTTTTAATATAATTCACAATCAACCTTTTAGAGAAAATTTTAAGATTTTACAAACGACTTAAACAATTTTGAAATAATATCCAGATTTTATTGAGATTAGTTTCAGATTTTAAATATAATTTCCAGGTTTCCCGTAATTATTTTTCAGATTTTTTATATAATTTGCAGATTTTCAGGTAGTTTTTAATTTATTTAAAATAATTTTAAGATTTTTTTTTTTTTTTTTTTTAATTTTATGAAAATGATGAAGATAGATTGAAACAGGAAAACACGGCCGAGGCTGTGAACGAAAAATTAACAGAAAATAGTTGTAGAAAAAATGCTAACATAGTAAACCCTAAAATGGAGAATGGAGAGGTGGAAAAACAAAAAAAGAAGTAAAGTTGAAGAAAAGGAGAGAGATTATACGGACCAAAACGGTAAGTGTAGGTAGGCGAACGCATCATCCCACGAAAACCTGAACCTTGTCGACCAATCTCTCCATATTCCGCCACCATTTTCTACACCTCAATTCTGGATCTTCTCTTTTAAGCAGATTTTGGCTTCTAAAAATCAAACCAGCTTCATCCAATCGTCATCGTAATAGTTTCTCAATCATCTTATATCAGTTTGAGGTAGATTTGAATCTTGCTGTTGATCTCCAGACAGAAACAAGAACAAAATATTAGAAAAGAAGAGAAAGGGAAGATATAGGGGGTGTACAGTCCTGAATTGAGAAATATGAAGAAGATAATTTGATTTCTGTGACGAGTTATTATGTTACTGGTTATGGCACAACAATTAATACGACCAGATTTTTCATTCCTTTTATAAGCAGCGGCCTTTAAAGTTTAAACCTTCATTTGTGTACATGCAACTAATATTATTTGGGGGTGGACAATCTGGATATCAGAACTGGATTATTAATATTTTTACCAGTTGAACAAATTCCTGTCAAACAAGATTATTTAGAGAAAATGCCTTCAATATGTATTACTTGATTTGAAGTAAGAACCATATTTTCGTTGTATTCGATGCTTTCACTCCATACTTCATCTCGTATTTTGGAATGCTGACAATACATTTGGTCGTGTTTGACGGAATTCTGTCTCGTCATTTATGATATCGCATCTTTTGTTGGGATTTTGGCCTCACGTACCGCGTTGCGGATGAGAGTATCTCTGCAATCAGGTTACAGATTCATGGTTCACGGGATTGAAATTTACCTAATGATACTCTGATACTGTTAGGTCATATCTTCAAAGTCTTTGACGAACATTGCATTGATTTTTTTACCTTAAAGTGTTGCCGGTGATACTTTGAGTAGGCACAATAGATCTTCACCTTCGTCGTTTGATTTTCAAGCATTTTGTTGGAAATTTGGACTCATACACATGGGTATTGATGAACGTGGATCTCCTGTGTGTTCAAACTCTGGCTTCTAGATAATGAGCGTTACTCTAAAACAATGCAATCAAGTAATCTTCATCCTCTCTCAAGCAAAACAACAAACACAAACTATGCAATATAGAAACAATAACCTAAAACTGAAATTGAGATGAATCAACACACTTTTACGTGGTTCGGTTATCAAAACCTACATCCACGGATAGACTGATCTCTAGCAATCCACTAAACACCAAGAAATTACAAGGATTGAGAATACAAGACTTCATGCAAACTTTTAACCGCCTGAAACTGCTTCTCCCTCCAACTGTTTCTAGCTTATTTTGAGTTGTTTTTCCTTTTGTTTTTGCTTATCATAATCACTTTCCAGCAACTTATTCAGTTGTGAAGCCATACCACATTATTATCTCACAATCTCCATCTTGGCTTCTCAACTAAGCCAACAGACTCATCACACGTACTTCATTCAAACATGGACTGTACCAAGATCACTCCACCTGGCCTTGCAGCTCAAGAGCCATCCTACAGTTTGCTTAAATAGTCTGAATTCTCACCAACTGGAGACAATACTGAAACTTGTCTCTAGTAAGTGACTTAGTCAACATGTTTGCTGCATTCTCCTCTGTTCTAACTTTAACCAAACACACATATGCCTTATCTACTATGTCTCTCACAAAATGCAGTTTGACATCAATGTGTTTGCATCTTTCATGAAACACATGATGTTTGGCTAAATGAAGAGCACTTTGTGAGTCACACTTCACTTTCACAAAATCCTGTTTGATACCAAATTCTGAGAGAATACCTTTGATCCAGACAGCTTCTTTCACAGCTTCTGTAAGAGCAATAAATTCAGCTTCAGTGGTGGATAAGGCAACCACTGACTGAAGCATAGACTTCCAGCTCACTGCAGATCCATACAATGTAAAAAAGTAACCAGTTTGTGACTTCCTAGAGTCTACAGTTGCTGCAAAATCTGAGTCAACAAACCCCAGCACAACATCTTCACTTCTGTCATCCAGTTTCTTGAACACAATTCCGTAATTTCCAGCTCCTTTAAGATATCTCATTACACACTTTAATGCTTCCCAATGACCTCTCCCAGGATTTGATATATAGATGCTCACTACACTAATGGCATGAGATACATCTGGCCTTGTACATATCATAATGTACATTATGCTTCCAACAACATTTGAATATGGAATCCTGCTCATCTCATTTTCTTCATCTTCATTCTTGGGCTTTTGCTGTTCAGAAAGCTTAAACTGCTGACCAAGAGGAACTGAACCAGATCTACACTTATGCATATTGAATTTCTTCAACACTTTCTGCACATAATCAGTCTGATGCAACCATAGAGACCCTTGTGATCTATCCCTCAATATGTCCATCCCAAGAATCCTTCTAGCTTGTCCAAGCTCCTTTATTTCAAACTCTGCCTTCAGTTGATCTTTTACTCTTTTGATTTATGTCTTGCTTCTACTTGCTACTAGCATGTCATCTACATACTAGAGTAGAAACACAACCACTTCATTTCCAACTAGCTTAAGATATACACAGTTGTCATACCTTGTTCTTTCAAACCCAATGTGCTTCATATGACTGTCAAATTTTGGGTTAAATCATTATTGGTCCCGTAACTTTTCACTTGTACAATTTTGGTCCCAAAAAAAGTTAAAAATTCAATTTAGTCCTGTAACTTTGGAATTGGTCCAAATTTTGTCCCTTTTTTCGCCGTCGGTGATCAATTTGGTCGGAAAATTGCATGTACTGGCCACCAGACTCATTTTTCCATCCAATTTTTAAATACCTGACATCGGTAAGTGATTTTGAAGTAAAAATAACATTAAAAATTAAAAAAATTAAAAGAAAGAGGATTTTTTATTTTTTCTCGTTTCTCATCACTTGTTAGTGCCACATATTAAAAATTCTATTGGAAAAATGAGTCATGTGAATGATACATGCAATTTTCCAGTCAAATTGGTCACTATCGGAAAGAAAAGGGACTAAATCTGAACCAATTCCAAAGTTACAGGACTAAATTGAATTTTTAACTTTTTTTGGGACCAAAATTGTACAAGTGAAGAGTTACGGGACCAAAAATGATTTTAGCCCGTCAAATTTCAAATACCATTGCCTTGGACTTTGTTTAAGTCATAAAGTGATTTTTGCAACAGACAACACTTTTCTTCATTACCAAGTAAAATATATCCATCAGGCTGTGAGATGTATATTTTCTCCTTAAGCTCACCATGAAGGAAAGTTGTTTTAACATCTAGCTGCTCCAATTCCAAATCAATCTGGGCCACTAATGCTAGCAGTATTCTAATTGATGTGTGTTTCACCACTGGAGAAAAGATTTCATTGAAATCCACACCTTCTCTTTGAGTGACACCTCTTGCTACTAATCTGGCCTTGAATCTGACCCTTTCAACATCTGTGACTTCAGTTTTCCTCTTGAATATCCACTTACAGCTAACCAGCTTATGATTTCTTGGCTTTTGAACTAATACCCAAGTTTGATTCTTCTCAAGTGATTCAATATCTTCTTGCATTGCCATGAGCCTTCTGTCCTTATCTGGTCCTTGAATAGCTTCCGAATAATTTCTGGGTTCTAGGAACTCAATCTCTTCTTCAGCAGTCACAAGTGCATAAGCTGTCAAGTAATCATCACCATACCTTGTGGAGGGTTTAACCACTCTCCGTTCCCTATCCCTGACCAATTAATAACCTTGGATATCTTGTTCCTCATTCTGTACTTCTTCATCAGCTGAGTCTTCTGAGCTAGAGTCACTAGTTGTGTCAGACTTCTCCACCTTAACTTGAGTATCAGTGTGACTTGGCAGTATTAACTCTCTGCCAGTTTGCCTGGTTTAAAGGGCAAAACTTCTTCATAGAATACCACATCTCTACTAATGATGATTTTCTTGTGATCTGGTTCTGTACACCAAAGCCTATATCCTTTAACTCCATTTGGATAACCTAACATGATAAACTTCATAGCTCTAGCATCAAGCTTGTCTTGCTTAATGTGAGAATAGGCTCTGCATCCAAACACTCTTAGATGAGCATAGCTTGGTTGTTTTCTAGTCCAAAGTTCTTCTGGTGTTTTGTTATTCAAAACAGATGAAGGGCTTTTGTTTATCAGATAAGCTGCAATAGTAGATGCTTCTCCAAAACTTCTTATCAAGCCCTGAACTAAGCAGCATGCATATACCCTCTCCAACATTGTTCTATTCATTCTTTCAATCACCCCATTCTGTTGTGGATTTCCAGGGACAGTGTTATGTCTTTTGATTCCCTTGTTTTTACAAAAAACTGTTGAATTCATCAGACATGAACTCTAGTCCATTATCAGTCCTGAGATATTTGAGTTTGATTCCCTTCTCTGTTTCAACTTCAGCACACCAACCCTTGAACTTAGCAAAACAGTCTGATTTGGCCTTTAACACATGCAATTGTGGCTCTCTACTGTAATCATCCATGATACTTAAGAAAAACCTTCCTCCACCTAGAGTTTGAGTTCTAGATGGTCCCAGAGGTCAGCATACACATAGTCTAAAATATTTGTTGAAGTATGTTTTCCAGCAGGATATGGCAATTTCTTTGTCTTTCCCAATATACATTCTTCACAGACTTTATGGGCCTTAAGATCTCCAGAATGATTAATTAGTCCTTGTTTAGCAAATTGATTTATAGTAGTTTCTCCCACATGTCCCAATCTTGCATGCCACAGATCATAATCAGTTTGAGACACATTTGCAGGTTCACCATGGATTACTGTTCCATCAAGATAATACAGACTATTTCTTTTAATCCCCTTCATGACCACTTTACTTTCTTTGTAAACATACAAACAACCATTTTCAGATTTGAAATTACAACCCTTAGATTCCAATGTTCCCTAGACTAATCAAGTTTCTTCTCAAGTTAGGAATATACCTGACATCCTTCAGGATTTTAACAGAGCCATCATGGCAACTGAGCTTTATGTCTCCAGATCCTTTAACGGGGCAGACTTCATCATTTCCTAGCATAACATTACCAAATCCTGTTCTTTGAAATCTTCAAACCATGAGATATTTGGACACATGTGGAATGAGCACCCTGAATTAAGAATCCATTGTGTTTCTGGACTTGATTATGTGATGTTTAACACCTGTGGATCTCCATTTATGGCTTCAACTATGTCAGCATTGTTATTTGATGAAGAGCTTACTTTCAGGTATTGCTTCTTTTTGAATTTGAAGCAATTCTTCTTCTGATGTCCTGGCTTTTTGCAGAAGAAACATTTTCTTGTTTACTTCCCTTCAGCTGCTTTTGGTTTTGCAGCAAAAACCTTCTTGTCATTTTCTGAATTTGAGGTTTTCTTTCCCTTCTGGAATTTTCCTCTTTTTACATACAAGCCTTCACCCACAGTTTCCTTTCCATCTTGACTTAGCCTCTGCATTTCCTTGGATCTGTGGGCTGATTGAACTGCTGCATATGAGACAGTAGTAGTTCTGCCATACATCATGGCATCTTTCTAGTGATCATAAGAAGATGGTAGTGAATTTAGGAGCAAAATGGCCTTGTCCTCATCTCCCATGGTGACTTCTACAGATTCAAGATCAGCATCTAGAGTTTTATTAAACTCTTCCAGCTGATCTTCTGCAGATTTTTCTTCAGAAAACATGAAAGCATAAAGTTTCTGTTTCAAGAAAAGCCTGTTTGTCATTGATATTTCCATATACAGCTCATCCAGCTTCTTAATCACATCTGCAGCTGTTTTCTCCTTAGCAACAACCCTTAATACGTTATCTGATAGACAAAGTATAATCAAACCGTGTGCCTTTTCTTGGATCTCCTCTTCTGTTCCTGGATTTCCACTTTCTTGGCCGGATCAGTCACTTCAGGATCATCTTTACCATCCTTCAATGTTGCAGAAAGTCCCTGTTGGACAAGCAATGCCTTCAGCTTCAGTTTCCATAAACCATAGTCATTCTTTCCGGTAAACTTTTCAGTCTCAAGCCTGGAGATAGACATCTTGATCTGTTCTTGACCGGATGGGATCGATTCCTTCCCACAGACGGTGCAAATTGTTACTCTAAAATAATGCAATCAAGTAATCTTCAACCTCTCTCAAGCAAAACAACAAACACAAACTATGCAATATAGAAACAATAACCTAAAACTGAAAGTGAGATGAATCAACACACTTTTACGTGGTTCGGTTATCAAAACCTACATCCACAGGTATAATAATCTCTACCAATCCACTAAACATCAAGAAATTACAAGGATTGAGAATACAAGACTTCATGCAAAGAGGAAGAAGATGATCACTCTATCTCTCTCTACAAATCTCTCTCTAACTCCTTATCTCAGCTAAAAGAATGTGTGATATGCGTGATAAGATATAGAGAATGAGTTAATAACGTCTAATCCTAGCCTTAGGATTGATTTCTGATCAAACAGTTGTAACAGAATTATAATTGCCAAAATCTGGAATCTTGCAATGGTTTTCAGTATGATAGACAACAGTTTCTGTGATAGACAACAGCTCCTGTAACAAACTTTTAACCGCCTGAAACTACTTTTCCCTCCAACTGTTTCTTGCTTATTTTCAGGTTTTTTTTTCCTTCTGTTTCTGCTTATTCATAATCACTTTCCAGCAACTTATTCAGTTGTGAAACCACACCACATTATTTTCTCACAATGAGTTTTGTTTCTATTTTGCTGCTGTTACTTTTGGTTTACGTTCCAAATTTTGAGGTTACTAAGATTCACGATATGCGAACATGTATATTCTTGTTTAATCCGTAATGCTAACTCAATTTTTAGCTATTTTAATTTTTTTTCCTTTTAATCCTTTACTTGTCGACATGTGGCACGAAACATTTCTAGTCTTTAGTTAGGCTTTAATAGAGTTTCCTAGATTTTACTTTCGGTACCTTTATTGTAGCGCTCTTTTTTTATTATTATTATTATTATAAAATGGAAACTATTTTGATTATTTAGAGAAAAAAATATATTTTTTTTTTTGTACTAAAATATTGTGGATAAGGATTTACCCTAAAGATTTGTTAGGTTTTTGGAATTTTGGTACTGTTTTAATGGCAAAGTCTCCTATACACCAAGTCCAATGATCTTTCATTAGTGAAACTCGGGTTAAAGGGCAGATCTATGAAAATGTATCATTGTTTATACTACAACGTATTACTTATTTTGAAGAAATGTATTACCTTTCAGCATAATGCATGATACATTTCTTCATAACAAGTAATATTTTCCAACATAAACACAAATACATTTTCAGCATGATGCATCTCTTCAAAATAAGTCATATCTTTTAACATAAATACTACTACCTCCATCCCATATAAACTTGTCCACCTAAGTGCGCACACATTTTAAGAAAAATATGTTTGCTTTATTGTTGACTTTTCAAAGGTGGAGATTGTGAGGGAGATTTTCTTTTTAAGGGGTGTTAATTCATTTATGACATAGCCAATGAGGAAAGTGTGTAAATTCTTGTGGGACGGATGTAGAAATACATTTTCATGAAATTGCTCATGACCTGGATTTGACGAATCTAACAATTGTGCAACTAGTGCACAAGAGTGTCAAAAGTTTATGGATAAATACCATAAATCGAACACCATATATTATCTAACATATTGGCCTAATTATGCACCATACGTTGTAAGTTTATACTGAAAAATGGATCGTGTGATCCACGAGTGTATGAGCTTTACATGCTATAAAATTGGTAAGGTTGTATACCAGCTCAACTGGCCCTTGCTTTGTACCCCATATAACTTTCTATTTACACGAGTCAATATATATCTTGTCCCTCAGGAGAGTATAAACTAACACACTAGGAGAAGTTAATTTTTCTTGATTTCCACCTACTAATTTTTATCTCTTCCACCAACATCATCCCATTAATTTATCCATTTCAATCCCATGATTTTTCTCATTCTACCTTCTAATCAACCTCTCTCTTACTTAATTAGTCCAAATAAGGCCAAATGCTTATAGGAATAATATTTGGCTTGTAATGTAGGACTTATGAAACAGTAATGCTAAAAGGCTCAAGTGGCTGACTAGGGATTATTTTTCACAAATTTGGTAAAAAGATTACTTTCAAGGCTAAAAAATAGACTGAAAATCAAGAATGCCTAAAATCACTTTCTAAGGCACAACATGTACTTGACACACCCTTAAAATAGGCACAAGACAAGTTCTAGAAATAAATACATATTATCAATTAATTCACATCGAAAGAAGTACATATTACTCCTAAAATGAGAGTACAATATAGGCTCAAAATCTCACAAGGCTAGAAGTGATAAAAATTCTAAGTTCAAACTTAATTTTGTCTCAATATACCTATCATGCTCTACTATGTGCTAATTTTGCAAACTATTTCTCAAAATCGTCTCATCATCAACACATCATCATCTTATCTTTTCCCAAATTTTATTTTTATATTGAATCAACGATCAATAATCCAGGTTTTTCAACTTTCAAAGACTCCAACAAAAAAAAATAAAGCAATAAATAAACAACTAATACCAACGTGACAACATGACAGGGCATGGCAAGAAAACAAAAATCAAGACAAGAAATAGCGCGAAAATCGAGCAACAAAATTCAAAGAACATAAAACGTAAATAGAAGCCAAGAAGTCCCATTATACACCTCCCCCCAAACTTGGTCGAAGATCAATATTTGTGGAAAAAGAGTGGTGCGCCATGGTGCTAACTTACAAACTATGGCTGAGGCGGTGGTGGCTGGAAACCGTGTTGGCTCAAATATTGCTCCACTGCATTCCATCGTATATTTTGTTGTTGCTGCCATGCATTTCCTTGTTTGCCTCTATCCATAAGAACTTGCAGCAGTCGTTGTCACGACTAGATCTTATTTACCTGATTTAAATGGACGCGGTTGCATTGGTTTGTCGCACTCGGGATGGACTAGCAACTGTGGGAGCCAATTCTAGGAGCTTTCTGTAGCCAGACGCGGTCGCGTTGGACTAACAGACATAATAGCTTGTTCTGGGCCAATTCTGACGCGATCACTTCGAGTAATCGCGGCCGCGTTGGTCCTTTGTCCCAACATTCTTTCTTTTCTGTCTTCTCGACCCCCATTTCTGACTATCTCAACCTTGTTCCATTGCTTAGTTGCTTGCATGTCATGTCAGTTCCTAAACCATTAAAAACAACTAAAAACATTAAAACATGAAAATAAAGATAAGTACTAAATTTAAAAGACACGTTAAACATGGGGTTGCCTCCCGATAAGCGCTTTGTTTTATGTCTTCAGTCGGACGTTCGGTAAACAACTAAATCAAATTCCAACCAACCAGAGTCAGGAGCGTTATCATCACTTAAAAACTCATATCTCTTTCTCAGGTTTGCTCTAACATGTCTACCTTTTTGTTCAATATTATAAACGGCACAACATTTATGATTCCCTCTTAGGCCCGACCTATTCGAGAAAGTGACCTTATCGTTTTGAATACTAAAGATTAACTCACCTTTTGGTACATCTATAATTGTTTTGCTAGTTGCCAAGAATGGTCAACCTAAGATAAAAGGGACATCAGCATTGCCTTACATATCGGCAATTAAGAGATACTAGGGAACTCAAAATTTGACACTCTAACCAACACGCCCTCTACCACTCCATATGGCGTTAGTAAAGATCCATCCGCCAATTGAATAGTAGTAAAGGGTTGTTTTACCATCCCTACTCCTAATTGCCTATATGTTTTAAGAGTCATCAAATTAATGCTAGACCCTAAGTCACACAACACATTTTGAAACGTATGACTGCCAATAGAGCAAGGGATAGAAAAACTCCCTGGATCATTCATTTTTGCTGCTCTTCTTAGTTGAGCATTTGTGTTAATGCACTTTTTAGGACTTGCTACATTTTTCTTATTTGCCCCTTTTCCTTTGCACTTCTTCAAATTTTCTTCTCGTGCACAACCTGATTTCTCAACAAGTGGATTCGGCGTCTTCTTAAATACCCTCTCACCATCAATGCTATCCTTGGATGCTTCCTGTATCACAAAAAACATACTAACAAAGAATGTATCATATAAACAGAATTCTAAAGACTCATCAATAAGAGGAGGTAAAACTTTCTTATTTATGGTAGTTCGGCGGTCCTTCTTTTGCTTAGCGGCCCCAACTCTCTGTTGCTTCTTCTTTTCTTCAAGCTCCTCAAAAAGCTTAGCACAATTAGTGCAATTATGTGCAGTCTTCCTTCCATAGAATGCTTGTGGAAAGGGGAGCGGAGGAATATATTTGAGACAATCCTCAATAATGATCGCTCTTAGCTTCGTAGCCCACTTTTTCACCAACTCGTATGCATCCTCGTGGTTGTCTTCCTCCTCTTGATTTTTCTCTATCCGATCTTTGGCTTATACTGGCTTTTGATCTCATACTTAGTCTCATTCGTCGAATAGACGACATAATACTGCTCCTTTGGGTTGACTATAGTGTCACCGGGGAATTTCCCTTGCTTGTGTTGTGCCCCTACAATTTGTGTAAGTTGACTCATGTGAGCCGACATATCCTTCATATTCACTCATTGTTGGGTCACATTCTTGGTCAATTCTTTCAAAATTGCCCTAGACTAGCCATGTTATTGTTCAACTCTGTGATTTTACTATCTATCTCCTTCTTGAATTAAACTAACTTATCATCATACTTGGCATACTGTGACTGTGCTAACTCCTCTTGATTTGGGTTTTGTCCATCATGAATCATTCCATTTGTGACGAAAAATCCCGGTGGCAGTTGGAGTGAATTCTTTGGGTTATTGTATGAGAAGTTAGGAAGGTCCCTATTACCTTGCTGATACTGATTGTACCGTTATGGGTTGCCTTGGAAGTTGTTGGAATTTCCTTGATTGACAAAAAATACATCTTCAACTCCTTCTTACACGGTGGCTGTTGTGAATTGGGCTCGGTGTGCTGGGCTAAGGTCATCTTAGTTAACAGACTTATCTGATTTGTCGAAGCAGCCATTTGAGTAGTGAGCATCTCAATCGGCTCAGAGTCGGTGATGCTAGCCACTCTCTTTGGCCGATTCTTTTTCATTAGGCCATTAATAACTAGTTGTGGTCATCTCATACAACATATAAAACACAGCCCTTATATGCTTTGCCAATGTATTGCCCCTCTGCTGCGTCTAAATGGTCTCTTAAAGGTGCAAGCAACCCTTACTGCTTCTTAATGAACCCATGTTGAAGGCAACTCTGGAGAAGATCCCAGAATCGCTCTCATGCTTTGCCAAACGGCTCTCCATCTAACTGCTTAAACTAATTGATTTTATTCTGAAGCTTAAGCATCTTGCTCTGTGGGAATATTTCAATAAGTATCTAGTGCTCAATTCATCCCACGTAGTGACATCCTCGAGCGAATTAAAACATTGAAGCACTTTGTCTTTCAACGAGAACGGAAATAACCTCAACTTGACTTGCTCATATGGCACGTGATTTACCTTTAGTATTTCAGGCACTCTTTTGAATTTGTTCAGATGAACATTGAAGTCTTCTTGTGCCCCTCCACCAAACTAATTCTGATGGACTATATTAATCAAAGCTGGCTTGAATTTGAAGTTGTTAGCCTGAATCGGTAGTGGTTAGACTCCTCCAGTGTTCTTATTTGGTAAAGGCCAAAGACAATCACTAATTAGTGTGACGTCTTCATCTTGATCATCCGGTGGTGGTAACTGTGGCTGTTGATGCTGCTCTGATGTTGTTCTTGCAAGGCAATCATTCGGTTATCCAAATTAGTTATGGCTCTGAAAAATCATGTGATCATCTCCTCTTGCATCAAATTATGCGAAAGTTCAGTCATCTCGTAAGTTAACTTTTTATTTGTTCTATTTTCTCTGGTAGTTGCTTCAATATAGATCAAACAGACAAGATGAGTTTCCCTTTCGATCTAGTGTGCATGTAATTCCTGAGAACACAGACAAAGAACCACAACGTAACACAAAAACAACGAATTTAAACAAAAACAAATAAACTATGAAAATTAAATTGCAAAAAAAAAAAAAAATGTCTAGTTTGGTATCATTCTATTTATAAGAATATAAACTAAACGCAATTATCAATCCCAGAAAACGGCTCCAAAAAATTGATCGCACTATTTTTAACCTAGTAATCCGCAAGTATATGTTGCTAGTGTAGGTAGTGGTAGTCAAGGTCGATCCCACAAAGAATGAAGTTTGTAACTAGTTTAGTACCCTAATCGTAATAAAACTACCCTAACTAGACTCTCGATTTGTGAAAGTTGGTGTGATTAACTAAAACCTAATTGCAAGAAATAATAAAGAAGGAAATTACTTGTTGGACAAGGAATGATTAACAAAGAAGGACTCAACTAAGGATTCGATTTCAGTAATTATCTCCTATGAATGATTATTCTAAAATCCTAGACTTTTATACCTATTCTATCGTTATTAGGTGGCACTACTCTAGTTAACCCTCCTCTCAGACGATTTTAACGTGTAGATCAATTATGAACAATTACCCTCTCGGGCTAACTATCACATAAAAGACTCCTAAGGGCTCCTACAACCGATGCCTACGTAAGACGTCATTCTTCTCGGACGACTATTGGTACCTATGCTATATGCTTGTATGCCTATTAACAATCCTCTCCTCTCAGACGGTGAATTATTGAGCAAGTAGAACTAATCAATTGGTCAGATTAAACAATTCATAAAATAAGGACAAATCATATAAATAACGATGAAATGAAGCCTAGAATTAAAATGAATAAATGAAAACATAGTCGATAAAAACCTACTCTCTAATCCTAAAACACAAAGTGTTTAGCTACTCATGTCTAAAACTAAAATTCAACAATATTAATAGACAAACATTGTTCAAAAATAAAAATAATCGAAAGAAGAATAAACCCGAATCTTGATTCTCGATCTTTGTCCCTTGCGCCTTGATCTTCGTTCCAAGCCTCCAAGCACTTTTATAAGTGTAGAATTACGAGATTGTCTCCTATTTTCGGACTTGAGGACCTCTTTATATAATTGGGGACAAGTTGGAGTGAAGAAGGGTAAAAAACCAAAGTCTTCTCGCATTAGAATTCATAAACCGACTTCAACTATCGCGACCGCTACCTTAGGTCGCGGTCGCGTTCACTTCCCAATGATTTTAGAATTAACCAAGCAACTTTTGTTGCGGCCGCTACAAAGGTTTTGTGGCCGCTCAATAGAGATATCTCTCAGTATTCTGGCCTCCTTTGGACGCGGTTGTTACGAATTGTAGCGGTCGCTACCGGTTCAAAACTGGACCAACTTCGGCTCTTCACGTCGGTTCGCCTCTTAACTTGTTTTTTTTCCGTTTTTGTTCCTTCTTAACTTGTTTCTTCTTCCAATTTTCATCTAAATAGACTTTTTGGCTTAAAAATACCTGAATAACTAGTACACGTATTTATGCATGCATATTAGGTGGATTTAAGTGTCTATTTAATGACATTTGCATGCATAATTGACTGTGATTGGCTTAGTTTCGTATTATTGGACCATTTGACATTTGTGGACTTGCTTTTGAGTTATTTAGGTGATTCAAGGCTAAAATCTTGCATTTGGATAAGGATGGATGAAGGAACGAGCCTCGGGAAGTCCAAAATGGCGGAAAATTGAGCCAAGTACGAAGAAGTCAGTCGCGGCCGTGACCTACTTGCGCGGCCGCGATAAAAGTGTGCTAGAAAGGCATAAAAAGATCTGGGAACTCTCTGTGGCCGTGACCCTTGTGCGCGGTGGTGACCAGCCATTTGAAGACGAGCGCTCCTGTGTCTCTGCGCGGCCATGACATTTTAAAAAATGGATTTAAATGCTTTTACTACGAGTATTCCTAATTCGAGCCCAATTCAACCCCAACTTGCTCCTGACTATAAATAGGAGTCTTTAGGTCCGAAAATAAGGACTTGGACTTTGGTTGGAGAGGATTTCGGAGAAGAAGCAAACGAAGAATAGGCATTTTTCGGGTTTTATCTTTCTAGTTGTTTATGTTTATATATTTTAATTCAATTATGTCTTTTGTCGCCGACATGAACGGCTAGTCATTTATTTCAGTCCTTAATTAGTGTCAAACCCTAGTTCGAATATCTTATAATTTTTACAGTAATTGTTTGAAGGTTTAAGTTTTGAAACATTTTATGTTATTTGGGCTCATTTCAATTCTTATGTGCATTGTTGCTTAGATTGATCATTTAGGTAGTTAATCGCATAATTATTGCTAGGTAATTGTCGTAATATGTAATTGTTATGAATGTATGTCATTAGTAGCAAATAGTGATTTAATAATTAGGATAACATAAGTCGCGGTCCCTTGTACCGAGCTTGCGAGTCCAACACCGTGTCTATCCCGTTATCTTGGTGCTCTATGCGTTCGGTTAAAGAGGCCTAGAGAGCTTATTCTAAGAACACTCAATCAGATAGACTAACCAAAGAGCTTGTTTTGGTTAGTTAAACGTTATGGGTAACAAGGTTAGCAGAGCTTGTTGCTAATCTTGGGATAGGAGTTTCATAACTAAAACTGGAAAACAATTACATTAATTATAAGGGTTATTCGACTAGGGGGAGACTAGATTAAGGGCGGTGATTTCTCTCTTATTTGAGTTTAATTCAGTTTTTTGTGTTATTTGTTTAATTCTTGCGTCTAGGATAATTAATTCAACAAATCAATTAAAACCCTCATTCTTAGTGTTATATATATATATATATATATATATATATATATATATATAGTTATTATTATTAGGTTATTATATCGAATACTTAAAATCTTCCTACTCTCTGTGGGTTCGACCCTGACTTACCACTTCTACAAGTTAGAAGGTAAAAACTAGGAATTGTTAATTTTACAGCACCTCGACAATGCGGTAAATAACCCCAAAACAAGCATATACACGTTATATGGCACAAAGTAACGAATACAAGCAATTTTCGGCTAAATATGCAAGCAAATGATATAAAATAGACATCTAAATCGACCTAAATGCATGCATATACAACGTGTATCAGTGTGGTAAGATACGCATCCATGTGAACTGCTAGAAGCAATTGAGGTGTATCAACAAGATATGGAGAAAGTGAAAATTTGTGCAAATCTGGGAGATACGTATAACAGCCTTTGGGCCTGTATATGTTAGATCAATTTGTAATTCATCACATGAGTATCAAGTGAGCCACTAGAAAATTGCAGGTATATGCTCACTCTGTTGAGATAACAAAATTAGTTAGCAGTTTATGGAAATTTAATCACATATACATAATCGAGATTATAAGTTAAACATGGATCTTAGAACTTCTTGACTTTCACATTCTAATGAGATATAAAATTAGGGTACTAACCTTGATGCACCATGAATTGATTTCTTGATGGAAGAATTGACTCCTCCGAACATTGATTGATGGAAGGAATTGATTTCTCCCTGCAGACCTTTCTCTAGAACAGAGCACTTTATGTGAATCAATTAGGTGATATAAATTATGTGACTATATTTTCTTTTATGGGTGGAGAGAGAACCAATTCCTGGTAGGATTAGGATTACAACGCAATTAGGATTGCTATCCGTTCATGATCTATCAACGTGAAAATTGTATCTTATCAGATATAGACCACAACTTATCCATAAGATTATTTATTTAAACCATAAAGAAATCCAAAATATTTAAATAACTTAATGTGATGGCATTTAGGCCACAAAAATCTTACAGTTCGTCCATGTTGCAACATATTATGAAGAGTCTATGGAAGAAGAGTCTTCGCCATATGATTGGGAGAATTTGAGCGCCCCATCGATAGTTTTCTTGTTACTGCCGGAAAAGTTGATGAAATTCGCCGGACATTGTTGGTAATATAAATAAATAGTAGTGTGTACTATCCCAACGTACAAAATTTCTAAAGGCAACCTACAAGAATTTCTCTTTCCAACCTAGCAGGGTATGAGAGATTTGTGTTTCTTTTAAATGTAATTCTAGTGAAGAGCATGAATTGGAATTGGGTGGCGGTGAATTGAGAAATGAGCTGTATTGAGAAAATTTACGAGTTGTGAACAGTCCGGTCCATAAATATTTATTAATATGAATGTCATAAAATAAAATACTTTAAATTTTTGTTAATACTGCAGTATGAGTTCGTGATAAGTGTGGTGCTGACAGTATTAGGCTATGTTCCTGGGATAATTTATGGTGTTTATGCCATCCTACTACGAGACAGTCATCCTTATGAAGATTATTTGCAGCCTATCAATTCTTAATCCCTCTTTGACTTTTAGATATATGTTTCTTTCTCTATTGTATTTTCCAAATATCGTGCTAGTGTTTCCCTCAAATAACTATTGTGCTAGTGTCTTCTTTTTAATGTAACACATTTATTCCTTTTCTTTAATCTCCCTGTATAATCAAAATGTTGTGATTTATGAATTGAAAAAAGAAATAAAAATAAAAGTCACTCAATTATTTTGAACAAATCAACTGCAGATAAGTGACTACTATAGTTGAATTCTCATTATTAAATATTAAATGAGTAATTTTATTTAAGCTCTAATTATCGTCCTCTACAACAGTTTATAATTGAAATCGACGCGTACTATGATATAAAGAATCAGAGATGCTTAGACAGAAAGCAGACTCACATTATGACATGTACATTGGCTTTCTAAATAGATGTCAAGCACACTAGCAGGAATGTCACATAGTTGATTTTCCATTTTATTTAATTTTAGTGTTAATATCGAAAACACCACTGTTATTTGATTTTTTTTTTTTTTTTTTATGTACGACCCTACCTTTAAAATATAGCAACTAAAGGTCTGAACTTAGTATTTTATGCCGATCAGTACCATCCCTTAATTTTTCGTTCTTTCCATCTATTTTTTTTCTTTTTTCCAGTCAATTTCCAATTTCGTTTTTTCCAGCCGACTTTTATATTTTCCGGTCAACATCCAACCACATAATTTGCATGCCTCATTTAATTTCTAAATCCCAAAAAAATTAGTTTCTAAATTCACCAAAAAAAAAAATGGATTTTTAAAATTTAATTTCAGCCTTTCAAAAATTAATTAAATATTAATTTAAAATTTTAAAAATAAACAAAAAATTCTTTGAAACTAGAAAAAAAAAGGAAGACGAAATAAAATAAAAATAATATCTAAACTTTTAAGAAATACTAAAAAGGATAATTTCATAAAACTAAAATAAAAATAAATTGAAAATAAATTTTCAAAAAAAAATAAAATAGAGCGAAAAAAATTGAAAATAAATTGCAACATTCTCGAATCGTAGTAGGTGATCATAGGGGTCCGATGCCCCGTCGTACTTATGGGTCAGGGGCTTAAAGTTCCCAAGCAGGGGATCGTGGAGGATCTCTTCAAAGAAAGGAGACCCTCCTAAGCGACAGAAATGTCTCGGCTCCTTGCTCTGGTGCAATTCCTTAAGTTCGCGCTTCAATGCAGCTAACAGTTGAGTTACAATGTTAACTGTATTAACAGATTGTGTTTCTTCCATCTCTGTGGTGGCTATTACTTCCACCTCGGTGCCTCCATGGGCCTTAGTTTGTGCTATGGCAGGGACAGTCCGGGGGCTTTTCTCCTTGTTCGCCCCCTGTCTCGGAAAAGGAGGCACTCTCCAAGTATCAATTTCTTCTCCAGCGGGGTGTGTAGAGGCTACACCCCTAGTTGGTATTAGATTAACCTACGGTATGAACCGGGCGGGGGACCTTACATTCCCCCACGATTTGCCAACACGCTCTTAATAGCCATGGTTATTAATCAGTTGAGCTCCTCTTGCGTCATGGTGATGGTTCGGCTACCTCTGGAAGTCTGGGTAGCACTACTATGCCCTTCTGCGCGCGAAGGTGTCACACCAAGAGGAGGCATGTCATTCGCTGCTTTGTCAAATTCTAATCGTAAATCGCGACTAGTGTCGTCACTTGCCATGCTAAAATAATACTTGATTAGTAAACCATACAATTAGTATCTTCGGTTCCTTCTGGTTGGCTATTGAAAGTTGGAACTATAATATATAGTTGGGAATGATTCAATACTTCATTTCTATGAATAAAATGTGGGCGAAAGAGATTGATCTTGACTTTGGTAATTGTCATGGCACAAGAGACAAGTAAATTATAATGCATGTTGAAACTATTGCCAAGGTCAACATTTTTCCAAACTATGTGAGTTGCAAATGATATGAGCTATTTGTTTATAATGTCGTTGGTCATGCAACACGATTTACACATTCACGAAGCACTTATATATCACATAATTTTCTCCCAAGCATGTTCCATCCAACCCTTCATTGAAATTATAAACTCTATTGAGATGCGATATCACATACCTTTCAGGCTCGAACTCTTCATCACTCAAATCAATTATCTTATATTAAGTTTCGTTGATGGGTGATAATGACTAATGAATTTGGTCATTGGAATCATTTATTTTTTAAAAACACATTCCAAGTATTGCTAAATGTGTGCAAATACTACATTAGACCGAATAACACATTTTTAATTTGAAAAAACATTCTACATGAGTATCATCAGTGATATCGGTGGCTGGCTTAAACCTGGCTAGATGGGAGGTGGTCCATCATCTACAAATGTTTGGTTTGGGATGTAAATGGTTTCAGTCATCCACTTCATCCAATTACATTACATTCATTTTAACTAACATATTGATTTGACATTTATAGTAGTACCTTATACACTCATGAGTAACTTATTGATTTGACATTTACACTATCCATCACACTTTACTTCATCTTAATACAAACATTACTTTTTATTATTAAATAATTATACACATTCTGAATGTGTCAAGTTAAATGTACTATGAACACTTACAACTAATCCAAACACCACCTGAAGAAATTGTGGAGAGTAATTTTCAAATACATAACATATTCTAGCCTTATAATATTCCTTGTGGAGCTTTGTTATAAATTGATTAAAAAAACTTCTAATGAAAAATATACACAAAATTGAATATATAAAATAACAAGGTAAGTACAGATTTTTATGATTGCATATAAATGAGAAAATAATATACTTCGAATTTAAATTTTAAATATTCGATAATTCTACTAATAACCATCATACGTCTCCCTTTCATAAGAAAAAAAAAAAAACCATCGAACAACATCGTAGTGATTCATCAAATTAAATTTATAAAATATAAAGATTAATGTATTATTTACTTTAACAAAATACGTATGATCAATTAGGATTGATTCTGATTTATGGAAAATAAAATATATATATATTTTTTTTGTGTGTGTAAGAAGATGATACAAAACAACATTCATATATATATATATATATATATATATATATATATATATATATATATATATATATATGTATTCACCACAACCAACAAGCAAGTATATATATTAGACGGTGGTTATTCTCCAATTTTTATTAGCAAACAATTATAATCATAAACTTTTGGGGTATTCGACACTATGCCCGAGTCAGAACTCCCAAACAAACTATTTTGCATATTTGAATTTTTTATCCACAAAATATCCAGTTTATTGTTTTGATGCCTATTTTACCCCTAATTTATGTACTCTCACCAACTCCCTCACCCACTTCGTGTAACTTACACAATCATATAGTGTGCAAATAGATGATATCGTGTATACATTCTTACACGATATCATGTAAATCTTATTTTTAAATATCATGTACAAATCCACAATATCGTGTACGAAATTCTCATTGTTTACACGATATTCACTCAACATTATTTTAAAAAAAATTGTGTTTACATTCTCATCGTGTACATTTTTACACGATATGCACCCAACATTATCCACTCAACATCGTGTTTATATTCTCTTCGTGTATATATCCATGTTTATACAATATGTACAAATGCACAATATAGTGTACAACGTACAAAGTACAAAATATCTTGTATATGATGTAGTTGCTCAATTTTGTTCTTTACACGTGAATGTTGTACACGATATTAGTTGTTTCGGGAGTACACGATAATATTTTGGGTGACGCAAAGTCATTCACATTAGTTGGTCTCCAACTAAAGTAGGGACAAATGCGGTAACTTGGTATTTCATTAGTTAAAATGTCAAAGAGGCAATAAACAAGTTTGGTTCCCCTGACATGTCACAATAAATTATTATCGCTAAACTTATTACTACACAAATAACATGGTTAATTCTACCCTGTCCTCTCGTGAATAATACCAAAATTATATATCATTGAATTAATGTACATAGATGTAAATCAAAATAACATTAACCTTGACTTGCATTTTTTACATCCAATCATATGGAGTATAACATATTTGGTCCACGGGATAATATCAAAAAAAATATGTATCCCAAAGTATATTAAATTTCATATTGAAACAAACACGTAATTATTCTGACGAAAATTCAAAACTTTAAGGGTGCTTTAGAATTTTTTTAAAAGTAAATAAGAAAATAATGTATTATAGTATTTACGAATATAGAATTTTTTTTAGAAAATATAAAATAATTTTTGTATGGGAATTATATGGGAAATTCAACAATTATTTTTTTGGAAATAGGGCATTCATTAAAACAATATGAAAAAGGAATTAAAAAAAAAACTGAAAACTATTTCAAGTTCTAAAAACATAATTCATAGAATCTATCTATTTTTTAAATTTGAAGAATAATTTAGAAAATATGAGAATTATTTAAAAAGAAAAATGAATAATTCTTTTTTCTATAAAAGCAACATTTGATTTTACTTCACATGTTTAAAAAAATACACATCCTGAAAATTGGTGATTGTTGTGTTGGGTAGTGATGATTAAAATTGCAATTTGAGTAGCCCAGACCAGCAGCACTGGCCCATTGGATTTTTTTGAAATAACTATCAGTATTTTAAAATAATTAACATATTTGCAAAATTAGTTTCTTATTTCTAGTACTTTCAATTATTTAATAAATAACGTTCCGATTTTTTATTTTAAAATTTCCCAAATAATTTGAATCGATCGAACATACTTAGAAAAAAAAAAATAGAACATGCATTGTCCCGATAAAATTTAATAAAGGGTGAGTGCTAATTTGGGCGATTTGAGTTAGTGCAACCCAACTTGTTGAGTCAACGTTAAATGTCGGGTTGGGGTAGTCCAAAGTTTTATCAGTAAAAAAATTAGTGAACATAGCCCGACCATTCCCCTAAAGTATATTATAATTTTCGAGCTGGTTGGCGGCTCGTTGGATTTTGGACCTCTAAGGCCCGATGATACTTCAAGTCAAGAACTCCTATTGCCCAGCCCGACTGAAATTCGAGCGGGTTGGGCTAGTCTATCGGATCAAGATGCTTTCTCCAATTCTATATATTATCCTTTAATAAATAATATTTCTGATTTTTTTGAAGAAATAAGCTGAAAAGATTAAAGAAAATGATTTCAGTGTTTTGAAATTAAATTTCCAATTTTGAAAAATAAAATTGTAGATTTATTAGAATATTTAATAGGTTTTCATAATAAATTTTAGATTTTAAAAGAGTTTTAATATTTTTGAAATAATTATAGGACATTAAAAATCATTTTTTTTTTTAATTTTTATAATAACATTTGTATATTCATATAATACTTTTTCAAAATTTTAAACTATAATTCCCAAATTCTATAAAAGTAAAGATTATTTTTAAATTAATTTTCAAGTTTTTAGATAAGTTTCTGGAAAATAGCTAAATACCTTAATTACACCCCTTCTTTACGTATACCCACAACAAATCCCAATAAAAGTGGACCAAATTAATATCTTCAATTGGTGTACTGATATAAACATATTACATATGTAGATATATTTGCGTACATGAACTAAACATATACGTGAACAAATAAAATAATTTGGCAGCAAATCGTGTTAAATCTGGCGACACCAAACAAACTTGTTATATCATATAAGTGAACAAATAAAATAATTTGGCAGCAAATCGTGTTACATGTGGCAGAACCAAACAAACTTGCTATATCATGGCGCTCACATAACCATTTTGCTAATTTATAGGTGCTCACCATGCAAATCGCCTACGAAAAACAACTCCTCATTTGACGATTTTAAATACAAGGGGAGTGATGCATTATTAAATATGTCAATAAACAAATAAAAAGTATGGTAAAAATAATTTTAGTATGGTAAAAATAAAAAAAATTATAACTTTTAAAAGAATATGCTTTCATTAAATTGTTGAAAATAATAAAGTGTATTACAAACCCAAATATTTTGTTTGGATGGAGTGACTATATTCAACGCCGCATATATCAATTAAGTCGCATCACTACCATTATTTACCTCCGTCGGGGTAATTCATTAGTTATGTTTTGTTTATAGAGTTATCAAGAATTTTATTTTATTCATCTAATAAAAATGAAAAGTACTAAAATATCCAGATTAGTAACATATGAGTAAGGGTGAGCACGGGTCTCGGAGATAATCCGCTCCGCATCGAACCTCGGACCGAAAGCACTCCGAACCGATAGTATCCGTTGACTATTTGACTTTATCCGAACCGAACCAAACCGAATTTTTTTGTGGTAAATCCGAACCGATCCAAACCGAAAAACCGAAATAGAACCGAGTAGAACCAATTCTAAGTAATCAACTATGGAATTCTTTTATATCATTTAATTAATTTTTTTTATACTATAATATTGAACCATTATGAATTTTAGTAAATTTTCAATGATATAACTACTGTTTTAGTATTTTATAAAAGATTTAGTAATTAATAATAGAGTACAATATTTATAATAAATCATTTTCATAATAAACATATATCTATTAATTATAAATATATGAACAGTGAATATGTTTATAGTTTATATAAAGAAATACATTACTATGATATGTTTCAATTTAATTCTACATTTCTTTAATCCAATCAATAAAATTTATTATTATATCTAATATTAATTATTTTCATATATAAAGGTCAAAATTCTAGACCTGAACTTACTGCACATAGTTACTATCCTACGCCTGAATTCCAAGTAGTGGCTCGTTTCTTGTTTCCTTCTTCTTTGATTCTCCATCTTTCTCATGCACACACTTTTTTTTCTTGAAGTCAACTTTAATTTTACTGTAGTTAGTCATATTAAGTTTACCTACTAGAGCTTTATCGATGAAAAATAATCGATAAATGTCCAAAGACGTTATCGATAGCTAATAACTTTATAATTTAGTGCTATTCTTTTTTGGACGAGATAACTACTTCAGTAACTTGTAATTAATTTTTATAAGTTATGATTTTGAAACTTGTCTTAATATATAACTTATAAGTTGTTTAATATTACACTTTTTCTTTAACAATATGATATTATTGTAAAGACAACACTATAATTATTTCGTGCATTTTGCTAAAAATATTAAAGGAAAAACTCCGAACAGCTCCGAATAAACCGATCTCCGGAAGGAACCGAACCGATCAACGGAGCGGTTCTGAAGATTTAATTTCTGAAGATTTAATTTTGAAAATTTCCGAATATCTCCGAGGTTTGGTTCGGTTCTGGAGATTTTCATATCTCCGAACCGCTCCGAACCGTGCTCACCCCTACATATGAGTACCGTATGGGCATAAAATACCCCCTCCTCCGGTATAAATATAAAACCCCCAAAAGCAATAATTTGTTTGTCGCTAAAAAGGAAGGAAAAAATCAAGAGGGGAGAGAAAGAGAGGGGCGGTATGGCGTCAGGATGTGCGATCTTCTGTGAAATCCTAATTGCAATCCTGCTACCTCCTCTCGGCGTTTGCCTCCGCCATGGCTGCTGCACGGTGAGTAGTGTTTTCTCTTTCCAAATTCAAACAAATGACTTGATTTATGAACAATCGGCTGTTCAATTTGTCATAGGTGGAGTTCTTCATTTGCTTGGTGTTGACTATTTTGGGGTATGTTCCTGGAATTATTTACGCTCTCTACGCTATTGCCTGCCTTGATCCAGACAGAATTCGTGGAGATTACTATCAGCTAGCATAACGTATTCCCTTTCCTCATATTAATTTGTCTAATCGTCTTTCTTCGGTAATTCACTTCTACAAATAATTTGATTATTTTATTGTGTAAATCAGTCTCTGCTTTGATTAATGAACAGTCTGTTCTAGCCCCAATTGTCGACTGTGCTGGTTTTTTAATTTACAATTGTGATTTTGTTGGAGTTATTGAACTGCTTATATAGATGTGTTGATTTTTATTTGTTGTCTCGAATTGTGATTCTTTTATATACCTATACAAGATCAATGATCCTGACTTTGATTTTCTACTTGCTTCCTTTAAGTTAGGGCTTGGGATTGGTTAAAGGATTTAAAAGGGATATTGAGCATGAGTCAGCAATAAAATTGATGTAAATTTGGTATAGCTATATTCCGTACGAATATCTCTGACCAGACCTCCAAATTTGAAGTCGATGATACACATGATATCTAGTTTTATGGAGCCTACATAAACTGATGCTTACATTACATCAACGTTGTTCTGAGACTACATTTAGACAGTGTTGACAAGAGCTTTATTTAATCACTTTTTAACTTCTCTCTAAATCCAAGTAAATTTTGAGTGTTTCCATTTATAACTTCAGCTTTTAAATAAATCAGTTTTCAGCCATAAATTCTAAGCAGCTAAAATCCTACCTTTGCTTTTTTTTTTTTTTTTTTTCTAAACAGTATTTTTAAGAGGCCAAAAGTACTTACTTATCAAACACTTCAATTGTAACGTTTTTGTCAAAATCACTTAATTCTCAAATAACAAGTGTTTTTTACCCAAATACTTTAAACCTAGTAGAAACCTAGCAACCAAAAAAACAAAAAAGCGACACACGCGTAGGAGTGTGTGCAATGTATGCTAGCATTGTGCATATCTTAGTTTTTGTTCCTGAAGGAGGTGGCTATGTTTAGGCTATTCGTGTTTCCTGGCTTGTGTGGCAATTATCAACTTGCCTTTGTTGGTTGTTAATTATATTTGAGAGCTTGGTTGTAACTTGTAAGTAATCATTCCTATGTATAAAATGAAGAATAGTTTCTTCTTTTTAGTCTGATAAACAGTGATCTTATTATTGGCTTCGAGGTCTATACTTAAGTTTCCATGGAAGTGATGCTGGTTTTGATGATGAGGACTTGCATCACTATAAGAAAAAGAGCTTTTAAAGACACTCGAAAGTGTCTTAAGACCATCTTTATCTGTTACGATATCCCACATTGATTCCACATAAGCCTAACATTATCCATGCCCTTGGAGGACAAGGGCATGGGAAGAGTACAAAACTTGGAATTAAAAGTAAAAGGAAAATTATACAATCATTGATGACCTTAGGTTGTGGATGGGGTTGGTCAACCAACCTATTCCACAACCCAACCCTCTTCCACAACTTGTCACATGTCGGTACCTCATTTGTTGTATCAAATTATTTATTGGATATAGTTTTAATAATAAATAAATAATATAATTTTTATTTTATAAAAATTAAAAAAATAATCAAAATTCTTTTTTTTTTCTCTACAAGTAGAATCTAATGTTGACATGTTTTGAAAAAAAAATTGAAGCTCTTTATTTTATTCTTTTTATAAATAGTTGGCTCGTCTGGAGCGGTCCGATGGGCCAAATCCCCGCGGACTCCTAGCCGATCCGATAATCTTAAATACGACCTGGTCGAGCATATATGGCAAAAATTTGGTCCCGCTAATTAAATATATAAGTTGTATATTTTATATTTGTAATTTAGTGTTTCAGACATGTATTTGTAGCTTAATTTATTTTTTTCGATTTTGTAATTCAACTTTTGTAATTTTAATTTGGTTATTATTTTAGCATGTTATTTTAAACGTACCGAAAAAGCAAAATCGACTTATTGTAATTACGGAATTCAAATATTTTTTTATTCTTGAAATATATTAGAAAAAGTGCGAAAAATAATATGCAATTATTAAACCGTATAAAAAATATTGATTTTATTGGGAAACAAGATCTGCATTTGGATAAAAGAAATTAATATATATTAAAATGTTGGGTTGGATTGGGTTGGGTTGGGTTGTTGATAAAGTGTAAAAATGTATTTTTTAGGTTGTGGAGTAGGTTGTGTATATGGAAGAGAGAGAAACGAATATTTTATTGATAGGTTGGGTTGTGGGAGGTTGTTGATAAAGATGGTCTAAAAATGTGAAAGGGCATATAAGTGGGAGTCAATCATTTACCTTTGACCATGGTTTTGGGTTAAGTTAGGGCTCCCTAGCTTATATGACAGATATCTTTTCTTGACATAAGACTTTTTATGACACTTCAATTTAGTGTGGTCTATTCTAGTGTAACAATAGGGATAAAAGGCTATAAGCACACTTGTTAGACCATCTCCAATCCAACACAATAATTCTATTTTTGGGGGAGATTTTAGAGTTTATCCCCCCTACCACACTCTAAAACATCCCTCTATATTTGGAGGATGAACAGTGTCCCCCAATAAATAGGGGGACACTGTTCATCCACACAAAAACTGTATTTATATATTATATGCTCAAAATACACCTAAATTCAATTTTAACTACATATATGTTATATTTGTATTATTATTTGTATTTAATAATTTATCTAATTCAATTAAATATAATTACCAAAAAAATTAGATTAATTTTTTTATTAGTCTTGCATATTTAAAAATAATGAAACAATAATAAGATAAATTACTAGTTACATCAAATTGCAAGATAATTAACACAATGAAAACTTCATTACAACAAATAGTGTTGAATACAATGTTTTATCTTTAAGTGTGAATTATTAAAAAAATTTAACTAAAATAAATAGTGTTGATTTTTTTTTAATATGTAAAACATAAATAATTATTTATAAAATAAAATTAGAAGTAAGTAATCTTATTGTGTAAATTTTAGTGGAATAGAGTTGGTTGGAGATGATTTACACAAAACTGTAAATTTAGTGGAATAGAGTTGGGTTGGAGATAGTGTACACAAAAACTGTATTTTTAGTGCAAAATCCACACTATTAATAGAGGGTGGGTTGGAGATGCTCTTAATGTCTTATAAATTAGAAGGAGGATTATCGTGGTCTATTCTAGTGTAGCAATAGGTATAAAAGGCAATAACCACACTTGTTAATGTCTTATAAATTAGAAGAAGGATTATCGTGTTGTTAATGTATCCCCTATCATAGTATTATGACAGTTGAAAATGCCAACATATTCTTAATTTTTCTTAATTTTATATCTGGATACTTTTTTACATTCTTCAAAAGGAAATTCTCGAAAATAAAAAATAAAAGCACAACTAAAATACAATTAAAATATAAAGCATGTAAAATTTAATTTATTTAAATATCAAATATCTAAAACTCACAAATCTCCAATACAAAATAAAAACGGTCATCTAAACCGAAAATTAGAAAAAGAAAATTTATCCTAGCTAACGTTCTAAAAATTGATCAACCCTAATATAATTGCACCACATGGTGTTGTCTGTCCCTTTGTTCTTTCCCCTGCTAAGCAAACGCTTGATTAGGTCTTGACGACCTCCCTCTTGATCCCTAGATTTCTCAGAATTCTGGAAAGTAAAAGAAAAGATAGAAACAACTTAGTCAGTTAATTGATAGATAAACTTAACTTGAAATAATCATAGCTAATAACATTTGATGACTAATGTTTTCAGTACCTACGGGTGCAGTATCTCAACTCCAATTTTCATGTATAGACTATGGAGCACTTAACGCCTGACATTTTACACAAGCATAATGTGTTAGTTATAAACGTAAATCAAATTTGAATAAATGTTCGCTTATAATTTTACACCAGCTGGTAAAAGAGACTTACACCGACTTGTACACTTCGTTGTCATTCCTCCCATACTACATTTTTCCATGTATTAAGGTACATGAAGGCTCCATATGGTCTCAACCACTACGCTGATCAAACACACCCAAGAATCAAAAGACAATAGTTATATGTTGGAGTATAAAGAGAATTGCAGCGGACAATTGATGAAAATATGGAGTTTTTCAATTTATATCTTGGAAAATTAGCCTGATCAATTAATTACAAGGATGAAACTTCTCGTCCGATTAATCAGTTTCCTACCCCTAGAGGGAATCCTCTGGGGCCGATTGATCTCTCATATGAAAATAATATTCAAACTCACAAACATCTACAATTTACAAATAATTGTTAATTACTGCAGCCAAACATTAGTCACATAGAAACAAAGTGAATAAGAGTTTGGATGGCAATGGTTAGAGAACACTATCGTACAACAATGATATATCTATTTAGAAATTGTAACTGAAAAATTCAATAGATACCTTACAAAGAAATCCCCACAAAACTATACTACAAATAGTAATTATCATTTCGTGTTTTGAGAAATCAAACATCTATGATGAGAAATGGGTATCAACATAGTCAGAACAACCAACGATAACAGAGAAACATCTGCTATATAGGTCTTGAACTAGCATGTAAATAACTCGAGCAAAATAATGCAATTGCAATTAACAAGATCAACTATATTGCACCTTTCCGAGAAGAATTATGGGTCATCTTGGTTGCAAATCATCAATGGCAATGACAATGACAATGACAATGACAATGGGTATGAATGAGGGGTCAATCATATTGTGGAATGAAATGGGGGATATTGTTAATAAAATCGGGTAATGATTAATTTATTTATTATGTACCAAGTACCATAAATGGGAATGAGTCTTCATTCATTTTCATTCCTTACCCCTAAACCCCCAACCAAGCAGCCTTAGATCACTCATGAAATAAACACCATTTTATGATTCCTTATCAAATCTCTAGTCTTCCTCGATTAATCATGCTAATCTCCCTCAATTTTTAAGACATACAGAAGTTGCATTCTTATTTGAAAATTTGAAAGTGATAAACATTATGGATCGGAAAAAACATGCTCCCTAGAACTAACTTTTATTTTTTTTTAAGAAAATAACAAAGCAAAAGTTGCTTTCAGTCCCAAAAAGATTTAACCATATTCAATTATGAGAAATTTTATGCTACCTAGTCGGGTAGCGCTCGACTGGGTGATCCAATCATCCATCCAAAAAGTGAATGATAAAAATAGAAGTTTTGTGTTAATCTCAACATACTTTTTAAGTGAATGGTTGGATTGCCTACAATTACACATCGACATTGTGAAAAGAAGAGATCTCTGTACAATTCATCTCTCACTCTCTCTCTCACAGACACACACTCGGGCATGTTTGGTTGGGGTTGGCCCAACCTCTTATCAGTTTGGCCAACCCAACCTCATGTTTCTTTAGACTGGTTTGGCCAAGCCGTGCTATTAGGGTTTGACGGGGGGACATCAATCACAAATCCAAATAATACTTTAATCATTCTCTGAATCATTAATAACTACTTTTTACCTATATCACATCACATTTTACAATTAATAATTAAATTTCACACTCCAATCACAACCCCAGCTACCCAACCAAACATCACTCTCTAACATCCCCAGCCACTTTCCCTAGCCCCAACCAAACATTGCCTCAGTCACTCACACATGCTGACGGTGTATAACGATGACTTAACTTCATGAACAAAGCAATAAGTTCAACATCAGCATTCACTTTTTCTTTTTCTTTTTTATCATCATTGTAGGTTCAGAAAATCAACAAGTAAGATAGTCACTGTAAAAACTTCAAATCATATATTCTAAAACAACCAAGAGAATTGGAGAAAAAAAATAAGAATACAAAATAATTAAAGTTAAAGTTGCAAACGGATAAAAAGAAGAAGGCATGTTCTTACAAATCTCAATGGCTCCCCTTTCGACGAATGCGATATAAAAGTTAACGAATGCACAATATGTTGGCAGAAATCTCACCCTGATCTCGGCTCCACTTCTCCAGTGCAGAATCAACAGCAGTCCATAGTTCACAGCAAAAGAAAACATTAAAATAATAAGGAGAAATGACATTAAATTTCAATCTGCTACAAATATTCCGTTTTCTTCATCACAATCTTACTTTCATTCAGATCCATAGTTATGGGGAAAAAGAAGTGAGTGAATAATAGTAACTTTTATCGATTGAATGGAACGTAAAGAGTCATAATGTATTCTCTTTTATGGAATTCAAGCCCAGGTAATGAGCCATTAGTATAGGTTCTGAGCATTGGCCACCTGAACACAAACATGCATACTCAAGGCAGTAAGAGATTATAAGGCAAAGTGGAAAACCTAATTTTTTTCATGTTCTATACAAGCATTCATAATATACCAGGACTAAAAGAAAGACACAACTCACAAGAACTCAAAGCATCACACAACTTACACCAGAAGAATTCTTGCTCTTTCAGACAGTCACATATCCATAACCAAGGACGAAAATATTGGTATTCGCGGAGATATCGGTCTTTCAATTTACGGAGATATCGATTAATATCGGAATATCGGTGATTTTTTTTTAAAAATGTCGAAAAATGTATTAAAACACTTAATTTATCACGATATTTTATAGATTGTTATAAACCTACTTAAATCCAACTATTTAATCTAAAAATTGAGTCCAATTCGCGCATATACAACTAGTTGGTAAATAAAAAACAATACATACGTTCGATTTATCCTTTTCTCTTAGAATATTTAACATGAATTTTTAGTTATTATCTAAAATGTATTGTAAACAAAGTTTGATTTATTGTTTTCTTTTTTGATTTAAAAAATATTATCTATTTATGAAAGAAAATTAAAGTCTTTATTAAAATTATTTCAACATTATGTAAGTTAAAAGCATTGAGAATATTTACAATATATAAAAAATTTCTTGATTGACCTATAACATTTTTTATACAAAGGCAACACTAATTAAAAATTAAACACAAATAAATTAGGAAATATAATAATTTTAACTCTAATTTAACATAATATTTTTAAAATTGTTATAACAAATTTAAATATTACAACATTTTTTCATCATAAGATTATAAAGAAAACAAAATATTTACAAAAATGCCCAATTATTATTTTATACTTAGTTTTTATTTTTCTAATTTTCATTTTAATAACTAATTATGGTACATATTATTGTAAGTAGATTTTACTAAATAGGTTATATAAATGATATGTAGATATTATAACAAATTGTGGACTTGGTCTAGTGGTTAAAGCTTGGAGCCTCATTTAAGAGGTCTCAAGTGAAATTTTAAAAGGTTTTGCTGAAATAGAAAAAAAAAAAAAAAAAAATTCGCGCTCGCCGATATATCGCGATTTTCCAACAAAATGATACATCAGAGACATATCGTCTCGGGAAGCCCAGAATCGCGAGAAATCGGCGATTTCTCATTTCTCGCGAGATGATCCTTGTCCATAACCTTATTTTTGTGAAGCTCTCAAACCAAGATACGCAAATATACTAAGAAGTGTTTTAGTGAGCTTATAAGCTCCTAAAAACATCTTATAACATGTTTAGGAGTTTATAAGTTCTTGCAAAGTGTTTGGAAAAAAAAGATGTTTAGGAGCTTATAGGACAAAAAAATAAGCTCTAAGAGCTTATAAAATCTAAATAAAATAAGTTGTTATACCCCATCTTATTTGTTAAGATATTAATTATTACACTCGAATTTAACACACAATTCACACACTTACATACACTACACACATTTCACACACTACACGCATTTCACACTCTACACACATTTCACACACCACACACACTATACACATTAATCAAAATTTGTGTTTAATATTAACTTTTAATTTAGACCCCAAATTTATAGATAAATCACTAAATTCAATTGCAAGCTTATAAGCTCTTTTATCCAAACACTTTGTTAACTTATAAGGTTAGCATGGATCGAAACCCGGACTGAATTAGTTCCGAATCGAAAATATCCGTCAACTATTTAACTTTTCTGAACCGAACTGAACCGATTATTTTCTTTTTAAGGAATTGCATTAAAAAAATCATCTTATTATAATTGTGGAATTAAAATAATTTTTTCCCTTGAAAAATATTAGAAAAAACGCTAAAAATAATATGCAATTATTAAACCGTAGCAAAAATATTAATTTTATTGGAAAATATGTTATGTACTCCTATTTGGATAAAAGAAATTAATATTTATTAAAATGTTGGGTTGTATTGGGTTGTTGATAAAGTATAAAAATATATCTTTTGGATTGTGGAGTAGATTGTGTATGTAGATGACAGAGAAATAAATATTTTATTGATAGGTTGAGTCGTGGAACTTGTTTTCAATTCTTTCTTTTCAAGATATCTAATATTTTTAATACGAAGGTAATATAAATGATAAAAATAAAAATATAAAATTAATTTTATTAGTTACCTGTTACAACTGATAATAATCGAACGGTGTATTATAGAGTTACCTAAAACAAGTGGGTGAATGGTGATGCATCGCAGCCTCTAAATAAGCTTTAGATTTATTCCATAGACAAACTAGCCTACAATTACATATTGTCCTACGTTTTCCTATCCGCCCTCAGAAAATGGATGATGAGAAAGAAAAATACAATAACGCCGCCGCTGATTGGGCCGAGTTAACTCACGAGTGTCTCCTCAACATCCTCTCCCGCCTCTCCTTGGAGGACCGATGGCGAGGCACTATGCGCGTGTGCAGGGCGTGGCATCAAGCCTGCAAGGATCCCTGCCTTAATTCGGTGCTTGACCTCGAATCTCATTTCGACTCCGCCGCTGAGTTGCCCCGTTTCTGGACGCCGGATTTCGAGCGCAGGGTCGATAATATGCTCGGATCCGTCGTTGTCTGGAGTGCAGGCAACCTCACTGAAATCCGCGTGAGGCATTGCTCCGATCGATCCCTCTCGTTGGTTGCTAAAAGGTATCCTAGTCTGCTTGGATTATATCGCCTGTAATTCCATTGCGGATAGCTATTTGTATATTCTTTTGTTGATTGCCGTTTTCCAATTAAGGTTGATGTTATTGTTTAATTGTTTAACAAGTTTATTTGCAGTTGATTGTTGCTGTATTGTCGTCTGTGGTACTATTTTGCGGATTTGAGAATAATTGAAATTAGTACTTCTTGGTACTTACTACAAGGTCTTCTTAAGGGATCTCGAACTTTTTTCAATTGATTTTTAGGAATCCATAATTTTGGCAACTGTAGCTTGGGTATGAAATTGTTTACTAAAAGGTTCCATCCCTTTTTCATTAGATGAATTTGTAGTCACTTTCTCTTGGATATTAATATAAAGATTGAGCTAACTTGAGGATAAGAGAAATGGATCAATCCAACTGCAAGGTTTTATTTTGTTAAGTGATTCTCAATTTGTTATTGTTTGATTTGAGAGATTGCCACGTAGAGTGGGTGCACATTTTAGTCAACCAGAAAGCTCCACTTATTCTAAGTGATGAAATGTTTCTTGCTTCTTCTTAATTTGCTGATTTGAGGTGTTGTATGGATGAGAAAACAAGAGCATTATGAATTCAATTTACTCACAAATCCCATTATGCAAACCTGTGTAAATGGTTGCTGTATGCATATTCCAATAACTAGTTACACATGGGAGGATAGTGGATGAACAAGTATCTCCACATGTATAAGGCTTTTGGAGTTGTCCTAAAACAAATTTGTCCAGGCTCGACCAGAAGTTGATGATATTATACCAATATCATGGTCATGATGTATTTCATCTCCATATTAGTATGTTATCGTCAGTTTTGGGTCGAGTCTTCGTGGATTTGTTTTTGGGCTTCTCCCCAAAGCCTCATACCAATGTAGATTCATATCGGCTTTATATTTCCTGTAATCATCCATGTGTGACCAACGTAGGCTTTTGTTTGACAATCCAAACAAAGTTCGAATTTGCGGTTCATTGACATTAGATTCCAGGGTCTACCTCAAGTTTTGTCAAGTATTCTTGGGCTGTTGATAGAAATCAGTTACAAAAAGGAGATATGTATCAATCCTTCAATGTCATGTCTCTGGAAGCTTTCTACTGTAGTTTTTTTTTCTACTCTTCAGCTTTATTGACTGGAACCTTGGATATGCCCTTTGGAAAATAATTATAAGTAACTAGTTTGATGCAGTTTCCTCGTAAAGGACTCATTCTCAAATTTCCCATAACCATTTTTCTCAAAAATGAAACTTTTGAGCATTGTAGGTACAAAGAAGTACTCCCTTTGTTCCACCTTATCTTGCACACTTTCCTTAAACGGCCGTCCCACCTTATCTTGCACAACCTAAAAAAGGAAAGTTATAACATAATCTCCACCCTCAATCCACCTTTGAAAAGTCAACAAACAACCAAAAAGTAACTTTTCTTAATACCCACGCCGACCCCCCTTGTGCAAGATAAGCCGGGACGGAGGGAGTATTGTTTTTTTTTTTTTTGCAAATTAAAAATCTTCCTTAGCTTTTGATTCAATTGATTGACTTCATTTTGTTCTTCCATATCTTTTTCCTTAATTGATTTTATGGTATGTTGTGAGATAGGGTTGATGAATTATTACTTTCCATAAGTTATGATGATTTAATTTTGGCATCGGACAGATGCAATTCAGTGTTAGGTTACGCACACCTTAATCCAGCTTGGTATTTTAGCAGCCTTTATTTATTGCTTTAACTATATTTTGAAATATTGCAGTGAAGGATATTTATTTTCTTATACTTAATATGCTGGCTGCTGGGAATATCAAGTGTATTTTTGTGTATGGTGTCCCTAATTTTCGATGTTTCATTGTTATTGTTTTTTCTTCCAATAGGCAAGTATTTGTTTAGTGGTTTTATTTTAACTTGTTGCATATTTTTCATCCTGTTTGCCAAACTGGGTATTCTATGAGAAATAATAGAACCTCTTTTCATACATTTCTCTTGCAGGTGCCCAAACCTTCATGTTCTTTCTATTAAGAGCTCTCCTCATGTAACTGATGCAATTGTGTCTGAAATAGCATTTGGTTGTCCCAAGATCACGGAGCTTGATGTTAGCTATTGCTATGAAATATCTTATACCTCGTTGGAAATCATTGGAACTCGTTGTCCAAACCTGCGTATTCTTAAACGAAACTTAATGAACTGGTTGGATCCTTCGCAACATATAGGGATCGTCCCCAAGGAGTATCTTAATGCCTGTCCCCAGGATGGGGATGTGGAAGCTGCTGCCATCTCAAAATTCATGCCTCATCTTCTCCATCTTGAACTTCGATTCGCCAAGCTAACGGCTAAAGGGCTCACTCTGATCTCTGAAGGGTGTCAGGATTTGGAGTATGTTGATTTATCTGGGTGTGCCAACGTGACCAGTCGGGATATAGCGAACGTGTCTTTGAATCTGAAGAAGTTGAAGACTATGAAGAAGCCTAACTTTTATATCCCGAGGTCTGTTTTTCATACGGAACGATATGGTCATTGGAGGTTGTACAATGAGCGATTTCAGACCGATGTTTTCAGAATTTGATTAGAGAAAAGAAAAGTGTATGAGTTGTAAAATAATTAAGCCAATCCTCCTCCATAGTGGATATTAAGGCTTCGTTGTTGTAGAGACTGCTCTCGTGTGAAGGTACTGTGTTTCAGTTGCTGTAAAATCCTAGTTATCTGTTTGTATGTATATATTTGTAATTGTATGGCGGTAATGTTGGAACCCAGACTGGATGTTATCTTGTTCGTAATACTGCCTACTTTTCAAAGAAAAGAAAGGAAAGGCATTGTTTACACTTTACAGCACTTCATTATACACACCTCATCCTCCAATGATTTAATTCAGTTCCATCTCTACAAGTACTACAATTAGCCTAAATGGTCATAAATTTGGATCAGAACAGGGGTTTTCATCAGAAGTTAAGGAAAAATGACTAGATAAATAAGTAAATAAAAATCCCGTAACAGATTTCCCTGGGGTGTAAGCCTCCGTCCCAACTCATTTTAGTACCTAACCTTTGCATGCATCCTAACTAACATTTAAAAACAGAAACAGCTTTTATTTAATTACAAGAAAGATTGAATCTGATGCAGTGCATACATTGCTATTTCTTTGCCTCTCTCACACACTGTATGTGGTGGGCTTCACCGGCCAGAAAAATAGATCTACAAGTACAGAAATTGGGGGACGAGAGACGGGAAAATAAACAAGGTACTTAAAGCAGTAGAAAGAAGGTATTAACAAGCACTAAAGCACAGCAAGTGAGAGGTGGCAAATTATTGGTGGCCCCATTTTTAGTATTGGATGGCTTCTTGTCGATATCTGATCCCCCATAAGCTCCTCTTTTAATATGAACAACACCTCCTTCCACTCTATCACCTGAAATTTCTGGAAAAAACAAGAACAAAATTTCACTTGAATGAAACCGAATTATTACGGCGTACAAAAACGTACCTCCTTTAACGGAACGGCAAGCGACGAAAGCAACGCAGATGATTAAGCACAGGCATGAAAGTATATGCATTTTCATGGTGGATAATAAACTCTGGGGAAAGTAGGGCTGATAGGAGTATATGTACAAGTTGTTTAGATCATATTCATGTTCATCCCCAGCTCCCTCCTCCCTCTCTATATATACATATGTGTGTGTAATTATTATGATCACTAATGAAGAATCTTAAAAGAAAAGGAATTTGAGGCGTAATGTACAGAGGTGGAACGTGCTAATTAGTGAAGCAGGGAACAAAATGTGTGAAGGGAATGAAGAGATAATGAAATTATATTCACGTGGGAACACTTAAAGTAGAATTGTATGGACGAAGATACAATAGTTAGTCATGAAAAGAGAAATTTGAGAAGCAGCCAGCATCCATCTTTTCCAAATACGCATATATTAAATTTTATGCTGTCGCCATGGGTTAAGAGATTCCGAAAATTCGTCATTTTTCGGCAATCCGGCGTCAGGGGATTTCCTTTTTATTTTCCTTTTACTTTACAAATATGTGATGATATAGAATCTCTCGTCAAAACGAATCTAATGATGGTGATAATGATGTAATTAGATTTTAAAACTCTAATCGATATTGTAATTGAAGAAATATTTAAATATTAGGTGAATTTTTTTATTAACTCTTAAAATTGATGCTGTAATTTAAAATTCAACTAGATGAATGTTTTTCCAATTAATCCTTTTATTTATATACTAAAAAAGCAATTGTAAACGGGGTATTTCAATTCTGTAGACAAGGAAAATTCTACGTTACCCTTAAGGGCAGTGTCTACACATGATGTATGATATGTGACACATTTTAAAATAGTTGTAAAACCATTAATTTGTTTAGATAGTTACATATCATATATATGTGTGCAGGCATACCCTTTAAGATAACATAGGATTAGGGGTGACAAAATACCTATGGGGATCCAGCCCCGCTGGAACCCAAGGTTATTGGGTAGGTGAGTCCCCAATGATAGTGGGGTGGAAGTGGGGATGAGGGTTCCCTACTTATGTATGCGGGGATGGTATGGGGACCGGATTTATGCTCCATGTTCCGTCCCAACTCATCCCCGCTAAATTAAAATGAGAAATTCTTGTTTCCTTAGTTATATATTTTAGCATATATTATTTTGTAATATATATAATACATATGCGTATACATATTTGAAGACATGGAGATCTAGCTAATGTTTTTCCAAATTTTCTTCTACCAACAAACTAATTTGCATGTACAATAACTCTTCTCCACTTTTGTTATTAAGGCTGTTAAGAGGAATAAACTCTATTTTCTGATTAGAGATACTATAACTGGTGAAGTCTCTAATACAGTGAACAGTGATAACACAGTGTTGTGGCATAAGAGGCTAGCTCATATGAGTGAGAAAGGTCTTATTGAGTTAGGTAAATAGGGTTTATTGTATGGTGATAAGATCAACCCTTTGAAACTTTGTGAGCATTGTGCATATGGAAAAGCAAAAAGACAAAAATTCACTAAAGCATCACACAATACAAAGGAAAAACTGGATTACGTTCATTCTGATCTATGAGGACCTTCAAAAGTTCAAACATTAAGTGGAGGTAGATACTCAATCATTGATGACTACTCTAGGAAGCTGTGGGTGTTCATTCTCAAATCTAAGAGTGATGTGTTCTCTAAGTTCAAAGAATGGTCTGTGGAGATTGAAAATCAAACAGGAAAAAAATCAAACACTTGAGAACAGACAATGGTTTGGAGTTTGTCTCTGAGGAATTTAACCAATTTTGTAAAGAAAAGGGGGTAGTAAGGCATAGGACTGTTGCAGGAACTCCACAGCAAAATGGCCTTGCTGAGAGGATGAACAAGACATTATTAGAGAGGGTAAGATGTATGTTATCTGATTCTGGTGTAAGCAAGAACTTCTGGGGTGAAGTGGTAAATACAACTACATATTTGATTAGAAGATCTCCTTCAACTGCTCTTGAGTTTAAAACTCCAGAGGAGGAGTGGAATGATTCACCTGCAGAATATTCAGATCTTAAAGTTTTTGGTTGCTTGGCATATGCACATACAAGACAAGACAAGCTGGAACCTAGAGCCATTAAGTGTATATTCCTTGGATATCCTAAAGGGGTAAAAGGGTATAAATTGTGGAGTTTAGAATCTGGAAATCAGAGATGTATAATAAGCAGAGATGTTATCTTTGATGAACAAGTCATGCCTTTGAACAAATCAGAAGGAACAAATATACCAAGTACAAGTGAAGATAAACCTCAGCTTGAGGGGGAGTCTGAGAGATTATTACCAACTGTTGAAACTGAACAAGAAGAATCACAAGCTGAGGAAGATATAGAGAAAACAAGTGACTACAACAACTATCAACTGGTTAGAGATAGGCAATGAAGAAAAGTACATTCTCCACAGAGATTTGGTCATGTTGACATGGTGTCTTATGCTTTGTACTCAGCCGCAGATTTGGAAAATCATGAGCCTAGGTCTTATACTGAAGCTATAAGCTGTACTGAAAAGGAGAAAAGGTTGATAGTCATGCAGGAGGAACTTCGGTCATTAGAAAAGAATGAGACATGAGAAATAGTAGACAAATCAAAGAATCAGAAATTGGTAGGATGCAAATGGATTTTCAAGGAGCTAAACTAGAGTCTGGAAGTAGCAAGAACATCAGAGTCAAGGCTAGATTGGTTGCAAGGGGCTTCACTCAGAAAAAAGGAATAGATTACAGTGGAATATTCTCCCCTGTAGTCAAGCATTGCTCTATTAGGATTTTGCTTGCACTTGTTGCTCAATATAATTTGGAATTACATCAGATGGATGTGACCACAACATTTCTTCATGGGAGATTAAAAGAGCTAATCTATATGAAGATACCAGATGGATTTCCAGAAGTAAACTCAGAAGATAAAGCTTATCTGTTAAGAAGATCTTTGTATGATTTAAAGCAGAGCCCAAGGCAGTGATATCTAAGGTTTGATGATTTTATGTTGGAGATTGGTTTTACAAGAAGTAAGTATGACAGTTGTGTATATTTCAGAAGAGAAGAAAACAAGTCATATGCGTACTTGTTGTTGTATGTAGATGACATGTTATTAGCTAGTCAAACACTTGTAGGGATTGAAAGAATAAAGAAGTTGTTGAAGTCAGAGTTTGATATGAAGGACCTTGGTGAAGCTACAAGAATGCTTGGGATGGATATAATCAGAAACAGGAATGAAGGAAAATTGTTCTTATCACAGAAGGCATACTTAGAGAAGGTGTTTCATAGATTTAATATGCATATGTGCAAGAGTGTTAGTACACCACAAGGACAACATTTCAGATTGTCATTGTAGCAATGTCCTAAAACTTCACATGAGAGAGCTCAAATGAGAAATACGCCTTATGCAAGTGCAATATGAAGTATTATGTATGCAATGGTCTGTTGTAGACCAGATTTAGCTTATGCAATGAGTGTAATCAGCAGATATATGAGAGATCCTGGAAAAATGCACTGGGAAGCTATTAAGTGGGTGTTGAGATATATCCGAGGAACTGAAACAATTGGATTATGTTTTAGACTTTTAGTAAACAAGCTGAAACACATAGTTTTCTGGTGGGCTTTGTGGATGCAGATTGTGCTGCAAATTTAGATACAAGAAAATCTCTCACAAGGTATGTTTTTTTACGCTGTTTGGAACTGCTATAAGTTGGAAGGCTACACACCAATGTGTAGTGACATTATCAACTACAGAGGTAGAGTATGTAGCTATGACTGAAGCAGTGCAAGAAGCAATGTGGTTAAAGGGTGTGATCAAGGAATTTGGACTTGAACAGAGAAGAGTGACAATCTTTTGTGATAACCAAAGTGCTATTCATCTAGCTAAGCACCAAGGTTATCATGAAAAGGCCAAACATATTGATGTCAAGCTTCATTTCGTAAGAGATATTGTTGCTAAGGGGTCAGTAAAAATTGCCAAGATTCCAACAGTCAAATTCTGCAGATTGTTTCACAAAGGTTTTGCCATTTGCTAAATTGGATTTGTGTCTTGACTTGATCCAGGTTAAGACATGTTTGTTGTCTTGAAGATTCAGTTGAAGAGGAATTTTGATACATGAACTAAGGTGGAGAATTGTAGTGAAGTAGTTCAAATATCAAAATTGGTTATAAGCTTAAGTCTATTAAGCTTAGAAAAACAGTTAGTATTCTCACAAGATAAGGGTATTCAATATTTTTTCAGCTCATAAGTTGAGGTCAGTTTTGTAATTTGCATGGAATAACAGTTGGAGGCTTGAGGCAGTTAGTTTGTTAGCTTGTTAGCTTGTTGATGCTTGCTGCTGTGATATCAACTGATGCAGAATACACAACAGCTCAAGTGAGGAAAGGCTTGAGAGAGAGAGAGAGAGTGAAATATGTGAGAAACACTCCATTTCTTGGATACAATCAGTAGCAGTTCTAGCTAGAAGGAGAGGAGAGGTTACATGCGTGAGAGTTTGATCCATGGTTAATAAACTTGTGTAACCTTTGGATCTTCTTGTATCTTCTGGTGAATAAAGTTGTTCATTTGCTCTTCGTGGATGTAGGATCTCAAAATGAGATCTGAACCACGTAAATCGGTTTCTTGTGCGTTTCGTTTTGCGTTGCATTTGTTGTTAGACATATTTGGTTGTTGTGGTTGTGATTAGGAGGTGTTGTTTTGAGTTAGTTTTTGGCCATCCACGATAACAATGGTGTATCATGTGACTTGGGGCGTCTGTTGTGTTTGAGAGTAGATGTATTAGGAAAGAAGAAGAATGGCTTTATCTTGACGGAAACAAAATCTACAAGACAATATATTGAATTGCCCATATGATATGCCATCTAAATATGTGATTCAATTTCCAAATGGGAAGAAAGTGACCCCTATCTCTATGGACACCTAAAACATGTGTAAAAAGTGAAAAAGGAGGTTCTGAAATGTAACCAAACATCCTAAAAAAATTGCATCCATTTTGCATTCCTAAACAGATTAAAACTTATTTCGTGGAAAGATATTACTTTTTAAAAAAAGCATTACTATTTCTTGAAAAGATATTATTCTAACTTTGATGAAAATAAAATAAACTTATATAAACTTGATATTTAAAATTCTATAAAACTTGATATGAAGACATAAAGTAAAAGTTTGTAAATAAGTAGTATGAGGATTATAAGTGGTGCACTTTTTGCCTGGTGGTTCCAAAGGCTTCAGTTCTGTACGTTGCCAAAGTATGGACATTTTCTGTGGTTTATTAAAAAAAAAAGAGGTCGTGATCTTGTCAATGTCTTATGGAAGACTCCAAAACACTGATGGAGCTGCAACAAGTAACCCCTTACTAGTCTGAGGAATACATTTAGGCTCCATTTGGATGGAGGGATTTGTGCTATGGATTTATGAATCCATTGTCAAATCCACTCCATGTGTTTGGATAAAATACTAAATGAGTGGATTTGAAAATCCAGATTTTTAAATCAATCCATTTACAAATCCAGGATTTGAAATTCTTTATTTTACACTATATTTGGGTGGATTTCAAATCCTTTGACAAAGGTAGTCATTTACAAATCCCTCATGATTTACACTTCTCTCTCCTCCTCTCTCTCTCTCTCTCTCTCCTCCCCCCTCTCTCTCTTCTTCTCTTCTCCCTATCGCTATCTCTCCCTCTCGTTCTCCAATAAAATGCTCATAATATTTTTTTTAATTCTTTTTTTTCCTTTTATCTCTAATTAAATGCTCCCAATAAATTTTTGGGATATAAAATACATAATATGTATATATGTGTGTATATATATAATTAGAAAAAAAATTATTCGGTTAATTTTGATGTAGATAAATATTATTTTATTTAATAAAAAATATAAATTGTTAGTTTAAACTTTAAAGAAGAAAAAATTGAATTTTACAAATATTGTATCAGTGTTTTGCCAAATAATGGATTTGAAAATTTTGGATTTCAAAATCCTTTCACAAATCCACCATAAATCCAAACAAGAGATTTCAAGTCCATGGATTTCAAATCTAAGGATTTTGAAATCTATTCATTTTAAATCCCTGACAAATCAAATCCCTCCATCCAAACGGAGCCTTAGTGACTTTGTGGCTAATTTTTATAAGTTTTTGGGTTGTAATCGTAACATTGTCTGTTGTTCATGGCCTCTCTCTTTGTAAATCACTCGGGTCCGGTGTTGTAATGTTTGGTAGATGCTTTTGTCCATTATTTATATCTATATAAAAGTTAAATGGAATGTTATTTTATTATTTTAACCTTTTTGCTTAAAATTTCAACAACAAATTAGGAATTTTGATAAGTTCATAATTCTTTTAATAGATTAAAATATAAATAATTATTTTTAATCTATTTTTTATGCATAATATATTAAATTATTCAGCTCTCCATTATGTTTTGCTTAATTATTTGTGGCAAAAACTTGGGTGCATAAGATGCACTATAGTGTTATTGTACACCTTGTGGGCCTCATTGATTCAGCCCAAAAATTTCGCGCGGTTCAGACCCAACCGGCCAATTATTATTATATTAATATTTTTTTGCGCGCGCATGTTATATATTTAATAGCCTGTTTGTTGAACACTAAAAGCAAGTGGTCTGGTGGTATTTAATGCAGTCTTAAATATCTCAACCTTGAGGTCAAGGGTTCAATTCTGTTTGCATCTTTTTTCCTTCTTCTTTCTTTTCTTTTTGCCCTTTAATTTTTTGATCTTTTAGCCTGTGAGTCTGAAAAAAAATATAAAAATAATTGTATTGTAAGTTCGAAACATAAATATTGTACAATATACAAGAAAAATTAATCTAACCAAACCTATACTGTCATACATCATAATATACACCGTATCGAAATATTAAATATACTGTGAGTATTGTAAGTTGGAAAAAATAAATATTTCGCAGTATGAAACAAAAATTAACTAAAACAACATATACTGTCAGGCATCACAACGTATACTGTATCGAAATATTAAATATACTGTGAGTATTGTAAGTTGGAAAAAATAAAATTTCGCAGTATAAAACAAAAATTAACTAAAACAACGTATACTGTCAGGCATCATAATGTATACTGCATCGAAATATTAAATATACTGTGAGTATTGTAAGTTGGAAAAAATAAATATTTCGCAGTATAAAACAAAACTTAACTAAAACAACGTATACTGTCATGCAACATAATGTATACCACATCGAAATATTAAATATACTGTTAGACATCATAACATATAATATGCTCGAAATTTGAATATACTGTTGGTGAAAAATAAAAAGGAACAACGTATACTGTCATGCAACATAACGTATACTACATCGAAATATTAAATATACTATTAGGCATTATAACATATACTATGCTCGAAATTTGAATATACTGCTGGTGAAAAATAAAAAGGTGGTGTTCATATACTCTCAGGCTTTATAACATATACTATGCTCGGAATTTGAATATACTGTTGGTGAAAAATAAAAAGGTGCTGTTAAGATTCGAACCCGCGCACTGAAGGGTACAGTGTCGCGCCTTTACCAACTAAGTCAGCGCCTATTTTGTGATTCCAAACACACCTTAATATATATATATATCACGCGCGTAAAAATTATAAATGGACCCCACAAAGTGTATAATAACACTCATGTGCATCTTATGCACATGAGTGTCACTCATTATTTGTTGGATTTAACTATTTATTGCAAATTGGACTATAGAATCCAAATCCGAGTTCTTTTCTGGGACAAAGTCTTTTAATATAACACTTTTTTATGGGAAAGAGGGTATAGTTTTGTAATTGCACATGTTTTTATCATCATATATGAGAAATTGTCTAATCGTGTCCGCCCATTAAAAGTTATTTGCCTCGCACCACCAGCTCTGCAAGTTGCAAAATTAACAATAAAAAATAGAAAAGTCAATTATTGCTTGCACGGGTTCATTTACCAAACATTTGTCAAACCATTTCCTGCTCATCCTCATTCATCGCCAAATAATTTATCAGTCAGACCAACAAAAAAGCAGTTGCTGAAACACAAAGAAAGCAACGAAATAAAGAGGCCTCTTACTTCACTTTATACAAACAATAGCTTTTCATCCTGTGCTACTGGATTTGAGTGGCACCGTTGTGCTATATGTAAGAAAGAAAACGATCCCTCAACAGAAAAATAAGCCCAAATGTAACATGTTTGCATATAGCCTACAATCGGACACCACAGAAACTATTACAGCCACAGGTAGAGTATATTAACAACTTCACATGTGCAAGTCTAGAGAAAGAAGAAAGCAAAGAAACTGACAACAAAAAGAACATGAAGCAGGGAAGTTTTTTCACGAGTTGATGATCCCGTTTTTGGACTGGCGCCAGCTGCGGCTGCACCAGGTATCGCGCGAAGTCTCTTCTTAATTTGGACAACCATCTTCCTAGAATTCATAGGACTTGGGTGTATGCTGTCTAAGGTTTGTGTTCCCTGTTGCAGAGAGTGGCTATGAATTTGGATGGAAGATTTAGAGTTACCCTCAGAAGCAGTGGTAGAGAAAGGGAAATATGACAAGAACAATATCAGTGCTATCAGCCACAGAGAGATTACACATTTCATGTTGGCCATAGCTGATGAAGTAAGACGGCAATGCAATACGAAAAGGAATTTGGTGTTTTGAAAGATATAATTACGTGAATATATAGCAGATAAGCAAGTGGTGGGAGGTGGATGCGATGGAGTGCAAGAAAGTAATGAGAACTGGTCCTCTAATGACACCAAGATTGTTTAATGGGTATATAATAGTGACTGCGCAGAAAAAAATACGTAATGTGGGGACAAACTTACACCTAAATATATAAGTATGAAATTTAAAAATAGGACTCAGTTCAAATTCAAGTAGCCGAATTTGACTCAGGAAATGCAGATGCATACAAGTTACTACGACCCCAGAGTCAGCCCACCTTAGAATACATGTTAATGATAAAATTAGTTTTTAATAATTACACTCGCATTCGGCCATCAACCAGCAGAAAAAAATTGTGAAATTTTGGTTGGCTGATAATTCTCGAGGGGATCTGTTGGGCCGAAATCTCTCCAGGTTAAAGTAAGAGAGATCAGTCTGTAGCTTTCGGCATTTGATTAGGACTAAATTACTGACTGCCTCATTTACAGCCCATTGAAGTTGACAATTAACACCTCCAGTGAAGATAAAATGTAGTCACAAATGTCTCTTTTACTTCTATCTTTTTCCTTTTTAGGGGAAGTAATAAATGCCTCATGCATACACGCAGTTGTACTGAAAACATAATTTGAAGATAGATATGCTTACATGGTAAAAAATGCAGTAGTCAGCCAAACAATCTGTCAAGAGTATCCGGCCGTAGCATCTGAGGGAAGGGAGCATGGCCGAGATGTCTAGTCAAATCTCCAAGCACACGGTCCATGTATAGCATGTATAATGCATTCCTGCTCTCCAAAAGCTCCAAAGCTTTTCGAGATTGAAAAACGGATACAACCCATTCTTCAAGAAGCTCTACATCATTTGAAATTAGGTTAGGACCTAGAGCAACCTGAACTTCAACTTAATTTTTCCTTGGTTGCAGAAAAGTGAAGAGAAAGCAGTCTGTGAAAGCATATTGCGATGAGACTACATCGTTGATGTTAAATCAAATGCTCTCGACTTTGGTCTCCATGCTTAAGAAGTCTTATGATCTCTGTATTATGTCATTATAATGAATTACAAGTCAATTGAATAGCTAATGAAATCAAAATAGAGCACTTACTTGAATCGAAATCTTGCCTAGTTGACCATGTAAGTAAGTAGTCTGAAATGAGAAACTCGATGAGCTGAATCCTGCCATAAATGTAGATATTTTGAATAAATTGAAAAATAACCCAAGCCCGTATATCCATCTAACGACTCGTGCATTCTGAGTGGCGAGTTAAGCACATAAACTTTTGTGGTCAAATATAGCGGGGGGGGGGGGGGGGGGGGGTGGTTGATAAAACATTGGTGACGAAATTGGTATTATTGGCAGCTCAAAGTTAGAGCAAAAAAATTTGATTAGGTACTGAAAAAAAGCTCACTTGAAGAAAAATAGGATCACATAACAAATCAACCAAAGAGGTCAATGAAATATGACAATATGTTCAAATGACCAATAACAGCCTATTTTGTACCTACCAATAACAGCTTCTGGTGGGAATACTAATTTGATATAAGCAAAGAACAAGCTTTGACATGAATACAAAATAGAATGAGGCATTTTGACAACAGAAAGGTCTAGCTTCATTAACATCAATGCACATGCGACATGGTAAGTCGAGTGAAGGTCAGAGACTGCCTACGATTTTCACAACAGAATCACATGATCTCGTAATCTCCAGAATACAGAATCATGTTATTCTAAACATGAGAACAAAGTGTAATTGATTCTTACTATGTTATCACTTCTAGTATTTTATGATCTGCTTAGTAGATCTTTGCTTCTTACAAACTGCAAAGTTAGTTCACATTTAGAAGTAACAAGCATGCTGAGATGAAACACATAAGCTGATAACTGATGCAACATAGAGTCTAAAACTCACATAATGTACATTGAATTATGCATTTTAGGGAAGGCTGCATCAAATGGATCCATGAAGAGTAAACTTTCTGCAGCTAAAGAAATTCTCTGAGAGACTGAGAGAATAACACGCTGGCCTACATACGGATCACTTCCAAGCTTACGCATCAAATGCTGGACATAAAACTGGAAATTGTTGTCGCATTGAACCAATTCTGATAAGAAAAGCAAAAAATCAAGAGGGGAGGAGAAATAATTTTTTGATAATTGAGATGAAATTATGCTAGAGATAGTGTTGGATAAACAAATCTAGAGCATGTTGCAAAAAAAGAACAAACATATTTGTTTGCATTACCAAAAGTGATGACATACTCATTCAAAATATTATAGGTGTATGAACAACAAACGTGAAATATATCTCTAAAATTATTTCCCTTAAGCAAACAAAATTGTGCTCAAACTTTCTGGCTGTGTTTACTCTTAAACTAAACTAAAAAATTGGCCTCAATATTTTTCTGAGGAACCGGTACTTTTTAGGCATGCCATACCTGGCGAGGATCCATTGATTCTTGTTCCAAAGACATGAGTTATTAGATTAGAAAACTTCTGCTACTTACCCAAATATATTTGCAGAAGCATGTTTTTGCTCTCTATCTTCTGTTATTTATATCACAGAAATTCAGGTAGCCAATTTTGTGAATTAAGCAATTCAAACCATGCGGAGATGAATTTTATTCTATATTTGTTTCCCACTTTTATCAGACTACTACCAGGATATGTAACACTATTCAAATATGACAGCAAATAATGTATGAGTCCAAGAACTACTAGCATTATCATTAGAGAGCCACAGATGGTTCTGCTTCAATTTTATCGTCAGAGCATATCTCTTGATCCACATAATTAAAGGCTTACCATCTCCTTGTAATCCATTGCACATCCTTCGCATCAACCGCATAATTAAGCTATTTACAATGCTTTCAATGGTCTCATCTATCTTTCCACCTAGTGACAAAGCCTTTAGTGTGGCTTCAACAAAATGTTTAAGTCAGATACTAAAGAAATACCAAACTTCAACCAAAATTAGAGAGAACAACAGCAAGCTCTGATAAGTAATAATGCTTAATTTTTCCGAAGAAGCAGCTACCGAATAGAAAATGATGAGCATAATCATTAAAAATGACTCAGGAATTGCCCACAATAGAGAAGACCATATAACTGTTTAGTGCATATTCTAGAATCAAATGCTCCAGTTTCCTTCTTGTTCACAATTTTACTATTCAATTACCTAAGTTGCAAACGACATAGTAAGTATTATCCTGACCAATATTTCTGATTTTCCACGAGTTTTCAACCTCAGTCTAAGATATCAACTCTAATCTAATCAAAAGCTTATGATCAAATTGGAAGCAGCACAATTAACGAATTAAGAAGCTTGACCACCAATTTTACTATTTACAATTCATGTTATCAATATATAGTAGCAGGGTTGAGAAACTTGATTTGGTACCAAGAATAAAGTCAACGGCCTGGTGCGACCAATTTTTGAAATTACTTTCCTCTACCTGCAAGAATTGGATTTTCAAAGAACTAAATCAGAAAGGCAATAATAAGTTTTCATTAACACCAAATTATGGATGATAGACAAGGTGCAACACACTCTGGTAGGAAGGGGACCCTCACAAAGCTCCACCAGAAAATCCACTGAAGATCTCAGTTTCTCCATCTCATTTTCAACAGCATTATCTGTAGCCAAAAAAAGTTACTATCAAGACAGTAATAACAACTATCATCTCCGTATGTAGGCACTCACCAATAAGCAGTGAGACTAGTGGATGTTCAAATTAAAAAGTAATACCACCACTGTCACTTCTGGCCAGTTTACTTTCTTTTTTAGTTCTTCAAATATGTTTTTATTTTTATAACCATCACTATTACATTAATCAAATATCTTCGTATAGAGAGAATGATTCCAAGAAAATCATCTTGTAACTGAGATATCCATTTCTTTTACAAAGTTTAGTTTGTATTTTAAAATCACCATACATGCACTCCTATTGTCATCCATATGACTGTTATCGTAAGATGGTAACGAAAAATCAAGTAATTTACATACATAAGAGACTACCCCTCACCCCCCCCCCCCCCCACCCCAACCCCCAAAAAAAAGGAGAGAAAAAAACTAAATTTAATTAACACGGATAAGTAAAATTCAATTAACTATTGCAATTAGGACAATGTCTAGCATAACTTCATGCACATAACGAACCAGAAAAGCAGTTTCACCTGAAATATACAATTGGGCTGACAAGGCATCAGGTCTTCTCCTTTTCCTCTCACTTAATCTCACTGCAATAAATCCAAAATCACGAAAGTTTATAATTGTGAAAGGCAATATGGCAAGCAACACAAACCACAGTAAAAGAAGAATTAACAAGGCGTAGAACACTATCAGAAACTGGGTACAAGGTATTAATAACATTTCTCAATGCAACCAAATTATTAAGATAACAAAGGGTCAGAGATAACCTTGTCTGAGAAATCTGCGGCGGAGCACATCACTAGATCTCTCCTGATCAGATTCATGATTAGGACTCTGCAGCCCCATATTATCATAGAAATAGCACTTGCAGGAGACATGTTGTGGAAATAGATCATGATGAACTCCATCTGATGTGAAAAATCAGGGAAGTTAAGCAAATAGCAATAACAGGAGCACCTCTTGGACCTAATCATTGGCAAATGTAGATGCATGGCCGTGTTTTAGGTTTCTCAAGAATCCATGAATTCAAAAATTTCACGATTCTTCAAAAACAGACACTTGCACGGATACATATAGGAAGAAACTAACAAACTAACAAGGTATAATTTTCAAGTTTTAGATATCACCTATTATGATATAGAAATTTAGGTAAAACAGGAGAGGAGAAGACTCGCCTTCAGCAATTTTCAGATCTTCCTTAAGTTTAAGAATTTCTTCTTTCCTCTGTTTTGCCTAAAATTACACGAATATAAAAACGTAGATCAATACAGACGCAGACACGCAGAAGCAGACACACTCGAACTTATTAAACTATACTGAAACACACACATACAACGACAGGAATAATAGGAGAAATGTGACAACAGACCTTCTGTTTCCATCTGATAGCATCTGATTCAATGTTGTCACCGCGAAAGGCTTGGGAATCACCATTGCCAACTTCTGTAGCTGCGGAAGACGAAGAAGAGAGCTTCTGGCGGCGTCTTGACTCGATAATCGCCATTGCTATAGCAAGCTTGAGAGAGGGATTCAAATCGCCGATCACTGGATTATCCATTTCTTAATGTGAATATGATGGAGCGCGGAATTTGGTACTGATATTTGAATGTGGCGTTGGATTTCATTTATATAGAGGAGGGAGCATGGTTTAAAAATTAAAATGGGCTTCAGGATTTTGGGCTTTATCCTTGACGTTGACTTGCATTTGCATATTTTTCTCGACAAATGTCATAAATATTTGCTAGCTTTTTTTTTCAAATAATAATAATAAAATTTTAAATTTAGTTTCATATTAGTTTGAGTGTATGAATTTGTTTCTTTGAACAATTAGAAATGAGTAAGAGGGTGTTTGCTACGTTGTTTGATTGGTTATGAGCTTTTTAAAATGAGTTAAGCAAATTAAGATGTTAAATATATATAAATTGTAAAATAAGTACTTAGAGTTTATAAGTTTCATAAAAATTGGTATTTTTAGAGGGTGTCTAATTGAGTTTATAATCTCCTTCAATATCTTATATGATATTTAGGAGCATATAAACTCTTGAAAAGTGTGGCAAAATAAGATCCTAAACAACTTATAAAATTTAAAAATAAGCTCTCTTAGGTGGTCGTCGTCCCGGGCCGTCTAGCTACCTCCATAGAACACCATTTGCCTAGCAGCTCAGATTTTATTGTCGCTTGGCTTAACCCGAACGGTCAGCGAAGACCTAATGGTGGCTCGTAACACCATTTCACTACCAGTTCACAGTATATGGGGAGGCACAAGAATTTCATCACCGTCTTACAACACCTGCAAAATACACGGTGGTTGAATTATAGCAAACACAAAGTAAACTATATCACAAAGAACACAACTACACAGTCATGAATCAAACTTCAAAGTATTTAGACAAGATTTAAACTTCTCAACAGGAAACCACTTAGTTCTCATATCTGTAGGATGAACTCATATGCTCTCCTTTCCAGATTAACTAAGCACGTAGCAACGACATCACGAATGTAATGATATCTTACATCAATATGCTTAGATCTATCATGGAACCCGGTATTTTTACACAATTGTATGTCAAACTAACTGACTATCAAATTGAACAACATTACTATCAAGAAGACCAATTTCAGATGTAAGACATTTTAGCTAGATCGCCTCTTCCAAGGCCTCAATCACAACCACATACTCAAATTCAGCATTGACAGATCAACTATAGGTTGTAGTTGAGATTTGCAACTAATAAAAGAGTCACATAAAGAGAACACATAGAAGTTGTTGATTTTTTATTGTCCCTGTCATTAGCATAGTTAACCAGTTTAACACCTTGAACGAATTTTGAAAATCTAAGGCCAACATTGAAAGAAACTTTCAAGCATTTATGAAGCCATTTCAAAGCTTCCCAATATGGCATACCAGGGTTTGGCATTTATATACTCAAGCAACTAACAACGTAATCAATATCAGGTCTAGTGCTTATAATAAGATACATCACAAAATCAATTACATTAGAATAAGGAACAATTCTCATGTAACTCATTTCAGTTTTAAACTTGGGAGGCTGATCCTTACTTAACAGGAAATGAGCAGCAAGAGGCACATTCACAGACTTGGCAACAGACATAGAGAATTTGCTCAAGATCTTTTCCACATAAAAAATCTGATTGAGAAAAACTGTAGAATTTGTCATATCCCTAACAATGTTCATACCCAAAATCCTCTTCACGTCTCCTAAATACTTTATATCAAGATTTTCACTAAGACACTTTGAACATGCTCAATAAACTTAATGCAATGACTAACTAATAGCATACTATCCACATAAATGAGCAAGAAAATAAGATCTTAATCACTTTCTTTAGAGTAAAGTCAATGGTCATATAAACTCCTTTTTAACTTCAAAGAAAGCATACACATGTCAAAATTCTTGTTTCATTGTCTAAGAGACTATTTTAAACAATACAATGACTTTTGGAGCAAACATACATGATCAAGTTTCTTGTTGTCAATAAAGCCTTCCGGCTACCTCATAAAGATTTTTTTTATCTAATTCACCATGCAGAATGGTAGTTTGACATCTATTTATTTCAACTCTCAATCAAAAAGTGCAACTAATGCAAGTATAGTACGAATAATGGTGAATTAGACAACAAGAGCAATGTTGTTTTAGTAATATATCCCCTCTTTTTAGTAAAATCCTTAGCCACAAGGCTAGCCTTAAATCTTACAGTTTCATTTTCATTCTTGACCTTATATAACCACTTACAATCCACAACATAATAGTTTTCAGGCTTAGTGAAGTCTGATTAACATGCAAAGACTTCATCTCATCTTTCATAGCATTTAATCATTCAACATGCTTGTAAGATTTTAACGTTTCTTGAGAAGACTATGGTTCATTTCCATAAATGGATCTGAAAATGCTAAAAGCATGTGAGGTCATGTGGAAATCATCACTTAGAAGGTTGTTTTATATTTCTTCTATAACCATCCCTAGCAAGTTGATAGTCATCAAACACAACATTTGCAGGCACATTCTCAACATATTCACCATGCACATCAACATTCTCAACATTTTTAGCAAGCAAATCTTCAAACACAGTAGGTGGATTTATAGTTTCAGCATGCAAATTTTCATATTCATCAAAGTGACTCAAACTAGGCAATTCTTCCACCTTATTTCGAGCAGGGTCATACTAAGCAACATGCGAAGAGGCAGTTGAACAAGGAAATTCAGATTCATTAAAAATTACATCTACACTAATTAAAAGTTTAAGACCAAGTTCACCTCTAAGCCATAATCTATACTCTTTCACGCCTTCAGGATAGCCCAAGAAAACACATTTCATGGATCTTGGTTTAGGTTTATCAATTTTTTATGAAAAAATTACAACATAAACGAGTACACATAAGTTTAAAAAATTAATTTGATGCCCAAACCAAACAAACTCAGGATACTTCCATTCAAAGGCACAGAGGGAGGCCTGTTAATCAAATATGCAGCATAATAACAACTTCACCCTAGGATTTTTTTTTGAAAGACCCGAGGATGTAAGAATACAACTCATATTTCAAGTAAAGTTCGGTTCATATGCTGAGCAACACCATTTTTTTGTGGAGTGTACAGGACAACCTTATGCATTGGAATACCAAATTCAGCACATAAATTATCAAATAAGTTATTGCAGAATTCTAAGTCACTATCAGTTCTAAGAATTTGATATTTTCCCAATCTTTTTCTCAATTCAAACTTTCCAAGTTTTACACTTTTCAAACACATAGATTTCTTTTTCAACAAAAATACAAAGACCTTCCACGAAAAATCATCAATCACTAAGAGAAAGTTGCGGCTTCCACCATGAGTAGGCATACTGACAGGACCCCACACATTAGCATGAAAACATGCAAGTATATTAGTACTAAAAAATTGATTGGGAAAGGAGGAGGCAGAAAATTTCACCTTATGTTGAACACAAATGAGTCACAAAAGGGCGCACCGCATACATGACAGTTTATCATTACCAAAACAACGATCTTTATGCAAGTTTTTCAAAACTTTACTACTCATGTGACCAAGTCTTTTATGCCACAAATCAGTTATATCCTCTTGGACAACATTCACAGAATTTTTAGCAAAAGACTCATGCACACCAATGCAAACATACAAATTATTCCTTCTAACAGCTTTGAAAATCATCAATGGCCATTTCAAGATTTTCATCAAGTCCTTCATCCACCACCTTCCTTCACAGCATGCAAATTACAAGTCTCAGTCATCATATAAATATCACCCACGTATTCACTACTAAAGACCATATTAGCATAATCATCCCATTGATTCTTGGGATAATAATTTTGACTTTGTTTAGGCCTAGGACAATCTTTAATTAAGTGGCCATTGTCATCATAATTATAGCATCTCCTATTTTTAGACCTACAGTTAGACCTACATTTTCCTTTCCCTTTAGACTGATTAAAGAATTGGTTATTTTTTATGAAGTATTTGATTTTGAAATATGTTTTGAGACTTCCCTCTAACAAACATAACCTCACCCGAACTTTTACAACTCTTTTGTTCTTTAACTCCATCTTTGGTTTCTAGGTCATTCACATTATTATCGAGATTAATCTGATCTCTACCATACGTAATAACATATGTAACATCATTATATAAATCCTTTATTGCATTGAAAAGAACAATAGGAATATAATCATCAATATGTTTATCAGCGGTTAGTTTAATGTCTTGCATAAGTTTGGTAAACACATCAAGGTTCTCATTAATGTCCTTATTCAAATCAAGCTTATACCAGAATAATTTTTCTTACAAAAAAATGCAATTCACACATAAAATGCAGCAAAAGCAGATAAAGCCACAAAAAAACCAATATAACCTTAAAACACAACAATTTAAAAGAGGATGAGTAAGGTGATGAAACACATATAATTACTACATCACACGATAGTAAAGCAACAATTTTAACAGTGCACAAAGAATCACATAGAAAACAAATTAGTAAGCACATAAACCTAGGGTTGTAGTAGCATGTAATCCCAACCTAAATCCACTACAAACGCTGCTACAAAAGCAATAAAAGAAGGTACTTAAGCCAATTTACTAGAGTTAAACTCTACTTAAGAGTTTCAAAACTTGATTTCTGGAGAAGATTGAGATGTTGCCACAATGGCGAAGATGGGTTGTCCGAAAGCGACGACGGCAATGGTGGCAACGACCGACCACCACTTTAATAACATTGTTGATCATCTCAACCCGTTCGATTACCCCGTCCGATTACCTTTATAAAAATCTATTTACGTAGCGCCTCATATTTTTCTATCACTTGGCTTCCCCTAAATGGTCCTCAGTGAACTTCGATGAAGACCTAAGGGTGGCCCGTAACAATAGGCTACAAAGCCTGAAACCCACCTTAATTGCTGCCTAAAACTCCTCTTCAATAGAACCAATAGTCACAAAGACTTTGCGGAACGAACCGGGAGTCATGTCGCACTTGGAAAGAGAAAGACATTAAGGCTCACTTTTCACGCTTCTCTAAGGCTCTCATATGTCCCCATCTTGTCTCACACAAAAGTGAAAAATGCAGCAACTCTTTTCTCTCATAACTCTTCTCACTTAGAAAAATTGGCCGCTGACTTTCATTGCCTAATTCAAATGAATTATTGTAGCAATCATGAGTTTGAGCTAAAGGAAAATGGGCTTGGGATATGGGCTCACTTGGGCCAAAACCCAACAAGCTTCAAGAGCTTATAAGCTCCAAAATAAATATAAGTTCATATACCTAATCTTACCTTTTGAGAATCTTATAAGCAGCATTGAATTTACCAAAATATCCCATGCTTCTTTTTTAAATATAATTTAATTTGTAATGGGACTGGAGATGGAAGAGACTAGAGTATCAAGGCCTCCAAGGATTTGGGGGAAGGTGTGCGGTCCTAGGGGTAGGGCTACTGAAGGGGGTCGGGGCCCAGGGATGGGGTGGGCCCACGGTGTGTGGGGTGGGGAAGGGGCGAGGATGCCTGGTGCTGATGTGCATATATTATTCCATATTTTATATCCATATTCCCTTATTTTTGGATGATTATTATTCTTTATTTATCTTAATTAATTATCTTTTGATGTGGGAGAATAATAATTGGACCTATAACAAATTGAGCTTAAATTGATATTTTGAGCTGAAAAGTGAAGAAGTGGGCCAAGATGAAGAGAAGATGGGCTTGAATTATGAGAAGGCCAATAGAAGAAGCCCATGAGAGTTTAATTCCTACTAAATATTTATTTCCTTTTTGTATATATTTAGATATTTTCATTTTAGAGATAAGGTTTGATTACGATTTGGGGAGAGAAAAGAAGAAAAAAATTAGCGTAATAAAGAGATGAGAGACGCAGACAGTCTAGACGAGTATTCCACACGAGCGCTCTCTCCTCTTCCTCTATAACACGCGATAGTTTTCCCTTTTCTCTAGTTTTTCTCTAGTTTGTCTTGAAGACCTTGGATTCCACCAACATTAATTAATGTTATTTTCTGATTCAAGAGTTTATTATTTCAATTATGTTATTATGAGGTTATGTGATTTCACCATTCTTGTTTAGTTCAAATATTTGTATATTCAATATTATTTCTATGAGAATTATTTATTATTTGAATTGACAACTTAATTTAATATTTAATTCTCTAATGCTATTCTTGAATTCATGATCCATAATTGCCATGAAAGATTGAACCCTAGTAGCAATAGGTTGAATTAATCATGCTATCATAATTAATTTAAGCTGATTGAATCTACAAGCTAATTATTTATAGTTGCAACTATCTCGGCTATGAGTAATTTGGTTTAACTGTTTTCATAAATCTCTATGTTATTATTGTTGTGGTATGGAACGCTATCGTGTCCAACTCGTTAATGATAAGTATTGATCGGTTGCTGGGATTGATCAATTAATTTAAGAACAAAATTTATTATGGCTCCTAATAAATCTTTGGTTGAACTATTCGATTGTAAAGAAATATATTGTGAGCCTATGACCAGTAACATAATTGAATGTCAATACTCTTGGATCAGAGTCAGTTAGTATTTGATCTATCTTTTTATTTTAATTGCTTCATTTACATTTTTTTAGTTTATATCAAGATCTTAGTTTAGTTGAAAAAACCAATCCAAAACCCCCTATTTATCTCTTGTTTTCCCTCAAAAGAAATTAATCCCTGTTCCCCGTGGATTCGACCTTACTTGGCATTATACTCGTTATCTTGAAAATATGTTATTTAATTTGGGGGGAAATTCTAAAATGATCTTTTATACAACTTTTAGTATAATTCTAACCACCTTGTAAAATTAGTATAATTTTAGCCTATCCTTATCTTTCTTGGATAACCAACAAAATAAACCCCTTATCCAATCTATACCTCTTATCCAATCTATCTCTCTTATCCAATAGTCTCACCCCCAAACTATTGTCCCCCAGCTCCCCAAACCTGCCCCCCTACGCCCCCTCCCCTTCCCCTCCCCCCTCCCCAAGCCAAAAAAAAATAAAAATTGTTGTCCTTTTGAGATTTTCCTTTTCTATTTTTCTAAAACCCCACTTTACGACAAACACTAACCACAAAAATCGTGTCATGATACAGAATAACAATATATCCTCATTTGACACGATATACATTTGCCACAAATCGTGCTGCAACACACACTTGTTGCGAATTGTGCCACGACACACTTGTCACGAATCGTCATTTGACACGATACACACTTGCCACGAATTTGTATAATTTTACCCCTTCTTATGATCGTGTCACCATTGCCACGGATATGCCACATGTGCCACGACACTCACTTATCATGAATTCTAATACATGTGTCAAGATACACAATTATCACGACTTTGTAGTAGTCCTTCTTACTGTCGTGGCAAAATTACCACGACTCGCACTTATCATATACATTTGACAAGATACGCATTTATCACGACACGTAATTACCACAAATCTTCATTTGATACGATACACACTTATCACGAATCGTGTGTTGCGTGAATTTGTGCGATGACACACTTGCCACGAATTGTCATTTGACACGAATTTGTGTAATTCTACCATTTCTTACAGTCGTGTCACTATTGCCACAGATCTGCCACATGTGCCACGAATTATGTGGGGCTGGAGGTCAGGGGATGAGAGCGTTAAAAATGACTTGGGGGTGAGGGGTGGGGTGGGGTTTGGGGGGGCCATAGGATAAAAGCGTAAATTTATTTTTTTTGCTTGGGGGTGGGGTGGGGGCTGGGCCAGGGGATGAAGGCAGTGAAAAAAAAAAAAAAAAAAAAAAAACTTTTTTTGGCTTGTATGTGAGGGTTGGGGTGGGGATGGGGGTGGGGCAGAGAATGAAAGCAATAAAAAAACGTTATTTTATTTGATAGAATTTGAGCCCCTAATTCACTAGTTGTTGCACAAGGTATTGGAACACTTAGTACAGACCATTCCAAATTGATCAAGTTCAGTACAAAACTTCAACAGAGTAAATCAGAGTATAAGACTTTAATAAAAAACCAGGCAAACTAAAGCTTGATCATCTTTCATCATGCTTACAACGGTATCAATGTTTTGTACAATGATCAACTAAATCAAAAGGATTGAATGAACAAGATAATTTTTCAATCCTTTTCTGTCTATACAATTCCAACATACTAAACAGAAAGAATATCACAAGATGAAATTCTCTCAATCCCTCACAAGACACAAGTGAGTCAGTATGTAGAAAGCTTCACAATCTCTAGAATGTCGATCCTTCACTCTAAATCCTTTTTCCTCTCTTTTCTTCCCCCGTCACTTGACTTTGTTGTCTTCTTTTTATACTTGATTTCTCTTACGGTTTTCTGAGTACAAGGATAAGAAAGGAAAAACCAACGCCAAACTTCTGTTTCAGGAATAATAATTTTTTATCGTTGGTTGTTAGTTAAGTTTGGATACGGTTTAACCTAAGCCTTATCCATACTTATCTGATTAGTATTAACATTATATAAGAATATATAACATGAATAATATAAACTCAGGGAAACAAAGTTACTTTGCAATGTGAAAACAATACAAGAGATAATATACGAAAGTGGTTCACAAGGTGTAACAACATACTGTACACCACTTAGTGTTGAAATACCTTGTGAGTACCAGTTGCTAACAATCTCCCCCTTTTTCACCTTGCTAGCCAAAACCTAAACGAGACCATATGAGAACTGAACAATAGTCAAACAAGATAGATAACACATATACACGATTACTATTAAGGAGAACAAAACAACAAAGAACAATCTATTGAGTGTTGAAGGATCACAAATAGTACCCACACACTCTACCTAGATGCAACAGATAGATAAGATAGACATTCACACATATGGAGGGAGTGGTGATGGATCACAAACAGCCCCACTCACTCCCCCTTAGTTCAACATTTTGTAATCCATAATACCATAGTACCACATATACATAGTTAACACGATGTCCAACATCAAACACATAAGTCAGAATATGAAATACTAGTTATTAGTTACACATCATTAGTTTTGTCCGCGGCTAGGATCATCTGCATCTGCATCAACTCTTGGTCCAGCACCACCGCTTCCTCCAGCACCATTTCCTTCAGCAACACTCCTCCAACACCTACATCTCCTCCGTGGGCTTCTCCCCCATTTTGGCCAGGAAGGAGGGATTTAAGATCATGCTCAACCTGTGTCCAGTACGTGACATCGATCTCAGCACCTCCACACCTAGAATTGTCCATTTGAATCCAGGAAAAAATTTTCGACACTAGAATGGTGACGGAGGCAGCAAAAGGTGTTGCAGCACTGTCTGGAACACTAGTGATAATTTTTTCTGGACTCTCTGGTATTTCCACCACATCAAAAATATGTGGTGGGTCCAACAATTTTCGATCAACCTTTATCAGTGCGGAATCCAGAGAAAAATGGGAGGTGGCAGGAACATATATGTTTTTCCCTTTTAACATACTCCAAATAACACAAGGATAGGGAAGACCACAAAAGTGGATTCACCTTTAACAAAAGAAACCACAATGTCAAAAACCAATTGACCCAAATTAAACTTCATCCCATTTCCAATTTTGTAAATGAGTGACCACATTTCTGTTTTTCGAGGGAAGCCAATTGTAGCAAGTGATTTTGTGAAGTATGGCATATTTTGAGGTGAGTTTAGAAGCAGGAATTTCTTGTTTCGTTGCCATTGAGTAATTACTCCACCAGTAAGCTGTGAGATGATAGAATTCAAATCAGTGTGGATAACTTCATCATCAACAGAACGAAAATCCAAAAAGTCATTAATCAAAGAAGGGGTAAAAATCCGTTTTCTCAAAAACACTTGTCCAAAACGAGGGCTAGAAGGATCCTTCATGGAATTTGTAAGATTGCAGTAAAACTCCCTCACAATGTCCTTCACAAAAATACAATTTGTAGTCAGAGACTTTCCTAGATGAATGGATTTTAAAAAAGAGATTAATCCAAACTTTTCAAATTGATGAGAATCAAGCTGTCTTTCAGAGATAGTATCCCGTTTTCTTGTAGTTTTTCCTCCTATTGAAAGCATCAAGAGAGTAAAAGTGGTTTGAATACCGCTTTGTTACCTGAAGTGCTGAAGCACTTCGTACAACACGTTTGGAAGGTGGAGATGGTGTATCAAATTCCGTTGCCTCATGTCACTGGAATTCTGGGCATTTGTCATTTTCACATCAGAATCACTGGAATCATGATGATCATCAGAGGCATTTTATTCACGTTCCATAGAGTTGAGATCATCATCTAGTTCTTTTGCAAATGCTTCAACATTTTCATTCATTTGATCCTTTGTTTCAATAGCATTTTCAACATTCTTAGTCCCAACACCAGAAGCTGACACAGACTCTCCCTGAACTCGAGAACGATTCTTCTGTCTTTGAACATACTGGGCAAGGGTTTGATTAGGAGCATAACCAGAAATTTGTCCCTCTTCAGGAACAGCAGGAACTTCAGAAGGGGTTGCACCACCATGAGAAACACTTTCCGAAGATTTCTCAACTTCAGTCAATTTCTTCTTGGACCTTCCATTAAACACCTTCTAGGTTTTGGGAGAAGATATCAGGATATCAAAATCTGGGTTATCCTCACTATCATCTTCATCATCAGAGGCCAATTTATACTTTGGATGAGGACGCATGGTTTTAGGACCCTTCTTTGTTGTAGGAGGCCCATGTTCACCAAGTGTAGGTGAGAGCCTTCTTTAGCTTAGAAACCCTAGTTGTAGGTCCTGATTGTGCTTGAATAGTGGAATTGATCAGATCAAAGAGGGGTGGGTCATCAGCATTCACTGGGTTGCCAAAGTCACCTGGTAATTGCATGTTAAGATAAGCATCTTGAGGGACAAACTCCTCTAAAGCCATTGATGCAGTTGAAACTAAGTGTAGGGTTCGATGACTCTGAAGGAGGAGGTGTTTCAACACCTTACGCAACACCAAAAGGATTTAAATGAGCATATTCTGAGTGAATATCAAGTGGATCCTGCAATGGGTTAGCCATAGAAGATGCTGAAGGAATTTATACTGAAGAAGAAGATGCGTAAGTAGATGCAGTATGGGAAAGAGAAAATGAAGAGGGCAAAAGGGTAGATTGGTCCTTTAGAGACTCTTTCATGCTAGCAATAATATTTGTAATATCCTCATCAGAATCTATCATTTATTAATGAGAATGAACGATGGTAAACAACAACTTAGGAAGATTTAAATACATAAAACAGAGCAGTTAAAGGAAAATAAAAACAACCCACTAAAATAAACTCCCCACTAAATAAAAACTGCATGTTAATCTAGGAAATAACAAGATAGGGCTAAAATTAAGGAGACTTATCTAAAAAGGAATTTGGGCAGATATTTATCACAAAGAGTTCGAAATTATAATTTTTTTATTTTTTTATATAAAAAGAGCATAAATATAATACAAGCACACAGAAATATTTCTGTAAAGGAGAATGAAAAATAAAAAAACAAATTAAAGTTTTGAGTCATAAAAGATATGGTGTTTCCCCAAGTGATCCAACCCATAAGAAGTCACTGAAGAACCAGAAACTCTCATGAAGTTATCTTGGAGAAGAACTTACTAATTCATTTGATTCCATCAATAAAATCATTATCCAATTAAAATCTGAACCAGTAAAAGAGAAGTCAGAAAAGATAATGACAGACTTGAAATCAAATGAAGGGTAAGGGATTTGGGAAAATTCCACATCACTCAAAACAAATGAATTTTGTTTTTGAATGTCTCCACTTACAAGAAATATTAGAAAACTGAAAAGAAGTAATAATTAACAGAAAAGAAAAAGAAAAAAAATAAGATAAGAAAAGAAAAGAGTATACAGTGAAACTGTATAAGGTATTAGGGCACTTTGTGAAACACTTTTCACATAGTTCCTAAACCGAGAGATTTCTTAAGCCAAGAAAATCTCTCAAAGTCCAAACCTTTGTGTAACTATCTGTTAGTTGTCTTTCTGTAGGGATTTGTTCAATTTTGATTATTCTTTTCTCAACAAGATCCCTAATAAAATGATGTCTAAATGTTAATGTGTTTAGTCCTAGAGTGTTGAATGGAGCTCTTAGTAATGTCAATAGCACTAGAGTTATCACAGAAGACAGTAAGAACATTACTCTCTAGCCCATGGTCATCTAACATTTGTTGCATCCATAGTAATTGAGTGCAACAACTACCAAGAGCTATGTATTCAGATTCTGCAGTGGATAAAGACACACAGTTTTGTTTCTGGCAATGCCAAGACACCAGATTATTTCCAAGACAAAAACATCCTCCTGAAGTACTCTTCCTATCATCTACATCTCCAGCTCAATCCGAATCACAGAAACCTACCAAGTTGGTATTAGTGTCCTTAGAATACCAAATCCATAAATCAAAGGTCCAATTTACATATTTAATGATTCTTTTTACACCATTTAAATGAGATAATTTAGGATCAGATTGGTAGCACAAAGTGAGACACTATAACACAAATCTAGACGGCTGGTTGTAAGATAAAGAAGATTGTCAATCATGCTCATGCACAAGGTATGTTCAACACCTTGTCCAACACTGTCCTTACAATTTTTGAAACTGGAACTCAAAGGTGTTTTCATGTGCTTAGCTGACAAAAAATTAAATTTCTTAACAAGATTTCTTGCATACTTGGACTGAGTTATGAAAGTACCTTGTTCAAGTTGTTTGATTTGAATACCAAGAAAGTAGTTCAACTCAACAACAAGACTCATTTCAAATGCAGATGACATTTTTTGAACAAAATTCTGCAATTTTTTTTCACATGTAGATCCAAATACAATATCATCTACATACACTTAAGCAATAGTGATATGTGACACTTTTCTTTGAACAAAAAGAATTTGGTCAACATTTCCTCTTTCAAAGCCAAATGTCATCAAGAATTCAGTCAGTCGATCATACCAAGCATTAGGAGCTTGTTTTAAGCCATACAAGGCCTTTTTCAGTTTGAACACATGGTCGGGTTTATGAGGATCAACAAAACCTTTTGGTTGTTCAACAAATGCTTCTTCATTTAAAAAACCATTCAAAAAGGCACTTTTAACATCCATTTGAAAAACTTTTATGTTGAGAAAGCATGAGACAGCTATTAAGAGGTGAATTGATTCCAGCCTAACAACAGGAGCAAAAGTTTCATCATAATCAAGCCCTTCTACTTGTGTATATCCTTGTGCCACAAGGCGAGCTTTATTACGAACAACTTTTCCTGACTCATTGATTTTATTTTGAAAAATCCATTTTGTTCCAATCACATTTACACCATCAGGTATGGGAACTAAATCCCACACATTATTACTAGTGAATTGATGAAGCTCTTCATGCATAACATGAATCCATAATTCATCCTTAAAAGTTTCATCAATATTTTTGGGTTCCAAATTTGACATGAAACAGTTGCCATGCACACTTAGAAAAGAGGAGGATAGGCAAGCAATTTTTACCATTTTTGAGTAATCCTTTCTTTCCTTGACACGAGTTCGAAGATTATCATGGACATTACCTATTACTTGAGAAATTGGATGATTTCTTCTTATTCTGCCAGGTGCATCTCTTTTGAATTGTATCACTTCTTGTGAAACATTCTAATGGTTGGAGGAATCAGTTTCAGTAGCATTATCTCCATCATTCTGCTCATTTTATTCTTGAGTTGCCTGAGGTGTTTCATCGCCTTCTTGAACACTTTCCTCAATTGGCTTCAGATTTGAACTTCCTTTCTGTTCCATCAGGTCTTGTATTTGATCTTCATTTCTATTACCTGCAATGTCTGAGAAATCATCAAATACAACATTTACACTCTCATGTATAGTACGTGTTCTCAAATTGTAAATTCGAAAAACATGACTGTTTGAAGAGTAATCAAGAAACAATCTACTATCACTTTTTGAATCGAATTTACCTAAAGGTTCCCTATCATTTAGAACGAAGCACAAGCAACCAAAACCGTGAAAATACTTAAGAATAGACTTCTTGCCATTAAGTATTTCATAAGGTGTCATAGTACTTCTAGGCCTTAGATAAACTCAATTTGAAATGTGAAAAGTTGTACTGACAACTTCAACCCAGAATCTCTTTGAAAGGTTTTTTGCACATAACATAACCCTAGTCATCTCTTGAAGCAATCTATTCTTTCTTTCGGCTACCCCATTTTGTTGAGGTGTTTTAGGAGCTGAAAATTCATGTTTGATACCCTTCTTATCACAGAATTCTGAAAACAAAGTGTTTTCAAATTCTCTTCCATGATTAGTCATAATCCGATTAAACCAAACTCCATGTGAAGTGTGAATTTGTGTGGAAAGATTTTTGATAGCAACAAAAGTATTTGATTTTTCTGGAAAAAAAATACCCATGTAAACTTGGAAAAATCATACACACACACAAACATACCTCTTACCTCCCAAACTGTCAATTTCAATTGGACCCATCAGATCCATGTGACACAGTTCAAAACAGCGAGAAGTAGCAAAGTGTTGCAACACTTTATGCACATTTTTTGTTTGCTTACCTTTGACACAGGATTTGCAGACTTTTTCAATTTTACTAGTTAATTTGGTAGACCTTTCACGGTCTCCATATTCGCATCAGCTGTTGAAAATTTGCATGCCCTAATTTCTGATGCCACAAGTCAACTTCATCAATCTAAGCTTTATGACAATCTGTTCCCTCTTCAATTGAGTAACAGTTGTTTGAATCCCTTGTTCTAGTCATGATGCACTCAGTTTCATGATTAAACACCCTGCACAAATCTTTCTCAAACTTGACATGTAAGTTCTCATCACAAAATTAACTGATGCTAACTAAATTAGCCATCAGTCCTTGAACATGAAAAACATTAGAGAGATTTGGAAGTCCTTGTACACTTAAAGTTCCTTTGCGAATGATTTTACCTTTTGCACCTCTCCCAAATGTTACTTTACCTCCATCAGCACTTTTATAATCTTTCAAAGAAGATTTTTCATGTCATGTGACGAGAACAACTATTATCGAAGTACCAAACACTAGACACATCAACACTCAAAGAACTATAAATCATATTGCAGTACTCACTGTTTTGTAACTTTTCATCTGATGAAGAAGTCGTTCTAGGATTAGAACAACATGGTGAATGGTGTTGCAATACGTTTTTAGACATCTTTGGTAGCTTCCTTTTAAATATTTTCCTTTTTCTTCTAAAGCAGAAAGGTCTTATGTCTCCAGATATAGAGCGAAAATCACATACAAATCATTTTCCATGTGATTCAATATCCAATCTAAGTCTTTTTGTTCCAGAAGATCGATATGTATTTTCACAAGTGGAGTTGTTCAATTTGAGATAAGGAACAATTGAAGTAGATTCTGAAATGTTTAATCTTTTTGTTTTCTTAGTAAGATTGAACATTTTAGAATCAAAGCCCAATTTCTTAGAGCAAGTTAGATCAGATGTCGCACCTTTAGAGTTATGACCCTCTCTTGTGAAAATTGGTGTTCTATAATCTTTTGTTGATGAACCAAAAAGACTTTGATTATTCTCATAATAACCTATGTCAGAATTACCAAATTGTTGAACAAATAGGATTTCATTAAGCTTGGATGTTCCAGAGTTGAAACGTTAAAGCTTTGTGATTTCCTATTTGCATCGGAAATGACAGATTCCAGAGTTTTGTCTTTTTGAGACAAATTCTTCTCGAGGATAAGAATTTTTCTCTTTAATTTGTCATTTTTCTGATTATACTTCTTTGAGACCTTTTAGAGCAATCACTAGTTCTCCATGCATTTCTCTAAAAGCACTAAGAAATAGTTTATATTCAGTAATTTCAGAATCATTTTTCATTGTCTCATCAAGTGTTTCAACACTTTGAGGCAAACTCAGTTCTTCCACTTTAGCCATCAGTGCAGAAACATCTTGTGAACCAAAAATTTCTTCATCTTCATCAGTATCTTCATCACTCAAAGTAACAACAAGGTTTGTGCCTCTTTTGATAAGATTATTGGCGCATTAATTTGCATAGTGACCAAAACCAGAACATGCTCTACATTGGATATTTTTCGAATCCTTTAAAGCATATGCAGTTTGATTTGTTTTTTTGGGACTTGAGTTGGAATTTTGACCATAAGACTTGTTAAAAGAATCTTTTCCAAAATTTTGACCTTCAAAACCTTTTGTAACAGGATTGAAAACACCTTTGGAAACATTTTTCTTTTTATTTTTTAGACAAGAATCTTTGATATTTTTTGGTTAGGTACGCAATGGGATCATCACTCTCATTTAAAAGTATACTATCACCTTTTTGTTTTGAACTTGATTTTTCAGTTTCAGAAGGAAACACAATAGATTTATTGCTTCCTTTCATTTGTTGTTGTTGATTCAAATTTAATATAAAGGTCTGAAGTATTCCTATGAGTTCATCTAAAGACATTTTAGATGTATCTGAGGAATCTTCCAATGGGTATACTTTAATGGTGAATCTCTTAGGGAGGGTTCGCAATACCTTATTAACCAACCTCTCATTATTGATGGGATCATCAAGTGCATGAGATTCATTTGCCAATTCACACAGACGTGCATTATAAGAAGATATAGTTTCTGTTTCATCCATCTTCAGTATTTCAAATCGTGTTGCAATCATTCTAAGCTTTGACTTCCTGACACTCTCAGATCCTTCACACTGTCTCTGCAGAGTTTCCCAAGCGTCCTGGTACACGTGTTCATGCATGCATTTTAGGTCGAATTAAGTGTCGCTTTAATGACATTTGCATGCATATTCGACTGTTAATTGTTCATATTTGTATTATTGGACCATTTAATGTGTTGGAGCTCATTTCAGGACAATACAAACAATATAGGACCAAGAAAAAGTCTCGAAGAAGTCCGAAACAAAAAACGAGCCAAGGATGAAACAAGAGAGAGGAGTTTCGATCAAGAAGTCGCACCCGCAACTAACCTAACGAACCTCATAGCCAAAAATCTCAAATTATGGTTCGTGGCCGTGACTAAATCAGCGAACTGAAATGTTGTTTTAGCTGAATAAATGGTTTACAGTCGCGACTCAGCTTCACGGCTACGATCTGGTACACTGTTTTTTATCCTGAAACACATTTTGGGCCATCTTAGCCTACCACTTTCTCCTCTATATATAAGGTCCAATTTGAATTTGACCTAAACTATCACCTATTTTACACATACGTTGAGCCACTATTCACCATGGGAAGCAAGGAATTAGAAAAGAGTTGAAGATCATTGTTAGAACATTTTCCTTTCAGTGGTCTTTAGTGTTTCAACTTGTGTTGGAATAGTCTGGGAAACAATAACGTGTTTCAACTTGTGTTGAAACACACTAGGAAACATGTTCTATCTTTCTTTCCAATTTTACTTTGTTGTCTTTATGTGTTAGTTATATGTTAATCTGTATATGTGTATATTTGGATAAGTTGGATTTAAATTGCCTAACCGCATTAGAAACTTATCCAAACTGAAAATCTTCCTTTGGAAGATTGGCGGTTATGTTTTGTGTTGATCTTATCTTGCAGGAGATAACTACATTTCCTGGTGGATATTTATATGACTGACAAGAGAAGATCTTGTGTGTGGAAAATAGGAGAAAGAAACCGAGTGCAAAAATTCAGAAATTCTTCAAGACATTTTCTCACCAAAAGTCGAAGACTAACAACTTCATACTTCTCACATTCTTTGTTGTGAGACTTCGTGTAATCTCTCTCTTAAAAGAGGATTGTTTTGTGTGTAAGATTGTAGTTTGAGTGCAAATCCGATGGCTTGTTGTGTAATCGGATTTAGGTCGTTTAATACTCTTGTATAAAACCTATTCCGCTGTGAATGAGATAAAACTTGCTCAGGCTTTTGATGCTTTACCTTAGTTTTCTTTATCCATCTCTGTTCTTCATTATAAGTTTTATATAGTTTTACATCTTGACTTTAAAATAAGAAGAGTGTTTGTTCATATGTCACAACACCCTCAGTAACACTCCTCATGACCAGTCCATAAATTCTTTCAATTGGTACCAGAGCAATCACTTGACGCTACTAAGTGAGATTCTGTGGCAAAAAGGAATCATGGACGTGCCTGGAACAGCATTGATGCAGCCTCCGTTTGTGGATGGAACAAATTACTCCATGTGGAAGATAAAGATGAGGGCTTACATCAAGTCGTTGGATGAGAGAGCATGGAGATCAGTAGTGGTTGGCTCGAACCCTCCTCGTAAGAAGACGAAGATGGTGATGTGGTTTTCAAGTCGGAGGCAGATTGGACGAACGATGAGTTCATTCTCTCGTGCTTCTAAGGCAATTAATGCCATTTTTGGATCAGTAGATACTGCTTTGTTTCGAATGATTCAAAATTTTGTAATTGCTAAGGATGGATGGGATATTTTGCAAAGGCAATGTGAGGGCTCAGAGAGTGTACGAAAGTCAAAGTTACGAATAATAGCAACACGCTTCGAAACACTCCGAATGGAAGAGTCAGAAACTATCTCCTCATAAAATTCCAGATTATGTGAACTTGCTAATGAGTCTCATGCACTTGGAGATCCCATTAGTAATGAAAGGTTGGTTAACAAGGTAGTACGTACTCTTCCCGAACATTTCAACATCAAAGTGTATCCCCTAGAGGATTCAAGAGACACATCCAAAATGTCTTTGGATGAGTTGATTGGCATCCTTCAAACCTTTGAACTAAACTTAAATCAACAACACCAAATGAGAGGGGTTAACAAGACAATTGCCTTTCCATCTCATTCGGGTGAGTCTAGTTCAAATGTAAAAGGAGATAGCATTTTGCTGGATGAAAAACTTGATGATCCTATTGCTTATTTGACTAGGAAGTATCAACGTTTCCTATCTAAGAAAAAAAAGAAAGGTGGTTCAAATAGTGTTTTTAACACTATCACTAAAGGGTTTGAAAATAGAAATTTTGGAAAAAATACGTTTGAAAGATCCTTTAGTAAAAATGATTTCCCTCAAACTCCTAGTTTTAACTTACGAAATCAGAGTAGATATTCTCCCAAAGATGTTAAATCGGTTCAATGTCGTTCTTGTTCTAATTGGTCATTATGCGAATCAATGTGGAAACGTGGAACAAATCTTTATGTCACATTGAGTGAAAATGAATCGGAGGATGAAGAAGAAGGAATTAGTATTTCAAAGGATGTTACAGCACTTATGGTAACATTGGAAGACTTAAATGTTGACCTAAGTGTTGAAACACCCATTGAAAGATCTGATGATCTTGACACTAACTCAGAACCCTCTGAGTATGAACTCCTTCTTATGGCTTTTAGAGAAATGCATCAAGAATTAGTGGTTTCTGTTAGGTTGTTGAACGAGACTAAGGCAGAAAATGATTTTCTCAAACACAAAATTTCTCTCTTGGGAAGATCATTATCTCTCAAAGATAAAGACTTAGAATCTGTTACTCGAGATCTTAAAAAGAAATCTGATTGTTTGAGTCGTTTTAATTCTGGCACTCAAAGTTGAATGAAATTCTTTCAGCTCAACAATACGGTTCTTTTGGCATCGGTTATGAAAACTCCTTTCAAAAGGCTTTCAATCCCTCCTTTGATGATTAAAAAACTCCAGTGTTTACTAGAGAAATGAACAGATTTCAAAATCTATCTTTAGAAGACACTCCTCCACATTTGATTAAGTCTGATTCAGATATTGCTTGCTTAACATGAGCAAACTAGGAATTTATCTATAAATTTTCAAAATGACGAAGAAAGTGCCCCCATCTAAATGAAAAAGGTCTAGGTGTTATATGGGGAACAAAGAAGTTGTTTGTGACTATTGTTCAATCCTTGGTCACAAAAGACCATACTGTTTCAGGAGAAGAAGAAAGTCAATTCGAAAAAACCTTTCTAGAGTGTCACAGTATGTGTTACAACACTCCATCTCACATTGCAATAAGCCCAAAACCATTTCTCCTCCTGAGCAACCATCCGATAGTTGTTGTAATATGATTTACACTTCTTTGATTGTTGATGTAAGAGGGGTATGGTATTTTGATATTGGATGCTCTAGGCATATGACAGGAGCCAAAACGTTCTTAAAAGAATATGAAGATTTTGATGGTGGTGGTAGTGTAACTTTTGGTGGGGGAGCCAAAGGCAGAATTGTTGGTAAAGGTATCTTGGATGTTAAAGGTCTACCCCAGTTGAAAAATGTTTTGCATGTGGAAGATCTTATGGCAAATCTAATTAGCATAAGTCAACTTTGTGATGAAAATCTTCATGTAAATTTGAAAAGGACTTGTGCAGTGTCTTTGATGGAGGAAATGAGTGCATTATGACAGGAACAAGAGCCTCAAATAATTGTTATTCTATTGAGGAAGGGTTAGAATGTCACAAGGCACAAATTGATGATCATCAGTTGTGGCATCAAAAGCTTGGCCACGTGAATTTCCGTCAGCTTCAAAGACTTGCATCAATGGAGGCTGTAAAAAGTTTGCCAAAACTCTGTGGTAAGATTGATGAAGTTTTCAGCTCATGTGCAAAAGGGAATAGAGTTGAAGATGATGTATTGGATCTTGTTGAAAACCAATCTCAAAACTCTGAAGGTGTTTCAGCAAGTGTTGGAACACCGCCTGATGACAATGATCAGACTTCTACAGATTCCAACACTTCCTTTCATAATGATGAAAGGAAAACTGAACCTAGAACCAATGATGTAAGAAAGGAAGACATGGTAAGGAGGGATCCACCTGGTAGAATTCGTAAGATGCATCCAATCTCTCAAATCATAGGTAATGTCAATGATCATGTTCGTACTCGTCATAAGGAAAGAATTGACTACTAAAAAATGGTAAAACTTGCTTGTTTGTCTTCAACTTATATGCAAATACATGAAACATGCTTTGTATCCAATATAGAACCAAAGAATATTGATGAAGCTCTACGTGATGAAAATTGGATAAATGCTATGCATGAAGAGCTTCATCAATTAACAAGGAATGATGTTTGGGACTTAGTTCCTAGACCTCATGGTGTGAATGTCATTGGTACTAAATGGATATTCAAGAACAAAATGGATGAGCAAGGAAAAGTGATTCGTAACAAGGCTCGACTTGTAGCACAAGGATACACACAAGTTGAAGGCCTTGATTATGATGAGACTTTTGCTCCTGTTGCTAGATTAGAATCCATCCGATTCTTGATTGCCATTTCCTATTTTCCCAACATCAAGCTTTATCATATGGATGTTAAAAGTGCATTCTTGAACGGTATTCTTAACGAAGAAGCTTATGTAGAGCAACCTAAGGGTTTTGTTGATCCTTATAAAGCAGATCATGTATTCAAGCTTAAAAAGGCTCTATATGGATTAAAACAAGCACCTAGGGCTTGGTACGGATTTCCTCATTTCACTTGGTTTTCAAAGGGGCAATGTTGATAAACCTTTATTCATAAAAAGGTGGTCTTCTCATATCACTATTGCTCAAATATATGTGGATGACATTGTTTTTGGTTCTACATGTGAAAAGGATTTGAAAGCCTTTACTGATCAAATGTCCACATCTTTTGAAATGAGTCTTGTAGGTGAGTTAAGTTTTTTCCTTGGTTTGCAAATTAAACAGCATGAAAATGGAACATTCTTGAGTCAATCAAAATATGCAAAGAACCTGGTCAACAAGTTTAATCTGGCAAACTCTAAAACAATGAAAACTCCTTTGAGTTCTTGTACAAAAATTTGCAAAGACAGTGTTTCACAAGGTATTTAAAACACCCTGTATAGGAGTATGATTGGGAGTTTGTTGTACTTGACTGTTAGCCGACCTAATTTATGCTATAGTGTTTCTGCATGTGCTAGATATCAAGCTAATCCTAAAGTGACCCACTTGAATGCGGTAAAACGTATTATAAAATATGTAAGTGGAACCACATACTTAGGAATTTGGTATTCTAAGGACACTAACACTAATTTGGTTGGTTTTTCTGATGAGGATTGGGCTGGAGATGTAGATGATAGGAAGTGTACTTCAGGTGGATGTTTTTATCTGGGAAACAACTTAGTGTCATGGCACTGTAAGAAACAAAATTGTGATTCTCTATCTACGGCTGAGTCAGAATACATAGCTTTAGGAAGCTGTTGTACTCAACTATTATGGATGCAAGCAATGCTAGATGATTATGGTCTTAATAGTGAAGCCCTTCTGGTGTATTGTGATAATGCTAGTGTTATTGACATCGCCAAAAATCCTGTACAACACTCTCGCACAAAACACATTGACATCCGTCATCATTTCATAAGGGACTTGGTTGAGAAGAAGGTTGTAAGTATAGTACACATACCTACTGAAAGACAACTTGCAGATATTTTTCCTAAAGCTTTAGATTTTGAGAGATTCTCCTTCCTAAGGAAATCTCTTGGTTTGTGTATTATTTAATTGTTTAGTGTTGTGTAGGGTGTTCTAACACCCTAGTGTACACATGTGTTTTATTGTATATTTGTGCTTTCTATTGTCTTCTTGTTACCTTACAGAATTATTTTTTTGGAAGGACAGATTCTAATAAAGATGATTTTTATGAAGCTTAATCTCGATGGGTAACCTATACACTCCCATGTTCATTTGATGTGTTTACCAAAATCATCATCCATTTCTGATTTTCATAACGTTCAGATTTTACTGATGATGATCTATAGGTAACTTGCAATTAAATGACAAGTTTTTTCTATCTTTGGAAGAAACCACTTGAACTAAGGTGTTACGTCAAGTGTTGGATCACTGTATAGAACACCATTTCTGGTTGGCTTTTATAAATCATCTTATGTCTTACTTCCACCTAAAAATTCTGTAATGTTGTAATGTTTATTTGTTGTAAAAGCAAAATAAAATTTGAGTAGATTTTTTTTAAATAATAAAAAAAAAAAAAAACAGAACAAAACAAAACAAAACATAATTTTTTTTTTTAGATTCATATTTACTGTTTTTTAATATTTTTCTCAAAAAAACTTTATTAAAAATATCTGCAGTTGTTAATTAAGAGGTATATCACTTGATCTTATCCTAATCCCTATTTTCATGGAAGTTGGGGGAGGTTAATTAGAGGGGTGGAACACGTTAGGGGGGGTTATTTTTTTTTTTTTCAAATTTGAAATTCTTTGATAACTGCTTGCGTTTGCTTATTTATTCTGGGCCTGTTCTTTTATTTTAATCTGATTTATTGATATCAAAATGACGGATTCAGAGGAAGATATAGCCTGGATTATTACTTCTTTCAAAGACTGTTTAGATAAGCAAACAACCCCTATTTTTCCCCTACTCTCTTCTCAAACTCACGCTACCTCTTCCATCTCTGTAGAAACTTCTCATCCTTAATCAATGGTAGATTTTACTCAAAATCCACATGATATCAGGTCTGAATATGCTGCAATACAAAGAGATGATATTCCCGCCAGTGCTACAACACCCTCTGATTGTGCACACCATCTGGAATTCCTGAAGAAAACCCTAATCTGGCGATTGAGGAATTTGTTCCCTCAGATGCTTATTTGAACATGCAGCTTCCAGGGGATCATGAAAATCCAGTCGATGTTGATGATGTACCACCTTTTGATCTACTTCGAGATACCATTCAAGCCATTTCAGGCCCAATTAAACGAGTTCCTAAACGGCAGAGGGGGCATTCACCCACACAAGGGGAGAACAAACCTCCGGCCACAAAGAAGGGACTACCTAAAGTGAAACCACCACCAGCATACCAGTTGCCATCTGATCTTGAAGATGATGATGAAGAGGATCCAGATTATGAGATTTTGATTCGGACCAAGAGCACCCAAAAGTTGTTCACAGATGAAGATAGGAGGAAAGGCCAGATTATTCACGATAATCTTAGAAAGGATTCTGATTATGTTACTGAAAGTGTTTCAGTACCACCAACGTCCATCTCTGAAGGTGATCTTCAACCAGAAACTCCAATAGATGAACAGATACCAGGTTATGACAGAGAGCAGACACTTGTTGAATGGGTTAGAAATTTAAAGAAAAAGAACAAAGTTCCTGAGAAGGATGGAGAAGGAACCAGTGTTTCAGCACCTACTGAAACGCTTGATGCTGAAATCACGAATTTTGCCTCTGAAATAGATAATGAGTTAGATGGTGAGACTGATACTGCGGAAGAAGTGAGCTCTAAAACAGAAGATGGGTCAGAAGGAAGTGTTGATTCTGAGGAAGAGGGTGAAGAAGAAAAGGAAAATGAAGATTGATCAGAGTAAGACTTTAATAAAAAACCAGGCTTTAATAAAAAAACCAGGCAAACAAAAGCCTGTTCATCTTTCATCATGCTTATAGCGGAATCAATGTTTTGTACAATGATCAACTAAATCAAAAGGATTGAATGAACAAGATAATCATTCAATCCTTTTCTCTCTATACAATTCTAACACACTAAACAGAAAGAATATCACACGATGAAATTCTCTCAATCCCTCACAAGATGCAAGTGAGTCAGTATGTAGAAAGCTTCACAATCTCTTAATCCTTCACTCTAAGTCCTTTTTCCTCTCTTTTCTTCCCCCGTCACTTGACTTTATTGTCTTATTTTATACTTAATTTCTCCGACGGTTTTCTGAATATACGGATAAGAAAGGAAAAACCAACGCCAAACTTCTGTTTCAGGAATAACAGTTTTCTATTGTTGATTGTTAGTTAAGTTTGGATAAGGTTTAGTTTCCTAAGCCTTATCCATACTTATCTGATTAGTATTAACATTATATAAGAATATATAATAAGAATAATATAAACTCAAGGAAACAAAGTTACTCAGCAAGGTGAAAATAATATAAGAGATAATATACGAAAGTGGTTCACAGGATGTAACAACATATTGTACAACACTTGGTGTTGAAACACTTTGTGAGTACCAGTTTCTAACATTATTTTTTGGTTAAAAGTGATTGACAATTGTTTTCCTATTAATTAAGGCAAAGTCTCATATGCACCAGTTGCACGGTGCAATTTAGGGTAGGTATCACGATTTATACTTAAAGGTATTACATGTTCTATGTAAAGGTATTGTAATACCTTTATCTGTAACAATTGATACCTTTAAACATAATTTGTTATAGCTTTTAACCATGATACCTTTGCTCGTAATCGCAACGACCTAATGGAAGGGTCGGTTCATGATTTAGACGTGCTAATTGAAGGAGTAATGGAGCTGACTAGACATAACACCCTTCATTATCCAGAAAGTCCACCCGCCCTTCTTGGTTCGGGACAAGACCTTCACTTACCGGAAGGCACAGTCTCTTGGTCTCGACCATTTTTTTGCCGGCATAGCCGCTAACCGAGACCGGGAGGTGTTGAGCACACAGAACCATCTTAGTCTTCAATAATAACACTTTCTAAACCATTAATGTCAAGCTTCCGTAGAGCCCGGCACCATGATACCTTTACCCATATTATGTAATACCTTTAGGCATAAATAACAATACATTTTGACTCATGACCCGAATTGTACGTATCTAAGATCTGTGCAACTGATACACGAGAGAGCTCCCCACTAATTAAACAAGAAGGGGTCATAAGTCTATTAAGGGAGGGGGTTTGGCCTCTAGGTTGGGGATCCTCGAGGGCGTGGGATCATAAGTCTATTTAGGGATGGAGTTCGGCCTCTAGGTGGGGATTCTCGATGGCGTGGGAGTTTTGGGTGGATAGGAAAATCATTAAAAATAAAGATTTTTTTATTTTATTTTATTATTACGTAGTGAAAAGAAATCCTATAATGTCAAACACTTAGTCTAAGATTTCAAAAGAACGTACAAGCTCTCCTATCTAAACACTTTGAGAACTTATAAGCTCTTAAGACATTACGTCGTAAAAGCTCTTGAGGCATCTTATAAGATATCGGTGCTTATAAGTTGTTTTAAAAAAGCCTAGTCCATCTTATTTTATTTCAAATGTCAAACTTAAATTACACATAGTACACATGCTAAAACACACTACACACTTTACATACTACACACTCCCCTTGACAAAATTCACACACTCAGCAAACTAAACACACTGTACAAACACCAGACACACCGCACAACACACAAACTAATCCAAATATGTGTTTGACGGTAAATTTTAATTTCGTTCCTCAAATTCATAGTTATATCTCCTCGTTTAATTGCAAGTTCTTAACACTTTATTAACTTATAAGTTCTCGAGATATTACGTCTTCTAAACTCTTGAAACAATTTACAAGATGTAACTTATAAAATGTTTGAAATAAACTCTCTCCTTTTAGTGAAGGTTTTCTAAGTTGTATTACTGATGAGCAAAATCTACAAATAGATCCGAACGTTATATGATTTTTATAAATTTTAGCACAATGTTTCAATAATTTATGATTAAACGATAACATATAAAAGTCAAAACTATCATTTGTTCATTTTTCTGTCCAAAATTTTTAAAAATATATAATTAAATCATGATCTTTACAGTTTTACTATTATTTGACAAGGCAAAAACTTTGGTGCATATGATGCATAATAGTGTTTAATGTACATCCGGGTCCAAAATAGCGCGCGAGTCGCGCGTGACCCGCATCATTTTTTTTTTTTTTTTTTTTTGTGTTCTTACAGTTGACTTATTGTATTCTTACAGTAGACTTATTATGTTCTTGTAGTATAGTAATTTTGTATTTAGAGTAGACTTATTTTGTTCTTACAATAGACTTATTTTGTTCATACAGTAGATTTTTTTAAGAAAAAGGGCGCGACCCGCGCGTGAACCTGGTCCGCAGACGCGATTTTTCTGTAAACCATATTTCAACGATTTTTTGGAGTTCATGTGTTAAATTGTAGTGATGTACAATAAGCCTATTGTACATCACATGCACACAAGTGTTACTCATTCGACAAATATTGAAAATTATATCTATGGAGAGAGATAGAGACAGATTTTGATAATTGTTGAAATAAAAATAAAATGTTATGTCTAAAATTAAATAATATAATAACATAACAAATAAAAAATTATGAAATAAACCTTAAAAATTATTTGAATAAGAATATCCAAAAATTAGTTGATGTTATTAAATAAAATCCAAACTCCGCGCGTAAGAAGTACATAAATGTGAAAAATTTATAAATATTTTATTCGTTGATACTGAAAACATGAAAATAATATTTTCTCGTAATTATTCTATTAACTTAAATAATTTTAATAACCTTATTCGTCTTGTTTTACATTGTTTCATATTTTGTCGTTTGAAGTACTCTATCCACCCATATTGAGAATTTTTTCTTCGTTACCAAAAAAAAAAAAAAAAAACTAATTAATTGTCTTTTAAGTTAGTGTGGACAAATGAACTTTACATAGTTTAACAAGTAATTAAGAAACTCGTATAAATGCAGGTTGATGTTTTCAGAAAGTTGCACATTTATCTATTTAACTGACAATAAAAACTTTGCCTTTGAGAGACAGAACTTTCATTATATTTTTTTGAATTTTCAAGTTTTTGTATAATTTTTATGCAAAATAACCGTAGTCACAATTCTTAGTTTTATGCTAGTCTCATATGTTAAATGTAATTTATTAAGTTAAAACTAAAATTTGAGTGAGGATAAAATTATAAAAATGTGAAATATCAGGATCTAATTATATATTTTCCAAGTGTTTGGACTGAAAAACGGATGAGAAAAGAACCAATGATAAAATTAAAACTTAGGATTTAGCTAAATATTAATCAGCAATTATTCAAATGTCGTGCTAAAATTATAAAATTTTGCTAAACTGTAGAATAAAATCGAATATTTTGCGTTTTCAATTTTAAAATAAACGCGATAAATCATTCACTGTAATAAGGAAAATTTTCACTAGGATGTAAATATTTAAGCACATGACGACATATATTACTACTGTTTTATGAAAAATTTAGGATGAGATTTCTTTTGCAATCCACGTGTAATCCAATCTTAACTAAATTAGACATTAGTACATAATAGAAATTAAATGCAAACAGCCCCCATCAAGTGGGTTTATTGTTGATACACCTGAATCTATACCATGTAGTTTATTCACTATTTAAATATACACTCATACACCCCGTGTGTACTCGTGTAAATTAAGGATGGATTAGGTAAATTTTAAGTGCAACATCTCAAAGACTCCATTGACTGTCGGTCCTAAAGAAACAAAGACGGTCCACTATATTAGGAGCACGGGGTGAGATGATACATGGACATCAAACTCAACAAAATCAGAACTGCTGAACCCTCGAATGAATGGTATCGTATGAACCTGAAGGTGTAAATAGAACAAAAATACATCGTCACATTTCCCTTTTAGAATTTTGCAAAGTCGCATTATGACTCAAATTTGACAAAATTTAATAGGTCCACAGAATAAATAAAATTTAAAACTAATCGTATACAAAAAGAAAAGGACCAAATGAAAATCAGGGTCCATTGAAGGAACCTTCATTCTCGCGACAGCAGCATCATCTCTACAGGCACTCGAGAAGCTTCAATATGTTCTGCGTTCTTTTTTTTTTTTTAAATATTTTATCGCTAATTAACACTCTAACATGACGCCCAAGAACACTAATATCACCTACCCTCGACAGCTCCACCACCAACTAATCTTCGGTAGCGCACACACTGCTCCGTCTTGACAGTGTAACTAGAAGCACATGGAAAGGCGAGAAAGACCACATTTCATCTGAGGTTACCAACGACGCTTTCACGAGAACCAAGATGTGGAAAGACTAAAATAGGCTCTCACAGGCAGCAACATCAGTCGCCTGTGAATCAAGCAACTCCTTCCCATTAGGGCTGGAGCCGACTATCTTCATAACAGCGCCGAATACGGCTTTCTGGTAATAGTCATCGCCCACCTTCACCAGAATCTCCCTCACCACCTTGAAGTCCAACCCTCCTGCCAATACTAGTTTCCCAATAATCTCGCCAAAATTAGCTGGCGCTTTCGGTAAATCAATAGCAAGATCCTCAAGCAATGCAGCATACAGGAGGCACCCAGTGCCAATATCCTTCAAATCAAGAACCTTCTTCGAGACCAAGTATTCTAGAAGTTTGGCTACTGGCTCAACACACGGTGGGCTTTTCTCCAGCCCAAGGGAGATAGCCTCTTTGACAACCTCGGGATGATAAGCAGGGGACTTCAATTCTTCGACACATTGCAGGGCCTCATCCAATAATCGGACACTAAAGTACTCCTCGAGAAGCGAGACTGTTTTCCTTTTGAGATCATCTGGGTTGGATTTTGCGCTGGGAGGCAACGGTTTTTCAGCAACAGGAGAGATAGCAGGGGTTGAAGCCTGTCTAAATGGAGTAGGAACTGGAGGCGCCGGGTCCGCGGCATAGTTACTCGGACGGGCAGGGGGAGCACCACTACCCTGCAAGAGGGCGCTAGTTCTGCCACCCATGAAACTGCCACTACCTTGGGGTAGAAGTTTCTGGTTAAGTGAAGGTGACTTGCCTACCAGGGGTGTCTGAACCCTCCCAGCATGAACATTTGAAGCATCGCCTCTTGGCATGGAACGAGACCTGGGGACTTCCCAGTTGTCATTGTCCATCCCTGGCATCCCAGGCATCATCTTACGTGTTCCTGGCATCCCCGGCATCATGCCACCTAAACCAGGCCGATTCATTGGGAAACTAGTGGGACTAGTACTACCTTGAGGCCCCGAAGTAACTCGGTTATTCCTCATGCTAGCAGTAGCACCTGGACGTAATCCCATATTTCTCTCAGCTTCTGTGTGGATCTCGGTGATGGTTTTAGCTTTCACCTGGTAAATCAAAATTAAGAAAAAATAAAAAATCAGATAATAACCTAACGAAAGAATTAAAGCATAAATTAGACAGCCACCAGCTACGGAGTTCACCTCTTCCCTTCTAGGAACCCAATTATTGGCACGCAGATCAAGAACATCACGAACCATGAACCGCAATCTTGCAGCCAGCTGAGGGTTTGTCGCCAAATCTTTCAACCGACTGAAGTACATGTCATTAATACGCTTTGATTTTTGGTTCTCATCAAGCTGTTTGCCAATGGTGTTGAAGAACTGACATATGGCCTCAACATTCTCCTCTGCTGGAACACTCTTGGTATCTTGTCCCAGTAGTTCCTGGTCATATACCCCACTTCTATTAAGAATTTCTTATTAAACAATATAAAAACAAACATAAATGTAAAGATGACAGCCAGAGAAGATATAGCATCCCATGAAACAGATAAGCAGATGATGAACAATAAACGAGAGAGAACCTGAACAATGTGATGAACAATCTTTTCAGGAACCATCTTCTGCTTCAATAGTTCACCAATAAGACGGATGTTTCCAAGCGTTCGGAGTTTGACTAGCCGTTCCTTATCTCTTCTTTCCGCTTCTTGCGCAGGAGTGGTCATCTGCCTTACCTCTTCCCTCAATTTGCCAGCACCTTCAAATGCCTCCTGGCAGTTATTCAAGAGGACACGCTTGAATGTAATTTCTTTTCCACCAGGTTCATCCGAGGGGAACGGAGGTAGCTTTTCATTCAGATCTGAACACAGCAGTGCATACATGGGGCAAAACGTTGGCTCCAACACAGCCTTGTCAAATATCAAGTTTATAACATCCTACAGAAAAAGGAGGGAGAGAGGGAGAACAAATAAGAAATGAATACAGCATAAATGGCAGTTGCGGAGCAAGTGACGGGAACAAAATTAAAGAAGACATAAATTAACATATTAGAATAAGTTATCTTGTAACTACCTTCAGAATATCTGCTGTTGTGATTCCCGAGTCAATCAACTGACCCTTTAGAAGATCGAATTTCTCAGGAGTCAGCTTATTCAGTATGCTGCAAGAAAAATATTTTGTTCAACACAAGACCTTTAGAAACAAGGGCAAAAATCCTTCTAAAATACGTAATCACTTAAGAACAGAAATTCATAATTAACCTAGAAAGGCATCATCAGCAAGTTATCAACTACTTTTCACTTCTAAGTTTTGCATATACAGGACGAACAAAAGGAGTCGCACCCAACAGAGTGCTCATAAAATACAGAGGAGAAGTGGATTACCCCTTGACTGTTTTCAAGACACGATCTTTCTTGGAAAGACTTCCCCTTCGAGCGGACCACGGTACATCTGCTTTGATTAGAGCAGGTGCAACCTGTTTCACAGACAATATATGGAACACTAAGTTACCTTAGTGCAATATAAAAGAGGCAACTACAAAATCAAGCTCAGAACAAGCATGTCAACTTTAGTTTATGACAAGATCGCTAGATAGTTGGAATATTAACTTAAGACGTGATTACAGACACATACTTCCACAGTCGAAGCTCAGTCAGTTAACAACGGGTCTTAGTTATATGTTTGCAGTTGCCCTTTCAAAATATTATATATGGTACTCAGAACCTACATTAAGTCCTTTTCTCCTCATCACCATTTATAAACAACATATTGTAAATTGCATAGCTCATTCACATCATGGAAGGGAGCCCTTGATAGAGGACATGGCTAATATACTAGAGCGCCAAGTAGGGATGTAAACAAATCAAATAATTTCGATTCGATTCGTGATTCAAATTTGATTAAGATGATTTGGATTCGAAAACTTCGAATTTGAATTCAAATACGAATTAACTATAAGATTAGAATAATATTCGATTTCGAATAATATTCGAATTCGAATATAGTTGTATTCAATTCGAATAATTCGATTTGTTTATATATAATATATTTTAAAAAATTGAATAATACATATAATACTATATATATAATATACTTATATAGCAATATATTTAAAATAAATTTATATATAATATATATTATTAAAATTTGTAATGAAAAAAAAATAAAAATAATAATATTTGAATATTTAAAAAATAAAAAGTATCTAAAAATAAAAATAAAAATGAACTTTTTGAATCTCAAATCAAACTATGTCTCACGAATCGAATTCGAATTACCTTTTAAAATTCGATTAATATTCAAATCGTATTCGAATTCGAGTTCATATTTACAAATTCAAATCTTAATATTCGGTTCGATTCGATTCGCTTACATCCCTAGCGCCAAGAACTTCTCAACATGTTCATTCTGCACAATTATCTGGTTATGAGACAAGACTTCAGATTTAGATGGCAGAAGAGCAGAAAGCCTAATGTGCTCCTAGAGAAGTAGTAATACCAACAAGAGAACACTAAAAGCATAGTAGAAATAAATTACCCCTTGGTTGGAAGAAACCGCTCTTCCAAATTGAGAGATTGGCTGCTCTTGCTTATTGTATTGATTTATATCTTTAGAGTCAAACCGCCCACCAAGGTCTCTATCCCGTATGGACTCCCAGGATCTCTCCTCTGCTGAAGGAGGAAATTGTGCAGAACGATTGCGCCAGTCACGGTTGTCTGGTTCAGAATAGCGGGTCTGAGTCTGACTCTGATTTGGGAGCTACATTAAAGATAACCAAAAGTTGGTAAAATCATCATTGTAACAAATCAACAAAGAAAAAAGAAGCAGCCAAAGATATGAAAATAAAAACAAAGTTATTATCTGAAACCGGACATAATCAAATCTAGAAGTAAGAGATATTCTTTTTTTTTTTTTTTCTTTTTTGTGATGAGAAACTTGAGAAAATTTTATTAATGATAGGGATGAGGGATCCCTAACAGCAACATACACCCGAAAGAGAGAAAAAAATTATAACATGATATAGCACCAATTCCTAGCTAAGTCTGAAACATGAAATCCATTAAAGACATACTAACATATCAACCCAATAAGAAAGGGAGCAAAATGAAGTCCTGTAATAAAGCACAAAGCTACACTTGTAAATCACATTGGTACGAACACAACAATGAAATTATAACAATAATACGCTAAAGCATACATTGATGTCTACGCGACTCCAGCTAGGATCTGCACCAAAAAATTCAGCTTCGACTTCTTGTTTAACTTTTAGAACATCATCAAAGATGTCTGACACCTACAAAAGATGGTCAAAGTAGATGATATTAAACACATCATCATACCCCAAAGACAGCAAGTACCAGCATAACCTTGGATGGATATTTAATTGTAATCATTTGTACATAAAAACAGAGACATCAGTTGAATAACTGATTTAGGGAAACTGAGTGCAGGTCAATGGCAATAAAATCAGGAACTAACATATAGCTTTATTTCTCCATCCCTAAACAGTAACAGCTCAATGGGCTACTAAGACTGATTCCGAGGTAACAAGTTGAAAGCAATTAGGAGCTGAATTTTTTTATAAGAAACAACAATTAGGAACTGACATGCAATTGTACTAATGACAGGATTAGATATTTAACACTGTTTCTTTTCTTGTTAGAGCTGTAATGACAGTGCCCAGACCTACAATTATGTTGGAAAAAAGTTACCAACATAAGAACATTTACGATAAACAAGCATACAGCACAGTAAGCCTACCTCCCTTAGCTGCAGAAGCTGGTCTCTAGTATAACGAATACGTTCATGGCCGTCAAATCGGGACTCTCCAGTCTGTCATAAATTAACAAGTGTGGTATAAAATATAGAAAACAGGTTGAGGTACTATCAAGTGATTACATGTGAAAAGCATCACTCTCCAGATACTACGAGATAGCAATTTGCAAATATAAAATACAAAGATTATACTTCATCACGTATTCATTTAAGAAACTCCAACAAAAATTGATAACCTTTCTATAAATTCAAACAGATACAATATGAATCCTGGCAGTATATAAGTTGAGCGACAAGTATACAAGATGCTAAAGAGCAAGTCGAGGTGGTCAAGTACAGCCTATACTGATCACCACAATATGACAACAGAAACACAGCAAGGATTACTAAGGCTATCAACATAACATGTAGTTTATCATGCAACACAAACCCTTTCTAGACTAAATAGAAATCAACCAACAAAATGGAGATAGATTAATTGAAGCATAAGAAAAGCTTTCAAGGAATTTTAACTCCACATATATGATCCCAGAAGCAGCACTAATGAGGCTAATTAGAAATAAGACTTCGTAACAAAATTAAACTAAGAAATCATAGGTTCAGTCCACCTTCCAAGATTCCGATTCTACAGTGTGTCTCATGAGCATCATGCAGCACAAAGACTTTTCAGACTAAAAATGATAATAAATCACCACTCATTAACTTCTCTCTCTACTGTAAGCATAACTATTGCTCATTACGGTATTCTAACTCCACGTGCGTTATGCCAGAAGTAGCATTAACACGAGGCCAACTGGAACTTAACATTGTAACAGATGCATTTAAGAAATCATAAATGCAATCCAGATTCTAAGTTTCCATATCCGCAGGTTTCTTTATGGGCATCCAGTACTTCTTGCATGCCCACCTAAGGCCCACGTGTTGCTTTACGTCCATATTTACAGCAATTGCACAACTTACATGCACTGCCAAGAATTAGGACATTAACAGATTCACCTTTACAGAGAAAAAAGACTACCACTGCAAGTTTTTTCTTATGCTAATTAAGAGAAGATCTTTTTTCTCTTGCTCAACTATGTGTAAGAGTTAGACAATAAAAACCTACTGCTTACCATAGAGGGAACAAGTTCAATTTTTCAGCGGACAAGCAATGAAATATCACAACTTCATCAATCACTTCATGAACTAGATACTTTTAGATGCTCCAACAAATTCTTTCATATTCAGACCATTCCTATGCAATCTTGGATAAGAGTAGTACAAAAAAGAGAAGTCTACTATATTCGGCGGAAATTCAATTCGGAACATATGGTATTCATTGATTCTTCATAGGAAACAACCGTAAATTGCAGAAACTGATTCAATTTCAAGAATAGAACTACAAAAAGAAGTCAGAGGACAAGCTCGGGGATATAGATAATGGACACTTAACATATATAGAAAATCTATAGACCATTACAAACAGCTGCATGAATAAATATCACTCATCCGAATAAGAAAAACAAACTTGTCAGGAGAAGGCATTGACAGCAAACAAAGAAAACCCTAGATCTGACGAAGAGCATCTAAAAAACCGACCTTGAGAGAAGGGAACGAAGATACACCGGCACCGGCACCGCCATGTGGACGCAGCAGAGGAAGATCAGAACTACTCGCCGCCGAGGAATCGAAGCGCGGACCGAATACTCTGCTCCCACCGCGAGTGCCACCACCTGGTCTCAAGCTCAATACCGTCTGATCAGCCTGCATAACTCGCAAATCGGAAAATCTAAGTCGTCCAATCACCACAAGAACTTTCTAACAGGAATATATATGATCTATATATAACAAATATATATAGATAATCGCTGACTTCTGTTTTTGAGAGTTTATAAAGATAGAAAGATAAAGGTGGAGAGGAAAGGATAGATTTTTAGAGAGAGAAACTTGTTTCCTCTCTCTACTGTGAGAAGGAGAGGAGGTATGAAGAGTATGGAATGTTATCACAGGCTCTGAAGAGAGAGAAAAACCCTTAATTAGGGGGGTCTGGAATTACGGTAGCGGAAACTTTCGGGTTTTTACAGATACAAAGTTTTAAAATAGGTATCAAAACCTAATAATCCTATAATTCCAAATTATCATACAATTCTGCTTGTTTTAGCCTGTGCCCAATAAGAGACCCTTTTTTTTTTTTTAATTGGGGAGAGGTTTTGATAGAATTTGGTTTTTTATCTAAGATTAATTAAAAAGCAATTTATCAACTGAATTATAAATAATTATCATTTTATTTTATATTTGGTCGAAAAGATAATAGACAACTAGACCTGTCTATTAAGTTTGAATTGTTGGTTTCGGGAACCGTGAGTGTACCAGAACAAAATCAAATTGTAAATATTTGTTTTTCTTCTGTCTGTCGCTTGTTTGTATGGAGCATAATTTTAAAGATTGAATCGAGAGTATCGTATTTATGAACATTGTTTAAATAATAAAAATTCTTATCGTTGATAAAAATATTAGGAAATTTGCGACCAGCCATATTCCGCCATTTTCTAGTTTTTTAATACGACATTCACATCGGATTGTTGTTTATTTAATTCGTTTTTCATTTTATTTCGTTGGTTTTTAGGTTTCTCCTTTCCGCTAAGATTTTTCCTCGCATGAGACCTTTCCCTGCCGACGTGCGGCTTTTGCCGACCCTTTTGGTCTTTTCATTGGTCTTCCTGGTCCTTTGTTACAGCCTAGCGTGCTTGTGGGTTGTGTGTCTTTAGTTTCTATTTTGTTTTTTATTCTAGATGGCCTCTGTTGTTTAATTGTTTGACATCGTAGTGATGGTTTTTTGATTTCTTACTTGTTATGCAGCAATCACGGAACAACGCATTCTTCGATTGCATATTACTTATCGCATTTTTTTTCTGTCTATCCGCCTATTTGGATGGAGCATCATTTTACTGATTGAATCAAAAGTCTTGTACTTATGAACATTGTTTAAGTAATAAGATTCTTATCTTTGATTTAAAAAAAAAAAAAAAAAAAGGATTAGGAAATTTGCAATTACAATCGACATAAAATTGAGACAAAATTTATTAGAATAAATCATCATTACAAGTTTACAGCTTACAATTTGTAAAATTACAACATAAGTTATTGTACTAAAGTCTAGAATATAACACCACTAAATAAAAATCTAAAAATAAAAAACTAACTTTAAAATTACAAGATAAATATTGAATTACAACTTTACAACTAAAATTATAAATTACATAATCAATAAAGAATAAAAAGGAAAAGAGGGAAAAAAAACCGAGCTTGTGTTTCATTTAAGTTAAAAATTAAACTAATTTAATTTATACTGAAATTGCCAACGTAACCTTGACCTTACGACTTAAGGTAAATGAATCAAAGTCCACATAGTTCTCTTACTTTTACTTACTTTTAGGATTGGGGTTTGTTCCTGTTTGCTTGGTCACTCGTCACTTCCTTGAGAACAGGAGGTGCCCGAATCGTACACAATTGGCTCGCCCTCTTCATTTTCATCAATATCAGATTCTTGTGCCCCTTTTTCATCTTTTGTCCAATTTATGCCTAAAAATTTATTTTCTATTTTGAGTGGTCAATCTAAATGTTAGGTTGTCCAAAGTGTAGCCTCCAAAGTTAAAGGCTTACGAAAACGGTTGAAGCAGGGCCTGCAAAAATCTCCTTTTCAAATACTCCCTTCGTCGCAATTAATTTTGAACATATGAAGACGCACGTATATTAAGAAAAAATTATTTTTTTCCTTTTTAATTGACTTTTTTAAAGGTGGAGATTGTGAGAAAAATTTCTTTTTTAATGGTGTACAAAATTGTGTGGAACGGAAAGAAAAAGTGTGCAACATTAGGCGGGACGAAGGTAGTAATAAATAAAACAGGAAAAGAATTGGCTCTCCTCGACCACCACTCTAAAAGGTCCAAAGGAGTTTGAAATCCGATCTTTTCAAAAGTGGTTGATAAAAATCTTTCAACAATAGCACCACCGTTTGGCAACTACAAAGGAAATTGATGTCTTCCTCATTGGAGATAAAGAAATCTTATCCGGGCAGAACACGAAGTGTGACTTGCTGCAACACCTTTGAGTTTGTGTGTGCAAACAACAGTAGAGCAAACGAACAATAGCGGAATTTAGCAAACACAACAAAAGAGAAACAAATAACAATTACAATATGTCTAAAACTCAAGCAATCCAAAAGCTTGAGCAAACTTCATTACTCAACAAATAAAGCACATTACCAATTGTTCGCCAAAACAATATAGACCAAGACGATGAGAAAAACATTATTGATCTAATTCTTAACTAACACACACACAAAAATCCCGGCACAAGGATCACACAAAGAAAAGTGGGTGTGTGTGTGTGCAATTTGCACTTGGGTATAGAATGGTGTTGTATCACTCTTTTGTGGCTCGATTTTCTCTCACTCCAAGAGCGGCAAATGACTTGTCCTCTATTTATACTACATCAAACCTATAAAACAGTTAATACAAAACGGATAGACACAAGAGAAACTTTAGGAAGAAGTTAGTTGGTTAAATATGGATAGAATTTGGTGAAATTGATAAGTTTGACTTGAGTTTTGACCTTATCCACCAAATTTGAATTTCTCTTAACTACCAATTATAAATACATATAAATATAAAGTATATAAAATATAAAAATAACAGTTAAATTAATTTTCCCATAAGATGAAAATATTTAAAGGAAGAACTATCACTGTGTGTCCTGGGGTATTGCAACACCTTAGGGCACACAACACAGGTTCTTACAATCTCCCCCTTTTTCATCTTATTGGAAAAAAATGTGCAAACATCAATCAAATAAAAGAGATTAGTCAAACATGAAGGTCTAGTAAGTAAAAAATATATTTACAAAAGAACGAGATAAGAAAAGTGTTGGAGCATTGTATTGAAACACATTGCACCACACAATTTCCAACAATCTCCCCCTTTTTTGCCTTACTGGACAAAACCTACAAAACAAAGCAAAAATCTAAGATGTTAGAGAAAACACACTGGAAGTAACAAGGAAAGAAAGAGTGTTGAGACTCAAACAGTCACACTCCCCCTATGTAAAACAATTTAGACTCCTTCTGCAACATTATTCTCAACTTATGTACTATCTAGATTTTTGCACTTCTCGACACTTAGAGAGAGTGAGAGAGAGAGAGAGATAGAGAAAGAGAGAGATATTTTGTGTGTGTGTGTGAGAGAGAGAGAGAGATTCTGTGTGTGTATGTATTAGAGAGAGAGAGAGAGAGAGAGAGATTATGTGTGTGCATGTGTGTTAGAGAGAGTGAGAGAGAAAAAGAGAGAGAGAGAGAGAGAGAGAGAGATTGTGTGTGTGTGTTTGAGAGAGAGAGAGAGAGAGAGAGAGAGGGAAAGATTGTGTGTATGTGTGAGTGATAGTGTGTCAAATAAAAGTATCTTCGGGAGAAGCTGCTTCAAGACGGGCTCAGTAGAGATCGTCCGACCTTCGGTGGTGTGCCGTGTCAGTGTCGAAGAAGTCGACAGGAGTCGCCGGACATTATTGGTGATACAATAGGTTAGGTATAGAAGGGTGATGTCTTCTTGTAAAACATAGCCTATTTGGCAATATTATCAATGACATAAAGTCCGAGGGGTCTGAGGAATTCAACTCAGCGTTTATATCGTGGTATTTCTAATCCTATTTTATTGTTCCGTTTTAAGTATTATAACACTGGAGTGCAGTTCGTAGGGATTTCAATTGGTACCAGAGCGGGTCCGTATTTTTATACGACTGATCTTGGAGAACTGCATCAGTATGGATTTTTGGGAAAATATCACATGCCTTTCATTGCTTGATGGAACTAACTATGATTACTGGAAATCTTTGAACATGGCACATCTCAAAGCCATGGGTGATGAATACTGGGAGGTTGTTGAAAATGGGTGGTCTGCACCTACTGTTAAGAAGTCAACCACTCCAAAGCCAAAGTCTCAATTGCCCGCGACTAAGAATGAGAAATACAAAATGAATCACAAGGCTCTTCTCTTTATCTGAATGGCTACTGACCAAACTCAGTATACAAAAATTTGTAATTGCCAAATAGCCAAAGAAACCTGGGATCTTCTCAAAAATTATTTTGAAGGCACTTAAGAGGTGAAGAAGTCCAAGTTGCGAAACTTGCGGAATCAATTTGATAACCTCAAGATGGAGAAAAATGAATCCATTGAAGAATATTATATACGCTCCATGGGAATCGTAAACAAGAGGCTATCATTAGGAGAAGCAGTTCCAGAAGCACTTATGGTGGACAAATTTATGAGATCTCTTCCGAATAGATTCTCGGAAAAGGCCACGGCCATAGATACCTTAAAGGATGTAGAGAGCATGAAAATTGATCAGCTTGTAGGAGATCTCATCACTTTCGAAATGAACAAAGGCTTTGAAAATAAGGAAGTAAGTAGAGGAATTTCTCTCAAGGCAGAAGTCCAGCGTAAGGAAGAAAACGATGGCTTGGTTGAACTTACCGAGAATAGGATTCTCTTTGTTTTGGCAGCATGATGAAAACGTTCCAAAAAAGTGATGTGAAGCCAGGTAAAACTAATGCTGTGAATTCTAATTCTAATTCTTCATCGAGTTATATAGGTACAAAGATAGGTAAAATATGCTATAGAGAATGCAGTGGTTGGGGGCATGTTCAGAAGGAATGTGCCACTTTTCTAAAAAGGCAGAATAAATCATTTGCAGCTACTTGGAGCGATGAATCAGAAAAGGAAGAGATGTTAGACGGTGAAAATGATCACTCAAGAAATCGTGCAGCATTTACCACTTCACATGCATGTCTTTTGGGCAACGTTCATATAGAAGAACCAAATCCAGCTGATGTATAATGTATGTTACAACATGATTTACCATTTTTTTGTGAAACTGATGCATCTGATGAAGAGGCGGGTCCAACAATAGAAGAGATGCAGAAGATGTACAAGAAATTGTCACTTGAATGCATTCGTGGAAGTAAGGCAATCAAAAGGTTGGAAGGTCAACTTCGAGAATCACGAATGGAGATTGAAAAATTGAAGGCAGAAACTGAAGAAACGGATAGTGTCATAACCAGTCTGACCAAGGAAATTGAAATAGGTCAGGAAAATGTAGAAGTTGTTGTTGCTGATAAGATTCAAGAAGCAGATGCAGTGTTACAACACACACTAGCAGACAAAGAAAGAGAAATAACATCTTTGTAGACTGAATTTCAGAAGATTCAGAATGAATAGAATATGTGCAAAGATAGTTTGATGGTAAACATCAAACCATCGAAAGGCTGAACTCAGAGTTAGAACAATCGAAGCAGGTTTTTAAACGTTTAAACTCTGGTAAGGCTTCTCTAACTGACATAAGTCTAGGAAGAATCATGGGGATGTATCTGGTCTTGGATATGCAGCGGAGTCATCTAACGTTGGTCATTGTGTTTTTGTGCAGTTGGATAATAATGTTATAACACAGGTTGAGCATGGAAAATTTGTAGAATAGTTTGGAAATATTTCCAGATACTCCCGATCTGTTGGACAGAATAAAAATGTCCAAAAGACTGCATGGAGAAAAGGTCGCCAACTCAATAGAATGTTACAACATTCTAGGCAGGGATTTGGAAATAACACTCTATTCATCCCAATTTATCACTACTATGATATTATAGGTCATCTTCGGCCTAACTGTTATAAAATGAAGGCTGACTATTTTTTGTCGTGCACAAGTTGGAACTACGAAAGTAATCAACGAAGGATACCTTGGAAAAAGGTGGATCTCAGACGTTCACAACCACAAAAGCCACGACAAGTTTAGGTTCCCAAAACTCAAGGTTGTTTCAATACCATATTTTCTTTGAATGTTGCTATTATGGAGGCTTGACACTTTGATAGTGGGTTGAATGTCCAAAAAAGGAGAGATTGTAAAAGATATTAATTTTGGGCTTATTGTAAAAAAAATATTGTTAGTTATTTTTATTTTATTGTTATTTTTAAGTGCAGAAAATATGGAGGTTTGGTGGTCGGATAATATAAAAAAGATATGAAAAGAAGATATGTTGTTACTTGGAGAATAAGTTGATCTAATTCACATTGAAGATTATATATACGGATTCTCCTCCTATCAGATGTGCATCGAATACGTGAAGATATTTCAGAGAGGCAAATCAGTATTTGAGTATTCGAACAACTTTATTGTTATTGAGTCAAAAGTTGATTTTCAGTGTGTTATAACATAGTTTGCAATTTGTCATAGTTAGTCAGTCTACGACTCTTAGTATGTCAAATAGAGGAATCTTCGGGAGAAGTTGCTTCAAGGCAGGCTCAGGAGAGTTCATCCGACCTTTGGTGGTGTGCCGTGTTAGTGTTAAAGAAGTCGACAGGAGTCGCCGGGCGTTATTGGTGATACACTAAGTTAGATATAGAAGAGTGAGGTCTTCTTGTAAAACATAGTATATTTGGCAATATCAATAACATAAAGTCCGAGGGGTCTGAGGGATTCAGCCCAACATTTATATCGTGGTATTTCTAATCCTGTTTTATTGTTCCGTTTTGAGTGTTATAACACTGGAGTGCAGTTCGTAGGAATTCATATACTACGATGATCCGAAAAGTATTAAGATAATACAAACAAAATCAATTGTCTATATTTTATATGTAATATTTGACAACAAATAAACATAACGTAAAGGCATTTTATAAACAAAGAAAAACACCAAGGACGGTACTCACGCGATGTGCGTGAAGACGCTTTTTTATTTGAAATAATTGTAATGTAAAATTTATTTGATATTGTTAGTATTACGTGAAAATGATGTGAGTTTTTTGGGTTAATTGTTTTGTATTTTGCTTGATCTGATTGTCACTTGCATACTCGCTATTACACTTTTATGTACTTTAAAAATAATAATACAAATTCATCGTGCTTATGTAAAAAATATTGAAGTTTAAGTCAAAATATATAAAAACCATTTGTTCGTTGAAATCAACAAAGAATTATTGCAATTTTGAAACACTTCCTTATATACCATATTGTTTATAATCTTCCAATGTGTATTAACTAATCCCAAACCAAAAACTTTAAACATTTTCTATTCATGACTTGAGAAACAGGACATGCATCTTTAAAAGTAATCCAACATGGCATAAGAAACAACAAAGGAATATTGTTTGCTTTGGGATCCAAAAGACGTTCTCGACATAAAACATATTATGCCCATAAAGTTGTAATTTATCTCTACATAGGAATGAGTTATCCGGTTTGGTCCTTGATAACATATTTGTAATAGGGTCTTCAACAATAAAATTAGACTCACAACATGAATGGATTTAAGAATAAAAAGTTTATCACTCCTCATATTAGTAGCTAACAATTGACAATGTGTGCATTTATTTTTTATCATTAAAAATTAACATGAATAGGATTGAATTACAACTCCACACGGTGCTAGAAAATGTATTAAGAATTTGTTGGAGAAAAGATTTGAGTTAAATTTGAAAACATTCCTCATTATCGTAAATTTCTTAGAGAAAACATATGGGTTAAATCCATTTCCTTTCTAGTTAGACCAATTTTTTATAACTGTTACATCCTAATCCCTCCTAATTCCGAGAACCTACTTCTAACGTCATAATGGTCACACCAAGAATTTTGATCCATTGTTCCAGTTAAAAAGATAAATTCCAGAAGAGAGGTAGGGCGAAGTGAGGATGTGAATATATCCTCCTAAAAATATAAACCAACAAATGTTAGTTAAAAATTGAGACTGTGATTGGAGTTGTGTTTTTGAGTTGATAACATTCCTCTGCTTATTTATGCAACTTCCAAATCTATTAAAAACCCATGAAGGCAAAAAGAAGAAAATGATAGCTGAGATTTTGCAATACTCTCAATACAACATATTTGCACCTTGCATCTTGCACCCTATAATTACAATTGTGACATTTTTCATACATGAAATGGGTAAAATATGGTGTGCAATGAGTCAAACTACAACAACCTGCAAGCTAAATTAGAGAAAATATCATATCATAGTAACATATTTGGCATTACGCAAATTATATTATTATGTGTATACATTGCAGAAGGTAAAAGCTTGTTGATATAAATCATGTGCAATAAACAGGAAAGACTTTATATTACTATTTTTTATATACAATAATCCATTTAATTTAGTGCTAAAATTGTTTCATGTCGAAATTTGAATGTGTAACTTTTTTGTGTGCGTGGTTTCTCGTTATGATTTTTCATTGTCATTTTTACACTCCTAACAGAGATTTTAAAAAATTGAAATGGTAGATCCTTCATATCTCAAAGAAACCTCAGAATAACTGCCCACAAAGTTTATTTTGCCACATACTATAAAAAACACCATGCAAAAAAAAAAAAAGTTTAATGTCAACATACTATAATTAAAACATCACTAATAAAACTAATATAAATCATTCAAGTTTCCAAAAAAAAGACGTAAACGTTAACAAATTTCGAAATATTTATTTATACACGACATTTTGTAGTAGTTTTCCCATGAAATATCAAAATCTACAATTATCCTTTATTCATAACTCTAAAAACAATAGGGAATATTGAATTGAGTGGATTTCCAAATACAAAGAATTGAACATCAAATCCTTTTATTTTCAAATTCCTCCATCCAAATACAACCTTAAGCTTTTCAATATTTTTATGGATGATGTAGACAAATAGAGCCTTCAAAGTTCAAATTCCTGTAGACCTTGTGGAGCAAAGGAAATTTATGATCTCAAATTCTAACTAAATACACAAACATTTCAGAACCTTGAGGTAGCTTGTTGTTTAAAGCTTCAAAATTTAATTCTTATCGTTGAATTTGTATTAATTTCCTTGAAACAACTCAAAATTCGGGTCTATTTATTGTCTTCCATTTTAGGAGTTCTTTTATCTAATCTTTCTCGAGCCACTATTTGCTTTGTACGACGATAACTTAATAAGGTTGCACATTCACCTTGTGCGTATGCTAGTCCTCCAAACTGTTACAATAGTTAACTTTAAATAAATATTCTCAAAAGTTTGAGATAGAAAACCCCATTTTATTAAGTAATTACTCATAAATTTGTTGTCAAAAGGTATTATTTCTTAAAACGTGTTACCTTTAGAATGATATTTATTTAAAAGTATTACCTAGAAAACCTACATATTTGCAAGTGTAATGTATTTATAAGTGTTACAAGTAAGTGCTACATATTCATAAAGTGTTACAAACGTGTTGCATAAAAAAAGTAATTTAAGGTATTACATGTCAGCGTTACATATAATAATGTGTTGCAAAAGTATTATTTAAGTATTACAATTGTAAGTCCTCAAAAATAATATTACAATTGCAAAAGTGTTATAAACATACGCTACATGAAGTAATCTATCTACAAAGTGTTACAATTTTGTGGTATGTAATGTCAGTTTGATTATTTTGTATATTTAGCATAATTTTGAGATAATGCATTTATGTTGCTTATATAATTTAACGTTTTAATAAATTTTATTTTAATTTCATTAGAAAGAAAACTGTTTCTTCCCTATGGTGATCTGAAACTAGAACAATTATTTATAGGTAACTTGGGCTTTTACTACCCTACTACAACCACAAAAATGTTTTAAAATAGTTATTATGATAATAAATGCCAACTCTAAAATGTTTGTATAATGGTAAGTCATTACAAAACTCTTTATAATTTATTTGAGATTACTTTTATATAAATTTTAGAGATAACTAGTTGTTGCAGAAACAACATAGACAACTTTGTCAACTCGATTATCTTGTATAGGGTTGTTGAGACGACTCATTAGTAATGAAATGTCCTCTCTAATAATGCATTTATGGTGATATGTTGCTATATGAGACAACATTTTATTTTCTAAAAAATATCACTTTACTATAGTTTTAAGCCAACTCACTTCGTCGAGCAATTAATTGCTAGAAAAGGTTATAAGCACAAAATGTCGATGGAGGATATAAAAATGTATATTCCATAAAAGAAATAGATTTTGATGTTATTTACACATCACACTGATAGTGGGCTTAAGTTCTGCAATGTGATTGATGCAAATATATGACAATAGTTGTGATTGTTGAGGTGGTATTTGTGGTTATGGTAGTTGTTCAATAATCACTATATTTTCTCCATATATTTCGAGGTTAAAGATGGATAGAAACTCCTTTATTTCCAAAACACTCTTAAGCACAATTGTTGACATATGGCTTATTTAAATGAGATATCGCCAGACAAATCCTATAAATGCTTCATGTTGATTAATTCACTTTTTTCTTATTTTGAATGATGAACTCTAGTATCTCATATCCTGCTTAGTTTTTATGAACTTCAAATGTATTTTAGCTCATATTTACACATTGATTGTGTCTGAAATCATCACATGGTTGAGAAAATGAACACAAAACACTAACAATGGAAAGTAAAACTAGTTTTAATACGATTGAAAACTTCTATGTTGTCTGATGAATCCTAGGCTTATAGTCTTCAGTCATGCTATAGTGATATTGATCACGTTGAAGCCTCAATAGGTATAGTTTAAATGTCTTGTAAACCCCAATCCCAACTCTCCTGCTTGAAAACTCTTGTAAAAAGCTAAGTTCAGATATCTTTGTTGTCCAATCTTTGAATTTTCATGGGCATATGGGTGGAGGTCCTTGATCGCTCTATTCTACCAGCTAAATTACAACTGCACAGTGTAGTAGTAGTTTCATGGTAGGCAAGGTCATATATAGAAACTAGTGAAGATGACCTAATCGAACTACTACAACATTCCTAATACTCGATTATCTAGGCGGAATGAATTATAATTTAGTTTGGAAGTTGCCCATTTACTGTAATCAAGACTCTAAAAGTATAGCAACCAGACAATAAATGAAAAGTAAATAATAAACACAAATAAATAGTACCGTGATAAGAAAGCTATCATACGATGTCGATTTCAAATGAATTATGATGCAACCATCGACAATCACTAGAGGTGGCAATTAGGGCGGCCCGGCGGGCCCGGGCCGGGCCTAGTCGGGCCAAGGAAAAGTTCGGGCCGGGTCGGGCCCGATTTATTTTGGGCCTAGAAATGTTAGGCCCGGCCCGGAGGACCTTGGGCCATCGGGCCTAAAAAGCCCACCAATGAGTTATTTTTTTATTACTTTAACCATAAAGTAAAATTATATATTGAGGCGAATTTCAGTTTAATTCTCTTAAGAAAAAACTTGATCGGAAGATAATATATTACTATTCGTTGCAATATGGAATGATATCTATTAATCTATAGGCATGTCCTAAACCCCAGATATAACAATAATAATAATAATAAAAAAGAAGGAATGGATGATGATATATAGTTATATACTATATGTCACAAGTTATTTAATTTTTGTGTACGTACTATACTACATGTTAATCAATTTTTCATTTTTCGACACATAATAATTAATGAGCATGCTTGAATCTAATTCATTTTCCATCTTCTACTAATAAAACTGAAGAAATAGAGTATTAAATTAGTCAAATGTTTTAATTTCTCGGTAAATAGATACATTTATGCTCTGCTAGAAAGAGAAAAAAGAAAAACATGTTTCAAATAGTACACAAGATATTACTTAATTCCTAAATTTTTCTTATTCGATTAGTGAGGGGAAAAAAATTCAATTCCATCGGGCCGGCCCACGGGCCTTCGGGCCGGGCCGGGCTTGGCCCGTCAAAAGAAAAGCCCGTTCGGGCCGGGCCAAAAAAGCCCGAATTTTTTCGGGCCTCTAATATTCCGGCCCAGCCCGCTCTATATTTCGGGCTAAACGGGCCGGCCCATCGGGCCTGGCCAGTTTTGCCATCTCTAACAATCACACATGCAGACCCGAACACATGTCCCTAACTTATATGATTTAATCGTTATGGTATCTCAAATCCCTCTCAGAGTGCTTGAGGCATAGATCATATACAACCGACCAGTCTCTTAGTTAAGTCCATGTATAAGACTCCTAACACTGCTTAAGACTGCCCCCATAATTTATCCTCACCCTTTTGGTTTATCGGCTAAATAATATCGTATGTCGTTTGACCATCAATATCCTCACCTCTTTGTATCTTAGGTATTGATTCATGTGAGATAGAATAGGTGAACGGCTACCCTAACATCAATATAACTCAACACATCAAATAACAATTGAATGCATCCAAATTACGAATAATGCATAAACATCTACATTGTAACTGAAACCTACTTTCTAAACCCTAAGATATAAAACAACTAGTCCATAATAAAAACAAGACAAAACATATTCATTAATGAAATCATGTTCAATACAAAAACAATAAAATAAGAATACTACTATTCACTGGCGAATACAATTGTACGACAGCGTGCTCCAGATGGATACCTGTTAATCTACTTCTCCTTCCTCGACTCTTCAAATTATGTTACTCTCTGAAAGTTTATGAAAATGTTATCTAACACGCTCTCACTCAATGAACAAAAATTCTACTTATATATAGAGTACTCAACGCTAGGTTAAAATAGGGAGAAGTCAAATATACGCCTCTTTAACTTTTGCTCTCGTGAAAATGATGGATGTTTACTCGACGGGGCAGATTTTTTGCCAACCATGCAAATGATCCATGACAATGTTATAAAAATCTCTAAACATTTGCTCGGCCAGGCAGATTCTTGCCCAAGCGTGTAAATGCTCCTATAGTTAATTATTTTTCCCTTGCTCTTCTGGTCAATCCAACTCCATTCTGGACCGATCCAAGGTCTTCATTAATCTAATTGCTTGGTTTCTTCCATCCAAGTATTCCTTTTACCAGGGCCAGCCCTGAAAAATTTGGGGCCCCTGGGCAATAACGAAAAATAGGGTCCCTACTAAAAGGAAAAAGTACCTACACCATAATACACAAAATACAAATATTTCTTCTCTTTTTTATAAGCTTACTACTACAATAAAACGAAAGTTGTACTAAATATCAATTTTGTATATATCATTTATTAATGTTCAACGTTGTCAAGTTACTTTTATCAGCCATGTACAATGGAAAAAGTGCAGCACCTACAAACATAAATTCAAAGTAAGTAGAAAATTATTATTGAAAATATCTTGATCTTCTAGCATTTTGAGAAGCAAAGTCATCAACCAGTCTTCAAAATCGAGTTTTTCCAACACTTCATTTTCAATGCACAATATAGCCAACCCATTTAATATTTCTTGAGACATAGTCGACCGCAAATATGATTTTATCAATTTTAGTTTCGAAAAACTTCTTTCAGCTGATGCTACAGTAACTGGTAGAGTAAGTAAAATTCTATATGCAATGGCAACATTAGGAAAACAATCTAATGCTTTCCAAACTCAAGAACTTCAACGCTTGAATTTATTTCTACTAGCAAACACAATTGTAGCACTTGCACGTCAGAAAATAAATTATCAGTATTAATATCAGACTTATCTTTATGTGTAAGAGCATACTGAAGATTGATACAACACTCATGCAATCTCTTATCATTAAGTGAAAGCAGTTTCTTAAGATTAAACAAAAAACCAAAAAGATATTCAAATACATTCAATTGTTCAAATCTGCTCTCCAAAGATGAAATAGCAATATCCACTATAACAAAAAAGTAATTGTTTCTAAAAAATTCCTCCTCAGATAATGCAATCTCTTCTTGATGATTTTCATCAAACTGTTTCTTCCTAAAGATTTCCCGTGTTTGGCGGAAATTTGGTCAATTTCCATTTTAGAAGCAAGCTCTTTGCCTAATGTTATGGCAGATTGGAATCCTTCGATCCTATATGTTTTAAAGTAAGAAAACCAAACCTTTTAAAATTGTTATCGCAACATCAATTTGCTTATCTTCAGCTTGTAGTTTTTATTAATCTAGTCAGTCTTCTTGAGAATATGTTACTAAAGATTCAACCTCGCTCCTAGTTCAAAATTTTCAAGGTTATATGTTACTAAAGATTCAACCTCGCTCCTAGTTTTGGCATTTTCACTGACTCTAGATAATTCAAGCAATGCCTTTCTTATCTCATTAGGTTAAGTTGTTATAGTTGCAACACTATTGACATTGCTTTCCCATCTTGTTGTTGACAAGGACTTTAGAGTTAAGTGCTGAACATGTTCCTGCAGAATTTTCCATCTTTTCGTAGAACTAGAAAATATCATATACATGCGTTGCACAACTCCAAAAAATGAGACAACTTTAACACAAGAATATAATGCGCCATATAAAAAATAGTCAAATTGCGAGAATGACAAGCACATGGCATATAAAATGCTCCTGGATTTACTTCAAGTAATCTTGCCCGCACGCCTTGGTTTCTTTCTTTCATACCCGTCATATCATCAAGTTCAAGCCCATAAGTTTGTAAAACACATTGCAATTCATTAAAAAGTCCTAATCTAGAGGTATCGTCCACCTTTATAAACTCTACAAAATACTTCTCTATCTTTACTTGACAACTTGACACATTCACACATCGAATTATCAAAGTCATTTGCTCATGGTGACTTACATCTGATGTACAATCAAGTATCATGGAAAAAATATTTTGCCTCTTTAACCTTTTCAATTGTAGCACTTTTTACTTTGGAGGCTAACGAGGAAATCAACTCTTTTTGAATTTTATGACTAACGCAATGATAATGAATCTCCTTGTTTTGAATGCGTCTAAAATGTTCTTGCATAACCAAATCAAATTCTGAAATTAACTCAAGCAGCCCCAAAAAATTACCATCATTATCTTGGAAGATTTTTCGTTCCCCCACGAAAAGTCAAATGACGCTTAGCAAAACATTTGACAACATAAATAATTCTTACTAAGACCAGTTTCCAATGTTCTTTCTCTTTTTTAATTTGTAATTATACTTCTTTGTCAATTGTTTCATTCTTTTTCATTCTAATTTGCAAACTAATCCAAGTTCTCATGTTGTTAAAATCTCCAATACCATTTTCTTGTTGTTTAAGTCTCTCAGCTAAATGTTTCCAATCATCAAAACCATCATTTGCAAGCAAGCTTTTATTATTGGACTTAAAAAATTTGCAATAAAAACAATACACCTTGTTTGAACCTTTCGAGTATATAAGCCATTTTCTATCTTGACTCTCTCCATTTTGTAATCTTCTCGTGTAATAAGAGTATGAAAAATGCCTATTAAGTCCATCAGTAGCAAATACAAGATTATTTTCTCTTATAGGACCTTTCTCAATCAAAATATCTCGTGTTTTATTATTAAGATTATCCCAAGTTCTAGGATCATACATATCCAAAATATTACCGGTTTCAGTCTGGTCTAACTCAATCTCATTCTCAGTCATATTTCCAACATCTTCAATCAAGTCATCATTTTCTCTTGATTGCTCCTTATTCAAATTAATGTCACTCTCAATTATATCTCCAACTTCTTCATTCAATTCCTTATCATTATTTTCTCTCAATTCTTCTTGCTCATTTGTTACATGTTCATTTAGTTCCTCTTTACTAATCACATCAGCAGAATCTTCAATTGAAGAGTTAGGATTGAAATATGAAGAGCACCTCTTTGAGATTTAATAATCTCTTTTTCTTGTTTTTTTTTTTCTTTCTTTTTTGAAATCCGGAAAGTTGTTTCCTTGGTAACATAGTTATAATTTCTCAGAATTAAGAAAATAAAGCACACAACAAATCAACAATCCCACAATAATGGACGACAACAACATAAACAACCTAACACAATCAGTAAAACTATAAAACCAAGCCAATGGTTTAGAGCAATAAAACCTGATTTAAGTTATTCTCAATTTCGAGATCGGGAGGGCCTGGAGGGCCGAGGGAGACACTGGAGTTGCCGAGCCGTTGAACTAGAGCAGCTTTATCGCCACACCACAAACAAGAACATAAACGTCGATTTTGAAATTTGGAATTTGGGGTTTGGGAATTTTGTTTCCGCAAGGGAGAGGGTTTGAGAATCCTTTCTTTTTTTGCCGTTAAAGAGCAGAGAATATACCCATATGTGTTTGTGTTCTTCTTCTCTTTATTAAGTTTAGTTACATTTTTTTATCTCTTTTTTTAATATATTAATTCCATTCAACTTACCTGATAGTCTTGGAGTGGGCTTCCTTTTATATTTTGGGCCATTTTGATCTTAAGAACATAATAAGTACACTAATATATATACAACATATTTAACAATTTTGGGCCACCTAAAATATTGCGCCCTGGGCCGTCACCTTTATCGCCCAAGCTCAGGGCCGCTACTGCCTTTTACTTGATTTGAACCAGGATTCCACCATTACTGAAAAAATGCAATATTTTGTACTTAAATCACTACAAGATCAACAAACAAGTGAAATCTGCCAAACATATAAAAATGAGGGTTATAAAGTATAGTTTTACGTATTTTTGCATTGTTTTAGCTATGATTGAATATCTAAAAATTACATAAAATACAGAGTAATCATAGTTCCCCCAAACGTTATCTGTTGGGCGTCTCAAAAAATAAAATAAAAGAAAACAATGAAATTAGAGCTTGCTCAACCTTTATTATGGATCAATGGTGAAAAATTTGCTCCAGGCTTGATTTTTATAAAAAAAATATATACACACAGTAATATGGATGTGCAGCGCCACACACACTTCAAATACTCTTAAGAACTAAATCATCTTAAGCAAGTGGTCATCACATGCTTACATATCGTCTAGCCCCTCATCACTCTTCATTCAAGTGTATAAAATAGGAAGTATCACTCATCGAGTTGTATCATGTAGACGGCCCACGCTTGCGTATCATCTAAACCCTCATCGCACGTAAATGTACTTAGCTTAAAATATTATGACTTTCTTTTTGGTTGTGATGTAGACTCTTTGGTTAAGGTGGGATAAAATATGGATAGAGTGACACGATTTGGACTAATTGAGTTAGCTACTCTCAACTACTCTCAAAACCACAACTTACTCTATTTTACTCTCAGTAAACCTAAAACACTTTGCTTCCTTCACCTCATTATCTTATATATTGTATATTACATTCACCAATTATAAGGACTACTCCATTTCTTGCTAGCAATTGTTAACTTTTTCAACTTATTAAGTCCTTACTGGATTCTTTTGATTGCCCTGATTATTATTATTTTTTTATTTAGTATATTCTAACCTCTTCACTAATCTATTCAAACAAAACTTTCCTACCTCACAATTTTTTCCCTATCAACCAGTCCTACTTATCTCTTACTCAATTTCATTCCTTTTTCTCCCTCACTCAGTAGTCCAAGTTATAGGAAAAAACTAAAATAAGTTATGAGCTTGTATTAAAGCTATCATGAACATGCTAAGCTCAATATTGCTAACTAGGGATAATTCATTCTTTTTTGTATGAGATTTTTTGGCTAAAGTAGGCTAGAATATAATAAAAAGATGGCCTAAGATCATTTTCCAAGCTAACATATACAAAGCAATTTAGAACAGACTCAAAATAATGACATGATCAACAAAGCACTCAAGAAAAATAATAACTTATTACTAAAAAAACTGGAGTATCAGTTATAGCTCAAAATCTCACGATTTTTTTTATCAGTACTTAAAGAAATTAGTTTAATTTCTTTTTCATATGTTCGTCTATGTCCTACTGTGTGTATATGTCAATTTTTAACATAAAAAATTGGCTCATCAAGATCCTTTTATTACGCCGGTATAGTTGCTACTCTCACGCCTCTTTGACTCTCTAGTCCTAATTATAGCAATTAAATGTACATAACATAAAATAAACCTAAAGATGCAAACTATATGTAATAATGCAATAGAAATTAAAAATTACTAGCTATTACAGGGCCCCATATTTAACAAATAATTTAAAATTTAACCATTCAAACTATCTATTACAAGTCAATAAGAATAAAAGAAACAAATAACCACAAAGTTCGAGAGTAAATAACAAACGAAAAGGATAAAAGAAAAAAAAAAGAGAGAGAAAAAATAGTGCTTTCCATGGGTGGACCACTCTATCTCCCTCCCCCAAACTTGTTTTGTGAACAAGTTTGTGGGGACATGTGGTATACTATGTGCAATAGTGTACTTACAGAACTATGACTATTGGTGTGGAGGAGGAGGAGGTTGATAGTGCTAGTGGCTCTGAGATGCATGCCACCGATGATGTTGTAAAATCATCATCTGATGGCGCAGATCAGTACTAATACCTACAATTTGATCGTCGATTTCGTCAAGGCGAGTGTAAGTTGCAGCTTCATATGCCCCAAATCATCGTTTCTTGCTCTTGTTGGGGGCTCCTCTTCCTCCGAATCCTCATCAGTGTCGCTATTGTCCAGTGGTGGATGTTTGGTGATGGCGACTGGTTGATGCTCAGGGGTATCCATTAGTAAATTTCTTTCCTTTTCCTGAGGCAGTAACATGGCCAATGGAGTGTTGGAAGCCTAATCCAATCTGCATGATGTTGGATGAAGAGGATATCACTTTCAATCTTTGTCTCGATAATGCCTATGCTATGTAGATCCTTCAGTGTTAGATCTCTGACCCAGACATTCGCTCTAATCATTCAAGATCTAGGCCCATGTGTACTGCAATAGGTGTGATTAGGCCACATATTACTATTTGGTCCTCCTAACGCTTGATCACTCACTCAAATGTGGCAGTGTGTCTGACTCCATCTACTTTATCACCATGGAGCATATGCCACATGACATCGATCTCAACGGTCCCCACGGTATTGGTTTATTGGTTTCTCGACGAGCAAACACCATCATAGCCAGTACCTTCGGTAAATAGTAGAGTACTAGGTTGAGGATTGTCGATGCCTTTCTTTTGCTAGTACCTCTTCAAGATTAGAGAGCATTGACTCTGAAATCTTACTCATTTCATTCAGGCTGACGTTGAACTAATCAACCAGTCATATGAAGAGCTGAAGGCTGAGAATATGCAACTTATGGATAAAATATGTGCTTACAACTGAGGTTGAAAAACTTACAGCTGAAGCAACTGAGTGCCACTTTCTTTGAGAGGAAGTTAGTAAGCTGAAGATGTTACTTATCCTTCAGGAGAAGAAGGAAAGGGAACTGATTTCAACCATCATCTCTTTCAGTAGAGCATCTAGGAATCTAGATGAGACAATGAATGTTCGGAGGAGTCTATCTGACATGACATGGATTGGTTTCTCTAATACAGTTCCCCACTGTCAAGTAGCTAGTACTTCTACTGATGTTCTAGCAGTTAGTACATTTGAAACACAAGCTCTCCCCAAATAACACAAAGATAAACCTAAAATGATGTATCCTTAGAGGTGCATCTAGTCTGGAATATATCCGGCTTTAAACCTGACAAGGAAAAGTCAATTGCTGTAAGCAAACTAGGCAACAATGTTGTAGGAAGCAACAACACACAACATGCTTTGGCTATCGGGTGCAGTAATTGCCTACAACTACCTAAGAGTATACAACAGAAGATCGATGCTCACAAGTTTCCACACAAGGCCAGGAGAAACTGTCAAGGTTCACTCCAACCTAGGAAACAATCAACTCTAAGTACACCAGTAAAAGGGAAACCTTACAAAGTGTACAACAAGCAAGCTGGCCCAGAAAAATAATTTGTTGTTTAGAGTTCCAGCAAGACTTATAGCAATGATCCTGGTATAAGAAAAAAAAATGGGTGTCGAGAGAGACTAATGCTCAAGGACCCATTTAGCTACTTGATTACCTTGTAGGTCAAGTTGCCTATTGGACATAGTGATATATGGTACATTGACAGCGGATGTGCCAGACACATAACAGGCAACATAAAATCCCTTAAAGATTTCAAGGGCTATAAAGAACCCAAGGTCGTCTATGGAGACAATGCCAAAGACATCACCAAAAGATGTTGGGACATTCTCTGAAGGCAGAGTCAACATAGCAGATGTCTACTTCTTTGAAGTTAATTATGTGACAAGGGACATTGTGTAGAGTTCAATCAAGGAAAATACTTAATAAGAGATTTCAAGTCCAACCACTAAAACTCATAGGAACTAGAAAATGTAATATCTATCTAGCTGACTGGGAGTCTACTGGAGTATAACTCTCTTGCTTCATAGCTAAAAGCACTCCTGAACTCAGTTGGTCGTGGCACAAGATAAAGAGTAATATGAACTTCAAGATTATCAACAAGTTAGCATGCAAGGGTCTAGCAAGAGGATTGCCAGATGTAACATACAGGAAGAAGAGTGTATGTAATGCATGCTTCAAAGGCAAGCAAATCAAGAAGTCCTTCAGAGACAAGCTTGTAAGGTCATCTCACAAGCTCTTAAACCTGTTGCATATGGACCTTTTTCCGACCTATTGAATAAGTAAGCTTAAGTGGGATAAAGTATTCACTAGTAGTGGATGAATTCTCCAGATACAGTTGGAAAGTGTTTTTAGCCAAGAAGTCAGATACTCAACAGAAGCTCCTAGACCTTATGAAGAGAATTCAGAATGAAAAAGGCCTCAACATTGTCAAGATCAGATCAGATTGAGGTACTAAATTCACCAACCAGTTCATAGTGAGTTTATGTAGCAGCAATGGGATTCATCATGAATATTCAGCTACAAGGACTCCTTAGCAAAATGGTGTAGCAGAAATAAGAACAAAACATTGAAAGAAGTTGCTAGAACCATGATTGCTGAAGCACAACTTAAAAAGAGAATTTGGGCAAAGGTAACCAACAGAACCTGCGATACATAGAATAGATGTCTCATCAACAAGGATCAAGGTAAAACACCTTACAAGTCGTGGCATGGAAGAACACGTAACAACTCATACTTCTATATCTTTTGATGTAGATGTTTTGTGCTGAACAATGGGAAACATTACCTAAATGCATTTGATGCAAAATGAGATGGAGTATTTTTGGGATGCTCTGCTGTAAGAAATCATTTAGAGTGTTCAACAAAAGAAAACTTGTGGTGGATGACTCAGCTGATGTAGTCTTTGATGAACTTTATTGCAACCCAGAAGGAATCGGCGGGATAATAGCAAGGTGGAAAAGGTCAGGTTGGAAAAAGATGAGGATCAAGTTCCTTATGTGGAGATCCTACATCCAGCTCTAGCTGAGGAAGAACCTAATATAGATGATGGAGTAGCAGCTGCAGGAACTGCGAACCTTACAGATGAGGCTACAGAACCTGAGCCTACAACACAACAAGGAGACCTTCCTGTTACTGTGAATAAAGGTATGGAACTAAATATAAGACAACTTAGAGATTATCCACCAACCTTGGTCATGGGGAGAATGAATGATGGAGTAAGGACAAGAAGATTTGCACCTTACGAAGTTGTGTTCTCCTGCCCTAAGTGATCCCAATTTGTGTTCAAGCCATGCGGGAGGAGCTCAATGGATTTGAGAGAAATGAAGTTTGGAATTTGGGTCCCAGGTCTACTAATCAAGGTGTAATTGGGAGTATATATATGTTAAAGAATAAGCTAGATGAGTCAGGGCTTGTTACAAGAATAAAACAAGGCTGGATGCTAAAGGCTATTGTCAGGATGAAGGCATAGATTTTGATGAAACCTTTACCCCTATAGCTAGAGTTGAATCAATCAGAATATTTATGGACTTTCCTGCACATAGTAACATCACGGTATATTAGATGGACATGAAGAGTGCATTCCTAAATGGACTTCTAGCAGAAGAGGTCAATGTTGAACAACCACTAAGTTTTGATGATCCAACTGGAGATAGAGTCTATAAGCTGAAGAAGGCACTGTATGGCCTGAAACAAGCACCTCGAGCTTAGTATGATACTCTTTCATAGTATCTAGTCTAAATCAAGTTCTAGAAACGTGTTGCGGACAAAACCATATTTAGAATCTAAGATGGAAAGAGTACATTGTTAGTCTGAATTTATGTCGACGACATTATCTTTCGGTCAACTAACAAAGAACTATGAAAGAATTTCTACCAATCGATGCAAATCAACTTTGAGATGAGCACGATGAAGGATTTAAGCTTCTTTCTTGGACTTCAAGTAAGATAGTTGTATGATGGAATTTTCATCTATCAAGTCAATTATACAAAGGAGATTCTCAATAAATTTGGAAAGGACAACTCAACCTTTGTGAGTGTTTCTATGAGCACATGAACAAGACTTAACAAAGACGAAGGTGGAAAGGATTGTATCACACAGTACAGAAGACTTATTGGATCACTTATGTATCTTACAACAAGCAGACCTGACATCTTGTTTGTTGTAGGAGTTTGTGCATGCTATCAAGCATCACCCAAGGAGTCTCATCTCCTAGCAGCAATCTTGAGATATCTAAGGGGCACAATGTGGTACCCAAGAGATGGACGATTCGAGCTTAAAGGGTATTCTGATTCTGACTTCGCTGGTTACACGATTGATAAAAAAACATGAGTGGGACTTGTCAATTTCTTGGAAATAGGCTAGTTTCATGGTTTAGCAAGAAGCAGCAAACTATCGCAACATCTACAACAGAAGCAGAGAACATTGTTGCTGGAAGCTGCTGTGTGCAAATATTGTGGATGCCAACAACAACTTAAGGACTATTGGATACTCAAAAGAGGAACTCCTATAGTGTGTGATAACACTAGTGCAATTGTGAAATTGCTTCACACATGATCCAGTTCTTCACTCAAGGACCAAGCATATAGAAGTATGAAATCACTTCATTCACGATCATGTGGAGAAGAAAGATGTTAAGCTTGAAAATATCCACATAGACATGCTTCGGACCGAGCTAAGGATGCTAATTATGTAGGAAGACCCCTGTTGGAAAGCTTGTTGATGTGGGAAGCATTAAGAGCAAACTAAAACAGTCATTAGAAAGGATACTGTAACTTTACTGGAGTAAGGGGATGGTGTAAGTATTGCACGGTGATACGCAACATACTGTAAGTAAGCTCGTTGTAAGTAGGATGGTAGTACACATCTCGTGGTGATTCACAGAAATGCCTACATCAAGAAATGTAGTAATCAACCTCAATAAACTAAAATACGGTGATTTGTTGAAGCCTAATGCAGTAACCTTACAATGACACAGTTGATGTAAGTATTTAATGTCCATAGAGTTTAAAGACTGTTGATGTAAGTATTCAGAAGATGTAGTGGAGCAGTATTACAATACTGCAAAGGTCACCAAGAACCGAAAGGGTGAACCAACCACCATCACATGCACTGTGAAGGAGACGAGAATCAAGATCACTCTTACACACTTGCCAAAATATATAATATGTTGGAGGAAGGGTTTACTCCTGCAAAGGCAAGGACCTACGGTGAGGAGTCCCTGCTCGAATGCTGGAGGGTATATTTGGGAAATCATCGAGTAGAGAATGTGCATGAATCATGTACCAAGGTCACATTCAGCCTAATATTTGAATATCTGCGTGATATGTTTAGTAGCAACATAGAGTGTAGAATAGGGAGTTATAAACCGTTGGACCAGATTCGGATTAATGATGGTGGTATGGAAAGAAGAGGTTGTGAACTGGCCACATTTTCTTTTATCTCGTCTTGTTGAGGAGGTAGCAAAGACGAAAGTCTGCAAATGCTGTGGAATCATGGTCAACTATCTACTTTACAATCTCAATGTTGGGATAGTAAATGGAGTGCTACTTGGAAAGGGAATATAGATTGGAGGTACAAGGGAAGGCTCTAAGAAGATGGGAGATGTTGATGAAGAGGGAGAGGTCACTCTCATGCAGGCAACTGTAGTCAGCAACAAAAAGACATTACCTTGAAGCCGCTTACTAAGACGAGGACTCAACAATCGAAACCTATGAGGGAATTGATCATCTGTTCTACAGCTATAGAAGAAGAGGAAGTGGAAGAATGCTAAGGAACTACCCCTACAACAGAAAATCTGCAGGCTAGTCAAAGCCCATGTCAAAAAAAATACTGTCAGGAAACTATTAGATGAGCCTAAAACAACCCCCTCATCTCAACAGTCACCGTCTCCTGATCTTGAGACAGTTCGTGTAACAGAGCAACAACAATCAACAACTCTTGATCCTTATGTTGTTCTCTCTATCCAACCCTTAGGCCAGAACCCACCCCCTGCATCCTCACTCTCGCAGGAGGTTGTGGCAGAAGCTTTTGAAATGCCCCAACCACCAACCTCAGTATTTGGACCATCCAGGAATCCCTACAATGTTATACAAGTTGAAGGCGATGTATGCGCAGTAGAGGAACTACAAACTGCGGATGAAGCCTGTGCAACTCCTCAAGCATGAAGTGATCAACTAATAAAGGTGTTACTGTACTACGGATGGCGTACAAATAGGGTAAGGTTATACCATACAATCTTAGATTGGGAAAATTGGGTTGAAAAAGAGAAATGGGTCACCCCTTGGGTAATGTCTGCTGACATCGCTAAACTGACCTCCATGGATTTTGGTCATCACATTAGAGTGGTAAGAAGGTTGTGCCTACAGGAAAAGACTACCTTAGAACACCCCGCTGACGATGATTCCAGTGATGAAACAGATAAAGAGGAGCTAAAAGGCTTCGTTAAGTTCTGGAAAAAAGTAAGAAGGACTTTTACCAGAGGCACCAAATTACTTCCTTGAGAGGGCCTGAAAGCATGTCTCAACAACTTGTTGGTCACTCTACAACAGTATAGCCAATTGCTGGAGAAAGTTCTGAGGAGGATCAAGTTCCATTATCTACTATTTTAAGAACTCAGCAAGTCACCAATAATTCTACTATAAGAGGGACGTAGTAGAAGATGCAGCAGGTACCTCTCAAATTGCCCACGGATCTACCAAAGGTGATAATCTAGTAGAAGAGGCAGCAACTGAAGTGACCAATTAACCTACTATAGAAGAGGTGGTTGTAGACGAGGCTGTAAACACTTCTCAGATCGCCAAAGAATCTACTGTAGGAGAGATTGTAGAACACAAATCAGTGACTATATGTCTAACACCAAGTGTACATGCGCAAGAAAGTACACATGTGGGGTCCAAGAAGAAGAAGTAGTAGTAGGAGACATAGAGGCTACTTCACCAATGCAGCAAGCAACTGAAGCAGAAAAGGATAAGAACTAACACCCAATACTCCTGATGAAGTTGTTACTCCTACTACTTCTTACCTAGTTCAAACAGATGAAGGAGTAGAACACACTGAAGAAACTCAAAACCTTCAGACACCTGAACAAACTGAAGATGAACAACTACTGGACTATGGTGATAGTCCAAGACCAACTCCTTCCAAAATTAATGTAGATGAGGAGGAATACTATGTGCTGGAAGAGAGGTACATGGAGATTGATCCAGAAACTAAAACCTTAAGCTTGATTATTCTGAAAGGATAAAGGCTATTGCAATGAAAATGGAGAGAGAAGAGCAAGAAAGGATGACCAAGGAGCAGACTGATGTAGTCTATACTGAAGTGGGCACATGAAGTGAAGGAGTAACTCAAGGCACATAAAGTGTTGCAGTAGACACTGAACAATCACATCAGTCTACTAAACAACCCTCTGGACCAGTTGAGGGGGAAAAGCATAGAACTGAAGAGCATCCTGATGAGCACCATGAGAAGAAGCATCACTAGGAGGTACCTACTGAACAACCTGAAGAAGAAGAAAATCATGGTGTTGGAGAACAAAGATGCTGCAGGCGTATAAGAGCAAGGAATTCCTTCTCCAGCCACCTCAACTGATGAAGATCCAAAAGAGGAAACAGAAGACATAGGGAGGAAACGATCAAGCTCTCCTGAAGAATTCTACTCACAAAAGTGGCTCAGGCACATCTCTGACGTAGCAAAGGTTACAAGAAGAAAACAGAAGAGACGAGAGGAGAAGTCTCTTGAAAGGGAGAATGAAGCCCTTGTGGAGATTAAACAATCCTATATGGATGTAAACCTGCAAACCAATGTTGTGATGCAAAATATACTTGAACGGATTGAGCGTACTGTATTAGCAACCATATTGTCTGTACAACAGATACACACTACAATTAGTAGCAACGCTTCTCGGGTCTGTACTGCTTTAGGTTCAGTCTGTGAAGCTATAACCTTACCCCCAAACAATATGAAGGACTTGGAGAATCAGATTGTGAACGCATCAGAAGCTGATAGAGATTGGATGCATCAACTTGTAATCAAATATTGTTGTTAGTCAATGGACAAGTTGAAGGCATTGCTACTGAAGTGAGAGACAAACTACAAGAGCAAACAACAAGACTCAGTCCTTAAAAGAAGAAATCTCCCAACTACGTAAGGAATGAGAAGTTGGCAGAATCATATTGACCAACATACAATCATTGTTGAAAATGGATACTAGGATCAATATAGATGATGTCAAATGGGGGAAGAAGAAATAAAGTAACGGCATGTTGAACTCCAACAGAGAGAAAAACATGAGGCTTTTATTGCTAAGTAAAGAGACATGAACATGAACCAAGCGAAGAGTGTAGAATTGGATTGAAAAATCCATGACGGATTCAAAACCACCCATTAAGCAAACCATTGACAAATCACATGTCAATCTACATGAGATATACCTAGCCACTGGAATGGTTCCTCCTGATGTTACCCTATCATATGCAACCTACCCCCTTCTCTCCCCCCCCCCCCCCCCAAAAAAAAAAAGAAGAACTGAAGCCACTCCAAATCTCTCGATTCTCATGTGTATGAGAACTAGTTTAAGAATTGCAGTAATAAAGAGTTCCAAGATCTACGAGCCTCTCAATTTCCACATGGACGGAATCCATCAAGATCAGAGATTGATAAATGGAGACTTGCAGAAACTTTCAAATACTTTGACTATCTACTGTATGAAGGAGTTTACAATGATATTGAAGGTGAAACTAAACACCATTTGCAATCTTATTCAAAGAAACTTCATGCTGGAAGAATTCCATTCTAGATTGAGCTTAAAGGAGCGAAGTGGGAAGCATACAAACTATCTCCTTCTATAAGATAAGAACTAGTGCCCCCATATACTTTGCAATCTTTGTATTTGATAGAGCTAGTTCTACTTAGGAAAAAGTCATAGCAAGCATACAACAAGATCATCAAGGACGTATACAACAAAACGTTTGCAGTAAGAAGTAAAGAATAGAGGTTGTAAAGAGCATGCAGTAAAAAGCTTATCTTTTGCAGCATACAACAATATCTGCTGTAAGGAATACCCAATAATTGTTAAGTCAGGATCTTACAGTAAGCATGCAACAACCATGTCTGCAGTGGATAAGTCAAGTCAAAGTTAGAGGCTCAAAGAATAAAAATATAGCCAGTGGAGACAAGAATTAATTCTTGTATTGACTACTCAATCGCGTGAAGACACGTGTTCTGACTAAAGGAAAAGCAACTCTTCATCATTGACATCAAGTTGCACCAACTCTGACCTACTTTCTGCTAGAGGACAATAACAGCTACAAAGCCGTACGAAAAACATTAATTTGTCAAAGGAAAACTTCTATCTTCAACGAGAAGAAATCCCAAATACTATAAATAGAAGGAGATGGAGGACGAGCAAAGACTACTGAAACTGATACTGAAATAATGAGCATTATCACCTTCGAGCTTTCAAATTCAAAGCTTCCAAGCACTCATCACTCGAAATCATTTTAAGGGCGTGTGTTTAGTATAGAGAGCAAATAGTAGCACACAACAACATTCTACATAAGTGCTGATTAGAAACTGCAACAACTTCTCAAGTCAAAACCAACTAGCTCTCATAAAGCTTTGTATCGGTCTTAATCTTTCTCATCAAGAAAGCTTGCCCATATCTCAGCTGATATTCAAGGTTAGAGACAACTTCCCGAAGTTGAAGAAAACCTTTCATTTAAACCTTCTCTAAGGAATGGGTTTTAACGAGGAGTCTTCGTTTGAGTTAGGGATTCAAATTAGACTAGGATTATTTTGAAGAACGTGTATGGTAGAGGAGTAACCTTCTGATGATAAACAAAAACTACTGCAAGGTGTCAAGTTGGACTTGGACATCAGCGTCTCTACGATTTTACTGTGTGAACAACTTGATGAATTTTTCCTGTGTGAGGGAAGAGTGAACGTAGAAGAATTACCTCACCTTCAAACCACTATAATTTGTTGTGTATTTTCTCATGTTTTTACAATTGTTGTGGCATACTACATATTACTTACTGCATAGCTTTTGGAAAATGTATTTGCATATTTCGTTGCACAAATCTCTACCTGAGCATTGCTTGCTGTAAATACCCTAAGAACAGTTTGCGGTAAGCTTATTGCTCCCAGGATACTTGTAACATCCCTGCCACGCAAGCAAGTGAAGGGTTGCCACTAAAACGTACTTCTACTTTCAACATATTTATCAACGGAAGACCTTTTAATGAAAATACGAGTTAGAGAATTTCTCATTAATTAATTAAAATATTAGTTACATAAAAATCTAAGTCGTATAAACCCACATCTTTGAGTTGAAATCTCTATATAATTTTTAGAATATTATAAGTAGTAAAAACTTCTAATTTAAAAATATTTAAAAGACAGAACACTATAACTTTAGCATAACATATATAATTTGATTGTAAAATTCTTTCATAATATCATTAGAGATTTTACTTTTAATTTAAAATACTCAACAGCTAAAACATTCATACCTTTAGCTTAACTAATATAATTTATTTAAGTACTTTTTCTACTTCAATATTCAAATTTTAAAATTACTTTACTTAACTTCCCTTACTTCTTATTGGGACATTACCAGCGCCAGCTAGATCCCCTCCCATCATGAGTTATTGGAATCCAGTGGGAAAACTCTGTAAGCAGTTACACTAAATGAAAATGCACCATAATAAATACATCCTTGACTAAGGAGTCAATCTTACGACTCAATAGCCTTTGACTTAGGAGCCAATCTTATGACTCAAAAGCCATATTGCGTGACTTAGGAGCCAATCTTACGACTCAAAGTCTGACTAGGAGTCCATCTTACGACTCAAAGCCATATTGTTAAGATCACTTAAGAGAAAATCTTACGACTCGAAAGCATTCGACTTAAGAGCCAATCTTACGACTCAAAAGCCTTACTCAAAAGTCCATCTTACGACTTGAGAGTAATTATATGCCCGAAGGCGAATAATAAATCACAATACAAATTCAATAGTATAAATGCTACATAGTTACCCACTTTTCATGTGGACTATCGTTGAATGATGATCTTCTTTGATTGAATTGATCGTAGGAAGCTCGAAGGTTGTCCGGACCAACTCGTATCGCACTTGCCGATTTGAGACATTTAGTCTTATAACTTTCTTTATTATTCCTTTCTGTGTCATGACATATTATGACTATCGTAATCTTAGCTTGTATGTTTAACTAATGCACATGTATATTTATACTTATACATTTAATAACATAGTAATTTACATACTCACACATTAATATCTATAATTTAATATATAAAACATTTTATTAAAAATCGAAGTGTACTTTTCTATAAAAGTTTTTACTAGAGATTTAACTGATAATTTTTTGGCCTTGAAGACCAGCCTCTCTTGGAAAATTCACTATAAATCATACATTTGATAAAAACTTCTCAAATTTAAACTATGGACTTATAATAATATGTATTATATCATACTAAAATACTTTTAAAAGATTCAAAGGAAATAATTTTATAAAAATTACTTTCTAGGAGCAAATTCGAATATTTTATATCTAAAATCATCTTATCTTGTAAAATTCCTTAAAAATTATTAATTTGATGAATCTCCGTAAAATTTTAACCATAGACTCCTAACATCATATGTATTATAACATAATATAACAGTTTTTTAAAATATTTAGCAAATATTTTTATATAATTTTCTAAAGTCGCATGTAGAACATGAACTTTGTCGACTAGTGTAGTCTAGTAGTACTCACACATTTAGATAATATAATCTCTTGTTTATATAATATTTATAGTTGTATGAAGCTCATAAGTAATCAATAATAAAAGTATCTAATGGTATAAAACACATTTAATAAACATGCGTGTACCAATTATGCATCACGTAGTAAAATCGGTAGATTAATAATCAACCACATGTGTACTAACTAATATGCATCATATCTACCACCTACTGGTACACGTGGTCGTGCACACACTTTTAGGTCACTTTAAGTGTCTTTATACGGGCTTTTGTGTGCATATTCATGTGTATTTTGTGCGTTTATTTCTTATTGGGCAATTTGACATGTTTAGTTCGTTTTCATGTCAAAACAGGTGAATTAAGGCCGAAAAACAAGTTCGAAGATCTCAAGTCGACAATCCGAGCTCAAAGGGAAAAGAAAACAAGGAAAAACAGGAGACCTAGCCCGTGTTGCTGATGCCACGCCCGTGGCCCAATCCACGGTCGAGGTAAATTGTCCAAAAGATGGCCAAAATTCAGCCTTTAACGCCGCGGCCGAGGCGAATTCAGGCCACGGCCGTGGTAAAATTGTCCAGAAGACTTGGCCAAAATTCAGCCTTCAATGCCACGACCGAGGCGAATTCAGGCCACGACCGTGGTAAATTGTCCAGAAGACTTGGTCAAAATTCATCCTTCAACGCCTCGGTCGAGGCGAATTCAAGCCACGGCCGTCGTAAATTATCCAGAAGATTTGGCCAAAATTCAGCCTTCAATGCCTCGGCCGAGGCGAATTCAGGCCACGGCCGTGGCAAAGGATCCAGAAGATGGGGTGAAATCCAACCCAACCAGACCACGGCTGAGGCAAATTCAGGCCACGACCGTGGCCCCAAATTGGGCCCAAAGCCTTGTTTTTCACCACGGCCAATTGTGCGCCACGACCGCGGCGCGACTCCCTATTTTAATCCTGAAACACGTTTTTGCCCATTTTTCAGCTGAACACTTTCTCCTCTATATATATAAGGTCATTTTTGAATTTGACCTAACTTTGAACTCATCCCACACACATATTCAACCACTATTCCCTATTGGAAGCAAAGGATTGGAGGCGGATTGAAGATCAAGATCACCAATCCTATCTTTTGGTTCCTTCTATCTTATTTATGTTTTCTTGGATTTTCTCTTACTTTATCTTTGTAATAGTTGTAATGGGTGGCTAGCACCCTAGAATTCACTCTTGATCATTAGTTGAACCTTGAGTTTAAGACATTTATGTGATTATTGCGGTTAATATTACCGATTGGATTATGCTTTGTGAATGTTCTATGTTATTCGGGATTGTTGATTCACACTTATGAATTGAATTGTGGTTTGATCACCCATTTTGGATATTTATTTGTGTGTTGCTAGAATTGGAAAAGACTATCTGTAATTGTAGGATTTCCGATTCTCGTGTAGCAAACAATAGATTTATTTTATTGGGATAACATAGAGTTCGACCACTAGAATCGAACTTACAAGTTATATGTAGAATCTACTCCGTTGTCTTAATTCTTAATGCACTCGACTATTGATTCTTAAAGAGCTTGTTTTAGTATTTGATAAGTTGAGTAGGATTAATTGAAGAGCTTATTTGATTAATCATACTTAAGAGACAACAAGATTGGTAGATCTTATTATCAATCTTGGAGTAGGAGTTCTAAGGTTAACTAATTGGGTATTAACAATAGTTGCATAAATTCGTCCAAGACCAAGGTGAAACATGATCAAAGGTGAATCGTTTTATTATTTGAAAACCAAAAACCGAAAAAAAAATCATTCTATTTGTCTTTGTTTATTTGAATTGTTAAATTGCTAAGTATTCTTAGAGTATTTGTTATTTAGTTTGCTTAATAGAAATTTAGGTGTTAGTTGTTATTTCATTAAAATCCCCCCCCATTTCTTTATTGTTTTTCTAGCTTATTTACATTATATTTCTTGATCATAATAATTTAATACATAAAGCAAAATTGTTCGACCGTTCCTCGTGGGATCAACCCTTACTTGCCACTCTACTAGTTAGAGTTATAAGTTAAGGTTAAGTGTATATTTCTATACATTAATTTGGTGGTAAGAAACGACCCCTACCACCTACTTAAGTAAACCAACAAAATAATTAAATTTCTAAATCTATATAAATTACAAAAATAAGAAAAGAAAATTATAAAAAAAGACATATATTAAAATAGATACACTAAAACAACGATTCCTTAAAATACCGAACCTCCAAACACCATTGGACACACCGAACTTCCGAACGTCACTTTAAAAATAAACTACTAAGGGTCTCCTAATTAAAAGAATCCATTTATAACACATACATATAGTAATTATTTTCTTTATGTTTTATAAGTGTGTGTGGAAGAGTAGCATTTATACTCAGACGTAGTCGGTTAAAGCTCCCCAACTACCGATGTGGGATACATGGCTACTGATTTTATCTTAATTTAGAAACATGAATTACTCATTTCATTCTTCCCAACTTGTGGCAGTAGATAATCAATCTAGTGCATGCATGTAACTATGTTGACGTGGCCAAAGAGGAAAAAAGTTAGTGGCATTTATTAAATTCCTAAGTTAATGACAATAGAAGCATATAAATTCAGACGTGTGTTTGAGTAAACTTAAGAGAATTTAGGTGTTTTCGTAATTATACAATTATTATGTAATGTAATATTTGAATGATCACATGTAATATAATATAATTATTTAGTGTAATCCAACAAATGTATTAAGTAGGATAATATTCGGTTAGTGTAATCCCTTCCCCCGTATGTTTCTGAATATTATACAAAAAAATTAGGGTCAAGGTTTGTAAAAATATTTTGATACATTATACGCATACAAAGATTCATGTAAACTCATATAGATAATCTGCATTAAAATTCTACTAGTAATTCCCAACTCAAATTCTACGCGTATATTCACTAAATTAAAAATACCTTTTAAAATATTTTATCTTTTATACCTTTCTTTCTTTAATTCGGACGGGTGACACGAGTGAGCTCGATCCCCTTGACAGCTCTTCCTGTAAATTAAGTAAAAACACTTTGTTCAACGAAATTTCATTACCTCAACACTTGAATAAATAATTTGACTAGAAAGTCTTTAAAATAAAATGAATTTAAATAATCTTTCTGGAAAATTAATTAAATGCCAACAAGAATGTCAGCTGCTTTTGGTTTTGGGGTGTTACAATACTTATTGCTTTGGCTTTGTTGTAAGAACTAGTTTCCTACAGCAAGAGCAACCCATTCTCTAAGTATTTGAAAAGAAAAATTTATATAGTTAGAGGGTTATTAACCTCGCCCTTAAACCTCTACCACTTGGGACCAATATAATTTTTATTCTATATACTTTTCTATTCCAATTAGTCAATTTCTCAAATTTTTGTAAACTTTTATTTTTGCTAATTATGCTCTCTCTCAATTTTTAACTATAGAACAAAATGTCGTTGCCGCCATCGTCGAACAAGACTCTCAAGAATAGGAACATCTAACTTAAGATAGCTAAAGTCGAGACCAAAGTGGAAGAAGCAGTATGGGTCGTAGGAGAAGTAGAGGACATGGAGGCAATCAACAATCTTATTGTTTTACTGTATTCATGATCCACTTCACAATGACGCTATACGAGGGATTCGATGATCAATACGCCATCACTTGCAAATATTGTGCTAAAAATGATCAATAGGCACGATAGCGAGTATGGAACCTTCACAAACCACATCAAGAACAAACATCCCGACAACGTGCGAATGTATGACGGTCAAACACAATTAAGAAGATTTACGGGATCCTCTGGAGGTATGGACTCTTCTCTCTTTAGATATAATGAATCCTCCACTATGAGAAATTTAGTTGAATTTGTTGCGGTCAAACATCTTCCTATTAACTTTGCTGATGATAAATTTTATGGAAATTTCACTAGACTAAGGTTTGGTCCACAAGGTAGGAAAGTTTCACGAAGCACACTTGCATGTGATATTGCTAAAGTAGTTGGTGAGTTTAAACTCATTGATATGTTTGCTTTTTTAAAACAAAAAGTTTAATTTGTTCGGATATTTGGGGAGACCATTGGCAAAATCATCATTCCACGGGTATCACTTGCCAGATAGTTTATTATTCATGACTCTTAGACTATGCAAAAAAGATTAATAGGATATATAGAGTTTGATACTAAACATATGACTACTAATACTTGTTATAAGATTATTATAATGCTTCAAGAATACAATTTAGTTAAAAAATTAACTTCTTTTGATAATGCAAGCGATAATAAGGCTTCTTTACCTAGAATTATTAAATATTGTAGAGCATCTTGCGGTGGTTAATTTTTTCATATACTATGCATGTGGCATTGTTTGAATTTATGTGTATTGGATGACTCAGCAAATTTTAAAACTCAAGTTACCCCTATTAGAGAGGAAATTATTACTATTTCTAGATATTCTTCCTTGACGGAAAATGGGTCAAATTTTGGAAACAAAGACATATTTATCCAAAAACAATTCATTTGATGTGTCTCATCGAACTCTACACATAAAATGCTAAATGTTTCTCATGAGTATAAAGAAGCTTTGTGTGCATTATTTCCCAATAAATGGAATGCATGCACTAATTTGATTGCACTTGTAATTTTTTTTGAAGATGTAATGAAGGTGTTGGGAAATAAGCGAACTAATCGAACAAAGCAAACTAATGATAACCGTGCAAGAAAACAAATAAAAGACGACACTGAGAATTAATGTGGTTCTCTAACAACTTGTTAGCTACGTCCACGGCCAAAAGGGAAGGATCCCAAATCAATTCCAAATGAGAGTTCAAACAAAGACCAATAGTCGAGTATCTATCAATTGATACTCGACCCAAACAAACTATCACCGCTTGAACAATCAAGCCAAATTCAAAGCCAAAAGCAATTCTAAGACTCTCTAATCTCTCTCTGTCAAAGGACTCCAATAGGACCTATATATAAGCCCCCAAAACCTAATTATATACAAGAAAGGAATCAAACTGGGCCTAAATCGCGTAAACCCAAAATCTGCCGCCTATCGTGTCGCGGCCGCGACTACATGTCGCGCCCGCGACCAAATCAGGACAATGTTTCGAACAAATGTTCGCGCCCGCGACCTCTGCAAAAAACCCCCTTTCTTGCCGCGACCGCGACGGATGGTCGCGGTCGCGTCGGCGTTCCAACAGCTTTCAAATTCAATTCTCTTCCTCGATACGAACGTCAATTCAAACCCAATAAGATTCAAGGCACAAATCTCAACAATCTCCACCTTGCCTTGAATCCCCAAACGATGCAGCTTCTTCAGACGAAACTCCACCTCAAATCAAACCTCCTCACAAATTCAAATAAAAAAACAAACTCAATCAAACCAATTTCAATTTTGCATCAGTTGTACCCAATGTACCATATGCGCCTTAAGTACCAATTTTGTCCCAAACAATGGGACACTAACAACTTCGAACAGCAGCAGACCGAACCAAAGTAGAACCTTGCATCAAATACAAAGTTCCCTTCTTAATACCTTTCAGAACTACAATCGAACCTTTGCAGACGTTCAAAACTCCACCTTCACCTTTGAAATTGAAACCCCTGCTATCTAGTCGACTCAGTGAAATCAAATTTCTCGTCATGAGTGGGACATTTCTGACATCGTTCAATGTACGCAGTCTACCATCATGCGTCCTCACCTTAATTGAGCCTATCCCAACCGCCTTGCATTTGGAACCATTGGCCAATGAAATATTGCCACCTTCCTCCTACTTGCAGGTTATGAACCACTTCCTACGCGGACATATGTGGTACGATGCCCCCGAGTCAAGAACCCAAGAATCATATTTACCTGTTTGTTTCTCAGCAATTAGGGTATCATCTCCATCAGAGTCTGCTTCAACTTCCACAACAGAATCGGCAGTGCCTTCCTGCTTCTCTTTCAACCTCGGACAGGCATACTTCCAATGCCCTTTCTCCTTACAATAGTTGCAGACATCTCCTGGTTTAGGACCTTTGGGACCGGAATTCTTCTTGAACCTCCTCCCCGGATTTCCCGAACCTCGATTATTGCCAACTGCTAAGGCTGCACCCGATTCTCCAGACAAACCATTCGCCTGATGCCGCAACTCTCTAGAATGCAGCGACGACCTCACTTCTTCTAGAGATACAGAATTCTTTCCAACAACAAACGACTGCACAAAATTCTCATATGATGGTGGTAGAGAAACCAACAAGATCAACGCATCATCCTCATCTTCTAATTTCACATCAATATTACGCAAATCTAATAGGATTTTATTAAGTTGATCTAAGTGATCGCGAAGAGACTGACCTTCACTCATACACAGTCCGAACAGACGTTGCTTCAGAAGCAACTTATTGGTGAGCGACTTTGTCGTGTACAAATTCTCTAACTTCGACTACAACCCCAGTGCAGTTTCTTCCTCTGCTACCTTGGTGATGATGTCGTCATCGAGACACAACATGATTGTTGAGTGCGCTCTCTCGTCCAAAGTGCCCATCTCGGCAGATACGGCCTCTTCCTTATCGCCCACTTTGCCCTTGCCTTTGTCCTTCTTTGGCATCAGCGGCGCCCACAATCCTTGTTGCTTCAACAAGGCTTTCATTTTAATCTTCCATAGACTAAAACTATCCCTCCCATTGAATTTTTCAATTTGCACGGTCATCCTAGACATATTTCCCACAAAGACAGCGGAAAATCGAACCAAGCTCTTGATACCAGTTGTTGGGAAATAAGCGAACTAATCGAACAAAGCAAACTCATGATAGCCGTGCAAGAAAACAAACAAAAGACGACACCGAGAATTAACGTGGTTCGCTAACAACTTGTTAGCTACGTCCACGGCCAAAAGGGAAGGATCCCAAATCAATTCCAAACGAGAGTTCAAACAAAGACCAATAATCGAGTATCTATCAATTGATACTCGACCCAAACAAACTATCACCGCTTGAACAATCAAGCCAAATTCAAATCCAAAAGCAATTCTAAGACTCTCTAATCTCTCTCTGTCAAAGGACTCCAATAGGACCTATATATAAGCCCCCAAAACCTAATTATATACAAGAAAGGAATCAAACTGGGCCTAAATCGCGTAAGCCCAAAATCTGCCACCTATCGTGTCGCGGTCGCGAGTGTCGCGCCCGCGACTCAGAGTCGCGCCCGCGACCTCTGCAAAAAACCCCTTTCTTGCCGCGGCCGCGACCATCCGTCGCGGTCGCGTCGGCGTTCCAACAGCTTTCAAATTCAATCCTCTTCCTCGATACGAATGTCAATTCAAACCCAATAAGATTCAAGGCACAAATCCCAACAGAAGGAACTATCTGGTTGCTATTATCTTGCTTCTCATTCTATTTTAGATCATTATATTAAAATTATACTTTATTTTTGCACCATATACGCATGACATGATGATATTTTGTCAACTGCCATTATGTCCATGAGAGAAAAATGGTTAAAATATCTTATTCAAGTTCCTGATTTATTTTTATTTGCCTTAGTATGTAATAATAGTAGCATCTGATTTGTTTGCTTGACACAGATCTCCCTCTCGACTTGTCATAATCTCGTATTTCACTTCTTCCACGAGTCCAGTTCTTGCTCCGAGTTTCATTCCTACCACGATATTCAACAATGTTAGCCTCAGCCAGATCAGATGCACCTCGCTCTTTTCTCCTAGCTTCTTCATTCAATATGTTATATGTGACCATATCCATGGTGAATTTTTTGTGCTGGTGCAAATTTGTTAAGAGTTGCGGCTAGATTATCTCAAGTATCAGACAAAGATCTTAGAAGTAGTAAGGCTTGTAGCTCGCCATCGACCTTCATAATAATTTTTCTTGGTTGATTCACAAGCCCTTTGACATTATTTAAATGTTCGATCATGCTTTCCACATCTCCGTAGTCCAACTTCATTAGTCATCTCTCAAGTTGAAGTTTATTTTGTGGTGTCTTCTTTTGAATCATAGACTCTAGCTTTGTCCATAATTCATAAGCATTTGTAAATCGTACATGCTCGGATAAATTTCAATATATGTGTTTATAGATCATGGTGACTGCATTTTGATTCAAAAGCTCTGATTCTTTTTCCTTCTTACCTTTAGGCTTCTCTAAAATTTTTATGGTTTGTACAATTCTTCATAGTTTAAGTGATCTTCCATCATTGCTTTTCAATATAAGTAATTTTCCACAGTTAATTTGAACATGTAACGATCGTGAGTGACGATACCCTCCATCTTACATCACAGAAGAAGATCGTGTCCGAACCACTATGGGGAAAATGCGTAGTAAAATAAAGTAAAGTAGAGACACATAAAGTTTTAGGTGAAACCCCCAAATTGAAAAAAAAAAAAACACAGGACAATAGGTTCGAGATAACTTCCACAATAATAGATGAGATTGCAATAAATACTCTCTAGTATAAACTAGAGGGTAGCATACAACACCTCTCAAGATGATGGATTACAATTAAACCACTCTCACTGATTTTGTAGTGGAACACTCTCACCAATTTGGTGGATCAACGGATCTCACAAATATGACTCTCTTTCTCTCGAACTCTCTTAGAGGAACTCGCTCTATTTCTGTCTCTTGTATCTAATGGAATGAATGGGTCATTCCCAAACACATCTATTTATGTTATGAACTTCTCTCGAAAACTCTTCTAAAATGATTTAATTATGAAAAGGTACCCGCAAGCATATGGGAAAATACAGTGATAGTAAATTATCGATCTACAGGGAGGACTTTCGTGTGAATTCTTCGATTCATTGATTCAATAAGTTTAGTGAATCAAAAATTGGATATCAATTATAGCTATTATCACAAATAACAATAAATAGAGGAAATGATGGAATAGAGCTTCCCGAAACTCTGTTTCACTCAAGCATGTGAGGCTAATGTTTGAATAATGATTGTCGAAATGAATGAGGGCTTATTACAGTTGAATTATCACCAAATCAGCGTCCCAATTCAGTACCAATCCCAGGATACTGTTGAGGTGTCATATCCCCTTAGAGGCGGTACGTACAACAGGTTCGATGTAGAATACCTACACGGGTAAACAATACTAAACCAACTCGGTTCCTAAGATTCCAATTACGTAAGACTAGAAAGAATTAGCTCGACTTCTCCTATGCTAAAGACCAGCGTAAGGGTGTAAAAACTACACACGAGGCTAAGTTCAATTTTCTACATGCCAACTGATGCCCCCTAGACTCTACTCCCTCTCTCGGTAAAGTTTCTCCTCCATAAGTCTCCATTTTATCATTGGGTCTCGATTAACCAAATTTTCTTGAATTAATCCCTCACCCTCTCATTCTAAGACGTAGTAATTAATTTCTATGCTCATTGATGATCTAGTCGGCAAGCCTCGAAAGGGTAGCAATCCCAAGCATTGGGGCCAACTATCCTCTCCTAAATGCACAACCAACCAAATCGATCATAAGCTACCGAAAGCCGAGTGATCGTACAAGCATGTGAACTATGCCACTAATTCGATTGGAAATCATTACAAGTTAATCAAACCCTAACCCTAGGTGATTGACCCAACACCAATTCAACAATCAAATAAATCAAACATTAACCCCGAAGCTTGGGCTTCTCCCTTGCTTCGGAAAATAATAAGAACTACTCACGAATCATCATAGAAATCCTAAATAACATCATTAAGCAATAATTAAAATAAAATAAAAATAGAGAGAGAAAGGGGAAAGAAATGCTTAGTAATGATGAAAGTCAGAAAATCTTCGATAAATCTTCAAGGTTGTCACCCCCTTGAAGTAGTCTTCCAATCTTCCAGCAAGAACCCTAGTTTTTCCCTTGAAGAGAGAAAACCCCTAAAGTGCTGAAAATATTCTCAGAGAGACTATAAATATAAAAAGTGAAGTAAAACTTGTGAAATGGAGTAAGAGAGGGGGTATTTATAGACTTCAGGGGTGTAAGTAAGCCGAGACAACTCGCAAACCACTCGAGATAAACGAGTCAAACTCGAGCTGGAGCTACTCGAGTATGTGTCGAGTTCGAGTTTGAGCTCCTTGATACTCGGTTTGGCAGACTCGCGAGTTTAAACGAGCTTGTGTTAAATTACTAGTCTGCCCTTTAGCGTTGACATAATTATAGATATATCATAATTCTATAAGGTCCCCATTATTAGACATTTGTAGTACAATTAATGTTTTCAATTTAAATATATTTTTTATTTTTTTTAAATTTTATTTTTAATAAATCGAGCCTAGTCGATCCCGAGCTCAACGAGTTTCTAGCGAGCCCAGCTCGAGTTTGAATAAAATGAACTCGGTCGAGCTAGAGCCTCGAGTCTTTTAATCGAGCTCGAGCTCGAGCCAGTTAGTACTCGGCTCGACTCGCTTACACCCCTTCTCCCAACCCTCACCAAGTGAAAAATACTAAGAAATATGCTTAAGGTACCATTTTAGTAAGGGCAAAATAGTAAAATTACTATTAGAAATGCAAGGGTCTTAAGTTGTTGAGTTGAGCCTCTTGGGTGTGCTTGACTCAGCCTTCTCATTGATTCTGCCATTTCCTCGATTAGAATCTAATCTTGGCCCGAACACAAAAGCTCTATTATTCGTCTCTTCATTGTATGGTAACTTGAATTACTCAAATCGAAGTCTGGAAGAGAAACATATGACTAAAATTTAACGGGCGACTTTTGGAGGGGACAAAACCGGACCAAATACTGCACCCGTGAGGGCCAGTACCAGATTCAGTATAGCAGTTGGGGAATCTCTTCCATCCTGGTACCGGGCTGGTACCGGATCCAAGTAGACCAGTACCAGACTCGACAGCCCCTTTTTCGTTGGTGTTCAAACATCGGGTGTGTTGTGTGTTCCCGCCGCGCGTTGTCTTCTTCCTTCGTCATTTTTTACCCTTCCCTCACATTTTCTCAACCCAACCTTTTCACGAGTTTTGTTTGTGACTCAAAAATATTTGAGTCGGACTTTGATGGGGTCCATTTCAGCCCCGCTTGGGCCTTGTTTTGTAGGTCGCAGTGGGGCAATGCGTGCATTTGACCTCCTTTCTCTCCTACAATTCCTAACCTTCAAAATATAACTCAGAAACACCAGAAAGTGCATTAAATCATACCAAAAAGAAAATAAAACCCGAGAATGCAATAAAATACAAAATTGCATGTAAACATGATAAACACTCACAATTCACACAAGAACATGAACATAAACATACGAGAAAAATGAGTATTGTCATGTTCATCATACTACTCAATGGAAGGTTATAGATATCTTCCTATTCTTTATGGGGTAATTATATTTACAACTACAAATTTCTCTTTACAGCTACTATAATATCAATTTATTATCTTTCCCGTACAGCCAAACTTTAACTCTTAACTTGTGTTCTTCCATCTCTCTCGTTCCACAACTATCGATCAATATGGGTAGAAGTTTCTCCCCTGTAGAAAACCACAACTTCTCCAAAATTAACTTTCAAATTTTATCTTCTTAAAACTCTCATCGTCTATACAACCACAATATTCTAAAGTTTCAATTCCACCCTAAGCATCTACAACCTTCATTACTTTATATTTTCTTACAGCCACCAGAACGCAACACTAATTCCAATTCTTTTCATTTTCCCTCGCAACCAGCGATTTTCATCTTAAAAAAAGATTTTTTATTTTTTTTTGTAATTTTTTATTTCCTTATCAGACGATATTCAAGTTAGATCTTCAGAGACAATTTAATGGGGAGAGGAACAAAACTCCTTAAAAGGGGAAAAAAAAAGAAGTCGGCAAAAAAATAAATTTTTGTTGCTTTTTCTGGCTCGATTCTTCTTCTCCTTGGAACATTCTAATTTCACCGACTTATATAATGGTGGAGGAGTATAGTCATTCTTCGCCGCCATCAAAGAGAGAGAGTTGAAGAGAGAGTATGGTGGACTAAAGAGTAGTGAGAAATTGAGGGGAGATTAAATATGGCACTGACAAATGATAAATGAAGAAATTAAATTTAACTAGAATCAAATCTATGGAGCTCCAAATTCATGGATGGCGAAAAATATATAAGTGGAGGATGATGGCAGTGAACAAAATGAGAAAGAAAAAAAGGGCGTGAATCTTAAGTAATTATTGCGGCTGCAAGGAAAAATTATTAGACTGTGAATTTTTTTGGACAAATTAGTTGATATGTATTGTGGTTGCAAAGAGAAATTATTAGGCTGTGAATATAATCGGACTTCTTTATCTAGAAAGGACTCATCTAGATAATGAGCTTAATTTAATAACGATATGGGCTTCTCCCAAGAATAGCCCAAGACAAACAACTATCAATACTTGATCTTTGCTAATTTCATATGCATCCTCAATCCTTCGATTCAAATATAAGAAGTTTTTATTTCTATATTCCTAGGGTTCAAGATGATCTCAGGGAGATACATATTTAATTAGGGCTGGAAATTAAATCAAGTTACTCAATTCAAGATCATTTGTTACAAGGTTGTTTGAATTTGTTAGATCAAAATATACAAAACAAGCTTAAACAGACATTAGTGTTTGCAAAATCTAAAGCTCGACTGGAGTTCGAGCTTTACAAGAAAAGTTATCAAACTAAAAATTTAAAAATATCAAATACTCTAATTTGACTCAAGTCCGACCCGATTGAAACTTGTTAAGCTCGACTCGATTTATTATTGGACAAGTTTAATCATTATAAAAAGCTTGATGACATTTATTAAGCTTGAATAATACTATGTCCAACCCGACTTGACTCATTTACACCAGAACAGAGGGTGAAGGGGGCTTAGGAGTCCTTGGGCAGTTGGGCACCTTTTAAATTCTAAATATTTTTTGTAGTTTTTTAATAATATTATTAATATTTACTTTTGCAAAAGTACTTCATTCAAAAAAATTGGTCAGATTTTGATTCGTCATCTCTGACTATATATCTTATACCATTATCAAACACACACATACATAAATTGATTACTAATAAGTAATAATATGACATTATAAAACACACAAATGTAATGTATTGAACTTCTTGATCGAATTACCTAACACCATGACTGCATTCACAATTTTATATGTATTCTATGATTCTATTTGAACTTCTCCAAAAATACTAAACTACGAATATTTATCATTTGTAATTGTCAAAATTAATATCTTTGTATTCAACATCATAAGATAGTAGCAAGAAGTTGAATCATCATGTTTGATAATCACTCTAGTAATGTAGTGACATAGACCTCAAGGTTCCAATGCAGACGACCACTTTCTCTCAAGAAAAAGTTATCTCAACTTAATTACAAGCTTCATCTCTTGGAGTGATAATATATATATATATGTGTGTGTGTGTGTGTGTGTGTGTATAATTTTAATATGCTGCATAACTACAGTGAGCATCTCGTGAATATCTCCTAATGTGTACACTTAAAATTTGTGTCTAATTAAATAGTCAATCTGATATTGCCAAGTGTCCAACTCTTAATTTATTTGCAATGAAGATAAAATCTTGCAAATATGGAAGAGAATTATCAATACTTCGGTAACATAATTAAATCAAATTATATATTCCTATTGAAGGAAGGATGTGCCATCAAATCATGAACGACCATCAAATTACGTCATTCTATGGCAAGAGATCTCATCTTACACCTATATAAAGGGTCATCTTCTCCATTCCAAGAAACATCACAACCCAAGTTGGAGAGTTTAGAACAAAGCCAAATCCACTCCCACATTCAAGGTATTCTTAGAAGACATTCAAATATGTTCTTCGTAGAAGTCCTCCAGAAGTCGCGTCTAATTTGAGATCAATGTGCGGAGTCCCTCGGATCGGCATTTATCCAAGTTACCTATCCATTAAATTCCAAAGTCAATCGAAGAGACGAGTCAGAGGCTTTCAAATAGAGTTTGTAATACAAGTTCGCAATTCCATCAATAGATTCAAATATTGCAATTTATTTTGTTACAAATGAAAAATCTGCAAATCAAATCCAAATGAATGCTCCTTGACACGAGTTTAAAAGGTCAACCAATAATGACGCTCAAATGCTCCTTGATACGAGCCTAAATTGTCTATAATGCTACTTGTTACGAGCCTAAATTGTCTACAATGTTGCGGATACAAGCCAAAACTATCTAAAGTCCAAAATTAAATGACGCTCCTCGATATGAGCCTAAATTATCTAAAATGCTCCTGGATACGAGCCAAAACTATCTTAAGTCCCGAAATCAAATGATGTTTCTTGATACGAGCCCATACTATCTACAATGCTCCTTGATATGAGCCTAAACTGTCTATAATGCTCCCCGATACGAACAAAAACTTTCTAAAGTCCCAAAAATAAAACAATACTCCTTGATACGAGCTTAAACTGTCTGCAATATGAGCCAAAACTATCTAAGTCCCTCAAATCAAATTCAAATCAAGACTCTTTGGCATGAGTTTAAAAGGTTTACAAACCAAATTCAAATCAAGGTTCTTTGACACGAGTTTAAAAGGTCTACAAATCAAATTCAAACCACGATTCATTGGCACGAGTTTAAAAGGTCTATAAATCAAATCAAGGCTCCTTGACACGAGTTTAAAAGGACTACAAGACAAATCAAATCGAGACTCCTTGACACGAGTTTAAAAGGTCTACAAACCAAATACAAATGAAGACTCATTGGCACAAGTTTAAAAGGTTTACAAAATAAATCTAAATTCAAGAACTCCAAGATATGAGTATAAATTATCAAACAATCCAAATCAAGAATTTCTTGATACGAGTATACATTATCTACAAATCCAAATTCAAATCAAGAACTTCTTCATACGAGTATAAACTATCTACAAATCCAAATCAAGAACTCCTTGATACGAGTATAAACTATCTACAAATACAAATCCAAATCCAAATAAAGAACTCCTTGATATGAGTATAAACTATCTATAAAATCCGAATGAAGACTCCTTTATATGATTATAAACTATCCATGTATTTTGAAGAAACTCTGGAAATGGTTTCGAGACTCATTCTCTCTAGGACATGTTGTTCGTGAACAAGTCTCGAGGGGGCATTTGTAGACACTGAAAATTAATGTTTAATTCAATAGTCAATCGGATATTGTCAAGTGTTCAAATCTCTATTTCTTGGCAATGAAGATAAAATCTTGCAAATATGGAAGAAAAATACAAATACTTTGGTAACATAATCTAATCAAATAATATATTCCTATTGAAGGAATGGGTTGTCACCAAATCATGAATGACCACACAAATTGTGTCATTCTATGGCAAGAGATCTCATCCTACACCTATATAAAGGGCTATCTTCTCCATCCAAGACACAACATAACATTTTAAACAACCTAGTTGGGTAAACAACTAGGTTATTTGATAAAAAAAAAAAACAAATCTAATGTTTTAAACAACTCAACACAAAATAACTCTGTTATTTTACACAACTCAGTCGTTTTTAATATAAAACAATCCTGTTGTTTTAAACAACTTAAGAAATTAAAAAAAAAAATTAACATTTAAGTATATCAATTACAACAACATGGATCGAAAAATACATTATGTTAAAATAAAGAACAAACATGCACCTGAAAAGATAATCTAAATATAAAGATGAAACATTATGAGAGAAAGAAAGAGGAGAAATGAAGGAGAGAAAAGTAGAAAGAAGAAAATGAGAGAGAAATACATGAAGAGCGGCTTCCTTAAAAGATCATGAAGAGAGACATATGGGAGAAAAGGTGGGGAAGTGATTTTTTTTTTAAATTTTACCTTTTATTTAAAGTGGTCAAATATTGAAAGACCTTTTTTGATAATCTACCGAGTTGTCCAACCATATTTGACAGTGACCATTTTTGTAAATAGTATCAACTGTAATATCCATCAATCAATACTTTATTTGATAATTCGAAGAGTATTAACATATGATTTTTTAGAGGGAAACACATTGTTATTGATTTGTTGATCAAGAAAAACAGCACAGGCTTTTTGAATGTTAAAAAAATAGAACTAAGTAATGCTTCTTCACAGCAACAATGCATTACTATACTACCTCCATCCACCCAATTTGCATACTTTCCTTATTGATACATCCCACATCAATTTGCACACCTTTAAAAAGGAAATTTCTCTGACAATTTCCACCCTCAATCTCTACCTTTCAGAAAGTCAACAAAAAAGTAAAATACAAATTTTCTTAATATACGTGCTCGATCAAATGTGCAAATTTTCGTGGGATGGAGGGAGTATAATTAATAAGATTTCTATAATAGAAGATCAGACATATTTTATCGTCCATTTCACCGCTTCAAAAATAGATATGTTTAAATCATTTATAATATAATAAGAGATTAGTATATACGACAAAATCTTGTCAATGTTAGTTCGCTATATAAAAAAATATAGGTGACAATATTTGATTGATTTATAAAAAATAACTTTTTCAGTTCTTTGTAATTTTATATATTTAGATATACAAATAATCTTGTCATGACCTTTAATTTGACATCTACATTGCATATTTTAAAATAAGTTACATTAAGAAAATTCAATTTGGATTAGACTTTTTTATGTGATTAGTAAAGTTTCACGTGTGTTGCACGTGGTACACATGAATATATAAAATCAAATATATCATAATCTAATTAAATCGAATTGGCTAAAAAAACTAAGGTGTACCATGAAAAAAGAAATCATTAGATTAAACAAACTTAGAATCATAAAAAAATTATACAATAAAAGCAAAAGAAAACATCAACACTAAAGAAGTTTTTGCTTGATTTATGACAGTGCTGCTTAACTGGTCTTATTATTTTGTATGCATAATTATTATATTTTTGTTCTTTTTATTTTTGGTTTTTATTTAGGCTTCTATTTCTAAAAGTTCATTATGTTGCATATCGTATGCATGAATTTCATAATTATATTTTTAATACGTTGATTAAATAGGCTAGAAAAGTTCTTGGTGTTCTATGACTAAAGAATTAATTAGATGATTAAATATACTTATAATAGTTTTAGTACTTTTTTCCCATCAATACAAAAGAGGTTTTACTTGAGCTATTATCACATTATATGGGTAAGCTCTTATTTTATATTTTGTTGGATATTTTCACCTAATAATTTTAGATGTCAAAGCTGATAAGCCACAAAGATACATATTTATGTAACAACTCATAAGTGATTAATTTCGTTTACTTAAACTAAGAATCTTCTAAAATCTTTTAATTGGTCTTGGAGACTTACTTATAAACGTACTTAATTATTTTGTGGATTTTTTCACTTTTATTCAGAGTAATAGCAAAATTATTATTTTTATTAGTTATTCTTTCCCTTTCTTTACAAATTTGAACCTTCTAAAACTAAGAACCTTCTAAAATCTTTGCATTGGTCTTGGAGACTTATTTACTTTCTTTCACTTAAACTATGAACCGTCTAAATCTTTAAATTGTTCTTAAAGACCTACTTATAAACGTACTTAATTCTATTGTGGATCTTTTCACTTTTATTTAGAGTAATAGCAAAATTATTAGTTATCAGTTCTTCTTTCTCTTTCTTTACAAATTTGAAAATCATTTTTGAAGTAAAATTTTCTTCCAAACGTATATGCTTAAAATCATAATTGTAAATCAAAGTGTTTTTGTCTATTTTGCTCTCATGCAGGAGTCACAATAATCATCAAAAACATTATTTAAGCAATCAACATGCTGAAGTTTTACCCTAGACGCATGGCCAAGTCTTCTGTGCCATATCTTGGGATTAACAGTAATAGCCAAAGCTCTTCTTTCTTTTCCAATTGGCTTCATGCAATAAAGACCATTTCGCATCTCACCCCTCCCAATCAGGGTCCTCGAACTCAAGTCCTGCATGATACAAAATTCAGGGAAGAAAGTAAGAGCACAATTAAAGTCTTTCGTGATGCGACTAACGGACAGTAAATTGCAATGAAAATCTAGGACATGTAGCACGTCTCGAATTTTGAGTCTGTTAGACAAAGTAGCTGTCCCAACACCCTTAACGGGAATGTGTTCTCCGTTAGGCAATTCCACTGGTAGACTCATTTTGGGTTGAGTGGTTTTTCAACAACACTATCATCACAAGTAATATGTTCTGACGCTCCAGAATCGATTATCCATGACCCATCAGAATCAACCTTACTAGCCATGTTAATGGTGGGAGTCGGAGGTAATTTAGGAACCTCATGTGCTTTGCTGAACCATTCCTGCATGGCAGAAAATTGCGCACGTGATACTCCGGGGATAGGGCTGAAATCGGGTGGCGTATTTACATGTGCTGTCTTGGTTAGGTCTTCCGCTTGTCGTTCCATTTTCCACTTGTCATAGGAGTGATAATATACTATTAAAATTCCAGAGCCTTTTAAAATAGTTCCCTCCTTTAGCTGGTAAAAGAGATGTTGAAAACAGGTATTCTACAACAAAGTAAAAGTCCTTTATCTTCTCTAATTTTATTAGTAGAAGTCCTTTAACCAATCTTACTAAGAAAGATTAGTGTACGTGCTAATTTCTATCCAAATGTGACTGCACATGCATACTAGAAGATATTTATCATTATAAACATATGATACTAAAGAGACATAATAAAACCAAACGAAGAAAATTAAAAGTTTCAAAACCAAGCACATAAAAGGGAACGGGTGTACCTATGGCTGAGAAGGCACAAATGCAGCTGCATTTCAGCTCACTCCAACCTGATAACACATAAAGGCCCTCATAGAGCCATCAAGCACCTGTCTACGTATAAAGTGTGGTCGCTCCCATTTGTTAGTAAAGGCCCCAATTGTTGGGTCCGGATACATGATGTTGGTGTACCAAAAAGCGCCCAACACAGCAGGGTTGATTGGCTGGCCGCCAATATTGGGCCCAAGTTGATCCTGTTCAACCAGTCTTGCATCCCTTTGGATCCCGTATCTGACCCCGAGCCTTTCTACCGTGTACTTTATAATCTGCTCCACAAAAATATTAGTCGGGTATGTGAACAAATCTCTTAGCATATTAGGGACGAGCGGGGACATCATAATCTGAAATATGATACACTCAAAACCGACACAAATGTGGACGGTAGCGTACTCATCCGGAATGCCTAAAGGACTCCTAGCGTCAAAGCCAATAACCAAATTATCTGCATGCTCGAGGGCATTAAGAAATTGATTAACAGTATTCCCCTTACTGGTTACCATGATTCTCATCGTGGCCATGTTAGAGAAATGTATCTGGTAGAATTAAGTGTCCGCCTCTGCCCTAAGCACTCAAATGTTGGTATTCAAATTCTCTCCGTCGCCCGGAACTATGTTCGGTTGTGAAGGACCATTTACACTGTTTGCCACCGTAGTTGCTTAAATTTTGAAATAAGTGAAGTAACGAGTTAAACATATGCTGCTTAAATTTTGAAATCAAGAGTTAAACATTGAGCAAAGTGAAGTAAAGAGTTAAACAAAAGAGCTACCTGAGGATGGAGGGGAGAGTGTACCGGGACCGAGAGTTGAGCTTGTCAATGAAGGGAAAAGATGGAGTAATTAGCAGCAGAGCTGATAAAAGGCGGGTGAAGATCAGGTTATATTTATAGTCCAATTTCGAAACCAAAAGGGACTGATAACTTTCATTTTCGAGATTCCAAAAAAAATTACCCATTTTTGTTTTGATGTTTGTTAGTCTGAAGCCAACTTCTGTGAACTGTGATGAACTTCTTTTAGATGGGTAGCCTTGGGAGGCTCTTTTGTACTCACCTGTGAAGAGTTATTCCCCATTTCCATTTTACCCATCTGCAGGATGTTGGTCAGTCTGAAGCCACCTTTTGTGTACTGTGATGAACCTCTTTTAGATGGAAGCCTTCGGAGGATCTTTTATACTCACCTGTGAAACTTCTGCGAAACTTCTTAATTACTTGGGAGCGACATAGATGTGGGTGCGGGACACACACCCGATCCTCCATTTTCCAGGCGGATACGATAGTTTCCGGGTGGGTTGCTCTGAGATTTCTTCGACGGGCTTAACTAACCATGGATCCAGAGGAAAGGTGACGCCTAGAGAATTAGGGGTGGTTTTCTGCAGGTAGATGACGAAGTAGGGAATGATTTACAGTAGGTAGATAATTTTTGGAGAGGGTATTGGTCTGCAGATGGCCAATTTTGGTAGTAGACGAAAAAGAAAGAGAAACTCCAAGCGGCACTATATCAAATTTGAGGCTTTGTGTGTGGCAGATTAAGGTTAAGTTTATAAAAAACCCTTAATTCCTGCCTAAATAATAGGGATTTGTTTAAATTCGGGCAGTTTCCAACATCCCATAAAACTTCGAAAAACATATAGGCGATCTCTTTCATTTTCTTTATCAATTTTTAATATAGATAATTTTACATAATTTTTTTTTTTATATCTTTGTATAGACGTATCCCCGCACCCATATCATAATTTCAGATTCTTTTCTGTCGTGTCCCCCCATCCTAAATTCTGAAAATTTACGGGTCCGACCTCTAGATATGCACCCGTGTCGGACATCCGTACCCGAGTCCAAGCAACATAGTCTATGGGCTTCATTTCTTGTGGGCTTTAGCCCAACTATTTTTTAGGATTAGTAAAATGGGCCTAGAAAAGCCAATATACCATAAACATAATATAAAAGAAAAATATCTCTTCTTCTTGTTTTTTTATTTTTCTATTTTTTATTTTAGAGTGATCATATTTAGAAAATTACATGTAAATTAAATCCAAGCTTATTTTAAATCCCTAAAGTTCATAAGTGACGTTTGGTACATAAAATCTCCTTCTTTCGAATTTTTTTATTTGTTTATCCTATGTTTGATTAAATAAATGGACTCTGATCAATGAACCAGATCATTTGCCTCGCCTCCTTCCGAAATTGTTGGATATGTTGGCGGAGTTATCTGTGGATAAACTCTACTTAACTAATGACTCCTTCCACTCTCTTCTCTCATAATCACGGTGGAATGCATAATTGAGTATTCTGCATAGTACATAATACAAAAAGCATCAGCGAAATATATTATCAACAAATTTGTGATCTTCCATTAGTACTTGGATTATGATTAGAGTTGGATGTAATTTTCAACCGGACAAACGAGTACGAGAAAGTCAAAAATCGGGATGTGGTTTAACCTGTTAATAATCCATAAATCAAATTTTTGCTCTACTTAATAGATGTAACTCTATGTAAATACTTCTAAAAGACTAATTGTGTTTTCAACCAAGAGACACAAACATGCAAATCTTATCATAACTATACAAGCAAAAATTTGTTCCTAGGTTGCCATAATTAGTAAAACTTATCTCTTATTTATGTAATTTGGTAATATAATGACCACTTGAATCACAATAATGAGTCACTACCTCTAGTAGTTGCAACTTCTTTTCATTAGCCTGCAATGCCAAATAGAGGTCCCTACTTCTAAAGATTTTTTTTTTCCTTTTCCAAGGTGTGTATTTTTATGGAGGAAGCAAGAGATCATAAGATATATCTTAATTTGGAGAATAAGGTACATAATATCTAGGACAATTCGCGTTACCTGAACTCATCGGACCAATGTCATTTGTTGGGTAGGCCGGGTTAAAATTCTGTGTAGTCAAAAATTGGAGAACCCACCTCATTATTTTATAATTTATTACGATTTGTCGGGTTTGTTATGCTCGTTGACACTTCGGACCAAGACTCTTGTAGCCCAGCCCGCTTACTCAAGGGACTATCCTACTTAGTGGGGAAAAATACGAAATACTGCACGTATTGTATCGAAAGATTACCGAAAATTTTGGTATACCGAGTCTTCAGTACATTAACAATATGAAAATTAAAAATTTTATATATTTTCAATTTATACCGAAAATATCGAAAAAAAATTGGTATCAGTATATACCAGTATACCGAATTTTTTTGGTATTCATTATTTCGGTATATATCAGTATACCAAAATTTTCTCAATATTTTAGTCATTTCGTATTTCGATATACTAAATTTCTTATAATGAGGTTTACCAAATCAACGATATATATCGATACCGATACAAATGCGGTATATCAAAATTTCGGTATAGTATCGATACCATATTTTTCGTATATAAAATTTTCAGTATGCCAATGACATGCATTTTTCATGTACTAGAATTCCCGGTATAATTATATACATAATATGTTATGGCATGCCGTATCAAACCATCCCTAGTACCACTTAAAAACTGGGCCATTAAGTGATGGGCTCAAGACTGGGCTCCCTCTCTCCATGTCCAAAACTGACTTTAGTAATTGCAATCTGCAAAATACTGCAGATGACAAGTCAGAGTGATGATTGTAAAATATGAGGAAAAAGAAATTCCATTTAAAGTTATAAAAGAGATAACATGAATCTATGCTGAATTTCAATTTTATACCGAACTAAGAGAATAAGACATTAACTTTTGTTTAGGCCGCACGAGTATGTTGAAATAGTTATTGATTTGTTTCGGCATGAATAATCGAAATGTTCCATTTTGGTTATGAAAACGTATTATTTTGACAGTCATTTTATTTCGACCAACTTCTTGATCGTTTTAGTCCGAAGTGGCTTGATTTTTTTTCGTAATGTGATTTCTTTTTACATCACACACAAAGACACAATATATATATATATATATATATATATATATATATATATATATCTGTGTGCGTGCGCGCGCGCGTATGTGTGAAAGGTTCAAAGTATTATAATACACTACACATAACTGATCTTTTGGGTGATTGTTTGATATTCTTTCTTTTGAATTTTGTGTAGCCTAAAATGCAGAGATCTTGAATAAACCTAAGACACAACGGTTTTACAAATTTTGGGTTGTCTTTTACTTTTTAATAACAATTTTCAAGAAAAAACTTTGTATATTAGCGCATCCTTGCGCTGATAGACAATGGTTGTATAGAGATAGACAACATTTTTCGTCCAATGTTGTCTATTTACGTTAATAAGCGCTAATAGACAACATTTTTTACATTCCTTTTGATAGCGTTGTGTTTAATCTCTAAAATCCGGTAATAGACATTACTGTTTACAACGGATTCTGATGTTGTTGTCTATATGCGAGTAAATACAATTAAAGACGAAAATTTTTACAACAGTTGCTCGAACTGTTGTACTTTATCACTTTTTACAATAATTAACATCATTTTGATAATAAGTCATAAGTAAATAAAATTGATTCATAAGTATTTCATGTAATTAGTATATTATTTAAGTAAATGAAAATTAGACACAAAATCTAAACTATTAATAATAATTTATAAATTCTTAAGTAATGATTATTTGTAAAGTGTAAAAGAGCACTCCGACCATTCATGATTTTTAATTTAAAATGCTAGATGATAAAAACAATAATACTAATAATAATGCAAAATTTCAATATTATAAAGTTAAAGTAATTCAATTAAAAAAAAAGAAAAGTCTCACGTGAAATCATCTCTATATTATAAGGTATCAAAGATTAGAAACGATATTATATATTGATTTAGTTAAATATCATTTTAGTAAAAGTCATTAATTAATTCCCAATAATAAGAGTTATTATTTTTTTCATTTGAAAAACAATAATACTAATATAGTTAATGATTTTATAAATGTAATAGTTAATTATTTTTTTTAATCAATAGATAGTGAATTAATTAAACTAAAGAAAGTTTTTATGCAAATTAATAATTTAAAGTAATTTTGTCGCTTCTTATTCATGGCGGTCATGTTTCTCTGGTCTGTAGATAAAAAATTGCCACGGCCTAAATAGGTAACTCGTAGCTTAAAGCTAAAAAAGTTGACCCGATCGGATGGGGCGGGCTGGTTTAGGTGGACTGAGCCATATGAATGTAGGTCCGAAGTACCATCGAGCGCAACAGGCCCGACCCGATAGGTTAAAAGTCCGACGTGCCACGAGCTAGCCCAAAAATCTTAGTATATTAAAATGGATAGACTGGGTTGGGCTTGATAATTTTGGGTTATAATTTTTTCCCATATGAGCTTGACATATGTTGTTGGCCCTATGGGCTGGGCCTGGCCAAGCCAGGTCAAGTCACCTGAATTGACACCTCTACTGTAACTACCCTCAATCCCGTGGGGGATCCCCACCTCGCCCTTATATTCTCTAGTTTACACATAAGTGTATCTAAAACAATTAAATGCTAAATAATATTTTAAAATAATAATAAATTCAGAAGTATACATAAAAAAGTTATTATTATTTAAAAAATAGCATTTAGTACTCAATCTTTTTTTATTATAGAATATACTCTCCTCCGTCCAAAAGAGATTTTGTTAAAAAAAATACAATCTTTTTATTTTTTGTCAATGTGATGAAGATACAACTCTACAAAATCCATCAATACGCATTCTCCAGACTTATTGTTAGTTTTTATTTGACTTATTCAATCATATCTAAATAATGTGTAAAATGAGAAAATATATTTTTTACTTGAACTAGTAAAATGGGACATTGATTTTTGAAACAAGACCCTTATTTGAAAAAATAATTGTTTTTCAAGCATAACTCTTTTGATGGGACGAAGGGAGTAACATATACTCTAATAGTTTTTAAAATCTATAATGGAGGCTACAATTAAATAAATATAAAAACTTAATATCAAATGGAATCAGGGTTAAGTTGAAATTTAAGTAAATTACTAATAAGAACTTCCCAACTTATAACACGTTTCGTTTACCCTTATTTTTATTAAGCACACAACACACCACACTCTCTCACAACTACGCCAAATGAATGCAATAGGGAATTATTCTGCTGTAAGTGCTACGACGGCGGAAGCAGGCAACGTTGGGCTGGAGAATAGGTATGATGTGGCGAGAGAAAGAGCAGCCTCGATGCAAAATTTAGGGATATGAATGGTGGCAGTGGAAACTGACAATAAGAAGGGAGATGGTGGTGGTCGAAGATTGCCTGACGGGCTTGGTCATGAAAACCGAAATTGAATCCCAAATCAGGTATAATCCCAATTATTTAACCCTAATTACTTCACTTGTGCCAATTGATTTGAGAATTTTAAAATATTGTAATTTAGTCGGAGGGAGGGTTGCCCTACGAATTGATTTGACTAACCTCTTTATGTTCATTGCAGGCTGCAAACTTTGATTGTTTATTTAACTACCTTTTTGCTAATTGTAGATTGTATTTTGAATTGTCTGAAGGAGGCACGACGCCATATTTTTTAACCATAGATGAAGGGAGGCTCAAATTGTGTCGCATAATAAGGATATGAGTAAGTCAATCAACATGTTTCCTATTAGCAATATAATTAGCTTAAAAATATAAGATTTCGCCAGTTGATATGTATATAAATATTTTAAGTGGATTATGTCGCTTTATAATTTGTCATGTGTAACCTCAAATAAAATGTCATATAGTCTATTTTAGTAGAAGCACTGTTGTGTGATAAACATGGTTAATTATTCTAATTTGGTTTCTATCAGGTCAATCAAAGTTAATCTTCCTATGTTGAATTCGCAGATTTGCAAACGTTTACTGTAATAAAAGAAAACAAAAAATTAAAAAAAAAAAATGACAAACTGATGAACTTGAATCAGGTCTTAAATATGTAGTGAGAAAGGCAAACAACAAGGAAAAATGGTGAGGCTACATATTTGGGGATGTGAAGTTGGGTTGCACGATTTTTCTTGGTTCTAAATCTTCATACTGACATACTGAAGTCTCATCGTTTTTTTTAATCATCCTCTCTTTCTTTGTATACATGTGTGTGTTTAAATTATGCATAACCTTCTTGAAAATCTTCCTAATATTATCTTTATTTTTTCCCAATGAATAATTTCCCATTGGTACATAGCAAAGGAAACTTTGTATTGCATACTACTCCAGTGTACCCATGTTCAAGGGGTGAACATGTTTGATGTTGATACTAATGGTTACAAAGCTTGTATGTTGATATGTTATCACTTTCTATACCAATCAACTTTTTATATATGATCTATCTCTCTCTCTCCCCCCCCCCCCCCCCCTCCCCCAACCCCGTGTATGTCCACTACAACCAAAATGATCTTTTGAGACAACAAAAAGTGGTTTCAAATAATGAGTATTTGTAACAACTTTTTTGAACTCTAAATAACTCAGACACAAATAATAGATTTGTGACCATAAAAGTGGTCTCAAATGCATCTAATTTTTGCAACAACTAGTTGTCTCTAAACGTAGTTTGAAAATGGTCTCAAATAATTTGTAGAGAGATTTGTGACAACAAAATTGTGGTATCAAAAAATATTATACAAAAGACCTCTCTTGTTGTAGTGGTTTCTGCTTATTGATGTTGATGAATACTGAATAGACAATGTTGATGTGTAACTTGTCTTTTTAGACTTACTTTTTTTCTTTGCACATGTCAGATTATAGTGTGTTGGCTTCTCTTTGCAAAGTCCTCGGAAGAAGATCATATAAACATTCGAGGTAAAGGTTGTGATTTCATGGTTTATGTAGAATAACTTTACGAGGTATAATTGATTTATACAAATATAAAGTAAATGTGAATCATGTTTAGGAGGATAGTGTTAGGTAGGATGATATCTTGCTCATTCAAAAACAATTCTAAAAAAAATGAGAATTTCTAATTATTATCATATAGTTGTTCAACTCATTATCACTCATATATCAAATTTTCTTATCACTCTTATGTCAATTTCATGTGTAATTTAATATATTTTTGTGTAAATCTGATATATCTTTATTCTTTCCATTTGTTGTGTAAAACTTTGTATCATAGGCGAAATCCAGTACACTAGGGTTTTAAAAATAGAAGAGTTCTGAGATTCTTATTTTTTATTTAGGATTTTGCGTGGATCTGTGCATAAAGGCATATAACATTGTGCTCTACGTTTGAATTGTTGTGAAATTTACTTTTGATTTTTTTTTAAAAAATTCATGATAAATGTTGGTATTGGATTTACTCTGTGGAATTTCACAAAATTCTTCTCTCCTATTTCCATACATGTCTCGAATTTCTTTTCTGATTTAAGATTTTTGTTTTGATTTCTTAGTATGCACTAAACAGCCCTTTGCAACTGTTAGAGAGAATCTGTGAAGAAATTTTACACATTTTTTTAATTTCATTTCAGATTTTTAGATTTTCGTTTCGATTTTAATAATATCCATCAAACAGCCGTTAGCAGCTGTTAGAAAGAATCTATGAATAAAAAATCGAGTTTTGGTGAATCCAATGCTACAAAGATACTTTTGGCGAAGCATTTGGTTAGGATTTTATTTCCATTTTCAAATTCATCTTTTTTTTTGCTAGAACATTGAAGGTTTTGTTTTTTTATTTTTTTTTATATTGTTTTACGAATTTGTTATTCTTCTAGAATGATATGTACCGGATTCACTTAGTGGGTGATTGTAAGTCAAGTTTCTTAGTTTGGTGTATTTTTTATTTTCTTTATTGATTTTGTTTAGCCTATTCGTAACACAAGAGTTGAACTGAAGAAATATCTATCACGACATGAGTACTTAAACGAGCGTTGTAGAGGAAATCAATAACGTCGCTCGTATCAAAATCATAAATTAGTTTAGGATCAATTGTTGCTGCTGGATTTATGTGCCCGGGTCCATAATGAAAAGGTGAGGTTTGAGTGCCATTTGGATGTCTTCGAATGATATTTCTAGTGTTATCTTGAATTGTTGATGTACATGACATATATGATATGCTAAATACGGTGAACAAATGTGTTGGTTTAATGGAGCAGTGGCAGCTAGATGAGAATGGTTCCTAGAATCGAGTAAGTTCCACAATTTTTTTATCTACACTAATTGACAAGTCCCTGCTATGGCCTTCAAACATATCTTTACTTTTTAAATTTTCATTTAATACAATCTACCACAGTCTATTCCCAAAGTCCTTATTTTTTATGAACTTTTGACTTTTCCTTGTATATAATACATTCTAAGCATCTTTTTTGTTGGTTTGCTTCATGCTGTCATGATTCATATTTAGAAATTTAATTGGTATCATCTATTTGATTGTGCAAGGTTTCCTGGCATTAAAGGATTTTCATTTGGTGTACTTAAAGGGACTGAAACTTGGTGTCAACTCCGAAGTAAGGTACAAAAAATATCCAATCATGTTGTTACAATAGTCAAAATAATGTATTTTAATTTGATATTCCTATTAACATTGGGTTATGCATTATGTTTATTGATATTTTATTTCCACCTTTTATTTACCTTCAGTTAGCTAATATAGTTTTATTAGAAAATTGTATCTATAACCACAAGTGGCTGCTTTCTTTTTTGTTTATCTAGTTGGGTTTTAGATAAAAAAATTGTTTCAATCATTTATATCCTGAAATGGACCTGCACTATCAGTATTTTTATTTTTATTATGTGCTTTGGTTAGTCAAGTTTTTAAATCCATATTGATGGCCTGATTGAATGACAGGTTTGGACATCATGAAGTGTGTTGGAGGAGCATAAAGAGTTCAAGAACATGTACACTAGTATAATTATAGACCTACTTTATAATCAAAGTTTTAGACTTTTTGTTGTAACTTGTGCAACCTTGGAATGACAAGCTTGCTTTTTGAGTATGTATTATAATTATTTTAATTTTATGATATTTTTGTGAGGACAAAGTGCAAAGCATGTTGTGGGTCAATGTTTATTTAGTTTTACAATGCAGTTCAATTATTTCTAATTTCTTCTTTAAATTTATTTAACTTTATTTAAATAAAATGGATATAACCGTTGTCTTAACGGGGAGAATCATCTAAAAAATGTAATAGACAACAGAAAGAACCCCGTAGTCTGTGAATGTAAAAGACAACGTAAAATTGTTGTCTTTGCTAAAAGTAATTGTTGTCAAATCCACTGTGGTCTTTCACCACTAGGACAAACAACTGTTTTTAATCGTTATATATAAGGAGAAAGACAACGCCACAAATCGTTGTTAGAATGTTGTGGTATAGGTAAACGACAATGGATCCAAAGAGATGCAGGACCGTTGTCTTTGTGCCCAAATACAATGGTTTAATACTGTTGTCTATAACCGTTGTCTTACCGATGAAAAACAACGATTTTAAAGCGACGCAGAAACGTTGTCTTTTTTTGGAAATACAATGATTTAAAATCATTGTCTTTCACTAGATACAACAACACTGCTTATCTGTCATAGACAATAGCTAAAAACCGTTGTCTATCAACATTTTTCTTGTAGTGAGATCGTATCAAACCATCCCTAGTACCACTTAAAAACTGGGCCATTAAGTGGGGCTCGGGACTGGGCTCCATCTCTCCATGCCAATGACTTTATTGTCAAATAATATAGAGAAATATGAGTGTTCTCTCGAATTAATCGAGGAATGAATCTCAATCTTGGCTCAACTACCATTTCCATTTGCCTCATGATGAACCCAACACAAGATGTGTCTTGTCCTCCTTTGAGAGACAAGCATTATACTTTGTTAAAGTGCATCATTTAACAAATAAAATGAGTATTGACCTCATGTCAAATGATCATTACATACTCCACACACTAATAAACCCTAGACACTAAACAAACGGTTTAATAGTAGGGTATACCAATACTTTCTAAAGTATCCATGTGTCCATCACGGATGTCAAATATCTCGTAGTCGTGAGACCTACTACATTCTCTAAGAATGTGATGCAGACCACATGCTAATTTATCGCATGTTATCAATATCCCATTCTCTATGATCATCGGTCATGGTTATCTTAGAATCATGATATATCATTTATGCCTCACATCATAAATGTCATAAATGATTCATGGGAACAGATATAAGAATAATGACAAAATATTAAAATAATTATTCTAATAAATGCATAAAATCTAAAAGAAAATCAAATTACCATAGAATGTGATCAAGTAATGAATGTCTCAACTGAAAAGTTTCTAAGACATACAAACTATAAACTCTTACTAAATCAAAGCTAACTACCAACATGTCTAACACCAAAGCTCTCAAAGTGCTTGTTATGCTTTGCTATACATAACGGTTTGGTGAAAGGATCAGTCAAGTTATCATCAGTGGGTACTCTTTCTAACTTCACATTTCCCATATCTATTATTTCTCTAATCAGATGATATCTTCGAAGAATGTGCTTATTTCTCTAAGCACCAGTGTTGTCACAATACAACGGTATTGCACTGCTGGCACTTGGAATGATACCTAGTTCTTTTACGAACTCCAACAAAGCAATAACCTCTTTGGTAGCTTCAGATGTAGCAATATACTCAGGTTCAGTGGTGGAATTGACAGTTGTGCTCTTTTTGGAACTATAACAACTCAGTGCACCACTATTGAGAAAGAAAACATATCCAGACTGAGACTTGAAGTCATCATGGTTTGTTTGGAAGCTAGCATCAGTATACCTAGTAACTGATAACTCTGGCCGCCCACCATAGACTAAGAAATATTCTTTAGTCCTTCTAAGGTACTTAAGAATAGTCTTGACAGTTTTCCAATGTCCTCACCCGGATTTCGCTGAAATCTGCCTGTCATATCTGAGTGCATAAGTCACATCTAACCTAGTACATATCATGACATACATAATAGATCTTATAGCCAAAGCGTATAAGATTTTATTTATGTAACTAATTTCTTTGTCATTAGAAGGCAACCTTTCTTAGACAAAACAATGCCATGTCCCATAAGAAGAAATTCTTTCTTAGAATTTTCCATTGAGAAGCATCTCAGTAGTTTGTTTATGTAAGTGGACTGAGACAATCCCAACATTTTATTAGGTCTATCTCGATATCTTAATTTCAAGGATGTAGGAAGCCTCACCCAAATCCTTCATCATGAAGGAACTAGATAACCAATCTTTCACGGATTGCAACATGGAACGACTGCTTCCCATTATCAGTATATCGTCGACATATGAGGAAAACAACATTTCCATTCTTACATTTACTATAAACGCACGGATCCTCTTTGCTTTTGACAAAATCAAAGAATTTGATAGCTCTGTCAAAGCAAATGATCCAACTCCTGGATGCTTACTTGAGTCTACATATGGACTTCTTTAACTTTCATACTCCATTCGGCTTTGCTTTGAATACAATACCTTCAGGCTGTGACATATACACAGTGCCTTCGAGTTCTCCATTGAGAAACACGGTTTTGACATCCATTTGCCAAATATCAAAGTTATAGTATGCAGCTATTGCAAGTAATATCCTAATGGACTTGATCTTAGCAACTGGCGAAAAGGTTTCATCATAGTCAATGCCCTCGCGCTGACTATAACCCCTTGCCACCAACCTAGCCTTGTAGGTTTGTATCTTGCCATCTACATCTCTCTTCTTCTTAAAGATCCATTTGCAGCCTATGGGGAGAGCCCCATCTGGAAAATCAACTAGTTCCTAGACTAGATTGAGGTACATCAAGTCCATTTCAGATGTTAAGGCAGCCAGCCTCATCTTCGAATCGATGCCCGACACTGCTTTGATATAGGTCTTAGGTTCGTCGTCTTCTGAATCAACCTCATCATCTTGGTTCCAGACCAATAGATATAGTATTTTAGGTGCACAAAGATTCCTTTTAGGCCTACTGAGTTAGTTTTATGTTGATTCAGGCAGTTTATTCTGATCGTGAGGAGGTTCCTGCGTGTTGAGATTTTCAACATTTGGGATATTCTCAAGAATTTCACTAATGATTTTCTTGAGGTGTGGTTGATATAATATCTTGTCTTCGATGTATCTCATTGTCTTGAGGTGACTCTCTAAAAGTTATTTTCCCTCCCAATAGATCATCAAAACTCCCACTGAGTTCTTGTCCAATCCATTGGACACTACCTCATGCTCTATGTTATCTTGTGGTTCTTGAATTTCTTTAAGATCTACCTCGTTGTGACCTTGTTCCTTGGAGATAAAAGTATCTTCTAGAAATGTCACATTTCTAGAAATTATCACCTTTTGATCTCCAGGACAGTAGAATTCATATCCTTTAGTTTCTTTAGGATATCCCAAAAATAGCATTTTTCACTTTTAGTTTCCAACTTATCAGCCAACATCTTCTTAACAAAAGAATGACAAACCCCAAGTCCGTATATGGTTAAGACTTGGCTTTTCGCCACACCATAATTCATATGGTGTTTTCTCGACCGATTTAGAAGGAACTTTATTCAGAATATAAACAGCGGTAAGTAAGGCATAACCCCAAAGGAATAAAGGGAGACTAGTGAAACTCATCATGGATCAAACCATATCTAATAAAGTTCGATTTCTTCTTTCAGATACTCCATTCATCTGTGGTGTACCTGGAGATGTCCAGTCTGACCTGATTCCATGTGATTTCAAGTAATCAAGAAACTCTCGGCTTAAGTATTCCCCTCCTCGATCTGATCAGAGAGTTTTGATACTTTTGCAAGTTGTTTCTCGACGTCTAACTTAAACTCCTTGAATTTCTCAAAGGCCTCAGATTTTTGTTTCATGAGATACACATATCCATAACTTGAAAAATCATCAATAAAAGTTATGAACTACGAATATCCACCTCTTGCTTGAGTTAAAAACGGTCCGTGCACATCTATGTGGATCAACTCGAGCAGGACCTTGGCATGCAGCCCTTTCCCAGAAAGTGCTTTACTTGTCATGTTTCCTTTGAGACAAGATTCGCAAGCACCATATGATTCGAAATCAAATGATGTGAGATAGTCTAATTTTCTCAATCTTGCTATTCTTTTCTTATTGATATAACCAAATCTACAGTGCCATAGGTAGGTTTTATTATCTGTATTACTCAGCTTAGGTCATTTGTTTTGTACATTGAGAATATTTCATTCATATTCAAGCATATATAAACCATTCGAAAGAGAGACACTTCCATAAAACAATCCATTAAGCGAAAACGAGCATCTATTATGTTTACAAAATGGAAGGAAAAATCTTGAATATCTAAAATTGGAATGGAAATAATATTTGTTGAAATCGAAGGAACAAAATAACAATTAAGTAAATCTAGTCTATATCCTGAAGGAAGATCTAATCTCTAAGTCCCTAGGCGTTCAGCAGCAAATCTCGCTCTGTTCCCCACGCGTAGGTCGACCTTCCCCAATCTCACTTTTCTTCTGTCATTTAGGCCATGCACATTGTTACAAATGTGTGAGCCACATGATGTATCTAATACCCAGGATTTGAATATTTCATAGACGTATTTAGCTCAATGACAAACATATCTGATCCCTCGTCCAATGTACTCTGTGCTTTGAACTTTTGGCAGTCTCTCTTCCAGTGTCTCTTCACATGACATAACTGACACTCATCCTTTGGCAGTTTCGGCTTCTTTTGAACCCCTCAACTATTAGGCTTCAAGGCCGCATCTTAGATGCTTTCTTCTTCTTCTTCTTCTTCTTCTTCTTCTTCTTCTTCTTCTTCTTCTTCTTCTTCTTCTTCTTCTTCTTCTTCCTCCTTTTGGAAGCTTTCGCAAAAGAGCTCACCATGAGCACATATTTGTCTTTAGAAGTAGAAGATTCATAGGTCTTGAGCATGTTATGAAGCTCTGGCAAAGCCACCTCTGTGTTGTTCATGTTGAAGTTCACTATGAAGTTTTCAAATGAACAAGGAAGTGACTACAAGATCAGATTAGTTGAGACACTTGAGGATAGCTCCATTCCAATCGATGCCAACCTCTCAATTAATTTGATCATCTTCAGTACATGTTCAGAAACCTAGCCCCCATTATGAAGTTTACACTTGAAGAGATCACTGAGTATCTCATACTCCATTGTTTGAGCTTCTGAAACGTACAGACTCTTCAAATGTTTTAGCATCTCATAAGGGAGCAGTCCAATACTCATGGAGGGCAACATAATACACTGGGCCAATGTGGCATCCTCAAAATGCTTCTTGTGAGCATTTGCGTCAAACTTAGCATACTCAGTAGAAGTTTTGTCGAGGATAACACTGATTGGTTTGTCGAAGACGTACTCAACCTTATCTTGCCTTAGCACCATGCGCAAGCAACATAGCCAATCCGTAAAGTTAGACTCTGTCAACTTGTTTGTTTCCATCAAACATTTATAAGCCAAATTCGACATTTTATCTGAAGAAAAATAATCAAAATGGGTAAATTAGAACAAAGGAAAAAAAAATCACATTCGTATCACTAATCAAAACAAGGGTTTATTGTAATGATTAGTTCCAATAACTTTAACATATTTTGCATCCCCAAACACAAAATACGGATTTATAATAATTATAAATTTTAGTGGTCCAAGATCCAAGTGTATATTATTGTAGTTTGTGCTTTGGCTGATGACTAATAATATCACTTAGTAGGCCTCCAAGTCAAATGCAACAACATTTGCAACTTCTTGGTTTATTAATCCAATTAATATGCGCCCTTAAACTATTATGGTCGCTTTGGCGTCTCAAAATAATTTAAGCAAGTCAATTCCATCATATGATGCCAACATGCATCTATGAATGAGCCCGAATCTTGTCGTTTTAGAGTAAACACTTTGGTGTAAAACTCGTAGTTGAAAAGATTAGGAATCTCAAACAATTATTATGGACGACGCATTTTGTTTCCAAACAAGATTTGGTTTCTAGAGGGAATTAAATGTGATACTAATTGTTTAAATTTATTATCTAATTTTAAATTAAAACACAATTACTGTGTGTAGCCTCCACAGGCATAAGAAATGGGGACCATACATATTAGGCGTCGCCTACCCATACATAATGTCACGAGCTACATATATTGGGCGCCGCATACCCAAGCATACAAACGGTCTTTAATTACTATAATTAAATTGAATAAGCACAAAATCAAATAATACATTATCACATAAGATGTCAAATAAAGCTCAACGAATAAAATTATTAATCCAAATAAAATTTTATTCTTTAATGAATGTGGATATAAAATTATATATTCATTCCAAATTAATATAACTATATATGTCTATTATTATTATTATTATTATTATTATTTCAAAACAATAATAATAAATTAAAATTTATTAATCCAATTAATAATTTTAATTCTTAAAATTCTGGATAAATAATTTAAACTTTTTTTAGATTTTAAAATTAAAATTCAGCCTTTAAATTTAAAACCAGTCCAACAATTTTGGCCCAATTCGTACAGCAGGTCCAGGCCCAATATTAATCTGCCCAACAACTATTAATCCAATTTAGGTCTAGTTACATCCCATACCCAATTTTCGTAACCCCAAACCCAAAACCCAGTGCAGCCCAGAAACCAAGCCTAAACCTAAAAACCCAGCCCAGGTTCAAACCCCTAGCACAAGTCCAGAAACAGCCACTTGTCGTCGTCGTCGCTGCCGCAACAACAGCGGCAACACAACAACGTCGGTGTCGTCCGTCCCCGCCGAGGAACGTCGCGCGCAGTAGCACCGAATCGCCACCTCCGCCGTCGTCGTCGCGCAGCGGTAGTCGAACCCCGCTGTCATCAACATCGTGCAGCAGCAGCAGAGCCGTTGCCGCTATTGTCAACAACAGCAGCAGGGCACTGCGTTGCGCATCCACAGGGCAGCAACAGTGAACGCCGCTGTCGCAGCGCGGCAACGAACGCCGCCGTCACCACAATAGTGAACAAGAAGGGGTCGTGGTTCATTTTTCAAGAAGCAGTTTTGAAACTTGTTTGTAATCGAAATAGTTTACAAAAATTAAAATTGGTTTTCAAGTAATTCTAGAATATCAATTTAAAAAAAAAAATCCATAAATTATTAAATTAAAATAATTATAAATCGAGCCCCCGACTCTGATACTACCGTTAGATATTCTTGATTCCATCTAATGTACGTCGCAGAATAAACAATCAAGAATACAGATCTAGATTTACAATTGATTTAATCGATTGAGCTTTGATTACGCAAAGTTAGAACACTTACTTGTTGCGTAATTAATCGGACCGTTTCTTGTAACTGGATCCACTACTGCAGGTATCCACATGTATGATGTTTATCCGATGCAGGAACATTCCCCGATAGAATTATTCAATAAGTAATTACTAGGAAATCACTTAGGTTGTGTTTGGATGGAAGGATTTGGAAAGCAAAGGATTTGATTTCCAATTCTTTGTATTTGAAAATTCACTCATTTCAAATTCATTTCAAATCCCTTATTTGGATGTTTAAATTCAAATGAGTGGATTTGAATTATTTAAACTTTTCATTTTTCAGTTCTTTCTTAACATTTTTGAAAGGATGGTGATAATGAAAGTGTGTGTAATGTGTGTGAAGTGTGTATAGTGGGTAGTATGTGTAATATGTGTGTGTAGTGTGTGTGTGTGTGTTTGTGTGCGCGTGTAGTAGTGTTGTGTGTGGTGTGTTATAGTGTTTGTGTGTGTAGTGTGTGAAATGCGTGTGAATGTAGTGTATGTAGTATGTGTGTAAAGTGTGTGTGGTATGTGTAATGAGTTGTATGTAGTATGTGAAATGTGTGTGATAATGTGGCTATATATAAGAGGTATGATGGATTTGTAAATGACTAGGTTCTTTGATGGACTTGAAATCCATCCAAAATGAACTAGAAATTTAGGAGAAATTTAAAACTCCTTGATTTTTTTTTTTTTGCCAAATAAGTTGGGTGGATTTGATGATGGATTTTCAAATCCACCCCTCAAATCCCTCCATCCAAATGGACCCTTACTATATTCTACGTGTGTTCTTTCTGACAAAGACTCATCATTCTCTACCATTGGGATATAGTTCTATATAACCCTTGGTATATGGGCTTATTATCCATATCAACTTTAATTAATTAATTAGTCTAGCTTATTAATTGACTAAAGTCTATATATCCTAATATAGTTCATATTTTTCAAATATTGGATGGGTTATGATGGCTCCGATGTCGTAATTCAAGAGGCCAATGTTGCAGTTGTGAGGAGGGGGAAAATTGTATTAAAATAAAAATGAAGATTGAGAGACGAGGCTGTGAAATATACTTTTAGATGTTGGGGGTAGAATAAGGAATTGAATTATATGGTGTCTGTAGGGAGAAATTAGGTGGTTGTGAATAGAACTATCCAAAAAAATGCTAATTAATGAACATGGTTTTAGAGGTAGAAATTCAGGTTGTTCGAGCCCGACAGGACGAATTAGAATTTTGTTGGTCTACGAAATATTGAGCCTAGTCTAACCTCCTAATTATATATCAGGCTATAAGTTAGAAGGCTCGATTAAAGTTCGTTCAAGCAAAATCTAGTAAATAACAAAAACTATATAAATCAATTATGTGATTGTTAGTTTATTTTTGTTCAATAAATTAAATTGAATATTAATTTCTTATCATACTCTTTTTTATAAACAAAAATAAAAACTAAATTACGAAATTCATAGACTTTATTTTTGCACTCAAGATCTCATCAATGATCATCCAAACTAAAATCATTATATTTGTGAATAATGTCTATGTAATTATCTAAGTGAAACACAAAATTCATAAAAAGAAAAAAGGATAGTAGTTTGATCTTTTTAATCAAATTAGTAAATCGCACGTGCATTGCACGTGAATAATTAATTTTTATGTTAACCGTTTAAATCTTATTATGAATATATAATGTTTAATGTTTATATTTAAAAAAAAATGATGTAGAATGTGGAGTAAGAAAATATACATATTCCTTACAAATCTTTTTAATATAATTAAGTATTCCGGCTCTATTTATTAGTTAATCAATGATGAATGGACAATGACAATTGAATTTATCATAAAATTGAAGTTTATTTCCTGTAACTCTTTCAAATATATTATTGTTAGAAAAAAAGAAAATTATTGGTAAATTTATACAATGTTTTATAAAAGAATCATTCTTTAGAAAATATAGATACTTTGGATTTGATGTTTTTGTTAGTTTTTTCTTTAAAATCCATTTAAACATATATAAGTATCTATAACTTAGAAATTACTTCATTGGAATATTAGATACTTAATTAGTTGAAGTTCTTTAAAATTAATATTACTATTTACTTAATATACATATCACACACACATACATAACCATTGATTGCTACAGATTTAATGATTAAAAAAATAACATCAAAGATCTTAGATAAATACTAATAGTAGTATTTATCCAAAATCTGAATCTAATATGTTCTACTATAATATAATTATATATTTATATGCATTTCTATAAATACTTGTCCTAAACATATGTGTATTTTTTTATAATTTCACAAAGAATTGGAAAAAAAAAAACACATCATAAAGTAGTGAATTTTTTTATATAGTTATGTCATTTTAATCATTTCTAGTAACAAAATCTAATATGTAAATTAAAAAAGTTATAAAATGAAATTACATCAAATAATGCTAATAATTTTGAAATTAAAACTTATGAGGTGATGATATAATTAAGATTTTTCAATGTTTTATTGGCTCGTTGAAAGTTTAAATATACTTATATTATTAATGTTTATGTGTTATTTTCTTTCTCACGAGGTTCAAATTTCGATTTTTGTTACATATAATATAACGATAAAGATGCATATGATTTTCATGCTTAATACTAGTATTGGAAATGATGTCAGGTGAATATTACATATATAAGTATATACATATGATATAATATTAGAAAATGGTTAATTACCAAAAAAATCACGATCTTTGGTCCAATTTTCAATTGCAACATGACTTTTAATACTTATCAATGTTGGCCACCAACTATAATTCTCTTTCAATTACAACATCGGCTATTTTTTTTGACACTTGATTGTGTCTCCATCACCACCATTAGATGCGCCTGGACACGACCTTCATTTGCCCTCGATCAATTTCACAATCCGTCAATTCTCATGTCGTTAATTGAGAGTCGAAGAAGTGACATAATAACTTCAATCACCGATTAACGACAATGAAAATGACAGATTGTGAAATTGATTGAGGGTAAATGACGGTCTTGTCCATGTGCATCTAATGGTGGTGATGTCGACACAATCATGTGTTAAAAAAATTAGCCGATGTTATAATTGAAAAAAAGTTATAGTTAGTTACCAACATTGATAAGTTTTAAAAGTCACGTTACAATTGAAAATTGGACCAAAGGTCATGATTTTTTTGGTAATTAACCCTATTAGAAAACTCTTAATATAAAAGAAAATACTCTATGAATGTTATATCAAAAAACGCAAAGAATACAATTTTTTTTTTTTTTTTCATGAGTTTCAGTACTAATTAACACTTAGATATCAGGATTATAGTAATATCTAAAAAAATTCAAGAAGTTATCTTTGGTGATATTACTTTTTATAATAATAACTATGCACATTACTTGCATTAAGTTTAGATATGATTATAATCGACTGATTTTATAATATAAATAATTAGATATAGCCTAACATTTAGAATCATAGAGATGAAGTATGTATAAGGTGCTTGATTCAAAATTTAACGTATTAATGTGAATTAATCAAACTACACGAGGTATGATATGAAATGAAAAATATTAGATTAAATCAGTATTTTTTGAAAGTTCAAAAGTAATTATGTCATATATGTTAAAAGAAAAGGCTAACAACAAGATATCATTTTATTCTCTCTACTACTTTTTTAGGATTTTCTCTACTAATTTAGTAAACATGAGTTAAAAAGGTAATTCAAAATCTCCACGTAGTAATAAAACAATAGCATTCAGCAATTTACTTTTTTTACATTAACTTATAGTTATAAATATAGGGGTATTTTTGTTTATACATTATTTTATAAGAAACAATCACATATTTATAGATAGGGGGATAATAAGTTGGACTATTTGTATTGCATTTAGGCTACAAATACAAATTAAATAAATATTTTTCAAAAAAGTTGTTTCTTACAAATAAATACTTACAAACTATTTTGTATTTATATTTTAAAAAAATAATTTTTATTTCATAAACAAATTCATATTTTTATCTTTCCTACAATATTACAACAAGTGCAAATAGTAAAAGTCAATCATTTATTTGCTTCCAGATTCAGCGATAATATTGAGTTTTTGATACAGACCAACGAAAAAATTAGTGGATAAACACATGCTTCGGTGTTAAAAGGTGAGAAAAACTTTATATTTTGTTTTTCGTAGCTCCCCCAAAATGCCTTTTGATTTTTCCATCATAAAGGCCCTAAAGACTTTATTTTTATTTTTGAAATTATTTTCTATTTGCAATAGATAAAAAAAAAACAATCATTTTTCTTAGTATTTAATATGATACTTATATTGAATATCATAATAAAATTTATTAAATTTATTATAAATAATTGGTTATATATTGATTTGTTATTGTACTTATATTTAAATATTTACTGTAAGTTGAACTATTTACATTGAATCTGAGTTGCGAAAGAAAATATATTTTTTGTTAATAAAATGAAAAGTTATTAGATAATTTAATATCCTTTATTTAACCAAAAAATTTATTCAATTTTCCTGATTGATTAGTTAATTTTAATATTTTTACAAATAAAAGCATTTCAAATTGTGCATAGCACGATCGAAAATCTTAGTAAGGGAGGCCATTACAGGTTTATATAAATGAATTTCAGCTACAAAAATGTGCACGATACCATTACAATCGTCAGAAAATCTAGTGTAAGAAATTCTCAAAGTGAGTTGATCTTAAAGAAATTATAATTTTTTTAGTTAAATATAGTAATGTATTTAGCTAAAAATATCATGTTCCAAAAAATTGATGACAGGCAAAAAAGAAAAAAAAAGAACTATTTATTGAAGAAAAAATTATTCATTTTTAAAAAATAATGATACTTTTTTAATATGGCTACTCGCCTTGGTATCTTTTTCTTCTAGAACTTGAAAAAACACCTATATTGTATCTCACAATTTTAATCCAAACTAAACTTTACGTAGTGTTTACACATTATTCAAAGGCAATTCAAAATTAAATGAAAAAACACTGGAAAAAACAATTTGTACCTATCAGTATCATGCTTATTCCATACTCAATCGAACTGATGACATGACATGTCATGTTTCTTTTTTTTTTTAATCGTAATGCTATCACATTATACAATTTTATACTAAAAAGTAAACTATAAAAATGTTCTTCACATAAAAATTTACAATACAATGAAAGAGAATGATCAAAAGGTTGTTTTCTCCACCTAGATCATTTGTTCCATTTTATTCATGTCCTATTGAAAAATCAAAGGTTACGTCCCCACAAAAAAGAAAAAGGATAAAAAAAAAAAAAAAACACTGCTACATGAAATGTGATTAAACCAATAAATTATGAACACACAAGTCATTAACTCTGACTTATTAATTCACAAAACATAAATCTTTTAACTATAAATAAAGAGGATGTTTGACTAAACTTATTTCAAATATGTTATAAATTTTAACATCTTATAAGTTGTTCAAAGAGCTTATAAGTTAATAAAGTGTTTGAATAAAAGAGCTTATAAGTTGCAACTGAATGAAGCTATTTAGCTATGAATTTAGATCTAATTTGAAAATAATTCAAACACATTTTGATTAGTGTGTGTGAAATGTGTGTAGTGTTTGCAAAAAAAGTGTGTGAAATGTGTATAGTGTGTGAAGTGTGTGTAATGTGTGTAGTGTGTCAAATGTGTGTAGTGTGTGTGAAGTGTTCATGTTTGTGAAATTTGAGTGTAACTTATTAGATCTTAAATAATAAGATAGACTAGAGATACTTATTTTTATGGAACTTATAAACTCTAAGAGCTTATTTCCGCGTCTTATAAGTTATTAACATCTTATTTTGTCAAACACATTTTAAGAACTTTTAAACTCTCAAACATCTTATAAAATATTATGAGGAGTTTATAACCTTAGCCAAACGAACTCGAAATATATTCTAAAATCCTTAGATCTATATACCGAACTCTAAATCTATGAATGTTGGACCCACAGAAAAAGTGAGCCACAGGAATTTATGATCGCACCAAGTCAAAAAATTTCTTATAATTTAGATAGCCGGTAAAAATTACGTACAAAGAAACCTTAAGCCCCACTGAATCTTAAATTCCAAAACCACGAAAACACATAAAAAATATTTATTGAGACAAAATTCTTCCAGTCAAATCAGACAACTTTTGTTCCCTCTACAAAATATTTCTTCCAATGAAATCAAACAACTTTTCTTTCCTCGACCAAAAATTTATGTACAAAAGCAATTGAAAAGGTAAATGCATTTTGACAGCAATGACCTTGGACTAAGCAGATCCTAATTTACAATAGAAATGGTTAAAGTAAAAAGAAAGTAGCTTCAAACTCCAAAGAGCTATCATTTCTCATAAAGTGTCTCATCTTAAGTTGATCATTGCTAATTAATTACCAAGAGAAAAGCAGTCAAACAATTGATATAACATGAAAAAAAAAAAAAAAAACCTTTAACAAATTAAAATATATGATATTGTTTGGTAGGGAAGTACTAGACCATGAAAGAGAAAGAAAGCTCAAGGTAGTTGAAACAGAAGAAGCTTAACTTGCAGGCAATGGAGACTCTGCAACCAACAGCAATCCTCCAAATGTGGCCACCTATTAGGTGCCAAAACCGTACACAAGATAGTGATACAAATTCTACCCCCACTCAGTATTCCTTAAAAAGAAACACTTCTCCACATATCCCTCCATTACTTCACCTCTACATCACCAAACTCCACACACACACACTCCACCACCACCGCCACCACCAATGGAAGCTAGTGCGGGGCTCGTTGCTGGTTCTCACAACCGGAACGAGCTCGTTGTCATCCATGGCCATGAAGAGGTACGTAAAACATGCATGCAGAACAAACTTGTATCCAGTATAGCACAAGATCTAAGATTTATATTTTTATTGCAGCATAAACCTATGAAAAATTTGAGTGGCCAAGTTTGTGAGATATGTGGAGATGAGATTGGGCTGACTGTTGAGGGTGAACTATTTGTTGCCTGTAATGAATGCGGGTTTCCGGTGTGCCGGCCTTGCTATGAGTATGAGAGAAGAGAGGGAAGCCAACTCTGCCCCCAGTGCAAAACCAGATACAAGCGCCTTAAAGGTGATTTACTAATTCTAATATCAACAAACTATCTTATACCAAGATATATAACTAATATCCTGTAAATCTTTGGATGGTTTGAAGGGAGTCCAAGGGTTGAGGGAGATGACGATGAGGAAGATATCGATGACATTGAACATGAATTCAACATTGATGAGCAGAAAAAGAACACTGATATTGCTGAAGCAATGCTTTATGGGAAGATGAGTTATGGAAGAGGACCAGATGATGAGGAATACCCACATGTTATATCTGGTGGCCGCTCCCGTCCTGTAAGTCTACTTTTCCTCTCATAATATCAAAAATTTGATCAAACGATTAGTGTTTAAAGTGTGTTGGCTAATTAAATACGTACAGGTGAGCGGAGAAATCCCGATTTCGAACCATGCTTATGGAGATCAAATGATGGGGGCCTCTTTGCATAAGCGGGTGCATCCATATCCAGGCACTGATGATCCAGGTAAAGAGATGATAGACCATGTAAAAGTATGCATGTATATGGATGAATAAGGTGATGATGTGCATGTATGTATGATATCCAGGAAGTGCAAGATGGGATGACAGGAAAGATATGGGATGGAAAGAGAGGATGGATGACTGGAAACTGCAGCAAGGGAACTTGGGGCCTGATCAATATGATGATCTAGCTGACCCTGACATGGGCATGTAAGTCACCACCATACTTCGTTTAATTTCAACATTATAAGGCAAATGACAAAATTTCATGAAATTCAACTATATTTCTACAAGATCTTCTGTTAATATAACAGTATATTGACTGTTATTACTGCAAAATGCAGCATAGATGAAGCAAGGCAACCTTTGTCAAGAAAAGTACCAATTGCATCAAACAAGATCAATCCTTACAGAATGGTGATAGTGACACGGTTGGTAGTGCTGGCCTTCTTCCTACGCTATCGAATCCTGAACCCTGTGCACGACGCCTTTGGACTCTGGCTCACATCCATTGTATGTGAAATCTGGTTCGCCTTCTCATGGATCCTCGATCAGTTCCCGAAATGGTTCCCCATTGATCGTGAGACATACCTTGATCGCCTTTCCCTCAGGTCACAAAACTCATAACTATGAGATAAAATTATAACATAAGGAAACTAATGTCAACATAAGACTGACCAAAATGATGATGCAGGTATGAGAGGGAAGGAGAGCCGAACATGCTAGCCCCAGTGGATATATTTGTCAGTACAGTCGACCCCATGAAGGAACCACCCCTTGTTACAGCTAATACTGTTCTGTCAATATTAGCAGTGGACTACCCTGTTGACAAACTCTCATGTTACATATCTGATGATGGTGCTTCCATGTGTACCTTTGAAGCACTATCAGAAACAGCAGAATTTGCGCGAAAATGGGTTCCGTTTTGTAAGAAATTCTCTATTGAGCCTCGAGCACCAGAGATGTACTTCTCCGAAAAGGTTGACTATCTCAAGGACAAGGTGCAGCCAACTTTTGTCAAGGAGCGAAGAGCTATGAAGGTATGATCTTCCACTCTCCCTTATCTCTCTCTCTCTCTCGCTCTATCTCTCTCTCTGTGACATATTGGTTGTTGTTATGTGTGCACAGAGAGAATACGAGGAGTTTAAGGTAAGAGTGAATGCAATGGTGGCAAAAGCCCAAAAGGTTCCACAAGGCGGATGGATCATGCAAGATGGGACACCATGGCCTGGAAACAACACCAAGGATCATCCTGGTATGATACAAGTTTTTTTAGGACAAAATGGAGGCCTTGATGTGGAAGGACACGAACTCCCTCGCCTTGTTTATGTTTCCCGTGAGAAGAGGCCCGGTTTCCAGCATCACAAGAAAGCTGGTGCAATGAATTCCCTGGTGAAGATCATAAAATATTCTCTTTAAAACTGACTTCTTGTTAATAGTATGTTCCTTACAAATTTGAATTTGCAGATTCGTGTCTCTGGCGTTCTTACCAATGCTCCATTCATGCTGAACTTGGACTGTGATCATTACATAAACAACAGCAAGGCTGTGAGAGAGGCAATGTGTTTCTTGATGGATCCACTAATCGGAAAGAAGGTTTGCTATGTGCAGTTCCCTCAGAGATTCGATGGGATCGACAGGAATGATCGATATGCCAACAGAAATACAGTCTTCTTTGATGTAAGTCCCTACAAAACAGGCACAATATATCATGTGTAGGAAACAGCATAAAAAAACTCTGTTTACCTTTTGTAGATAAACATGAAAGGTCTTGATGGGATTCAAGGTCCAGTCTATGTCGGAACAGGATGTGTTTTCAGAAGACAGGCCTTATACGGCTACGAGCCTCCTAAGGGGCGCAAGCGTCCAAAGATGGTAAGCTGCGATTGCTGCCCATGCTTTGGACGACGCAAGAAGCTTCCAAAATACTCTAAAGATGGCGTGAATGGTGGAGCAGATCTACAAGGTTTTTGGCCATCACTCCCTAATATAGTCATTGAAATTCTTAACTGCTTTTATCCTAACTCACTGAAACAAGTAAACTTTGCATCTCTGAATGCGTAGGATTCGAAGACGAAAAGGAGCTTTTGAAATCTCAGATGAATTTTGAAAAGAAATTCGGACAATCACCTATATTTGTGACTTCAACCCTGATGATCGAAGGCGGTGTTCCACCTTCTTCAAGCCCTGCTGCTCTCCTTAAGGAAGCCATCCATGTCATAAGTTGTGGATATGAAGACAAGACAGAATGGGGTACAGAGGTACTGTCTAATTCTCCTTTTATGCTACAACCATATTCTTGACCATACATTTAATGCTTTACAAACAGTCCATTCTTAATCTTACTTCTCATATACATGCAGTTGGGCTGGATTTACGGCTCTATCACAGAAGATATCTTAACAGGATTCAAGATGCATTGCCGTGGTTGGAGGTCCATTTACTGCATGCCCAAAAGGCCTGCATTCAAGGGATCTGCCCCAATCAATCTGTCTGATCGTCTCAACCAGGTGCTCAGGTGGGCCTTGGGTTCTGTCGAAATCTTTTTCAGTCATCACAGCCCACTTTGGTATGGTTACAAAGAAGGAAAGCTCAAGTGGCTCGAGCGCTTTGCATACATTAACACAACTGTCTACCCCTTTACCTCTCTTCCCCTTCTTGCCTACTGTACACTCCCAGCCATCTGTTTGCTCACAGGGAAGTTCATAATGCCAGAGGTAAGAAAATTATCCTATCATCCTACGATTACTTGTACCAATACTGTGACTAATCGAGAAATTTTTGCATGTCATTGATCCAGATAAGCACATTTGCAAGTCTCTTCTTCATTGCTCTCTTCCTCTCTATCTTCATCACGGGCATTCTAGAGCTGAGGTGGAGTGGAGTCAGCATCGAAGAATGGTGGAGAAACGAGCAATTTTGGGTCATTGGAGGTATATCTGCTCACCTCTTTGCTGTTATTCAGGGCATTCTGAAAGTATTGGCTGGAATAGACACAAACTTCACAGTCACATCCAAGCAAACGGACGATGAAGATTTTGGAGAGTTATATGCCTTCAAATGGACAACACTCTTAATCCCTCCAACTACAATCTTGATAGTGAACTTAGTCGGAGTTGTAGCTGGAATCTCCGATGCCATTAACAACGGCTACCAATCATGGGGCCCGCTATTTGGGAAGCTATTCTTTGCCTTTTGGGTGATTGTGCATCTCTATCCATTCCTTAAGGGTCTAATGGGAAAGCAGAACAGGACACCTACTATTGTTGTGATTTGGTCAGTACTTCTAGCCTCCATCTTCTCTTTGCTTTGGGTCAGAATCGATCCTTTCGTATTGAAGACTAGAGGTCCTGATACTAAGAAATGTGGTATTAACTGTTGATACGTGGATTCGCCGTTTATATTCGTCAAGAATGGTATGAGCATTTTGAAGTTGTGGATTCCTACTAATGGAATTGCAGTGAAATGAATAAAGCAAGTAGTGAAAATTTTGTGGAGCATTGTGTGACGTATTCAAGATTTGTACATGATACAACAGAAGATTCAGCAATACAACTTTTTCTGCTGATAGTAGGATGCGACTTAAAGATCGCTTAATGTAATTGCATTTGTTTATTGTGGGTTTTATTCCTACAAATATATTTTTGAACATAGAAACCAGGAAAGCAAAAGTATGTAACAGAGTGATAAAATTTCTTCAAAAAGCAAAATTAGATTGAATCAAGAAGAAGGGAAGTACCTGATTGGCTCATAAAAAACTCACACACGAACACACACTCCACACGCCTCCCCCCTCTTCTTCACACACACATCCAAAAAAGACGGTTGCACTCCAGATTCCGTCAGGCAAAATATAATTTCCCAGATCCAGATAGAGAAACCCCCAAAAACACTGCCGTAAGTAATAAGCCTAAAGGGGCTGAAAACATTGTATTGCAAATTTGGCGCTGGCTTGAGCAGTGGCTTTAAGTCGAGGTGATTCTCATTTGGCTATGTTATTAAAGTTGTCTTCACAACGGAAAACAATTGTATTGTGGCGAATGATGTTGATTCATTTGTGAACATTAGCTGATGCTATGATGCAGAAAGATTCCAAAGTTGGCGGGAATTTAGTTTAATATCCGGCTCCCTCATTATTGGTAACCGCCAAGGCTATAAACAAGCTGTACTTGCAGGTGTTCGTCTTTAATTTGTTTATTTTTGGTCCAACTCAAATGAGTTGAGCAGTGTTTGAGAAAGATTAATTTTGTTCATGAATAGATTCATCACGTGTTTAATTGTGAATGTTTGTGCTCAACTAATTAATTTTGTTCACCAACATAAAATAAACACTTAAATCTCACAAAAAATGGATTTAATCAAATGTCCATTAGAAAAACAGATAATATAACAATATTAAGTTATACTCCTATATAATATGAATATTGTTATTTTTTATTGTAAAAAATTAAATGAGCTTATTTGAGAGCAATTGATTAACGATCCAATCAATGTTTCAATATCTATTCATTCATTCAACGAACTTAAAAATGTGTTCATTTATCCAAGTAGGTTGGGCACGAGTTGGGCACCAAACATTGTTTGACAAACTATTCATTTATAATCCATGTAATGGACCCCTACGCGGTATTGCAGCCATTTTTTTTATGCTAAATATACCTTTTTCTCCAGCAAAAATATCCATTAATAAGTTACTTATCTCTATCTACTAAGATCCATCAAACATTTGAAAAGGATAGATATTCAACTAGTCATGGTCGAACATTTTTCAACGTTTAGAGCATCCTAAATGCCTTTGTATTTTATTTAGAATAATATTGCTTGTATATAATATAATCTAAGTCAGCTATTCCACATTTCATCTTAATATATGTAATTGTTGTTTAAAAACGTATGCACCGTAATGTTATTCTCAACTTGACAAAATGACGAGCGAATTGATGATAACAGAATATTCATTCAGGTAGGTGACACTAACGGACTTTCGATCCACATTTTGTTTTCGAACACGTTACATATCTGAATAATTGGATTTCAAATTTGGTAACCAGCAAATGATTAGACAAAAGCAATTAATTTTAGATGCATGACATTCTACGCAAAGTCAAGAAAATTAACCCAAGAAACAATGGGAGAATTCAGCATATTTCAACCGCTTCTTTTAGATGGTTTCACAAGATAAATAAATACAATGTAGAGAAGAAGAAGAAGACGAAGAGGCTAGCTATTAGGACAAACTAACACTAGGTAGGAAAAGAAAGACTAACAAAATCTAAAAAAATAAAATATATGAGAAAGGTGAGGGAGAAACATCGATATACACCAACTACAGAGAACGATTGTGTCATAGTTGTCGCGAAGCAAGTAGAGGTTAGGTGGTTAGCATCATCAAGTTGGAAAATGTGGAGCAATCTTAGAAGTGAGGTTGTTAGCATCATCCAGTTGGAAAATGTGAACGATCTTAGAAGTGGGGTTGTTAGCATCATCGTGATCTTGAAGCTTGTTTCATCTGTGATAGTTGTGTCCTAAGGCTGTATTCTTCAACCTGCTCGACCACATGCAAATGTATTAGGTATACCCGGTGTATTCCATTGGGTGTATGTTGACCTTTCATTTTGCACACTCCCACATGGATGTGTGTGTGTGTTGGCATGACTGTTCGAATGACTAAGTTCTTTATACAAATCGGCAGAGTAAAATTTCAACTGGATGTCAACTATCTTACTGATCCTCAGTTGAGGGGTTGAATCTGTGGATAAGGAAATTGTGCTCGTACGAATAGCAGATAGACAGGATATCCTACTTCATTGAATTTGAATTGCTATTTCCCTTACCTGTAATGCAGCTGTAGAACCAAAGAGAGATTCACATTCATTAAGCATGGCTCTCTCGCGTGCTACCACATCGGCAAGTTCCGAGACCAAGCAGTTCATCCCCTCTATCTGTGTAATATAACATTTAATTGTTCGTTAGATAAATGCCAAGCACAAGGAATAACTTCTATACGCAACTTTTAATCAGGTCAATATCACTAGAGGACATGCATTCAGATCCAAGTTATCTGAATAACATAGTGTTGCAGGGGAAATCTGTCAAATGTATATAGGTGAAGCGGTCTGAGAAGAGAGAGAGAGAGAGAGAGGTGAAGAGCTCACCTTTGAAAGAATGGAACATAAGGAAGATCCTGTTGCCTTCATCACATCGACAGCAGAGCACACAGCTGCCTTAACAGATTTAATATCACCCTGAAAGATATAGAATGATGTAAGTGATTACTCTGTCACAAAATTAGGTGTCAAGACTTAGTCATCAACTGGCATACCCTGGCTCCTTGAGTGAGTGGAACACGTAGAGTGCAAGCCTGCAAATCTTGGACGACCCAGGTTAATGAGTTAGTATGATCCCTCTCAACGGAAGTCCACTCATCAAGAAATGTCATCTGAGCAATTTGAATTTCAATTAGAATTTTTACAGACTGTTAATGAACTTTTCATATATAAAGGTGCAATGGTCTGTCTCAATCTATCTGAGGATCTAAACCTAACAATGGGTACACAATCGAAAAGCTCAAAAGAGAAATGTGACTGTAGTTATAGGTATTACTTGATTGACCAAAATCGTGTAAAGCTTCAACTTAAGCCTCAGCTGCTGGAGGTTGGACCTTTTCTCCCTTACGGAATCCGACAGATCTAAAATTGTCCTCCCAATGTTGTATAACATTCTCTGCATCATCAAAATTGTCAAACAGCAATGAGAAACATATAAATTCGATTCAAATATAATAAGATAGAGTAGCCAGTGACAGAAATTTGATTCCTAACTTTAAATTCAGTGCTATAATCTGCTAAAGAAAGTAGCTACAAATAAACCTACACAACAGAGATTTCTACCAACAAGATGGGAAAAGGAGACAACATTCAGCATTTTATGCGACTAAGAGAGAACTTATAAAACTAAATTTTATGAAACATCTCCATAAGGAACGCATGTTAAAAAAAGAAAAAGAGAGCATGTTGAAAGAAAACTTCAAGGCTTCATTTCAAAAAGATACAAACCTCTGTTTTTGCTTTTTGAGAATGCAATGCAGCAATGGTTCGGGCATTCGCATACCGCCACTGCAGATGTCTATTATACAACAGCCTCAAGTGATGGACATCTTCTATGTTATTTGCAACCTTCTTTCCTTTCTTAATATCTGCAAGAAAGCTGAGAACTGAAGTTGAATGCTGAGGTTGTCTGGATGGGCTCCCTGGTCTTACCCGAGCAGGACTAGTTCCCCTAGAAGAAGGGGTAACAACCTTGGCTCGAGATGGACTGAGCCCTCTAGACATCGAGGGTGATGGGGGGCGTGATCTAGTGGTTGGCAAATAGTGGGCCCTAGATGCGACATTCACCAGTGATGTTCTGTCTGATGAACTTGAAGAGCAAGGCCTCTGTAGCCTTAGTAAACCATCATCAACTGAACTTCTATCCGACATCTCTTGTCCACTCTCAAGACCAGATATCTGCATAAGAAGATCACTTGAAGATTTCTCTAAAGGTTTGCCCGTCCCATCAAGAGATAATCTTCGCCTGGAAGGTGTAATTGTTCTAGAATTGGCTAAAGAAGGTTTGCTACTGAGGGAAGTGGATGTTCTCCCACTTGTTCTGCTTGGCCATCGGTGTTGATCAACTAGACGAGCCTGCAAACTATCAACGGGCTTAGAATTTTCCAACTGATCAGCTGAATTCTTTCCTTTAAGTGGACTCCTCCTCTCGGGTGTGGACTTCCCCGAGGGAGGTGTTTCACCCTTAAGACCAACATTTGATGATGACCTCAGAGTGCGATCAGACGGCAATCGAGGAGCTGGTTTCTCTCTCTTACCAGTGGGGAGAGCAAAGGCATCAGCTTGAAAAGAAACACCCAGAGACCGCATTGTAGATGGCCATAAAGAATCTGTCTTGCTCAATGGCTTTCTTGGTGTCAATACCATCTCTGCATTGATATCCTTAACTGGTGTTGATGGTGATGGACTAAGTGGTGATGACGGTGTAGATGGCCGTTTTCTTTCAGCTGATATAGCTCTCTTTGGCAACAACGTAGTTGAGGTTGATGATATAATACGGGCATTGGGCGAAGGACAGCGTTTTGGTGTGGATGGTGTTGGTGATCTATACCTGGAGCTAACTTCTCTGATTCGGGACCTACGGGTGGTTCCATTCTTGTTGTCAGTAGAAACAAGTGGTGGTCTTGCTGTCTCTGATTGCTTCCCCAATGCTTTCACTGTCTTAGATGCATCCATCCAAACTGTGAAAACTAGAACTTATGTATGTCCCCTTTCATCTGCTAATAAGTGTGCACATGCTTTTGATGGGCTTTCACTGAACCCAATTAATCTATTGACCATTCAACCAAAGCGGGATCTTTAGCAGTGTGAAAATCTGGCAGACAAATCCGAAGCCAAAAGTAAGATACCACAGATAGAAAGCAGAAAAAGAAGAATAAGGCATGTAGAAAAAGGAAAAAAATGCTCAAAAGAGTACTCTTTACAGACAAACAGATCTCAAAGAATTCAATTAAGTATCCACCCAATACTAGAAATGGGTTCCCTAATTATCTACACCCAGCTCAACTGCAGGTAGTAATCAACCAGCCCTCAGTTCAAGAAAAAAAAAGAATTAAGTAAAACAGCAGTTGCAGTTGCAGTCGCTATTACAAGCAGAAACGCCAGGCAGGGGATGTAGCTCCCCAGAAATGGGAAAGAGGGGGAGAATTGTACTTGGATAAAAATGGCTTTCTTGCTTCTACATTAATAGTTTCATTTCATTTCTTGCTTGTTTCCGGTCCCCAGCCTTTGTCTCTCTCACGAGAATGCCATGGCTAGCACGGCCACAGACACACAGAAACACACACACACCCTCAACTCCTTTTCATGAAAGGGAATTCGCTGAAAATGATACCTCCACAAAACGGCCCCCCTCCCTCCCGCACAAAGAAACAAAAATGCAGAGTGATTAATTGTGATTCAATGCTCTCACATACAATACGCTCCACAACAATGACTAAAAGTCAAGAAATAAAAAAACCATTATATATACAAATATAAAGGTGAATATATATTACACATCTTGGGATCAAGCAAACATTACTAGAAAATTGTCTTGGAAAAAACAGGGTTTCTTGAAAACCAGCAAGATTAATAAATCTTCATCGCCATTTCGGTTTGCAGATTACAGTTGAAGGATTTCTTAATAAAATTAAAAAAAAAAATTACTAGATTTATCCACAGTAATACTGGAAAAAAAAAAAACAAACTGGGAACAGAGAAATGGAGACCACGTGCAGGTAGAGATCATTGTCCATTCCCATGAACTCAGTATACAATGAATGCACATATCAACAAAAATCAAATACTTAATTAATAATAATTAACTATTAAACAAACATCGTTCTGCTCATAAATGAATAAAATACAAATTTATTTTTGACCTTTAGTATTTCTCTGTTGTAGATGTACAGCAAGAATCGATGCAAATCGTAGTTTCATAGAATGCCGAAAATTTGAAGCACGGATGAATTTACAAGAATAAATGCGTAAACAATGTTTCTCAGGTTTTGTTCTCGAATTTGCCAACACAATACATTTTATATTCTTAAGCAATCTCAAATAAAGAAGATTGATGAAATCAATAAAAGAAAAAAACAAAAACAATCACCTTCCGACGAAATCACTGTATGTCAATAGAATCAGCAAAAACTTCCACTACAGTAATAATCGATGCTCAATTCTTCAAACTTTTAATAGTCCAAACAGCCTTTAAAAATAAAATAAAGATAAGGATTAAAGAACTGGTGTATTTCTTCCCGATTCTTTCAACAAACATGATTCAGTCTTCACAATACTCAAAATTAACTCAAAATTCAGATAATGGAAAACAAGTTGAAGATTGAAAACAAGCAAAAAAACATAAAATAAAATAAAATAACAACCTCTTTCCCGAAAAGCGGCTGCAACTCGTAATCGAAGACGAGAATAGGGTAAAATACCTGAATATTTTCCGGCAACAAATAAGGGATCTTCTATTTTCTGGATTCTAGGGAAGTTTTGAGACTAAGTGATGCCGATAACTCGCTAGATAGATAACCGTAACTTTTTTTAATATAGCATATAAATAAATAATAGATATATATATATATATATATATATATATATATATATATATATATATATATGGATAATAGGTGAGTAACTAAAAAGGAAAAAAAAGAAATGAAGGAAGTTGCAGTTAAGGGACGTTGAGATATAGGGCGGAGGAAGGGGAGGAGGCGGCGGCGGCGGTTGTTTTCGCGCCACCTAATTTAATGTATTTCATTTGATTAGCGTACTTTTCATCATTATACATTACTTTTCTTTATTTTCTACGCAATACGTTGACGAAATTGCCCCTGGAAGTTTGTTTGATTTAACTGGTTGGGTGTTGAAGGGGTAGGTCAGCTCCCGGGTTAAAAGAGGAAGAGACTTATTGAATTTTCCTTGTGTGGGGTTTTTATTAGTATTCCAATTTTTGCATACTTTGTCCCGGCCTAATTGTCCTACTTGCCTTATTTGTTTGTTCCAAGTTAATTATTCTACCCCATAAATGATAAATTTTCCCATAATTTTCATCATCAAAATCTTCACATTTAATATTTACCTTTGACAAAGTAAAAATTTCACAAAATCTGTTTTTTCAGAGTATTCGTGTCAGATCAAGGTAGAACAATTAGCTTGGGAGGGAATAATTTTTTTGGGAGTTACAAAGACGTAGTTTTCTGGAAAGTAGGTGTATGTACTATAATTCTATAAAGGGTGTTTTTTGGCATATTAAAATAAATTAATTGCTATTCTTTTCCGGATATGTTTCAAATGAAAGTATCAATGTAAATGAGGAATGGAGTTCCAAAAAAGAAAAAGTGGGTGAGAATTATCAAATATGCTGATTTTATTTCTATTTTCATGAAAGTAAGTTCAAATTGATTCACACACTTCAGAACCAAAGACCAAACTGACCACGCATTGATTAATCTATAAATATTCTAGAATATTCAACTTAAAAATTCAAGGTTGATTATCTAAATAGATGACCCATTTTATTTTTATTTTTTAAATACAGTGACTTGACCTACAATCAATTGTTCGTAGAATCGGACTGGTGAGCAAATCGATTTTACTACTAGTTAACGGTTCAATCGGGGTTCAATTTGTAGTTCGACAGTAAATGATACTACCTCCATCCCGATTAATCTTGTACTGAAAAAATTGACACAAGTATTAAGAAAAATTGTTTTGGGGATTTTGTTGACTTTTCAAAGGTGAATTGAGGGTGGAGATTGAGGGTGGAGATTTTGGGGATGGAGATTGTGTTATAACTTTCATTTTTAAGGGATGTACAAGTTCACCTGGGACGGACGAAAACGAGAAGTGTGCAAAATTAGTCGGAACGGGATTAATAATTAATTAAATTTAAAAATTATATAATATTGTATTTTTGGAGAATATATATATTGTATTTAGAAAATGACATAAAAATTTAAAGAATCAGATGATATATATTTATAATAAAATAAATATATGAAGCTAAATAAAATATCTAGTATTATTTTAAAATAAAATTTGAAAGTTTATAAAATAGGAGAGGATTTTTTCGATTCAACCGATCCAATTTTATCCGATTTTCAGCGAATTTGACGGGTTTAATCTTAATTTCGATTTTGTATCCTTATAGGAACGGGCCAATGATCAATTCACGATTAATTCAGTCAATTCAATCCGATTCCACAAACCGTGCCTATAACAATTTAGATAGTTTTTGTTAGAACCTAATCCAACAGATTGATTAAATCAGTTTAACCAAAAATGGGGTCGGCCCGCTTAAAATCCTCATCCTCATCCTCATTTACTATTAAAAGAGAATCGCCATCAGGTGTCATCATTTGGTGTGTTTAAACACCTTAAAAATAGATTCTTCTGCTTCTGACACGTGTCCTCTTAAATTTTTGTTCCCGTAAATATTGAATTCTCTCAAATAGCACTGAATATAATATTATTTTAATTATCTTCAATTATCTCTCCCTAATTATAAGGAGGTGTTAACCACTTTTTCGTTGGATTCTCTTTCATATACGTTGAATAAAATATAATTTTAATTATCTTCAATTATTTATCCCTAATTATAAGGAAGTGTAATAACTTTTCCCCTCGAATTTTAAAAGTGTAATAACTTTTTCGTCTCAACTTCATTTTCTACGAAAATTATATTAAATTAATCTTCTTTTCACGATCTTCGATTTGACATCCATGATGTATATATTTAAGTAAAATATTAATTTTTTAAATGTGAAATATATTTTTTATGATTATTGTAATATTAAAAGTAAAATATATAAATAAATAAATACATATATGATATGACATGAAAGGGGAAGAAAAATGATTAAATAATACTCCCTCCGTTCCATAATAATTGACGTTTTAGAAAGAAAGGGAAGAATTAAGAATGAAATTTTTTGACAACTTTATCCCTCACTTAATTATTTATCTCTCTTATATGACTCCTAAAATTTAGCATCTTTAAATATTTATCTTTTCTCTCTCTGAATCGAGAGAGAGTGAAACTCCGGCATCTTTAAATATTTATTTTTTTCTCTCTCTGAAATTCCATCTTCTCTTGTCATCGTTGGAGAGTGAAACTCCGGCAAGAAAAGCTTTCACTCGAAAAACATGAAAATTATTCCGTTCTATACCATGTATTGGTTCTCCAGAAATTCACCCCATCAAAATTAGAATTAAATTTGTATTGGTTCTCCAGAAATTCACCCCACCAAAATTAGAATTAAATTGGGGAATGAAGGAGGAAGAGGGGAAGGAAGCCTGAATTAAGGAGGCAGAGGGAATAAGGCGCGTGGAATAAGGAGGGAGAGGGCGCTATAATAAGCGGGAATATTTAGGAGATAAAGATTTAATCAAATAAAGATATTTCTGATAGATTTAAAAGTAGAGATTTTTAAAGATTGAGTCCAGGGAGAAAACTGGTAGAATTAGTGAAAAAAAATGTAAAACGTCCATTAATAAGAAAAGAAAAGAACCTCCTAAAACGTCAATTATTATGGAACGGAGGAGTAATATACTGATAGGTTAATTCATTGACACGTATCCCATTTTATACTCTCAAGTAATGTATATGCATAACTTCATTATATTTTATTAATATAACAGAATATATTAATCCTGTGCATAGCACGGGAGAACATCTAGTATCTTATGAAACCGTTTTGTGGTTTAGCCGAGAATAATCGGTTTGAATAAAAAGTAAAAGAAAAAGAAAATAGGAAACTGGCAAACTAGAAAATCAGAAAACCTTTTTTTTTTTTTGTTTTTTTTTTTCTCAATTAGCATATGACTTTCATTTTTACTTTCTATTTATAAATTTATAAAATTCAGCATGATACTCATTTCTGTCCATATTTATCATGTTTAGAAAAAAAATTATGAATATAAAAGAAAAGAAATATATTCGATGAATATTAAAGACATTCATATTTTTAAATAGTATGTATTGAGTTATGATTATCTTTATTTGTATTTGAATTTAGTAGATAATTTCTTTTGTAATTATATATTTTTTGTGGATGTAGTATATGATTACATCCAAAAAGAATTATGACTAGTAGTTTTTCGGTGAATCAACAGATTGAACCACCAACAGATGGTGAGACCGATTTGATCGGTGATCCTTTTATAGCAATATTGTTACCCCGTCCAACAGGGCCACTATGCCCCGATCCAAGATCGCCTAAATGGGCTGACCCAATTATTAAAATGGATAATTATGGGAGGCTCATCTCCTATCAAATATGTTGGTGCACAATAGAATCAACAATAAAATTACCGGATAGTTTTTGGGTTGAGTCGCGTACTAGGTCGCTCTCTTTAAGACGATTCGCGGCTCTGCCCGAATTGTGCAAGCAGTATTCAGCCCCGTCGTCCCCAGGATAAAACAGCCCAGAAAACTCTCTGTCTCGGAACCCTTCTGCACTGGAAAGGCACCGGAATACTTACTCCCTCTACTGCTTGGTATACTGATAAAATATAGACTACGGAAAGAATTTTGATTCTCTGTATTCTTTCTTCTCTATCTCGCCCACACTTAAATAATGGAGGAGACAGGTTTATTAACGTTACTTAGTGGGAGAAGAATAAGGGAAGAACGGGCCTATCAGTTAATGGACTGACTAGGTCTTTAATAATTTAAAAAGGTATTTTTAAAATTAAACTAAAATATTTTTTTAATAAAAATTCATAATTCTAACAAAATAGGTCCACTCCATCCCTTTTACATAGACAACAAAGTGTACCGGATACACTAAGTTGTAGAAGAGTGAGAACGGTTTCTCACTTACTTGAGAAATAGAAAGAGAGAAATCAAAAGTGATTTCTCCAAATCTGAAAGTGCTTTTCCAAGCCGCCGGAGATGGCTCTTGGATTTTGAATCGTGATAGATTTTTGATGGTGATTTCCGTCCCGACCAAGAGTATGAATCATCGAGAAGATGCTGTGATTCGACACTTCAATTCCGCTGCAATCAAAATACCGCGATCCTAAATCCAACAAACATTAATTTAGATATGGCTTAATCACGAACTCCCAATCCCATAACTATTGATGGAAAATTAAGAGAAACATTTTCTTATCCCAAAATAAGTTTTTTTTAAAAGTAAATATCTTATTTTATTAGTTTATATAAATATATATATATATATATATATATATATATATATATATATATATGAAAAACTAAAAATTTTAACTTAGCGAATTACATATCATTGAATAAATCAAACTTAAAAATAGAATAAGTCGTATAAGTGTCAATTGATGGTTTTTAGAGGGTTATACATAAATCACGTAAACTAAAAATAAAATGTTGCATGTCTTTCAAATATGACTCCTATTATAAGACGGGCGCAGTATCCAATCTAAAAATAAAATGTTACACATCTTTCAAATGACTCTTATTATAGGATGAGTGGAGTATCCTTTAATCCTTAAAATATAAAAGTGAATGTCCAAAACATTAGATTCAAATACTACTTTTCTTTTGTCTTTAAAATAAAATGTCATGGTGTACAAGGCCATCTTACCAAATAAAAAACCCAACTTCTATCCAAGCGTGAAAATTAGAGGTGGCAATAGCAAATGTAGCTAAAGAATGGGTCATGATTCAACAAAATGTCGCGACTTAGGCACTTTAGAAGATGTTTGGCGGAATTCATAAGTTCTTAAAGGAGAATCTAAAAAAATGTTAGATTGTAAACTTTTTCGAAGTATTTTGTTTCACCTTAATATAAGAGATAGGATCGAGTTCCAAAGTTGTTCTTGAAAAAATACTTATATCTTAAATAAAATTTTATTTTAGTTAACTACTTCAAATTTTATCATTTTAATTATGAAAATGTCAACACTAACCTCATATAAATTCAACCATCTTATTTTAACTAAACATTTTAACAATTTTTTTTTTCTTAGAAAAATTTAAAATCTATAAACTTTGAAAATATTTGATAAAATGTTGGAGCTTATCAGACGTTTTCATTAACCTTAACCAAACTCCATCTTATCCTGTGCTTACATAATTCCTTCTTCCCAAAATGAGTCATTCTTCTTCGACGTAATATTTTTTTATGTTTGTTCAATTGAATGAAGATAAACTTTTTTAAGCTATTGTTTCTTATATCCAATTTTTCAGATAGTGCATTATATAATGTCGAAAAGGAAATAATTAGCTTTTAACTTTTAGAAATAACTTAGAGGGTGTTTGGTAGAGCTTATAAGCTCTATGTTAGAGATTAAAGCACATAAATCACGTAAACACGTATATGGGAATCGGTATACCTCAGTTGAATTGCAGTGGAATGTATTCGGTTGATTCTCAAACTGAAGGATCGTACTCTGATTCGTCTACTAGCCCGTCTGGACGAATACTACTAGAGCATTCGCCGTCTACTTCACACCCTAGACTCTTGGAGGACTCTGGTGATTCTCCAAGATAGAGAATTAGAGAGAAAAGGGAGAAATATGTATTCTGTGGTATTATTTTCCGTAGTCTACGAATACCAGTATATTCGTATATATATTAGTATGGGAGAGATCTATCTCCTATTATGGATAAGATCTCCATCCCTATCGGGAATATATCTAATAAGATATTAAATATCTCGTAAGATATATATCCCAACTATATTGGGATCCATCAGATATGGATGCAACCAACATCTCCCACTCATACAAATCTGATCCGACTTACTCGAATCTGAAAGACTCCACAATTCTCATCATCATATCTCTTCTTTCATACAGAGACTAAGGCGTGCGACTGAGCGAGAACAGAATGGAACAAAGTGAGGAGAGTTATATTAAGTTATCACCCAACTAACATAACTCATCAACTCAGGAGACTCGTTGTGTACCCCAAACTACGTGGTTGCACTAGACCAAACATCTCTGACCCCTCGTATTCATATAGAGCATGTTTGACCCCTTAACTTGTATCTATGCTCATGACTATGTCAAAACTAATTCGACTTAGTCGGCCGGCCTATGAGCCATAGTACACAAGTGCATTACCAGCTTAGTTTTTCCTTGGCCTCTCATGTCAATCTGCTTGGACTTGACAGCTTTCTTAGTCATGCTCCGACAGACCGTATCAACCATGGCCATTGAACACATGCTAAAGTAGCGTCATCAAGCTTACACTTCATGACAAAGTCCAAAAGTCCCAAAGGGCACATAAAACACTATAAGAGCTCACACAGTGACGAAGCAGGGATCTATTCGGTCACTCTTCTTACTAAGGTCGTCATTAAGCACATGTAGTATGAATACATGCTATGATGGAGCTCCCACTCAAATTTGGGCATGTCACGCTCTGAACATCATACGAGTCTTAGTCCAGTCGCTCTTCTAGCGTCTGACCTGCGGACCACTTAGGAATTTGTCTCCAACACAACTCCTAATGATTCGCACACTCGGCTATTAAGAAGCTTTTATGAAGTTAGAACATTCTTCATAATCGATCAAGTATGATCTCATCTTGGCCTCTTGCCAAGGCGACTATGGGCAACAACCTTTCGTGTTGTTCCTTTCACGAAGGTGATCACTCAAGCGTTTGATCCGCCAGTCTCATCCTGCTCGCTTACCAAAGCGCCAGGGCGATTTTCCGTGTGAGTGGGACAATCTAAGCCTTGTGACATATCACACATAATAGACACATTACTTCTAACATATAATAAGGGCACATTTTATTGATAAATAAAATTGTTCATACAGGCTAAAAGAATTTTAAATTATACGAAGTCCCGTACTCCTAACATGCCTTTGAAATACATCTCTACTCAAAGGCTTGGTGAAAGGATCAGCTATCATTTCACCAGTGGGAACATGCCTGAGAACCACTTGCCCCTGCGCAATATTATCTCGGATAAAGTGGTATCTGGTGTCAATATGCTTGGTCCTCCCATGATACTTGGGGTCCTTAGCATATGCTAGTGCAGCTGTGTTATCACAAAGGACAACTACTGCATCATCTACATGCGCCGTGACGCGCAAAGTCTGAAGAAATCTTCTCAACCAGATAGCATCTTGAACTGCAGATGTACAAGCAATGTACTCTGCTTCCATAGTGGATAGAGATATACAAGGCTGCTTCTTGCTACTCCAAGTGATAGCAGCGCCACCTAACAAAAATGCATATCCTGATGTGGATTTGCGTTCATCTCTATCTGTTGATCCATCAGCATCGCTGTAACCAAGTAGCTTCAAACTGCCACCGTGATAGCACAAAGCTAAATCACTTGTCCCCTTTAGATATCTAAGTATCCTTTTGACTGCAGCCCAGTGAGCGCGTCCGGGATTACTTTGATACCTACTCACCATCCCTACTGCAAAGCACAAGTCTGGTCGAGTACACATCATTGCGTACATCAAACTCCCTACCGCGCTTGCATAAGGAACCTTAGCCATGCTTTCCTTTTCATCATCTGTTTTTGGGCATAGATCTTTGCTAAGAATACAATGTTTTTCCATAGGCGTGTCAACGGGTTTAGCATTATGCATACGAAATCGCTCCAGAACCCTCTTAATATAAGTCTCTTGAGACAAAGTTAAGAGTCTCTTTGAGCGATCTCGGTGTATCTTAACACCAAGTATGTATTCTGCCTCTCCCATGTCTTTCATCTCAAAAGTAGATGATAGGCACTGCTGAGTGGCGACAATCATCTCCGTATCATTTCCAGCCAGCAAAATGTCATCCACATATAATGAGAGAATTGTGAAATTCTTCTCATCCCTTTTGACATACACACAATGATCTTCCTCAACCATCGTAAAGCCTATCGAAGTGATAGCTCGATGAAATCGAAGGTACCACTGTCTGGATGATTGTTTCAGTCCATAAATGGAACGTTTTAAGCGGCACACTTTGCGCTCTTGTCCCTTTACCTGAAAACCCTTAGGTTGATCCATATAGATCTCATCACCCAGTTCTCCATTGAGAAATGCTGTCTTCACATCCATTTGGAACAGTTCCAAATCAAGATGGGCGACAATTGCTAAAATGAGACGGATAGAGGCAAACCTCACCACCGGGGAGAATGTCTCTTCATAGTCCACACCTTCTCTTTGGGTAAAGCCTTTCGCCACTAGGCGAGCTTTATACTTATCTATCGAGCCATCTGCTTTTCGCTTGACTTTGAGAATCCACTTGTTCCCAATTGTCTTGCGTCCAGACGGTAGATCGACTAGCTCCCAAACTTGGTTCTTAGCCATCGAACTCATCTCTTCCTCCATAGCACTTATCCACTCTGTAGCATTTGAAGAAGTTACAGCCTCTTCATAAGTGGCTGGCTCATCAACGTCCATTGTTGCGCACATGAAAGATTCCCCTTCGAGTTCAAAACGTCTTCGGGGAACCCGTTCCACGCTTGCTCCTGCGCAACTCTAGATCTTGAGAGTCTTCATGCAATGGAATTCTCCCACTGACTCTAAGATCGCTCTCATTATTCCCGTCGATTGCTGGATTTGGTTGTAAAACCGCATCCTCGCCAGGAATTCCAGCGTTGTCTTCGGGATCTTGTAACTCATAAAGTTTAACATCTCCTTTAACTTCTCCAATTGTTGGAAATTCCTCCTCGAGGAAATTGACATCGCGCGACTCAATTTCTGTCATTCCTCCGTCAGGATGTTCACCATACATCACATAGCCTTTCGAGTGGTCACAGTATCTTATAAAGATATGTTTGACTGCTCTAGGACCAAGTTTCCCATGCTTATGGGAAGTATTATGAACAAACCCTGCTGACCCCCAAGGGCGCAAACCTTCTAAGTTGGGCTTTCTTTCATGCCACAACTCATGCGGCGTCGAAGGAACTGATTTAGACGGCACACGGTTCAATATGTAGGCAGCAGTTAAGATTGCATCTCCCCAAAAGGATATTGGTAGATTTGCTTGCGCCATCATTGATCTGGCCATGTCCAGAAGTGTCCTATTCCTCCTCTCTGCAATACCATTTTGTTGCGGAGTGTAAGGAATTGACAGTTGCCTTATGATCCCTTTTTCCTCACAGTATTGCCTGAACTGATCAGACAAGTATTCTTGCCCTCTATCAGTGTGTAACGTTTTAAGTTTCCTATCTCTTTGGTTCTCAACCTCCGCTAAGAATCACTTAAAACAATCAAGCGCTTCCGAGCGGTGAGACAGGAGATACACTGAACCATAGCGCGAATAATCATCAATAAATGTGAGGAAATAGGATGCACCGTGTCGTGCCTTCACATTTACGGGTCCGCATATGTCTGAGTGAACTAACTCTAGAGGTTGAGTAGCTCTTTTTGCCTTTCCAAAAGGCTTCCGGCAGGCTTTTCCTGCCAGACATGGTTCGCACACAGGAAGGTTGACTTTAGCGAGATTGCCTAAAAGGCCTTCTCGAGCTAACCTAGTCATCCTTTCACGCCCTATGTGTCCTAACCTTGCATGCCATTTATTTGAATCATTCAAAATATCAACAGATGAAGAAATAAAAGTAGTGCATTCAATAGATAAATCTAACATGAAAAATCCATTGTTCATATGGCCTACGCCATAAAGGTTGTTGCCGAAAAAAATAGATAACATGGTCTTTTCAAACAGGAAAGAAAAATTTTGACTCAAAAGTGCTGAAACTGAAAGTAAATTACATCGAATACTAGGCGCATAAAGCACATCACTAAGGAGCAGCTCGCGCCCAGTGCTAAGTGTGAGCTGGTATGCACCAACTCCCACCACCTCTTCTTGCGCGCCATTTCCCATAGCAATGTAGTGGCTGCCCGCTGGTACTCGATGATAATCTACAAATCCTACTCTATCTCTTGTCACGTGTTTGGTTGCTCCTGAGTCTACAATCCAACCATGGAGAGAATTAGCAACTAACACATGTGAACAGACAAATGAATCAGTAGAGCTAGGAGCGGGTCTTACCTTCTTTGGCTCAGTACAACTACGAGCAAAGTGACCCGTCTTTCCACAGTTATAGCAGGTGTCTTTCTTCTTTTCGCCCCTTTTTCCACGGTGACGCTTTTTAGCCTTTTCACCTTGCGGGCCAAGTTTTGGTTGTTGGCGTTACTTTGTCCTGCATTCTTTTGCTTTTTCCAACGGTTGCCTGTGTTAGGCTTGCGTTGGCCAGCATGTGCGACGAAAGCAGCCGCTTGTGCTCTTTCCGCCTCTCGACGGTCAGCCTCGAGTCTAAGATGACTGGCGACGCTGTCAAAGATCTGGATTTGCTCGTTGTGTGTGAGCACAAGTTTAACTTGTCCCCAAGTCTGCTCAGGTAGCGACCTTAGGACTGCCAAAACTTGTTGTTCGTTGGTGAGTTCATTTCCAGCATTTTGAAGCTCTCGAATCATGTCTTTCATGATATCAAGATGCTGGCCCATGGTGTGCTTAGGGTCAAGTACGTACAGATTGAATTTAAGGGTTAAAGCCCTTAGTCTCGTTGTCGAGGTAGTGCCGTACGTGACCTTTAAGCTGTCCCACAACTCTTTAGCTGTAGCAAACGTCTCGAACTCACGAATCAGATGATCCTGCATGCAGCTAAGCATAGTATAGCGCGCAGACCGATCTTGATTCGCCCACTTATTGTACGCGTCTAAATCGCGACGATATTGGGCATTCTGACCGTTCTCTGGCTCAACCGGCGCGGCCATAGTCTCGGTGAGATGGTCAAGGAACTTCATATTATGTAGCAGAAATTTGATCTTACGGTGCCACATGGCATAGTTCTGGCCATCTAGTTTGCCAGAACCGTAAAGATCAGAAAAAGCTATTTGGGTATCCATTTCTGTTAATATTTGCGCAAACTATGTTAGAAGGTTGTCTATTTAATATTTTTATTCGGGTCCAAATAAAATTTTATTATTTCTCACAAGTGAATGGGATCAAAAAATCGCCGCATAGGCTCATAATCATCTCCCACTCAATTGAAGACGATAATAAAAAATTAAATGATCGCGAATAAAAATTGTCCATTGTAAGAACATTCATAAAATAATAATAATAATAATAATAATAATAATAATAATAATAATAATAATAATAATAATAATAATAATAATAATAATAATAATAATAATAATAATAATAATAATAAAGTAAGATGTTAATGACCTATGGTGGTAAATACGAAACAACAAAAATTACATGGCCTTAAAAACGGCCCCTCTAATACATGTGCCCTAGTGAGAAACGAAAAATAAATAAATAAATTACAATTTTCGTTCCTACTACATGATTCTAAAAAAAATTACATCGTAATGTCGTATAACCACCATTGTCATCAACCATCTCACACATGCATCAATCATCATATCGCGTAATAAAAGTTACGCAAACAATCAAATTAAATCACATAATACATGTAATTAATAAAAAAATAAATGGCCCGGCCCAAATTAGACATTCCATGATTGTAAAAGGCCTTTAATAAAAAATTTCAGCCTAAAACAAAAAATATTGTCATTTGTTATTCTTATTAATATGCTGCCTGGCATTCTACATAAAAAACGGCCCATTAGTTAAAAAAAAAGAAAGCAGCCCGGCTGCATAATTTCCTTCAACAAAAAACAGGCCAAGCTTTTACCTAACAAAACCCTAGTTTTGACGCCGCCGCCGCCGCCGCTATCGCCGGCATCGCCGACACCGCCAGTGCAGCAGCGGGCAAAGCGCGACAGCATCGCAGCAGCAGCAGCAGTGAAGCAGCAACAGCTGAGCAGCGCACACAGTAGCAACGCAGCTGTGCTGCGCGCGGCCGCGCACAGGGCAAGCGCGCGCAGGGCAGCCGCGCTGCCGGCGTCGCCTCCCCTTTACCATAGTCTCGTGCCCCGACCAGCCTCGTCGGAATCCTCCATCGCCTCGCGCAGCAGCAACGCAGCAGCGGTTGCCGCCGCCGTGGCTGACAGACTGATCCCGGGGAGAGCTTATCATTCTTGGAAAAATAATTTAATAATTTAAAGACAACTGATTAGCTAAAAAACGCTACTGTTGCCACTGCTCGTCCTCTCATTCAATTTTAATAATTTTATCCAGAAAATCAATTTCGCTAATTGGATAAAAATTGAAATAAAACCAGGCAAGAGAATCATAGTGGCTCTGATACCACTGTTAGAGATTAAAGTACATAAATCACGTAAATACGTATATGGGAATCGGTATACCTCAATTGAATTGCAGCGGAATGTATTCGGTTGATTCCCAAACTGAAGGATCGTACTCTGATTCGTCTACTAGCCCGTCTGGACGAATACTACTAGAGCATTCGCCGTCTACTTCACACCCTAGACTCTTGGAGGACTGCGGTGATTCTCCAAGATCGAGAATTAGAGAGAAAAGGGAGAAATATGTATTCTGTGGTATTATTTTCCGTAGTCTACGAATACCAGTATATTCGTATATATATTAGTATGGGAGAGATCTATCTCCTATTATGGATAAGATCTCCATCCCTATCGGGAATATATCTAATAAGATATTAAATATCTCGTAAGATATATATCCCAACTATATTGGGATCCATCAGATATGGATGCAACCAACACTCTATAAAATATTTTATAAGATGTTTAAGAGTTTATAAGCTCTCAAAATTTGTTTGGCTAATTTTTTTTTAAAGGAGCTTATAAGATGTATAATTAAGCTCCTTAAGAGCTTATAAGCTCTTTTTAAAAAAGTACCACCACCCCACCTTTTTTTCATAAGCTCTTTTTAAATACATCTTTTATAGTAATTATACTTATAAAAAGATCTTATATACCAAACACATCAATATCTTATAAGATCTTATAAGTTATTTGATCCAACACTTTTACAACTTATTTTAAAATAAGACCATACAACTTATAAGCTCTAAAAACATCTTAAAAGATGTGAGAGCTTATAAGATGTTTTAAATAAGCTTAGCCAAACACCCTCTTACTTATCTTTCGTTTTTTCAAAAGATAAAATAATAATAACTTACTTTCTTTTTCTTGTAGACAATTGAACTACGAATTATTATTTGGGGTGGAATGAAGTATCTAATCTAAGGTTATGTTTATTTAAAGCAGAAGGAAACTGGAATGCTGTAGGCTGGGGAAATAGAGTGAAAAGAAAAGAATGAGTTAAAAAAATAAGTGTTTAATTTTGTTAGTTGGATATTGGTTGAGATTTATTTTTAGTGTATAATGTGATAAAAAGATAATGTGGCATGTATAAATATATTGCCAATAACCCTAGAGGAAATACGAGTTAGTTGATCTAATCCTCAATGTATTGGGTCAAGTGATAATGAAACACACCCTAATTGTATATGTCAAGGTAGTAGCATATAGGAGTGCTGGTGTTTCTTTTTACCTGGTTTTGTATTCTTTCCCGATTAATTTTTTTAGTTAGATATCGAATAGTTTTAATCGAAAACTACCTAATGGCATATTTATGGATTGAGCGGAACATGATAATTCCAAGTTTACCACAATTGATTGATGAAGTTGGCTCAAATATATTTGGCCACAATTTATATATTTTGAGTCAAATTCATCAATCAATATAATGTATAAAATGAAATTCTAAAACATTAATCTTTTTATAACAATGAAATGAGGGTGGAAAAACTCCCGCGGAGACCCGTTCTCATTGGGTACCGAAATTATAGAGATGAGGAATTTTCAACGGGGATTCTATGAAATTTTATGAGTGGGGATAATAATGGAATGGAAATCATACTCCCCGTTTCATCCCCGGCCACAACCTCATCACAGTATAGGCTAGACGAGGATTCACATTCCTCGTTATTAGATATATTAAATGTATATCCCTTTCAGAAAAACTGAAAATGCTAAGTTTATAGCTTTATATAAGACGGGATGAGAAGAGGTAAAGTGTTAGTTTCACTTATTTTATACTAAGTGATTTGATACTAATATCAACTTAATTCTTTTACATTTTAATATCACAGTACCATGTTATGTTTGCAATATGTGAAAGTGCATATGTGATGTAACTATGCCAAAAGGCAAAATTTATTCGAAAGATTTATACTCTCTCCGTCCCACCCGAATTTGCACACTTTCCTTTTCAGTACGTTTCACACCAATTTGCACATCCTTAAAAATGAAAGTTCTCTCACAATCTCCAGCCTTAAAATCTCCACCTTTAAAAATGTCAACCAAAAAACAAAAGCAATTTTTTCTTAATATACGTGCCAGGTCAACCGTGCAAACTTTCACAGGACAGAGGGAGTATTAAATTACTACCAGTGACATCATTCTTTGTAGTATATTTTTTGCATTCAATACTTTTATTTGTATTGTTTAGGACTTGGGGTTGAATTTTAAAATTTATTACTATTTTCATATGAAAAATCAGGAAGAAAATACAAAAATCAAAGCAAAAAAATAATATGAAAACTCGAATATTCTACATTCTTCCCTACACGTAGATTCCCCATCTTGAGTCTCGACCCAAAATTTTCAAACAGGGAATTATGGGGATATGAGAATCGAAAATGAAAATGAGAAGCCCAGTACCAGTTCCAACCTCACCCACCCATTGTAACCCCTTCAATGAGAACCAAAAAAGTATTTAGGGACAATTGATTTTTTTTTTTAAGTTGGAATCATGAATTAGCATCTATCTCAATATTCCCATCTGTCTATAAATTGATGACAAGAAAAGAAAAACAAAGTTAACATAAATTGCTTTGTTTTTGTGTGACAAAATGGGAAAGATAATCATAAGTTTGATGAGGTACTATGGGAATCATTAGTGTATATAATCATTTAAGGCAAAAACTTGTGTGCACCCAACACACAATTATACTATTGTGCACTCTCTTATTTAATTTGAAATTAAGAATATATATAAGAGCCTTGTTTGGATGAATTCACAACAATAACATGTGGTGCAACGGTGAGACACGTGCGCGTGGTCTAGGCGCGCGGGACGCGCGGGTTCGAACCCTGATTTTGCTTTGTTTTTACTTCTTTTTATGTTGTTCAATAGTATATGTTATATTACGCAATAGTATATGTTATATCGCGTAATAGTATATGTTATAGTTACATGTACAATTTTTTAATAATATATTCTGTTGTTTAATAGTATATGTTATATTGCGTAATAGTATATGCTATATTGTGTAATAGTATATGTAGCATTATATTGTGTAATAGTATATGTTATGTTACAGGTATACACATTTTTTTTTGAATAATATATATATTGCGTAATATTATATGTTATATTGTGTAATAGTATATGTTATGGTACAGGTATACACATTTTTTTTAATAATATATAATTTTTTTAAATAATATATTACATTGTCTAAAATAATATAAAAAGTGCACATATATAAAAAATTGGAGAAGATGAGATTTGAACTCGTGCCCTAATATCTAACAATTTAGGACTTTACCATCTAGGCTAGTGTCTCTTATGTGATAACAAACATGCCTTAATATATATATATATATATATATACATATATTATTAATTTGAATTAAAAGAAAAAAATAAAAATCGCACGCGCTAGCTAAGGCTCGAACTCGAGACCGCGCGCGCCTGAAGGTTAAACCGCTGGGCCACCAACCTTTTTGTTTATCCAAACGCAGCCCTTAATATATATCTAATTCCCAAATTAAATTGGAGAGTGCACAATAAATTTATTGTGTGTTGAGTGCACCCAAGACCTACTCATCATTTAATTTATGAGTTAAGCAAAAGTTAATTGTTCCTTCAAACCATCAGGAGAAAAAGTAGCAATTACTTTGATTAAGGAATTATGGACAGAGAGGGTATCCCCCCCCAAAAAAAAAAATGGCAGTTAATGAACAAACTTATATTATCGTGTATAAAAACGAAACTATCACCATCAAATTAAAAAATATGATCAACTTTTATTTGGAATTATTTTGTCAATGTCATAATTTGTTTGTGATGTGATTCATCATTTTCTTTTCAAGATTACCATTTTTTCTTGTTTTCTCCCTTTGTCTTGCTATGTTTGGCAATCAATCAACTCTCACATTAATTACCTACTCTACATTTATTTAAAATAAACTTATAATGAACAATTCAAAATTAAAATGTATTAAAATTAATTTATTGTAGAATATATTAAATATACAATAATATACACACATATATATGAATTTTTGAGAGATTGAGTGTTCTTTTCTATATATGTAAATAAAATCTTAGTCTACTAATTAACTGGTGTTTAACATATGTTTCACAGGCAAACTACTTTAACAGTATGACCGTTTTCTTTTAATTGACGTTTCGATATTTTCCTCTCTCTCATCAGCTCAATAATCCGTTCTATATCTCTTTGATAACGTCGTTAAAAATTAAAAAATAATTTAGATTTGAAATAGAGAGAATAAGTAGTAAAAAAGATATTAAACAATAATCAATTAAGAAGGTTATTAATAAGTTAAAACAACAATTAAAATAAAACAATATCACACTAGGAAAACTGAATGTGTAAACTGTATTAGCAAAAATATTCAAACTCATCAACATCAATCATCATGTTCAATTGCTCCACCAACTAGATTACCCTCAATCGGGGGATTGTAATATCTTTTCTTTTAACTTTTTTTTTTTTTATATCTCAAACAATGTCCATTTTGAAATTATGAAAATAAATCCTCATTAAACTTGTTTTGGAATAAATGTAACACTAATTCTCATATATATTGGGTGTACAAATCTTAGATCCGTGTAAGTTGAATTAAATGGTTGATCCATGAAATTATAAGTATCGCCACTGAGAGATACTTTTATAACGGGTAAAACTCACCTATTGATAAAGGATTATACCTTGATTAATTTCGCCAAAGATAAAATTATACATCTATGAAATATGAGTTTTTATGGGTTTAGGGGAATATTATGGTTGCATAACTAACAAATTATATGCAATGATCAGCTTTAAACATTTACCAGAAGATGGCAATAAATGAAGCAATGGGTAGCATGCACTGTCTCTGTCTCTCCCTTTCTAAATCCTATATTTTTATTTTTAATTTTCTCTTTTCATGTGGTGTTCGAAATTTAATAATCAATTTAGTTTGCATTCGAAATTCAACTGCATATTTCAATTTCTTTTGTTCTGGATTTTTGTTTGATATTATTTTATCTGTAACTTTCCAACGTGGGGGTTATGAAAAGGATTATTCAGACAAATCGCGTTGGCCTCAACAAAACAAGAAGAAAGGACGATAATTCACGACGTATTTTCTGCTTCGCCATATTTAAATTAGGACCACTTTACTTTTAATTCAACAAGCTCAACGTGTTGTAATAAAAATAATTTGCATCACCTAATTTTGTATGTGGAAATATAGCCAATATGTTATTGAAGATTGATATATTATTTCATTCGTCAAATAAAAACGGACTATAATACAAGATATTTTATTTTTTTGAATGGAAGAGATTTGTATTGTATTAATAGAATCAAAGAATCAAATACAAACTCTAAGCTAGAAATCCAGCCTCAATCTAAACTTTAGGAGAAAAGAATGACAAATGAAAAAATAACTTATTCAGTGTTTTAGTACAAAATCCAGATCAAACTGGATAATAACAACTATTGTAATTCTCTGGATGGAACAATCGGATCAAAGCACTCTCAATACCATGATTACTTCAACAGTGACGAAAGAAGTTACAAAACTCTAGAAAAACACCAATCTACACTCCAATGAATCAAATCACCATCAACACCCATGATTATTTGCACGATAGTTGGGGAAGCCATATAGATCAATAACAATACCAAACACCATTAAAATAGAGGAGAGACTAGATTGGAGGTTGTGCAAGACGTGAAATATACATAGCGTGGAGCCAACACGAAGCGTAGAAGGCACATAAAACAAGGAGACCACACAAGACGTGGACACCAAGGTGAATTTTTTTTACAGCGGCACACACCTAAGAGTAATAGTAGTTAATATTGTATATATGAAATTCATTGTAATTGGATGTAATTATGCCAAGATTTGTTGTAATTATAGGATAGGAACCCTGTATATAATATTTTGAATGATGAATGAAATATACGAAAAATATTCTTCTATCTTTCATCTCTTTCATGGTATCAGCAGTACAAGGTTTTTTCTTCTCCCACCTTCACAAAACTTCCGCTCCACTCCATCGGCTTCTTCCTTCGATCTTCTACCTGACTGCATTTACGGATTATGGCAACCCCAAATCTACCTTTCATCCTGCGCTGTCCGTATCGAACATCAAGAACCACATCTCCATTACCCTCGAAATGGAGAACGTCCAATACGGTACGTGGGCCGAATTATTCTAAATTCATGCCCGCTCCCATCGTGTTCTACATCATATCATCCCTTCCGATCCTCCGGTGCCGATTCTGACAGACAATGAAGGCAAGGATTTGTGGCGGCTCACTCTTAATGCCACTGTTCTACAGTGGATATATGCCACAATTTCTTCCGATTTATTACACACTATCCTTGAACCTGATATGACGGAAGAAACGGCGTGGAATCGCATGCGTGATATTTTTGAAGATAACAAAAACTCACGGGCTGTTTCTCTCGAATAGGAGTTTTCCCGCACGGTTATGGAGGCATTTCCGAACGCTTCTTCGTATTGCCAACAATTGAAGGTTCTGTCTGATCAACTCAAAAATGATGGCACATCGGTGTCGAATGATCGACTCGTTTTACAAATGGTTTCGGGATTAATTGAGGCATATGTGAATATTGGCACACTGATTCGTCAACGTGATCCGCTTCCTCAATTTTATCAGGCCCGCTCCATGCTCGTTCTTGAAGAAGCGCTTGTCTCGGAAAGTCTCGACCGATACAACCCTGGTCTCTGCCGGAGTCCCACCTGCCGTTCCCCAGCCGACAACGCATGGTGTCTCTCCCCCTTCTGCTACTGTTGGTCGCGGCAAGAAAAAGAAAAAGGCCCAGTCATCAACCTCCGGCTTCTCATCTCGGCCAACAGGGCCCACTTGGCCTGGTTCTTGGAATGGACAATGGCAGTGGCCTTGGGCTTCTCCTCCATGCCCATATCCCACCACACCATGGTCAGCCCAGCCCCGTCCGCCATCGTTTAATCCTCGCCCGCAACGGTCCCATCAGCCTGGGTTACTCCGATCCCGGTGTCAAGCTTATTCGGTCTAATCTGCCCCGTCTCCTACCGACATTGAAGCTGCGATGATGACACTGGGCCTCACCCCTTCGGACGCGACTTGGTATATGGACACGGGAGCCACTTCCCATATGACCTCCGGATTAGGTACTCTCAAATCTTATTTCAATTTGGGTACTGATAATTCTATTCTTGTCGGTAGTGGTCATAAACTTCCCATTATTGGTACTGGTAATGCTACACTTCCCTCACCTTTCCCCGTTGTCTTTACGAAATGTTTTACATGTCCCTGGCTTTATTAAGAATCTTGTTTTTGTACATCAATTTACACGTGACAATTCTATTTCAATTGAGTTTGACCCGATTGGTTTTTCTGTAAAAGATTATCGGACGGGGACCCTTCTTATGAGGTGTGAGAGTACGGGAGAGCTCTATCCTATTACTTCTAGCACTTCGACAACTCTTGTTGCATTGTCTCTGAGGGTTTGGCATGATAGGCTGAGGCATCCGGGAAAATCTATTTTTGATTCATTACGTAGAAATAACTTTATTTCATGTAATAAGTTGCAAACAGACTCACTATGCAATTCTTGTTGTGTTGGCAAACATATTCGTCTTCCTTTTCATAAGTCTATGTCCAAGTCTGTTTCTCCGTTTGATATTGTACATTGTGATATATGGACTTCTCCCGTTTTGAGTTCTATGGGTCATAGGTACTATGTCATTTTCCTGGATGATTATTCTAATTTCTATGGACTTCTCCTCTTGCTCAAAAGTCACAAGCATTTGCTACTTTTTTGTCTTTTCGCGCTTTTGTTCGTAATCAATTTGAGCGTGACATTAAATCATTTCAATGTGATAATGGTAGGGAGTTTGACAATAAGATGTTTACTAAGTTTTGTTCTCAATCTGGTATGGTGATGCATTTTTCTTGTCCCTATTCTTCGTCTCAAAATGGTAAGGCCGAACGTCAATTTCATACAATAAACAACATGATTCGTACACATTTGTTTCGTTGAGCTATCCCCACCAACTTTTGGCATCACACCCTACATATGGCTACTTATCTCCTAAACTTCTTACCTCGACATCATATGTCTTATCAAACACCCCTTCTTCGGTTATATCATAAGCAACCCTCATATTCCCATCTCCGAATATTTGGGTGTTTATGTTATCCTCTGTTTCCGGCATCCACTATTCATAAATTACAGCAACGCTCTACCCCGTGTGTGTTTCTTGGATACCCCTCCAACCATCGGGGCTACATTTGCTTTGACATGGTTAGTAAGCGACTCATCATTTGTCGTCATGTTCTTTTTTATGAGTCCCGTTTTTCGTTTATTGATTAGGGTAATCCTAATCCTTCAGCTTATACCTTCTTAGATGACTCTCTTTCCCCATATACACTACATCATTTCTCATCCCATGGGTCTCCTCCAATGGCCACGGGTGATCCTCGGACACCTGTGGTTGAACCAACAAACACTATCTCCAACCCTCCACTTCCTAGGGCTGAACCATCTCCTACCGCAGCCGCACCACCTCCTCTCCCCAACCGGCCTGTCACTCAAAGCCAACATGGCATTCTCCGACCCAAGCGCCTGTTTAACCTCCTCACTACTATCGAAAAATCCCATCGTAGCATTACAGGATCCTAATTGGAAAATGGCTATGCAAGAGGAATTTAATACTCTGATTGCTAATAAGACTTGGGAGTTGGTTCCCTGTCCACCTAATGCTAATGTAATTCATTCCATGTGGATATTCACCCACAAAGAATGTTCTTATGGTTCTTTTGAGAGGCACAAAGCCCGTCTTGTAGGTGATGGGAAGACTCAACGAGTTGGCCTTGGTTGTGGTGAAACGTTTAGCCCAGTGGTGAAACCTGCCACTATTCGCACAGTTCTCTCTCTTGCTCTCTCCAAACATTGGTCCGTCCATCAACTTGACGTAAAAAATGCGTTTCTCCATGGCACTCTGACCGACACAGTTTATATGCATCAGCCAGTGGGGTTTCAGAATTCTGACTATCCTTCTCATGTGTGTTTATTGAAAAGTCTCTTTATGGTTTGAAACAGGCTCCTCGAGCCTGGAATCAAAGGTTCACTGACTTTGTTACATCCCTTGGTTTTGTTCGTAGCAGGTGTGATCACTCTTTGTTTGTTTATTGTCAAGGTGATCAAATGGTGTATTTCCTTCTATATGTTGATGATATCCTTCTCACAACCTCCTCTCCCAGTCTCCGAAGGCAATTTATATCCCAACTAAGGTTTGAGTTTGCTATGAAAGACTTGGGACCTGCCCACTACTTCTTGGGCATTGCTCTTTCTACCCATAAAGATGGCACGTTTTTCTCCCAACGTAAGTATGCCCTTGATATACTTAATCTGGCGGGCCTTCTATCCTGCAAACCTGCTCCCACCCCTGTTGACGCCAAACCAAAACTCGGCCTCACTTCGAGCCCTCCAGTGTCCGATTCTACACTTTATCGAAGCTTAGCAGGGGCCTTGCAATATCTCACATTCAATCGGCCGGATATTGTATCTGCGGTTCAACAAGTGTGTTGGTTTATGCATGATCCTCATGAAGCTCATTGGACTACTATCAAGCAGATTCTTCGGTACATTCAGGGAACGCTTGATTATGGTCTTCATTTATCTCCTTCTTCTACATCTTCACTTATTGCATATACAGATGCCGATTGGGACGGCTGTCCTAACACTCGTCGTTCTACGTCTAGCTTTTGTGTATTCTTGGGCGATAACCTTTTATCTTGGTCTTCGACGAGACATACCACTTTGTCCCGCTCCAGTGCGGAGGCAGAGTATCGCGGTGTTGCTAATGTAGTTTCTGATACTTGTTGCATTCGAAATCTTCTTCTTGATCTGCATTGTCCGATATCTACAGTTTCCTTAGTTTATTGTGATAATGTAAGTGCCATATACCTTTCAGGAAATCCGGTCCAACATCAGTGCACGAAGCATATTGAGTTAGATATACATTTTGTTTGCGAGAAAGTTTCGTGTGGTGAAGTCCGTGTGTTACATGTTCCCTTTCGATATCAAATCGTAGATATCTTCACAAAGGGACTTCCCCTGGTGTTGTTTGAAGAATTCTGAGCCAATCTCAACGTTCGTCCGCCTCCCGTTTCGATTGCGGGGGAGTAATAGTAGTTAATATTGTATATATGAAATTCATTGTAATTGGATGTAATTATGCCAAGATTTGTTGTAATTATAGGATAGGATTGGTATAGCACAATTATAGGAAAATTACTCTGTTTATAATATTTTGAATGATGAATGAAATATACAAAAAATATTCTTCGCGCCTTCATCTCTTTCAAAGAGGAAGAAAAAACAAACAAAACAATAGAAGATTTTGTTTCATTCGAGCAAATTCAAATAAATGACTATAAAGTGTATATATAAAGATAGATTGTGCATGCAACCTAGATGGGAAAACAAAAAGCTATATTGCACAAACTATTTATGTACTCACTTTATTATTGTTGGTCCCAAATGGTAGAGGTTTACAGGGGGAGGGGGTTGAATAAACCTCTAACTAGTTTTTTCATTTTCAAACTATTTGAGTAGTAATATGCTTGCTGATACAGTATACAACCTTAAGGTAGTAGGCAATGCAGCAGACTGGACTTAAGCTGCCTACAATAAGCAATGCTCAGGTAGAGTTTTATGCAGCGGAGTAATGCAAATCAGTTTTCTTACAAAAGCAATACAATAAGTAAGTAGTATGTCAACAACATGTATAAAAACAATACAAAAATAGACACAAGGATTATAGTGGTTCGAAGGTGGGGGTAATCCTTTTACGTCCACTCTTCCCTCACATAAGAAAAATTCACTAAGCAGTCCACACAGTACAAACTTAGCTGCGTTGAAGTCTAAGGCCAACTTAACTCCTTACAGTAGTTTTTGCCTATCCTCGGAACTCCTTTACTATACACATGCTACTCAGAAAACCTAGTCTACTTGGAATCCCGAATTCAAAAGAAGACTCCCTGTTAAAAAATTGCTCGTTAGATTGGTTTAATGAAAGTTTTTCTTCAACTTCTGGTAGCTACCTCTAAACTTTAATATCAGTGGAGATGTGGGCGAGCTTCCTTGATGAAAAGGATTAAGACTGAGACAAAACTTGAGAGCTAGCTTGCTTGACTTGTGAATCTTGCTGCAACTTGAATCTTCACTTGATGAGTGCTTGCTGAGTGCTTGTCATTTGCTATTGTTTACTAGGCACAATCACTTGTAAGATTATCAGAGTGATGTACGTTTTGAAGTTTTGAATTTGAAAGCCAGATGTTTGATGCGAAGTAAATTCAGTTGCCAATTACTCGGGAGCCTTTGCTCGTCCTCCGTCTCCTTCTATTTATAGTTGTTGGGATTTCTTCTCATTGAAGAATGAGAAAAATATTCTCGTTGACATTTAATGCTCATTATACGGCTTTACAGTTGTTTGTCCTTTCTGTAGAAGTTAGGTTAGAGTGATTGGAGCTTGATGTCTGTGTATGCAATGTTGCTTTGCTTTTCGTCAAGTTACACATCCGCACGTTATTGGATAGTCAGTATAAGATTTGAATCTTGTCTCTACTGGCTATCCTCCTTGCTGCAAGAAATGCTCTATGGTATGGAAGCATAAACGACCTTACTACATATTCACTGAAGTCTCTGTTTTCTTTGGACTCCTTGCTGCATGTTATCCTAATGGATTTGTTGTATGCTTGATGTGACTTCTGCCTAGGTAGAACTACCCACATCTATTTCAACGATTATAGAAATTGTGGGGGCACTAGTTCCTACTTTACATCGTGGTTTTGTCATCATAAAAAATAAACATAAATTTATTAACAAGTATCATAATATATGCTATGTAAAAGTTATAAAATTCATTACAATAATCATTCTAGATTTGTCATTATAATGGAATATTTGGTATCTAGATATTTCAATTTTTTGTTTTAAATTGTATAAGACTTTATATTATATATATACTCAAGAATATATATGGGTGTAGAGGTGGCAATTCGGACGATCGGGCTGGGCCTGTCCAGCCAATGCCATATTTAGGGTCGAGTCAGGCCGGGTCAAAATTTGGTCGGGCCTAAAATTAGTCGGCCCAGCCTGGGATACTCTCCTATAATATACTAAGCTTGTCGGGCTGGCACGGTCGGGTCAAATAGCTTATATTTCTATAGTTCAGCCCATCTAAAATATCGAGACGTGCCGATTTTGCGGCCTCAATATGTGTGCATGTACCCGAAAAAACTAAAACTTATAAACCCCATTCATGAACATTAAAATGATAAATTTTTACGTGCATATCATGTTCATATTTCATTATGATTTCTGATCATTTTATGTGTCTATGCTCACTATCGTGTAAAAGTGTATTTTCGGGTTGATTTTCCTTATTTATATGATTTGATACACTTTTGGATGTTTTTAAGTTGTAGTTTGAAGGTCAGGAAAATCTGGAGATTCAAGGAAGTCGTTCTCACATACCTGTCTATTCCGACATTCATATCGAGGCATAAATGGGCTCTGATTGTGTCCGGGCCTAACCGAAATTAATTTCGTTAAGTCATGGATAAAATTGTGAGGGATCGGAAAGAGAATGAGAGGAAGACGTCTAACTAGATGATGGTAGACGAGGGCACACAAAGACGAGAAGGAAGCATACAAACGAAGTTGAGCAACAGTGCGAGCTCCGCCATGGTACCACCGGCGGAGCCTAATTCTGAAACATTCTGCCCCCATCATTTTGCTCACTCCGCTGCCAACTCTGTGTGGAGCCCGACCTCGCGCCCCCTCCCCCTGTTTTCATCTCGACCCATCGTAGTTTTATTTTTCGCTTGTATCTCCCTTGTGAAAAGTTGGACTTCGGTATTCAAAATCCAGCGAAAAAGCTAACGGTGATATCTACAACCTTGTAGAAGGAGTCGGGAGCTAATTCTCAGCCAACAGTTCCAAGAATTTTCAAGAAGTCCGACTAAGTTATGTCTCAACACTTCGACTCAGCTTAAGTCATAACCGAGCACTTTATTTGTTCTTTTACGTTTTTACCCTTAATCAAGGGTCATTTTCAACAAATTTTTATGTCTTTTAATTAGCTAGGGTTTGGGATCTATAGATACTCATTCCTCCCTATTTGTAACAACTATTAACATTTTCTCTTAGTTTTTCCTTTAATTTTATTTTTTTAGTACTTGTTAGGATTTTCTTCCCTCTTTATGGGAGAAAACCATCTTGGAGTTGAAACTTGGAGGATACTCAAAGATCTGTAATGTGTATCAAGATTGTCAAAGTTCTTCAAGGATTCAATCATTATTAAGCATTCTCGTTCCTCTCTTCTCTTTATTTTCGATTTATGTTGTATTCTTTCTTAATGATGTTAGTCCTTTCTTGTTCCTTGATGATTAGTCATTAGTTCACTTGTTTCATGAGGTTAGTGATAGCTCGAGCCTCAGACTTGATGTATTGTTTATTTATTATGGATGTTGATAAGCCTAGGGTTTGATTTACTAATGTGTAATACTTCTCTCATATCTTTGAATTGATCTCTCTTAAATATGTTAGGTGTTAGATTTATGGATCGTTGATATCATTCTTGGCTTGATGATTTTAATACCAGAAATTACATTAGTTAAAAATCTTAATAATGTAAGGCAGATTTTACATTATGAAGATAAATTAGGATTTAGCTATCTTGTGTTAGGATTAACTCGATTGCCTTGTACCCTCATGTTTTACTAAAGCTCCCATGTAGTCTATAGGGGAGATGGTACGTACTCGAGACAAAGAATAACCGAACTTGTGGTCAATATTCATAATGAAATTAAATGCTAGTATTCTTCGTAAGACCTTGTTATACTCGTCATCAATAGGTTGGAGTCGATTAACTTTCTAGTTATCCAACCACGAAGGATGGCAATAACTTCGTGGGGGTTTAGCCAGTCCATCACGACTCCCTCGGCCACTCCCCGTATGAATCTGGGCCTCCTTATAGTAAAAATAAGCTTGTATAGCTCGTTGAAAACAAGTCTCCCGGGATATTTGCTTATCCTCATACAGTAGAAAATTATAGGATTTCCATATGGAGTACAAAACTGAACTAAAACAATGCATAAATTCAGTCTCCCTCTCTTGAGCCATTTTATACATCCAATCAACAATTGTTGGCCGTTCACTCCCCCTTTTGCATTCGCAGAAGCAGCGACGTTGTCTCCCACAGCTGACGAGACCCGCAAAAATCTCGTAGGAGATGTTCTAGCGTCTCAATCCCATCAAAGCAACGCGGGCAGATAGGATCCAATTGGACGCCTTTATCCACAAGGCCTGAGCGCACCGAAATGACATTTCGTAGACACCTCCAAAAAAACACAGTTAGTTTAGGTGGTAATATAACCACTTCCAAATATTCCAGGTGCCTCCCGAAGATGATCCCCTATTGATACACGTTGTGTATGCATGCATTTAGGTCGATTTAGATGCCTATTTTATATCATTTACATGCATATTTGGCATGGAATTGCTTGTATTTGTTACTTTGTATCATTTGATGTGTATATGCTTGTTTTGATGTTATTTAGGTTAATTAATGCCAACATTCCATTTGGAAGAAGTTTGGAGAAGAAACAAGTCAAATAGGGGCAAAAACGGACGAAAAGGGAGTTAAAAGAGCAAAAGGTCGACCATGTTAGCGACCACAAGATGCGGCCGCGTAAAAAAGGGCTTAGAAAGTGAAAAACACGATGACAACCCAAAACGGTCGCGACAAGCTTTGTAACGGCCGCGACAAAAGTGCTCTCAAAAGTGAAGTTTTCTGTCAGCTTGACACACCTCTAGTATTTTGACTATTATCTTGAGATCTAAAACTTCCGTTGAGGTGAAATTGGTGGCATTGGAAAGCTAATTAAGAGAGCTATAACTTTTCTAGAAAGAGACAAATCCCAATTCGGGCTGGAAGACCCTAAAACAACGCTTTAAAGTTGGAATATCAGTGCAGATTCGGCCCATTACTTGGCCCCAAGTCTTTAAATGCATTATTGGCGAGATTTTCCTATCCCACATCATATTTTATTCCTCTTTATCCTAGGGATGCACTCCTATAAATACCCCAAGGCTATGTACAAGTTAGATCATCGACTCACACAGACGACATCATATTTTTCACATGCAAAAGTGCTTGGAGACTTGGAACGAAGATCAAGGAACGCAAGAATGAAGATCAAGATTCGGGTTTATTCTTTTTTTGTCTAAGTTTTTATTTATAAACAATGCTTGTCTGTAAATATTACGAGTTTTTATTATTAGACATGAGTAGCTAAACACATTGTGTTCTAGGGTTTGAGAGTAAGTATGTTTTGATTTCTTTGTTTAATTCTAGACTCCGTTATATCGTTATTTATATATTTTGATTTTAATTTATGAAATAGTTGATTTGGCCAATGAATTAGTTCTACTTACTTAACAACTCGTTGTCCGAGAGGAGATGGTAGTTCACAGGCATAGAAAGCATATAATGTAGCTACCAATATTCGTCCGAGAGGAGTGAGGCCTTACGTAGGCATTGGTTTAGGAGCCCTTGAGAGTTACGTATGCGATAGTTAGACCGAGAGGGTATTATTCATACGTAATCTACGCATTAATATCGTCCTAGAGGAGGGTTATCTATAGTAGCGCCGCCTAATAATGATAGAATCGGTATAAAAGTCTAGAATCGTAGAATAATCAAACATAAGAGATAAGAACTGAAGTCGAGTCCCTAGTATACACCTTAATCCTATTTGAGTCCATCCTTATCAACCATTTCTTGTTTACGAGTAATTTAGTTTTTATTCATTATTTCTAGCAATTAGGTCTTATATAAACACACCAACTTTCATTAATCGAGATTCGAGAGTCTAGTTAGGGTAGGTTTGTTATGATTAGGATAGTAAACTAGGCACGAAATTCAGTCTCTGTGGGATCGACCTTGACTGCCATTATCTACACGAGCATCGTATACTTGCGGATTACTAGGTTAAAATTTAGTTCATCACCTATTCTAAGTCGATTCTTGTAATTGCAATGCCACTTTGTACCTCGATTTTACCATATACAACCATCTTTCTTAAAATGCCACACCAATTTATCATGCGTAGAACATCACCGGATTGGGATAGAAAGGATCATCTGAGCCTCTAGAGGCTGAAAAAGTGATATAACCCTTTCCCTATCCCAACCCTCATACCCTGGCCGAATGAGATCCACAACTTTGAGGTCCTCCATCCCATGAGGTCGAGGTGACCGAACCTGGAAGTTCGGCCAATCTGGCAGCCAAGCATCGTACTTCTCCCATCGCCCACACTCCACCTAACACCCTTTTTGTAGTAATTACTGACCCACCAAAATACTTCTCAAAGAATAACTTAGATTATACCCGATCTTCCATGCATGAAAGAGTCACGAGGGAAATAGCGGGCTTTAAGGACTCGAGATAATAATGAGGAAGGATTATTTAACAACTGCCACCCTTGCTTTGTAAGCATTGCCTTATTAAACTCCCACATATCCCGATTACCGAATCCCCCCTTCGTCTTTGGCATACACATCTTCTTCCAACCAACCTAGGGAATTCGTCTTTCATCTCGTTGTTGACTCCACCAAAAGGATGATATGATAGAATCAATCCTATTGCAAACTTGCTTTGGAAATAGAAAACATCCCATAACATAGGTAGGAATAGATTGAGCCACGGATTTAATAAGCACCAATTTACCTCCTTGTGAAAGTGTTCGTTCCTTCCATCCCTTCAGCTTCTTCACAATCCGATCAACAACTGATCCAAAAACCTCAATTTTCAACCTCCCCATTACCGCCGGAAGTCCCAAATAAGTTTGATGCTTCTCTACAAGCCTAACCCCTAATCTCATTGCCAACCGGTTCCTTTCCTCCATCAACATCCCCGAGCTAAGGTTATTTCTGATTTATCTAGATTTACCACTTCCCCTGAAGCTTGCTCCTATGTCCGTATAATGTACCGTATTGCATCCACTTCCTGTTGAATAGCTCGGCCAAAGGCTATTTCTGATTTATCCAGCTTTCACACTGTTGACTTGACTCTTACTTGCTTACTGGTTGTATCTTCCTTGCTGCAAGCAATGCTTTATGCTGGATGGGCATTCGCAACATTACTACTTGCTCACTGCAATCTCTTTCCTTGTTGCGATAACGAACTTGTTGCTTCAAGTAACTTTGAGGATCTTACTGCTTGCTTGTTACGACTTCTGCCTAAGTAGAAAGCACTATCTATTACAAAGATTTATAGAATTTCTGAGGGCACTAGTTTCTATCTTGCGGGAGGTTTTGCCATCATCAAAACAAAACATAAGTTTTCTAACAACTGCATGGCTTGTCCAATTTGAAAGCTATATTTAGAGGTCTTCCGGTTGTTATTTGACATTGGCTATCAGATAAAGCACTACAAGAAAATTAATTGACTGCGACGGAAATTTCCATCACTAAACTGAAAAATTCCGTCACAATGAAGGAGTAGTGACGGATTAGTGACGGAAATGTTTTGTTACAAAAACCTTTGTCACTAAACCGATAATGACGGATTTTTCATTCCGTCACTAGTTTAGTGACGGAAATTCTGTCACAATTCTAAAAAACTCCGTCATAAAGTTATGACGGAATATTTCCGTCACTAAATGACAACGGCTAAAATTCCGTCACTAATTCGTCGATACATGATTAATGACGGAATATTTCCGTCACCATCTTGACTATATTAGTAACGGAATTATTCCGTTACAAAAATAGTCTCTATTCCGTCACTATACTATCTAATTTTCTTTCTAAAATTCTATTTAATATTATAACGTAGAACCTATTATGACAATTAATTTACACTAAATAAACTTTAAAATTCGTAGCAAATATTATATAATACGATAAACGTACATGTCAATCTACAACAGTTGTAAAACGTTCTAACATAAAACATAATTTTATCATCAAATGTCTAATAAGCATCAAAACATATAGTTTAATCATCATCTAAGTAAGTTGTCCTCCTCAAAATCATCACCACAAGCATCGTCCTATTCAAATCATCACCACAAGCATCGGCATCTTCAACATCATCCCCACAAGCATCGGTTTTAAAATTCTTCTGTCCTGGAAATTTGAACAGAGAAGGTAACATAAGCTATCGAGAATAGAGTTTACTGCATACCAAATAATATGTGCAATCACCAACTTTATGTATGTCTTCTAAGGGTAAGAAAAATATAATTGTAATAACTTGTAACATTTGGACTCGTGACATACAGAAGCAAGGCAAAAAAGAACATTAACTTGCATTCTATATTCCCATCACTAGCAGACCACCAGAATTTTCCCATGAAGCAGCCAACAAGTCTTTTATATCTAATTAGCTCTAACAATAATTCAAAACACTAACTTCGAGCATTTTCAGCAGATAATCTAAATCTCGAAAAAACATCAATTAATAGAAACAACAGGCAATGTAAACAGATATTTTACGTAGTCAGAGAAAACACTCATCAGATCATTTGGGGAATAGTGTCGCTGGACTGGGATGCCCAACCTCACATTTTCCATCAGATCCATACTTGGCTCCTGCTTCACTTTATTACTAGTATTCTGAGCATATAGTTTCATTAGACTTATGTTGCCCATTGCCAATTCTTGCTCATCCACAGCAAAGCGGCTAGGTATTGATGTTCCTTTACCACGAAAAAAAATGTCTATCAGTGAATTTTACTCACCTCACAATTCGGTCAAAATTGGTGCCAATTGATAAAGTCGCAGCTAATTGACAGTTTTAAAGGACTTTGCCACCGCAACAAAATCTTGCAAAAGGTTTGAATCCTTCGGCAATTGGGCCTTTTATTTTGAAGTCCCAGTAGTCAATCTCAAATCTTACTCAAAATAAGAGAGAAAAACAGGAGTGAAGATTCACTACTACTAAGCAAATATCATAGCAAGGTAAAGCATGAAAATCCACATAACGGAGAGACTGAACTACATTAACCTTGTACGGGGAAGTATGCAGGTAGCTCATTAGCAACTTCAGTCCATTCCCTCGAACTGGCCTATGCCTTTGCGAGATAAACTATTGTCTCCAAAATGAAACAGCATTAACAGAAAAGTAAATAAAAGTAGTGTATAAAGTGAAGCAGAGCAGCAAACTTTGCAAGGCAAATATCATTGACAAAGAGCAAACTTTGATATCGGCATGATTTAACATCTACGAATTGGCAAACAATATTTGCCAAACAAAACAAAACTATACGCTTCTCGACCATAAAAATCCACGTAGCAATTGAAAAATCATTGACGTAATTCCATACTTAAAGATCTCTGTTAAATATCTACACAAATTTGAATCCGAATCTCAGCAGACATCTAAATAATAAAATGAAAAAATAACACTCGATCGATTAGTTGATAAGAGATGATTAACCTGAACAAATCCAAACCTACGAACTAATTTTACTCAAGATAAAAAATCAAACGCACAAACACACAAAACCTTCAGTAATAGATTATGAAATACAAATTTAAGTACGAAAATTCTTAAACTCTCAGCTGCAAGTAATCAAAAGATACCGATTCCCTTAAAAACTATGGAGAAACAATAAAATGAAATACGATTTCAAAGAAGACAACCAGATCTACTAACTAATTTACCCAAAATAAAACTAAAGCACACACCTACTTCCAACTACAATAACACGAAAGAGATAGGAAAACAGAATTAGGTCAAATTACCTGAAAATCAGTACAGATTGAAGGAGATCTCCTGAAGAAATGAGTGATGGAGACGAAGGAAAAAGAGAGAGAAAGTGATAGAGAGAGGAAACGGCCAGTCTCAGGCAAGGAGATGAGGAGAGAAGATTGTGTTTATTAAGACCCGGTCAGCCTATTTATTAAAATTCCGCCGGAGAGGATCCAGGAGGTACGGCGGCCACAGCATGGCGATGTTGAAATGAGAAGAAGTTGAGCTTGTCGATGAAACGAGAGAGAAGTGAAAAATTGGCGATGTTGAGATGAGAGAGAAGTGGAAAATTATTCTGAAGCAAACAACAATAAATAAAAAATAAATAAACGAATCTCAATATATTAGTAAGTGCCTTGGCGGTAAGCAACTTCAGTTAGTACCACCAGCACTAGGGTTCGAATCTCGCTTGCACTTAACTCCAGTATTTTTTTAAGCATAGAAGGTAGCGACGAAAATTATTTCCGTCACTAGTGATGAGAACGGCGTCGTTTGACGTATAGTGACTAGAGATGGCAATTTGGGAGGCCCGTCGGGCTCGGGTCGGGCCCAATCGGGCCGAGGTGTAATGTCTGGCCGGGCCGGGTCCAAAAAATCGGGCCTACAAATATTAGGCCCAAGCCCAACACACCTCGGGCCATCGGGCCCAAATGACCCGTCTAAATGACCATTTTTTTTGGAACGTATCTCTTTAATACGGACCATACATCCATATGGGCCAGACATCCATACGGACCATAGGTTCAAAACTCTTGAAAACAAATAGGCGCCCTTGGTCTGTAAGGAGCTAAGGAAAATTTGGGAAAATTGTGATCCTAATTTGCCTTGGAAGAACGGAGATTATACATCCATACGGACATCCATGGCCGGCCCATCGGGTCGGACCTTTTTTGCCATCTCTAACTCAAGCACTGAATTAAACAGGACCAGATCTAAGATTTTATTTCAAGAAAATCATTTTTTTTCCCTTAATTACTCCCTCCGTCCTACTTAAGTTTGCGAGGCTGACCGAACACGGATATTAAGAAAAACTATTTTTGTTTTTAAGTTGACTTTATCTAGATTGAGGATGAAGATTATGAGAAAAAAAAGTTATTTTTAGATTGTGCAAAGTTAAGTAGGACGGACAAAAAATACAAGTGTGCAAATTTAAGTGAGTCGAAAAGAGTATAATATAGAGTACATGGACGAAAGTTTACCATTAAGGAAAACGAATTCCTATAGTGAATATCATGAATAATATTTACCAAAATTATATATATGTTTTTTTTCCCCAGATAATGCATGGCATTTTGATTATAGTAATCAAGTTATTATATTTTTGAGTTATGCATTGGAGGCAGGTAATACGACGTCGTTTGGTTAGGGACGGAAATATTCCGTCCCTAATTAATGACGACCAAAACGATGTCGTTTAGGGGTATAGTGACAGAATTTTTTGTCATTAGTTAATGACGGCCAATTCCGTCATTGAATAAGCATCATTTACATGGGCATTAATTAATGACGGAGTATTTTCCGTCACTACATAGTAACGGTCAAAATTCCGTCACTAATCCGTCAATACAAGATTAATGACGGAATATTTTCCGTCACTACATAGTAACGGCTAAAATTCCGTCACTAGTCCGTCGATACAAGATTAATGACGGAATTTTTTCCGTCACTACATAGCAACAGTTAAAATTCCGTCATTATTCCGTCACTACAGGATTAATGACGGAATATTTTCCGTCACTAAATAGCAACGGCTAAAATTCCGTCACTAATCCGTCGATACATGATTAGTGACGGAATATTTCCGTCACAACCTTAAAATATTTTATTCCCACATTTTTAGCGCTCTTTGTTACTACGGTTTAATGACGGATTTTTTTTCCGTCTCTGAATTCCGTCATAATTCCGTCACTAAGTCGTTGCTAATACTCAAACACTCTTGTAGTCCCTATCCGTCTCTATTTTGTCACTAGTCCGTTATTAGATTGTGACGGAAATTGTCCGTCACTAAAATCAGTCACTATTAGTAATATTTCTTGTAGTGAAGTGCCCAATGCCATTGGTATCAACCTGATTAGATATGTATAACTCAAGATATAATTTGATTGTTGACTGGAACCTATCTGCACAACTTCGACTTTCTTCGAAATCTCAGGACCGACTCTATTTTCAATATCAAACAAAGCGAAATGAATTTAACAAGTATGATACCAAACATACAGTTCCACTGTACTACGTGCCCACTAAATGATATTCCAAAATTTTATTAAAAAATAAAAGAGAGAACAACCTCATCCAAAATTTACGGATAAGATGTTAAGATATTACCCGTGAACATGTTATGAGGTGTATGTAGTTGAGCACTTCCAACCAAATACTCCCTCTATTAATTTAATTTATTTTTTAGGAAAAAGTGGAAGAATTAAGAATTTAATTTTTTTCCAATTATATCTCAGGTAATCTCCTTTCTCTCTCACATTTATCTCAAATCTAGATTAAAAAGTAAGAGATATTTTAGGATTGGCAGAGGAGTAAAATTAAGAGAAATGGTGAAAAATAATTAATATATCAATTAATTCAAAAATCATTAAGAAGCTAAAATATCAATTAAAAGAAGAAAGAAAAAAAAAAAAGAAAGAAAGAAGGAGGGAGTATATGATAGAGTGATATCCTAGTTATAGAATTGCTTAAATTTAAGCATAAATAACCGAGCGAGTTGTATATCAATTGACTAAAAACTGGATTCTTATTAAGCTAAATAAATAAATGTATTTGAGCTGCTTTATTATTTGCAAATTGAAACCTCAGTAGATTTTTATAGTGTTAAGTTGACAATCGACTTTTTTCTTGACAAAATCATTTTTTCACTTTCTTTTCTATTTAAATTATTTCCCTACTAAGATTTCTTCACACGTGTATAATGAGTAAGTCAAATATGTTTATGTTGCAAATATGCTAAAACTAAAGCGTGGACGTTTTCAGTCAAATATATATGGGATTTCTTTTTTATTTTTTTTGAGCGAACAACTTAGTGGATAACGTGTCATCAAGTCCTAACTATTTTCTATTAAATTACATATACTAATTTTTAGGATTTTTTTTTTAATTATTTAGCTAGGTTTACTTATTGTGAAGTTATTAAAAATTATGTTTTAAATGTAAAATTTATTAACTAAAATATCTAAGAAATATTCTAAGTTAAGAATTTATAAAATATCATATGATAAATTTCATAAATATTATATAAATAATAACAATATCTAAGAAATACTCTACATTATTTAAATTTATACATAAAAAAATTATAAAACAAAATACTATCACAAAGACACATGAATTAGAATATTAGTATTGCCATGTTCTTCCCACAAATATCAATCAATGTCTGTCAAATACCAAAATGGGCCAGAAAATTATTTACCGGTATATTGGATTATTATCCTCAAATTTGTATAATATGTTTTAATTAAGTTTTCAGTAGTATGTAGATCAGTTGATATCTTTCATTAAGCAATGTTGCTGTTTATATTGTTCTAAGTTTATTCAGCGTGCATTGTCAATATTGGTATATTTTATACTGTTGTAGTGCACATTTTGGTTATGTTATATTGTGATGCTTATAATTTTTCAATATTGTGTAAATAGTTTTCTTTCATTTATAATTATTTATTAGTTTATTTTAAATATGCCATATTAATAAACATATACTAATCAAATATCTCTCTAAAACTTAAATTTAATTAAGTAAGGTAAATTTATTAAACTTACATAAGAATTAAGATAATAAAACATGCTATATATGTAACAATGTCCTTAATATATAGAGAGGTACAAACTTTTCATCCCACAAGATTTCCGCATGGGTGACTATGACTGTGATTGTAAAAGTTTACGATGAATTCCGCACACTAACGCGCTATATGTCGATTGCAGAAGCACGGGATATTATATCTACTGAAATAGTGAAAATGTATTTGTGAAGAGTTAAGCTCAAAATAATCATTTGGAGTTATTAAGCTTCATTTAAAAGGAGTTTAATATGGTAAAACACAATCAAAGGATCATTGGAAGTCATTTAAATCAGGATTAACATAAAAGAAGGTTTCATGCAGTGTTCGGCCCATTACTAGCCGAATTCCGGTTCAGTTCTCAAACCTGTTCTGGCCGAATTGGTTCAGTATTGTTCGGTCTAATAACGGTTATTAGTGGCCGAGAATTGCAGATAACCGTTTCTGTTTCTGTTAGGCTGTTTTGGAAGTATTTGACGGTTGCCAAGGGTCTTGATTGGTTAGGTGGATGACGGTTACTTGGTATAAGTGGAAAACCGTGGATGCAGCAGCTCATAACACAGAATTGACATAGGGAGAAGAATGAGAGGGTGAGATACAAAAAGAGAAGAAAGTGCATTGTAGCTTGTGTGTGTTTCTTTTCTGGTTTTGATCTTGTTTAAGCCTCTTGTAATTGTTCTTCTTGGAATCAATAAAGGTGTGAGAGTTTGGTGCCGTGGATGTAGGATTCTCATTGAATCCGAACCACGTAATTCTTCTTGTTCTTTACAATTCATTTAGTTTGAATTCATATCATCATTATTGAGTGTGTGTGATTCTTGAGTAGTTAGGGTGTTCTTGTGAGCATTATTTGAATCCAATTCCAACAAGTGGCGCCGTCTGTGGGAACGCCATGACTACAGCTCGATTTGATGTGGAGAAATTCAACGGGAATTCAGATTTTGGATTATGGAAAGTCAAGATGAAGGCACTCCTGGTGCAGCAGGGCCTTGCAGTTGCTCTAAAGGGAGAAGATGATCTTCCTATTGCAATGAAACCTGAAGAGAAGCAATCAGTGCTGGAAAGAGCTCACAGCACTATCATCTTAAGCCTTGGAGATAAGGCCTTAAGGGAAGTATCCAAAGAAACTACTGCAAAAGGTGTCTGGGAGAAATTGGATCAAGTTTATATGGTGAAATCTGTAGCAAACAGACTTTACATGAAGCAGAAGTTGTTTGCTTACAAGATGTTTGAAGAAAAGTCTATCACAGATCAGATAGATGAATTCAAGAAAATCCTGGATGATTTGGAGAACATTGAAGTCAATATGGAAGATGAAGACAAGGCCCTGATCCTATTGAGTTCTTTGCCCAAGTCATATGAAAATCTGAAGGATGCTCTCCTATTTGGGAGTAAAACTAGACTGACTCTGCTGGAAGTAGAAGGAGCTCTGAGATCCAAAGAGCTGCAAAAGGGAGTTGATAATCATCAAAGTGAAAGGCAAGCTGAAGGATTGATTATCAAGAAGGTTTTTCACAAAAAACAAGCCAATCAGAAGAACCAGCAGAATTGGAAGAAAGGGGCCCAATCTTAGGAAACTGACAAAGAAACCAGAAAGTGTTTCAAGTGTCATAATGTGGGACACCTGGCAAAAGATTGCCCCACTAAGGCAAAGAATCAACCCAAGAAACCTCAGAATCAACACCAGAAACATCAACCGGCCAAACCTACTGCAGACATGACTGAAGCCAAAGGTGATACAGACTATGCTGAGGTATTAACTATCTCCTCAAACCCTGTATCCTCTGAATGGGTGTTAGATTCAGGATGTTCGTTTCACATCTGTCCTATTAAAGAATGGTTCAAAACTATAAAGTATATAGATGGAGGATCTGTGCTGTTAGGAAATGATGTTGAATGCAGGGTGAAAGGAATTGGATCTGTTATGATCAAGATGTTTGATGGAGCTGTTAGAATCTTGGAACATGTGAGGTTTGTACCTCAACTTAAGAGGAATCTTATATCCCTTGGTATGTTGGATTCATTAGGGTATAAGTTTCAATCTGAAGGTGGAGTCCTAACAGTGTCAAAGGGGTCTTTGGAGGTGATCAAAGCTGTGAAAAGAAATGAACTATATTTCCTTCAGGGAAACACAGTCCTGGGAGAAGTGTCCATGGCTAAAGAAAGAAATAACACTTTTCTTTGGCACAAAAGACTAGCTCACATAAGTGAAAAGGGCCTGCAGGAGCTGAGTAAACAGAATCTATTGTGTGGGGATAAAATCACTCACATGGACTTATGTGAGTCATGTGTATATGGCAAAGCAAAGAGACTGAAGTTCAACAAATCAGAACACACAACAAATGACAAGCTGGACTACATACATGCAGATCTCTGGGGGCCATCCAAGGTGCAAACACTCAGTGGAGGAAGATATTTTCTGTCAATCATAGATGACTACTCAAGGAAAGTCTGGGTATACATTCTGAAAACCAAAAGTGATACTCTACAGAAGTTTAAAGACTGGGTCATTGAGGTGGAAAATCAAACTGGGAAACAAATGAAACACCTCAGAACAGACAATGGTCTAGAGTTTGTTTCTGAAGAGTTTAATGAGTTTTGCAGGGGAAAGGGTATCAAGAGACATAAAACTGTTGCAGGTACTCCACATCAAAATGGGTTGGTGGAAAGGATGAACAGGACTCTCCTAGAAAGAGTAAGGTGCATGATGATCAGTGCTGGAGTAAGTAAGAGTTTCTGGGGGGAAGCTGTCACAACTGCTGCCTTTCTAATCAACAGATCCCCCTCCACTGCTCTGTCATTCAAAACTCCAGAAGAAATGTGGAGTGGGAAACCAGCTAGTTATTCAGAGTTGAAGGTGTTTGGTTGCTTAGCCTATGCACACACAAAACAAGACAAACTAGAGCCAAGAGCTCTAAAGTGTATCTTCTTGGGATATCCCCAAGGAGTGAAAGGGTTTAAACTATGGTGTATTGAACCAGGGAATCAGAAGTGCTTGATCAGTAGAGATGTCATATTTGAAGAATCAAAGATGCCACTTCTGAAGGAGAACAACAGAGAGACTAACAACTCAAACTCCTATCAAGATCAGCTTGAGGTGGAGCTTGATAATACAAAACCACAATTGGAGCCTGATGTAAATACAGAAGCTGACACTCTAGAGGATGAAGAAGTGGATACAATAAGATCATACCAGCTAGTGAGAGATAGACAGAGAAGGCAAATACATGCACCTCAAAGATATGGGCAAGCTGATATAGTGTCTTATGCTTTATATACTGCTCTAGAAGTTGAAAGCTCTGAACCAGAATCATATCAAGAAGCAATGAGGAGTTCTGAAAGTGATAAGTGGACAGTGGCAATACAAGAAGAGTTGTTATCCTTGGAAAAGAACTCCACCTGGAAAGTAGTAGATAAACCAAGATCACAGAAACTTGTGGGGTGCAAATGGATCTTTAAAAGGAAGATAGAGTCCTCAAAACCAACAAAGCTCAGATACAAGGCCAGATTAGTTGCAAAAGGATTCACTCAGAAAGAAGGGACAGATTACACAGAGATATTCTCACCTGTTGTGAAACACTGCTCAATAAGAATCTTACTTGCTTTGGTAGCTCAGTATAATCTTTATCTACATCAGATGGATGTGACTACAGCCTTTCTTCATGGAAAGCTTGAAGAAGAAATCTATATGAAAATTCCAGAAGGAGTTCATGTCCCAGAACCAGACAAGAAAGCCTGTCTACTGAAGAAGTCTTTATATGGGCTCAAACAGAGTCCTAGACAATGGTACATGAGGTTTGATGAGTTCATGTTGAAAATTGGTTTCAAGAGAAGCAAGTATGATAGTTGTGTATATCTCAAAACCAACTCACAGTCATCAAGTATATTCTTACTCCTATATGTGGATGACATGTTGATTGCTTGTGAAACTCAAGCTGGTATAATTGAAGTAAAGGAGTTACTAAAGACTGAATTTGAAATGAAGGATCTTGGAGAGGCTAGGAAAATCCTAGGAATGGATATTCTAAGGAACAGGAGTAGAAATGAAGTATTCCTATCCCAACAGGAGTACTTAGTGAAAGTCTTAGAAAGATATAATATGCATCAGAGCAAGATTGTTTCTACACCCCTGGGACAGCATATCAGATTATCTCTAGAGCAATGCCCTAAATCAAATCAGGAAGAAGTATATATGAGAAGAGTTCCTTATGCAAGTGCAGTGGGCAGTGTGATGTATACTATGGTCTGTTGCAGACCAGACTTGGCTCATTCCATGAGCATAGTAAGCAGATTTATGGGGAATCCAGGAGCACAACACTGGGAGGCTATGAAGTGGGTATTGAGGTATGTCAGAGGTACAGCTGATAAGGGTTTAAAGTTTCAAAAGCAAGACAGCCTGGATAATGCACTAACAGGATATGTGGATGCTGATTATGCAGCCAATATTGATACAAGGAAGTCTATTACTGGGTATGTTTTTACCTTATTTAGAACAGCTATCAGTTGGAAGGCATATCACCAGTCAGTAGTAGCTCTGTCAACTACTGAGTCAGAATATGTGGCATTAACAGAGGCAATCAAAGAAGCAGTATGGTTAAAGGGAATTGTGAAAGAATTTGGTGTGTTCCAACATCAAGTGACTATCTGTTGTGATAGTCAAAGTGCAATACATTTAGCCAAGCATCAGAGTCATCATGAGAAGACAAAGCATATTGATGTCAGATTACATTATGTAAGAGACTTGGTGAGCAAAGGGTTGATACATGTAAAGAAGATATCCACTTATGTAAATCCTGCAGATTGTTTCACCAAATCTCTTCCAGTGGCAAAGTTTCAATTATGCTTAGATCTTATCAATATGAGAAGTTGTGTTGAAGAGCAAGATCAGAGGAATGTTGCTGAGGAAAGTCAGTGACTGGTTTGGAATGATGGTTTTGAGCTTAAGGTGGAGAATTGTGAAGAGTTAAGCTCAAAATAATCATTTGGAGTTATTAAGCTTCATTTAAAAGGAGTTTAATATGGTAAAACACAATCAAAGGATCATTGGAAGTCATTTAAATCAGGATTAACATAAAAGAAGGTTTCATGCAGTGTTCGGCCCATTACTAGCCGAATTCCGGTTCAGTTCTCAAACCTGTTCTGGCCGAATTGGTTCAGTATTGTTCGGTCTAATAACGGTTATTAGTGGCCGAGAATTGCAGATAACCGTTTCTGTTTCTGTTAGGCTGTTTTGGAAGTATTTGACGGTTGCCAAGGGTCTTGATTGGTTAGGTGGATGACGGTTACTTGGTATAAGTGGAAAACCGTGGATGCAGCAGCTCATAACACAGAATTGACATAGGGAGAAGAATGAGAGGGTGAGATACAAAAAGAGAAGAAAGTGCATTGTAGCTTGTGTGTGTTTCTTTTCTGGTTTTGATCTTGTTTAAGCCTCTTGTAATTGTTCTTCTTGGAATCAATAAAGGTGTGAGAGTTTGGTGCCGTGGATGTAGGATTCTCATTGAATCCGAACCACGTAATTCTTCTTGTTCTTTACAATTCATTTAGTTTGAATTCATATCATCATTATTGAGTGTGTGTGATTCTTGAGTAGTTAGGGTGTTCTTGTGAGCATTATTTGAATCCAATTCCAACAGTATTTTTATTTAAGAGATTTATAAGGTAGAATGTTTATTGAAAATTGTAAAACGTTTATAAAAGCAGCATAAAGAGATTCAAAGAAGAACAAGGAGTCTATCGGCCGGCCTGCAGGTTATAAAAGAACAGCTGAAATTCCTTTGAAGTAGAACTTGAACAATTTGATCTTTTTATATATTTATTTTATATTATACTTTTCAGTAATATTCATTTACCCGAGGTCTATAACAGACCTTAATTGTATCTTAGAAGAAATAAGTTAAACTTTTTTGTTGTACTTATTTTTCAGATCAAACTCAAATCTCTTTTTTTTTAGTTATTTATCACAAATATCAAATTAAACTCAAATATATTTGGAAAATTTGTACAAAGAATCTAAATTAGTTTTTGTCTTTAAGAAGTCTTTTTTAGGGGATTAATTGTTAGAAATTGACTTTGAAAGTTGGTGTTGACCAATCTCTAGCAATTCTAATCTTGAATTCCATTGGTTTAAATGGGAATTAAGTTACAAAATTACAATCTACGTTTTGAGTAGATGAATTTAGCGTATTTATATTTTCAAAATCAATTTTGGATGAATGAGAAATTAATACCTAAAGTGTTCAACTTAAACATGAAAAATTAAGGGAAATGTGGGAATTCGTCCCACACAGGAAAAATGGGGAGAATCGGAAGTCCTTTTTAAGATGAGCACTTTGATAAGTAGTTATCAAATGTGTTCTCTTATGGTCGATCCTAGTGGAATTTTAGCTCTTAGGTAATGGACCCAGGGTCCGGACGCGCACATGTCGCATTGGACACACGTGTTTGCATTTGCATTTTTAACATTTGTAGCCTTCCAAATTCGAGTCTAAAGAAAGTCATGAGTATCGATAATTCGCCATTTGCCCAAATTCGAGTAACAAAATCCTGAGTATCGATGTTTCACCATTTGCATTCTTAGAATTTCTAGTCCTCCCAAATTCGAGTCTAAAGAAAGTCCTCGAATTCGAGGTTAAAGAAAGTCCTCGACACAAATTCGAGTCTAAAGAAAGTCTCCCGTTGTATCTTGGGGATGATTGTCGAAGATCGAGGACACTAGAATTCGGGACATCATCTTAAAAATAGCAAGTGCCATTTGCATTATTATCATTTATAGCTCTCCCAAATTCGAGTCTAAAGAAAGTCCTCGATACAAATTCAAGTCTGTGGTTTGCCATTTGCATTCTTAGCATTTGTAGCCCTCCCAAATTCGAGTCTAAAGAAAGTTCTCGATACAAATTCGAGTCTAGAGAAAGCCTCTCATCTTGAGGACGATTGCCGAAGACAGAGAGTATTTGTAGCCCTTCAAATTCGAGTCTAAAGAAAGTCCTCGATACAAATTCGAGTCTAAAGACACTCTCTTATTGTATCTTGGGATTATTGTCGAAGATCGATGATACTAAAATTCGGGGTACTATCATCTTACAAATAGCGAGTCAAACTCGTACCCCAACATACCAAATTATGTTTATTCAATCGTTATTTCAAGTACTCCTCTTATTTTCCAACATTAATCTCCAAAGAGGTTCTTGAAACTATTAAAATTGGTCAAATAAGCTCATTAACTTCTAAATGGGAAGCAAAATAGGGCTCTCATCAATATCATAATAACTAAATGAATATGAATATGAATATTTTAAAATAAAAAAAAGCCAAGTTAGGATTATATTTAAATATATAAAAACTATAAAAAATGATTTGTTGAGACAATAAAAAGTGGTCTTAATTAAATAATGAGTATTTTTTTCACAACTCATGAAAATTTCTCACAACTTTATTATTAGGACAATATGTCTTTAGTCGTCTCAATAACTCGGACAAATAATATACTTGTGACGACAAAAACGGTCTCAGATGTTTCTCAAATAATTTTTGCAACAACTAGTTGTCTCTAAGTAGTCGTAAATGGTCTTAATAATTTGAGAGATTTCTAACACAAATAACTTATTATTTTTGTCCACAATTGTGGTCACAAAACATGTTATACAAAAGATGTTTTATGTGTAGTGCAATAAATTAACAAAAAAAAAATTAATAATTTAAAGATAAAAATATGTAGTTTAGGCTGATTTTGTACAATAAAGATGCAGGTAGGTTCCAATATTTTGAGTGTTGTTGTTGATGGGTTTGTCCAAGATATAGGAGCAACAACACAATGTACGATTCAGAGTTATGTTCATACTGAAAGCTTCCATAAAGATGTCTGAAAGGTAGGGCCATCTCTTGTTTCTGATACAATCAACATTTCTCCACCAGTATGTTATTATTTCTTCGATTTATGTATTTAAATGATTTAATAATAATTGAGATATAATCCATGTAGCATCCACATCAAATGATTTTAACTGGATTTTACAAATTGCTCTCAATAAAAATTATTTTGCAATATTCTGCATAAATTGACAAAATTAAAAGGATCGATCGGCTAAAATGACAAAAAAAAAATTGAAAAGGTTTGGTATTTTTCGGCATTTAGGCCTTTGCAAAATTATTTCTTATGTTTTGGACAAGGGAAAAATAGTAAAAAAGCCTTAGGTAGTGGGGAGCTGCTTGAACTCGATCGAAGCGGCCGATTCAGCCTATCGAACAAAGAAATTGGTGCTTAGATCGGTCTGGAGTGTTTTATAGGACTGTTTTATGGTTCAAGTGGAAAAAATCTGATTGAATCAGAATTTTAGAAATTTGAAAAAAATCGATTACTCCCCATTTTTCCTTCTTGTTCTTATCGTACTTACATTTTTTATTTATCTTTTTACTTACTTTTAATTTTGATTTTATGGAGTTTAACATGTTACTCAATTTATTATTTACGATATTTGCCATGTTTACAAAGAGATCTTGAACTTAAAAAAAAAAGAACAATATAGACTATAAATTATTAGATTTTATCAAAGACATTGTGTTCTTAAGCAGTGTATTCAATTGTATTTATCGTAATTTGAAATTTAAAGTTTAATTGATAATTTACTATGTAAGTATTCATGTCTTGTGGATGGTAATGTGTATAATTACATAAATAAATGGTTAGGGCATCTCCAATGACAGTGGGTACAATTATCGTCACCTCACTGACACATCAAAAAGTTAAAACTCACTACATTTCTACATATTCTTCCCCAACCTTCCAAGGTAAAAATTATTCTATTTGGTGATAACACATTCAAACCACCCATTTTATTTTCACATGTTCAATTTATTAAAATTTTATTTTACAATTTTCACCTATACAATTAATTAAATAATATTCATAAAAAAAATTAAATTAATATGTTTTACTAAAAAAAATTAATTAAATTTTTTACATAATATTCTGCACAGACTTCTCTCCCATCTTAATTAATAATTTTTACATTGTGCTGAATTTTTTTACATAACATTATGTCGTATTTTACATAAAATTTTGTACATATATATACAACCTTCTCTCCTATTTTAGTAAATAATAAAAGCTGGAGTTAGAAAGAAACAGATACAAAATGGGAATTCAAATAGAATAAATAAATGGGCTTAAATGCAATAAATAAATGGACTTTTGTTAGGGTAGACGTAAATGAGACTCAAATGCAATAAATTAATGGAACAAAAAGAAATAGAAAAACAGAAAGAATGTGGTAACCACGCCACAACAAATTTACGCGCGCGCGCGTAGGAGCCACATGCCTCATATATGTGGGTTTTCAGGTGATTGGATTTGGGCATCACCACCGGATTTGCCCACTCACATCTTCAACAAAAAGTAGATACACTTAATTACATTCATTTTTTCTCATCAATGCGTGGGAAGACGTTTTAATTGATTGTACGTATCCATAGTAATATATATTTTACATGCATACTTCATACATCATTGGATTGGTGCATGTGTAGAGATAAAATCAAAAGTTAATATTACTTTGATTCACATCTACACATGGACTAATCCAATGGTTCATAGTGTATATGGATATTACTCACGGGAGTAGGGTAAAATTAACCGTTAATTTATATTGTTTGTGCATCTTGATCAAAATATCATTTGCGTACTCCACACAAAAAGAAAATCACTTGCGTACTCACTATTAAGCTTTTGTCTAGTAAATAGAATCATGATATGTTATTTCACATCCAAACATATATTTTAGTTATCTCATGCATTAATTTGAAAAGATATGAAGTTTATATCTTTTTATTTTTTGTTTGAAACCGTCATAACTTTTTATTAACTTGGAATGTTAAAGTGCTGCGAAAAAATGGATATGTCATTGTTTCCAAGAAATCTAGTCAAAATCTAAAACTTCCCTAATGTTTGGGCGGAAAAAATGGAGGGAAATCTTTTTTTTTTCCTGGTGATTTTTATTTCCCAAATTGGCAAGCCATATGGGCGATAAAATGATTTATAAGAAAAAATATGTCATTTGTTATTATATATATAGATATAAAATATAGAATATATATAGTAAATCTGTTTGTAGTTTATATAAAGTAATAGATCATAAATAATATGTTTAAATTTAACTTACTTTTTAGTCAAATTTGCCAATAAAGTTTATTATAATCGAATAGTTCATTATTAAAATATATAAAGGTAGTATTCATAAACATGAACTCTAACGCTTCCGGTTCTCCATCTTTTTGGTGAAATCTCATATTTCTTTTTAAGTTAATTATGATTTCACCATAGTTAGTCATTTTAAGCTATTTATAACTAAAAGAGAACGAAAACTCATGTATGAGGCAAATTTTATTGTAAGGTATACGAAAAAGAGGTTTATTAACCAAAGCTAACAACTTTATAATTTAGTGTTATTCCTTTTTAGATGAGTCGTTTACTTTACTAACTTGTAAAGTTTATTTTTATAAGCTTAGGTTTAGGAGTTGTTGTAAGATATAACTTAGATACTATATTTTAAGATACTATTGTACAATCTTTTTTATAGAGAATATAGTTTTATCTTAGATAAAGCAATACAATAATCATTTCATGTAGTTTTTTCAATAACAATATTTATTTTAAATTAAAAATTCAAAAATCACCGATTACTCGAAGTAAATAGATTCCATCTGCAGAAGGAACTGATAGGTGGAGTGATTCTGGAGATTTTATTAGAAATCTCCGGATATTTTTGAATTTCCAAATCTGCAAATTTTATCCACTTCTCAAAGCTGATGACAGACCTCCTGCACTCATATCTTCTACTCGTGTTACTTCTCGCGAGCATGGTGAACCATCGCATTCTTCTTCTAATGATTAACCAAAGACTTTGTCAGATGAAAGCAAGAAGAGTAGCGATAGGATTCGGGTCGATTCGACCGAGAGTATATGGAGTTATGGAAGTGTGTTTTAGGGAAAAAAATGATCTAGTATTTAAACTAACAGCTAGGGTTTGATGTTAGTTTTTTGCACCCTAATTATGTGCAATTATATTTATTTAGAATCTTTTGATATTGTTGGGATTTGAATGTGTTCTCAAAACCCCTATTTTTTTGCTAACAAATCTATACAGATTTTTTTTTAAGAAAATTATTTGTTTAACAATATAGATGAATGTAGACACATTGTAGTTACTATATTATGAATTGATTTTTTCAGTTTTTAAAATAGAGGGAATATCTCAACAAATTTATTTTGGAATAAAATTAATTATGTTTTAGGTTAAATGTATAAAAAGATTAATTTGTTAAAATTAAGAGATTTCTCCAAATACATCAAACAGGTTGCCAATTAAATTAGATTGTTCTGTTTTGCACAATTTTTTGTTTCCCAATTACATATGTAAAATGAGCGGGAAAAAAAATATTTTTTTAGTTGTGGAAACAATACATTTTGTTATTATATATATATATATATATATATATAGATTAATTCATTTTAATTAAAATTGATACTCTTTCGATATCAACAAAGAGTGAAAATCTCAACCATATATTTTATAGGGGGAAATTGATTTTGTTCTCAAACTAATGTATAAAATTGTAACAAATTACCAAATAAAAGAGATTTTGTCGCTATTTTAAGGGATCATCAAATCAGTACGATTTCATTGTTTTTACATGTTTTCTTTCCCAAATAAGTAATGATAAATAGGCGGGAAAAATACTTTTTTTCCAAAAGTAGTATAAATCCATTTTGTTTTTATATATATATAGATTTGTACCAACTCTCACAATGGTATTCATATCGGGTGATTTGTATCCTTAATAGGAGATGCTCTCACAATCAAGTTTTTTGTTAGAATGCCAATCCGATCGATTGAACAATCAATCAGTGGTTAAATCAGTTTGATCGTCAGTTTGATTATAACAACACTGTTGGAAAAGTCCAATGAATTCAATTATGTGGTTTTATATCACTAAAAAAGTGTTGCTTTCTAAACAAAAACGCAGTTAATAACCTCTGTGTTTGTTGAATATCTCACTTTTATGTTTAGCTAGACAAAATGTTCCTTAGCTAAATAAAGAAAAATAATATTTTGTGTTTTGATCTCGACAAAGGCATTTGGCCAGCATTGATCGTACACTCTTTGGCTAGTGATAGTTAACACCATAAAATTTAAATACAAACTTACAACTTTAATATAAAAATATTTAAATAAAGAAAATAACAACAATTGAACACAATAAAATTTAGGGTTAATTGCCAAAAAAATCATGACCTTTGGTCCAATTTTCAATTGCAACATGACTTTTAAAACTTATCAATGTTGGTCACCAACTATAACATTTTTTCAATTACAACATCGGTTAACTTTTTTAACACCTGATTGTGTCGACATCACCACCATTAGATGCACCTGGACAAGATCGTCATTTACCCTCGATCAATTTCACAATCCGTCATGTCATTGTTGTTAATCGGTGATTGAAGTTGTTATGTCACTTCTTCAACTCTCAATTAACGATAGGAAAATTGGCGGATTGTGAAATTGATCGAGGGCAAATGAAGGTCGTGTCCAAGCGCATCTAATGGTAGTGATGGAGACACAATCAAGTGTCAAATTTTTTAGCCGATGTCGTAATTGAAAAAAAATTATAGTTGATGACCAACATTAATAAGTTTTAAAAGTCATGTTGCAATTGAAAATTGGATCAAAGGTCGTGATTTTTTTGGTAATTAACCCTAAAATTTAATACAAACTTACACCCTAATTCCATACCTTAGTTATTATTATTTTGTATTTATTTTAATATTCTTATGTTAAAATTGTAAATTGTGATTGTAATTTACGGTGTTTGACGATACTGGTTGAACACTTTAATAAGTGTCCAATTGGATGTTTTAAAGAGTGGTCGATCGGTGCTGGTTGCACACCTATTGAGTGTTTGATTGCACTCGGTTGACAACCAACATTTTTTTTGGGCTAAGGGGCATTTTCGTCAAGGAAATAAGGGAGGGGATATACAGTAAAAATAAGGGGTTATAGGACCACGACATTAATTGAATTACTTGAAAATTAATATAAGTAATCAATTATTATCCTTTAATTTTTACACCTACACTGTTAGTCCATCTATAACATCATATGGATACTTTAATAATTTATATAGGGTAATTTCTTATGAAGATCAACACTCAATTTTTTCTCTCTTTTCCATATTAATGACAACGGTAAGCTGAAATGATAGGAGATTTTCTTGAGATAGTAATAGTAATAGGACAGTTGCGGAAGAAGCGTAAAACTAAGACAAAGAATTTACAAAAATTATGCTCATTGTTTCTTAAAACAGAAATAGGAAAAAACAACACTGATTAAACTGACCATAATTAAAATGAAGCAAAAGAATTTCCCAGATTGATTGCAGCCCATCCGAACGAATGTTGTGGACTTTAATGTCCCCACCTTCACTGTATCTAAATCTTTTGTAATAATAACAAAAATTAGCTTAATTGACGCTTCATGATTAAGAAAATATATTTTATTCATTTAATTAAAGAAGACAAAACAAACAAAGTTGAAAGTACATGGAGACTCAACAATGTGGGAATACCAAAAGAACATTCCATTTACCAAAAAAAGAAAAAAAAATACACACACACCAAAACATACCACAATGTGACTTGATTAGTTCTGGGTTCGAGTCACCGTGGGGAGAGGAGGGTTTTTTCTTTGTTCTTAGATTAGGAGAAAAAAAATAAAAAAAATATAATTAACTCTTTAATTAGGGTAACATTAACATGTGGGTCTTCCTGGGCTCTAACTTATCGGGCCTTGGGTCGTGGCCCATATTATACTTTTACCTAAATAAAAGTACAATAGTGTCCGTAAAAACAGAAAAAGGAAAAAAAAAAAAAAAAAGTTACAATACAATGAAGGCTAGTCTTTTCTTTTCAATTCAAGGCATTGGCTATTCGGCTTGTCCATTTGTTGATGGAATCATGTAAAGGCAACCAATATGTTAAATCAAACTAACGCATTTAAACTAGAACCCAATAATTATAGATGTGTTTAACTAGATTAAAATAGTTCTCCAACAATAATGTCGTAAATTTTCCAAATAATATTTTTCAACATCATTTACATGCACTAATACTTTGGTGGTTATTTGGTTATTTTGTTGATAAAAAATTATTTAGTACTGATATAAAAAAGAGGGAAAATTTTCATTTTTAGTCCTATATATTAGGCCTTGTCTAGTAAAAGTTATGTATATTAGAAAATTTTAATTTAAGTTCTGTATGTTAGAAAATTTTAATTTTAGTCCTGTATGTTCCAAAAATTGTACAATTTAAGGACACTAACCATCATCGAAGACCAATTTAGCCGGAATCGGCCTAATAAATTTAGGGCTTTCGAGTGCTAATGCTTATGTGTCAAGTATTTGTCCAAATAACATATCAAATCATTAAATTACTTTAGTAGTTCTCCAAAAAAAAAGTTAAACCCTAATTCCCGTATGAGGTGCATTTCATTTTATTTTTTATTTTACTTTTGTTTCTTTCTTCATCTTTCTCAAATTTATTAGTCACGTGCTTAATTGCAGCCAACTTGGTCATTGGTGATGGTCAGTGTCCTTAAATTGGACAACTTTTGAAACATACAGAACTAAAATTAAAATTTTCTAACATACATGATTTTAACTAAACAAGGTCTAATATACAAGACTAAAAATAATTTTTTCCCAAAAAAAGAGAGGGTGATAGTCGAATGGACATTTTTCAATAAGCCCAAATAAAATTAGATATTAGCCTCCATGCATGCACAAATCTTATATGATTTCCTGAATGCAGCTCTATGTACGATCACCCTATTGTTCGGTTAAGTTTTAACTCCTTAGGCAGGAATAAGTTGATATGATTCTCATTGTAATAATATTAACGGCTAATTATCCTAAGTTTTTAATGCCCTTTACTCTCTTAATTATTTGTTCGACATAAAAGCTTGGACAAGAAAGTAATTTTTAATATAGAAGATGAAAATTATTGAGTGCCTCCAAGGGCCTAATGATTTAGTCATGTGCCACAATAAATTAACAAATTTCAATTACCATTAATTCAACATTCATATTTACATCTTCCTTCTTTGCCCCCTTTACATTCTATCATTTTCTTTTCCTTGCACAAGGCCCACAAATAAAAAAAAGAAAAATTGTTCGTTACGTATATTAAATAATAGTTCTAATATATATTGTGCATGTATGAAAACTCTCACTGGCTTCCTGTACTATTATTTCACTTTTTGATGTTTTAGACTTGTTGATATTGTAAGATGATGAGCACAATACAGTTCCAGGAGCTGTCCTTCTCATGCAACTTGTAAGACAGCAGCAACAAGTACCAACAGCTGGAAGTTTAGCAACAATAACTTGTAGCTGACCCGCGGTTATTTTCAGTTATATTGTTAAGCAAATTGTAGGTAGTTACAGAGAAAATTTTATTTTTGGTTTCATAAGTTTGGGCGAGTTCAAAAATGATCCAATAACTATAGAATTATCGATTTTAGTCCCTTAAATTAGAGGAAAGTACAATTTGAAGATAAAATTCGCCGGAATTAAAAAGATCTATCGGAAATTGTCACATGCAATGCACATGTGTTTTTAATTTGGGGGTTTCCGTTCAGATTTTGGGAAATTCTATTTTTGGTCTCGTAAGTTAGGGCAAGATTCTGCACTATAGAATTATCAATTTTGGTCCGTAATTTAGCACTGACTTGTCCAATGTAGTCGATGCATGTGGCATGCCACCTAGCTTAAATTCGAAAAAACAAAGAAATTAAAAAAAAAAAAATTACACATCAGCGTGAATTACATTAATAAAAGGAAGAGAAGTCCCGCGCATATTTCCGTCGTCTTCATCGACAACAACGCAAGAAAAATAAAACCTTAGTTTCCGTTGGCAAACGGCATCCACTCGTACTCGAATCTAGACCATTTCGTAGGCCAACACAACAAGAATATAGCGTCAGTAATGGGTTGGGTTTTTTTTTTTGGACAAAATCGGAGCAGAGTTAATCATCTAGGGTATAATAATGAGTGGGGCTTAAGATTGAGTGAAGTATGGGGTTTCGGTTTTCAATTAATGCTTCAAACTCTGCGCTAAATTGAGGGTATGGTAATGAATTTTGTCCTCAAATTGGACGAGTCAATGCTAAATTACGGGGCAAAAATTGATAATTTTATAGTTACTGGACCATTTCTTGACTTGGCCTGACTTACGAGACTAAAGTCGGAATTTCCCCAAAATCTGAATGAAAATCCCAAATTAAAAGTACATGTGCATTGCACGTGACAATTTCCAGTGGTTTTTTCAATTCCGGTTAATTTTATCCTCAAATTGGACTATGCTCTAAATTACTGGACAAAAAAATATAATTCTATAGTTACTAGACTATTTTTGGACTTGTCCTAACTTACATGACCAAAAACGAAATTTTCCCGACAGTTAAGTTAGCTATTGAAGCCCCTTTAGCAGTTAGCAACCAATCAGTCTATTTATAGCCTTGTAAATGCATTGTAAACTTTAAGTGTAAAATCAACGGAATAGTTATTTCTCTCAATCTTTGTGTATTCTTCATATTGTTCTTCAAATAGTTAAGTTATAATTAATATCTCTATCCTGTTTAGATTACAAACTAATATCGTATCAGTTATCTTTTGATCCTGAGCCTCTTTCCCGCTTCCGCAATGTCTTCTTCTTCAACTACCCCTTCCTTCTCCTTGCCCAAATTCACTCCGGTGGTATTTCACCATCCTCTTTCCACCAAACTTTCCACAGATAATTTCTTGATCTGGCGCAAATAAATTATTTACTATTCGAGGACATCGTTTACATCATCTTCTAGACGAAGATGTTTCTTCTCCTCCCAAGTTTGCAACCCCTGAGGATAAGATTGCTGGGAAAATTAGAATTGAGTTCTTGGATTGGGAACAACAAGATCAACTTATCATTTCGTGGATTCTTGCTTCAGTTGTTGATGATGTCCTCCCTAGATTGATCAGCTGTGACACGACAACATAACTTTGGCATACCATTGAGTCTTATTTCTCCTTACAAGTTCGTGCAAAGGTTAGTCAATATAAACTCCACCTGCAAAACCAGAAGAAAGGGTCTCTCACCATGAATGAGTATTTGCTTAAGGTTGGGAGTTGTGTTGATATGTTTGCACTGGTAGGGTATAAATTGGATGAAAGAGCCCACATAGATGTTATTTTTATGGATTAGCACTGGTAGGGCATAAATTGGATGAGAAAGCCCACATAGATGCTATTTTTGATGGATTACCGGTTGAATATGACACATTCATCCTTTCTATCAACACTCGTCTGGATCCATCCTCTGTGCCAGACATTGAAGGCTTGTTGCTATCCAAGAATCCAAGATGGATAAGCCTTTTAAATCTTTAGATTCAGCCATGGCACATGTAGCCATCAATTCCTCTTCATCTTCAAACAACAACAGTTAGCAGTCTTACAAAAATTTCAATCAAAATGCATAGAAAAGTTTTGGTTGTGGCCAATCCAACAGTAACTAGAAAAATGGTAACAAGAAAACTGGTGGTGGAGGTCGTGGTACATGGAAAATTTGGAAATAACAAGGTATGGTGTCAAATCTGTGGGAAACCAAACCATACTGCACCCTATTATTTTTATAAGGATGATCCAAAATACAACTCACCCAATATCCCTCATCAAGGCAACTTGATTTACACTCAAGGCAATATGGTCCATGCACCTTTTCCATATCCCACTGCTCAAGCCAACATGGTCAATGTCTTTTCTTCTACCAATTATCATCAGAATCCACTTATCATTCCTGAATCCCCTATGCAGCACTCCTGGTATCCAGATTTAGGATCCACACGCCATTTCACAGCAGACATAAATTCCATTTCTCAAAACTCAGTGTTTCAAGGGACTGATCAAGTGCATGTTGGAGATGGTAAGGGCCTGATTATATCTCACACTAGTTCATCTTCTTTCCTATTCCCCTTTTCTTCCTCTAGAACTCTTACACTCAAAAATATTCTCCATGTTCCCAAGATAACCAGTCTGCTTAGTGTTTCCAAATGTTTTATGATAATACTGTCATGTTTGAATTCTTCCCTAACATGTGTTTTGTGAAAGATATTCCAACGCAGGATATACTTCTCCAAGGACATCTTGAAAATGGCCTTTATGTTTTCTCACCAGCCAAAGCTTCCATTTCCAACCAAGTCAAATCTAGACATTCTCAGTTTCCACATTCTACTTGTAACAGTGTCCAGTGTAATGTTGTATCCAGTCTTGATTCTTATGTCACTTGGCCTAGACTAGGCATCCTAGTGATTCTGTTCTTCATAATGTAACTCCAAAATGATCAATAAAATACCTGGTTCAGTTTGCAAATCGTGTTGGTTTGGTAAAATATATCAATTCCCTTTTCCTCAATCATCTCTACTTATTCTTCTCCTCGTGAGTTGGCACACACTAATCTGAGAGGGGCTCTACCCCCATAATCTCTTCTAGTGGATATAGATATTATGTGAGTTTTGTTGACACTTACTCCAGATTCTCATGGATATTTTTGTTAAGACAAAAGTCAGAAGTCTTGCAAGCTTTTATGGTGCTCAAAGCACAAGCTGAAAACAACTTGTTTATTCTATCAAAGCCATACAATCAGATTGGGCTAGGGAATTTAGAGCTTTTTCAGAAATTCTAGCCAAAGAAGGCATTATTCACATGATCTCTTGTTCCCACATTCATCAACATAATAGGTTAACATAGAGAAAATACAGGCATATAGTGGATGTTGGTCTTGCTTTATTGGCACAGGCATCCTTTCCACTCAAGTATTGGGATGAAGCTTTTAGAACTATTGTGTTCCTTATTAATAGACTGTCTTCTCCCAACACCTCCAACAAGTCACCTCTTCAAATCCTTTTCAAGACTACTCCACTGTATAATCAGTTAAAAACTTTTAGTTGCTTGTATTTCCCATTCCTCAAACCATTCAATCACCACAAATTTGATCACAGATCTTAGCCTTATACATTCATAGGAACATTTGCAAGGATGTGATATTTGACGAGACAAGCTTTCCCTTTGCTTTTTCTGATCCTGATTTTGTTTCTGTCCCTTCTATTCCACTCCCTAATCCTGAACTCATACCAACTATGTCTCTTGTTCCTTCTCTTATCCATGTTCCTTCTACAGCTTCCTTTCATAATGAATCTACTCTTACTCAGTCATCTATCCCTTATGTTTAGCCTAATAGGACTGCTACCTCTTCTAGTCATCCTGAGGCAGAACTTATTCCAGAGAGAAACCACATTACATCAAGAGTGACCACTTCAAATAGAGTGTGTGAGGTCAACAAACATCCAATGACAACAAGAAGTAAACTGGGTATCTACAAACCAAAGGTTTATGCAGCTACTTATGAACCAACAAAGCCATCAACAACACTTTTAGATTCTAACTAGAAGAAAGCCATGACTGATGAATATTGGCCTTGATAAGGAATGAAACATGGCAGCTTGTGTCCTTATCACTTGGGAAGCGCCCTATAGGATGTAAATGGGTGTTCAAACTCAAGGAAAATCCGGATGGAAGTATCAATAAATACAAGGCAAGGTTGGTTGCCAGAGGGTATGATCAAAGAGCTAGTTTTAACTTCACTAAAGCTTTCAGTCCAGTTGTAAAACCAACAACAATTAGAAATATACTTACAGTAGTCATCAACAAAGATTGGAAGGTAAGGCAAATCGATGTGAATAATGCTATTCTGAATGGCTAAATGGTAGAAGAATTATACATGAAACAACCTTTTGGATTTGAAGATCCAAATTATCGTGATCATGTATGCAAGCTACAAAGGTCTTTATATGGCCTACAACAGGCTTCAAGGGCTTGGTTTGAAAAACTCAAATCTACTTTGGTTTCATTTGGTTTTCATCCCACTAAATCAGACAATTCTTTATTTGTTAGAATCAATGGATCAAGTATCATCTTATTCTTGTCTATGTAGATGACATTTTGCTTATATGTGACAATGAGGTTGTTGTTCAGCAGCTTATTCGGAATCTTAACAAGTACTTTTCTCTTAAGGAAATTGGGGAGTTGGATTACTTTTTAGGTATTCAAGTCAAGAGAACAACTACAGGTATCCATCTGTCACAAGGAAAATATGTCAAGGGTCTTTTGTGTAAAACAAAGATGCAGTGTGCAAAGGTTGTCACTGCCCGGCCACCATGACAACAGGTACAAAGCTTAGTTCTTTTGGGAGTGATCTAGTTGAGTTCATTTATATTGCAGCACAGCAGGAGCACTCCAATATATCACTATTACAAGACCAGAATTGTCCCTTTCTGTCAATAAAGTATATCAATTCATGCAAACACCACTCCAATCTCATTGGAAGGCAGTCAAGTGGATTCTAAGATACCTAAGTGGGACCACATACATTGGTTTACACTTTACTAAATCTGATACTTTAAAATTGGAAGGCTTCTCACATGCAAATTGGGCTTCAGATATTGAAGACATAAGATCAACCACTGGCTACTGTCTGTTCTTTGGACAGAATTTAGTATCTTGGCAGTCGAAGAAACAACATACTCTCTCCAGATCCTCCACTGAGGCACAATATCGAAGTTTGGCAAGTTTAGTGACAGAGATTACATGGGTACAGGGTTTATTACAGGAGATCCAACCGCCTTGTTCTTAAAAACCAATCATTTGCTGTGACAATTTGAGTACAATCCATCTTGTTGCTAATCATGTACTCCATGCTCGTACTAAAAACGTTGAACTTGATTAATATTTTGTGAGAGAAAGAGTCCAAAAACAGCTGATAGATATCAGGCATGTTGCTTCACGAGATCAGCTAGCAAATGTGTTTACAAAGGCAAATTCTAGCTAGTTTAGTTTTCAGTGAGTTGCACGGCAAACTTAAAGTCCTCGATTCTAGGACATTAAGTTTGAGGGGGCTGTAAGATGATGAACACAATACAGTTCCAGAAGCTTCAGTTTCTGGAACCTTCTAATGCAACTTGCAAGACAGCATCAACAGCTGGAAGTTTAGCAGAAACACCTTGGAGCTAACTGGCGGTTATTTTCAGTTATATTGTGGAGCAAGTTGTAAACAGTTATAGTTAGTTATTGAAACCCCTTTAGCAGTTAGCAATCAATCAGCCTATTTATAGCCTTGTAAATGCATTGTAAACTTTCAGTGGAAAATCAATGGAATAGTTCTTTCTCTCAATCTTTATTTATTCTTCATATCGTTCTTCACATCGTTCTTCATAGTTATAATATCTCTATCCTGTTTAGATTACAAACTAATAGATACCACCCTTTTGTTGCTAGCCAATCAAGATCTTCTATTTTTAGTGGTGAAATATCTTTTATTAAATCATTAAACAACAAATAATTATAGTTTATGTATAATGATGTCATATCATGCAATTGATATAAAAAATGTTGCAACATTAAAAGAGAATATTCAAGTTGCTTTAGACCTCCCATTTGAAAACCAAAGTACTGTTAGAAATGAAGATTTCATGTGACTCCTTGGAAGCAAAATCATTTGGAATGATTTCTGTCCTTTTAATATAAAATGTAGGAGTATTAGTTAAGAGCTCTCCTAGTGGATTTCGTAGACAGTGCTGATATTTCTACGGTATCTTTTTGGTAATAGATTTATATTAAATTTGTATTAAAAATTCAAAACGTTGATATTACAAAAGGGAAAAATGTATCCATAGCAACCAAACATAAACAATTCATAAAATCTGGGCCTGCAATTAAGTAGATCTTCCGTTTGAACTCGACCTCATGTAAACTAATCGTAACTAATTAGTTTAATTTTTTTTATTAGTTAATACTTCATTCACAATAATTAATTCCTAGAGCCTAGTTTTCCCCCAGCCCACAATTGCTTAATTATCTAAGCATAATTATTTTTCGATGTGTTTTACCAAGTATGATTCAGCGTAATTAATCAATGTCTTTTATTATGAAACTAGTAAACGCTCCCGTGCGACGCACGGGCTATTTTTTTAAACAGTAAATCAATATTAACATGAACAATGTTTTTTATTGAAAACGCATTTTTATTTGATAATATATAACAAAAAAAGAAATGGTTAAAAATTTTTACAAAGAAAACTTTTGTGTTCTTTTGCAGTGTTATTCATTCCTTGCCTCTTACTCCGGAAAATCAGTAATTTCCGCTAATAAAAATACATTTTAATTTTTTCACGAATTTCTTACTCGTATCTTATTCCAGATTTTTTTTTATCTTGTCTCTATCAAAACATTCATATTAAATTATGATAAATTTTGAATAGATTACACTAATTGATAACAATAAATAAAGCGAACATACATAATCCAGAATCTGATATCAGTTAATAGAATTGAGAAACAAATAATCTAAAGGATTATTCTTATATAAAATATTTTATTAGTTTACGTACAAAACATCTTCTATTAGAAACAAAAATAAATTTTTTTATGGATTATTCTTATATAAAATATTTTATTAGTTTACCTACAAAATATCCTCTATTGGAAATAAATTTTAAGAAAGACATAGAAAATACAATTTTATTTTAGGATGAACTGAATCTTCATAGTCCATATCATGAGCTCATTCATATAAATAGAGTTAGATTTGGATTTAGAATTTTAAAAGACATAGATGACCTCAAATCTTTCAATTTTTTTATCGAATAATCTCCTATATCCATAAGATGAACTCATTAATATAAATAAAGTTGGATTTTGATTTAGAAAATTAATGAACTAAACTAATAAAATACTTTATATAAGAATAATCATTAAGAAAATATATTATTTTCTCAATCTTATTAAATTGTATTGCAATTTTGGATTGTATATCTTCGTTGTTTGTTTATTATTATTATTAATCAGTATGATCTATTTCAAAATTTATTATAATTTAATATTAAGATTTTGGAAAAGAGATGAGAGAAGAAAAAAACAAATAAAATTATTTTTGAGAGAAGAAATAAAACGGATAAATTACAGATAAAATAATTTTGGGAAAAAAAATATTGTACAGTGAAAATATACTAAAAAAACTGATTTCCTGGAATAAGAGGCGAGGAATAAATAAAAAATATATTTAGCGTGTTTCTTTTGGTAGAGTGTGTTAGCTGGCCGAACACATTATGGGTGGGCTCTATAAAAAAACTCACCGGTGGTTCCATATCATTATTGATATACAATATCATATCATTATTGATATAAAATAATCTATATATAGTTTGATGCATTGATTTTTACAATTTATAAATTCGTTTTTATAGGGAGTATAGAAAATTAAAAATCATATCTGAAAGATTTGGAATGACTTTTGCCGTTTTTATAGGGAGTATAGAAAATCAGAATCATATCTGAAAGATTTGGAATGATCTGGATATTTTGTTATCAAATATCTCCAATTAAATATTACATATTATTATATATTAAAAATTTGATAAAATCACATCTATTTATTGTAAAGATATGATAATTCATATATTAATATACACATCATAATTATAATTCATATTAAAATAAAAATCGGTTGATTTCACTAATCACTAATCATTCCAATTATGTGATAGTTCTAAATTTATATGTGATATCATTTTATAGTTGTTATCCACCAATCTGTATATTAAATTTATTTTGTTTATAAGATAATATTTTGCAAATTTTTCTGCAATAGTTCATGATAGTTGTTAAATGGGATATTTCTTCTTAAAAGTACTGCGTATAGTCGACTGAGTTTTATCAAAGTTTAATTGTAAACATATTGTAATGACAAAAAAACTCAAAGTTTAATTGTAAACATATTGTAATGACAAAAATGAAATACTGCGATAAAATTAGAATTTCAATTGAAGTTGATACATGAACTTATTTTTGCAGAAATTAAAGAATTGAATTCTGCTACAATAAAATCAGAAATAGTCTTCAATCTCAGCTGCCTCGAAGAGTTGATTGTCTCTAATCTCCAATCTCAGCTGTCTCGAAGAGTTGATTGTCTCTAATCTTTTGCCATGTCTCTAATCTTTTGTCAATATTTTGAACGGATTGAGATTGTACATGTTATAAACAAAATATAAAATTTAGCATAATATATATACAATAATATAAATAATTCACATAACAGAAATTAAAAATATAGGTTGAATTTTTATATGATTACATATTACCTTAGAAAACGATGATGGTAGATAGATTTGAATTCTGCAATCATCAAACTTGTTTTCGCTAGAATCAAGATTCAGTGTTGCTGACTTTTTCTTATCTTGATTTGCATGTAGTACTTCGAGCATCCATTGTGAAATACCTATCAAAGTTGACCCATAATAATCAAGGAATGGAGGAATTATAGAAATTTACAGTAAAGTAAATTGTGAAATGAACTATCAAAGTTCACACCTAATAATAAGGAAGGAATTATAAATTTATTGCGAAGTGAAAAAGAAATAGGAATATCCAGCTGTAAACGTGAGTCTCCACTAATGTGAATGAAATAAACTGAAATAATTGCGACGTGAGTCTCCACTAATGTGAATGAAATAAACTGAAATAATTGCGAAATGAATAAGAAATAGAAATACCAGCTGCAGACGTGATTCTCATTTACTGAAGACCGTATGTATTTATAGGAGCAATAATGTTATTGGATAAAGATTTTTTTAAAATTCACATTTCAAAATTTTAAAAAATGTGCAACAAATTCTGTTATACATATATGTACAGATATGTTATTGCTGAATTTTAGACGAAAAAATATTCGAAAATTTGAATCCCGCTAATATCATCGGACTTTTCAAATTTCAAAATTCAAATTCACATCTATTTATGGTAACTATTAAAATGGGCGGGAAAAGTTTTAACTTACCAATTTCAAAATTCAAATTCACATCTATTTATGGATAAAGATTTATTTAAAACTCTAAAATACACATGTTTAAATATTTATTCTGTTAATTAAATTAGCGAAATAGTATATTTCACAGAATGTAAAATTCCTGAAATATCTCAACTACATTTTACACTATATCTTAAAATAAATTACATGTCTATTCTTTTGTTTTATTTGGTCCGGATATTTAAATCTTCTAATATTCAATTATATTTTACCGTTTGATTTTAAATATGTATTGCGTTTTTTTATTCTAGCTATATATATATATATATATATATATATATATATATAAATTCTTTTATTTATAAATTGTAGTATATAACTAAATTTTAAATAGATATGATGTACTTTAAAATTCTAGAAAACATATCTGTAACATATTTTTTAATTCCTAAAACATCTCAACAACATGAACAATTCAAAATTAAATGTATACTATGTTGATATGATTTGGTCTAGACATTTAGATCGTTTAATATGACAATCAGATTTCCAATTAAAAAGTAAATTAATATATGGCCTTTTCAACTCCACGAATTTTTCAATAGAAATATTTTGATTTATAAATATATATCTCTACGTTTTTTTTTTCTTTTTAGAATATCTTAACTAAACAACGCTTTTGTCGAGATATTTTAATTTATATATTTCAATGATTTTATATTGCTTACTAAAACATTATCAGAATTATGAATAATGTCGATTCAATTGAAGTTGATACATGGATTTATTTAAATAAAAATTATAAAATTGAAATCTACTATAATAAAATCAGATTTAGTCTTCAACATCAGCGGATCCTTGAACGTTTAGCGAATCTCTAATTGTTTTCCAATATTTCTCGCGGATTGGCTATATACATGTAATAAATCAAATTATTTTTTTATTAGAAAAATATATTGACAACAATTTAAATAATTCACATAACAGGATTTAAATAATCTAAACTTTTTATATGATTACATATTACCGTAGAAAAAGATGATGGTAGATAAATTTGATTTTTGCAATCTTTAAAGTTGTTTTCGCCAGAATCATGATTCAATGTTACTGATTTTTTCTTATCTTTATTTGCAGGTCGTCCCTTTGGAGCATTTGTGAAGTATCTATCAAAGTTGACACATAATAATGAAGGAATGTCAGAATAATAGAAATTTGCATCCACAAATGTGAATCCAAAAAACTGTAATAGTTACAAAACTAAGAAATTGCAAAATGAATAAGAAATAGAATTACTCAGCAAAATCGAATATGAATCAAATAAACTGAAATAGTGGCGAAATAAAGAAATGAATAAGAAATAGAATTACTCAGCAAAATCAAATATGAATCAAATAAACTGAAATAGTGGCGAAATAAAGAAATTGCGAAATGAATAAAAAATAAAAATACCCAGCTGCAAATGTGATTCTCATTTACGTAATTTTCATTTACTGAAAACACTGTATTTATAGGAGCAAATATATTATCAGATAAGAATTTTTTTAAATTTCAAAATTCAAAATTTTAAATAATGTAACGAAATCTGTTTTAAATATCTTTACAGATTTATTATTGCTGATTTTTCGCTAGATCTCAAAATATGACATGGATAATTCAAAATTCGAAATTCAAATTTACTTCTATTCATAGTAACTAAATAATTGGGCGGGAAAAATCTTAACTTACTAATTATGGATGACTTGGCTTATTATATATATATAGATTATTGAGTTGGCAGAGATGTATTCGTATATATTGTCAACATCAGATAAGTTAACATCTTTAAAAAGAAATACTTTTGGGGTAATTAAAAGTATTAGTGATGTATAAGAAAAAAGTTAGAAAGAACAATAATTAATCAATTCGCCAGAGAATCAAAACAATTTTCCTATAATTATTCAACATCTTTTATAATTGAGAAACTTTCTATTTCCCATCCAAACTATGGTCAGTTTTTGCATTTGCCATTTCAACTATTTATGTTTTTTCGATCATCCTCTGATCTAATCATTTTTTGTTGTTTGTCATCTACTCTCCTTTTCTTTGGGATACTCTCATATGTCAGCATGTGATATTTATCAAGTAACTGGAATAATATTCTTTTCCTTACAAATATCACATAATGTGCACATAAAAGAGAGAATGGAAACATTTCATTGCTAGAAAAGGAGTAGATAACGAATAACGAAGGTAATTAGTTTAGAGAGGAGTCATAAAAAATAGATAGCAGCGGCCATTCGCAGCCCATAATTTTTTTTTATGTAGCTCACTTTTACTAAAAAATAAGCATAGAATTCTTAATACAACCCACTAAATATCAGTTATACCATTTCTTTTTTAAATTAAATTATTTAAATTTAGATTTTTAAATATAATAATAAGATATAAAAAAATAAGAAAAATAATTTTATACTAATTCTTTGACAAATTTTCTTTCTCAAAACGATGTTCAGTGGTTCATTCGTATCAAATCCATTTCCATATCATTCATTCGTTCAGTGGTTGGTTCTATCAATTTTCTTTTATATACAAATTATCTGTTTCCATCATTTTATTGTGTTTGCTAGTTTTCTTCTTCGCTCCAGATATTCAAAAAATTTGCACTTATTTTGACTTCCATCAAAGAGTTCATGAAATCCGATGTGTATTCGCAATATGCTTTTCTAATTAATTTGATGGTGAAAGAAATGATAAACATAGAATTGAAAAAAAAAAGAAAAAAAAAAAGCTTACTTTGTTGATATTAATTAAGTAGTTTTTTTGTTGTTATTTATTCCCTTCATTAATAATTTTTTTTTTTTAAAAAAAAAGGATTTATGGAGTTCTAGGAAGAAGAGATATGATCTGGTTGAAGATGGCTTAGGATAAACAAATTATATATCGTTTACATTTCTTATTTTTTCAATATATACATATATTTATATTTATACAAACACTGGAAATAGTTTAGGAGAGAAAATCTAAAATGATCTTTTATACAACTTTTAGTATAATTTTAATTACCTTGTAAAAATTAGGGTTGCTGAAATGGCCCGAGTCCGCCCTACGGCCCGTTTAAAATCCGAGCTTTTTGAACCGGACCGTAGGGCTATACGGGCTGGCCCGCGGTTTAGCCGGACTGACCCGAGATATATATGTATTTATAATTATTTTTATTTTTATTTGGAGCTTGGTATTTTAAGTTTGTCGACTTAATGGACTCAAGTCACTACTACCCAATACATATTACATATTGTGTTACAAAGTAATATTGATACAATAAAACAATAATACTAATAATAACATAATACTCCCTCAGTCCTGGCCTAACTAGCCTATTTTGACCGAGCACGGAGGTTAAGAAAAAACAGATTTTGTGGAATCTTTGACTTTTCTAAAGGTGAAGATTTTGAGGGTGGAGATTGTGAGAGAAATTTTTCATTTATGGGCTAACAAGTTAAGTTGGGACAAACCGAAAAAGAAAATAGGCAAGTTAGAGCGGGACGGAGATAGTAATATATAGTAATACACTAATATAATAACCCTATTAACTTGAATCTGAGCTAACCCTCCAATTTCCAATTGCCGTTTCCCCCTGTCCTTGGCTCCAATTTACTCCAGCGTCACAACTCTTCGCTCCAGCCTTGCAGCAACTCTTCACTTCGGCAGGCGTCAGCTGTTCCACACCGCGTGAATGATATTTAACCTTGATAATATTGTGTTATTTTTTATATGTATGTACATGAATGTTGATTTATTTGATATTTTTTATTTGATATTTTGAGCCTTAAATATTTTTATGTTTAAATTACTAAGATTGTTGAATTTCAATATATATATAATTTTAAAGTTTGACATATAGCCCGATAGTATCTCGTTTAGCCCGAAAATCAATAGGTTCACCATATTTTCGACCCGATAAGCCCGAGGCCTTATAAGTCCGAAAATCGTTAGGGCTAGCCCGAAACTACTAGGGCTGGCCCATTTGACAACCCTAGTAAAAATAGTACTCCTCCTATCCCGACTTATTTTGCACACTTTCCGTTTTCGGTCATCCTAGCTTAGTTTGCACACCCCTAAAATAGAAACTAATTCCCACAATCTTCACTCTCAAAATCTCAACCCTCAATTTCCACCTTTAAAAAAGTCAAAGAAAAAACAAAATCTAATTTTTCTTAACATCCATGCCCGGTCAACTGTGCAAAATAAGCCGAGACGGAGGGAGTATAATTTTAGTCTACCCTTATCCATCTTGGATAACCAACAAAGTAAACCTCTTAGCCAATCCATCTCCCTTATCCAATCCTTTCACCCCAAATTACAACCCCAACCTCCCTTCCCCATTGTCCCCCAGCTTCCCAAACCTGCCCCTTGCAACCCCCTCCTCCCCCCCCCCCCCCCACCCCGTGCACCCTGCACCCCCACCCCTCTACCCCTCTAGCCAATTTTAAAATCCACTTTATGACGAACACTTGCCACAAAAATCGTGTCACGACACATAATAACATCAAATCCTCATTTGACATGATATACACTTGACACGAATCTGTTGCAACACACACTTGTTGCGAATAGTGCCATGACACATGTGCCACAAATCGTCATTTGGCACGATACACACTTAGCATGAATTTGTATAATTTTATCCTTTCTTACGGTCGTGTCACTACTACCACGGATCTGCCACATGTGCCACGACACCCACTTACCAAGAATTTTAATACATTTGCCAAGATACGCAATTATCACGACTTTGTATTAGTCCAAACTGTCGTGGCAATATTACCACGACACACACTAATCATATACGTTTGACAAGATACACATTTGTCACAACACACAATTACCACGAATCTTCATTTGATATGATACACACTTACCACGAATCGTGTGTGCATTTGTGACACGACACACTTGCCACGAATCGCCATTTGATACGAATTTGTGTAATTCTACCATTTCTTACTTTTGTGTCACAATTGTCACGGATCTGCCACATGTGCCACAGATATGTCACATTTGCTACGGATTATGTGGGGCTGGAGGCAGGGAATGAGAGTGTAAAAAAAATGACTTGGGGGTGGGAGTGGTATAAAAAGGTCTCTTTTTTTTGGCTTGAGGGTGGGGCTGGTGCAGGGGATGGAAGTAGTAGAAAAAATTGTAAATATATATATATATGTATTTGATTTGGGGGTGGGGGTAGGGGGGTGGTTGGAGGGAAGGGACTGGGGCATGTGTGATTGGTTAGGATGGGGGGAATATGTGGGGTAGAGTAAGTGGAAATAATAAAATATATATTACTACCTCCGTCCCGCTCTAACTTTCCTACTTTCCTTTTCGGTTTGTCCCAACTTAACTTTCCAACCCATAAATGGCAAATTTCTCCCACAATCTCCACCCTCAAAATCTCCACCATCAATCTCCACCTTTAAAAAAGTCAAAGATTCCACAAAATCTGTTTTTTCTTAACCTCCGTGCCCGGTCAAAGTAGGAAACTTAAGCCGGGACGGAGGAAGTAATAATTATAAGAGATGTAATAAGATAATTATTAAGAGAATAAATTGGTAGAATTACATTGTTAGTTATCCTAAAAAATGATAAGGAAGGCTAAAATTATAATAATTTTGAAAGGTGGTTAGAATTATACTAAAAGTTATGATAAATATTATTTTCACCACTTTTCACATAGTTTAGATATAAAATAGAAAAAAAAAATCCAGAAAATTAAAGAATTGAATGTGTTGTTTCTCTTAGAAGTTAATAACTGAAATTGAATTCATAGAATACGTCTTAATTTTATTTGAGTTTTTCTTTGTTAATCGTTCTTTATCCAACAAGTAATTTATTTCTTTATTATTATTATTATTTCTTCTTACACGTTAGGTTTACTGAACTTTGCTACCTAAGCCCAATTCTAATTCTAATTCTAAATATAATAAGATTGGGCTCCCAAGCTTACCCAGTATTAGTTTACTCTATAGCAAAGTTAAAGCCAGTGTCCCAAAAAGATGGAGTAAGCTTCCAAAAAGACATAAATCTTACTTCCTCCGTTCCATATTAATTTACGTTTAATGATATTTTTTTCTTTTTTAATTAATTGAGGTTTTGCATATTTTCACCAATTCTACTACTACCTCCGTCCCAGCCTAATTGTCCTACTTGCCTTATTTGTTTGTCCCAAGCTAATTGTCCTACTCCATAAATGGCAAATTCTCCCACAATCTCCACCATCAAAATCTCCACATTCAATCTCCACCTTTGAAAAAGTCAAAGATTCCACAAAATCTGTCTTTTCTTAGTCTCCGTGCTAACCCAAGGTAGGACAATTAGCTTAGGACGGAGGGAGTAATTTTTTTCCTGGACTCAATCCTAAAATGTCTCTACTTTTCAATCTATCGGAGATACTTTGATTTGGTCAAATTTTTAGCTCCTGGACTCAATCCTAAAATATCTTTACTTTTCAATCTATCGGAGATATTTTGATTTGATCGAATTTTTAGCTAAGGGTATATCTGTCAAAATATTCAATCCTTAATTCTTTTATTTCATCATAAAACGTCAATTAATATGAAATAGGGGGAATAATATAGACAAATTGGTACACGATATTTTTTATTCAGATACTATTTCTATTCAAAAATTACAGTCATCCACAATGCGTACAGAAATTATTACTCCATAACTTTCGCAATTTGAATTATGTTTCAGAAAAATTATTATCCTTAAACAAGTTATGTATATATCTCGCATGTAGATTTTAAATTTCATGACCTGAAAAAATAAGTTAAGTCGTGTAGGCGCAAATTGCTGATTTTTAAAGAACCACAATTAAATTGATAAAAAAATGTATAATTTCAAGCATGAATCACATTATTGAACATAGGAAGTATAATTTGATATGAATTATGAGACGCTTTTTTTCTTTTCAGTAACAATTTTTTCAAACATTTTTTTTTTTTTTTGAATCGAAGAGAGTGATATCAGATATGAACTCATATCTGACTATCTCTAAAAATAAGAAGCTTAAGATACATCACGTATCCAAACAACATTTTTAGAAATAAAGTAGTTTGGTCGAAAATTGGAGGATGCATCGATAATCGGCCCAAAATAGCAAAGAATTTCATTCTCGGACCAATCAGTTCACTTTTCAGTTATACCCTAAAAAAAGTGATTTTTTTCTTTTTTGGTCAGTACATCTGAAAATTTACGGTGGAGAACGGATTTAGCACGATCTCTTATTTACGAATCAAAAGTGAAGCTTATTATTAAATTTAGATTTAGATAGTTACGACTTGTGATCATTTGAGTACCATCTGAATGTAGATACCTAAATCGTAAACTTTGTGGCATCTTAAATTAAGTTAGTTTACCTTGTGACATTAAGATTTAACAGAAAAAATCATCGACTAAACTTTACATAATAAAAATGAAAATAGGATTAATTTCATAATGCGGCCTGAATTATTAGTCATTTTTTAGTTTTTAGTCTAAACAAAAAAATATTTTTGATTGTAACCTGTATAACGCATTTTCGTTGCAATTTGCAACTTCGACCATATTTTAAGCTATATAGGTCATGTGCCATGCACAAGACCCTCATGGGCCAATAATATGGTGACACATGGTCCTATTAAAAAAAATCGAAAAAAAAGAAAAAAAATACTTATAAATTATTTAAAAAATTCAAATAATTTATAAAAAATATAAATTATAAAGATTTATATAAAAAATAAAAAAAAAAATTAAAAGTTTTAAAATTAAGGAAATTAAGAACAAATTCTAGAGTCCAACTTTGGTGCACCTTAGACACGCTGCACCTAGGCTATTTTAAACCATTAAATTTGGCAATTTATAATTCAACCGTTAGATAAAAAAAAAATACTCTCTCTCCTAGTATTTGTTATCTATTCTACGGTTTCAGCTAAAATTATTAACATTAAATAATTAAATGCCTATTATTAATTACAATAATATCTCCCAAATCATTATTCAATTTTATTAAAATTTCTAAGATGCAGGAAACTAACAACTAATTCTAAAATTCATTTTAACAATTCGGGACATGAATATAAAAAAAATAAAAAATAAAAAATACTTATAAATTATTTAAAAATAAATAAAAATTTATTAAAAATGTAAAAATTATATAAATTTCTAAATAATTGTATAATTTTTTTAAGAAATTTGAAAATTTTGAAATTCAGGAAATTAACAAAGAAATCTAAAAGTAATATTTAAAAATTCTGAAACTAAATATAAGAAAATCGAAAATACTTTAATTTTATTTTTTAAAAATAAAGAAAATTCGAAAAAAGTATAAATTATTAAAAAACTAAAATAGTTTATTAAAATATAAAATTATATAAATTTCTAAATAATTTTATATAAAAAAATTAAAATTTTAAAACTCAGGAAATTAACAAAAAAATCTAGAATTTATTTTAAAATTTCTAAAACTAAATATAAAATTTAGAAAATTATTTTGAAATTTTCAAATTCATTTAAAATCTGAATAATTAAAAAGATTATCACTGAAAATTATTTTATGAAAGTTGGGAATTGAGGATATAGAAAATGGAGAGGAATTAAAAATTTAATTCTAAATTTCATAAAATAATTTTAAGTAGTAATCTTTTTTAATTATGCAGATTTTAAATGAATTTGAAAATTTCAAAATAATTTTCTAAATTTTATATTTAGTTTTAGAAATTTTAAAATAAATTCTAGATTTTTTTTTTTTTAATTTCCTCAGTTTTAAAATTTTAAAATATTTTTTTTAATTTTTTATATAAAATTATTTAGAAATTTATATAATTTTATATTTTTAATAAACTATTTTAGGTTTTTAAATAATTTACATTTTTTAATGATTTTCTTTTTTTAAAAAAAATTATTTCCGATATTTTTATATTTATTTTCAGAATTTTTAAAACTGATTTTAGATTTTTTTATTAATTTCCTGAATTTCAAATTTTTTAAAATTTTGTTGTAAAATTATTTAGAAATGTGTATAATTTTTACATTTTAATAAATTTCTAAATTTTTTTAAATAATTTATAAGTATTTTTTTTATATATTTATTTTACGAATTTTTAAAATTAATTTTAGAATTAGTTAATTTCCTGCATCTTTTAATTTTTTATATAAAATATTTATAAATTTACATTATTTTTATAAATTATTTTAGATTTTTTAAATAATTTATAAGTATTTTTTTTCTTTTTTTCGATATTTTCTTTTTTGTTCTATTAGTGGCTACGTGTCACTATATTATTGGCCCATGCATGCACATGACCTATATAGCCTAAATATGATCGAAGTTGCAAGCTGTAACAAAAACACGTTATACAAGTTGTAATCGAAATCTTTTTTTGTGTTTAGACTAAAAACTAAAAAATAGCTAATAGTTCAGATTGCATCCACCATGAAAATATATGGAGATGAGGGCGATCAAATAAACGGCTAAAGTCATAAGATATCAGCGATTAGTGTTGAGTGCAACAGATTAATTAGTCACCTTCTGTCAAAGACCAAAAACGTCTAATGCAGCTTTCTTTATATTTTTTATTTTTTGCCTGACCTATTTTTGGAGAAGGGACGTCGAGAAATGGTAGGCTTCGAACTCCCAACCTTGTCGCCAATATCTCATCGAAATAGCTCTGATTAATATTTGACAAATGCAGCATTTTGGGGCTTGCTAAGAACTGAATCTATGCCATCATCCAACAGACCAAGATTCCGAGCAACCGCGAACCCAGCTTGCATTCCATCAACTGCAGCACTTACAATTCCACCAGCATATCCTGCACCTTCTCCCACTGGATACAGCCCCTTCAACGACGTGCTCTCCCAACTATCGCTTCTCCGCCTGATCTGGACTGGAGAGCTAGTCCTCGTCTATGCCAACCAAACAATACTTTATTTCTTTCCTTTTCTTGTGCATCAACTCCAATTCAAACAAAAAATTGAAATACAGGGAATGTAATGTTATACAAAGCAGCAGCAATTTGTTGGACATTGGGAGGATCAGAAAGTGAAAAAAGATTCAAGCAGTTGACAAACTGACAAGGTTTTGTACCTCGACTCCATGAAGAAGGGCGCTGTTGCAGATGAATCCAGGTAACTGTATGATCCATCATAGTCACAAATTTGTTTACAAAAACAGAATTATCATAGAGAGTGCAAGAGGAATGAGATCAAACCTCCTTATCGAACATTGAAATTGCATGCTGTAAAGCTTGAGTAATTGGAAGGGGAAATAACTCGTGAAGATTTGCAGCCTTTACCCCTAAGCGATAGCTTGATGCTGGTACAGATGTTACTACAAAATAATGCTAGTTGAAATAAGTCTTCATCAAATTGTATACTGCAGCTAAAATGTAGGGTTTATATTAACAAAATACTTCACCTGTCAATCTGTTGTCTAGGAAGTCCATAACTGTTTGTACCGGAACCACAAAGTTGCCACCACCCATATTAGCAGCTTTTCGCTCGAATATTCTCTTTAGAATGAATAAATAATGTCAATTTGCAAAAGAAGAGTTTGGCCATATAAACAACAGAAGCAACGTTGAATAGTTTTCACAAGGTTCTATTGTCCAACGAGAAGATTATAAAAAATAAAAATGAGTTGGGGATAAGAGTAAGTTCAGGAAGAACAAATGAATTAAGAGAATATAAAAAAGACATTTCGAACAAAGTACCTGAAACTCAACCCCGGCCAGAGGCCCATTCAAATTTAAAGCCTCGAAATCTTTAGATGAGACAGTTACTACAAGTGCTGCATTTGCCCACCTAGATGAACGACGAGAAAATGACATGCCATTGACACAGAGTTCTGATGGATCAGTACTGGTGAGTACCACCTGCATACAAGTGCCAACTGCAAATTATTCCACGTGACTCTTATTCTTAGGCACCAAACGTAAATTTTTTACATTGCTGAACAAGCTTTATTGTCATTATTTATGAACTCTAAGTCAAATCCTCAAGCTTCTAAATGTACAACATTGTGTAACTTGTGCAACAGGGATTGGTATCGATGGCAATTGTAATTTGGAAAAGAAGGCCACCTAACTTCATAAGCAAGTCGAAGTGAGATTGGAGTTGTGTGGATTTCTTTATGACCCATCAATCCATATGAATAGATATCTCCTTTTAACAACACAATATGGAGGATACACATAGCTAAAGAATTTCTACTCCAGACCACATTATTTTATTACACCAAATTAGATCCATGCTCTTTAATAGTCAAAACCATCTGTTTTTCCCCTTACGATAGCAGGTATCAGGTAAAGCTATATTTGGTGTGTCTAGAATAACCATAAAATGAATGCTTGATTTGAACAAGGATAAAGTGGTCTTAGTAACTCCTGAAGAGAGAATGAAAATGCAAATACACGTATAAACGAATCAAAACGATAATCACAGGACAACGAATGTGAAGAAACAGAGATTTAGATGCTTGTGAAGAAATTTTGACACCCTATGTATAGAAGATACATTTTTTTATAAGAAACAGTAACTTTATTAAAATAGAAAGTTATAATTTAATATAGTGACTAAAATATCCTTACATAAAATTATTACTTATAAGGACAATCAAGTAATTTTGAAATTAATGATTACGATACATATTATAACCTCAATAAATAAGAAGTGAATGGTAAAATTGGAGTTTGAATATATATATATATATATAGATAGAAATTAAACTTCACTTAATTTCATATAATATTATATTTCAAGAGCTTATTAATTATATCAGTGTATATTCTCTCCATCCTACAATAAGAGTCATGTATCAAAAGATACGACTTTGTATTATTAGTTGATTGACTCAATTTGATGAAGATACAAATCTCTAAAACTATAAGTGTACATAGCACGAACACGGATGCAAGGAAAGAAAGAGAAGTAATACCTGACCTCCAGGACACATGCAAAAGGAGTAACAACCACGAGTTATTGGCTCCGTGTTTGAGGGTCTACCCCCATTGACATATTCAGCAACCTGATAATCAGCAACTGGTACTTTCCCGCGCCCACTCTGAACCTTGTTGGCTAATCCAGAATACTACATAGGTTTACACATCATTATGTTTGGATGCAAATGTGTTTACAAATAAAGGAAGCAACTAAACATGGACTATCAAGCACCGGTGCTTGAAGGTGCATTTTAAAGGGGGAATTCGCTCGTCATAATATCTAATGATTAAAGCCTATATTTTCTGTTGTTGCAAAAAAAATTACTGCACTGGCTGAAATTCACATATTTGAATATTTAAAGTCAGAAAAAATAGTATAAGAACTCTTCTACAACTTTATAGGCCAGGGTGATGATTTTACATGCATCGCTTTATACTCTAACAATGCTAAGATTAAAGATTTAAGAAAATATAACAAATTAAGTGCTTAACCAAAACTACTTTGGTCGTCACATAATACTAGGCAAACTAATAACTATTAAATTATTACATGAGATTAGCTGCAAGTTTGTGTCAATATAGCATAGGAATACGCCTAACTGAACTAGAAGGTAGGATCACGATTTTAAACATAGATGAAACTATACTGTTTTTTCTCCCATTTATTTCATTGAAGCAACAGTAAAATATAGATCCATAAATGCCCTTTCATGGCTTGAAAGTGGGATGCAGTAGTTAGTTGACACTGAAAGCAGATTATTATAGATTGAAAGTGCCCTGCATTAATGCTATAGTTGACGAACCTGTATATCATTTATCAATTGTTGCGGATGCTCTATCCGCAGGCCAACCTGTATAGATAAATATATGCATCAGACATCCCTTGCAATAGCTTGACAAAATTAACATCCAGAAATAGGAACTAAATAATCAAATGCCAAGTACGATGTTTGACACTGGTGTTAAACAAAAAGTTCATTGATCATATGCTTATAGAACGATATTCAACTATATTGTCTAAAAACGTCCCAAATTCACTTTTAACACTTTTGTACTAATATTCTGCAACTAATCTTTAAAACCAACCATAAGAACTTATGGCCTTAACACAACACCCTTTGTTTTTTTATCCATACTTGCATATTCACATATTGAAAATATAAATAAATATTATTTGTCATCACAAGTTTTAAAATACAATAGTACGAAACCATTTAATGTGTTGAAATGCAAGCCTAGCAGGTACAATACCTTAATGCCAATTTTAAGACTCTTAATCCCTCACTGAACATTACCAAATACAAACCCAATTTCCTAAAACAGATATTATTACTAAAAAATACATCATTCTTAATGTAATTATGCAAAATTATCAAAAAAACACTATAATTGAGCCAATTACACAAACATACAGGGAAAAGAAAAAAGCCAAAATTATTTTGGCACATTTTTTCCAACATATTTAGTTCAAAGACGTGGTTTGCTGCATGTATGTCGCAATTTAGGTGCACAAAGAAAAAGAAACTCACGGCAAAATCTTTTTGAATGATATCCACATTATGAGAAAGAAGCATTTGATAAGTGTCACGTGCAGAATGGCCCACTGCAAGAACTACAGCATCACATCCCAAGGTATGAACATCCGATTCCAAGTCGCCCCTTGAATCAGAAATTTTAACACCTACAACATTTTCATCCTTCACCAGCAGATCATCTACCCTTGTCCCAAATCTTATAGTCACCTGAGCATATTGATTAATAAAAAGAAATATAAAACGCAATTATAGCATCTGGTAATAGATTGACAACCCATAATGAGACTCACGCCCAATTCTTGCAGGTGTTGACGAAAGCTTTTTAAAAGTGGAATTAATCTGTCTGTTCCCAAATGAGGTTTCCCGTCAACCAATATACTCCGTGGAGCTCCAAAGTGAACCAATGTATTAAGGACCTAATAATGCAAAAATAAATTAAAGGCAAATCCCCATCAAATTGTAACTCAAAAGAAACAAATTGATGATACATTCTACGGAAAGTGGCATCATATGCTACAGTTAAAGCATACTTACGGTCAAAACACTATTGTTATTTCTTCCGATTCTAGTGACCAGCTTTCCATCACTCCATGTACCTGCACCACCCTGTTGTACATAAGTCTTTAATACATGAACAACGACAAGAAGTACGGAACAGAGTCACAAGAATAAAGTTACTATCTTCTTGTTTACCATATTCCTGCTCTGTCTAAGACAGAATGTGAAATACAAATCGACATAAAAAAGACGAAGTTATGAAAAACATAAAATGAATTTAGCTATTCTACTGTTAATATTACATAATAAGGCCGACAGTTAACTTTTAATAATACGAACTTGTAGAAGGAGCTGAATTCATATTTGCTAGAGCTGGGGATGAAACTATTTCGATGCTCCTCCTATTGACAGTCATAAGCTGATGCAATTACATTTTCAGATTCAGACATTTATTGCATAACAAACTCAAGGAAAAATGATGCAGGAATATAATCAATGACTCTAGAAACCTTAAGTTTCTAATTGAATAAAAGATATGACCTCTCCAAAGCAAAAATTGCTCTCCAAGTGTAATATTCGACGGACCACCAAAGCACCGATATCACGTCCTCTTTGTTCAACTGCTTCCCCTCTTTCGATGAGAGTGACATCAGCACCAACTTCAGCAAGCACAAGAGACGCAAACAATCCTGAGGGCCCACTTCCAACAACTACCACTTTGGGTTTTCTGGTAGCAGAGGACTTGTCAGATCCCATAACGTGCTTGTTGGGGATAACTTCACTAGAAGATGCAGTTTCATCTATCTTTTGGCGATTACGTATTAAACTCATCAAATCGCCAGAAGCACTGTCGTGATGCAGAAGTTCTAGACTCCCAACCTTTGGTTCCAGTCCAGAAACGAACTCCCACGTACGAGGTTCAAGGCTTAGAAGCGTATGTATATCCATGTCAACAGTATATACGAACTTTGGCTCCTTCTGCAACTAAAGTTGTTCAGAAAAATTAGCTGGTTTCTAAATATTTCCAATCAAAGAAACGTCATAAAATAAAACAGAATTTATATAAATAGATATGAAGAACTATTCTCTTGAAAATAATGAAGACTTTCCAAATTGCTATGAAATATCAAGTTTCCGGTTCTATAACAGGCGTGAAAAGTGTAGGACGGAGAGATTTCCACATTTCTCTTCATAAAAAGAACGCACTGGATCAGCTGTGACCCTTCAAGTTCAAAATTCACAGATCACAAGTAAGACACATTGGATCAGTTGTGACACTTCAAGTTCTAAATTCACAGATCACAAGATATGCCGAAGCACTCTTTGGTCAAAGTAAGTAACGAAAATGTGCTATTCAGTGATCCAGGATATTCAGAAAAGACAATCACTATTTCCAGCATTTGAAGGTATCTCCCAATTACAAGCACAAAATTGAGCTATAATTTTGAATAAGTTGAGTAACATTTTATTTTAGAAATCAATTCAAGGACAAAATTTCTCCTATGTTTCCCTTATACTTCTTTTCACGTCTTGTGGTCATGCAAATTTATGGCATAAAACTTTTCCTTGTATTAACATGACTGCTTATAAGGTATATCTCGTGCCGTCTTTTATATCTAAAAGTTCAGAACATAACTATTATATTTTATTAATGATAGGTATATATTGTTGGTTGCAAAGGACACCGAATAAACAAGTTTCTGTATCAGGCGCCTCATAGAATTCCAATCCAGTGCAAAGGATTCCAGTGACTAGTATAAGTGAACTTACAGAGTACGTGGTCTCCACACACGCAAAAACAAATAAATAAATTAGTAATAACAAAAATCTCAATATTAATTCTTCCATTAGTAAATGACTTGGAAATTCAATACCGGTAAATTACAGAAAAGCATATAACCGTAAAACGACAAATTAGGAATAATCTTAATAGTAAAAATTTACTTACCATATGAATTAAGCTATATTAATTCTTACTATTGCAAAACAATTGAAACGGTTTCGCTCTATAGGATAATACAACAATAATGTCGGCGCTCAATAAATTTGGAGTTCATCTACAGGAAAGGTCACAAGAGCCTCTTTCCTCATTTTCCAAGCTCCACGACTAGTAGCGCAAACATGTCGTATCTCCCAAAGATGTTGAAATACTCCCCAAATGAAAAAATAGAAGAAAAGAATGGAAACAAAAGAAGAATTAGGAGACGTGGTTTATCCATAGATTTGGATCAATCTTTGGAAGATACTTATCACCAGTTTAATCTCGTTCTTATTTCGACGGGCACCGTCCAACGGAAGCCATTAGAGGCATCAGAGCCATCAGGGCCTCTGCAAGGTAGGCTGGTGATGCATGATCTGGAACTGTGGAACTAGAGTATAGCTGCAACTTTTGCAAAAAGAAGTTCCCTAATAAGCAAGCATTGGGTGGGTAACCAAACGCCCACAAATGCGATAAAGGCCAAACGAAAATGTGCTTGGCAAGGGCCTGAAGGTAATACCATGTACAGTAGTAACATATCAGGTAATGGTAGACTTTCTTTGTTTTTCCTACTTCAAATCTTCAATCGATCGAGCTATTAAAATGGTGACCCCATACTCTCCTAAGGCTCAAATGTATGCCCATGGCTACCCAGGGTTTCATGTTCCCAGTAACTCTGGAATCTGGAGTTATCCCAAAGTCTCATGAATCTGGTGATACGAAACTCGTTAGCTATGGAAAAGGCCCTCAAATTCCCCGATTTATGCCATTCAAGACAAGGATGGAGGAACAAGGCGCAAGTACTTCTAAAGAAACATCCATTGCAATTGCAAAGAATGGCAATGCTGAGCATCACAGACAAATCAATAATTCAGCGAGTCGGAACCATGAAGATGACCTCGACTTAGCACTCAGGCTTTAATTAATATGGCTTCTATTTCCTTTCAAATATTGCCTTCTATTTCTAGTAGCTTCCATTTTCATTTTTCTTTTTCTATCACTGGACTTAGTCCTTGATTTATAAATTTCCTGTAATTTCAATTTCTATCAATGGGAGTCTTATTTATTTATTATATGTTGCCCAGTTGGGAAAAAATCTGAATGGGGTCAATGCGTATAAATCATGTTATGGTACAGACTAGAATTAGTAAAGAACAGAACATGCTACAGAATACATCAACCCGGGAAAATAAAAGAGAAAAAATGAAAATGAAGGCAATAAATAACTGTAGGAGAATAAAAGAAAATGAACCCATGTTACCAAAAGGCAAAAGCACATTTTTTAGAAGTTATTAATTTGAAGTGGACAATTTCCTCTCTTTTTTCTCAACCCTTAATAACTTGGGACATATGGGAGGAGAAGGGGTCAAAATCCAAACCTCTTCTTCAAGAAAGGAGGCTAGCATAGATTTCCAACATGGAATTTAAAGATCATCAATTTTATGCTCATTGCTGATAATTTTGTAGAAACAAACAATAGAGTATCAAGGAAGTACAATAAAAAAGTCAAGCATTTAGGAATTATCAGGAATTAAGGTTTGGTTTGCTTTAATTCTTATTATCGTCAAGCAAGTACTTTTCAAATTGTTTTTTCCCAAATCATAGCAAACACATCCACATTTTTCCTATTACTTATACGTCTCATTTTTCAGGACATCACAAACTTCTCTCCCGAAGAATTCCAGTAAAAACCTGAAAATATAACCAAACACACCCTAACAATCTATGTTCCATGTCAAAGGAATAATGACTAATCGAGCATTTCCTTGTTTAAGTTCTCCTGTAAGAATAAATTATATAACAGAAATTATGTTTCATCATTTTTACGATGTATACTATCGTATTTTTCTTTCATTCAAACCTCTGTTTACTTTTCAGTTACTTCCTGGTTGAAATATTAACAAGCATTCGAGTCATGCTTTACTTCCTTAAGCAACTATGTCAACTAGGTACGCGACTCATCTGTTTCTAAAATAAGCACATAAATAGTACATACCCAGAAAAAAAAAAGAAAAAAATTGATTGGCCTTTTCTTATCAGCTGACAGAGAATCATAAAATCAATCCGCAGGAACAGTCTCTCTTGATTAAAAGAACTACTCCCTCCGTCCCACTTAAATTTGCATACTTTCCTTTTCGGTCGTCCCACTAAACTTTGCACACCCTTAAAAAGGAAATTTCTCTCAAAATCTCCACCCTCAATCTCCACATTTGAAAAGGTCAAAGATTCCCCAAAATCTGTTTTTTCTTAACATCCGTGTCTGGTCAACCATGCAAAATTAGCTGGGACGGACGGAGTACTTAATTTCAAGGTTTTATGCTACTGAAAATATTGACCCCTCAAAATAAGACGTACTACATTTTGTTTGCTAGAGTCATCAAACACTCAGATACGAAGTTCTTCAAGTATTAAGGCATTAGTTCTCAATCATAATTCTGGATCAGAGAAGTTAATAAATGGTGTCCTCTAACGTCGTGGGCATTATATAATGATGTTTAATGATAAGTCTTAAACAATACCACACAGGAATGCTGGAAAGAGTGCAATATGTCATATATAGTGGACAGCAGCTATGTAAAAGCTCTCCAAGCTATATGTATGGGTCAGGTAACAAGAAAATCTGATATCATTGTTAGATCCTACGTAAAAAAGGATATTATGGAACAAAAAGACAATTTAAGTCTTCCATAAGTTTAGGTAAAGAACCTAAAAAGATTTTTTCTACAAAATCATCAAGTGGGATGTTTGCACATAAAAAATCTGAATTTCATTGCTCAAATCTTATATAATTATTCACTGAAATGTATATTTGAAAGAAGAAAATGATTAAATATGCCATGGTAAGTCAGCAGTCCATTGAACCAGTTTTCAGTTTCTACTTACCTTCCTTGCATCAAACGATTTTCTAACCACCGTGAACGCCTCTGGTGGCAGCATAGAAGCAACCTAAGAACAAAATTTGAAAGCAATGCATTCAGCAAGGGTGTGCAGAAAGGGAAACGCACCCCGAAGACAGGACAAAAATAATGAACTGATAGCGAACAAGAATAGCAATTCATCCAAAAGTTGAAACACGCACGTTATGGTATACAGAAAAATGAAACCACATTACTATGAAGTGACAAATCCATAACAAGGGGAATAACACTAACGACTATTCATGAGCGAACAAGATATCAGGACAATTTGACCGAATTATACGACAAATGGGAAACGAAAAATCAATCCCTATATTCCCTCATTAAACAAAAACAAACAAAAAGGGAATTATTTCAAGGTTCAATTTTTTCACCGGGAATTTAAGAATCTTGGCAATCTCTTGAAGCAAGGGTTGAGACACAGCCCAGAAGTCCTTTCCAGGGTCATCATGGACTGAAACTCCGAGCCTTGAAAGCCTCCAAACGCCTTCTGAAGTTGTTAGTGGGTCAGCTTTAATCTGTTGCTTCTGCTGTCTTAACTTCTTTTTCTCTGATGGGTACCTCAATTTTCCTGTCCTTCTTGCTTTCTTCGCACATTGTATACCAAGAGATTGTCGGAAATTGATAGATTGTTTTGCAGTTGGAATTGGGAACTGGGAGTTGGATTTTGAGAAGCAAAATTTGTTGAATGAAAAAATTAAACTATGTGAGGTAAGGGGCATTGTCGCTGCTGTAAGAAAGTGTTGTTCTTGGGGAATTCTGATAAGGTGCTGGATTTGGGTTTTAGACTTTTAGGATGGGGTTTTAGATTTTATTCAGGCCTTTTTGTTCTAATTTTATTTCCTTTCTTTCAAATAATAATTCCATTGTCTTTTTACATTTTCGCAATAAATTAAATATTTAATCTCAAAAAAAAAAAAAAAAAGACATATGTAATTTTAGTACAATTTTCAAATTTAACAAAACAAATTATAAAGTTGATGTAATTTATTAAACTGATTATGAAGTGTATTTACGGTTTTATTTTCAGTACTTGTTAATGGCTAATTGGATCCTTTTTATCCTACTAGAGATGTTCGGCAAGGGGATCCTTTATCGCCTCAACTTTTTCATTTTTTTGTAAAAAAAATTCATCTTTGATTAGAAGTGCGGAGAATTGTGGACGTTTGCATGGGGCATGCATTAGTAGGAGTGCTCCAGGTATTTCTCTTCTATTTTTCCCAGATGATAGTCTTATTTTTGGGAGGGAAAACGAGACGGAATGGATACTGCAAGGGACATTATTCGGTGTTACAAAGAGGCAACATTGTCACACCCTCCCTTACAAACTTATTTTATACTAATTTTAGTCTTACAAAACTTGTATATTTTTTATTTTATTTTTTCAAAATTAACAATCTAGCACACTTCTCCAACACTAAAAGTTCATCTACATATATTCACATAGATCTAAATCGAGTACAAAAGTATCACACTCCATTCAACACCATATTTACCGAAATATACATATTAAAATACCTTAACTTGAACATGTCCAAAAAGATCATTATAACACTAGCAAAAACATGATGAGTCCACATTAGCCCCATAGGTCGTCATTCATGTACACGGAGCTCTAAAACCTGTAGAAGCTCCAACAGCATGCCAGATCAGTCCACGAGCTCATGCGTAGTCAAACTCATCTACAATGCAAGAACTACGTGAGCTAAAACTCAGTAAGCAGAAATCATGCATGAGTAGTGCGTACGCAAATACAACTATTTATATGTCATGTCTGAGATGCAATGGCGAGATACAGGTTATAAAACTACTTCTTCCAACTCTTTTATCGAAAAAAAAGCTTTCTGATGGGAATTGGCTCCCGTCACCGGCACAAACCCTTAGCAAAGTATCACTCATTGGCCATACTCGTAACTACCAAGTGTCTCTCCTCCCCCCCTTATAGTCCATCCGAGACATTATTGATGGTTGGTACGACCAAGTGGCTATCCTTCCGTGACTACTAGAGGTCTGCCTCCTGTCTACCCCCGTCCACTGGAAAGTCTACTCCTTCCCGTACCCATCATCATAAAGGTGATCTCACATGGGATTCTCTTCCGTGCTATGTCTATCACGAAAGCCTCCCCAAAGACACCATATATAATATATATAACTCTCAATGTGCCAGTGGTGACCAACCCCAAAACATTTTCAACTTCCAAAATTATGCTATTTTGTCTTCTTTCATGTACACATGCAAATTCTTGCAGATGCTAGTGCTCATGATTGATGTGCTCATGATTGATATGCTCATAAGTAGAAACATGTTCACTTTCATCAGCGGAACAAAACACATTATACAAAGATAAGCAGTTGTGTGTATCACAAGCAATTAGCACAAAAACTATGTTCAAGCATTGTAATTGCAGATGGATTTCTACTTACTTCTTTAACGTGGATTATCTCGGCTCCAGCTAAGTCTCGGACCTTAGGGGTACTTCGACTCGCCATTGACAACATCCCATCTTGCTCGCTGCTTCGCTGCCCTGCTCAAACTCGGCACCTGTTACACCTCACCCTGCTTATAAGCATAGCTCCTTCCTCGCTTCGGCTGGTGGGGGGACATCTGATAGGTATGGCCCTGCAACTTCGGGTCGGGTTGACACCCCGGATCAAATCAACCCGACCAGGAAAGTAAGCCCAACAACCGGCCCAGAAGCGTGCATGAGCCTGGAGCAGCCCAATCGCGGCATATTTGGAAGTAAGATCCCCACGATCTTCTTCCAACTCTCATGCAGAGATGATAGGCGTAATGGTAGGGAGTTAGTTAGGGTTTTAATTGAGTAGTATAAATAGGGGAATTGTACTCAGAATTAGGGTTCGCATTTTGTATTCTGAAATTATTACGTGTAAGCTCAAAGAGAATAGTGAAGAAACACCTCGGCAGGTGATATTTTAAGCCCGTGGACGTAGATCTCCGGATCGAACCACGTACATCCTGTGTTCTTTAAGTTTCTTGCATTGATTTACATTGCCAAGGGATTTTCGTTCGGAGTTTATTTGGTAACCGGATTGCGCTTTATCACCATTCTTCTACATCATTGAAAATTAATATAAAATATAATCTCATTTCCTACAAGCATAATAATTCGATTTATATTTACTTATTAATACTCATACAAAGAAATTTATCGTGTAAGCATATATATTGTTAGTTTAATCTAAATTTGAACAGTAAAACTAAATATATGGCTAGTTTAATATAAATTTCAAAATCAACCTATTCTACTAAAAGAGAGTCGCTGAAAAATAGGAAAAAACACGTGGCGGCCTCTCATAAATTCCAGCATATTAGATTTCTATATTTTCTTTTCTTTTTTCTTAACGCACTTTCCGCAATTCAAGGAACGAAAATACAAGTGTTCGCCCATTATTTTTAAACCGCTTCTACGCAGGACAGTGAAATAACACGCGTCCGCCGGTTATTTTTCGGCATTCTCTTTTGCGACAATTTATGCTCCCATCCCCTCCCTGAACGTGATGCACTTCCTTATGTCACGATGATTACAGTTATATAGAATTTGTCTCAACTATTCTCTCCCTCGCCCATGGGCTCCTAACAGAATTTTGATGATGAATCCACAGCGAAGTTCTCACAGTGCATCAACCCTCTATTCTCTTCGTCAATTTCCGCCAAAAGTTAAAGCAAGAATCAACAACGAATGGTTTTCACAATTTTCAGTTTTTTATATCACGAATAATAGACTGCATCATCTCCATTGATTGAATTTGTGTGAGATTTGAGACATTTTCTTTCTTCATACTCTTATTTCTTCATATCATATGATTTTACAAATCGGATGTTGTTGTAAAGTATTTATTGGAGGATGGTAGTAGTGGCCAATGTTCTGAGGCAAATAGCAATGCTTCAAATTCTGATAACTAAACAACGGATATATTGTTGGCAAAAAACTCAGACTTCGAAGAGGTCCCTTCATATGAAATGAAAGGAAAGGAATGGCAAGTATAAGTACATATGACGTTATAAATTTACATTTTCTCTTTTTCAGTTCATTTTGGATTTTGATTTTGAATTTACAATAATGTGATAATGTGATTTAGTTACTAAGGGTAATTGTTGAAACAAGAAACACATGTTTACACTTTCGGATAAAAAGTGCATTGAGTTGATAGGAAGGACTGTTGTTGAGATAAAAGAGTGTGTAAATTTTCATATCATACATTTATTTAAAAAGCAGAATTCTTTAAAGTGATCTGATTTTTTGGGTATAGTATTGTTTGATTTAATTATCTTAAAGACGGAACTACAGATTTAGTTCCTAAAGATACGGAAGATGCCTTATATGATAGAATAGGACGCTTAAAGGTACAAGTGAAGGATGCTGGCAAAAGAACCTTATCGGTTTTCACAGTATTAGGAAAATTGATAGCGCGCAGATACTATTTGTTTCTGCTTATGAAAACTACATGGAGGAAAAGGTAATTCAAAATGGTTATGGTCACCTTATATATATATATATATAATGTTTATAACCTTATACTTAATCTTCTTACTTATTTTTGTAGGTAACTGTGACAAGTTGCAAGATTAAGGAGATTAACAGCTTGCAACATTAAGGAGATTAACAGTGATGAGGTAGATGAAAGTTGCAGACATTGAAAATGAGGCCAAAAAAGCAATGGAGAAGAAGTTACTCATGGTCATGGATTAGTTCGCAGATGCTCTTGAAGCCAGAAAAAAGAAGAATGCCACCCTGAGAAAAAGGAAGCAGAATGCCAAGAAGGAAACATGATTTTATGTTATGTTTGCCAAGATTTTTTTTTTATTATGTCTTAGTTTGTTTCTTTGGAAGACTAGGATTATTGAGAATCATTTGAGGAGATGAACAATTCAATCCATACTCTCAACGTCTCTTTAGGGGAAAACGAAAAATATGTATATATGGGTACGAAGGTTTTATTATGAAATTGCTAAATACTTTTGTTTAGATTATCACTTAAATGTTTATTATATTGTTAAATAAATTAAAGCCCTTCCATCTCATATGGAATTTTAAGTTTTGAATATTATTTTTATTTAAATATTATTTTAATCCGTGCATCGTACGGGTGGACAACTAGTACTACATTGTAATAACTTATATATACATCTAACCAGTATTTGTGGAACCGGATTGGTGAACTAACCGGCTTGATTGCCGGTTCAAGATTCAACCGATGATCCGACCGACAAATGAGAATGAAATGAAATGAAATGAAATGAAATTATTTATGCAACTAATATATTTTAATTTGTACACAAAATAGTTAAATATAATAAAATGATAGACATTCTTAAAAAACTCTTCTAATCTATTAATTAGATATGTAACTAATTTTAACTACAGGATATAATAAGCTCTAATTAATTTTAATGTATTAATAAAGAATTTGCTATTTAGTTAAAAAATGATGGTTAAAACAAAATTATTCATTCTCGAAGACTAATAATATATTCATATATATATATATATAAGGACCCATATATTAGAAAAGAACCCTTACCCTCACCCAGACCTTCATCTGTTTTCTCCCCTCTCTACAGCGAAGGAAAACAAAAAGGCAACTCTTATCAATCATTTTCTTCTTTTGCTGTAAGACTCTGATTGAATCTCCTTATTTCCTTTATTCTTGTTCATCTTTGAGGTTAATGGCACAAAAATCTAGTTTTTTTTTTTTTTTTTTCCGAAAATGGCCATCACTCTACAAGTAGATGAAGACCATATCTCAGGACTGATTTCCTTTTACCCCATTCTCTTCGACTCTTCCAGTGCAAATCTATCATTCAAGGCGTGTAGATCTATCTTCTTCCATTGGTTTGTCCGAGTTTCACGATTTTGACTAGTCTTGACCCATTTTACATGAATTTTGGTTTTATAGTGGTAATGGACCGGACTATTGTTCGGTTCCCGATTGGACCAGTTGCACCTATCAGTTCGATCGGTCTCACAAACACTGCATTTAACTACAATACAGATATTTAATTTTTGTTTTTGTATTCTTTTCTGGTAGTATAATATATCTGACTCTATCACATTAGTTTATTCTTTGATTTTTGTATTATATTACCTAGACTCGTCTATTATAATTTAGTTTTTATAATAAAAATTCACTTAGACTATTTAATATTGATAATTTTTCCATTAGTTTTTTTTTTTTTTTTTTTATAATTTTGTTCATTATTTTAATAAAGTTTTATCTACTATTAATAAAGTCCATTCATAAGTTTGTATTATCTTTCTTCACAATGCATTTTCTCACTTCTATTCATTTGATCATCACATAGTTCCTATTTAATTCTTTTGATATTATGTTCTATTGTTGGACTTTAATAAAGGGGTATACACAAAAACATGATTTTTAAACATGTCTTTTTACTCACTCAAATGTCAATTTTAAAATACAATCTCAACGATTCCACATGCAAGTCATTTCATTCTTTTAGCGTGATTTTATTATTTGCTTCAAGTTTAAATTATAATGAAGTTTGAGCAATTGTTCTCATTAAGCTCTAACCCTTGAACAATTCAATGGTTTACCCTTTCTTCTAATATCCTATATTTTTATTTTATTTTTCATTAGATAGCTTATTTAAATTCTATTTTTGTTTTTCAATGTTGTCATATTGATACTTCAATAATTTAGAAAATTAGGGAAATTGTTGCAAGTAGCAAATTTATAATATTCAAATTTAGACAAATAAATTGTTACTATTAGATAATTATTATTCTAATTTATATTTATAATAAGAGTTGAGTATTTTATTTATGACAAACACTATATTATAATTTGTCAATAATTTATACATAGTAATATAAATCATTGTGAATCATTTACATATTGTTCTACCATATAATGTTTACATTATGTAAATAGACTAAAATATTTTAATTTAATTTCATCCATTTTTTTTTTCAAACATTTCTTCAATGGCATTTTTTAATTAGACTTTCGATCAATTTTATATAATAAAAAATATAAGTACAATTTTTTTTCTATCATTAATTTATACTAAAAGTTGGACTAAGACATAATGCCAAGTTTATATATTTGATTCCACATATAGTAACTTAATATTTTTTTTTAGATGTAAATAGTAAATATTGATAACATCATATATTGATATTCTAATTTAATTTTCTTCGAGATATCTTTTATTGACACTATTGACTTGTTATTGAAAGTCAAATAAGAGATTTGTGGGTGTGAGTGATGAATCAATAGTAAACAAACAAGTCATTTAGTTTGTTCTTCTTTCAAATATTTATTATTAATGTAGAGTCATCCATACACTATGTAACATATGCATGAAGTGATAAATAAATATTATATATGATATATTATAGTTGTCTCATCAATATTTTTTAAGTGAAATGAGTACAAGAATATTGTAGTTATAAAACTTTAAAAAAACAAAACGGAAGAAATCTCTTATCTTGTATCTCGAAAATAAAAGGTGGAAAGAAAAAAAGGATAAGGTACAAATAGATACCTTATTTATATTCCCAAGTACAAATAAACTCCTCAATTATATTTTTATCCAATTAAACACTTTAATTTTTAAAATCTACTTCTATTATAAAAATCTGAATTGTTTCTTACAAATTTTGATTCGCCTATTATATCCTTAGTGAATTTTAAATTTTAAGGTTATTTTAGTAACTATAGCTTCTAAGATTTATTTATTTGGTAAGATCTCTATGTAGATCAAATATCATCTATTAATTCATGGATATGATATCTAATTCATCTAATGACATAATTTGAACCTAAATATTGATAATATTTTATATTTTCCTTTCTTTTAGTAATATACATAACATTGATATAATTTTTTTTTTATTATTATTTTTAAGTTACTTTTTAAATTTCTTATCTCTTTTATAATGAGATTATTTTATATTATTGTAGAAAAAGAAAAGAAAAGCGTTTAGTAATTTTTTATGGCTAATTTAGTATCTTTTTTTTTAAAGTGTTATTTATTAAGAGTCATTTTATAATTCAAATTCATCTCTCAAGCATCAACTTATAAAATTTTCTATCACATTTCATATAGTATTTAGGTAACTATTCAAGTAAGTTGAACCTAAATTTCATAAAATCTTATATTATTATTATTATTATTATTATTATTATTATTATTATTATTATTATTATTATTATTATTATTATTCATTTTTAGTAAAATACATTATATTGTTCTTTTTATTTATTTTTATTTTCTTCGATCCTTCATATGATATTTTGTTCAATTAATGACATTAGATGAACCTAAATATTGATAATATCTTATTATTATTATTATTATTATTATTATTATTATTATTATTATTATTATTATTATTATTATTATTATTATTATTATTATTATTATTATTATTATTATTATTATATATACTCAAAATATTAAATAATTTAAATTTACATAAAAGAGATTTATGTTTGAATGAAAAAGATAGAAAATTATATATTTTATAGTTTAATAGTAGGACTTTAGTAACACCAAAGTTTGACTTCTAAATCAAGATAATGATTACAAGACTTTTAATTTCGAATAGTGGTATAATAAAGTTATTTAGATGTTGAATGTTTGCAAAACTATTAAGTTTTGGTGTTTTCATGGTGAAAAATATACAAATAATTTTTATGATTAGCAACAGAAAGAAAAAAATCACATACATAAAAACTAGGACAATGAATAATAGTTTAAGCTCTTATTTACCTTATTTATCATCTTTCATTTTATAGAGATAATTATTTATTTTTAGTTTCCTTTTTTCAATTTAAGTAGATAGCTATAATATCTTTATACTGATTCCAAACCACAATAAAAAATATATTAAACAAGACAACTATAGTGTATCATATTCCTTTTATTTAATTTTATTTTTAAGTTTCTTTTAAAATTATTTATCTCTTTTACAATGAGATTCTTTTATATAATTGTAGAAAAATTAGAAAATCCGATTAGGTGAAATTTTTAGAGTTAATTTAGTAACTTTATTTTTAAAGTTATTTATTTGGTAAGAGTCACTTTATAGAGAAAATTGCGGTGTTGGTCCCATAGGATACACGACAGTTGCATTTTAGCACCAAAGGTTTCACATTTCATCCCACAAATACAAAACCGAGCACCTTTAGTCTCATGAGAAATTTCACAAGCATTTATAGTCCCACAACATTTATCATTAACGTTTTTGGTCATGTACATAGCACATGTTCGTTAAATGGCGTAATAAATACGAGAAAATTATACTTTTAATCCCACAGGACACGGGGCAGTTGTATTTTGGTCCCAAAGGTTCACTTTTGATCCCACAAATTCAAAATCGAGCACTTTTTATCCCATAAAAAATTTCACAAGCGTTTATAGTCACATGTTTTTTTTTTCATTCTCAGTCCCATCTTTTTTTTTTTGTCGCATATTGGTCCTATTCGATTTTTTCGGGCATGTTTAAAGGAAATAAGGCGTGTTACTTCAACACATGGGTGATGGTGATGGATCTGAAGAGATGGAGAAGGAAAGATTACACAAAACAAATTGAAAAATGGATGGAGATACAGAGGGAGAGGAGGATATATGAGTTGGGGTCTTTGTCCCTTTGATGTTGGTTTTTGGAGGGGAGGTCGAAGGGATTGATCATAGGTGGAATCAACATGAATAACCTACTAATAACAATAAAAAGAAATTAAATAAAATTTTAATTAAACAAAGACGATAGAATGATTTTTCGGTTTTTGGTTTCATGTAATAAAACAATCCACCCTTGATCATGCTTCCCCTTGGTCTTAGACAAATTATGCAACTATTGTTAATACCCGATTAATTGTGATTCAAGCCCTTATCTCAAAACTATTAACAAGCTCTAATAGCCTTGTTGTCACTTAATCCTAGTTAATCAAAACAAGCTCTTCGACTAACCCTATTCGATTTAACCAAATCCTCGTACAAGCTCTCTTAGCTTCGATAATCAAATGCATTAGGCACTAAGACAACGAGATAAATACGATATAAAACTCGCAAGCTCGGTTTTAGTGATCGAACTTTATGTTATCACCAATGAACATTCATTGTTTGCTACAAATGAGTCGAAAGCACTACAATTATGGATAGCAACCCCGACTACTAGCAACACATTCATAAATCTCCTAAAGGGTGATCAATCCAATAAATAATTCATAAATGTGACTCAATAATAGCAAATAACATAAAACACTTAAATACACAATCCAATCGGTAATATTAACCGCAATAATCACATAAATATCTTCGACTAAAGATTCCACATTGATCAAAGGTGAATTCTAAGGGTGCTAGCCACCCATATTAACTATTACAAAGATAAAACAAATAACAATCAAGGAAGACATGAAAATAGAATAGAATGAACTAAAATGTTGGATTGATGATCTTGATCTTCAACCCACTTCCACTTCCTTGCTCCCTAAGGTTGATGGTGGATAAAAGGTAGCTGAAAATGTATTCCAAGATAGGTCATTTTCGAATTGGAGGTTATATATATAGAGGAGAAAGTGCTGATACCAAGTTAGGCAAAAACGTGTTTGGGTTCCCGCCGCGGCTGTGGGCGCACAAGCGGCCACGGGCGTGGTGAGAAACAAGAGTTTAGGCTCAAATTGGGGCCGCGGGCGCAGCCCAGCCATCGCCTCGGCCGTAGACTTGGTTGGGCTGGATTTGCCCTTCTTCTGGACCTTTTGCCACGGGCGTCGCTAATTATGACCGCGGCCATGGGCCTTGGTCCGCCACGGTCATGGCTCGAGATTGCCTCGGCCGCGGTCTTGTTGAGTGAAATTTGGTCATCTTCTGTACAAATTACCACGGCCATGGGCTAGTTAGCCTCGGCCGTGGCTTGGGTCAGGGGCGTGGCAGGGCAAGTCCCCTTTTTTTCTTGTTTTCTTTTTCCTTTGAGCTCGAAGTGTCAGTTTGAGATCTTCGAACCTATTTTTCGGCCTTAATTCACCTTTTTTGACATGGAAACGAACTAAAGAAGTCAAATTGCCCAATGAGAAGAAATGCACAAAACACACATGAATATGCACACAAAAGTTCGTAAAAAAAACACTTAAATTGACCTAAAAGAGTGTGCACGACCACGTGGTACCATGGGTATAATGTAGAGAATAGCTGTCGTGGTTTGCACGCGGGTTGGGTTAGTTTGATGCACTGGAGCGGAAATGGGAAGTCATGGGTGAGGCTTGATAAAGGACGGCCTTGCCCCATGGATCATTTGTGGGGCCCTCATTATCTAAACAAATTAATTTGAGAAAGTATAGTAGATTAAAATAGAGGAGACCGTTGATGATCCCATGTATGAGGTATTTTTTCGGTTGGAATTTAAATTTGAATTTGAGAATGTGGAGACATGAGATGTTACAAACCAATTTTCATGCAATTATACAAGTACAAATTACTAATAATGAAGACCTTTTCAGATCTTACGGCTTATAATCAGTTTTTTCTAGATTTTCAAATGCTAATTAGAATGTTCTCATTTAAATAAAATCCATATAGTAGCAAATCTCTTGTTGTTTCGATGTTGATGGATTTGAAAATCATTAATTTTTTAACTACGTTCCAGACTTTTGTTTGGTTGGGACCGAAAAAGAACTTTGCTTGCTGATATTTCTCATTTATATAGGATATATGTTCAATATAAGGTTCATGATCCATTATTTGCATTCATAATATCCACAAAAGGGCTGTAGAGTGTTGTACCATAATTCTGCTTCATATAATTTTCATGATATGTGTGTTTAAATTATTGAAATGTTGATTGTAAGAGATAGAAGCAAAATAACAGAAATATTCTTGTTTTCCTATTACATCTTCATAGCTTACTCACGCAGAATCAGTTTATATTTATACGATTTTTTTGGTTAAGTGACTCGGATGAATGGTGTAGCAAAATCGAGTATCAAGCAAAAACTGAGAGGTGAGATTCAGTTACTTTATATTGGTGATTTTATTCATAAGTGTGTTATCTATTAATCAAAAGCTCCAAATATTTTAGATATTGACAGCCAAGTCTGGAGACGAAAATGCAGGTTGATATAAAAAGGAGCATGGAAGGAGAGGAAAAGAGATTCAATCAGCTATCAATCGAAAAATTGATTTCTAGAGGGAAAAAATGGTCGTTTGGTTTGGGACGAAAAATGTAAAAAATCTTGGAACTAAAAGTGCTTGTTTGGTTAGGACCAAAACTGCACAAAAACTTTGGGACTAATAGTGTTTGTTTGGTTGGGACCAAAATTGCACAAAACTTTAAGACTAGAAATGCAAGCAAAGTTAACAAAAAATGTGACGACGAGACTAAAAGTGCTCGATTTTATATTTGAGGGATCAAATGTGAAAACTTTGGGCATCCTCACCTTATCATATTCAGAGATTTATTTAGGCATATTTGGTAAATACTCTACCTTTCTCATTTGGTTTTAACAAAGTACTAATTACCTTTTTTCTACACATCCACATAGCAATAAGGCTCTCTACTCACGACCATTCACAATAAGACATTCAATTTTTTGCACTTTAAGGACATATCAACAAAATAAAGATAGAAGTTTGACCACACATTGACATATGACAAAAAAGATGAGTTCAATTATATCATGTCGTGCTATTTATCATATCGGATTATTGTATAACTAAAATTCAACTGCAAATCTGAAAATCATAATATTAATTTTATATGATTAAAAATCATGATAAAAGATAACTCATAATGATACATATATCTAAATAATGAAAAAGCATATTAATTACAAAGTGTAAAAATTTAGATAGCACCTTTTGAAGTGTTATTTATTTGAAGCTTGTTTCCCAAAGTTGTGGGCTCCGTAAGCTTTAGGACTGAATTTCAAGGATTCCATATGCAAGCTTTAAAACTAATGCTCTTGATCTAATAAGGCTTCTTGGTGAAAATTACTCCAGCGAATGACATCTTCTAATCTTTCAGTGATTTCGGCTTGGTCAAATGTCTGTTTTCTTGTTTGATAGGTTTTACTTTTACGAATTGATTTGATTTTGATGATGATATATTTGCGTTCAGATGTTTCATACTCTCTCTAATTGATGTGATGATGATGATATAGTTGCTATCTGAGAACTATTTTATGCATATCACATCATTTGCAACATGTCACTCTCTGTTTTATGGTTCACGTGTTTGGTTGGTGACCTTAATATATGTGAAAGATTTTCATAAACTCATCTGTTGGGATTTGAAAATTCCTGATTTTTTGGTAATTGCATCATCATTATAAATATCATAATGATTATTAGTGCTCCCCCGTTCCATATTAATTATCGTTTTAGAAAAAAATGAAAGAATTAAGAATGAAATATTTTGACAGATGTATCATCAGCTAATATTAGGGGATAAAGATTTGACCAAATAAAATATCTGTGATAGGTTACAAAGTAGAGATATTCTAGGATTGAGCCCATGGAGAAAATTGGTAGAATTCGTGAAAAATATCTAAAATGTCAGTTAATTGGAAAAAGGAATAAGTAACTAGAACAATAAGTGGAATAGAAAGAGTATTATGTATTTGGTTGGTCAAATCAAATTTAATTTACAACCTTGTCAAATATGTCATGTGCAACAAATACAGAAGGATTGTTGAATTTTCCCACTTTCCTCGCCAGCACATTCGAAAAGAATATCTTTTAATTTTTTTATCCTCTTTTATGTTAGATTATATAATATGTAATCTTAAATTTATATCATTTCTAAAATTGAAATGAAAGAAAAAAACACCACCCATGCGACTTGAGAGAATATATACTGACATGATTAGAATTCAAACAATTCACTTCAACCACCACCGGGATTTGCAGTCACCAATGGAATAATCCATGATGGAGGTCATCCTACTCAAGAAGAGTTGATGCAGTCTCTGTTTGCCAAATATGACAAGAAGATTGCACGGGCTGAAAAGAAAATGGATAACATGAGTTTGGAATTAAGTAAATCAATGGTTAGTCAAGGGGCAGAGATGAAGAATATAAAGAATCACTTGAGTCAAATTTGCACAAGCCATGGGGTCTGTACATCAGAGAGGACAATTTTCGAGTGATACTGTAGTCAATCCAATGGAGCAGTGCAGTGCCATTTATTCGAGGGATGAGCCAAGTGTGAAAGTCCGAAGCAATTAGTAGCCGAGCATCGGGCGATAGAAAAGAAGCAAGTGGAGGAGAACAACAAAGTCAAAGAGGATGGTCACGAGTTGGTAAAAAAAGAGGCTGAGAAGTCAAAATCTAATTCTAACTTTGATGCTCCTACATATATTCCTCCCCCTAAATATGTCCCCCCTCTTCCTTATCCTCAAGAGTTTTATAAAAAGAAAAATTTTCTTGGTTTTGCTAATTTTACTAACCTATCTAAGGAGCTTGAAGGGATTAAAACGGTAAAGAAACTGGAGATAACTGAGCAAAATGAGGGATGCGGTGTTAGTATAGATAAGAAATCTATCTCGTCGTTTATTGATGACTCTTTAGATATTTGCTTGAGTATTTCATTCTTTTCTAACCTTGATCGTATAGATTGTGTAAGTGCGTTAATTGCAATGCGGGGAAAAATAAAAGAGAGCATTAATAGTGAGGGGGTAAACAAAGAAGAGCCGGATCCACATGCTGACAAATCTACTAGCTTATGAGGGGAAGAAAAGAAGGCACAGAAATAGAAAGAGGCGAAAGCGAACAAGGGTAGCAAGTCCTACAAAGAGCACTAACACAAACACAAAAAGATAACCAAAAGTGGACGAGCCATGGAGTTTTTCTATCCCTTGATCTATTGGTAGTCATAATTTTGAAATGTGTTGTGTGATTTAAGATCGAGTGTAAATTTGATGCCCCTAAAACATATAGGCACTTAGAACAAGGAGATATGAAACAAGCATTTACTAATATTCAGTTGGCCGATAGGTCTTTACTTAAACCATATGGGTAGTAGATGACGTGTTGATTAGAATATCTAAATTTGAATTTCCTAGCGATTTCCAGTTGTCGATATGCAAGAGAATACTGATGTCCATTTCATCTTAGGCCAACCTTTTACGCCAACTAGCCAAGTGCTGATAGATGTGCTTAAAGGGGAGTTAACTTTTCGTATTCATGATGACAATGTCCCTTTCCCTATATATAATAGGTCGGGACTAAGTAGCATACACACGTGTTGTGTCGTTGGTAGCGTCGTTTCCTACTACCAAATTAAATGTGTATGAAGAATACACTTAAACCTTACTAACTATCCTACTGAGTAGAATGGTAAATAAGGGTCGATCCCACAGGGAACGGCCGAACAGTTTTGATTACGATGTCAAGCAGTTTATGATTAAGTATGCAAGAAATAAATACTTAAGAAAGCAATAATGGGGGGGGGGGGGGTTGATGGGAAACTAACAATCTATTAGTGACAATTAAAAGCAAATAGACACAATTAAAAGAAACAAGTACTAAAAAACACTAGAAGAGATCTTTTTCAGTTTTAGTTTTCAAATAGTAAAACAAGTCACCCTTGATCATGCTTCCCCTTGGTCTTGAACAATTGATGCAACTATTGTTAATGCCCGATTAAATTGTAATTTAAGCCCTTACCTCAAGACTATTAACAAGCTCTAATAGCCTTGTTGTCCCTTAATCTTAGTTAATCAAAATAAGCTCTTCGACTAAACCTATTCGGTTTAACCGAATCCTCGAACAAGCTCTTTAGATTCAATCACCAAAAGCATTAAACACTAGGACAACGAGATAAATTCAACATAAAACTCGAAAGCTCGGTTTTAGTGGTTGAACTTTGTGTTATCCCCAATAAATAACTATTATTTGCTACACGGGAATTGAAAATCCTACAATTACGGATAGTAATCTCCTATTCTAGCAACACATTCACAAATCCCTTAAAGGGTGATCAAACCAATAATCAATTCATAAATGTGAGTCAATAAGAACAAATAACACAAAGCACTTAAATACACAATAATCTCGGTAACATTAACCGTAATAATCACATCAATGTCTCGACTCAAGGTTCCACAATGATCAAGGATGAACTAAGGGTGCTAGCCACCCATATTAACTAATACAATCAGAAAATAAATGGAAAAATAAAGAAACATGATACTGATATGGGTGAATCCAAAGATGTTGATTGTAGAAGATGATCCTTCAATCTCTAGTCCAATCTCCTTCCTTGGTGGCTGAAATGTGCTCTCTAAGTATAAAAAAGGTATCCAAAAGTTGTCTAAAGTTAGGTTAAATTCGAATGGGATGATATATATATAAAGGGAGAAAGTGCTAGGCAAAAATAGGCAAAAACGTATTCAGGATTTTAAAACAGGGTAGTGAATCTCGGCCGAGACGGGAGTGTGTCTCGGCCGAGACGTGAAAAAGGGTTTTCAAGAATTTTGGGTCGAAGGTCGATCTCGGCCGAGATTGGGTTGCATCTCGGCCGAGACGTGAAAAGGGGAAACTAGGGCTTTTTTAGGTTTTGACTAATCTCGGCCGAGATTGGATTGCATCTCGGCCGAGACTTTCATCCTTGAGATTCTTTAGGAATTCCCTGGAGCCTCATCTCGGCCGAGATGAGATTAAATCTTGGCCGAGATCTTCAGTCTTGCAAAACTTCAGAAAACCCCTGGAGGCTCATCTCGGCCGAGATTAGCATCCTGTCTCGGCCGAGATCTTCAGTTGGCCCTTCCTTTATTGCCTTGATCGATCCCTCGACTCCGCGGTCGTTTAATGTTCGATTTCGACCCTTTTTACACCTGTCTTAATACAAAAATAGCTCAAACGCATTATTTTGCCCATTAGAATATAAAAGCACTAAATACACATAATTATGCACGTTATTGACACTAAAATGACACTAAAAGTGCCCTAAAGTGCGTGGACGGAACACGTGTACCAAATCTCTATACCGTGGAACCCAAGAGTAAAACTGTTGTGGTCGATATGAGAAACGGGTATAGATTTTAATTGAGGATAATGTTCATGACTTTGTTTAAAGAGTCGTCTGGCTGAAGATATAAAACTTAGCGCTTGTCGGCAGGTAACCCGACATTTACTGTTTTTCGTTATATATTTCTGTTTTTGTTATTTTGAGTGTTAGGACACGAACATGATGTGAATAAAATGCAATTAAGCAAGTCACAAGAATCAAGAATATAAAATATGAGGACAAGGGGTGAGGTCCGACAGGGTCTATGCGTAGAAACCGGTTGAGTGATGAAAAGAGAAAATTCAAAAATAGCAATTCTAGGTTTGATGCTTCAATTTCATCATTTGGTGAGTGCTACCAAAGCGTACCACTTCTTTCCCACAAACCTTGGTCTTCAACCAAGTTTAGGGGAGGGGGGTAGAGTAGGACGTCTAGGCAACTCTGTTTTTTTCATGAACTCGTTTAATTGTAGTTAATTTGCATCTTTTTGGGTAGTTTAGTAAGTTTATTTTGTTTATGTTATTTTATTTGATGTTTGTTGAGTCGGTTTTATACTGTCATACCCGAAGTTGATTGGTCTTAAATAATAAATAGTTAAAAAGGGTTGATAGACGATAGTGTGTCGATGAAGAGTCGAATTTCTAAAAATTTTATGGCACATAAAAGAGCATGATTGGCGTATTGAGACAAAATTGGGCTTGAAGTTTGAATAATAATCAACTTAGCCTGTGAGAATTTGAGCCTTAATTGTACTCCTATTATTGGAGTTATTTATCTTTCTTTCAGTATGATATATTGGTAATTATGTCATTTAGTCTCTAGAACTTGCCTTGAGTCTGCTTACAAAAGTTATCTACGAACTTAGAAAATGATTTTAGGCGTTCTTTTCTTGTAGTCTATTTTCCAGCCAAAAATTACTTTTTTTCACTGAATTCTATGAAATAATCCCTATTTAGCCACTTTGAGCCATTAAGCTTTATTTTTCTTAGCTATACATTACAAGTTTATACCGTTCTTTTTAGCCTTTTTTTCTTTGGACTAGTGTAGTGTGAGGGAGATGGATTGGAAGATAGAGTTGAGAGAAAAAGTAAGGTTTCTGAGTGGAATGGATAGTTGGGATGGTTTGGTGGAAAGACTAAATTGTAATGGGAAAAAGATTTGAATTATTGACCCCTCCTAGTTTATTTCCTTTGTTATTTTCGTTTGTTAAAAAAATAAAAAAAATCAGAAAAAGATGTAGTTATGTTTATTTGCTTTATTTCAATTATGTTATTTAGGAGAGATTAATTGTGAAAGTGATTAAGTGTGTTATATTTTGAAATAGTTGAGCAATCCCAAATTGGTATTCAATTAGAATTGATATTAAAAACACTCAGTTGATGTAATATCGTGATTGTCTTGATAGGGTGAAGAAGTATCTTTTAGCTTGCAAAGATATGAAGAATGAGGAAGAAGTTAACATCATTTTGAGGGGTAGTTGAGCGTAGCTAACTTGATTAGTCCAAGAATGAGTCACTTTAGGCAAGTGACAAGTACAATGTATAAGTTAGACAATAGACAAGCTTACGGTACACAGTGTATGTGGTCCAATTTGAGCATAAACATGTCCTATTCCATACACTTGAGAGATGAGTGATACACGTAATCGGTGTAGATAATTTATTTAGAAGCATCTTGTCTTGAGAGTATTTGATTTATTGTCATGTCATATATGCTCGATTGTATATATAGTCTACTTTTTGAAAAATCATGTCTGAGGCTAGATTCGTCGTCTAATCGCCCTAATGCTTAAGTTCTTGTTCTTTTCTATTTTTTTTTGTTGTTCGACAATGAACAACAGTCTAAGTTTGGGGGATTTTGATACACGTCATGTATGCTTGCATTTAGGTCGATTTAGATGAATATTTTATGTCAATTACATGCATAATTGGCCGGTTTCTGCTTCTATTCATTATATTGTGTCGTATGACGCGTATGTGCTTTTTTTTTTTTTAGCTAATTAGATGATTTTTAAGCCAAAAAGTCCTCTTGGATGGAGTTTGACGAGCATACGAGCAAAAAGAGGGGTGAAATGATGAAATTTGAAGTGCAAAACCTCAAAGATTCAACTTGGTCGAGTTGAAGAATGAGCAAGAATAGGAAGTAAAAAACAAAGAATCAACTCGGTCGACTTCTTTTAATCAACTTGGTCGAGTTGTTTTAGTCAACTTGGTCGAGTTGCTCTGTAACGCCTAGAAATTTTTCATTTATTTATTAAACTATTTTGTGTGATTTTATCATCATTTCATTTGAAATTGGGCTGACTAATATTTTATATTTGGACTTCCTAAGCCAAATAAATTATAGTGGCAAAATAGATTATTTTAAAGCTTATTTCTGAAACATTAATTATTTTTAAGTTAAGAATTTTTTTTTGGAGTCCAATTAATTTATTTAATTCAGTTAAGCTCATTCTCATACATCATATAATCCATTTGCATAATTGGCCCAATATTTAGGCCCAATCAATAAATCATGGACTCAATTGGAGCCCAAAATTATTAAGATCCGGAACAAGAGTTACTTCTGAAAATGAGGTTTTTATCACGTTTCTGTTATGTCGGTAAGTGTGTGTGAAAGTGGGTTAAAGGGGTAGTTGGATGGACTAGTAACCGTATGTGTAACCCCTTACAAAAACAAAATTAGTATTCTTTAAAATCATGCTACTATTTGCAATAACAGAGAAGGTAATGAAATTTCTTCAATTCTCGCTTGATGTTTGCTTGAGCCAACCCATCATTCCCCAGCCTATCCCGACCTTCCACCGGCATTTTCAACATCGGCCCTTAAGTTCATATTTCAAATCACCTCGCACACTAGGGCCACCAATTTTGCCCAGTCGCCTCTGTTACGCCAGAAAGATCGCCGCTACTAAACCAGGTCACCATGTGTGTTGCCGAAGAAATCAAAAGAAAAGAAGGGGAGAATTTTTTTTTTTTCCACATGTGTTCGCTGATAAGAAGAGAAAAAAGACAAAAGGGGAAAATTTGGCTATTGCGGAAAAGGGGGGGTGATCTATTGATAAAAGGAGAAGATGATGGATGACTCCAAAATTTCTAATTCTTGTCCTCAAAGCCCCACTTACAAATCAGCCCCATCCCTCTCCTTATTTAATTCCCAGGCCCAACACCCACAAACTTACAATTCTATTAGCACAAGACAAATCTCGAGGCCCCGAACCATTAGCCTCCATTCTCAGGAATTTGGCCACGACCCCATCAATCCAAATTTTCATTTCTTTTTAACTACTTATCTTTTCTTTTCTCTTTTTCCAAATTTTCTTGTTCTATTCTTCTTTTAGTTAGACATTTTCTTGTTATTGATATGAAAATCTTTCTATTCTTTATTAAATGTAGAATTTGAGGAGCGAGAATACGGGTCTAGAACTACAGATTAATTTGTCAATATTTTCATTTCAATCATCTCATTATTCAGGTGGGGGTTTAATTACAATTTATTTTAATTAATTGTCTTTTTAGGACTGTATAGATGTTTACTTTTATCAATTAGCTACTTGGCTACATGTTGCAAATCAATACAATTGACATACTACTTGGCTATATGCCCCATTGCAATATAATTGGCATAATACAATTGACATGCTACTTGGTTACATGTCTCATTACAATATAATTGACATGATACTTGGTCACATGTCTCATTACAATATAATTGACATGCTACTTGGCTACATGTCTCATTACAATATAATTGACATGCTACTTGGCTACATGTCTTATTCATTATAACTTTTTTTACATGCTATGCGTCCTATGTGCTTTTAATTATTATAATTTGTGCCTCCACGAGCATATGGTGGGGTGAGCTTCCTTCAACTTGTGGAGACACGATTTATGTTAATTAAAAGCACATAGGAGGCATATCATATAATAAAATTATAATGATTTGAGACATGTAACCAAGTAGCATGTCAATTGTATTGTAATGAGACGTGTAGCCAAGTAACATGTCAATTGTATTGTAATGAGAAATGTAGTCAAGTAGCATGTCAATTGTGTATTGCAACATGTAGCCAAGTAGCACGTTGATAACAATAAACGCGTTTATAGTCCTAAAATACAATTAATTAAAATAAACTGTAAATAAACCCCCACCTGAAAATGAGATAATTGAGATGCAAATGCTTGTAATTTAATCTGTAGTCCTAAGCTCCTTCCCTCGCTCCTCGAATCCTACATTTACTTGAGTGAAATATTTTATTATTGTTGTTGTTGTTGTTGTTGTTGTTGTTGTTGTTAAACTTCTTTAAAGAAAAAGGGAAACTTAAATGAATTGATAAAAGAATATAAATGGGATAGGATTTGGTAATATATTTATTGGACGTAAGGTGGAGTAGGATTTGGAACTTTGTGGGAGTAATTTGGGATTGACTTATACCTCCAATTACACATGCATAGTTCTTTTTCTCCCTTTTTGGTACACGTGTTCAATTTGAGTCTTCTTCTTCTTCTTCTTCTTCTTCTTCTTCTTCACTATAACAAACACAATTTTCACCTCATCTTTCTTTCTTCTTCGTTCCAAACACACCAAGCCGCCAATACATTTTTTCCTTCTTTAGTTTGAGTAGAATTATAAATTCAGCCGGGAACGACCTTCGTCTTACCCGGGCCAATCGGTAATTGAATTTCAACTGGTGTGCTGATGATGGTGTGCTACAGTCGGACTGACTGTGGATGACTCATGCTCTATTTGTCACCGTAGAGGCGGCACAGAAACACCGACGGTGAAGAAATACAACAGGCGGTTAATTGCATCGGCCGAAGAATTTGGCAAAATTAAATTGGCAATCTATACGTGGCGGTAGTGGAAAAATATGGGAAAGATATCCGACAAAACTTTCCGGAATCAGTGAGTTGGGAAGATTGGAGGCAGTAAAATAACATGAAAATTATAGAAATTCTTTACCTTATAATAGAAAAGTGTCTAGCGTGTGAATAGAAATTCTTCCTCAATGAAGGATAAAATCATTATACTTATTTATATAAAACCATTATTAGCGGTTGTTAGATGACTCTCATCACTTCCATGATCTCTTTCCACTCACCCACATAATACCTCATGATCTCTTCCCACTCAACCACATATACAATTCCGTAACTGATAAATTCTATCTGCTTCTATTTATTTTGGGCTCAAATCTTGAGTCCGTGATTTATTAATTGAGCCTAAATATTGGGCCAATGATGAACATAGAATGAGCAATTGAAGTAGAGGCGGAGCCTGAAAGCATATTGAGGTATAAGGTTATAAAAAAAAGAATTATTTGGACTTAATAATTAAGTGTGTGGAATATGATATTTATGATTTAAGATTATTTTATTTCAAAAATGTGGTGAAGTTTGGGCCTGTAGTATATTGTACTTGGGATCTTTTCAAATTATGGTATGCTAGGAGTTTAAGGTGATTTATATAATTTGTAGTTATAATTGAGTACGTTATAAAATTATTATGCTGAATTGATGTGCTAAGTTCATACTTGGGAAATATTGTAACAACTTTTTATATGTTCTAGATACTTAAGAAATTATTAGTGGTTTATACTAAATTGTTAATTTTATTGAGGGCCCTGAAATGCTTGAAGAATGGAGGAGAATGTTAGAGGATATCTTTGAGTGTATGTATGGGTTCTACGGATGCTCAAAAGATTTCTTGTGCTACTTTTCAACTCAAAGAATGGGTAAGGATGTAGTACTATTGGAGGTTTTGGCCGGTGGATGAACGCAATGCTCTTACATGGAGAACATTTAAGAACTTTGGCACAATAAGCCAACACGATCAAGTAGCATTAAGTAACTCGGTCGAGTTGCTCTAACTCGGTCGAGTTGATTAGGTGACTCGGTCGAGTTGGCTGAGGCAATTCACGTGTTTTGGCCTATTTTCGTCCCGTTTCAACCCTAATCCTCCCCATATTATAAATAGAAGTCCCCCAATCCGAAAATACATATCTTACATCATTAGAAACACCTTGGAGACTTGGATTGAAGAGCAAGGAACACGAGGAGACGAAGATCAAGATCCAAGATTTCGGGTTTTATCGCTTTATCTTATTTTTATTGTTCAAGAATGTTTCTCTATGAATGTTTTTGGATTTTATTGATAAACAAGAGAAGTTAAATACCACTGTGTTTTGGGGTTAGAGAGTAGGTTCTAATTAACATTGTTTTTATTTGTTTTATTAATTCGAGACTCCGTTCTTATAGTTTATCTATATGCTTGTTCTTATTTTATGAACTTTTCAATCTGGTCGATTGATTATTTTGACTTGCTTAATAATTCGATGTCTGAGAGGAGAGGATTGTTAATAGGCATACAAACATATATCATAGGTATCGATAATCGTCCGAGAGGAGTGAAATATTTGTGTAGGCATTGGTTTTAGGATCCCTTTGGAGTTACGTATGTGATAATTAGCCCGAGAGGATAATTATTCATATGTGATCTACACGTTAGCATCGTCCGAGAGTAAGACTAATTGAGAGTAGTGCTAGCTAATAAACATCGGAATTCGATTTAAAGGTCTATAATAATAGGATAATCAAACATATAGATTATAATTGAAATCGAAAACCTAGATTACGTCTTTTGTCTGATTTTAATCCTTTTGTGATTGTTTGCTTGATCCCTTCCAAGTATCTGTTTATTGTTATTTATTTATGCAATTTAGGTTAATAGTAAAACAAACAAATCACCTTAATTCTAGAGTTTAGATCGGGTTGATCTATTATGATTAGTGTATAAAATTGAAAATAGAATACAATCTATGTGAGATCGACCTTCCTCACTACTATTTGCACTAGCACCGTTCACTTGTGATATACTAGGTTAGAAAATAGTGTGTCAGAAGCAACTCATCCCATGCCGTCCAATGTATCCGGTGTTCGGAATCCCACTGTCCCCACTAAAAGTTAGCCATAATCAACTGAACCCTCCTATAAATGCTTTGGGGGTAGTAAGAAGCAACTCATGACATAAGTCGGTATTGCCTGAGCTACCGATTTGATTAAAATTAATCTCCCCACATTTGAGAGGAAACAACTCTTCTAGTTTTCAGTTTCTTCTCGACTCTTGCCACAATCAAGCTAAAAATAGCTTCTTTAGAATAAGCAACGCAAGTTGGAAGGCCCAAATAGATAGAATGTCCACCAACCCCACTCCCATCTGATTTGCTAACACATCTCGGCTATTCAATAACCCCCTCTTCACTGAAGCAAATTCTGGATTTTTCAAGTGATATAAGATGTCATGATTGTAATACCCGAGCCTCTCACAATGCACTGACCAATATAATTCTAGTATTTCATGTATTTCATACTTTATTTGTTATTTTTGCTTTAATTTTTATTACAATTTCTTTTATTCATTATTTCATTTTATATTTTGCGATTAATTTGGAAGTGTTCACCTTGGTGGTCGAGGATCCTTTAACCTAAAATATTTGGAGTTTTTACATTACTGGAGTAGAAATCCTTACTCAAAATATTGGAACAGTTTAAATAATGCAAGACTACAGGTGACAAGTTTAAAAAAATGTGAAACTCAATAAATGGTACGTGGAAGTGTTAGAAATGTGAAGAGTGTCATTGACGGAATAATAATAATAACAACAACAACAACAACAACAACAACAACAACAACAACAACAATAATAATAATAATAATAATAATAATAATAATAATAATAATAATAATAATAATAATAATAATAACAACAACAACAACAATAATGGTAGCCGCCTTAAAAGGAAGAGGTGGTGGTCATGTCCCCCAAATCAAAATTATAAATAAGATGTCTTATTATCTCATAAAAAACATTAAATGAGCAAGGCAACAAGAAAGTAAGTCGGCTCCAAGAGAGTAAAAAGAGAATCGAAATATTTGAGAAACAACACATGTATTCACTATCTCTTCCATGAATGATGTTGTAGTAAGTGGTTTATCAAGAATAATTGTTTGGTCTGATTGCACCCCCGGAGTGACGGGATCCGCGAGGATTAAACGGACCGAACTGAATGACCCCGAGGTAACGGAGTCGACCTAATCCGTAGTGAAGCACCCCGGGGGGAGGGAATCGACCGGAGCCGAACTAGAGTACCCCGAGGGCAATAAAGTGTAGCGGAAGCGAACTGTAATTTGGCCGAGGTGAAGGAGACACCAGAGTGCTTCCGAAAACTTCCTGGCCAAGAATGAGGTTGATTTGACTGGCGGCGCCATCATGAGAGAGAGGGATGTGAAGTGACGCGTTTGGAGATTTCCAAGGAACCTGTTCCCCACGCGCCTTGGGAACTGTAAAGCGCGTGAGCAGCACGTTCGAATCTGAGACGTGAAATTTGAAAAGGCCAGATCTAAACCGTTGATTCAAAAATATATATATGAATATGTGCACAGTATACTTCATCTTCATCAGTTGCGATTGCAAGTTTCAGAAAGCGGGAAAAAAGGAGACTCATCTGTGCACTTGTGATCCATCTCAATACCAAGATCAAGTAAGTATGTCTTCTTCTTCAATTAGGGAAGTAGGAACTGAGAAAGCTCCGCTAAATGTACCACCCATACGCTTAATTATTCCAGAAAGACTAGTGAATAGGATGGTGTATAGGGCCGATTTTAGGGAGGCCGGTACCCGGGCAGTGGGATTTGGGGAATGTCTGGAGGAGGAATACGAAGTGTCGGCGGTAGCCCTGCGGATGACACGGGTGCAAATACAAGCCCTGATCCCCTCATTTTACTTTTCATTTAACTTAGAGTACATAGTGCCGGAGCCCGGCGACAGGGCCTGTTGCCCGCCGAAGGGCTTCATTAGCGTATATATAGATCCTCTGAATATAGGGTTAAGATTCCCCCTCTGGGACATTGTTATACAGCTGTTGAGATATTATAATATCGCCTTGAGCCAATTAGCGCCCAATGCCGTGAGGCAAGTAGTCGGCTTTATGGTGGTATGCAAGAATACCGGGGTAGAACCAAATGTAGAATTGTTCCGGTATTTCTTCCAACTAAAGGCCTTCGGGAAATCAAAAGGCTGGTACTCCTTCAGCCCCTGGGCCCGAGGCGGTTTCAAAGTACAGAACCCGAGCAAGGTGGAGGGGTGGAAGGAGAAATTTATCTACGTGAAGACAGACGTGGCCCTCCCGAGGTGGAGGAGGGAGGAGGTGTTAGATAATGCCCCGGTGGTGGAACCGGAGGCCGAGGTGGTGGGACCATTCCGTACGCTGGGGACGTTCAAGACCCTTTGCACTGAGGCGGAGCTGGAGGAGGCAGGATTGAGCCCATATTACTCGGGCGATGCTGAGGGGGTGTCCGCCCGAGGGCAGGAGTCGGGAGCCGGGGTTGCCGAGGAGGGTAGGAACTCTTATAACTGTGTAATATTGGTGTCTTGTGCAGGACTAACTCCAATTTCTGTATGCAGTGGGACGCTTCGGAAAGGAACCAGCTGGAAACCCCGCGGTACCAGCGGCAGCAAAGATGAAGGGGAAAGCGACCGAAGTATCCCCCAAAGGGGGGGTGTCACCCAGTCCGAGGCCATCAATGGGGTCGGAGGAACGAGTGGTGGAAGCGGGGTCAACCCCCGGTATTAAAAGGAGGTCGGAACCATCCGTGACACCTCCGGGGACGGCCAAAAGACTCCGCACGGAGCAGAGCACCAAGGTAAAGCGTACATAACCATCTCCGAGGTGTAACATTTGCTCAAATGTATCATATGTTACCAGTACTGACCCCGATGTTTTGTTGTAAAGGGGCAAGGGCCCATAAGTCTGCTGGGACTGGAAGGGGCGGACGCCGAGGAGCTGCTGCACTTGGCGCGGGGGATTATGGAGCTCGGCCGGAGGAGCGAGAGGGAGGCCAAAGAGGAATTAGCCGAGGTGGCAAGGGAGCTACGCGCGTGCAACGACAGATTAACACATGATCTGTCCGAGGCACGCAAGAGGGCCGCCCTGGTGGAGAAGGAGATCGCGCGGCTGCGCGAAGTGGAGGCGGAGGTCGGAGCTCTCCGTGGGGAAATGGCCGAACTGCGGGCAGAGATCAAAGCCCGAGAAGCGTCGGTGGTGGACGGTCAAGAGGCAATGTTGAAAGCATTTGCCGAGAAGTTGTTCCAGACGAGCACCTTTCTCGACTTCCAGACCAACTTTGTCGTTGTCGGGGATACGGCCACCCGATCGGTGCTGCTGGAGAAAATCAAGGAAGTCTATCCGAACGTGGATGTCTATCGTCCAGAGTTCGGGTATGATTTCAACGCAGTGGGAGGGGTAGAGGAGTCATACTACCAAGCCCTGGAGCGTGTCCTGGAGTGGCCCCTCGTTAAGGCACTGGTGGAGAAGAAGAAGATATTAAGTGCCGAGGAGATCTCAAACTGCAAGGTGGACCAAGACCAAGAGTTCTTGGCATTTCGCCGGGGTGAGTTCGTCCCAGAGCCCCGATACAAAGAACCACCTCCGCACGTGGACATCACCCCGGAGGCCGCGGGAAATGAGGCAAGGATAGTCGGGGAACGGCAGGAGGTGGAGCACGAGGTGGAGGAGGAGGACGGGGGGTTGCCTGAGGCCGTTGAAGGAACCGAAGAGGGGGAGGTCAGTCGTTCCCCGCAATTTTGATGCCCCTTCATAATATAGTAGATGATAGTAATAACTGTAACTCTGTTGTAAAAACTTGTGACAATGTATGCTCGTCTTTGGAATATAAGTTGAATTGTCCAATTGTTGGAATATTGCCTCGCGATGTGTTTGAGTTTTATCTTGTGCACTGATTTCGTTGTCCGATCAGGAGGATACCACGGAGCTGCATAATACAATAAAGAAATTCATGCAGTCTTTAGATTGGTTCCGCGGGGAGAAGGATAACTTGCAAAAGCAAGTGGTGCCTCGGTTGGAGAGGAAGGTGGCCATAGCGGAGAGGAGGGCCAAAGAGGCCGATGAGGCAAGAGCTAGGGCCACGGAGAGGGATAGAGATCAGGAACTGAAATACTTGTCGAAGGTGGCCGAACTGGACCGCGTCATTATCCATCAAAGGGAGTACGACCGGATACTTACAGAATACGGCCTGCTGACTTTTGAGGAAGTTGAGGAGCAGATCACCGAGATTCAAGGTGAAATTTCGTCGCTGATGACGACTGGTCAGGCGGAGTCCTCGGAGCTTATAAGAAAGGGGGAGGTGCTGGAGTTACTCCTGAATATGTACGAAGGACTGAAAGGACGCGGCAAGTGGCGGCGCACCGCCGAAGAGTACATCGCGAGCTCCAGCCGGGGCCAAGGGACGGCGAAAGCGCCTTGGAGGGGCAAAAAGAAACCGGCAGGAAAAAACAAAGGGATAGTAATCCAAGAGCCGGCCCCGGTGACCGCAGTCGAGGACGCCCCCGTAGTCGTTGCGGAGGAGGAGGTCGCGAAGCTGGCCGAGGAGATTGAGGTGATGGACCCCGCGGAATGGGCCAAGACTTCAAGACCAGCGCCTCAGCCGAGTCCTCGGGGCAGGGCGAGGAGCGATACTTCGAAACAAGTGCCAAGGGTGAGTCCTCGGCGCAGAGGGAGCCGCAGTAGGGAGAGAGCCGGGGCTCAAAACCGAGAAGTGCCGGGATCCCGGAGGATACGGAGAAGTTCCCGAGATGGGTCTCAACGCCGGAGCGCCGAGTACTAGCTCGGAGGCCGAAAATATATTTTACTTTTGTAGCGTTGTATGTAGTATGTAAAGAAATTTTTGTGGATGATAAAAATGTTAGAAATAGTTTGGCATGTAATGAGGTGTATTTTTAAAAGAAAAATAACAAACGTTAACCAGAATGCATGTGTGATTACTTTAAGAGGTACTCGGGAGCACCATATGTACATAATGCCTGCTAGAAAAATAAGGCAAAGAATCTCCCCGGACGGATCGGGCGGGAGTTGAGGGCCTCTTCGGTTAAACGGGCGAGAGGGAATATAAGTCCGGGGGCCAAATGTTAATCTCCCCGGACGGATCGGGGGAGAGATCAAACTGTCCGGAGACGGATAATAATAGTAAGGCTAGGCTAGGGCGTCCCCGTAGCGTAGAAGAAAGTACAGTAAGATTCGTAAAGTAAAAACTTTATTCAAAGTAATTGTCGGGACAATTAAAAAATACAAAGAGAACTCACAACGAAAAATTAATGTACAAGGAATGTAAAGGTAGAAACGATACTTGTATCTTGGTGCTCACAGATAGAAACGCCTTAGGTTGGTAACATGCCAGGTTCGGGGAATCGGAGTTCCATCAAGATGTGCTAACTGGTAGCATCCGGAGTCATGCGCGGCAATGACGCGATAAGGACCTTCCCAGGCGGCATGCAATTTACCCTCGGGGGCAGCCTTGCTGGCTGAGTTGAGCCTGAGTACCAAGTCTCCGACATTAAACTGAGTACCCCGAACCCGGAGGTGGTGATACTGAGCTGCGCGTTGCTTACACTTGGCTTGCTGGATGAAAGATTGATCACGATGATATTCGAGCTCATCTAAGTTAGCACGGATGGCTTCGTTATTATCCTCGGGATCCAAAGTCATGAGGCGGGGACTAGGCACACCGATTTTCGCAGGAATAACGGCCTCGGAACCGTAAGTGAGGCTGTAGGGGGTTTCTCCGGTTGAGGTGTCCGGTGTGGTGCGGTAGGCCCAAAGAACCTGCGGAAGATTCTCAGCCTAAAGACCCTTAGCTTGATCTAAGCGTTTCTTTAGACTCGTAAGGAGTGTGCGGTTGGTGACTTCAACTTGACCATTGGCTTGAGGATGAGCTACCGAGGTGAAAAGTTGCTTTATGTGGAGCTCCTCGCACCATGATCGGAAGGGGTCATTGGCGAACTGTTTGCCGTTGTCTGAGATAATGGTGCTCGGAATGACGAAGCGGCATATGATATTACGCCAGACGAACTTCAAGATATTCTGACCAGTGATGGCGGTGAGAGGTTCGGCTTCAACCCATTTGGTGAAGTAATCAACAGCGACCACAAGAAATTTAAGTCCCCCCGGAGCGACCGGAAACGAGCCCACAATATCAATTTCCCATTGGATAAATGGTCATGCGCTTTGTATGCCAGTGAGCTCGGTTTGCGGTAAATGCTTTACGCGATAGTGTCGCTGACACTTGTCGCACTTGGCCACCAAATCATGGGCATCGTTAAACAATGTTGGCCAGTAGTACCCCCACCGAAGAATTTTCTTGGCCAGCGTCCGTGAACCAATATGGCTGACACAGGCCCCCTCGTGAAATTCCCGAAGAACCTGATCAGCCTGGGCGGGGGCAAGGTACCGAAGACTCGGTTGTAAGTACGACCGGCGGGACAAAATCCCATCGTGGAGCGTGTACTTAGGGGCCTTAAGAACTATACGCCGAGCTTGCAACTTGTCAGTCGGCAACGTACCATCCCGGAGATAATGGATGATTGGGGTCATCTAATTGGGACTGCTTTCAGTCAATATGGAGACTGTGACCTTATGAATTGCCGGATGAAGGGCATCTTCGACTACGATGTCCGGAGACACGTTGGTAAGGACCGCGGAGGCCATTTTGCTGAGGGCATCAGCTTGAACATTCTGTTTACGGGGTACCTGCTGGATATCAACCGAAGCAAAAGTTGACAAAAGTTTGAGTATCAAAGCGAGGTACCTTCTCATCGTTTCATCCTTAGCAGTGTAGGTGCCTTTGATCTGATTAGAGACAACCTCGGAGTCCGTGAAGAGCTCGAGATGGGAGGCTGCAAAGGATTGAGCGAGCCGGAGCCCGGCGAGGACTGCCTCATATTCCGCTTCATTATTAGTTACCTTAAATTTAAATCGTAGGACGTATTTGATTTCAACGCCCTCGGGGCCAATGAGAAGAACCCCAGCACCACTTCCTCGAACCGCGGAAGCACCATCCACATACAGTTGCCACTTACGGGGTAGAGCTTCAAGGGCAGCGGGTTAAGACTAGCGTTATTTGCGGAAGGTTCGGGGTTATCCACTGGTACCTCGGCCAAAAAATCTGTTAGGGCTTGACCCTTGATGGCTCGGCGTGGGAGAAATTGAATATCATACTCTCCTAGCTCGATAGGCCACTTAGCGAGGCGCCCTGACACATCGGGCTTGACAAGAATTTGACGAATGGGGTGATTAGTAAGAACCCTGATTTCACGTCCTTGGAAATAAGGCCGCAAACGCCGGGCCGCCATGATGAGAGCTAGCACTGTTTTCTCCATCACAGAGTACCGGGTTTCCGCCCCTTGGAGTGCTCGGCTCGCAAAATATACAGGGTACTGTGTGCCATTAGCCTCGCGCACAAGAGCCGCACTGATGGCTTCTTCGGCAGAGGCTAAATATACATAAAGAGGCTCTCCGGGGAGAGGAACAGACAGAGTGGGCAACTTCTTAATATGGTGCTTTAGAGCCTCAAAAGCTTCGGTGCACTGCGGGGTCCACTCAAATAGCTTTGCCTGCCGCAGAATTTTGAAGAATGGAAGCTGACGCTCCGCGGCCTTAGACAGGAAACTATTTAAAGCCGCCAGACCACCAGTAAGGCGCTGGACTTCTTTTACCGTCTTCGGCGGTTGCAAATCCAATACATCTCGAATCTTGGTCGGATTGGCCTGGAGACCATGCTGTGAAACCACATAGCCGAGAAATTTACCGGAGCTAACGCCGAAGGTGCATTTCGCCGGATTGAGACGCAAATTATATCGCCGCAAGGTGCTCAGCGTTTCAGCAATATCTTGCACACATGAATATTGAGAAGTACTTTTTATAACTAAATCATCTACATATACCTCAACATTACGACCAATTTGACTTCGGAAGACATGGTCCATAAGCGTTGATAAGTGGCTCCCGCATTTTTGAGCCCAAAAGGCATTTTCTTGAAGGCAAAGCATCCGAAGTCAGTGATAAATGCCGTTTTGAGTGCGTCCCAGCCATCCATATGGATTTGGTGGTATCCCTTGTATAGATCCAAGAAGCAAAGTGCCGTGTGTCCAGTAATGGCTTCGGCTTTTTGGTCGATAGAGGGCAAAGGATAACAATCTTTTGGACAGTGCTTGTTAAGATCAGAGAAATCTACGCACATTCTCCATGCCCCGCTGGACTTCGTTACCATCACCGGGTTAGATAACCAAGAAGGGTAATGTACTTCAAACAGGATGTCTGCGTCTAGAAGCTGTTGTACTTCAATTCGGATGGCTGCGTTCCGCTCCAGAGCGAATTTCCTCCGCTTTTGTTGTATAGGTTTCACATTGGGGTCGATATTCAACTTGTGAGTTATAACATCCGGGGAGACCCCGGGCATATCCAAGGGAGACCATGCGAAGACTTCAGAGTATTCCCGCAAGGTCTGAATGATGGCATTATGTGACCACGGCACATCCACAGCCCCGACAGTTACAGTTTGCTCAGGCTTGGCTGGATCAAGCGGCACCTGAACAGCGTTGTCCCCTAGCGATGTAGATGAATCAGGTGTGAGAGCCGAGGTTGTTACCTGAAACTGTGGCTTAGGGGGAACCTTTGTTGCCTTTTTTAGTGCGACGTACATGCACTCCTTAGAGACTCACTGATTGCCGCGGATAGCCACCTCACCATGTGATGTAGGAAATTTCAGAGCGAGGTGGTATGTGGAGCAGACGGCTCTCGCCGGAGTAAGCCAGTCCCGACCCAAGATCATGTTATATGGGGACGGAGAATTAACCACATAGAAATCCACAAAGATGGTTTTTATCGCCGGATAAGTTCCAAGAGATGCGGGGAGGCTAATAACTGCTTCAGGTTGGACTTCCCCCTGGGTGAAGGTCTGTAGCGGCCGGGGGGCCGGTCGAAGCTGCTCACGAGGAATACCCATTTTTTGAAAATAGTCGGTGAATATGACATTGACTGCGGCTCCATTGTCGACGAAGACCCGCTTTATTGTAACATTAGCTACAGCCATGTCAATGACGATGGCGTCGGTATGCGGGGTTAGCTCAGGAACAGGATCCTTGTCGGTAAAACTGACGGTTTCAGATTGGTGGAGGCGTTTGTGACGCGGCTCCTCGGGAGGAGGCCGGCGTGCTTCCGCCTTCAAGGCACTCCGGGAAATCCCGGTAGGGATGGCTCCGTAAATCACGTTTATGACATGAGTAGGCTGATTGTCTCCGGGACCTCCCTGAGGAGGTGGTGGCGGCTAAAAGTGGGGTTGTTGACGATTTCCTTGGTCCTGCCGCGCATAGTTGTTGTGCCCAGGCCTGTTATTCTGCCATTGCAGCCTATTTTGACGTGAACCACGATCATTATAGCCTCCGCGGTTTTGATATGAACTTCTATCCTGGCCTGACCTAGATCTATCGTCGGTCCGAGCAACATACTGCCGTAGGAAACCTTTCTTTAGACAATCTTCGATTTCTTTGCCAAGCTCCCTACACTCCTCTGTTTCATGTCCATGATCATGGTGGTACGCGCACCATTTCTCGCGGTTGTGCTTTTCTGCCGGAGCAGTCATCCGCGGACACGGCCGCAAATCATTCTTGTGAATAGAAAGAATTTCGGCCCGTGATTTTGTAAGCGGAGTGAGTTGTGGGATGTCTCCGCGAGATTCTGGGCGTCCTCGGTTTAGACGAGAGAAGACACTAGGTCGAGTATTGGGTCCGGCTTGTGCTCTATCGGACTGCCGTTTTTGCTAGCATGCTTCTCACGCTTACGGCGAGTCTGCTCCTCAGCCTTAGCATATCTGCACACAATGTTAAACAAAGCCCGGGTTGTGACTGGAGGGTTCTGGACCAGCTCGGTGTAGAGCGGTCCGGGACGAAAGCCATTCATGAAGGCATTGATGATAACATCATCCGACCGGCTCCCCACTTTAAGACTCTCCGCTGTAAAGCGATCAAGAAATTGGGTAACAGTTTCTCCATCCCGCTGTTCCATATTCATGAGATCGGCCAAGGTAACCATGGGCTTTGCCCGCGTATGAAAACGCGCCCAAAACTATTCAGCAAGATCGCGAAAAGAAGTAACGCTACCCCGCGGTAGAGAATCGAACCAAAGTCTAGCCTCGTCCTGGAGATACTCGGGAAACACCTTGCATAGGTGGTGAGGAGTGCAGTTGCGGTTGAACATAGCGTACTTAAAGGCGTTCAGGAAATTACTTGGATCCCCAGTGCCGTTGTATACGGCCACTGGGGGGAGTTTGAAACCATCAGGGAGTGGGACCGCAAGAATCTTGATAAAGCGCAATCCGGTATCCAATCAATTCAGCCTAAATCCTAACTGAACCCTAACTAACACCCTATACTCACGCCTATTTCCCGCTGCATGGCGGTTGGGAACGAATCGTGAGCCTTGATTCGCGGAACAAACCATCTGTTGGGCCGACGCGTGTTTCTGGGCCTGCTGGGCCTACGCGTGCTTGCTGGGCCGGTCAGTGGGCTCAGGTATTAACCTGACCCAAAGTGATCGGGCCATCCCTATCAGATGCCCCCCCCAGCCGAAGTGAGGAAGGAGCTTCGGTTGTCACCGGGGTGGAACCGTAAGCAAGAAGGGCCGTGGTCGCGGGCGCGCCGAAGTGTTTATGGATGACTAAATCTAGGGACTCCGCGGAAGCGGAACCGAACTAGGCCGAAGTGCCCGGGACAGACAGCGGGACACCGAGCCTCCCAGAAGCAAGAAACGTATCGGAAGTACATAATGACCTGGCCGAGGTAAAGGAATCACCGGAGTGTAGTAGTCTGGCCGAAATGAAGGAAGCACAGGAGTGTGGTAGTATGACCGAGGTAAAGGAATCACCGGAGTGTGGTTTGAATCTTCCAGCCGAAGGGTGAGGTTGATGTGATTGGCGGCGCCATCATGAGTGAGAGGGATGTGAAGTGACACGCTCTGCGATTTCCAAGAAACCTGTTCCCCACGCGCCTTGGGAACTGTAAAGCGCGTGAAGAGCACGTCTAAATCTCCATCACTGAATTTGAATAGGCTGCATCGGAGCCGTTGGTTTTTTGCGTATATATTTGGAATAATTGCACAGTAACTCTTCATCTTCTTCATTGCGATTTACCAGTTTAGAAAGCGGGAAAAAGAGGGGAATTCGGTGCCCGTGATTCATCTCAAATCAAAACTTCTCAAATTCAACCCAAGTAAGTATGTCTTCCTCTTCACCTTCTGCCTCATCTTCTGCCTCTATTCAAGAAGTAGGGACTACGGATGCTCCGTTAGATATCCCCCCCCTTCGATACCTCATTCCGGAGAGGAATGAGATTAGGACCGTAGACAGGGCCGATGGGCTGGAAAGCAATGTTATGATGGTTTCCTTTTATCAATGCGCGGAGGAGGATTTGGAGGTGGCCTCTGTAGCGTTACGGATGACGCGAGTGCAGATTGAGAGAGAAATCCCGTCATTTTACTTTCCCTTTAACTTAGAGTATATAATACCGAACCCCGAGGATAGGGCCTGCTGCCCACCGCAGGGGTTTATTAGTGTGTACATAGATCCCCTTAGAATAGGCCTGAGACTGCCCCTGTGGGACATTGTGATCCGGTTGCTGCAATACTACGGTATTGCCTTGAGCCAACTAGCGCCGAACGCGGTGAGGCAGGTAGTGGGATTCACTGTGGTGTGCAAGAACGCCGGGATAGAACCCACCGTAGAGATGTTTAGGTTTTTTAACCAATTAAAAAACTTCGGGAAGTCCAAGGGGTGGTACTCCTTCAGCCCCCGAACCCGAGGTGGGTTCAAGGTTCAAAACCCAAGTAAGGTAGAGGGGTGGAAGGAGAGGTTTATATTCGTAAAAAACAAAGTAGCCCTCCCGAAGTGGAGGAGGGATGAGGTACTGGATACCGCTCCGGTGGAGAACCCGGAGCCCAAAGTCATACATGTATTCCGGTCAGTGGGGACTTTCAAAACCCTCTGCACCGAGGAAGAACTGGAGGAGGCAGGACTGAGCCCGTATTATTCGGGCAATGCGGGCGCCGAAGAGGGTAGGAGTCCTTCTATCTTGCTTTTTACAACTGTTGACTGTGTATTAACTAACTTTACCTTCTGTGTGCAGTGGGACGCTTCGGGAAAGAGCCGGCTGGAAACCCCGCGGCGGCGGCGGCGGCGGCAAAAAAGAAGGGCAAATCTGCTGAGGCATCTCCCCGGGGAAAGATGCCAATCCGATGCGAGGCCCAGTGCTGGGTCCGAGGAGCAGGTAGGGGTAACGAAGCCTACCTCTATGTCCAAGAAGAGGCCGGAGCCATCTGGGACTCCTCCGACAGCAGCGAAAAGACTCCGCGCGGAGGGGGGTATGGAGGTAAGTTCCAGTCGTGTTGTCGGCTACTGTTAATGCAATTGCATTGAATATTCTTCTGTGCTGATCATTGTGTGCTATCATTGGTTCAGGTGAAGGAACAGGGGCCCCCAAGTCTGTTGGGGTTAGAAGGCGCGGACGCCGAAGAACTTATGCGCTTGGCGCGAGGTATCCTGGACCTCGGTCGGAAGAGCGAGAAGGAAGGCAAGGAGGAACTGGCCGAAGTGGCAAGGGAGCTTCGGGCGCGCAACGACCGGTTGACCCACGACCTAACTGAGGCGCGCAAGAGGGCTGCCTTGGTCGAAAATGAAGCGGCGCGTCTGCGCGGGGTGGAGGCGGAGACCAATGTCCTCCGAGGTGAGGTACTACGGCTGCGGGCAGAGATGGAGGCTCGGGAAGCTGCCGTGGTCGAGGGGCAAGGAGCGATGCTGAAGGCATTCGCCGATAAATTATTCCAAACCAGCACGTTCCTCGACTTCCAGACGGAGTTTGTGGCGATAGGGGACCAGGCCACACGATCCGCGCTGCTGGAGCAGGTGAAGGAGGTCTACCCGAATGTGGATGTATATCGTCCAGAATTCGGGTATGACTTTGAGGCAGTGGCCGGAGTGGAAAAGGCCTACTACGCGGCTCTAGCGAATCTGCCGGAGTGGCCCCTGGTGAAGGCTCTAGGGGAGAAGAAGCAATTGCTGACGGCCGCGGAGATCGCCAGCTGTGAGGTGGACCAGGACCAAGAGTTCATGGCGTTACGCCGGGGTGAACTGGTCTCCGAGCCCCGAAATAAAGAGCCTCCCCCACGGATGGAGGTCGAAGCCATAGCTGCGGACGAAGCTGTCGCAGCAAATGAGGAAGGAGAAGCCGAAGTGTCAGAGGGCCGGTGAGAGGTGTTGCCCGAGGACATTGGGGGGACTGAGCGGGAGGTCAGTCGTTCCCCTCAAATTTAAAGTTGTAGATAATAGGAATATATTTGAATCATTGTACTGAGTCCGGGACATTGTACTTCCTTTTGTTGAATATAATTGTTGGTTTCTCAGACACTTCGTCTTCCTTTTACTTGCATGATCAATTTATGTCTGTTGTCGAACTGAACTCCAACTTTTTACATACTTGAGATTGATCGATCTGGTTGACTCTTCTTTCTGTCTAGAATACCGCGGAACTACACGAAACAATAAAGAAACTCATGCGATCACTTGAGTGGTTCCGCGAAGAAAAGAACAACCTGCAAATGCACATAGTGCCAAAGCTAGAAAAGCAGGTGGCCTCGGCGGAGAGGAAAGTTGTTGAGGCCGAAGAAAGAGCCAAAGATTACGAGCTGAAATACCGGACTACAGCTGCCGAAATGAGCCGTGTCCTCGTTCATCAAAGGGAGTATGATCGGATACTGTCGGAGTTCGGCCTTCTGACCTTTAAAGAAGTGGAGGAGCGGGTCGTAGAGATCCAGGGCGAAATCTCGGCGCTGACGGCAAATAACCCCGCGGAGGCCTCGGAGCTTGTAAGAAAGCGAGAAGTTCTAGAGTTGCTTCTTAGCATGTACGAAGGGCTGAAGGGCCGAGGAAGGTGGAGGCCTTCTGCCGAGGAATTCATCGCGAGTTCAAGTCGGAGCCAAGGTACCCCAAAAGCTCCCCGGAAGGATAAAAAGAAGCCCTCTGGAAAGAGTAAAGGCATTGTTATCCGAGAGCCAGCTCCAGTGACCACGATTGAAGAAGAGCCCGCTGTGGTTGCCGAGGAAGTAGTCGAGGAGCTGGCCAGGGAAATTGAAGTGATGGCTCCGGAGGAGTGGGACCCTGTGCAGTGGGCCCAAACCCCGAGGTCCGCTCCACAACCACGTAGCCGAGCTCGGACTAGAGACGAAGTCCCCAGGCAAACGCCCAGAGCAAGTCCTCGGCGTCAGGAAGCTCGCGGGGAAGGAAGAGCCGGAGCCCGAGGTCGAGGATCTACAAGATCCCGGAGGACACAGCGCAGACCGAGGAGCAGGCCTCAACGCCGGGGCGCTGAATATTGGCTCGGGGGCCGTAGATAATGGCCTTTTTTTTTCTCTTTTTTTTTTTTTTGAAGTTTTATTTAAAAAACTTTTCGGTGTTATATCGTTTTGAAGATAATAGAATCGATTTGATGTGCACAAATGTGTTAAGGAAAACAACAAGTTATTAACTGTTTTAGTTAGGTGTCCGGGAACACAATTCGAATAACTCTAATGTTAATCTCCCCGGACGGATCAGGCAGGAGTAAATTCTCCCCGGACGGATCAGGCGGGAGTAAAGTAAGTCTCCCCGGACGGATCGGGCGGGAGTAAACACTTCCCCGGTTAAACAGGCGAGATAGTGATATAAGTCCGGGGACGAAATGTGAATCTCCTCGGAAGGACCGAGGGAGAGATTTAATTGTCCGGAGACTAATAACGATAATACGATTGCGTTAGGGCGTCCCCGTAACGTAAAGGAAAACACAGCAAGATTCATAAACAAAGAATTTTTATTCAACGATGAGTGCCGGAGCAAACTAAAGAGTACAAAGAGAAATAACAACCATAAAAGAAATTAAAGGTAAGATGGTACTTGTGATTTGGCATTCACAGATAGAAGCGCCTCAAGTTAGTTACGTGCCAACTTCGGGGGATCGAGGTCCCATTGAGATGCTCTAACTGATAGGATCCGGAATCGTGCGCGGCAACGACGCGGTAGGGACCTTCCCAAGAAGCATGTAATTTCCCCTCGGGGGCAGCTTTGCTGGCTGAATTGAGCCGAAGAACTAGGTCCTCGACATTGAACTGAGTGCCCCGGACCCGGAGGTTATGATACTGGGCTGCACGTTGTTTACACCTGGCCTGTTGAATGAATGATTGGTCACGACGATTTTCAAGCTCATCCAGATTTGCCCGGAGAGCCTCGTCATTATCCTCTGGAACCAATGTGATGAGGCGGGGGCTTGGTACACTGATTTCCGCGGGAATAACGGCTTTGGATCCATAAGTAAGGCTGTAAGGAGTCTCCCCGGTGGAGGTATGAGGTGTCGTGCGATAAGCCCATAGGACTTGCGGAAGGTTTTCAGCCCAAAGACCTTTGGCATTATCCAGGCATTTCTTTATACCCGTGAGCAGTGTACGATTGGTGACTTCAACCTGACCGTTGGCTTGAGGGTGAGCAACCGAAGTGAAAATTTGTTTGATGTGAAGCTCTTCGCACCATGACCGAAAGGGATCATTGGCGAATTGTTTACCATTGTCCGAGATAATAGTACTCGGGATGCCGAAGCGACAAACGATATTGCGCCACACAAACTTCAAGATATTCTGACCAGTAATGGCCGTAAGAGGTTCGGCTTCGACCCACTTAGTGAAGTAGTCGACGGCAACGACCAGGAACTTCAATCCCCCTGGAGCAACTGGGAATGGGCTGACAATGTCGATTCCCCATTGAATAAACGGCCACACACTCTGGATTCCAGTGAGCTCGGTCTGCGGCAAATGCTTTACACGGGAGTGCAGCTGACACTTGCTGCATTTGGTCACTAAGTCGTGGGCATCGTTGAACAGGGTTGGCCAATAATATCCCCAGCGGAGAACTTTCTTGGCTAATGTCCGGGAGCCGATATGGCTGGCACAGGCCCCTTCGTGAACCTCCCGTAGAACTTGATTAGCTTCGGCAGGAGCGAGACACCGGAGACTCGGTTGTAGGTATGACCGCCGGTACAAAACTCCATCATGAAAGGAGTATTTGGGGGCTTTGAGGACAAGTTGCCGAGCTCGCAGCTTATTAGTAGGCAGGATTCCATCTCGGAGATATTGAATGATAGGAGTCATCCAATTCGGATCACTATCGGTCAGTACCGAAACTGTGGCCTCATGAATCGCTGGATGAGATAGGTCTTCGACCATGATATCCGGAGATATATTAGTTCGGACCGCGGAGGCCAACTTGCTGAGCGCGTCTGCTCTTGCATTCTGAGCACGCGGTATTTTCTGGATAACAACTGTATCAAGAGTTGACATAAGCTTGAGTGTTAGAGCACGATACCTGACCATTGTTTCATCCTTGGCGACATAAGTCCCCTGAATTTGCTTGGACACGATCTCGGAGTCCGTGAAGAGCTCAAGATGACGAACATCTAAGGATTGAGCGAGCCAGAGCCCGTCGAGAACTGCCTCGTACTCCGCTTCATTATTGGTTACCTTGAATTTGAATCGAATAACGTATTTAACTTCAACCCCCTCGGGGTCAATGAGAAGCACCCCGGCACCACTTCCTCGAGTTGTGGATGCCCCATCCACGAATAATTGCCATCGCCGAGGTAAAGATACGAGGGTAGCGGGGTGATGTGTATCACTATCTGCCGGAGACTCATGGTTGTCTCCCGGGGTTTCGGCCAGAAAGTCGGCGAGTGCTTGACCCTTGATTGCTCGGCGGGGAAGGTATTGAATATCATATTCGCCTAACTCGACAGCCCACTTTGCGAGGCGCCCAGACACCTCGGGTTTGACAAGAATCTGACGGATAGGATGATTGGTCAGAATTATAGCCTGGTGTAACCATGGCACATCCACGGCTCCGACGGTTACAGTCTGTTCCGGTTTGGACGGATCAAGCGGTACTTGGGCGGTGGCATCCCCCAATGAGGTACATTCCCGAGGTTCCAGAGCCGATGATGCTACCTGAAGCTGCTGTTTGGGAGGAACTTTAGCAGTCTTTTTGAGTGCCACGTACATACACTCCTTTGAAACCCGCTGACTCCCGCGGATAGCCACTTCGCCATGCGAAGTGGGGAACTTTAGTGCGAGGTGATACGTGGAACATATGGCTTTGGCGGGGGTAAGCCAGTCCCGGCCCAAGATCATGTTGTATGGTGATGGGGAATTCACCACATAAAAATCCACGAAAATGGTTTTTATTGCCGGATAAGTCCCCAAAGACGCCGGGAGAGTGATGACACCCTCGGGCTGGATTTCACCCTGAGTGAAAGTCTGCAGTGGCCCGGGGGCCGGCCGAAGTTGTTCCCGAGGAATCCCCATCCTTTGGAAACAGTCGGCAAATATAACACTCACCGCGGCCCCATTATCCACGAAGACCCGCCTTATTGTTATGTTGGCTACAGTCATGTCGATGACAATAGCGTCAGTATGAGGTGTTATCTCCGGAACCGGGTCTCTATCCGTGAAGCTGACAGTCTCGGATTGATGGAGGCGTTTATGACGTGGCTCCTCGGGAGGAGGACGTCGAGCCTCTGCCTTCAAGGCATGTCGCGAAGCCCCGGTGGGGAGGGCCCCATATATCACGTTTATTACGTGAAGGGGTGCGTTGTCTCCGGGTCCTCCCGGAGGAGGAGGTGGTGGCGGAAGACGTGGTTGTTGGCGATTGCCAGAATCTTGCCGTGCGTAATTACTAGGCCCCGGCCGATTATTATGCCACAGCGGTCGATTTTGTTGTGTACCACGGTCATGATAACCTCCACGGTTATGGGACGACCCCCCATTCTGACCTGTCCGAGGCTTGTCATCGGTCCGCGCAATGTATTGGCGCAAGAAATCTTTCCTCAGGCACTCCTTGATTTCCTTGCTGAGTTCTCGGCACTCCTCTGTCTCGTGCCCATGATCTCGGTGGTACGCACACCACTTTCCACGGTTCCTCTTCTCAGGCGGAGCAGTCATCCGCGGACAAGGTCGTAGATCGTTCTTGTGAATAGAAAGGATTTCGGCTCGTGACTTTGTCAACGGAGTAAATTGTGGGATATCGCCTCGGGATTCTGAACGCCCCGGGTTCAGACGGGAAAAGGCACTAGGTCGCGTACTAGGCCCAGTTTGTGCCTTGTCGGACTGCCGCTTGCTAGCATGTTTCTCACGTTTCCGGCGAGTCTGCTCCTCGGCCTTAGCAAATTTGCACACCGTTTTGAACAGTGCTCGGGTTGTGACCGGTGTGTTTCGAACCAACTCGGTGTAAAGTGTTCCAGGACGGAGTCCATTCATGAATGCGTTGATGACTACGTCTTCGGAGCAACTTCCCACCTTGAGGCTTTCCACTGTAAAGCGGTCAAGAAATTGGGTAACGGTTTCACCGTCCCGCTGTTCCATATTCATGAGGTCGACCAAAGTGGCCATGGGCTTCGCCCGTGCTCCGAACCGCGCCCAAAAGTGTTCGGTGAGTTCTCTGAAAGAGGATACGCTGTTGCGCGGGAGAGAATCAAACCAAACTCGAGCCTCATCCTGTAAGTACTCGGGGAAAATCTTACAGTAATGGAGGGATGTAGTGTTATCGCGGCTAAGCATGTTGTGCCTGAAAGCTCCAAGAAAATTGGCTGGATCTCCGGTGCCATCGTAAGGTGGTATGGCCGGCCGTTTGAACCCTTCGGGAAGGGAGGTGGCCATGATTTCTTGGGAGAACGGTGTGATGATATCTCCATTGGCATCAAGGCCCAGGATTCTGTCCAGTTCAACATTGCGTTGGACTCGCTCATACTCTTGAAGATCTAGAGTATGAGGATTGGCATAACGAACTCTCTTAGCCGCGTTGAGTGGACGGCGGCGATCCATATCAGTAGGTTCATCGTTGCGCTGTCGTGATTCGTTAGAACTCTCATGGTCCTCGGAAGAACCAGGTCGTTCCCGTCGCCGATCTTGACGCCCGCGATGCCCCGGGTCTTGCTGATCACGCGAGTGCTGACGTTGTGGAGGCACCGCGGGATTGGCATCATGTCCGGCATGCCCCGCGGGGTGTTGGCGATTAGCCGCCCAGTCTTGAAGACCATGGGCGTGCTCTTGTAGGAAAGCCTGGAGCAATTCTGGTGTGATTTGAATGTTAACTGGTGGCTGGGCAGCAGCGGGATTAGGGTTTTGCATGTCTTGAGGGGGTGGAGGTAAATACTGATTGTCTGGATTCGCAACCGGGCCTTGATTGCCCTGATGATGAGATGTACTCATTGCCGGCAATTGCCTCGGCGGAAAAACTTGATCCACGGGTGGATCCTGGTTGGATTGATCACCGTGGCGAGATTGATTCAAACGAGTCGTCACCATGATCTTTGATTACACTGTGAACGTCAAAAATTGCTTTACGTTCCCACAGACGGCGCCAATTGATAAAGCGCAATCCGGTGTCCAATCAATTCAGCCTAAATCCTAACTGAACCCTAACTAACTCCCTATACTCACGCCTATTTCCCGCTGCATGGCGGTTGGGAACGAATCGTGAGCCTTGATTCGCGGAACAAACCATCTGTTGGGCCGACGCGTGTTTCTGGGCTTGCTGGGCCTACGCGTGCTTGCTGGGCCGGTCAGTGGGCTCAGGTATTAACCTGACCCAAAGTGATCGGGCCATCCCTATCAAATCTCGTCAGAGAATGGGGTGATGATCTCCCCGTCGGCATCAAGACCCAAAACCTTATCGAGTTCAGCGGCAAATTGGGCCTGCTCTTGTTCCACGGGATCCAGCATACGAGATTGGTCAAGGCGAGGACGCTTCGGGACATCAGCAGGTCGGCGGCGATGTGCGCCGTCATGGACGTCTCGGGGCCTCGACCCATTAGAACTGTGGTTATCCACCGGAGAAACTGTCCTCCGTCGCCGACGCTCAAGTCTCGCTCGATGAGGGGGATCCTCGTCCAAGTCACGCGATAAGTCACGGGGTAGATTTCTCACATGTTCAGCGCCATTGTTGGCACGCTCACCAGAGTGGGCGCGCCGGTTGTTCCATTCTTGGAACAAAGCGGCGTGTTCTCGAAGGAATGCCTGCTGCACCTGCGACAGCTTGGGGGCTGGCGGGGGATCAACTTGTGCCGGATCATCAGCAGGGGGATGGTTTGTCATGTTAGCATGCTCCGTGGGCGGATCTTGGTTCTGTCGACCGGGGGGGGGGGGGGGAGGGGGGGCGGGGGGCGGAACCTGGTCCACAGGAGGATCATGACGGGACCGAGTCTGATGAGCGGACCTACGAGTATACACCATAGCGATTGCGATGAAAAACTAGGGTTTTCTTGCCAAATGTTCCCACAGACGGCGCCAATTGATAAAGCGCAATTCGGTTACCAAATAAACTCTGAACGAAAATCCCTTGGCAATGTAAATCAATGCAAGAAACTTAAAGAACACAGGATGTACGTGGTTCGATCCGGAGATCTACGTCCACGGGCTTAAAATATCACCTGCCGAGGTGTTTCTTCACTATTCTCTTTGAGCTTACATGTAATAATTTCAGAATACAAAATGCGAACCCTAATTCTGAGTACAATTCCCCTATTTATACTACTCAATTCAAACCCTAACTAACTCCCTACCATTACGCCTATCATCTCTGCATGGGAGTTGGAAGAAGATCGTGGGGATCTTACTTCCAAATATGCCGCGATTGGGCTGCTCCAGGCTCATGCGCGCTTCTGGGCCGGTTGTTGGGCTTACTTTCCTAGTCGGGTTGATCTGGCCCGGGGTATCAACCCGACCCGAAGTTGCTGGGCCATACCTATCAAATGAAAATAACATTATTAATCATGAGAACAATAGAAATAATAATTGATTTACGAATTTTATTGAATTAAAAAATTATATGACAAATTCATTCATTCCTTTATATATAAAATCAATACAAGATATATAAGAAGATATAGAAACTATAAATGCATCAGTAGTGATATTGTGTAAATTTTAAATACTATTAGTCTATATAACATATCGATTTTATTCAAATAAATTTATGCGTTGAACATCATTTTTAATCACAAACCTTACACACCTACACAAATTTATTCACTAATGTACTACTTTTAATAGGTGATGTCATTTTAGTAGACCAAAGACAAAACTGTTATGTTAGAAAATTGGAGAGAGACATAAAAATCACAAGGTTTATATAAATTGGAGTTTAGACTGAGGTGTGAAATTTTATTATACTAATAATATAAATATTAAAATGACAAACGTAAAAATTAATGGACATGAATAGTTGCACCAGGTTCTTTTATATATTTAAAATCTAACATTAAACAAATTATTAAATCAATAAAAATATTATACATATATTTTTAATATGTAATAACTTGATAAATGAATATACTATGCTATATAAAATTATAGGGTACAATAAAGAATAAAAAAGAACTATAAAAGAAATAACGAAGTAAGTTGTACTATGTGAATGATTAAAAATTCACATGATTAAAAATTGTACTATGTGAATAAGTATCACATAATTAAATAAAAACATGTCGAAAAGTAAAGACAGTAAAATGTAAATGTTAATATTAACTTGAGTTTAGATTAAAAATAAATAATCATTACATTGAATAAATCACAATATAGTCTAAATAAAAAATAAAACGAGAGAAATAAAATAAGAATGCATGATTTAAACATGTATATATGGATGTGCAATGTGCGAAAAATAAGGAGTATTTTGCTATAACTAAATAATGAATTAAAGACATATCAAGTTACTTAAAACATTTATTATATTTTATATAGATTGTAGCATGTGTCTTTGTTGAAGATTATGAGCCAATGTATATAGTCGATCTTTCATAAAAAGAAACATTATTTATTTTGTAATTATACTATAGTAAGATTTTTATTTTCAATCGCACATAATATTTAAATTTCGATGTTGAATTGAGAAAATAGTTAAGAAAAATTGGCAATCTTAAACCGATAAGTAAATTATATTAAAAAGGGTTATACTTCACAATAATAATAATAAAAAAAAAAAAATAGAAAACAATCTTTATTAAGAAGTTAGATGTTGGACCTTGATACTAGATTGCTGGAAGTTTTTCCTCATATTAAAATATGTAAAGAATTTCATGTGCAAATGTATATTGAAAATGAAATTATTTATTAGAGAAAGTACCTTGGACCTAATATTTTGTGTGCATATAACAAATAATGAACTTATGAATGTCAGTTGATGATGTAATGAGACAATTAAATATGCATTTTTCTTCAAATACCAATGATATGGTGCAAAACATAAAAATCTATGCCTCATTATTGCGTATATAATTTTTCAAATTATCGTATAACTTTATTCAAGATATATTAATGATGGTCAAGTCTGTGTAGAATAAGAAGTAAACAATAGTTAAAATAAATCAAACTTTATATATATAATAAAAAATTTTGTAACTAAATATTTCTACATTATCTCATGGTATGTCGTTTTTTTTTTTTTTTTATCTTTTAACATTAATTGTTATAACTTGTTTTGTTAAAACTAAGATTATTTAATTTTTCTATTTCTTTTTTGTGATTCTTTTAGTTTTTAGTTGATTCAAAATTATGTTTGTTCAATGCATTAATTTTTTATTGCATTAAATAATTTATAAAGTTGTATATATATATTATATATATTACAATGATCACAATGTACAATTATTTTACGTTAAAATATAATTTTTTTATTATACAATAGTAAAATCTTTTATCAACGTGTGTACGTGCATATTGCTAGTAACGAGTAAAAGTACAAGTTTCAGATCTGAAAGTATTTTTGTAACAAATAAAAGTACAAGGTTCAAATCCGAAATTATTTTTAACACATTCAGGTTGATTTTGTGCACGATTTTTGTGGCATTTTCTAAAAAAATTGTACAACTAGATATATTTTTCCAAATCTTTTTTTCCTACTCCAATAAAACTAGTCTACGATACAGTTCAATTTGCAATCAAATTACAGAATCCATTATTGAATATATTTGCAAAAGCGTCCATCTTGTTCTTGGGCAACGACAAGCCAATCTCCAAATCTTTACTTGAGTCCCTGCATCTGCAAAGAGACATGACACCATCTGCATCAATGGAGATTGATTCAAACTTGTTGGGCTTTCCCCACCCAAAATCTGCATCATAAACATCATACCGCGGCGACCCGGCTGTCCCCGTACTCCGAGCCCAATCCACATTCCTCAAATCGGAAGGCCAATCCTCCGCTCCTTTCATAACATCTTCCTTATTGCCAGAGAACCTCTTCGAAATGGCCTCCCCAATCAGCTTTTCTGCAACCAGAAACCCTTCATCACCAATCAACTTAGTGCGTGGGGATTTCGCAAACAAGGGCCCTATGCAATTGCCAAAGTATGTCTCAGGCAATTTGGGATCCAATCGGGCCCTGAAATCAGCTGCCAAAACGAAGTACTCTGTCCCATCATCCTCCTCAATAGCAGCACCTGATTTCGCCAAACAAGTCCACACATATCCACATGTTACAGTAACTGTCGAGGCGTGATGATCGGAATCAGCTGATGCTGCTCGATTCTTCAGTTTTTGGATGTTTGCATCTTTCATCACGAAAGTTGCTCGAGCTTTTTTCTCCGGATAAACCTGTGGCGAATCCTTGTACTTAATGTTTTTCAACTCGTTCCAGTACTTCTGAGCTAAATCTCCATAGGGTACATTTATTAAACACCTTTCGTACACTGGATGCAGAGGCTTGGTAGCTAAGAACTCAGCATCTCCACCAGATCTGCAAATCGAAGCCCATGATTTGATGAAGTTTACTGTGGTTCGGGCGTCGCCAACGACGTGTTGGTTGGTGAGCCCAAGGCTTACGCCGGCGTTCGGAAACAGTGTTACTTGAACGGCGAGAATCGGGATCACTCTGGCGTCGGCGACATGGACTGTAGGCGGCAGTTCCGGAAGAAGAGGGTAGAATTTATCAGCACGTCGAGGATGTTTTCCGATTAAGTAACCAAAATCATCGTGTGATTCCGCAAATACTACCGAAACGTAATCCCCTTTGTTGAACTGTATTTCAGGCATTCGAGCGCTTTGCGGCGAAGGATATACGAAATTGCCGGCGAAGGGAGGGAAGTGTTTGAGAGCGAGGGCTAGAGAGCGTTTGACGTTGGGAATGATTCTGTGGACGAAGTCAGTTTGGGAACAAGGAAATTCATAGAAAAGGAGGCGCCGAACTGGGTCGAAGTCGAGCCAAAACATGTCGAAGAAAGTTAACGGCAACGACAGCTCCGCCGCTGCGTCTGGTGGCGCGATATGGCACTGCTCCAGGATCGTCATTGCTCAAAGGTCGTCGGTTGATATGCTTTTGTGTTTTTGTTTATATTTGTCCAAAGAAAATATACTTGTGCAATTAATTTTAACCAATACTTAGAACTGCCGTGATTAGACTTACGTAGACTATTGCTTAATTTACCTTAAACAATCTATTATAAGTCTATATTTGAAAACTAGGTGTGGTATTTCATTTTTTTTTTCTTTTCTCTAAGTGGGGCAGGGGTATTGACAATTATTTTGTCCAATATAGATGAGGGTAATTGATACCATCTAATTAACAATTCAATATATTTTTTTTTTAAATTAGTGGATTAGGTTATTATAATAATAAAATATCATGATATATATATTTGTTTATGGATTGATTATTATAATAATAAAATATTATGATATATTTGTTTATAGATTGAATGGGGTGCGGTAAATTCGGTCATGCAAATTCTAAGATGTGTTAATCCAAATGATTATTGAAATCTTGTGGTTGAATAGAGTGAGATTTATAAAAAGTGCAATAATTATAGTGGAAATAATAATAAAAAGAGTCAAAAAATTATTATTTTGTAATGAATGACAAGAGAGAGATTAGTAAGAGAGAGAGAGAGATAGAGTGTAACGTTAAATATAGGAAATAGTAACAAGGAGAGAGAGCCAATTGATGCTTCTATTAATAAAAGAAAAGAAAATAAAGAGTAATCCCTAACTCTCTAGAGAAACTGAAGACCTGCAGTTTTATACAAACAAATAATCGCATCTCGACCAAACAAATAAGCAAAAGTAGAGTGCCAAAACATCGGCAAAAAGCTACCACAAGCCGGTAGAGAGCTGAAATAAAAATGCCACTAGTAATAGAGTCACCGGAGTAACAATCGAACATCGAGGAGAAGTATGCTACCATAAACAAGTGAGCAGTAGAGATCAAGGCAACTGAGAGAGAGAGAGAGAGAAAGAGAGAGAGAGAGAGAGAGAGAGAGAGTCAATAGTTGCCTTTATTAAAGAAAAGAAACAAAGGAAAGTCTCTTTAACTCTCTAGTAACAACATAACATGTGGCAATGAAAAAAGGCATCATATCTCTACTGAGCCAAAAAGCTAAAGAAAGTTGTGAGCAAATCAATACAGAACTACCACAAGCCGGTAGGGAGCTAAGTGGGAAAACTGCCTAAAAAAGTGACATTCTTTCATCAGAGAGTGTAATGCAACAATATCAAACCATGCACTAGGGAGCAAGGCAACTGAGCAGGGACAATCAAGTCCATCACTAATCGACTAAGCAGTTGGGCGTACAACACATGAATCCAGCCCTAAGGGACCAAAATCTCAAATACTTCACAAAACATAGTGGACTCCTCTAGTGAAGGAGATATATATATATATATAGATAGATAGATAGATAGATAGATAGATTGATAGATAGATAAATAGATAGATAGAGTATGTAACTTTTGGAAGAAGTATTAGAGAGAGACGTAATGGGGAGACAGAGAGAGAAGTGGAGAAAATTTTACACGTTGGTCCCAAGTGGTAGAGGTTTAGAGGGAGGAGGGGTGAATAAACTACTAATCTGATTTTTACTTTTCAAAATACTTTGAGTAAGAGGTTGTTGTCTACTGTAGAAAACAGGAACTTACATCAGAGCTAAAGCAGCAAGTTCATTTAGAGCAGTAAGTTTACATCAGACTATTCTTTTAGTCCTTCTAACAAGCAATGCTCAAGGAAAGTTTTACGCAGCAGAAATATACTAAAGTGTTTTCTAATACAATGCAATAAATATATAGTATGCTAGAACAACAATAAAATGATACAAGAAAATACACAACAGTTTATAGTGGTTCGAATGTGGGGGTAATCCTTCTATATCTACTATTTCCTCACACAAGGAAAATTTACTAAGTTGTTCACACATTACAATCTTAGCTACACCGATGTCCAATCTAGTTTGAGTCCTTGATTCGACAGTAGACTCCCCGATAAAAGCTACTCGCTAGAGAAGGTTTAGTGAATGTTTTTTCTTTAATTGGAAGCTACATCTAAACTTGAATATTAGTTTGACATGTGGGCAAGCTTTCTAGATGAGAAGGATTAGGACCGAAACAAACTTTCTGAGAGTTAGCTGGAATTGACTTGAGATTGTTGCTGCACCTTGAGAATCTTCGCTTGAGTAGTAGTTGATTCATGTTGCATAGCTATCTTCACTAGGCTCACACTTTCCCTGAATGATTGTAGTGCTTGGAAGCTTACAGTTTGATAGCTCGAAGATGATAATGCTTAGGTGTTCAGTGATTTCAGTAGTAGTGTCAGTAATTTCATTAGTCTTGCTTGTCCTCCACCTCCTTCTATTTATAGCCGTTGGAATTTCTCCTTGTTGAAGAGATAAGGAGTTTCCTGTTGACATTTAATGCTCTTTGTATGGTTTTTAGTCATTTTTGTCCTTTTTTTGAGAGTAGGTTAGAGTTGATTCGGCTTCATGTCAGCGTTTGCAGAGTTGCTTTTGCTTTTTTCAGAACGTGTGTCTCCACGCGATCGTTTAGTCAGTACAAGAATTAACTCTTATCACTACTGGCTATACTTTAATCTTCAAGTTTCTGACTTTGACTTGACTTTTCCTTCGCTGAGATGGTTTCCGTCTGTCCTTGCTGCATAATCCTGACTTAATAAATAGTGGATCTTTCTTTCAACACATACTGATGTACGTTACAAAAGCATAAGCTACATGATGTATGCTATTTACAACTCTGTTCTTTACTTCTTACATTAGACACCTTGACGTATGCTTCCTTTATGATCTTGTTGTATCTCGTGTTGTGACTCTTGCCTAAGTAGAACTATCTCTATCCATTACAAGATGGTTTTGTCATCATCAAAACTATACATAGATTTCATAACAATTTCTCCCTTTTTGATGATGTCAAAACTCTAAGAATGTAAAACTTAGAATCACAAGAAAAAAATTGTTAGTCCAAAATAGTTAATCATCAAATTTTCAAACATAACAACAAATGATGCAAGATTACGAGCTGTAATCATTTCATAGAGAATGATAAAATTTTCATTACACTTAAGTAAGTACATGTCAAATAAAAACATCTTACATAAACAATATATAAAAGAAGGATGGATATTTTTACCCTGCAGCAAGCGATTTTATCTATTCTTCCTCTAGTGACGAGTTTTAGGTTTCTAATTTTGATCCCTCCTTCTTCTGGATCGATCAAGGGTCATTTTAGTTTACCTCCACTATTGAGTGTACATGATCTCTTCAAAGTTTTGATACTCATATTGTACTTCAGGAGTAAGGTCTCCAACAACCACCATTCAATAGAAAGGGGTAGATTATACCCATTATATTTTTCTCATTTAAGCTCAATTTGGAATGGAAGTACTCCAACAGGTAAATGATTCTTGAAAGCTCTTAGATTATCAATATTTCCACTTTGAATATTAATGTCCTTTCCTTGTTCGTTCCGGTAGTCGAAGTAGTTGAGAATTATGTCATTCTCCAATTAGTTATATCTCTCTTACTCGAATTCCTATCAGCTGAAATCTTTGTGGCTCTGAGTGCTTGATACTCATTATTGGTAATGTTCTTGATCCAATTTTCATAATGCATAAAATCGAGAGGGTTGGAGTGGCTGTGCTTCTGTTCTTAGGGCAGGCTGCGATGATTAATAGTAGAAGTCATTACGGACAAATCCAGCGGCTAGAATATCTTTGCAGATTAACTTGTGAATCTGCCATAGATTTTTTAAGCTCCTTCACCTCCTGAGATTTCCATTCATCCACTCATATCATGGCTTCTTTGCTCACAACGAAGGCCTCTCGCGTTTCCCTTTGCTAGTGTTCTACGTGCTTTACCTTACCCTCATTTTGACATCATCAAAGTGACCCTTGAATGCATCTCTAGTAGGTTCTGAATATTGGTCAATAAGATGTGATCATCATCTCTTTCCTTTTGTAGTTGGGAGGTCTCTTCTTGTAAGGACAAAAGTCCTATTGTATTCTCTTTCAGCCTATCTCCCACAGCAGATGCAGTGCCCTCAACTTGTCCATTGATATATCCACATTACTTGATGACAAGTTGATTCATAGCATCTCTATTATCTTGTGTTGCATTCACTATCTAATTCTTGAGGTACTTCATACTTGTCGGGACTAAGGTTACTACTTCACAAACTAATCCCAGAGTATGAAACTCCAGAAGCGTTGTTGCTCATTGTTGTCCATAGATTCTGTATAGACAACTGGGCTGCTGATGCAATAAGATCAAATCTTTCTAGTACCTCGTGGGTGCAGCAGTAGTTTGCAGGTTTAAATCCACATAGGATTGTCTGATTTCCACAAGGGCTTAATTTTCTCTTTCTAGAGACCTTTCATTCTGTCTCTTTTTTTTGTTACCTGTGACCTTTGCAACTGTTAGGAGGAGCTTGAGTCGTTTCTCTGATTGAAAGTCTTTAGGAGAGTTGCATCGCTTCCTCCCTCAAACTTATGTTTCTTCTTCTAGATTTTTTTTTAGTTGGGGTGTCTGGATTCTGATCTTACCGTTCTTTTACTCCTGCAGCACCTTGTTCTCCAGCAGTATTGTTGTTTTCTTCTTCATGAGGTTGCTCTTAAGTATGTACTTTCTCATGATGGTGTTAATCATTGTGATGTTCTTCAACATGATGTTTTTCCCACCCAATCGGTCCAGAGGGCTGTTTAGTAGACTCTTGTGCTTGCTCTTGCACATTATGTGCCTTGAGCTGCTGCTTCATTTGTTGTGTCTACTTTAGTATAAACAACATCAACCCGTTCCTTGGCCATTCTTTTCCTTTCTCCTTGCTCTAACTCCATTGTACAGCCTCAAGCTTTTCAGCATAGTCAGGCTTTGTCTTTTGGCACATACTTCCAGCAGATAGTCTTCTTCCTCATTTGCATTGCTTTTGGAAGGAGTAAGTCTTGGTCCATCTTCATAGTCCAGGAGCTGTTCGTCTTCATTTTGTTCAATTGGCTGAGGGTTAGGAGTTTGTTCATTTTTCTCCTTCAACAGTTTGAACTGGGTCTGTAGTAGTGGCATCAGCTTCTGTAGGTGTCTTTGGTGTTTGTTCTTGCTCTTGTTGCTCCGGTGTAGTAACTTCTCCTACGTTTGCTACTACATCTTCTTGAACCCCACCTGGTATACTTCCTTGCGCCTGTACATTTGGTGTCTGAGAGATGATCTCTGCCATGTCTGTCGCAATCTCTCCTTTAGCAAATTAATCGGCAGCCTGAGAAGTGTTTACCACTACTTCTGTAGCAGGTTCATTGGACACTTAAGCTACTGCCTCTTCTACTGGGACTTATCCATCAATAGGTTCATAGGCAATTTGAGAGGTAGTTGTTGCCTCTACTACTGCAACCTCTCCTACGGTAGATTCATTGGCCATTTCCTGCTGAGTTCTGAAAATAGTAGATCGTGGAATATTTTTTATAATTAAGATGTTAAAGTTTATATAATGTTTGAAATATACTATGCCAAACACCTTCTAAATCTTCAAAAAAGATATTCCTTTGCCCTAGTTTTAATTGACACAAAATTGTACAAATTATTAGTGCTTTATGATAGTATAGTTTTTTTTTGTGAAACCTAAGATCATATATAATGTGCCTATCATAATAATGATAATTTCAAACAACACAGATGGATAATGTCTTCACTATATTTATCACATATATAAGAAATTATGAACTTAATTTCTTCCAATTCTTTTCATATATGTCACAATGCAATACATCATATACATAAAAAAAAAAAAGTATACTATTAAGCCGCAGGGATAGCATGTAATTTTCCTATAAATAATGATTAAATCATTATTGGAAAGCTTATCTTGAGATTTCCTTCATAAAGTAAGGAATTTCATGGCAGCACAAATAGGTTGTCATCGTCCAGCTTTATTATTTAGTTGCCAGTTTGCCACTGATACACCAAATCCATAATAAAACATAGTACCCTTATAGTTCCATGTAAAGTCTCATGGAAATCTATATGAATAATTTGTTGTTAAATTTAGGATAAATAGTTTTTTTCGATTAATTTTCCCCATTTTTTTTAAGGATGAATATTTATGACCATTTCGATTTTGATCTTAACAAAATTTGACAAACTCGTCCAGTTATCGCATACATCAGGTAAGACAACCGATCTGGAGTGGTTTCATTTTGTAAGCCATGTTGTAAAATAGGAAATAGAAAACGCAGTCCACATCAGCACCACTCGTAATTGTCTTACCCGTTGTAGGTAGTATTGGACGAATTTGTCAAATTTTACGAAGTTAATTAAATGACCAAAATCCAAATGGACAAAGTTAATGTCCTTATATAAAAAATAATGAAACTTAATGGATTAAAAAATTATTACCTAAAATTTGATTTGCCTATTATATTCTTAATTAATTTTATTTTTAAGGTTAGTTTTGTAACTTTATTCTAAAATTTTATTTATCTGATAAGAGCCCTATATAGTTTAAATCTCATCTATTAATTGGTGGAATTTTCTAATTTATGTAGCGTGATATTTAATTCTCCTAATGACATAAGTTAAATCAAAATATTCATAGTATTTTATATTCATTGTCATTTTAGAAATATACATAATAGTACTCAATTTCTTAAAATTCTTCATAAATTTCTTATCTCCTTTATATTCTTTTTATTAATTTATTTTTTGTCTAGTATACCCTTAATGTGTTTTAGGTTTTAAGGTTAGTATAATAAGTTTATCTTTAAAGGTTTATTTATTTACAAAACATCTCAAACAAAATAGTAGTAAATAATTTATCATGCAAAGAAATAATTGGCAATTCATTTACCACTTTGATAATCATTTATTATTAATTAATTTAAGTTTCTTCATATGTATCTAAGATAGTACTTTTCTTTCCTAACCACTTTAGGGGGCTCAAAATGATGCATATATATTCAATAATTTTGAACTTTAAACATGTGTCCCATATATGCACAGTCCATAATAATAAATTTATGATGTTTTTCAAACCATTAATAGATTTAAGAAAAGTTATTAGATAAAACATCAGTGTCTCACTAGTGGTGGTGTTTTTTTATCACAAAAAAACATCCGTAGATGGGGAATTATGGCAATTTCCCAACCCATATCATATAATCAAAGAGATTGAGTACAATAGAAAATCAGAAACCACTATCTAAATCTAAAGCTTGGAAGACCAAGACCATCTATACTAACTAATCCGTTGATTTTCTTACAATTTGTTACACTGAATAATTTACAGCTATTCTTCTTCTTAATTGCTTCATTGGCCAAGACATCCACCACTTTATTCCCTTCTCTATGGATATGAGACACGAACACAACACTTTCATTTTCATAATATCAAATATTGCCAGTAAGTCCCGGTATTGCCATCCGCTTGGATTTTCTAGTTTCAACTATATACAATGGACAAAGCATCTATTTCTAACCAAATTTTAGTATAACCAAGCTTAAAACATAACTCCAAACCATCCATGATAGCTCTCAACTCCGCAAAAATGTTATCACTAAATGGAATAAAAGAATAGAAACCAGTTATAAAGTTGGCTTTACAATCTCTAATGATACCTCCATCCCCCCAACCCAGGGTTACCTTTATTGGCTCCATGAGAATTGAGTTTAACCTATTCATCACATGGAGGTTCCCATTTAACTAAAAAAGGATGCAATACTTTCTGCCTCACAACTTTACACCCCCATAACCTAGCAATATGCCAATATCTCTTCCAAAACCCAACCGACATCAGGTTAGCTAGCAACGGCAATATTCCTAAGCATACCAAATACTTGGACCTTGGAAATGCTAGTACCAACTTTCTGAAACTTCATCATATTACGAGCTTTCCAGATCTGCCAACAAATAATCAAAGGCAACACACCACAGAGATTGTAACAAAGTAAGAGAGCAAGGAATTTGAAACTGGAATTTTTTTTAGAAGAATAACCAAACCTGCATAGCAAAAGGGTAATTTACAAAAAAAATGATCAATGGACTCGCAATTAGCATTACAAAGTACACACATGGAAACTACCGTTATCCCCTTTCTTCTAAGGTTGCTATCAAGGGGAATAAAATTGTTAGTCAACCTCCAAATAAAACAGGCAGTGATATTCATGGGATTTGGGCCACATCATCAACTTTCAAATCCAAACAGGTATGAATTGCCTTAGTGTGTTCCATGCAGAAAAACTAGAAAAGTGCCATTGGAGGTCAGTTTCCACACAAGTTTGTCAGACAAAGATGAATTAATAGACGCAACTAATGACATTGGGGGGAAGTAAAGTAGTAACATATGATAAGTCCCAAGCGTTGTTGCACCAGAAATCTGCCACTTTTTGGTTGGTATAAAATCTATCACAAAAAATGACATAATGGGCCAAATTCACACCATCTATCAAACTAAAATGAAAATTTCCCTTTCCCCAGTCTCCAACAAATATTCTATTCCACCTGGTCTTTAATTTCTTGCAACCTTTTCCAGAAAAACAATTGATCATACCCAACGTCAACATAATAAGAATGTGCGTTCTTAAGATACCTATCCTTAAAAAATAAAGCCCAACTAGCATTGCTAGTTCTAAGCTTCCACCAAGCTTGATAAGCAAAAGCCTAGGCCATATCATCAAGTCTCCTCACCCCAATCCCTCCTTCATGAATAGGAAAGCAAACCCTTTCTCAATATGCCCAATGCAGTTTGCTAACCCCCACAGAAAACTATTAAGCAATTTATGTATTTTAACCACCATAGTTTTCGGAGGCCCAATAATCCTCAAACTATACATAGCTAGGTATAGAGTTCAGAACACTCTTGATCAATTTTAATCTACCCCCCATGCTTGAAAAACTCTTATCCTACCTAGAGATCCTTTTAAAAATCTTCTCATATACTTCTTGAAAAAGCTCACACTTCACCCTACCTTTAAACAAAGGCACCCCAAGTACTTTAAATGTAAACCTTCTTCCACTACCTAACCAGTTCTAGGATTCTTCTTTTCTTGTATTTTTTCACCTTATTACCAAAAATAGCAGAGCTTCTTGAAGTTGATTTTTACCAATGGTTTTTTCAAAATTCTCAAGAAAACCCAACAACCTTTTGAAGGAATTGATGTCAGTGGAGCAAAAGATAATAGTGTTATCAGCAAATGAAAGAGAAGACACATTGGCAAAGACACATCTAGTGGTGGTGCAATATTATATATCTACACTATACTAATATGAGAGTTATATCTACCGGGTATATACTGATTTTATTGTTAAAGTTGAGAGAAGAGATAAGTGCTTAATCACTTAGATATTTGAGTAATCATGAATGTCGCCAATAAAAAGAAAAATAAAAAAAATTGGTGTGCTACGATCGTCGAATCATTTATGTATTTGCTAATCTAACAACCAAGAACAATGAGCTTTTAAACTATGATGATTTGTTGGTCTAAATACATCCTTAGATCTCTCTCTCTCTCTCTCTCTCTCTCTCTCTCTCTATATATATATATATATATATATATATATATTTGAACATAATTTGTGTTATAATTGGTATATTAACAAGCTTCCCAGAAAACAAACCACGTAGTCAAATCTTTACCACCAATAGTAAAACAAAGTTTTGATCTTAAAATATACTAAAAGAAAGTTATATCAAAGTATTGTTACCTTTGGTTTCTTGCGAGTTTTCAGCATTGCTCGTTAATTTTTTGCAAGTCTGACAATAGATCACGTGACTATATATATATATATATATATATATATATATATATATATATATATGTATACAGTGATGGAGCCAGAATTTTCACTCAGTGGGGCCCAACTAACAATAATATAAAAACTAAACGATTTAAATAATTTCTAGAATTATAATTACAACATGATATAAGTTATGATAAACTAAAAGATATTAACTTAATTACAATACCACTCAAATTGAGAAACTAAATCAAGTACATTATAGCATCTCCTTTCTATTTTTCATATTCTGAAACGGTTGCATGATAACTTCATTGCTAATATCTTTAAGTACATCTTTTTCAATATATGCTACCAAGCAATCGTTCAACATCTTGTCTCCCATTTGGTTGCGTAGTGGACTTTTGATTATTTTCATTGCTGAAAAAGCTCTTTCCACGGTAGTAGTTCCAACCGGTAAGACCAATGACAACTTGATTAGAAAATAAACCAGTGAGAAAACATCATGTTTTCTTGTAGTAACCATCTTTTGAGAAAGACCTCTTATTCCTTCCACTCTAGAGAAGTTCCCATTCAAACGCACAAAAACAATAAAGTTCTCTAGCAGAGTTTCAAGTTCATATAAAGCAACTTCGGAAAAGTCATTTGGATAAAATTTTGCAAGACGAACCAACTTTTTTTTTTTTGTTGTCAAATGCAGAAAATGAGTCTCTCGGATCCAAACATGCCATAGATAAAAGTAATTCAGTGTTCACTTCGTCGAAACGGTTATCAAGCTCTACTACTTGCTTGTCGATCACTGAAGAAAATAACTCAACTCGGTAATAATGAAGATTAGTCATGCCTTCAATATTACGCCTTAATCTTTCACGCGCTGCATATATATCTTCCATGTTAAGCACAATTATCTCATGTTTGCGACAAAATTCAGAAACTTTATTTAATAAAGTATCCCAACCGTTGGCTCTCATTTCTTGCAAACGAGCTTTCGATGCTTTGACAAGACTCATTTCATTGACAATTGATAAACGTGAATTATGCATGTAATTAGCTCGATTTAGAATAGTATTTTATAGCAATTATGTGCATGTTTGGTCAAGAGTTGGATAAATTGATATAAATTGGCCCATTTAACGTGTTTTACTTGTTGTAAGGTATTTTTGAGCAATTTTAGGACTATAAGTCGTAATTTACGACAAACGGACAAAAGGACAAGTCGAAGGGAAGCCAAAATAGACAAAAAAGGTCCGAACCAGCCAAAAACCAGCCTAGATCGGCTCAGACCAGTCTGAACCGGATCAGAAGTCAAAACAGAAGAGAACCGACACGGCGTGTCATATACACAACACGTCCGCGTCAAAATGCTTTGCTTTAAAGAAGTTTCGAGTTCAAAGGGTCGCGGCTGCGTCAGAAGCACAACACGGCCGCATAAAAAGAGTAATCTTTTAGGACTTTCCTATCCCAAGTAGGAACTGATTCCTAATACCCCCAGGACTATTCTGAAACCTATATAAAGACAAGTAGTGCTCGTTTTTAAGAGAGAGCACATACATTACATCATATTCGCATTAAAGAGTATTTAGAGAGCAACTTGAAGAATGAGCAAACGAAGATTGACGAGTCGAATGCACCGGGTTTAATTATTTCTTATCTAGTTTTTATTTCTTTATGATGTATCCTTTGAATTATTATAAGGATTTGATACTAGGCATGAGTAGCTAAACTACTCGTGTCCTAGGGTTAGAAAGTAGTGTTTTACGACAATATTTTGAATTATGGTTTTGATTTATAGACTCCAGTTTTAAGTATTTATCTATATGTTTGTTTTATTCCTAAGCATAAATTGACCACTTAGGCTTAGTTACATGTTTAACAAATCCGCTTTGAGAGGAGGGAATTGTTAATAGACATACGGCATATAGCGTAGTTGTCTATGACTGTGTAGACAATGGTTAAGGATCTTTTAGGAGTTGTTAGGAGTAATTGATTCGAGAGGGTAGTTGTCCTAATCAATACACGACTTAGTCTCTTCGAGAGGAGGACTAAGTTACTTAAGTACCGCCTAATAAATACTAAAACTTGGTTTAAAAGTCTGTAAGTTAAACTTAATCAACACTAAAGTAATTAACGAAATTGAAGCCCTAGGATACACTCTCGTTAATTGGAATTTAATCGTTTGACAAGTTAAGTTAATTAGTATAAGTAATTTAGTTTATTAAAATCAACCTTGCAATTCGAGTGTCTAATTAGGGTAATCCTATAAAATTGGGGTATCGAACTGCGTTAGCCTGTTCTCTGAGGATCGACCTTGACTTATCCTATACACATCTACACCCGTATACTTGCGGTATTTAGGGTTAGAAATTAGGCCTACCATGTTTTTGGCGCCGTTGCCGGGGAATAGGGATAGCGTCCTAGTTTTTATCCTGAGAAATAGGAGGATACTGTACTAGACTTTATTTTTCATACTTTTTATTTTGTTATTTAATTATTTATTTATTTATTTATAACATTTTAGATATTACGTGGTATTTATTTTTGGAGGTGTTTGCAAGTTTCGCATGCAAACAAGACTAAAAGGGAAGGAACATCTTGTCCCTCTAGATACTGAGATTGAGGCAATCGCCCATAGATAGCGTACGAGAAGAAATCCTACATTCGAGATGGAAAATATACCGCAAAATCTGACCCAAGAGGAAGCATTGACTCGGATACTAGGGACTCTTGCTAATCTGGATGATTGAGTCAACAACTTGCAGCAGCAGCAACCTCCGCAGCAGCAGAGACGAATTCATGTTGCACAAGATGTTGCAGACGAGGATATCACTCCTATCAGTGATTGTCTTCGGCCTACACCAAATCAGCAGTACGGAGGAGTACAACCCCCACCATTGAACGCAAACATTTTTGAATTAAAGCCACCACTAATTAATATAGTGCAGTAGAATCAGTTTGGGGGTAGTGCTCTTGATGATCTGAATGTGCACTTGAACAAATTTTACAGGTTGGCAGACACTATCAAGATTAATCATGTGCCACATGAACAAGTCAAGATGAGGCTGTTGCCATTCTCACTTAAAGACAGAGCATTAGGAAGATGCCACAGAGTGGGAAGACCTGAGCACAAGATTCCTTTTGAAATACTTTTCGACAAGCAAGATGTTGGATCTACAACATAAAATAAACCAATTCAAGTAGATGGATCAAGAACCATTCGGTAAGGCTTGGGAGCGATTCTGGGATCTTATCCGGAGTTGTCCCCAGCATGGGTTCTCAAAGAAGCAACAAGTTTGCAAATTCTATAATGGGTTGCTTGCTCCAGCACGAGATCATGTAGACGCAGCTGCAGGTGGAAGTCTGATGGAGAAGACAGTGAAGAATGCATTCTCGATTTTGGATGTTGTGGCCAGAACAAGTTATCAGTGGCCTAATGAGAGAAATCAGCCGAGATAAGTGGCTAGTGTCAAAGAAACAGAGCCAGTTGAAAATCTGACATCCCAGTTGACTGCTCTGACGAATGTTTGCTAACTAGTCTAATGTTAGCACAACATAATGACACTTCACCACAACAGATAGTGGGCCAGGAAGAGGTTGAATAAGTGAATTTTGTGAATCAAAGGAAATTCAACAACTTCCAAAACAATCAACCAAAGTACAATCAGTACCCTCCTAATAGGAATCACCAGAATTTCTCTTATGGCAACACAAAGAATTCAGTTAATCCGCTACCTAGATTTTCTGTCATGAATGGTATGATTCACAATGGTAAGGAACCAACACAAGAAGAGATAATGCAGTCCCAATTTGCTAAGTACGATGAAAAGTTAGCTCAACTGGAGAGAAAGGTGGACGGTAAGTTTATTGAGCTAAACAAGCAGATGACTAGTCAAGGAGCGGACATCAAGCGAATCGAGACCAGTATAAATGAAATATCAACCAATACGAGTCAGCTAATAAAAATTGTTGGAGCCCAACATAAGCAGGGGCAATTCCCGAGTGATACCGTTGTGAATCCGAGAGAGCAGTGTCACGCAATCCAAGTGAGAAGTGATATTGTGTATAAAAGTCCAAACTTGCAGGCTGATAAGGAAGTGCAGAAAGAACACTTAGTGGAAGAAAGAAGGGTAGAAGAAGAAGAAAAGAGGCCAAAAGCCAATCTACCAGAATATGTCCCTCCAATTCCATTCCCACAAGTTCCGCAGAAGAAAAAGATAGATGAGCGATTCGCGAAGTTCTTGGATGTGCTGAAGAAGATTCAGATCAATATACCTTTTTTTGAGGCACTAAAGCAAATGCCTAACTACGCGAAGTTCTTAAAAGAGGTGATAGCTCAAAAGAGAAAATGGGAAGACTACGAAATGGTGAACTTAATCGAAGAATGTTGTGCAGTTATCCAAAGAAAGTTACCAATAAAGTGCAAAGATCTAGGTAGTTTTACTCTTGAATACAAAATGGGTAATTTAACTTTTGATAAAGTATTGTGTGATCTAGGGGCTAGTATCAACTTAATGCCATTGTCTATATATGAAAAATTAGGAATAGGTATAATAAAATCCACTATAATAGCTCTCCAAAATGGCCGATCGTTCTATAACTTGGTCATGGGGCATTGTGGAGGATGTTTTAATAAAAGTTGTTAATTTTATAATTCCCGTTGACTTTGTAGTCCTAGATATGGTATAAGACAAGGAAATTCCCTTAATCTTAGGTCGTCCCTTTCTAGCAACAGGTCAAACACTTATAGACATTAAAAATGGGGAGTTAACTTTGAGGGTAGAAGAGGAGAAAATCACATTTTCAATATATGAAGCTAAAAAACAACACGAGAGTGAGAGGGTGAATCACATTGAAACATGTGGCTCTATACAGTCTTTAGAAGTCACAAGAAATAAGAACATAATCTCACCTAGTGATTGTAATACCCCTAAAGTGTGCCTTGTTGATTCTACATCTCATCTTGATCACCATGATTCTACTAATCTTGAGCTGTTGGAAAGTGTTAGTGTCTTAGATGTCTTATAGGAACCTCCAGAAAGAAGGTCAGCCAAAAAGTGGAAAAAGAAAAAGAAAGTCGAGAAGGCATCAAGAGAGAATAAAGGTTGCGAAAACATTAAACTGTTACCTCAGCATCTACAACCAAATCCAATGATGAGGGAAGCAGTTAAGAAGAAAGTGCGGCTGAAGAAGCCAAATTACAACAAAAAAGGTCGTCCAGCTTGAGACGTTAAATGAAGTGCTTGTCGGGAGACAACTCGATGTTTACCATTTTATTTTATTTCAATTATTTCTTTTTAGTTATATGTTTTACTCATATTTTTAATGTTTTATATTTTTAGGAATCAACATGGACGAATGTTGCAAGAAACGGGGGTCGAAGAGACGGAAAACTCGAGCTGAAAAGAATAAATCAACACGACCGCGTCATATTATTCGCACGACCGCGTCAACAGACCAGCCCAATGTCCCTTTTTCGAGCCCAACACAATGCGGCCGTGTCACACTTTGGACGCGGCCGCGTAAAAAACCCTCAGCATTTACATTCAATTCTGGACATGCAACGTGGCTGCGTCATAGAAGCAACACGACCGCGTCAAAATCATGGCAGAAAGGCCAGATTTCAGCTCAAAGAAACGCGGCCGCGTCAGCCATTCAACACGGCCGCATCATTACTTACACCGGTTTAAAACGCGAATTCCAGGTTTATTCGCTCCTTCCTCTCTTCTTTCTTGCAAACACAGACAACATACACACTTCACCAATCTCGTACAAACACACTAAAAACCATAGACATTCGATCACAAACACAAGCACACACACTTATTCATTAATTGCAACAACAAATTCGAAATTTTTCGACCCAAATCGACGGAACTAGAGCACACTCCAATTCTCAAACTTGTCGACTAAACTTCTCCGGTAAGTGAAACTAACCCGAACTTTTATGCTTCCAATCTATTATTCATGCTTGATTTGTGTTGAGAACAATGTAGTGCACATTGAGATATATTGATACTTGTAGTATGAAATTGCAACGAAATCGGTTGGGTCTTGAGTTGTAAATACAAGTTGTGTTGATGTAGTTGAAATTGAAGTAAAAATTATGGTTGGAATGGAATAGTAACAACGAGATTGAATTTCATATGTTTTAGTCATTGGGGACTTTTATCAAACATGTTGTGCATGATTCGAAATGAACTTTTTGCTTAGTTGATGCCTCTTTTTGTGCTTTCTTATGTGATGCAGTGATGAATTGAGTTTAAGATGCATGTCTTAAGTTGGTAGGATTCAAATTTCACCATCTAATAACTTCAAATGATGAGTTTAGAAGTAGAACATATAATAAGGGGTACAAGATGTGAAATTGGTTCGATTGTTGCTAGCATATGATTATCTTGTTGATTAACTAGGAATTCGTCATTTCTAGACATTATTTGTGATGTATTGAGGATTGTGTGATTGTTGATTTGTGTGTTGTTGGGTTGTGTGTATAGGTTCACTAAAATGGCACCACCAAAAGGTAGTTCCAGTCGAAGCAAGGGTAAGCAGGTGATGGTAGAGGACACTCCGGCTGTCAATCTGAATGACAGTCAAGCTCTCTACAGGTTTTCTTTGGCAAGAGACGAACACGAGGCTAGTTTTTATGAGCTCCGTCATAGCACGATCTTACCGACTAGATTCAGCAGTGACGCCCTAACTCGGGCAATGGGCATCCACGATAATCACCCTCGAGTTCTTGAGCACCTTTGGCATCACAGTGGCCAACTCCCTTGATTCACGCCGACCGAATGGTATCACCTTCCAACTGATGAGGAAATCTCGGTCTTTGACATATAGCCTATGGACCAAATTTATGGCTTTCCAAAAGCCTCTAAGGAGGAGCCACCGGAGCTGTTCGACCGCCAAGCATTCTGGGGTCTGCTGACAGCTTCTCCACCACTTGTGGCAGCACAACACTATGTATCCAAGTCTGCAAAAGCTTCGTGGATTCGCAATCCCGTCCTCTGATACATATAGAAGATGCTCGCCCACACCTTGTTTGCACAACGTGAAATAGGGGCCATGAGACAAAATGAACTCCAAATGCTCTGGAACATACTACACGGGTACAAGGTCGACTATGCAAATTTTTTGATGGAGCACTTCGCGAGTGTCATCAGGAAGCAAAAAGATAGCATCATGATTGGAGGCTTGATAACTCCAATAGCAGCTGCATTTGATGATATTGACTTAGCTGAGATGGTACCGGTAAGGGGCGAGGTCCAATTTACATGGGACTTGCTAGAAACTATGCAAGTTGTGGTCTTGGGTGAAAATGGGATGGTCCCATATGTGTATCAAAATGTTGGACCCTACTTTCGCCTTCCGTTTGAGCTCGGGACGGCTGTGATGAGTGTCAATGATAGAGATAATCTTTCCTTATCCACTGAAGAGCATCTTCAGCTGTCCCAATCACCTGATTCTGAGGTTTTTCAGTCCGAGCCACCAGCTGAAGGCAGCAGCCAAACCCCGAGGCTACCCAGGAAGAGACGGGCAGCAACATCAGTTGCTTCCGAGTCCGAATATAATGAGGACATGGTAGGCATCATTACTTCTCTCCGGGACGATTTTTGCCTTTGCAATGAATCGGTGCAATCAGTTCGCACCGCGATGGATAGGCAGCGAACGGAGGTCCAGGGAGCACTTCAAACGATCCACACAGAATTGCAGGACCAAAGAGGGATATTGAACACACTCCTCTTAAGGAGTAATGAAGAACAAGAGTGGCGATAGCAGTAGAGGACTCAGTGGGAGGCCATAACACAGTTTTGGAGCCAGCATGGGTTCCAACCACCGCCTCCTCCATAATGATTTGTAAGTTAGCACCCAGGCATGCCACTTTCTTCCTCCAAACATTGGCTTTCATCGAAGTTTGGGGGAGGGGGTATACTGTGGGACGTCTTGACAGCTATATTTATAGTTTTGTTGCTGTTTTTACTTTTAGTTGGTCATTTTTGCTATTTTGCTATTTAGTTGATCGTTTGATTTTGCTATTAAGTGTCGGGTCTGTGAGCCCATTTACATAGTTGTTGCTTTGAGTGACTGTTGGGTCTGTGTGCCCATTGTGATTATTTTTACTTGCTTTGATTTGGAGTACCGGGTCTGTGAACCCGTTTATCTGTTTTGTTGGTGTTGTTAGGTCTGTGAACCCAATTTTGATTATTTAGATGCCATGTTGAGTCTTAGGAGTCTAGAGGCTTATTGTTTTAGTTTTTAGAGTAAAAAAAAGAACTAAACTCGAGAAAAAGAAAAAGAAAAGTAACAAGTGAAAAGAATAAGAAAAAATAGGGAAAGATGGATGGTGAATAGTTAATGATGAGTGATTTTGAGAAGTAGATGAAAAAGAACATAATAGAGCATGAGAGGTGAGTTGAGACGAAATTGAGCTTGAACCTAGAGTATTCAATCAAAAATTACCTTGGTGAGAATTTGAGTCTAATTGTACTCCTATTTTAGGAGTAATATACATTCTTTCGGTGTGATTTAGATTGAATACGTGCATTAGTCTCTAGAACTTGCCTTGAGTCTTAACTAAGAATGTGTCAAATTTGTGGTGTGATTTCGTAAGTGATCTTAGGCATTTTTGTTTTATTCCTGTTTGTTTGAACTGTGAAAAATTGCCTTTGAACCATAACGTCAATAATTATCCCTAGTTAGCCCACTTGAGCTTTAAAGACTTATTCTTTCATAGCCTAACAATGTCAACCGAACCCTTTCGATTTAACTCTTTTGGCCTTAATTGGATTAATCAAGTTAGAGGGAGGAGAATTGTAAGGTATTTTGGGTGAACAAATTGTGGGAAGGAATGGGAAAAGTAGAGATAATTTCAAAGATGAAGGAAATGAGAGAAATTGATGGGTGAAAAATGAAGAATAGCCTCTCCTAAAAAAAAGAAGAAGAAGGGAAAAAAAAATCGATTGAGAAAAAGAAAAAAAAGTTGATTGTTAATGAATTGCCAAGAAGAGAGGCTAGGAAGTCATAAAAGTGCTTAAAAATTGTTTGGATTGAGTAGAACAGTCGGGTAGTCCCAAAAATGTAGTACCCTTGTATTGATTGTGTTTTGGAAAAGCACTTTAGTTGTAAAGGTATATTGAAGGTGAAGAAGTCATCTCGTTTGGGATGAGTTGCTAAAAATTAAAGAGTGAGGTTGAGTGATGCTATTGAGGGGTAGTCAGGTTAGGTATAACTTGATTAGTAAAAAAATAGTCACGTTTTAGCTAAATATATCCCACCTTACCTTAAGCCAACATTACAACCAAGAAAAATACCTTTTTTTTTTATCCTTTTTCACACACATTGAGTACGAGGTCTAGTTTAGACGAGTGACAAGCATATGGTAGGCGTTGCATGTAATTCAATATGAGTGGAAATGAAATTTAGCCTAAATATTTGAGAGATGAGTGAAATACATAACCGGTGAGGTTTGAATAACTCGAAAGTTGAAAGTCTCGAGATGCGTTGATTTTCATGTTACCGCATATGCTTAAGTACATTGTGTTGCCTAAATTGTGTAGAAAGAAAATCAGTCTGAAACTGAACCATCATCCAATCGCCCTACAACATTGCATAAATCACTTGTATTTATTGTCTTCTGTTATGTTGTTCGGGATGAACAATAGTTTAAGTTTGGGGGGTTTTGATACACGTTAAATATGCATGTGATTAGGTTTATTTAGGATAGTATTTTATAGCAATTATGTGCATATTTGGTCAAGATTTGGATAAATTGATATAAATTGGACCATTTAACGTGTTTTACTTGTTGTAAGGTATTTTCGAGCAATTTCAGGACTAAAAGTCGTAATGTATAACTAACGGATGAAAGGAGAAGTCGAGTGGAAGCCAAAACAAGACAAAACCGGCAAAAGCCGACCCAAACTAGCCAAAAACCGGTCTAGACCGGCTCAGACCGGTCTGGACCGGATCAGAAGTCAAAACAGAAGAGAACCGACACGGCCATGTCACATGCACAACACGGCCGCGTCAAAACACGCTTGCATTACGATTTTACACTAATGCTGCAACGCGGTCGCGTTCAACATGCAACATGGCCGCGTCAAAATGCTTTTCTTTAAAGAAGTAGGACAACACGGCCGCATCAAAAGAGGCATTTTTGAGGACTTTCCTGTCCCAAGTAGGATCTGATTCGTAATTCCCCCAAGACTATTCTGAAGCCTATAAAAAGACAAGTAGTGCTCGTTTTTAAGAGAGAACACATACATTACATCATATTCGCATTGAAGAGTATTTAGAGAGCAACTTGAAGAACGAGCAAACGAAGATTGACGAGTCGACTGCATCGGGTTTAATTATTTCTTATCTAGTTTTTATTTCTTTATGATGTATTCTTTGAATTATTGTAAGGATTTGATACTAGGCATGAGTAGCTAAACTACTCGTGTCCTAGGGTTAGAAAGTAGTGTTTTACGACAATATTTTGAATTATGGTTTTATAGACTCCAGTTTTAAGTATTTATCTATATGTTTGTTTTTTTCCTAAGCATAAATTGATCACTTAGGCTTAGTTACACGTTTAACAAATCTGCTTTGAGAGGAGGGAATTGTTAATAGACGTATGGCATATGACGTAGTTGTCTATGACTGTGTGGGCAAGGGTTAATGATCTTTTAGGAGTTGTTAGGATTAATTGACTCGAGAGGGTAGTTGTCCTAATCAATCCACGACTTAGTCTCTTCGAGAGGAGGACTAAGTTACTTAAGTGCCGCCTAATAAATACTAAAACTTGGTTTAAAAGTCTATAAGTTAAACTTAATCAACATTGAAGTAATTCAAGAAATTGAAGCCCTAGGATACACTCTCATTAATTGGAATTTAATCGTTTGACAAGTTAAGCTAATTAGTATAAGTAATTTAGTTTATTAAAATCAACCTTGCAATTTGAGTGTCTAGTTAGGGTAATCCTATAAAATTGGGGTATCGAACTGCGTTAGCCTGTTCTCTGAGGATTGACCTTGACTTATCCTATACACATCTACACCCGTATACTTGCGGTATTTAGGGTTAGAAATTAGGTCTGTCAACAATATGTTGATCATTTCTTTGTAAAACTTGCGACAACTCATGTGTAATTCCCAAAATTTTCCACATTAGATGTAACATGAAAATAAACTCGAATCTCTTTATGATTTCAAGCAAATCAATTTCTTCAGCGCTTTGTAGATTATCATTACCATACTCCCCAACATACTTAAGTACCTCACCTATGAAAATAATTACATCAAGCTAATGATAGTACCATATAATGAGAACTCCAACATTTATCCCCCAGTCTTTCAATGTCACTTCCTAATTTAATCCTTTTCCGGTCTTGATTTTGTCATTTGCAATTCCTTCAATGTCCTTCTCCATTTGTTTCTCTCTAAGAAAATCTCCGCGTCTACAAGAACCTCCAACAACATTGCGTAAACGTGTTACAATATTAAAAAATGAGACAACAAGTGTGTGATTTTTGGCAACAATGACAAGTGTGAGTTGGAGTTGATGAGCAAAACAATGGACATAATAAGCAGTAGAATTCTTCTTTAGCATCAAGCTTTTCAACCCATTGAATTCACCACTCATACTGTTGGCCCCATCATAACCTTGTCCTCTCAAACTAGAAATACTTAAACCATAAGTGGAGAACAAAGAATTAATACCTTTCTCAAGTGATGTTGCAGCTGCGTCACTAACATGTACGAGACCTAGAAAATGTTCAATGACACAACCACTCGTTTTCAAATAACATATTACAATCCCCATTTACTCTTTCACTGATATATCACGACACTCATCAACTAAAATGGAGAAAAAGTCACTACCAATGTCTTTAATGATAGCATTTGTCTTCTCAATGGTAGCTGCGTTTACGATATCCCTTTGAATACCAGGTAATGTAAGCTTGTGATTATCAGGAGTATTATCCAAAACAACACTATCTATTCCCTCATTACACGAAGCATTAACTTTCAGAAGCTCAACAAATTTCCCTGATTCAATGATTCTTCCGACTCATCATTTCCCCGAAAGGCTAATCTTCGCGTAATGAGAGAATGCAAGGAAACAAGTAATGTATTTAATCTACAACAATAGTCAAGCTTTGTCTGTTTTGAAACATAGAAAAAGATGCTTCAACATGTTGAGCTTGATCCTTCAAATTTTGACAAGCAAGTCTACATTTGTTGTGATCACTATTATAGTCTCCAACATGCTCTCTTAATCTTTCTTTCTTATGCCAAGAACTAAATCCTTCAGAAAAAATGCAGCATGCCCTCTTTCACTACACCCTGACGAAAAAAGATAACAATATAAACAAAATGATGCATCGTTTGTAATACTATACTCCAACCAATCCTTGAATTCATCAAACCAAGATTCAACAAATTTATGTTTTCGATTTTCGTCTACCTTTTGCGGAAAATCATGCATACGTGGCTGACATGAAATTTAACAAGTAAGCTCTACGTACGTGTTCAATCAAGTTAGGTGAATAGCTCATAATGTGAGGCCGTAATCATTGGACAGCTTGGAAGATTTTCTAAATCAGCCTCCACATTTTCTTGGCTTGATGATTCTTGGAGGAGAACAACAGGTGCATCAATTGATCAGGATGATCTCTTGGTAAATGATTATATTTTTAAGTAAAATCGCTCCATTATCTAATACAAATATAAACAATTAGAATCTTGAAATATCTAGAAGGTCGAGGGCTATTTATTACTTGTTACATGTGTTTTCTTTTATATATCTACTATCCTATAGTAATGATTAACTATTAATTTTTTTTATGATTTATTACTTTTGTCTTTGTTTATATTATTATGTAATTAGAAGTTAGTTTAATTCATCCAAGAAAGCAGAAAAAGGAAAAAGAATGAAATTGAAGAACAAAATAAGATAAAACAATATTTTATAAAATAAAACTTACTCAATTTAATGAATGGGAATCAAAATTCATAGTTCGGCTATATAATTCCAACTGAGATCGTCAAATTAACTACTAATTTAGTGAATCCCTTTAATTTAATGGTATTTAAATAAATTAGTGGTATAAATTCTACGTTGATAGAATCAGTTTGGTATAAAGTTAAGGACAAGTTGGTAAATTTGACAAACCCTAAATCCACAAAAAAGATGAAAAGAGGAATACAAAATTAACTCTTACTTTATGGTGAAACAAAGAGAAAAAGAAAAGGAATACAATAATAAAGAAAAAAAAAAGTTAAAATAATGCATTGGTTGTGGGAACTTTACCTTGAATTTGAGAATGGAAGAGATATAACTGCACATCTCCAATACCTCTGTTTTGGACCACTTCCTAATTAAAAGTTGAGAAGAGTGAAAAGTGGGGAAAGGGCTACTGCCCCTGTTTATATTATATTTAATTTTTCTTGGTATAATATAAAATTACCATTATACCCTTACTTTTTTTTCAAAATTTCGGGGGGAGGGGGAGCATTGCCCAGCTATTGCTCCTAGGGATGTAAATGGGTCGGGTAGGGTACGGGTATGCTTCTCCCATACCCTACCCTATTTGATTCGGGTACGTGTACGGGTAATACCCGTCGGATAATCGGGTTACCCGATTGATATATAAAAATATTATAAATAATATGTAATATGTATATATACCATATATAATGTGATACATTAAATCAAATATAACATATATGATATGTAAATGTTACATTATATGTTATTTTATATATTAAATCATATATTATAAACATAATATATTAAATATAATGATAATTATATAATATATAACATATAAAATAATACATAAGTATGTAATCGGGTAGGCGGGTAGGGTAATCGGGTAGGGTAAACGGGTAATATGCTAAACCCGTACCCTACCCTACCCGATGGCAAAAATATCGGGTTCGGGCGATACCCGACCCTATTACCCGTTTACCCGTCGGGTAAGGTTACCCGCGGGTAAAATTGACATCCCTAATTGCTCCATCATTGTGTGTGTGTATATATCGTGCACATGTGCAGGGACAGAATTAAGGGGGCGGGTGGGGGAAGTCTCCCCTTCAATTCTAAAAAAACTTCAGAAAGTATACATATATATAATGCAATATCAAAAGATATTTGAATTTTGCTCCTCTAAAAGATTCTAAAATCTCGCCTCCCTTCCCCAACTTCTAAACACATCAATTAGTCTCTGTAGATAAGAAACTAAAATTTTAATATTGTTAAAAAAATTATATCGCGCCCCTTAACTAAAAATTCCTGGTTCCGCCCTGTGAACGCGTGTATATATGATTTTAATATGATGCACAACTATAGTTAACACTTTGGCAATAAATGTCTACTAATGTGTTCATAATTTAATATATTAAAAAATGTGTCACATAAATATATGGTAACAAACATGCTCACCCTAATTGTACAACATATCAAACTCTCTCTTTCTGTATACCTAAGACCAACTAAAACATGTAAATATATTCACATATAAATACTAAATGAGACGAAGGTTGAATGTGTAGCCGTAGACATGCACTTCACATGAATACTATATATGAGAGTTATGATATAGTGCACAATCACGGTAAGTTTCTTTTTGAGCATTTATTTATCAACCTGTTTTTTTTAAATATTTTACATCACTAGCATATCGACAGGTGCTTGCGAATTACTTATTATAGTTGTACAACATATCAAAACTCCTATATATAATAAGATCATATTATGATATTCCTAGTAGGCATGGCTTAGCGGCCCCTCAAAATTTAGTAGTATTGTAGAGTTATTTTATTAATCTTGAATTTTACTTTTAAAAGGTGAAGATTTTCTTTTTTAAAAAATGATTACTCCCACCCAAAAAGAAGAAGAAATGAAATTGACTTCGATTGGTCATCTGTATATAATTTAATTGTGTGAGTAGATTACTTTATCAGAACATGCCACATGTTAATAATATTATTACAGAAAGATGAAATATTATTTAGAAGAAATGAACATATCCTACAACTATATAATCTATAATTGAGAATTAATTACTCATTAGTAAAGAAAAAAAAGGAGTATTTCTACGTGGAATGAGATCGCATATTTTAAATAATGTTCCATCTTCTATTCCAATGTTGAATGACATAGAACATCAAATGTAATATATGATAAGCATAGGGAAAGAAATCTTTTAGGTCATGTTTGGATTGAGGGATTTAAAATTAAAGGATTTCAAATTCACTCAAGTTAGTTAAGATTTGAAATCCACTCAAATCCTTAAGAAAATAGCCAAAAATGAAATATTGGATTTCTAAATCCATGATAATCCAAATAAAAACAATGAATTTAAGACTATGAGTTGCAAATTCATCCTCAAATTCTTCCATCCAAATACATTCTTAGATATTTTGCCAGGCTTGTGCCAACCAGAGAAGGGTCACTCCACAAATATTTAGTTCGGATTGTACCGACCATCCACCCCCATCTAATTAATCATGAGTTTCCATGTCAACTAACCTAACGCTACTATATTCCATTATAAACATCATCATTCTAAATATGTTTTAGTTAAATATGCTCCCAACACCTACAACTCAACCAAAATATTCTTAAACGGAAATATAAATAGTAGTAGAAATATTGGTACACTTTTAAAAAGGTGGTGACCCCCCAAAACTAACAATTTGTGTAGTGAACATATTAATTCTATCATCTTTAGAAAAACATATTAATTCTAGCTATTTTTGTCTTCATGTGACCCGTCTCATTCTTACCCCCTCTGCAATATTCAGACTTTACATCACCTTTTTTTCTCCTTCTCGGTAATTCTTCTGTACTTTTTACTTTATCCATCTCTCCTCCTTTTTCAGATATTCAATTTTCACCTTATCTTTTTAATCCTCATACTTAAGATCTTCTTCTTCAGTATTGTTGCAATTTCAGAGTGTGAACGGAGAAGTGTCTATTAAATGAAAGGGCGTCTTGAAAAATTACAACTATTCATATGAAAAATGTGCAAACGAAAGGTCGTGAACGTTCAAAAAATGATTTAATCTGACCATTAGATCGTGACTTGAGGTATGATCTAACGATTGTGATTGATCAAGTTAAAAGGGTGCAACTATCACTACAAGAAACAAGGCCTTTTGCCACTACAAAATGTAGTTGCAAAAGATGGAGAATAGTTACAAAAATATTTTTAGTAACTAAATATCTAAAAGTAGTTACTATTGGGTAGTCACTTATAATAAGATGCAAAAAGTTTTTTTGCAACTACTTTGTAGTTACTAATGTATTTGTAACTATTTTTTGCAACTACTTTGTAGTTACTAATATATTTGTAACTACAAGTAGTTGCAAAAGAGTTTGTCATATTTTAGCAAATTTGATTAAAATTGTATGAAATACTTTATGTAACTACTAGTAGTTACAAAAGGGGTTATTTTTAGTAGCTACTTTGTAGTTGCAAAAAGCTAGTGGCAAATGCCCTTTTTTCTTATAGTGTATTCACGAATTGATGCCTAGAAGTCTATAAATAGGCCTTATCGTTTGCATCTCCAATCAACCAAAATAACTCGAATCACTCACTAATACAACGGCAATCACTATAGTCTGCATTTATCACATTTTGCAAGTTGTGGTCTTTTGAGTCTACAAGAAAGTCATGTGTATTGAGTAGTTCGCCAAAAGTTTTAGTTTCATGGTGTTGTGATCCTAAAGTTAAAAGTTGTTGTATCTTGGGGACGATTGTAGAAGACCGAGAGCACTTGGATGCGGGCAATATCATCTTACGATCAACGAGTCAAACTCGTGCCTTAATTGAACTAGTCCCGTCGTTTATAGATTCATTTTCAAATACACCACATTATTAAATTTTTTCAACAATCGTAAGACGATATCTTGTGTGTTTGAAAATGACTACCAACACAATATTTTATGAATGGAGTTTTGAACCAGCATGTTTAGACGATCTAAAAGGTGATGTGTTTGTTTTATACATTTAATCAGGAATGTTATGATTCCAGTTAGCGAGATTTTGTGTCTATTCCTCATTTCATTGTGTTAATCACTAAATTTTGGATAAACTGCAAGGAAATGAGATTCTTAAGGGCAATAACCACAAGAATGACATGTAAGGTGTCTGGGAATGAGGTTTTTAGTTAAGCGAAAAGTGACTGTGGGAAGACAGTCAAGGGGTGTTCTAACGAAGAATCGATGAGTCGGTAAATTTTGCAATTTTGCTGCCATAATATCCGCAAATGAGGACAACTCGACGCAATTAAAACACCTTTTGACAGCCACAGAAATATATGTCCCGAAGCACACTTGTGCGGTGGCAATTCCTGGTGAAGATTGGCTTCAATACACTGCATTGAACACCACTAGGCGGGGGCATATGCACTCGAGGCTGTGGGGTACAACTGTAACCCTAATTTGGGGAAACAATTGTACCTAGAGCTGCAAGCGAACAGAGCTTTCGTAAACAGCTCGTTAACGAGCTCATTTATTTGAACAAACGAACGATTTTTTGAGCTCGTTTTATAAACTAACCGAGCTTGAACATGAATGACTCGTTCACTGAAAGCTCGTGAACAAACTTGTTCGAAACTCAATTAATAATAACAATAATAAGAAGAAAAATAACAACAACAAAAATAGTGTTGATACTACATATAATATAATATTTCACACATTACTTCTTGTTATAATAAACATTTTATTAAATTCGTTTATTTGTATGGAAATTTAAGAAAAATGTGTGTATATTTGATGTTCGTGAATAAAATAATTAGTTGTTTACGATAATTTTTTGTACGAACATGGTCAAACATGTTCATGAATATAATTGAACACTCTCAAATATAGTTCAGCTCGAGTTCGATTAAAAATAAATGAACAACACATGAACACAACAAGCTCGGCTCGGCTCGTTTGTAGCCCTAGTTGTACTCCCATAAATTACTATTCTACCCTCGTCGGATCCAATTGAGATAGTAGTTTCTATTTTTGTGTTGTATATTTTCTAAAATTTATTTTCATATTTGGATTTGATAACTTTAAATATTAAACGATAGTTTTGTACATTTTTCAATTATATCGTACTCTTCTTCCATATCTATATATATATAATAGCCAAGTCAGCCGGATTTAGTAAGTTTAATAATTTCCCGCCCAAACTATAATTACTATTAATAGATAAATTTTTTAATTTTGAATTTTGAATTCAAATTATCCGATTTAATCTGCTGTAATCAGATTATTCAAATTATTTTTTGATCGAAAAATGTGAAAAAACAAATCTGTAGAAGATTGTCCAACTGGATAAGTTTAATTTTTTTTTGAATTTTGAATTTTGAATTAATCCTTATTTGATTGCATAATTTCATCTATAAATGGAGAGGTAAAATTTATCTTCATTTTTTGTGATTCATGTTTGTGGCTACCTATTTCTCATTTCTTCATTTCGTGATTGTCCCTGTCAACCTTGATTGATAGGCACATACCATGGAGGCTCCAAAAAGACTACCTGAAATGATGATAAGAATAAATCAGCCATACATAAGAATAAAATCAGTCACACAACAGCTTGATTCTGGAATGGTTGCAGAATCCAAATTTACCTACAATCAACGTTTTGTACGGTAATACATAATTGTATAAAGAATTATTTATTCAATTTCTTTTATGTAATAGATTATATTATTTCCACTACATTATGCTAACATCAAAATTGATTTATAATTTGTATACAATCAATCAAGACAGAATATTGGCAAAAGACTAGAGAAAACCAAGTCATTCGAGATTCAGCTGAATTTGAAGGTTAATGTCAACAAATTCTAATTTGAATTTTTTTTGGATTTTTAATCGTAGTAGCTTTTCATTTTCTATTTTCTATTATCTATTATCATTAGTTCATGTATCTATTTTAAATTGAAATTGATATTTTTGATAGCTTTTCATCTCTCTCTCTATATATATATAAAATAAGCAAAGTTAGCGAATTTTAGTAAGTTTTAAATTTTCTCGCCCATTCATTAAGTTACTATTTTTGTAAGAGATTAAAAAATTTGAATTTGTAATTATCCAAATTCTTTTTGTTATATTTTGAAAGTTTGAATTTATATTGTTCCTATTATGATGGTGCATTTTGAAAATTTGAAAAAAGAAATCTTATCGGATTCGTTGTTATCTCACATGAAAAATCTGAATTATAACGATTCTGTTATGAGTCATTTAAAAGAATCTATAAAAATACATCATAATTAGAATAACACAATGAAAATTCAAATTCAAATGTCAATTAAAAGAATCTATAAAAACGCATCATAATCAGGATAATACAATGAAATTCAAATTCAAATGTATAAAATTATCCGTATTCACATCTATATATAGATACATCCTCATTTTCTCAATCATCATTTTTCACTCTATTTGTCTTATGCCCTTACAATGGAACATTCACAAAATGTATAGTTTTAGTGAAGCAACAAAAACCTGGAAAAGACGATCAAAATAAATCGTTTCATTGGAAAAGACGATCAAAATAAATCGTTTCATTGGAGCAACACGAACCTGGAAAAAGATACAAGGAAACTATAATATTCAAATTAATCTGCCATCAACCTTTTGTAAAGTAATACATTATTTACAACATGTAACGTTTTTTAAGGTAATACATTATTTACTAACATATTTCTTTAACTATTCAATAACGCGCATATAATGTGATAACAAATGTTGATTCAATTATTATATGTATACAGCCAATTCACACAGAATTTTGGCAAAATATAAGATATAATACAGCCAATTCAGACAGAATTTTGGCAAAATATAAGAGAACAACAACATATGTCATGGATTTTGAGCGCAAAAAGGATGGTCGCTCGTTTGATCTCAAGAATTTCTATATTAGTAAAATCAAACTATATATAGATTATTGTATATCAATATTGATATGGAACCACCGGTGGGTTTTCTTATAGAGCTCACCCATGATGTGTTCGGCCAGCTAGCACACTCCACCAGAAAAACAAGCTACATATATTTTTTTTCCTTCCTCGCCTCTTATTCCACAAAATCAGTTTTTTTAGTATTTTTCCACTATACAATATTTTTTTCCCAAAATTATTTTATTTGTAAATTATTTTTATCCGTTTTATTTCTTCTCTCTAGAAAAGTAATTTTTTTTTTCGAAAATAATTTCATTCGTTTTTTTCTTCGCTCACCCCTCCCCCAAAATTTTAATATTAAATTATAAGAAATTTTGGAATAAATCATACTGATTAATAATAATAAACAAACAACGAAGATATACAATCCAGAATTGCAATACAATTTAATAAGATTGAGAAAAGAATATATTTTCTTAATGATTATTATTATTATATAAAGTATTTTATTAGTTTAGTTCATTAATTTTTCTTTATGCCTATTAAGTATCTAAATCAAAATCCAACTTTATTTGTATTAATGAGGTCATCCTATGGATATAGGAGATTATTGGATAAAAAATTTGAAAGATTTGAGGTCATCTATATTTTTTAAAATTCTAAATCCAAATCCAACTCTACTTATATGAGTGAGCTCATCATATGGATTATGAATATTCAATTTATCCTAAAATAACATTGTATTTTCTATGTCTTTCTTAAAATTTATTTCTAATAGAGGATATTTTGTAGGTAAACTAATAAAATATCTTATATAAGAATAATCCTTAAATTTTTAAATTTTTTTTTTCTAATAGAAGATGTTTTGTTCGTAAACTAATGAAATATTTTATATAAGAATAATCCCTAAGATTATTTGTTTCTCAATCCTATTAACTAATATTAGATTTGAAACTTTTTGTTTCTCAACTAATATTAGATTTGAAACTTTTTGTTTCTCAATTTGTTCAATGATATTGGATTTTGAATTATGTATGTTCGCTTTATTTATTATTATCAATCAGTGTGATCTATTCAAAATTTATCATAATTTAACGAATCTTTTGATAGAGACAAGAGAAATAAAAGATAATAATTTTTTGGAATAAGATACGAGGAAGAAATTCGAGAAAAAAATTAAAATGTGTTTTTATTAGTGGAGAAAATTGATTTCCCGGAGTAAAAGGCGAATAACACTGCAAAAGAATACAAAAGTTTTCTTTGTAATAAATTTTAATCATTTTTTTTTTTTTTATATATTATCAAACAAAAATGTTTTTATTTTCTTTGTAATAAATTTTAATCATTTTTTTTTTGTTATATATTATCAAATAAAAATGCTTTTTTAATAAAAAGTATTGTTCATGTTAATATTAATTTACTCTTAAAAAAAATTAGTTCGTGCAATGCACGGAAGCATTTATTAGTATATATATATGTGTATATATATATTGTACCCTCAATTTCAAAATCCTGTACACGCCCTTGCCACTAGGGAAAAAAACTGTTGGAGAGAAAAATATTGAAAACGAAATGTGCACACTGTTAATAAAGGGGCTTGCCATTATCATGGTGGTTCAGGCGATTTCACGCTCAGAGCCTGCGAGAATCATGGACAAAATAAAAGTCCAGGATTGTGGACTTGTGGTGATTCTACATGAATCAATAAAGAAGTGTTTCCAGCGGACTGTTGCTGCCATTCCTCGATCTCGATTTACGGGATTAATGACAATGAAACGTACAATTTTGTATATTGTCTTGAAGAGACAACTCACCGGAATGGAGAGATGCCCCGTTATAGACTCAGAGAAGCTGGTGGACGATTAACATTACTACCGGCGGTTCATTCACAAATGATGAAGGAATTAAGCCAATTATTTGTTTAAGCACAAGATGGTGGGCCACATGGGCCAATTCATGTTTTGTTATCTAACAAAACCAGGCCCGGGAAACTTTGTAATATAAGTTGGCCGCCCGTCTGTTTGCAAACAAACAAGTGGGCCTACTTAAATTGGATAAAGGGAAAAGATGGGCATAGTTGCAAAGTCACGTGGTGATCTATGTAAGCCCCATTTTAATTTAAGCCCAACTGCATGTTTGCAATGCGGGGACTCAAATGTATTTTGATTGAAAAACTTTGTTATTATGGTAGTAATCAAATTCTAGTCTTTGAACTTGATCAAATTGGCCAGCAAATAATAGTCAGACATGTTGTAGGGGCATCTAGAAGTTTAACGAACTTCAAATAAAATTAGCCAATTGGAAAATTGGGCTTAATTCAAATTTGAGGGCCTGGATAAGTATGAGGGCCTAAACAATTTTGGATTCATATTTTTGGCGACTTTAAAAAGTGAGACGTGAATCTACTAGAACGCAAATAGACACCCAATTTAATCGGATGGTAGGAATTCTCGCATAAATAACAACCGAGTTGGCCCAAAGAGTTGAGAATTCGGTTAGATTTTATTTTAAGAGAATATTTTGGTTAAGATTGAAAATCAAATCCCACATCGATTAGACAAAGGGGGTGATCGTGCGTTTATGTGTAGAAAAATCTCTGTCATACAAGGTAATTTTGGGGCAAGCCTAAAAACATGACGGTATGGGTTCGGAGAAGCCCAAATAGGATAAATATCCTATTGATTGTGTAGTGCCGTTTCAAAATAGCTTCGGCACATACACGATGTTACATAATCTACCTAAAATTATATTCGGTGGGAGTGATGAATTGTTCTTCGAGTTTGCTTGGACTTCGATGAGAATCCTGCAAAAACCAACACCAGAGGGGATCTCCGGTGAAGAGCCTCCGACGCTTAAGTCAGTGATCGGAGGGATTTTGATGGCCAAACTAGTTCAGCTGAATGAATAGAAAAATTAAGTGAGTCATACCTTGAAGAAGAAGAAATGGCAACCTTTTATACTTACCTATTTGAGAGTCATGGGCAACAGTGTCATTTTGCCCATGCCAGGTCAGCCTTTATCCTAGTCAGCTTGGTTGGACCAATGGCCACTGGAGTTGGTGCCAGTGGTCCCAACCCCTTTTTGCAGGAAAAAACGGCTGACAGTGTACTTGTTGTCAGTTCACTCGCTTTTTGGTCGGGGCTCTTCCATGTAGGATCGGGGGCTTAGCCAAGTGGAAGACCGTTCCTGGTGGAGGAAAGTATTCAGAATCGCGCTTCGTGTTACCCAGATTTCTGTCATCAGGGTTGTCCGACACTAGGTTCGTGCTTCGCCAGGCTAATAAAAGCTAAAGATGTCTGAAGCATGCTTCGCGTTCCGCGAGGCACGCTGTCCATGACCACAGTGATCATTCTTCTGACCTTCATTCGCAGTCTCCCCTCCCTCCGGAGGAGCGAGGCAGCAGTCTAATCATTGACTACACTATGAGTGTGCTTTGTGGTAGGTGTATTCTATTATGGCACCACATGTCCCCCCAAAAACACCATGAGCATGAAAGCGTGCCCCGTGCTCATGGTGGACATGTTCTCTGCCTCCTGTCATTTCTCAAATGTCACATAATCCCCTCGTTTCCCGCTCGTCTGCTTTTTTAAAATCCCAACCTATCTCTGACCGTACACGTGGCGGCTTGATTCCACTCGAGGGCCAGAATGGAGACAAGTGTCGCGACGCGGTTGGGTGTCGTTTTGGTTTCCCCCCCCCCTCTTTTTGCCTTATAAATACCCCAGGGCTTGAATCCATTTTTTCCTTTCATTTCTGTTGGTAGCTTACGCTTTTTAGAGAGAGAATTTCTCAAATTTCCCGAAAATTTCTCCGATTGAACTCCGGTGTCGGTGATTTTTTTTTATCATCATTTGTTTTCTCACATCCTAGGTCCAAATTCAAACCTAAGGTACACGCTCTTCGGACCTCTACACTCTTATCTTACCATGACTGAATCCACTTCCCTTTCTTTATCGAGTGGATGGTCCATGGGGGAGGAGAGCGAAGCCTCCTCCTCTGGTCGTAGTGATTCCCTTAAACAGGATCCTCCTCCACAGATAGTGAGGAAATAGGGGGAGCTCCACCTGCTCCAGGGAGGGATACTCTCGCCCTAGTTCAGTCTTCGGGGGTTCCCCTTCCTCCTGTTGTGACCCTTGCTATAGGAATCGCGAGCCATCCTCCCATTTCTTCTTCCTTAGGTGGGACCAGGGTAGTGCGTCAAATCTCGGAAGCCTCCTCTTCCGAACCCCTGACTGGTAGAGTTAAAAATACAATCCTGCCCAGTGCCCGATATAGGTGGGATGAAATAGCATGGCCCTCCTCTTTCAATCATATGTCTATTTTAGAACAGAAACTCTTCTCCACCTCAGAGTTCGTGGTGGAGATACCTGATGATGATGAGAGACCCAATCACCTGGTTTCTCCAACCTTCGCCTTCTGGAAGGCGCATGCTGAGGTGGGCATCCGCCTTCCTGTTTGTAAATACCTTAGCATGTTGCCACCGCCTTCAACGTGCCCCTGAACCAGATCAATCCCTCCTCCATCCAGATCATTATAGCTTTTTACATTTTGTTAAAAGGGAATGATGGAGAGCCTGATGCCTAGACCTTTATGGCCTGCTACGAGATGAAGCAGAAAAATCATTTCTTTTATTTTTCTGCTAAGAAAAATAGGCTATGTACTTTTGTAAAGAAACCCCCCAGCATAGAGAAAAATTGGAAAGGTAGATATTTCTTGATCACCCCAACTTCGGGTACTTGGCCCTTCCCCCATGATCGTTGGTTATACATCCTTCCCCGTTATTCAGATGTTGACGTGGATTTCGTCTCATTCCGCAACCGTTTGGTGTTCAAGAACCCGAATGCCTGGATACGGAAGCATCCTAAATTAAAGATCGCTCCCCTGTTTAGGAAGCAAGCTACTCTTTCCCACTTTGGGTTCCTCCAGACCCAGAATGATCTTCCCCTTGGGGCTGGTACTGGTCTTTGCATTATCTCCTCTGATTTTATATTCATGTCTTGTTATTTTTGAAGTTATTCACTTTGTCCTTCTTTTATGTGTATATATATGGATTGGAAAGTGGGCCTGCTCCCAGATGAAGATGAGAATGATGATGATTTGGTTGTTTTGGGGGAAAACCCTCCATCAGTTCCTCCTGTCCCAGCAGCAGGGGATAAAGGGAAAGCCCCAGCCTCCTCCACTGCGACCGCGAAGACGCCTCAAAGGGGGTGAGTGGTTCGCGCGCCATGATAGTGATGGAGGTCCGCGCCTACGCCGCTGAACGCCAAAAGAGGACCTTTGGATCTGAGGTCTCTCGCGAAGCCTCCTCTAAGAGGCAGAAAACCTCCTCCAAGGGTAAGGGCAAGGAGATTCAAAAATCCTCCAATGACATTTTCACAATCGAGCTCCCGAAGTCCTTGTTGGAACTTAACAAGAAGGAGGCTGGCGACTTTCTGAAGCTGTTGCCCACTATCGAGGATGACAAAGACCTTCTGAAGGGAGATAGCAGCAAGATTCGTGGTTCCATCGCCCGAAACCTTGTGCAGGTGAGCCACTTCCACTCTGCTTGATTCTGCATACTTGATTTTTTATATGATTTCTTATGTTTTCTTATTATGATCAACCTACTTCATTCAGGCGGTAACCGGGTTCGGTTATCTGATGAAAATGCAAGCCGCTCACGCTCACGAGCTGAAAGAGGCTCTTGCGAAGAAAGAGGAGAAAGTGGTGGCTGCTGCCTCCTAGCTAAATATCGCTGTCTTGGCGAAGGATGCCCTCCAGAAGGAGGTGGAAGAGCTGAAGTCGAAGCTCGCGGCTTCGGAGAAGACGCAAAGAGATCTGATCCTCCACCATGATTTGCATGAAGCTAAGGCGCGCGAGGTGGGCTACGTGCAGGGCGTCAAGGAAACATGTGAGAAGCTCTTCACCTCACTGCCCGGGCAGCTCTTTTACGAAACCTCCACCATGGGCTGATCGAGAGATATCAGCTTAACACGCAATATCTGAGAGAGATGTCACATGTCTTATTTTGTGGGGGTTGGCTTTTCTTTAGCCAAGCAGCAAGCATTGGATCAGGGTTTGACCCCCAAACTTAGCCTATCAAATGCTTTGAAAGCTGTGAAGGAGCCCCCTTCCTTCAAGGGGGATAAGAGTCCTCCCGTTTCCTTCCCTTGGTGGCAAGCAGTGATACGCGAAGCCACCTCCACCTTCTTACGCGAAGCCTCCTCATCCGGGCTGACTCCAGCTGAGAAGTTGGAGTATGAAGTAAGAAGCGTGGAGCCTGTTACCGGCACCTCGATAGCACATCCCCCAGAATTGGAGAGGATACAAGACACCCCTATCCCTGATGTGGAGGGTGTTGTTGCTCGCGAAGGGGGTGAAGCCGCCGACGACCCGCAAGATGCTGATGACAATGATGGGGTGGAACAGGAGGAAGCAGAGTAAGTGAAGCCCTAGGCCAGTTAGGGTTAGAAGTTTTTGCTTAGTCTATTTTAGTTCTTTTATGATGGAGGGGGCACCGTTTCAGTGTAGGTGTCGCCCAGCATGCTGCCGCTTTGTAATATCCAAAATGTTCATTCGGGGATTTGTTAATGAAACATATCATTTCATGTTTACTACGAGTGCTTCGTATCGTGCTGTATTCCCGTTTGTTTCTTTAGGGTACTTTAACTTTGTGCTTCTTAAAACTTTCAATCTTGTTTGAGGTAAGATTAATCTTCATGCTTGGATAGGATGGAAGTATCCTCCTACCCTTCTTTTTACTTTGACTGCTAACCATAGTAGCTAATATCAATCAATGTTTTTTGTTGTTGTTTTTTCAAGTTTATGACTTCGTGCTTGATTAGGAGCGCGTCTTAATGTTTGGTTGAGAACGAGGCTTCGTGTCTAGCCAAGTCAAGGACTTAGTGCTTGGTCAAGGCCAAGGCTTCGTGCGAAGTTAAGGCCAGGGCTTAATGCTTGGTTAAGACCAAGGCTTCGTGCCTGGTTAAGACCAGGGCTTAGTGCTTGGTCAAGACCAAGGTTTTGTGCCTGGTTAAGACCAGGGCTTAGTGCTTAGTCAAGACCGAGGCTTCGTGCCTGGTTAAGACCAAGGCTTAGTGCTTGGTTAAAACCAGGGCTTAGTGCTTGGTCCAAACCAAGGCTTCGTGCCTGGTCCAGACCAATGCTTAATGCTTGGTTAAGACCAAGGCTTCGTGCCTGGTTAAGACCAGAGCTTAGTGCTTTAAGACCAGGGCTTCGTGCTTGGTTAAGACTAGGGCTTAATGCTTGGTTAAGACCAAGGCTTCGTGCCTGGTTAAGACCAAATCTTAATGCTTGGTTAAGACCAAGGCTTCGTGCCAAAGCGACTCTGGTCTTTCTCACAGTTTGGCCCACGCCAAGCTTATTACTTGGGTTTTCATTATATAACACGAACTCCTGATGATAATCATCAAAATGGGGTGAGCCAGGATGGCCCTGTTCCCTTCTTTAGATATATGAAATGTGCCCTGCACATTACATTCTTAGGCATAATACTTCTTCAGGTTAGCGATGTTCCACGATCTTGGCAACTTCTTCCCTTTTGTTGTCTTCAACTCATATCCTCCTCCGCCTAGAACCCTGGATACAATGTATGGGCCTTTTCAGTTCGCATCCAATTTCCTAGTGGGCTTCAGAGTAGTGACCCTTCTTAACACCAGGTCTCCTTTATGCAGTTCCCGCTTCTTAACCTTCATGTTGTAGGCAACCTTGAGGTAGCTTTTGTACTTTTCTTCGCGGCAACGAGCCACCTCTCTCTTTCTTCTTCCAGCATGTCCAGTTTCTCCCTCATTAAGGCCTGATTCTGATTTTCATCATAGTGAAGGATTCAGTGCGATTCAATGCCCACTTCCGCCGGTATTACCGCTGTTGATCCATAGACTAAGTTATAGGGGCTTCACCCGTCGCGGTTCATGGACTGGTTATGTACGCCCAAAGAACTGAATCCAGCTCTTTTGCCCATTTTCCTCCAGCCTTCTCTAAACGGGCCCTAATTCCATCCATGATGGTCCTGTTCGTGATTTCGACCTGGCTATTAGTTTGAAGATGCACGACAGACGCCCTTCTCTACGTTCTATTATCCGAAACTATTATGCGTGGCACTCCATACCTGCAACACATGTTTTTCTATAGGAATTTAATCACTGCATCCTCATCTTCGCGAGTGCCTCTGTCTCCACCCATTTAGTAAAATAGTCGATTGCTACGATAAGGAATGTCTTCTTTCCAGGGGCTGCCGTGAACTTTCCCACTATATCAATTCCCCACTTATCAAAGAGGCAAGGTGGTTGCATGTTTGAAAGCTCTTCTGCTGGTAGGTGGATCAGGGGAGCGTGCTTTTGACATTTCTCGCATCTTCGGACCAAGTTTTGAGCACCCTGCAGCACGGTTGGCCAGTAACAACCTGCTCTTAATGCCTTCCTTACTATGTTCTTATACCCAGCATGGGCTCCTGTATCCTTCGTGCACTTCTCTCAACACATAACCTCCTTCTGTCTTTGACACGCACCTCAAGTAAGGATGCGCGAAAGCTCGCTTATATAGGTGTTCTCCAATCATGCAATATTTGGCATATTTTATCTTGGATGGACCATCCACGTTCTGCCTTTGTTCAAAGTATGTCCTGATTGGTGCTCGCCAGTCATCTTCCTCTTCAATCGTTTCAACTGTCGTTTGCCCCAAATCTTTTTCTGCCATTAGGAGAGTGATCTTCCCCACACCCCCCTTTTCCACCGAAATAGCCAACTTTGCCAGGTAATCCGCTTTTCGGTTTTCCTCCCGTGGTATTTGTTTAACCTCCACCTTTTGGAATCGGTTCATCATGTCCACATCTTGTCCTACATACTAAGCCATTTTCACGCTTCTTAGTTCGTATGACCCCTACACCTGCTGGGTTACCAATCGCGAATCGGAGCAGACCACCACGCTTCATGCTCCAATTCGAATGCCATCTGCATTCCCCTTAGGATTGCTTCGTACTTAGATTCATTGTTAGATGCACGAAAACCAAACTTGATGACTACTCTCGCTCCACATGGGAGCGTCTTTCTCCGGGCTTATGATGACTACTCTCGCTCCACATCCTACGTTGGATGACGAACCATCCATCCACATAAACCTCCCATGTGGGTGCTTCGGGTTCCTTCATGTTCTCCAATATGAAATCTGCCAAGGCTTGGGCCTTGATCCCCCTTCTAGGTTCGTACTCTTCCTCATACTCTCCCAATTCAATTGCCCATTTGACCATCCTTCCGGAAAGATCTGGCCGACTTAGGATATGTTTCAATGGTAAATTCGTTCGGACTATCACCCGATGTGACAAGAAGTAGGGCGTCAACCTTCGCGCAGTAGTTATGACGGCGAGGGCTACCTTCTCCACTTCGGTGTAACGTGCCTCCACGCCTTGTATCAGCTTGCTTATAAAGTAGATCAATTTCTGGACTCCTCCTTCCTCGTGGAGGAGGATAGTGCTTAATGCTTCAGTACCTATAAATATGTATAGGTAGAGTGCCTCTCCTGGGATGGGCTTCGTTAAAAGGGGCAAATTGGCTAGATATTCCTTGAGTTCTTTGAACGCTTGGTTGCATGCCTCATTCCACTCGAACCTACTTTCCTTTTTCAATTTTTTGAAGAATAGAACACTCATCTCGGCTGATCGCGGAATGAACCGGCTGAGAGTCGTGATCCTCCCATTTATTCTTTGTAGTTCCTTAAGGTTTCGTGGTTCCTGCATTTCTAGGACCACGTTTACCTTTACTGGGTTGACCTCTATCCCCCTCTCCCTAACCAAATATCCTAAGAATTTTCCAGACGTGACTCCGAAAGCACACTTATTTGGGTTCAACTTAATACCATGAGCCCTGATCACCCCGAAGACCTCCTCCATATCAGTAAAGTAACTCTCTTTCCTTTCGCTGCAAATGAGCATGTCATCTACATACACCTCCATATTCCTTCCAATCTGCTGGAGGAACACCTTATCGACCATTCTTTGATATGTTGCCCCTGCATTTTTTAGTCCAAAGGGCATGCAAACATAACCATACGTTCCACATAGAAAGATTTGGCGCCGCTCACTAAATTCTGACACTACGAAGGCTGTCTTTGGGACATCCTGAGGATTCATCGTGATTAGGTGATAGCCTTGATAGGCATCCATCATGCTCAACAGTTCACATCCTGCTGTTGAGTCCACCAATTGATCTATTCTGGGAGAGGGTAATGATCCTTTGGGCACGCCTTGTTGATGTCTCTGAAGTCGTGGCACATTCTCCATGCGATAGATCCTTTGGACACCATTACAACGTTTGATAACCATTCCTGGAACTATACCTCGGTGATGTGGCCCGCCTCCATCAGTTTCAATACTTCACTTCTGATTGCTCTATCCTTTTCATCATTCACTTGCCTGAGTTTTTGTTTAACTGGTTTCACAGCAGGATCCACGTTCAGCGAGTGCATCTCGATGTTGAGACTTATGCCACCCATGGCGGCAGAGCGAGACGCGAACAGGTCTACGTTCCTTCGGAGACTTGCCACTATCCCCGTCAATACCTCCGGAACCAGTGATGCTCCAACTTTTGTGCAAAAACCAGTCCCATCAGCGAATAGCTCTACGCTCATTAATTCTTCCTGAGGCATGATCTGTACTTCTGCTTCCTCATCATCTAACTCCATCGCTTTCAACCTCTTACTGTTTCCTTCTTCCGTGCTTCGCACTTCACTTTTTACCTCCTTTACCAGAGCTTCCTTTATCGTGCTCATATAGCATCTTCGCGCACTATATTGGTTGCCTACTACCTCCCCTACATTTCCACCTACCACAAATTTCATTTTCATGTGGTAGGTTGAAATAATCGCCTGAAAAAGGTTCAGTGAGGGCCTTCCCAATATAACATTATATTGTGAAGGTGCGTACACTATAAAAAGCTTGACCATTCTTGTTTTTACATGAGGTTCCTCTCCCAGCTGAGTCTGTAACGTGACCTGCCCTTTCGGGTTTATAGCCCCTCCAATGAACCCGAACAAGGAAGTCTCCACCGGCTCTATTTCGACGTTAATGTCCATTTTTTTGAAGCGATCCTCAAACATGATGTCCACTAAGCTTTCTGTATCCACGACGATTCGAGCCACTGCATCTCCCGCGATATCTCCGGTTATCACCAAAGCGTCATGGTGTGGCTGTTGAACTGAGCCTACATCCCGTGGGTGACGAGCTGAGTTCACCCACTTCGTGACACTCTTTTTCGTGCCAGGCTCGAGCACTTTGCAGTTTAGCCTTTCTCTCCCTATTGGAGTCCCCATAAGTGGGTCCTCCTACTATCATCTGTATGTAGCCTTTTTTCCCTTGGGTATTCCTTTTGGGTCCCTCCTGGACCTCTTTGCCCTCCTTCTGACCTACAACTTTCTCCTCACTCTAATTCCTTTTGTTCCTATTATCAGGTTCCTTCTTCACAAACTCTATCAATTGACCGTCGCGGATCATCCTTTCAATCTCATTGGCAAGGTGCTGGTATGTGTTGGTGGTATGTCCAAACTCATTGTGGAATTTGCAGAATTCATTAGTCGGTCTCTTCCGCGGTCCATTCTCTCGGCTAGCAGGAAGCCTGAAGTTAGGGTGGTCACGAGCTATCTCAAATAACTGAGCCTGCTTAATGATCAATGGTGTGTAATTAGTATAGCGGTTATCTTTGTCCATCGGCCCTCGCTTTGGCACTTTTTGTGCCGGAACCTCCTTTCTTTCAGGTTGAAACCTTCTCCATTCCGTCACTTTCTCATCTAGCCTCTTACCGCTTTGGGCCTCCTCCAGGTTGATATATTTATCTGCACTCTCCAGACCGCGGAGCCCTCTTGGCTAATGACTTAAAAAAGTCTCCATTCAGCAAGCCCTGCGCCAGTGCGTTGATCTTAACCTCTGTTGTAGCTGAGGGTACCTCTAGAGCGGCCTTATTGAATCTCCCAACATAGGCCCTGAGCGTTTCGTTTGCCCCTTGCTTAAGGCTGAGCAGAGACAGTGTTATTTTGTACTACTTCCTGGCACTTGCAAATTGGTGCAGGAACTGGGAACTGAAATCCGCGAAAGTTTGGATCGAGTTAGGGGCCAATTACCCAAACCACTGCTGGGCAGCCTTAGTTAGCGTAGTGAGGAATACTTGGCATTTAACTCCATCGTTGTACTGGTGGAGTAGAGGATGGGGAACACACCACACGGCGAAAGTGTCTGAGTTCCTTGTTCTGGTGCAGCTCCTCCAACTCACACCTCAAAGCCCCTAACTTTTGGGCTACCGTGTTTGCTGCACTCATCGACTGAGCCACCTCAGTATCCGCGACCTCCTCAGGCTCAGTGCGTGTGGCAGTATCAGCAGGGCAGCGCGCTCCTCACGCGGGTGTTTCGCGGTGAGGGCCATCTTCTGCCTCGTCCTCTGCCCTGGGTGGGGACGCGTTGCTTGCTCCCCTAGCTGGCGTGGTATAAGGCTGCAGCACGAAGCCAAGGGAACCGCGGAGCCCTCTTGGCTAATGACTTAAAAAAGTCTCCATTCAGCAAGCCCTGCGCCAGTGCGTTGATCTTAACCTCTGTTGTAGCTGAGGGTACCTCCAGAGCGGCCTTATTGAATCTCCCAACATAGGCCCTGAGCGTTTCGTTTGCCCCTTGCTTAAGGCTCAGCAGAGACAGTGTTTATTTGTACTGCTTCTTGACACTTGCAAATTGGTGCAGGAACTGGGAACTGAAATCCGCGAAAGTTTGGATCGAGTTAGGGGCCAATTACCCAAACCACTGCTGGGCAGCCTTAGTTAGCGTAGTGAGGAATACTTGGCATTTAACTCCATCGCTGTACTGGTGGAGTAGAGGATGGGAAACCCGTCGCACGGCGAAAGTGTCTGGCTTCCTTGTTCTAGTGCAGCTCCTCCAGCTCACGCCTCAAAGCCCCCAACTGTTGGGCTACCGTCTTCACTGCACTCATCGACTGAGCCACCTCAGTATTCGTGACCTCCTCAGGCTCAGTGCATGTGGCAGTATCAGCAAGGTTGTGCGCTCCTCGCGCGGGTGTTTCGCGGCGAGGACCATCTTCTGTCTCGTCCTCTGCCCTGGGTGGCAACGCGTTGCTTACTCCCCTAGCTGGCGTGGTATAAGGCTACGACACGAAGCCAAGGGGAGGGCCGAACATTCCTCCCCGATTGGCAAGTGCACTCTCCACGACCATTTTAATTAGGTTATTCAACTGATCTTGGGTCAGTGTAAGCACCTTGCTGCCTCCAGCAGCCTGTGTCGCACTGCTGCATGCTTTCGTCGGCGGTGGGGTCTCAGTAGCCCCCGCGGGATGATTCCCGGCTTCCCTGTCGAACTCAGTTCGTAGATCACGTTCCAAGCCATCATTTGTCATGCTAAAATTGTGAAACATAAGGAAAAAATGAGCAATCAATCCACACCGAATCAGATACTAAAATGGAGGAAACAATTTTCTCGTCATATCTCGAAACAAGAAAAATAATTTCCCACAGACGGCGCCACTGTAGTGCCGTTTCAAAACAACTTCGGCACATACACGATGTTACATAATCTACCTAAATTTGTACTCGGTGGGAGTGATGAATTGTTCTTCGAGTTTGCTTGGACTTCGATGAGAATCCTGCAAAAACTAACACTGGAGAGGATCTCTAGTGAAGAGTCTCCGACGCTCAAGTCGATGATCGGAGGGATTTTGATGGCCAAAGTATTTCAGCTGAATGAATAGTAAAATTAAGTGAGTCATACCTTGAAGAAGAAGAAATGGCAACCTTTTATACTTACCTATTTGAGAGTTATGGGCAACAGTGTCATTTTGCCCATGCCAGGTCAGCCCTAATCCTAGTCAGCTTGGTTGGACCAACGGCCACTGGAGTTGGTGTATGTGGTCCCAACCCCTTTTTGCAGGGAAAAATGGCTGGCAGTGTACTTGTTGTTAGTTTACTCGCTTTTTGGTCGGGAGCTCTTCCATGTAGGATCGGGGGCTTAACCAAGCGGGAGACCGTTCTTGGTGGAGGAAAGTATTCAGAATCGCGCTTCGTGTCACCCAGATTTCTTTCATCAGGGTTGTCCGACACTAGGTTCGTGGCTAATCAAAGCTGAAGTTGTTTGAAGAGTGCCTCGTGGACCATGACCATAGTGATCATTCTTCTAACCTTCATTCGCGGTCTCACTCACTCTAGAGGAGCGAGGAAGCAGTCTAATCATTGACTAAGCTATGAGTGTGCTTCGTGGTAGGTGTATTCCATTATGGCACCACAGATTGAATGGATGTCTACATGGACGTAAGGGGTTCAAAAAGTGGTACTGTCCTTGAGGAGGACATAAGCCCAACTAGATGAATGTAAGACCATTGGGCTAAATCGTGGACATACACTGAATCGATTTTAGCGCAACTAAAATGGATACAAGTCCAATGGGCTAAATAATTGGTAGCTGAAGAAATAACTACGTAGTTTCCAGACTACAATTTAAATATTTCAATTATGGATTAATTACTTAAGATATGGCCTAGATACCTCAATATTGAATTAAGTTTCCATATAAATGTCAATTTGTGAAGAGATTGAGTCTTGTAGCGTAAGTGTTTAATTGTGAGGGATACAGTCTTCCCACATAAGTATTCAAGCATGGGGAGGGGGGGGGGGGGTGTTCAGCTAAGGTAAAAAAGTACCTAAAGCTAGAAATGGAGGCCATAAGGAAGCTGATCTCCAATATAATACAGATCCGTGAAAGAAATTTTGAATGGGAGATAAACTATGTTGCATATCTAAGAGGAATAGGTTCAAAAACCACACAGGCATAGCGGTCACTCTTCCATGATGAGTGGAGATCCCATGAACTTGGTCCAATGAGATGACTAAGTTATGAATGGGTCATCCGGGTGCTTGGAACTCGAATATATTCAGTCTAAAAGTTGGAACTCATTCAAACTCATTCCCATTGACACCAAGTGTCATCCTGATGACGTTTGGTAAGGTTAAGCATAATGAATGATGTACCAAATGTAGTGGGGTATTTCAGGCTACCCCTAGATGAAGTCCTTAATGGAGATCACCTATATAAGTGAAAAGTGAGATCCCTTATAGTTAAACACTTATGAATCCAAGATATGGTCCATAACCCATAACGAACACAACGTGAGAATCGAAAGATATCAGAATTGTTATTGTGTGAATGTTAGTGTAAACAAAAAATTGTCAGTTCAAAACATTGCGTTCATTGAGCCGCGAGTACATCTGATAGTATCTCACTAGAGAAGGTTCAAAGCCGAAAGCTACCTATCTAGATGCAATGGCAATTTGTCGGGACTTTCTTGTGTGTGTCAATCTAAAGTACATGCATTAATTGTCATTCATGTTTGGGTTTGTTAGAAATTGGCTTTGGAAGGTTGGTATTGACGAATCTTTGAGCAGTTCTAACTGTTAAGCCGAATGCCACATCAACCGAAGTGCCAAATCATTCGAATGCCAACTCAGCGAGTCAAGTAGACCAAGCCAAGTCAGCTCGGTCAAACCGTGTCCCAAGTGGTCCATTGATATCCCATGCAAAAGCAATGTATCTGCATGTGTCCTCTAATAGCCGTTGTGTGCTGCAGTGGTGTAGTACTAAACATTAAATGCTGTTAATTGCTTTTGTATTTTCTGTAGCAAATGTTTCCAAATACAGTGGTTAGGGCTTAGCATAGATAGTATATATATGGTAAATGTGGGAATCTGAGTTGTGGGAAAAAATGCACTCATCAATGAAATAGAAAGACAAAAGGCTGTTGCTTAAAAATATGATGAAGAATCTTTCAATATCTTCTTTCCTTTCAATTCTGATATGGTATTAGATCGGGTTTTAACCTGCCTCTGATTCTGCTTTTCTTATTTCCTTTATCCTCCAGTTATAACCATGTCGACCTCCACTGAGGTGACAAGTCCTGGAAATGCTTTAACCCCTCTGCCCCACCAATTAATCTCCATAAAATTGGATGAAACTAATTACCTTGTATGGAAGCAGCAAGTTCTCATAACAATTCGTGGGTATGGTTTGGAGCACTATATCAACGGTGAAGGAAATCCACCATCAGAGTATATCATCGAAGCAGATCAAGCGAAGAAAGCAAACCCAGCTTATATTACTTGGAAGAGGCAGGATCAATTACTTGCATCCTGGTTGCTGTCATCGTTATCAGAAAAGTTGCTCGTCCAGACCGCCGGGCTCAATTCCTCTCAAGAAATATGGGACTACTTGGGAACAAGCTATTCAAGTCAGTCGGGAGAAAAGATTATGGAATACAAGTATAAGTTACAAACTCTAAAGAAAGGAGGATCCACAATGAGGGATTATCTCAACAAAACAAAGGAATGTTTTGACCTCTTGGCCTGTGCAGGCCAAAAACTTGAAGAACGAGATCAAATCCTTCATATTATAGCCGGACTGGGAACAGAATATGATGTTGTCATGGTTTCCATCACTTCTAGAGTCGAGCCATGGACAGTTTCCCAAGTGCAGTCCCTGTTGCTCAGTTATGAATCAAGACTCGAATCTGCCTCCTCTAATGTTATCAACTCAGATGGTTCACAACCGAGCCTCAACAACACCGTTATGGGAAAACCCGGCACTGGTAGGGGTTACAATAATAATGCTCAAAGGGGACGAGGCAGACCGCCTCAGACGAACCAAGGAAGAGGCCGTTGGATTCAAAGAGGAGGTCAAAACCAAGGACGTGGAAGGAGCCCAGGCAGGATCAATCGTAACAACCTTTTCTGCCAACTCTGTGAGAAGCCGAAGCATGCGGCATATGAATGTTGGCATCGGTTCGACGAGACATACCCTATTCCTGCCTATAACAATCCGCAGCCAAGTTTCAACGCTAACCAGAATCAATCCTTTGGAAGATGTAATAACATGTCTCCTAGTCTCAACATGGTGCAGTCCCCTTCATTCTATTCCGACTCCAACTCAGAAACCTCCTGGTATCCCGACACCGGTGCAACAAATCATGTCTCACCTGACTTCAACAATCTTAATACCGTTGCCGAACATTATGGAGGTACTAAACTTCACTTGGTAAATGGATCAGGTGTATCTATTACTCATATAGGAGACTCTCTGTTAAAACATGTTAATCATAACAAAACATATGTTCTTAGAAACTTATTGCATGTTCCCACTGTTACAAAGAATCTACTTAGTGTTTCTCAATTCGCCTCCGATAATCTCGTTTATTTTGAGTTTCATCCTTCTTTCTGTCTTGTGAAGGATTTAGCTAATCAGGAAGTTCTTCTCAAAGGGACGGTTAAAGACGGTCTCTACCATTTTTGTCTCCACAATGTCAAGCCTGCCCATACAGCCGAGTTCACTCGTCACTCCCTGCATTCAGTTTCCCAATCCAGCCCCAAGCCATCTTTTGTTTTCAATCCTAGTATAAATCAAGTTAGCATAGGCTCTAATCTTAGATTGTGGCACCAAAGATTTGGTCACTGTGCCACTAATATTGTAAAAAAAGCCTTGACAGGATGTAACATCCCTTTCTCTAATGAAAATGATATGAGTTTATGTTCTTCTTGTGCTGTCTCTAAATCACATGTATTGCCATTTCCTGATTCTACCACTGTTTACAATAAGCCATTCGATCTCATTCACAGCGACCTTTGGGGACCAGCCCCTATCATTTCTCGAAATGGATTCAAATATTATATCAACTTCATCGACCATTATACCCGAGATTCACATGGATATATTTACTCAAACATAAATCTGATGTCAAGGATGTTTTCATTCACTTTCATACTCTCATTCAAAATTAATTCAATACGAACATCAAGATTATCCAAAGTGATGGTGGTGGTGAATACCAAATTCTCAAACCATTTTTTCAAACCAAAGGTATTGAACACCGGATATCTTGCCCCTACACACCTCAACAAAATGGGTTAGCCGAACGAAAACATAGGCACTTGGTGGAAATGGGGCTTAGCCTTCTCTATACCACTTCTCTCCTAATGTCCTTTTGGGATGATGCTTTTACAACGGCATGTTATCTCATCAATAGAACTCCAGTCAGAATGCTTCACTACAAAACCCCTTTAGAGCTCCTCTTCGGCCACAAACCCGACTATCATCGGTTAAAGGTGTTCGGTTGCCTTTGCTATCCTCATACTCGACCCATTAATCAACATAAACTTCAACCATGATCCACCCCTAGCACCTTCCTTGGCTATAGCAATTCCCACAAGGGATACAAAGCACTTCTCCCTTCCGGAAGAATCATAGTCACACGCAATATCGTTTTCGATGAACATGCATTCCCATATGCTCTCTCTAAAACATCCGTGCCTACATATCCCTCATTTACTATTCTACCGCCACCCCCTATCATCAATTCTGCACCATTAATTCCACCCCCATCTCCACCATTCACAGCTCCTAATTCCCCTCTTCCATGCAATCAGTCTTCTAATGATACTAATGTTTCTGATTCTGATTCTCATGTTTTACCTAATGTTTCTCCTATTATAAGTGATGATTGTACAGGTTCAAATTCTCAATCTCCCATCCATCCTCCGCTCAATGAAGCAGCACCATCATCAAGCAATGCTCACCCCATGGTTACTCGAAGCAAACTTGGTATCTTCAAGCCAAAACACATAAACCTTACTACAGTCTCGGAGCCTACTTCTTATCGTGAGGCTCTCACCATGCAGCCTTGGAAGGAGGTTATGGAAGCCGAATATCATGCTCTTTTGAACAACCATACTTGGACTCTTACAACTCTCCCTCCGGGCAAAAATCTCATTGGTTGGATCTTCAAGATCAAGAAACATGCGGATGGTACAATTTCCAAGTACAAAGCTCGACTTGTTGCTCAAGGCTTCTCTCAAAGTCCGGGATTAGACTTTTGTGATACATTCAGTCCCGTTGTCAAACCGACCACGATCCGCGTTATCCTCACGTTGGCCGTTCAATTCAATTGGAGCATTCGTCAACTTGACGTTAATAATGCCTTCCTACATGGTGATGTGGTTGAAAATTTATATATGAAACAGCCTCCCGGCTTCGAACAAGGCAGTAATTTAGTTTGCAAGCTATCCAAGGCCATATATGGCCTCAAACAAGCTTCAAGGGCTTGGTTTCTCAACGTTAAAAGCGTGTTGCACTCTCTCGGGTTTACAGCTTCAAAGGCTGACAATTCTCTCTTTTTCAGATTTACTCAAGATTCAATTATCTACATTCTGATTTACGTGGATGATATTCTTATTACCGGCAACTCCAATTCAGCAATCACATCGGTTATTCATCATCTCGGTCATCAATTTTCCCTCAAAGACTTGGGACCAGTGCATCACTTTCTTGGCATTGAAGTATCTTATAGCCAAACTGGTATTCATCTCTCGCAACAACAATATGTCCGTGATCTTCTCAACGGGGCCAATATGGCCACAGCTAAGCCTAGCCCCACTCCTATGATCACATCTCCCACATTGTCCAAATTCTGTGGCAGCCCCGTTCCAAACCAATATCACTATCGTAGCATTGTTGGCGCCTTACAATATTTAACGCTCACTCGACCTGATATTGCGTATTCCGTCAACAAGGTGAGTCAATTCATGGCCAATCCTCTTGATTTGCACTGGAAAGCCGTTAAACGAATTCTTCGTTACCTTAGTGGCTCCACCAACTATGGCTTACACATCACCAAATCCCCTCATATCTCCCTTACAGGCTTTTCAGATTCCAATTGGGCAGGTGACCCAGACGATCGCAAATCAGTCTCTGGCCTTTGTGTATATCTTGGCAATACTCTCGTCTCATGGAGTTAAAAAAAACAACACTATGTTTCTCGCTCTAGCACCAAGGCTGAATATAAAAGCCTAGCTCACTTAACTGCTGAACTTATTTGGCTACAGTCACTTCTCAAGGAACTCCGCATCTCCCTACCAAAAGCTCCTATTGCGTGGATTGATAATCTGAGCACCATCTCCATGGCTTCAAACCCTATACTTCATTCCCGTACCAAACACGTTCACCTTGATTATCATTTCGTCCGCGAAGTTGTAGCCGCCAAACACTTGCACGTTCAACACGTTCCATCCTTGGACCAAGTCGCCGATATCTTCACTAAACCATTGAGCCAACAATTCTTTGCTCGGCTACATAATAAGTTACACATAGCCCCGCTAGAATTGAGGGGGGATGTTAAGTCGAATGCCACATCAACCGAAGTGCCAAATCATTCGAACGCCAACTCAGCGAGTCAAGTAGACCAAGCCAAGTCAGCTCGGTCAAACCGTGTCCCAAGTGGTCCATTTGATATCCCATGCAAAAGCAATGTATCTGCATGTATCCTCTAATAGCCGTTGTGTGCTGCAGTAGTGTAGTACTACACATTAAATGCTATTAATTGCTTTTGTATTTTCTGTAGCAAATGTTTCCAAATGCAGTGGTTAGGGCTTAGCATAGATAGTATATATATTGCAAATGTGGGAATCTGAGTTGTGGGAAAAAAAACGCACTCATCAATGAAATAGAAAGACAAAAGGTTGTTGCTTAAATATATGATGAAGAATCTTTCAATATCTTCTTTCCTTTTAATTCTGATACTAACATTGAAATTTCTTCCATTCATGTGGAAGATTATTGAAATTTTGAAGTGTGAGTGGATAAGTGTATATTAGACCAAAGGGTTTCTTGAAAAGTTGTGACTATTCATGTGGAATAGGTGCGAATGAAAGGTCGTAAACGTTCGTAAACTAATGCAATCTAAGCATTAGATCGTGACATTAGGTGAAGAGGTATGATTTAAAGTTTGTGATTGATCAAGTTGAAATGATACAACTGTTCACGAAATAACCTTAGAAGTCTATAAATAGGCCTTACCATTCGCATCTCCCTTCAACCAAAATAACTCGAATCACTCACCAATACAACAATAATCACTACAGTCTGCAGTTATGGTCTTTTGAGTCTACAAGAAAGTCCTGAGTATCGAGTAGTTCGAAAAAAAACTTTAGTTTCGTTGTACTGCGATCCTAAAGCTAAAATTCGTTTATCTTGGGGACGATTGCTAAAGACCGCGAGCACTTGGATGCGGGACAATATCGTCTTACGGATAGCGAGTCAAACTCGTGCCTCGACTTTACCAGTCCCGTCGTTTATAGAGTCATTTTCAAGTACACTAAATTATTAAATATTTCCAACAAGTACAACATGCGTACGACGTCGTGCACGAATTAGTGGAACGCCATATTTTACATGCACCATATTTTTGGCACGACTTGAAAAAAATATATTACTTCGAGAAGAATCTTTATGTGTGTACTCGTGCCATGACAATAGCCCTCGTGCCATGATCAATATAGCTTGTGCCATCAATTAGCATATCCAAAATACGACACGCGTAGAAATATTTGTTTGTACACTCGTTCCATGATAGATGTACCTCGTGCATACTAAATATACATCGTGCTCAATAATGAGTTATTGTCATTAAAGTAGCATATGCTTCTCGGCCACCTCTGCTTCGTCGCTCAGCACCAAGGTACATTTACATTAAAGTTTTGTAACATTCATGTATATTTACATTTCACACATGAACATTATTCACAAGCATGGCAATGTCAAAGAGCATCAACAAACTTTTACAATGACAAGGACAAATTTTGTAAAATTCATGCATATTAACATCTCATATATTGCGTTAATCACAATTATTCAAATATCAATGAGTACCAGTAAATTCTGCCAATGACAATGAGCACCAATACATGCATACATGTGAAATTCCTATTGAGACTTGAGTTTATATCACTATTATGATTTTGTACAATACGTATAATGTATTAAACCAACAATGCTTGTTTTAGTAATTTTATGAAAACACAAGTTTTACTTGTCCCTTACTCATAAAATTAGAATTTATGCCGTAGAATTAAAAAAGTTTTCTAGTATTTGACCTGTTATAATTTCAAAGTAGACTAAAATAGTTAAATTAGAAATATGCTTATTTCAGACATTTCAATATGTGAGTTACAAACTCTTATTTATATACTTTATGTAATATTTAAGATACCATAATAATTCAACTTAAATTTTATTCGTGACATGTTTATTATTAATGTTATGTTCCTATAATTTAACTAATAAATAAATTATTTGTCTATACTTAGTTGTTAGTTGTTGATTTGTGTATATTTATTTATAAATTTCAGTAGGATATTATTGTTAAATAGGTGTCCACCTTGCTACAGTCTAGACTGTATATTTTCTTATTTACATTGTGTTATGACTTATGGTTTCGATACTATGCAAAATTTATATTTGAATTTATTGAGGTTATATATTATAAAAAGATCCCTGATATGAAGTTAATTATGCTCTTAGAATTAATTTGATAAAAACAGGTTTGTATATTTACTGAATTATTTGTATTGAATGTATGTTAGGAATAATACAAACTTATTTGAAATAATTTCCTAGTATCGTATGGATGTTTAATTGTGTTGTCTGAATTATCCAAAAGTGCAAATTGATTTTAGTATTAAAATATTGACTAGAATATTGTTTAGTTGTTGGATTTTGACCAAACTGTGATGATGTAATACGTCGTAAATGTTGCTAGTAATTATTCAAATATTCTTGAATAGTTACTATTATGAAATTTGTCTTAGATAAAATCATGATTATTATGTGAAGTTGATTTGATAGGGAAAGGTTTATGAATGATGTCATTTTATTATCTTAGTTTAAATTAATTTTCCATGATCGCTGATTTGCTAATAAATGATATGAGTTTGACTAGTAGTTGTATATTTGTTTTGTTGTTACATGAGTTATGAATTTTCAAGTGCGTAATGATGTTAGTTGGCATAGGATATTAATCGGGATTTAATTTCTAATTTAATATTACGGGTTAAATAAATTCATATGCATTGTTATTTGGTTCTTTTAACGGCCCGTCTAGTATTATGTTTTATAGATATATATAAGGAAAATAAAAATTACTTATTTCTATTTAAAATTGCTTTAAAATATTTATTGAAAATCGGGTCGTTACAGAGTGGTATCAGAGCGAGGTCTATGTTTCTGTAGACTCGTTCATATTTTTAAAAATCAGAATAATGAGTTATTGTCATTAAAGTAGCATATGCTTCTCGGCCACCTCTGCTTCGTCGCTCAGCACCAAGGTACATTTACATTAAAGTTTTGTAACATTCATGTATATTTACATTTCACACATGAACACTATTCACAAGCATGGCAATGTCAATGAGCATCAACAAACTTTTACAATGACAAGGACAGATTTTGTAAAATTCATGTATATTAACATCTCATATATTGCGTTATTCACAATTATACAAATATCAATGAGTACCAGTAAATTCTGCCAATGACAATGAACACCAATACATGCATACATGTGAAATTCCTATAGAGACTTGAGTTTATATCACTATTATGATTTTGTACAATACGTATAATGTATTAGACCAACAATGCTTGTTTTAGTAATTTTATGAAAACACAAGTTTTACTTGTCCCTTACTCATAAAATTAGAACTTATGCCGTAGAATTAAAAAAGTTTTCTAGTATTTGACCTGTTATAATTTCAAAGTAGACTAAAAATAGTTAAATTAGAAATATGCTTATTTCAGACATTTCAATATGTGAGTTACAAACTCTTATTTTTATACTTTATGTAATATTTATGATACCATAATAATTCAACTTAAAGTTTTGATGGTAAAAACAACACCTACTGAATATCTCCACCGTTACATTGTCACTGTTTGTCATGCGGGCGATTACCCGCCACCACTAAGCCATTGACTACAACAACGTGTGCTCGTGGTGACGTGTGCTCTTGGTGTGTGGTGGTGTCTATTGGCTTGATAAATAGTATACAATGATTGTGGACGGAATTTCGGGTTAGAAATTATGTCTTGAGGAATTAAGAGTGTAATGAGAGAAACATGGTAATCCTAAATTGTACTATATATTAAGTACTATTCTAGCAAATTTCGAGGACGAAATTATTTTCAACGGGGGTAGAATGTAATATCCCAAAATTTTAGTCTATTATTTAATTCTAAAATATTATTTACGTGCTCATATAAATAATTAGATATTATATAATTTATTACGTCTTTCAACAAATTGTTACTTGATTATTGGTAACAAAAAACAGTGAAACAAATAATATGTAAATTTAGCCAAAAATCCTATTTATAATATTTTGATTCTAGGCTACTTATAAAATTAAGATTTTATATTCGGCCCTCATTTTGATTAAATAACGCCCGGTATTTTTCCTAATTATTATTATTATTATTATTATTATTATTATTATTATTATTATTATTATTATTATTATTATTATTATTATTATTATTATTATTATTATGATCATCATCAGCAGCATCATCATCATCATCATCATCATCATCATCATCATCATCATCATCATCAGTATTATTATTTTGTTGATTTATTAAGTTGGCAAATCATTTTTATCCAATGTTGGGTTAGACCCAACACCAATTCAATTTGGCCATTTAATATTTCTAAGCATAATTTATATCGGAAATTATTATTATTAACTTGCGAATCCATTTATTTGCAATTTACTTGTTTATTTATTAATTTTCTTAAGCCCGACGTCTCAATAGGAATTACTTTACTGCATTCATTCATTTATTCATACATGTCATAACAAGTCCATCACTTTGAGCTCAAGACTCAAGCTCAGTTCACTAATGTGCAAGGGTCCATGTCTTGTGCCCAAAAGCATTCAGAATTTCCAACAACTGAATTACGCTAATTACTAATGAGGAAGATTTTTGAAAATCTGATAATCCCTATCCAAATATTCCTAAACCTAGTAGGAATACTTTATATATTCCGCAACTAAACAATAAAATATTTTTCCCTCAATACCAACCTTGGCCGCGGCCAATTCATGAAAACCACCACCATCACGCCACCACTCTCAAGCATCTTTCTAACCCTATTTATACCCAGATCGACAATCGGTCTCGCGCTTGGACTAGAACACCGAATCCAGAGAAGGTCGAAGAGGTACAACTATTCATTCCATCTCAAAAGAAACAGCTTTATTTCCGGCAATTTTACTGTACCAACACCAATTTCCCAGTCTTGTTCAACTGTACCATAATTCTATACACGAAAATGAATTTCTTCCCACTCCAATCCTATTATCTCAATCGGCCAATAATGAAACCGTTTTTCTCTGTTTAGTCAAACTGAATAAATTTTGGAGAGGATAATGAGGGTTGTGGGTGTTGTAGTGCATGAGTGTGTGTGTGCATGTTTTAGTGTGTGTGCGTGAGTTGATGTGTGTGCAGGTGTGTGTATAAGGTTAGTATGCGTGTTGTAGTGCATGAGTGTGTGCATATTTTTGTGTGTGTGAATTGGTCTACGGGTGTATATGTGGAAGTGTAGATCTGAGACAGTGGGTGTGTGTGTCCATGTGTATGCATGAATAGTTGTGTGTGTATGTGTGGCTGCGTGAGGAAACAAAAAAAAAAGAATAGTGGGTGTAAGAATGGATGGAAGGCAGTATACGTGAAAATGGGATTTGATTCCCCATTTCCATTCCCAAAATCATTCAAGTGGTTTTATTTGCAAATCAGCTTCTATATTCTGGAAACTTTATATTTTACCCCACCAATATCCAAGCTTTCAACCGAATTCCATATTAGCCTCCCAACTTTAGCACTCTATTACTCAAGGCTATCTCTTTCACTTTTTGTTGCTTTAAATTTCAACCTTCTAATTTAAATAGTTAATAATTAGGTTTTAACCACCAGTAAATATGGAATTAAGTATCTCTACAAATTGTAGGTTGCAATGATTATGGATTTCGGACATTTTATTTGCTTCATCTTATCTCGATCTCATTCAAGACATTTCAGGTGGGGGTTTATTGTTTATCGCTTTAATTATATTTACTTGATTGCCTACGTGTGCTATTATTTTCAAGTTGTTACTTGCCAATACAAGTAATTATTTAATTTGCTACTTGCCAATACAAGTTTAGCTTATTGCCATTATGCTACTTGCCAATACAAGTTTAGCCCATTATCAGTATGCTACTTGCCAATACAAGTTAGCTCTATGTGTTTTGCCAATACAAGCGCATCATTATAATAATTGCTACATTGTATGCCTTTTTGTTTATATAATTGTTGTGATAAATTGTAATCCTCCACGAGCTAAAGAAAGCTCACCCCAACCCAATATTGATCCTTTCAGGTGACCTCGGTGTGGGTCGGTGGAGTTGAGGCGGAGCCCGGAGCATATGATAGTCATTAAAATTTTAGTAAATAATTTACCATTTATATGTAGCTACTTGAAATTTATATGGAGATATTGAAATGACTTGTTGTGGCTAGATTAATAGGTAAAATATTAATAAAGTTACATGGTTATTTACTTAATTATCTACGAAATATGTATTTGTATAAGTTACTTGCGTGAATGTCTATCTAGGATTCCAATATTATGTGACCATGCATGAGTGAATTATTATATGATCTCTTAATGAAATAAAATAAGTAATATATAGGTTAAATAAGTACACTCGTATGGTCTCCCTCCATACGATCAACGTAATATTATGTGATGTTAATTAATTATATTATAAGCATGATTATATGTGATGATTAAATTATATTTTGTTGGAGGTGTGATAAGTTTATCTTAATAATTTTATTCTTGACATGTTTATTATTAATATTATGTTCCTATAATTTAACTAATAAATAAATTATTTGTCTATACTTAGTTGTTAGTTGTTGATTTGTGTATGTTTATTTATAAATTTCAGTAGGATGTTATTGTTAAATAGGTGTCCACCTTGCTACAGTCTAGACTGTATATTTTTTTATTTACATTGTATTATGACTTATGGTTTCGATACTATGCAAAATTTATATTTGAATTTATTGAGGTTATAGATTATAAAAAGATCCCTATATGAAGTTAATTATGCTCTTAGAATTAATTTGATAAAAACAGGTTTGTATATTTACTGAATTATTTGTATTGAATGTATGTTAGGAATAATACAAACTTATTTGAAATAATTTCCTAGTACCGTATGGATGTTTAATTGTGTTATCTGAATTATCCAAAAGTGCAAATTGATTTTAGTTTTAAAATATTGACTAGAATATTGTTTAGTTGTTGGATTTTGACCAAACTGTGATGATGTAATACGTCATAAATGTTGCTAGTAATTATTCAAATATTCTTGAATAGTTACTATTATGAAATTTGTCTTAGATAAAATCATGATTATTATGTGAAGTTGATTTGATAGGGAAAGGTTTATGAATGATGTCATATTATTATCTTAGTTTAAATTAATTTTCCATGATCGCTGATTTGCTAATAAATGATATGAGTTTGACTAGTAATTGTATATTTGTTTTGTTGTTACATGAGTTATGAATTTTCAAGTGCGTAATGATGTTAGTTGGCATAGGATATTAATCGGGATTTAATTTCTAATTTAATATTACGGGTTAAATAAATTCATATGCATTGTTATTTGATTCTTTTAACGGCCTGTCTAATATTATCTTTTATAGATATATATAAGGAAAAAAAAATTACTTATTTCTATTTAAAATTGCTTTAAAATATTTATTGAAAATCGAGTCGAAAGGTACGCCAAGTCTAACAAAAACTGCAGAAGTTCATCGAACACGCATATATATAAAACAAAACCAGACGCCTAATAGAACAGGAAAATTAACTACAAGGATATCTCACAAGTTCTGAGTAGTTGTACACCTACCCTTCCAATATTCGTCAAACATCCCTTCTATATATTATATGTATATTCTGTTCCATTAACCAAAGAGCAGCCCTTCTTTCTACTATTACCTCCGCCGCCTCAAAATGGTCACTTTAAAGGCTACTCACATCGTCCGGCCGGCTGAGCCGACGCCGGATGAGATCATGAACTTGAACGCCTGCGACCAGATCAAAGACATAACTCACACTCCAACAATCTACTTCTACAGGCACTCCGCTACTTTGAACGCTGGTGATGCTGTTTCCATCCTGAAGGAGTCTCTCAGCAAGGCCCTCGTCCTATTTTACCCGCTCGCCGGCCGCTTACACTGGGCCGTTGAAGGCGGCAGCAGGGTGGAGCTCCACTGCAATGCCAAAGGTGTCCCCATTTTTGAGGCAGACTCCGAGCAGGCTGTGGATGATTTCGGCGATTTCACTCCGACTCCGGCGATCCAGACGTTTATCCCGTCGGTGGATTACACTACGCCGATCGACGAGATCCCTATGGTTATAGTGCAGCTGACCAGATTCCGATGCGGTGGAGTTAGCATCGGCCTTGGGATCTCCCATGTCATGGCTGACGGGCCGAGTGCTCTTCACTTCGTCGACGAGTGGGCTAAGATTGCGCGCGGCGCCGACCCGATCTCTCCGCCATTCCTCGATCGAAAGGTTCTGGAAACTGATAAAGCATTAACAAAAACATTCGACCCATCGGTACTCCGCCCGCCGCCTACCCTGATTGGCCAGGAAGACAACATGGAACAGAGGAAGAAGCCAATCACCGTCGCTTTTCTCAACCTATCCAAACTACAAATCGAGAAGCTTCGCAACAAAGCCAACCTCGATGCCATTACCAGCCGCGGCTACAGCAGGTTCGAGGCTGTCGCCGCCCACATCTGGCGGTGCACCAGCAAGGCACGCGGCCACAACGCCGAGCAGCCAACCAGCCTCCACTTCGTCGCCGATTTTCGCAACAAACTGCAACCGCCTCTCCCCAAAAACTTCTTCGGAAACGCCCTGATTCGAGTGGAAGCCACCGATAACTCGGAAAACCTTCTATCAAACACCATCGGCGCAGCTTCGAAGAAAATCCGGGAAGCCGTGGAGAAAGTGAGTGATGAAACAGTGAGAGCTTACCTGGGATTCCTGAAGGGGCTGGAGGACGTGGGGCGATTCAGGTCGCTGGACAACAGCGGGCGGCCCAAGGGGGATTTCTACGGGAACCCTAACTTAGCGATCATAAGCTGGACGGCGCTGCCGCTGTACGGCACGGATTTCGGGTGGGGAAAGGAGATTCACATGGGGCCGGGATCCATGGGGTTTGACGGGAAAACTTTTATTATACCAAGCCATAATGGTGATGGTTCATTTAATATAGCAATCTGGTTGCAGGAAGAGCACATGCCTGCTTTCAAGAAATGCTTCTACGAAGATATTATATGATCATCAAATTTGCTATTTTTGGCTATCTCCCAAACTACTTTACCTCTGGTCTTTTCTTAATATCTTCTACATTTGTCTCTTTTTTTCTTTTTTCCTTTTTCGTGTACATCTGTCGTTTCTTCTAAATTTATAATCATAATGTTTAGACCATGTTTATCAACAATTCCTCACAACCCAACTTCTTAATAAAATATTTATTTCTTTCTTCCCTATATATTTTCACACTTTATCAATGATAGGGATAACCCGATCAGCTCGGGTCGGGTTAACACCAGGGCCCACTATGCCGGAGCTCGCTGATCGGCCCAACATGCACAAGCCCAGCAAGCGTGTAAAGGCCCACTATCCGTGAATCAAGGCCCAGCGAGTGGTTTGTTCCGTGAATCAAGGCCCATCGCTTTGAGCCTAAGACTCAAGCCCAGTTCACTAAGGTGCAAGGGCCCATGTCTTGAGTCCAAAAGGTATTCAGAATTCTAACAACTGAATTACGCTAATTACTAGTGAGGATGATTTTTGAAAATTTGATAAGCCCTATCCAAATAATCCTAAACCTAGTAAATGTACACTATATAATACGCGACCTGAACTAGCCCTAATACACACGCCGTTACAATTACAACAGACGAATTTCATCTTCTCTCAATTTCGCTACACCATAATGGCTTACCGGTCACACTTTCCTCCGAAAACCGACGGGTCTGACATCTTAAACAACCTCTGGATACTACTTTGAAAGTCAGTCCCTCCAAATTAACACCACAAACAGTCTGTGCATCACAAAACCCGGATGAATAAGATTGTCTCTTCACTGGCAGGATTCCATCGCCGTCGAGCTACCACTTGCAAGTTCACCTACTACCAACAAATTCAGCCAACGGTATCAATTTCTTAACTCCCTTTTACAAAATTAGACCAATCCTATAATGTTTTCCTGCTGAAACGTCGGTAACCATCGACCCACTGCCTCCCAAACCAAACAAGTTAGCCAAAACAGATGATTTCGGGATTTGAAAGTTGGGAGTAAAACTGGTGCAATAAGTGTTCTGTGTGCAACTGCGGGACTGTGTGTGTGTATTTCGAGAGTGGGTGTGGGGTAGAGTTATAGTGTGTGTGTGCGCCACACCAGCGTGTGTATGTATGTGTTTTGTTGTGAGTGGTTGTGTGTGTGCGTGCATGAATCGGTGTGTGCAAATCAATGCGTGTTTGTGAGTGCAGCCATGTGTATATCTGCGTGGTGTATGTGTGTTGAAGGGAACTGGAGATAAATTAGACGAGAGAGAGAGTATGTTGGGGAGAGAGATTTTGTGTATGTTGAATGTGTCTGCATATTAATTTAATTCATGGGAGAGAGATGGGTTGCCATATTAATTAATGAATGCGGAAAAAGAGGGAATGAGTGAGGTGGAAGTGACGTGTTTGAATACTAGGGAGGAAAGGAAGCATGATTTTGTAACAATAATATTACCAAACTGTCTTTCCTAACCTGTGACCTATTTTCTTTTAAATGGCAAGTCGGCCATTAGATTCCAAGAATTTCCCTAACAACTATCCAATATCCTTTACACCCAAAGTGAAGCCCGCCCTTAATTATCTTTTTACCTATAGTTCAAATTCTCTTAATTCCCAATAAGGTTTAGTTAAGACATGATCAATTATTAATGTAGGTTGCATGGATCAAGGATACTCGGCATAATACAAACTTAATACAAACCTCATACAATTTTCAAGAATTATATTTACACATCACATTTCAGGTGGGAGTTTATTGTTTACTTGATTGCCTACGTGTCGTTTAGCCCATTATCAGTATGCTACTTGCCAATACAAGTTAGCTCTATATGTCTTGCCAATACAAGCGCATCATTATAATATTTGCTACATTGTATGTCTTTTCTTTTATATAATTGTTGTGTCAATACAAGTTAGCTCTATGTGTCTTGCCAATACAAGCGCATCATTATAATATTTGCTACATTGTATGTCTTTTCTTTTATATAATTGTTGTGATAAATTGTCACCCCAACCCAATATTGATCCTTTCAGGCTACCTCGGTGTGGGTCGGTGGAGTTGAGGCGGAGCTCGGAGCATATGATAGTCATTAAAATTTTAGTAAATAATTTACCATTTATATGTAGCTACTTGAAATTTATGTGGAGATATTGAAATAAGTATTAATAAAATTACATGGTTATTTACTTAATTATCTACGAATTATGTATTTGTATAAGTTACTTGCATGAATGTCTATCGAGGATTCAAATATTATGTGACCATGCATGAGTGAATTATTATATGATCTCTTAATGAAATAAAATAAGTAATATGCATATATGCTTGTACTATGACTTGATTTGCATTTTATGTGAGTCGTATGGAAGGAGATCCATACGGTCAATGTTATATTATATGGGTCTCCCCCCATACTGATGTTATATTCTGTGGGTCGTATGGATCTCCTTCCATACGGTCAATGTTATATTATGTGATATTAATTAATTATATTGTAAGGTTCCATACGGTCAATGTTATATTATGTGATATTAATTAATTATATTGTAAGCATGATTAGATGTGATGATTAAATTATATTTTGTTGGAGGTGTGATAAGTTTATCTTAATAATTTTATTCGTGACATGTTTATTATTAATATTATGTTCCTATAATTTAACTAATAAATAAATTATTTGTCTATACTTAGTTGTTAGTTGTTGATTTGTGTATGTTTATTTATAAATTTCAGTAGGATGTTATTGTTAAATATGTGTTTGCCTTGCTACAGTCTAGACTGTATATTTTCTTATTTACATTGTGTTATGACTTATGGTTTAGATACTATGCAAAATTTATATTTGAATTTATTGAGGTTATAGATTATAAAGAGATCCCTATATGAAGTTAATTATGCTCTTAGAATTAATTTGATAAAAACAGGTTTGTATATTTACTGAATTATTTGTATTGAATGTATGCGTAGGAATAATACAAACTTATTTGAAATAATTTCCTAGTATCGTATGGATGCTTAATTGTGTTATCTGAATTATCCAAAAGTGCAAACTATGATGATGTAATACGTCGTAGATGTTGCTAGTAATTATTCAAATATTCTTGAATAGTTACTATTATGAAATTTGTTTTAGATAAAATCATGATTATTATGTGAAGTTGATTTGATAGGGAAAGGTTTATGAATGATGTCATTTTATTATCTTAGTTTAAATTAATTTTTCATGATCGCTGATTTGCTAATAAATGATATGAGTTTGACTAGTAGTTGTATATTTGTTTTGTTGTTACATGAGTTATGAATTTTCAAGTGCGTAATGATGTTACTTGGCATAAATTCATATGCATTGTTATTTGGTTCTTTTAACGGCCTGTCTAGTATTATCTTTTATAGATATATATAAGGAAAAAAAAATTACTTATTTCTATTTAAAATTGCTTTAAAATATTTATTGAAAATCGAGTCGTTACAGAGTGGTATCAGAGCGAGGTCTATGTTTCGTTAGACTCGTTCATATTTTTAAAACAACATAGAACAGAGGAAGAAGCCAATCACCGTCGCTTTTCTCAACCTATCCAAACTATAAATCGAGAAGCTTCGCAACAAAGCCAACCTCGATGCCATTACTAGCCGCGGCTACAGCAGGTTCGAGGCTGTCGCCGCCCACATCTGGCGGTGCACCAGCAAGGCACGCGGCCACAACGCCGAGCAGCCAACCAGCCTCCACTTCGTCGCCGATTTTCGCAACAAACTGCAACCGCCTCTCCCCAAAAACTTCTTCGGAAACGCCCTGATTCGAGTGGAAGCTGTCGGTTTATTAGGCCCAATCCTGATAGCCCAATTTATCCCTAAGCCCAACCCAATGGCAGCCCCACCCCTTTACATTCTCTCCTGCAGATTCATTCCCCCTCTTGGTCTTTGTCCCTTTGATTCACGTAATATCAATCAATTCTCCTCCTGGTTTTCTGCTCCATTCTTCTCTATAAGAATGGAGCACACTCTTCTTTGTGAAGTGTGTAGCAGATATAGAGTGATACACTTTTGTGTGTGTGAGAGTCTCTCTGCCACCATTAACGTCCCTTTTCTTCGTCTACGTCTTCCTTGTTCCCTTTTGTGGGTCGGGTGGGTTGAGTGTTAGAGAAGAGTGTGGGAGTTACCGGGGTTAAGGGTTGGGATTTCTACTTTGTGTGGAAATCACCCTTTGGGCTCCAAATTCGCTGCTGTCACTATTCGATCGGAAACGGGCTCAAGGACTTTCTGAGCCATACTCGAACCAGGACCACGGTTCGATTCCTAACAGTGGTATCAGAGCCACGGTTGTCAAACCGTGGTCTCTTCGGTGTGTGAATCCCAGTCGTGGGATTGGAGGATTCTTTCCGGCGAATTTTTACGAAGTCTGTTCGAATTTCTGACGGAGATTCATTCTCGGCCGAGACTCACCAATTTCTCGGCTGAAACGGGCGTCCAGAGTTTTCAACTCTCGTAACAGAGAAACAATCTCGGCCGAGATTCTTTCTCATTCTCGGCCGAGACGGGCTTGCAGCGAAGTTGAGATTTTTTCTGTCAATTAATCTCGGCCGAGACACCTTCCTCTTCTCGGCCGAGACGTGTCTCCCGGGTCCAGTTACAGAATCGTCTGTAAACTTTTCTCGGCCGAGACTCCTTCTCTTCTCGGCCGAGATCTGCTGGCCGAGGTCCAGAACCCAAAATCCAGCTACCCAGCCCCCTTGGCTGTCCTCCCGTCGCGCCTTTGCCCGACGTGAGCCAAGTCCCTCTCCAGTACAGGTAAGTCGGGTTCTCCTCCCGGTGAGGACCCGCTCGGGTAAATTGGCTTGATCCCTTAGCTACCGTTTGGGAACGGATAGGTCTTTTACTGCTTTCGTAGCTGCCGTTTGTGAACGGATAGGATTGACTTTACGTGCTGGTAGCTTAGGATTATCTTTGTGATTAATTGCTTCCGCTTTCTTTCTGATTGTGATCTTTCTTTGCACTTTGTGTGTTCGCATTCTCTTGTTTTCTTCCTGGAGATTGTCAAGTGACCCCCTGCTCCACTGATAAATCAGTGTTGAGAACTGGGAAATCCTTGATTGTTATATTCTCCGTAAAAACTTGTGTGTTTTTTGTGATGGGTTCTATGTCGGGGTACAGTCTGGCTCCGTTTGACGGACGTTCAGACTTTGGTATTTGGCAACAGAAAATGAAGGGTATTCTTGTACAACAGCGTGTGTACAAGTGTATCAGTCTGCAATTTTCTGAATCTGATTCTGACGAGAAAAAGGCTGAAATGGATGAGCTGGCATACTCATCCATTATCCTTAACCTTTCTGACTCGGTGTTAAGAAAGGTGAGTGATCAGGATTCTGCCAAAGGGTTGTGGGAAAAATTGCAAGAATTATATACTGAGACTTCATTGCCTAGTAAAATGTTTTTGCTTGAAAAATTTTTCCGGTTCAAACTTGATTTGAATAAAGACATAGAAGAGAATCTTGATGTTTTTACAAAACTGATTCAAGATATTAAGAAAACGGGAGATAAAAACATTGATGACTATACCCCGATTGTGCTCTTAAATGCCATTCCTGATTCCTATAATGATGTAAAATCTGCAATAAAATATGGTAGAGATCAGGTGAACCTTGAAACTGTAATAAGTGGTTTAAAAAGCAAAGAAATGGATTTAAGAGCCAATCCGAGTAAGAAAAATCATGGTGAGGTTATGTTTGTAAGAGGGAGGGCTAAGAACAGGAATAGTCAACCAAACAATAACCAGGACAATCATGATAAGAAGAAGAAAGATAACCGCAGTAGGTCTAAGTCTAGGCCCAAGCTTAAAAAATGTTTTAACTGTGGTGAAACTGGTCATTTTGTTAAAGAATGTCCTAAGAAACAAAAAGAACAAGCCAATAAAGCTTCTGGAGATGAGAAAACTGGTGATGTCTTTATGGTAACTGGGTCATGTGATGTGTCTCGTGTGAATTCTGTGCATTCTGACACTTTGTGTGAAAATGAATGGCTCATTGATTCTGGTTGTACTTTCCACATGTCACCTTTTAAGGACTTGTTTTGCTCATATAGAGAAGTTAGTGATGGGTTTGTGTCTTTGGCTAATGAAAAGAAATGTAAAATCTTTGGGATTGGGGACATTACATTAGCATGTGCATCTGGTTTTGGCATAACACTTCAAAATGTTAGATATGTGCCTGATTTGTGCAATAATCTGATTTCCTGTGCTGCATTAGAAGATGATGGGTTGGAGGGAAAATGGGGAAGGGGCATGATGAAAATCATGAGGGGATCGTTGGTGGTCCTAAAAGCTGAAAAGCGAAATAACTTGTATGTTTGTTTTGCTAAGTCTACACCTAGTTCTGTCAATTTTGTCAAGGAGGACAAAACTGAACTATGGCACCGTAGACTTGGTCACATGAGTAGTAAAGGGCTGGAAATTCTGCAGAAAGCTGGGTCATTTGGAAATGATAAGCTCTCGTGCATGCCCTTCTGTGAGTCGTGTGTAAAAGGAAAACAACATAGAGTTAGCTTCCCTGTTTCCCCTTCTCCCAATAGATCTAAATGTACTGGCATACTTGATTACTTGCATGCTGATGTGTGGGGACCTGCCAGTGTTCCCACACATGGCGGAAAGATGTATTTCCTTTCTATTGTGGATGATTTCTCAAGAAAAGTATGGGTTTTGCTTTTGAAACAAAAATCTGATGTTTTTGAGAATTTTAAAAATTGGAAAGTCTTAATTGAAAATCAAACAGGAAAAAAGATTAGAAATCTTAGGACTGATAATGGTCTAGAGTTTTGCAATAATTCTTTGAATGAGTTATGTGTAAAATCTGGAATTAGGAGGCATAAAACGGTTCCCTACACACCTCAGCAAAACGGTGTGGCTGAAAGGATGAACCGAACTCTACTTGAAAGGGTGAGGAGCTTGTTGGCTTCCTCTGGACTTTCAAAAGAGTTCTGGGGTGAAGCAGTCTGTACTGCTGCCTATCTAATCAATAGGTCCCCATCTGTGCCTTTAGATGGTAAGTGTCCTGAATCTGTTTGGTCCGGAAAATCAATTGACTTTTCTAATTTGCGAATTTTTGGTTGTGCTGCTTTTGCTCACCAGAAAGGTGATAAACTTGAACCTAGGTCTAGGAAATGTGTTTTTCTAGGATACCCTGATGGTGTGAAGGGTTATAGGTTGTGGCTAAAAGATGAACCTGGTTTTAAAGTATTAATAAGTAGAGATGTCGTTTTTAACGAATCTGACTTTCCATGTTTATCTACCTCTGTGGTTTTACCTGTCTCTGACACTGCTCCTTCTGAGGTGGAGCAATCAGACTTATCTGATGATGATATGCATGATTCAAGTGTTAACCTACCTGTTGAAAATGAGAATGTGGAAGATGTGTCTAATGTGCCTGATGATGCTGATTATCAACTTGCTAGGGATAGGCCTAGAAGAAACATTAGGACACCTGCTAGATTTGATGACTTCCATATTGATACTCATGCTTTCAATGTCTTTGAATCTGTTGATGATTGTGAACCTAAGACATATAAGGAAGCTTTGAAATCTGAAAACTCTAAAAATTGGTTAAATGCTATGAAAGAAGAAATGAACTCACTGCATGTTAACCAAACCTGGACCCTTGTGCCTAAACCTGAACATTGTTCTGTTGTTGATTGTAAATGGCTTTATAAAATCAAGGATGAGGGTGAGAGAGTTAGATTTAAAGCTAGACTTGTGGCTAAGGGTTTTACTCAAAAAGAGGGGATAGATTATACGGAAATCTTTGCTCCTGTTGTCAAGTTTGTCACTGTGCGCATCATGCTTGCATTAGTTGCTCATTTTGATTGGGAATTGAAACAGTTGGATGTAAAAACTGCTTTCTTGCATGGTGACCTTGATAAAAAGATATACATGAGACAACCTGATGGTTTTGTTGATCCTAAAAAATCTGATCATGTATGTTTGTTGAAAAAATCCTTGTATGGCTTGAAGCAATCACCAAGACAGTGGAATAAGAAATTTGATGAATGCATGATGTCTTTAAAGTTTAAGAAAAGCATGTATGATCATTGTTTATACTTTAAAGAAAATGCATCCATGCCCATCTTCTTGCTCATTTATGTCGATGACATGCTTTTGGTGAGTCCTTGTCTGAAATCGATTGAACATGTTCAGAAATGCCTTAGTGATAATTTTGAAATGAAGTATCTTGGTGATGCTAAAAGAATCCTAGGGATGAACATAGAAAGAGATAGGAAGAATCGAACTTTACTTTTAAATCAGATTTCCTATGTGGAGAAGATTTTGAGTAAATTTGCGATGTCCAATGCTAAGCCTGCTTCTGTACCTCTTGCTGCTCATTGTGTGCTAAGTAAGGATCAGTCCCCAAAGACTGATTCTGAAATTGCTGGAATGTCTAAGGTGCCCTACTCTAATGCAATTGGTTCTGTGATGTATTTGATGATTAGTACTAGACCTGACATTGCATACACAGTTAGTTGTTTGAGTAGGTACATGTCTAACCCTGGTATGCCTCATTGGGATGCTGTGAAAGGGTTACTTAGATACCTTAGAGGGTCCTCTGATATTAGCCTGAAATTTGCTAGGTCTGCTAGAGGTGTAAATTTGGTTGGCTATGTTGATTCCAATTATGCAAATGATAGAGATAATAGGAAGTCCACTACCTCCTATGTGTTCACTTTGTGTGGGTCTTGCATAAGTTGGAAATCTCAGTTACAGCATGTTGTTGCACTGTCGACTACTGAATCAGAATATATTGCTATTACTGAAACCTTGAAAGAGGCTGTTTGGCTGAAAGGCCTATTGTCTGAAATTGGTTTTCTGGACGATAATGTAGTAGTATATTCTGATAGTCAGTCGGGGATTCAGTTGTGCAAAAATCCTGTGTTTCATGACAGAACTAAGCATATTGATGTTAGATTTCACTTCATTCGTGACATTGTTGAGAAGGGAATTGTGTGCCTTGAGAAAATTGCTTCTCAATTCAATCCCGCTGATATGGGAACTAAATGCTTATCTGTTGAGAAATTTCATTCATGCATGAGAACCCTGAACTTGGATCCTAATGATTAGATCATTCTGTTTGTGACGTTCTTAAGTTAGACTTTGTGTCTACTTCTTGCTTTGACTGTGTGTTTTCCCTTGGTGAAAAATAACATGTTTTGTGCATGTTATCTCCTGTACTTTGTGTACAGGAGTTTGGCGATGATGATTCCTCCGTTTCCGTGATCGATCGACAGCGTAAGTGAATTGGGCCCAAGGTGGAGATTGTTGGTTTATTAGGCCCAATCCTGATAGCCCAATTTATCCCTAAGCCCAACCCAATGGCAGCCCCACCCCTTTACATTCTCTCCTGCAGATTCATTCCCCCTCTTGGTCTTTGTCCCTTTGATTCACGTAATATCAATCAATTCTCCTCCTGGTTTTCTGCTCCATTCTTCTCTATAAGAATGGAGCACACTCTTCTTTGTGAAGTGTGTAGCAGATATAGAGTGATACACTTTTGTGTGTGTGAGAGTCTCTCTGCCACCATTAACGTCCCTTTTCTTCGTCTACGTCTTCCTTGTTCCCTTTTGTGGGTCGGGTGGGTTGAGTGTTAGAGAAGAGTGTGGGAGTTACCGGGGTTAAGGGTTGGGATTTCTACTTTGTGTGGAAATCACCCTTTGGGCTCCAAATTCGCTGCTGTCACTATTCGATCGGAAACGGGCTCAAGGACTTTCTGAGCCATACTCGAACCAGGACCACGGTTCGATTCCTAACAGAAGCCACCGATAACTCGGAAAACCTTCTATCAAACACCATCGGCGCAGCTTCGAAGAAAATCCGGGAAGCCGTGGAGAAAGTGAGTGATGAAACAGTGAGAGCTTACCTGGGATTCCTGAAGGGGCTGGAGGACGTGGGGCGATTCAGGTCGCTGGACAACAGCGGGCGGCCCAAGGGGGATTTCTACGGGAACCCTAACTTAGCGATCATAAGCTGGACGGCGCTGCCGCTGTACGGCACGGATTTCGGGTGGGGAAAGGAGATTCACATGGGGCCGGGATCCATGGGGTTTGACGGGAAAACTTTTATTATACCAAGCCATAATGGTGATGGTTCATTTAATATAGCAATCTGGTTGCAGGAAGAGCACATGCCTGCTTTCAAGAAATGCTTCTACGAAGATATTATATGATCATCAAATTTGCTATTTTTGGCTATCTCCCAAACTACTTTACCTCTGGTCTTTTCTTAATATCTTCTACATTTGTCTCTTTTTTTCTTTTTTCCTTTTTCGTGTACATCTGTCGTTTCTTCTAAATTTATAATCATAATGTTTAGACCATGTTTATCAACAATTCCTCACAACCCAACTTCTTAATAAAATATTTATTTCTTTCTTCCCTATATATTTTCACACTTTATCAATGATAGGGATAACCCGATCAGCTCGGGTCGGGTTAACACCAGGGCCCACTATGCCGGAGCTCGCTGATCGGCCCAACATGCACAAGCCCAGCAAGCGTGTAAAGGCCCACTATCCGTGAATCAAGGCCCAGCGAGTGGTTTGTTCCGTGAATCAAGGCCCATGATCTTTTCCCAACTGCCATGCAGATTTGGTGGGCAAGATTATAGGGATTTAGTTAGGGTTGTGATTTAGTAGTATAAATAGGTGAAAAGAACTCAGAATTAGGGTTCGCACTCTGATATACTGAATTACTTCGTGTAAACTCAACATTCGAGTAAAAGAAACACTCAGGCGATTGCCGTTTTCTGCCCGTGGACGTAGATCTCCGGATCGAACCACGTAAATCCTGTGTGTTTTTATATTTTCTGCGTTAATTTAGGTTGAATTTGGTGGTTACCGGATTGCGCTTTATCAAATTGGCGCCGTCTGTGGGAAAGACAAGGCAGTTTTTTGAACGCGCTAACCAACAATTTTTTACGTTCACGTAATTCTTAATCATGGTGACGACTCGTTTGAATCAAGCTCGCCGCGGGGATCAATCCGATCAAGATACACCCGTGGATCAAGTTGTGCCGCCGAGGCAACTGCCGGCAGGGAGTGCATCCAATCATCAGGATAGTCAAAACCCTCCACCCCCTCAAAACCTGCAAAACCCTAATATTGCTGCTGCTCAACCACCGGTAAACATTCAAATTACCCCAGAACTGCTCCAAGATTTCTTACAAGAGCATGCACATGTCCTTCAAGATTGGGCAGTTAATCGCCTACGTCCCGCGGGGCCTGCCGCGGGGCCTGCTAGCCATAATGCTAATCCCGTGGTGCCTCCACCACGCTCGCGTGATCAACAGGATCCGGGGCACCGCAGGCGTCATGATCGACGACAGGAACAACCTGGTTCTTCCGAGGACCATGGTAGTTCTAATGAATCGCGACCTCGCAATGAGGAACCTACTGATGCGGATCGTCGCCGTCCACTTAATGCGGCTAAGAGAGTTCGCTACGTAAATCCTCATGCTCTGGATCTTCAAGAGTATGAGCGAGTTCAACGCAACGTTGAACTGGATAGAATCCTGGGCCTTGATGCCAATGGAGAGATCATCACACCGTTCTCCCAGGAAATCATTGCCACTTCCCTTCCCGAAGGGTTTAAACGGCCAGCCATACCTCCTTACAATGGCACAAGAGATCCGGCCAATTTTCTTGGAGCTTTTCGGCACAGCATGCTTAGCCATGATAGCATCACGTCCCTCCAGTATTGTAAGATTTTCCCCGAGTACTTACAGGATGAAGCTCGGATTTGGTTTGATTCTCTCCCACGTGACAGCGTGTCCTCCTTCAGAGAACTAGCCGAGCACTTTTGGGCGCGGTTTGAAGCACGGGCAAAGCCCATGGCCACCCTGGCCGACGTCATGAATATGGAACAGCGGGACGGTGAAACCGTTACCCAATTTCTGGACCGTTTCACAGCGGTAAGCCTCAAGGTGGGAAACTGCCCCGACGATGTGGCCATCAACGCTTTTATGAATGGACTCCGCCCCGGAGCACTCCACACCGAGTTAGCTCGGAACACTCCGGTCACAACTCGAGCACTGTTCAAAACAGTGTGCAAATTTGCTAAGGCCGAGGAGCAGACTCGCCAGAAGCGTGAGAAGCACGCTAGCAAGCGGCAATCCGACAAGGCTCAACTCGGGCCTAGTACTCGACCTAGCGCATTTTCCCGCTTGACACCGGGGCGTTCAGAATCCCGAAGTGAAATTCCACAATTGACTCCGTTGACGAAGTCACGAGCTGAAATCCTATCTATCCACAAGAACGATATGCGACCTTGTCCGCGGATGACCGCGCCTCCTGAAAAGAGGAACCGTGGAAAGTGGTGCGCGTACCACCGAGATCATGGGCATGAGACAGAGGAGTGCCGAGAACTCGGCAAGGAGATTGAGGAATGCCTCAAGAAAGGGCTCTTGCGGCAATACGTCGCACGAACCGGAGACCAACCTCGGGCAAACCACAATGGGGGCTCGTCTCATAACCGCGGAGGTTACCATGACCGAGATACTCAACAAAATCGGCCACATTGGCAGAATAACCGGCAGGGGCCCAATAACTACGCACGACAAGATTCTGGCAATCGCCAGCCACCACGTCTCCCACTTCCACCTCCTCCTCCGGGAGGACCCGGGGACAACGCACCCCCTCACGTAATAAACGTGATATATGAAGCCCTACCCACCGGGGCCTCACGACATGCCTTAAAGGCAGAAGCTCGACGTCCTCCTCCCGAGGAGCCACGTCACAAACGCCTCCATCAGTCCGAGACTGTTAGCTTCACGGATAAGGACCCCGTTCCAGAGATAACACCTCACACGGACGCTATTGTCATCGACATGACTGTAGCCAACATAACGGTAAGGCGGGTCTTCGTGGATAACGGGGCCGCGGTAAGCGTTATATTTGCAGACTGTTTCGAAAGGATGGGGATTTCTCGAGATCAACTTCGACCGGCCCCCGGGCCACTACAGACTTTCACTCAGGGTGAAGTCCGGCCAGAAGGTATCATCACTCTCCCAGCGTCTTTGGGGACTTATCCGAGGATAAAAACTATCTTCGTGGACTTTTACGTGGTGAATTCTCCATCACCATATAACATGATATTGGGCCGGGACTGGCTCACCCCGGCAAAAGCCGTATGCTCCACGTATCACCTCGCGCTAAAGTTTCCCACTTCACATGGTGAAGTGGCCATCCGCGGGAGTCAGCGGGTTTCAAAAGAGTGCATGTATGTGGCACTCAAAAAGACTGCTAAGGTTCCTCCCAAACAGCAACTCCAGGTCACATCACCAGCTCTGGAACCTCGGGAATGTATCCCGTTGGGGGATGCCACTGCCCAAGTCCCACTAGATCCGTCTAAGCCGGAACAGACAGTAACTGTAGGCGCTGTGGATGTGCCATGGCTACATCAGGCCATTATTCAGACCCTGCGAGAATATTCCGATGTTTTTGCATGGTCTCCTCTGGATATGCCCGGGGTTTCACCCGAAGTGATTACTCATAAGCTGAACATTGATCCCAGCGTAAAGCCAATCCAACAAAAGCAGAGAAAATTCGCTCCGGAGCGAAATGAAGCTATTCGAGTTGAGGTGAAACAACTCCTAGATGCGGACATCTTGTTCGAGGTATTCTACCCCTCTTGGTTATCCAACCCGGTAATGGTAACGAAAATCAGTGGGGCATGGCGGATGTGTGTTGATTTTTCCGATCTCAATAAGCACTGTCCGAAAGACTGCTATCCTCTGCCCTCCATCGACCAAAAGGCCGAAGCCATTACGGGGTACGTGGCACTTTGTTTCTTAGATCTGTACAAGGGCTACCACCAGATTTTTATGGATCCACAGGATGCCCTCAAAACGGCGTTTATCACTGCCTTTGGGTGCTTCGCTTTTAAGAAATTGCCCTTCGGGCTTAAGAATGCTGGAGCCACCTATCAGCGTCTAATGGACTTCGTCTTCCACGACCAGATAGGTCGTAATGTTGAGGTTTACGTCGATGACTTGGTCATCAAAAGCTCCTCCCATCGTTCATGTGTGCAGGACATTACCGAAACATTGCGCACCCTGCGGCGCTATAACTTGCGACTCAATCCAGCAAAATGCACCTTCGGTGTTGGCTCCGGGAAGTTTCTCGGGTACATGGTTTCACAAAACGGCCTGCAGGCCAATCCGGCTAAACTCCGTGATGTATTAGATTTGCAGCCACCAAAAACGTTCAGGGATGTTCAACGCCTCACAGGTGGTTTGGCGGCCTTAAACAGATTCTTATCGAAAGCAGCAGAGCGCCAGCTCCCATTTTTTAGAATCCTGAGACAAGCGAAGTCCTTTGAGTGGACTCCGGAGTGCACCGAAGCTTTCGAGGCCTTGAAACATCATATACAGCAGCTGCCTACCTTGTCAGTTCCTCTCCCCAGAGAGCCGCTGTACTTATATCTGGCTTCCGCCGAGGAGACTGTTAGCGCCGCTCTTGTGCGAGAAGTGGAGGGGGTTCAACACCCCGTGTATTTTGCAAGCCGGGTGCTTCATGGAGCTGAGACGCGATATTCCGTTCTAGAAAAAACCGCCTTGGCCCTTGTTATGGCAGCCCGGCGTCTTCGGCCATACTTCCAAGGACGTGAAATACGCGTCTTGACTAATCACCCTATACGCCAGATCCTTGTAAAACCCGAGGTGTCTGGGCGCCTCGCCAAATGGGCCATTGAGTTGGGCGAATATGACATCCAGTTCCTCCCCCGCCGAGCAATTAAGGGTCAAGCACTCGCCGATTTCCTGGCCGAAGCCCCGGGAGACAATTCCGAGTCCCCCGGGGACGGTGTTACACATCACCATGCTAACCTCGCCCCTTCACCCCGGAAGTGGCAACTTTTCGTGGATGGAGCATCCGCGGTCCGAGGAAGTGGTGCCGGACTGCTTCTCATCGACCCCGAGGGGGTGGAAGTTAAATATGTCATCCGGTTCAAGTTCAAGGTAACTAACAATGAAGCGGAATACGAGGCAGTTCTCGCCGGGCTCCGGCTCGCTCAATCCTTGGGCGTTCGTCATCTCGAGCTCTTCACGGACTCCGAGATCGTATCCAGGCAAATTCAGGGGACTTACGTCGCCAAAGATGAAACATTGGTCAGGTATTGTGCTCTAACACTCAAGCTCATGTCAACTTTTGAAGCAGTTACTATCCAGAAAATACCCCGAGCTCAAAACACAAGAGCAGATGCGCTCAGCAAATTGGCCTCCGCGGTCCAAATTAATATATCTCCGGATATTATGGTTGAAGATTTGTCTCATCCAGCAATTCATGAGGCCACAGTTTCGGTACTGACCGACAGTGATCCGAACTGGATGACTCCGATCATTCAGTATCTCCGAGATGGGATTCTGCCCACTGACAAGCTACGAGCTCGGCAAGTTGTGCTCAAAGCCCCCAAATACTCCCTTCATAACGGAGTTCTATATCGACAATCGTATCTACAACCGAATCTCAGGTGCCTCGCCCCTGCCGAGGCCATTCAAGTTCTGCGGGAGGTTCACGAAGGGGCCTGCGCAAGCCATATCGGTTCCCGGACTTTAGCAAAGAAAGTTCTCCGCTGGGGATGCTATTAGCCTACCCTGTTCAACGATGCTCATGACTTAGTGTCCAAATGCAGCAAGTGCCAACTACACTCCCGTGTAAAGCATCTGCCACAAACCGAACTCACGGGAATCCAGAGTGCGTGGCCATTTATTCAGTGGGGTATTGATATTGTTGGACCCTTCCCCGTTGCTCCGGGAGGGTTGAAGTTCTTGGTCGTTGCCGTAGACTACTTCACTAAGTGGGTCGAAGCCGAACCACTTACCGCTATTACCGATCAGAATATTTTGAAATTTGTATGGCGCAATATCGTTTGCCGCTTCGGCATCCCGAGCACTATTATCTCGGACAATGGTAAACAGTTTGCCAATGATCCATTCCGCTCATGGTGTGAAGAACTCCACATCAAACAGATTTTCACTTCGGTTGCTCACCCTCAAGCAAACGGGCAGGTTGAGGTCACCAACCGGACCCTTCTCACGGGAATAAAGAAGCGCCTGGATAGTGCCAAAGGTCTCTGGGCTGAAAACCTTCCACAAGTCTTATGGGCTATTCGTACAACGCCGCACACCTCCACCGGGGAGACTCCTTACAGCCTTACTTACGGCTCCGAAGCCGTTATCCCCGCTGAAATCAGTGTGCCGAGTCCTCGCCTCCTTACACTAGTTCCGGATGATAATGACGAGGCTCTTCGCGCAAATTTGGATGAGCTTGAGAATCGCCGGGAACAATCGTTCATTCAGCAGGCTAAGTGCAAACAGCGAGCTGCCCAGTATTATAACCTCCGGGTTCGAGGTACACAGTTCAATGTCGGGGACTTAGTCCTTCGGCTCAACTCGGCCAGCAAAGCTGCCCCCGAGGGCAAACTACATGCTTCTTGGGAAGGCCCCTACCGAGTCGTTGCTGTACATGACTCTGGATCCTATCAGCTTGAACATATCAACGGGACCCCGATCCCCCGAAGTTGGCACGTCACAAATTTGAGGCGTTTCTATCTGTGAAGGCCACATCGCAAGTACTATCTTTCCTTTAATTTCCTTTATAGTTGTTATTTCACTTTGTACTTTTGAGTTTGCTCCGGCACTTATCATTGAATAAAAATTCTTTGCTTGCATAACTTACTGTGTTATTCTTTACGTTACGGGGACGCCCTAACACAATCATACTATCATTATTAGTCTCCGGACAATTAAACCTCTCTCTCGGTCCGTCCGAGGAGGTTTGCATATTAGTCCCCGGACTCACATCACTTTCTCGTCTGTTTAACCGGAGAAATGTTTACTCCCGCCTGATCCGTCCGGGGAGGTATTTTACTCCCGCCTGATCCGTCCGGGGAGATTGGATTTATCCATGCCGTGTTCCCGAACACCTACTTAAAACAGTTAACAAGTTTTCTATCATGTTCCCGAACACCCGATTAAAGTGATTTGTAACCTGTTACTTTAATTACACCAGTTTGTACACGTTACAACAGTTTTATTATTATCTTCTGAATATTCAAATCAAATGGTTTTTTTTTAAGACTACAAACATATATATATAAAAAAAAAAAAATACAACAACAAAGACAACAAATACAAAAGCTACTGCCTACGGCCCCCGAGCCAATATTCAGCGCTCCGGCGCTGGGACCCGCTCCTCGGTCTGCGTTAGGTCCTCCGGGATCTTGAAAATCCTCGACCTCGGGCTCCGGCTCTGTTACCCCCTCGGGCTCCGACTCGGTCATCCCTTCGAGTTTCCCTTCGCCGAGGACTTTCTCTGGGCGCTGGCCTCGGGGCTTCATCTCTGGTCCGTGCTCTGTTGCTAGATTGTGGCGCCGACCTCGGTGTTTGAGCCCACTGCTCAGGGTCCCACTCTTCCGCAGCCATCACTTCGATTTCCCGGGCCAGCTCCTCGACCACCTCCTCAGCAACCATCGGGGGCTCTTCTCCAATTGTGGTCACCGGAGCTGGCTCTCGGATGACTATGCCTTTGCTCTGCTCGGAGGTTTCTTCTTGCCTTTGGTCTTCTTGTCCTTCCGAGGAGCTTTCTGCGTACTTCGGTCCTGACTCGTGCTCGCGATGAACTCTTCAGCAGAAGGCCTCCGCCTGATTCGGCCCTTCAGTCCTTCGTACATACTGAGCAGCAGTTCCAGGACTTCTCGTTTCCTCACGAGCTCCGCGGACTCGACCGAGCTCCTGGACATCAATGCCGCGATGTCACTCTGTATTTCAACGGTCCGCTCTTCTACTTCTTTAAAAGTTAGAAGACCGAACTCGGACAGAATCCGCTCATACTCCTTATGATGAACGCGGACGCGGCTCATCTCGGCAGCTGTGGTTCGATACTGCATCTCGAAGTCTTTGGCTCTTTCATTGGCCTCAACCACCTTCCTCTCCGCCGAGGATATCTGCTTCTTCAGCTTAGGCACTACGTGCATCTCCAGACGATTCTTCTCTCCGCGGAACCACTCAAGTGATTCCATTAACTTCTTTATTGTCTCGTGCAGCTCCGCGGTGTTCTAGACAGACAACGATGACAACAAGATCAATTACTCTCAAGTATGTAAGGAGTTACATTCAGTTCGGCAACAGACATTAAATTGATCATGCAAGTAAAACAAAAAGTTCAAGAGACTGAAAAACACGATTGTATTTCACAAGGCAAATTACAATTGTTCAGAGCAGTACATCATCCCTAACATTTCTAAAGGAGTACAATTTTAAATCTGCGGGGATCGACTGACCTCCCGCTCGACTGCCTCGGGTTCTTCGGGCAACCCCTCAGCTTCTTCATTTGCTGCGACGGCCTCGATTGCAGCCGGGGTTTCAACCTCCGTCTGGGGGGGGTCGGTGCTCGGGGGAGCGGTGATCAGTTCACCTCGGCAGAATGCCAGGAATTCTTCATCCTGGTCCACTTCACAGCTGGCAACTTCTGCGGCAGTCAGAAGCTGCCTCCTCTCCCTGAGCGCATTCACCAAGGGCCACTCCGGCAGCTCCGCTAGCGCGGCGTAATAGGCCTTCTCCACCTCGGCCGCCGCCTCAGGGTCATACCCGAATTCTGGACGATTGATGTCCACATCCGGGTACGCCTCCTTTACCTCCTCCAACACCAGGGCCCGTGTGGCTTTATCCCCAATTGCCACAAACTTCGTCTGGAAGTCAAGGAATGTGCTGGAGTGTAATAATTTCTCGGCGAACACCCTCAGCAAGGCTCCCTGCCCTCCAACCACGGGCGCTTCCCTCGCCTCCATTTCCGCTCGCAGCTGCATCAGCTCACCTCGGAGATCATGGTTCTCCGTCTCCACACCGCACAGACGCGCGACCTCGGTCTCGACCAAGGCAGCCCTCTTGCGCGCCTGGGTCAAGTCATGCGCTAGTTTGTCGTTTCGCGCACGAAGGTCCCGCGCTGTCGCAGCTAGCCCTTCCCTGGCCTCTACCTCGCTCTTCAGGCCGACCTCTATGATCCCTCTGGCCAGCTGCAGGATCTTCTCGGCATCCGCACTGTCAAACCCCAGCCTACTGGGGGTCGCCTGCTCTCCCTGGATAAGTTAAACACAACGTAACACATGGCTCAGACCTCTGTTACACACCTCGCGTAAGATAAACTAATGATCAGCATTTTTGAATATTACCTCCGTACTCGCCCCAACCCGGGGTCTTTTGGATGGTGCTTGTGGAGTCCCAGTCGGCTCCGGCCTCTTCTTTGATACGACCGGAGACCCCGCCGGCGTCATCCGCTCCTCCGACCCCGTCGACGGTCGCGCACTCGGTGGAATCTTCCCCCGGGGAGACACCTCAGTGGCTTTCCCCTTCTTCTTTGCCACCGCCGACGCTGCAGGGCTTCCTGCTGCTGGTTGCTTTCCGAAGCGTCCCACTGCATATAAGGTCTATGGTTAGTTCTGCGCAAAATGACAAGTTCAAAATATCAAAGAACGAAAAAACTCCTACCCTCTTCGGTGCCCCCATTGCCCGCATAGTACAGGCTCAATCCTGCCTTCTCCAACTCCTCCTCGGAGCAGAGGGTTTTGAAAGTCCCTACTGTCCGGAACGTATGCTCCACTTCGGCCCCCGGGCTCTCCACGGGGGCGGTATCAAGCACCTCGTCAATCCTCCACTTCGGGAGAGCTATTTTATTCCTAACAAAAATGAACTTCTCCTTCCACCCTTCTACTTTGCTCGGGTTCTGAACTTTGAACCCTCCTCGGGCTCGGGGACTAAAGGAATACCACCCCTTGGACTTCCCGAAGTTTTTAAGCTGGAAGAAGAACCTAAAAAGATCTACAGACGGCTCTAATCCGGCCTGTTTACAAACTACGGTGAAGCCAACCACCTGCCTCACCACGTTCGGCGCTAATTGACAGAGCGCAATACCGTAGTATTTCAGCAGTTGGACGACAACGTCCCACAGAGGCAATCTTAATCCTACTCTAAGGGGATCTATATACATGGTAATAAACCCCTGCGGTGGGCAACAGGCCCTATCCTCGGGGGTAGGGATTATGTACTCAAGGTCGAAGGGAAGGTAAAAAGATGGGAGCTCCCTCAAAATTTGTTCTCGCGACATCCTTAGCGCTACAGAGGACACCTCAAGATTCTCCACCGTGCATTCATAAAACGAAACCAACATGACATTGCACTCTAAGCCATCAACTCTGTCTACAGTTCTAACCTCATTCCTCTCCGGAATGAGATATGATAGGGGGGGGGACGTCTAACGGGGTACTCGAAGTCCCTAATTCTTCAATCGAGCCCGAAGATGTGGCAGAAGATGAAGAAGATGAAGAGGAAGACATACTTACTTGGTTTGAATTTGAAAGGGTTGATTCAAGAAGTTTTTTGATCGGAGATGAATCACGAATGCAGATTTCCTCTTTTTCCCGCTTTCTAAACTGATGAATCGCAATGAAGAAGATGAAAGGTTACTGTGCAATTACTCCAATTATATACGCAAAAATCAATGGCGCTGATGCAAACAATTCAAATTCAATGATGGGGATTTACACGTGCGCCACACGCGCTTTACAGTTACCGAGGCGCGTGGGGAACAACTTTCTTGGGACTCGCAGAGCGTGTCACTTCACATCCCTCTCTCTCATAATGGCGCCGCCAATCACATCAGACCCATCCTTCTTCAGGAAGATTCATACTACACCCCGGTGTACCCTCCACCTCGGTTAAACTACTACACTCCAGTGTCCTTTCCATTTTGGCCAGAATAATCACCCCGGTGTACCCTCCACCTCGGCCACGTTGTCACATCGCGTTTTTTGCTTTTGAGAAGTTCGGTGTCTCACTATATGACCCGTGCACCTCGACCTAGCTCGGCACTGCGTCCGCCAGTCACTCCGCAGAGTCCCGGGGACGCGGATAAATTCGGTCCTTCGTAGACACTTTGGCCCGCCAGCGACCCCGGTCCTTCTTACTTACGGTTCCACCCCGGTGACAACCGAAGCTCTCACCTCGCTCCGGCTGGGGGGGGGCATCTGATAGGGATAACCCGATCAGCTCGGGTCGGGTTAACACCAGGGCCCACTATGCCGGAGCTCGCTGATCGGCCCAACATGCACAAGCCCAGCAAGCGTGTAAAGGCCCACTATCCGTGAATCAAGGCCCAGCGAGTGGTTTGTTCCGTGAATCAAGGCCCATGATCTTTTCCCAACTGCCATGCAGATTTGGTGGGCAAGATTATAGGGATTTAGTTAGGGTTGTGATTTAGTAGTATAAATAGGTGAAAAGAACTCAGAATTAGGGTTCGCACTCTGATATACTGAATTACTCCGTGTAAACTCAACATTCGAGTAAAAGAAACACTCAGGCGATTGCCGTTTTCTGCCCGTGGACGTAGATCTCCGGATCGAACCACGTAAATCCTGTGTGTTTTTATATTTTCTGCGTTAATTTAGGTTGAATTTGGTGGTTACCGGATTGCGCTTTATCAATCAATAACCAAACACAATCCAACATTTTAATAAATATTACTTCATTCGTTTAAAAAAAAAATGTCATTTTACACACTTTGAAAAATTTCACAATAAGTGTCATTTTACCAAAAAAATTACAATTTTTTCAATATAATCTTAAACAACTTACTTAATTTAGTTGATTATTTTCTTATTTCACAAACATAACAATTAAATACCAATCCTTAATTTCTCCAAAATAACTAAAATGACATTCTTTTTTAAACGGAAGGAGTAATTTCATTCAAATACATAACTTATTTTCCGATAAAATCAATATTTTTGCAACGATTTAATAATTGCATATTGTTTTTCGCGCTTTTTCTAATATATTTCAAGGAAAAAAGAATTATTTTAATTTCGCAATTATAATAAGATGATTTTTTTTCCGGTGCATTTAAAATAACATGCTAAAATAATATCCAAATTAGATAAATCTGTACCAAGAAAATAATGGTTTAGTTCGGTCCAGAAAAGTCAAATTGTCACGATTCGGAACTTATTCGGTCGGGTTCGATCCAATTTCGGTAATCTCCAAGCTTCATGCACAGCCGTAATGTCAATATTTGGCTACTTATAGAGAAAAAAAAATAAGAATTTTAATTAAAAAAATTATCTTTTGTAAAATAAAAATTATTTTATTTATTTATTATTAAAATTGGATATAATAAATAAGTTAATACGAATAATGAGATAGTAACATGTGTCCAATTGTGGAATAAGATTGAATTGTGGAATATGTTGTGAAAAGTCATAAGTCTTATTACAATTAATTTTTTTCTTTTTACATATTATTTTGTCTTATTTGGATGATCATCAACTGAGGATCACCAATAATCACGGTCTTAGGTTTATAATCAAATTGCATTATTCATTTCAATCACCATCCAAAGTATACCCAAATCTGCTGCCAATTAAACTCCTTCCAGCACCGCCGCTGCTTCTGCTACATCTATGTCCAATTTCTCTTCCATTAACACCGATATGCACTTTATAACCCCACCATCTTCATCTCGCAGAACTCCCCCAAAACCAGTCCATCTCTCCTGAACACATGAAGCGTCAGTGTTGAGCTTCACAACTCCATTTGCAGGTGGTCTCCATCTCGTCTGTGCTGCAACGTTACCAGACACTAGTGGAGGCAATTTAGCTGCTCTATAGTCCATCAAAGTCTTCTCTGCGACACTGTAGCAACGGCTATGCTTCATGTCCTTGCTTTCAAAATATTTTTCATTTCTTGCTCGCCAACCCATCCACAAGAGCATTCAAAATCTTGCATCTAACTCTTTATCCGCTAACAGAGAAATCCGTTCCACCCAATCCGCAATTGATGTTTTCGGTGCTAAAATATCATCATTGATAGGGAAGAATGGTCTAGGTCAAACCTCCAGCGGTGAAAGCTGACATGGCCCCTTGATGCTTGCTTCCCCTCCAGCACTGGAGTTATCGATATGTGTGGATTTTGGTTTCAACACTGATTATATTCAGAGCTGAATGACTGATACTTCAGGGAGTTCTTGTTGTCAGCTCTGGAGCGCTAATATATAAGTGGGAGCAATGATTGATCCTTAAGGAGGTAGGAAGCAGAAGATATAGACAGAGCTGAGAGGAAGAAGGGTCAACGCTCTTCTCCGAGCCCTGAAAGAAAACTTCCTCTGCGCTGTAAGACATTTCCTAAAAAGTTGGAGACCAAGGCAGATGTCTCTATTCTTCCGACAATTGTACCTACCACGGCTTTCTTTTCTGACAAAGGTACTGTACCTTCTGGTAGCGCCGCCAAGTACAGTAGGACACCTATCGCGATAGTATTGGGAGCAACTGAAATGACTTCCTTGCCTTTGACCCTAACAACGGTACCAAACACAACAGGTTACACACTTTCTCTCATTAAGAACTACTCTTTCATTACTTTCATCATTTGGAAGCTAAAGACTGACTTGAGCGTCGGAGGGTCTTCGTCGAGGCAACCCCCGGCTCTGTTTTGCAGGAAATCGACCTCCCGACAAGCGCTTCGTTTTACGTCTCAAGCTGGACGACCTTTTCAGTGCTACTTCGGCTTCTTCAGCCGCACTTTCTTCTTAACTGCTTCCCTCATCATTGGATTTAGCTTTAGATGTTGAGGTAATAGTTCAATGTTTTCGCAGTCTTTGTTCTTTGTGAATGCCTTCTCAACTTTCTTTTTCTTTTTACGCTTTTTGGCCAACCTTCTTTTTGGAAGTTCCTGCAATACATCTAGAACACTACCACTTTCCAAAAGCTCAAGATTAGTAGAGTCATGGTGATCAAGATTAGGTGTAGCATCAACAAAGCATACTTTAAGGGTAGTACAATCACTATGTGAGAGATTATGTTCTTATTTATTGTAACTTCTAAACACTGTATAGAGCCACATGTTTCAATGTGATTCACCCTTTCACCCTCGTGTTGTTTCTGAGCTTCGTATATTGAAAACATGACTTTCTCCTCTTCTATCCTCAAAGTTAATCCCCCTTTTTTAATGTCTATAAGTGCGCTACCCGTTGCAAAAAACGGGCGACCTAAGATTAAGGGAATTTCTTTGTTTTCTACCATATCTAGAACTACAAAGTCAACAGGAATTATAAAGTTACCAACTTTTATCAAAACATCCTCTACAATACCCCATGGCCAAGTTATAGAACGGTCGGCCATTTGAAGGGCGATTGTAGTGGGTTTTAATGTGCCTATTCCTAATTTTTCATATATAGACAAAGGCATTAAGTTGATACTCGCTCCTAAATCACACAATGCTTTATCAAAAGTTAAATTACCTATTTTGCATTCAAGAGTAAAACTACCTGGATCTTTGGACTTTGTTGGTAACTTCTTCTGGATAATTGCACTACATTCTTTTGTTCAGTTCACCGTCTCATGGTCCTCCCGTTTTTTCTTTTGAGTAATCACCTCTTTTAAGAACTTCGCATAGTTTGGCATCTGCTGCAGTGCCTCAGTAAAAGGTATATTGATCTGAATCTTCTTCAGCACATCCAAGAACTTTGTGAATTACTCATCTACCTTTTTCTTCTTCAGAGCTTGTGGAAATAGAATTAGAGGGATATATTCTGGTAAATTGGCTTTTGGCCTCTTTTCTTCTTTGTCTACCCCTCTTTCTTCCACTAAGTATTCTTTCCGCACTTCATTTTCTTTATCAGCCAGCAACTTTGGGCTTGCATAACCAATGTCACTTCTCACTTGAATTGCGTGACACTGCTCTCTCGGATTCACCACTGTATCGCTCAGGAACTGCCCCTGTTTGTGTTGGACTCCGACAATCTTTATCAGCTGACTCATATTGGTTGTCAATTCATTAATACTAGTCTCAAGTCACTTGATGTCCGCTTCCTGTCAAGTCATTTGCTTATTTAGCTCAATAAACCTTCCGTCCACCTTTTTTTCCAGTGGAGCTAACTTTTCATCGTACTTAGCAAATTGAGACTGCATGATCTCCTCTTGTGTTGGCTCTTTACCATCATGAATCATTCCATTCGTGACGGCGAATCCAGGTGGCAGATTAAGTGAATTCTTTGTGTTGCAATAAGAGAAGTTTTGGTGATTCCGATTAGGAGGGTACTGATTGTACCTTGGCTGATTATTTTGGAAGTTGTTGAAATTCCTTTGATTTACAAAATTCACATCTTCAACTTCTTCCTGGCCCACTGTCTGTTGTGATGAAGTGTCATTGTGTTGTGCTAGCGTCAGATTAGTTAGCAGACTTACTTGACTTGTCAAAGCTGTCAATTGAGACGCAAGATTTTCAATTTGCTCATTTTTTACTGGCTCTGCCTCTTTGACACTTGCTACCCGTCTCGGTTGATTTCTTTCATTAAGCCACTGGTAACTTGTTCTGGCCATAGCATCCAAGATTGAGAATGCATTTTTCACAGTTTTCTCCATCAGGCTTCCACCTGCAGCCGTATCTACATGATCCCGTGTTGGAGCAAGTAACCCATTATAAAACTTGCAAACTTGTTGCTTCATCATGAACCCATGTTGAGGGAAACTCCAGATAAGATCCCGAAATCGCTCCCAAGCTTCACCGAATGGCTCTTGATCTATCTGCTTGAATTGGTTTATTTTGTTCTGTAGATCCAGCATCTTGCTTGGTGGAAAGTATTTCAGAAGGAACCTTGTGCTCAGGTCCTCCCACTCAATGACATCATCCAGTGAATTGTACCTAGGGATGTAATCAAACCAAACTGTTCGCGAGCTATTCGGGTTTCGGCTCGAAAAAATATTCGTTCGGGATCGTTCGCAGACCTAAACGAGCCGAGCCCGAGCCCAGTTTTCGAGCTCGATAAAATTATCGAGCCGAACTCGAACTTGCAAGTATTTGGTTCGTAAGCTCGCGAGCCTGTTCGTGAACTCAGGCTCGCGAGCCGAGCTTACGAGCTGGCTCGCGAGCCTGTTCGCGAACTCAGGCTCGCGAGCCGAGCTTACGAGCTGGCTCGCGAGCCAGTTCGAATATATATATATATATATATATATATATATATATATATATATATATATATTTAAAAAAAATGTGTCTTCAATGAGATTTGAACTCTAGACCATTTAAAATAAAGCAAAGATCTTATTCCACTAGGCCAATTATGACTTTTAGTAAGTGTTTTCATTGATTTATTTATTAACTAAGCAAAATATTTACCAAATGACTAATATTGGGGATGTAAACCCATTACTCACATATCACTTATCACAATTTCAGCAGTAAGTTTGTGTTGTAACTTGTAAGAGTAAAATTGTAGTCAGTAAAAACACTAGGGTTCCTCTCAAGCGCAGCCGCGCCTCACCCGCTGCCCCTCACCGCCGCAGCCGCGCCTCACCGCCGCAGCCGCGTCTCACCCGTCGCGCCTCACCGCCACAGCCGCGCCTCACCGCCACAGCCTCGCCTCACCCGCCGCGCCTCACCGCCACAGCCGCGCCTCACCGCCACAGCCTCGCCTCACCCGCCGCGCCTCACCGCCACAGCCGCGCCTCACAGCTAGGTCTCATATTCGATCGGTACGACATTTTCTATTTTCTTTTCCTTATCTAAATTGCATAAAGAAATTTGATACGCATAGGCTGTTGCTTGTGGATTCTATTTGAAGAATTGCTCTGTTTTCCGGGAGTAGGGTAGCATTGATTATGTTTATATGACTTATGAGGATGCTCTTGGCTTGTTTTTCTGAACATTGAGGTCTTCACGAGCTTTTGCTAATTCTTATACGGACAGTAAACTAGTTACTGAAATTTGCGTTTGGGAACAAATTCTTAGGATGTTAATGTGAGAAAGCTCGTCTTCTATAGGGGAACAGATTCGGTACATAAGTTGGTCTAACTTTTTTCTATAAGGATTAAGGGACATTTGGCTCTAGTTTAGATAGGAATTTTATCTTTTCTTTCAATGTTACCTCTCCTACTTTCTACATAATTTACCATAACTTATTGTAGTACTATTTTTATTATAATTACTATTACATTTTCAGTTACAATTATACCAACTAATTGTATGTTGATTCTGCCAATTCTCTCAACCAAACTTGAAAAACAAAATAGTAAAAACAGATCAAGGCTCTAAATAATACATAATTTATGTGTGTGTGGGGCTGTGAGAGAGTGGAAAAGTAGTATTTTTTTTAGCTTTGATATTCTTTTTCATCATGTTTGTTTTATTAATTTTTTTGTTTCTTCAGCACATGTTTAAACACTAAAATCAAATTCTTATATTGAGTGATTTTCCTTCATATTTTGAATTAATTTGTTATTTACTTAGGTTGTTTTGCTTTTGCAGGACATGTCAAATGTTTCTACCCCACAAACTTCACAGGCTGAAAACAATGATATAAACCCAACTCAAATGAGCCAAATTGAAGAGTCTAATGATGGAGGGACAAGTGAGGAGGTTCTTAAGAGGCAGAAAAAAGAAAGAGAAAAAACATCCATAGCATGGCAAGACTTTAAAGTGCTCAAGGATGGAACTAGAAAAGCGGAATGCATCCACTGTGGCAGAAAATTGACACTCAACCCCTCAGGTGTTACACCACATATTCTTAGGCACAGCAGGAACTGTCCGAGGAAGAAAGCTAAAGGGCAGAAAAATTTATGCATCACCACAACGCTAACTGAGAGTGAAACGGTTCATGCGGTACAAAACTTCAAATATGATCAATCAAAGATGAGAGAGGTCATTTCTCACATGATCATTGTCCATGAGCTGCCATTCTCTTTTGTGGAGTACGACCTCTTCAATTTAGCCATGAAGACTGCCACTCCATATTATCAGAGCTTCAGCCGTGTCACTGCAAAAAAGGATTGCATGGCTTCTTATGATAGAGAGAAGCAAAAAGTGATGGCGGCATTAAGTGATGTACATAGGATTAGTGTGACGACTGATTTATGGAAGTCTGATCAGAAAATTTCATATATGGTCGTCACTTGCCATTACGTTGACTCTGATTACAATTTGCAAAAGAGGACATTGAACTTCTGTGATGTTCCACCGCCTCATACCGGAGTTGCTGTTTGTGATGCATTGAACAAGTGTTTGGTGGAGTGGGGAGTTGAAAATAAGGTGTGGACAATTACGGTTGACAATGCGGCGTACAATGATGTTGCTGTTCGGATGCTCAAGGAAAATCTCTCATACAAAAACGAGCTCCCTCTTGGTGGAAAATTGTTTCATGTAAGATGCTGTGCGCATATTTTGAATATTTTGGTGCAATATGGGTTATCTGAGATTCAAGATGTGGTTCACAATGTTCGTGAGAGTGTAAAACATATAGCAGCTTCAGAGACGCGCATTAATATATTTAGTGAAATCGCGAAAAACTTGCAGTTGTCCTCGAAGAAGCTTGTGTTGGATTGTTGTACAAGGTGGAATGCGACATATTATATGTTGTCAGCAGCCCTAGAGTTGAAAGATGTCTTTCCAAGATACCAACAAAGAGACATTTCTTACGCACACTTGCCAAGTGAGGATGATTGGGAGAAGGTCCGTGTGGTTTGTTCATTTCTCGAGGAGTTTAATGAAGTCACTCATCTTATCTCAGGTACAAACTGATATCCTCATTTACTTAATATTTTGTTAAATTTGAAACTCATATAATTTAATTTCAGGTACTGAATATCCCACTGCAAACTTGTTTCTTACTGAACTGTACAACATCAAGAAGTTGTTGAATGAAGCAAGTGTGGGTGAAGATAGTTTCATGACGGATATGACAAAGAAGATGAAGGAGAAATTTGAGAAATATTGGGGCCAGTGTAACTTGTTGATCTCGATGGCAGCAGTTCTAGATCCAAGGTATAAAATGAAACTCATTGAATGGTGTTTTCCAAATATTTATTCTGAAGCTACTGCAATAGAGCATATTATCACAATTCGTGAAACATTGAGATCCTTGTACACTGAGTATGTTGATGCTCACAATGCTAATGCTGACAAGAACGTTCAAGATGATTTTCAAAATGATACTTCTAGCAATGTGAGCACCACTGGAAAGGGGGAACGAAAAATGAGGGCTGAATTTTGTAGTTATATTAAAAATGTTGATAGTGTTGAAAAGGTTAAATCTGAATTAGAAGTGTACTTGGAGGAAGGAATTGTTATTTGGGAAGAAGAGAGTGAATTTGATGCTTTGTCATGGTGGAAGATGAACAACTTAAAGTTCAGAACCTTGTCAAAGATGGCTTGTGATGTACTAGCAATTCCTATAACTACCGTGGCTTCAGAATCAGCTTTTAGTGCCGGTGGTAGGGTTATTGACCCGTACCGTGCCAATTTAGGAGTGGAAACAGTTCAAGCTCTACTTTGTGGGGAAGATTGGTTGCGTGCTCAATATGGTATCAAGAGAAAAAGAAAAGTAAGTAATTTAACATTTCATAAAATTGTTTATTTAATTTATTATTGTTCAATTGTTTTCATCTTATGACTTATATGTTTATTTGAGGAAGGAAATTTCGGAGATTCAAGAGATTCCATTGTCTTGCAAGACACTGTAGGAATGCCCATTCTCATACTTTGGTATGTTTTTATTTTCTTTGGTTAATATCATTTTAAGATATTCAAGTGTTTTTGTGATTGTGGCTTTCTTTCATTGTTTTTGAGATTTAAGTGAGTTGTTATATCTTGTGTCTTATCTGGGTATTTTTTTGGACATTGTAGGTTTTTGGTTACATGTGGTGATTTTGCTACTCATCTACTAGCTTCAACAATCGACCATCGAGCCTTTTTGTCAGAGATTGATAAAACTTTGAATTGTTAAGATTAGTTTTTTGGACATTGTAGGTTATTGGTTACATGTGGATATTGATGCATGATAATATGTAGAAACTGAATGTCATGTACTAATTTTGAGACTGAGCTTAGTATATAAACGAGCTTTATTTTAGTGACTTTCGAGCTTTATTACAGGTTTCACGAACCCGAGCTCGAACTATGTTATCGAGCTTTTTACGAATCCGAGCTCGAACTATGTTATCGAGCCTTATACGAACCCGAGCTCGAGCTTAAGTTTGCTTTATTCTGTTATCGAGCTTTTATCGAATCGAACTCGAACTATTCGCGAGCTTGATAATTATATAACGAACCGAACTCGAACACACATTTATAAGTTCGAGCTGAACTCGAGCCGAACTCGAGCCCACTAAAAATCAAACGAGCCGAACTCGAGCCTGGTACTGTTCGGCTTGGTTCGGCTCGTTTACATCCCTAATTGTACCACTGTAAGCCTCTATCTTTTAAAGAAAATGGAAACAACCTCATCTTGACTTGGTCATGTGGCACATAGTTGATCTTGATGGTGTCTGCCAGCCTTCGAAATTTATTCAAGTGCATATTTGGATCATCTAGAGCACTACTCCCGAACTGGTTCTGCTAAATTATATTAATTAGTGCTGGCTTCAACTCAAAACTGTTTGCATTCAATGGTGGGGGTTGTACTCCTCCGAACTGCTGATTCGGTGTAGGCTGAAGACAATCACTGATAGGAGTGATATCCTCGTCTGCATCATCTTGTGCGATCTGAACTCGTCTCTGTTGCACTGGCTGCTATGGAGGTTGTTGTTGCTGCAAATTAGTAACTCTATCATCCAGACTAGCGAGAGCTCCTAATATGCGATTCAATGCCTCTTCTTGGTTCAGGTTTTGTGGAACGTTTTCCATCTCCAAGGTAGATTTTCTTCTCATTTGGTATCTACGAGCCGTCGCTTCAATTTCTGGATCTAGAGGGACAAGGTGTTCTTTCCCTTTTGATCCATTTTGCATACGAAACCTGAAAACACCACCAAAAAGAAATACCATGTAATATAAAAATGTAATAAATAAATAAAAAAGAAAATTAAATACAAAAAATTAATATTTACGAAAAATAAAGTCTAGTCTAGTATCCTCCTATTTCTTAGGATATAAATTAGGACGCTATACCTATTCCCCGACAACGGCGCCAAAAACTTGACATTTCATTAAAATGGAACAATTTGACGCAGTCGTGTTATATGTTGAACACGGCCGCATTGTAGCAATAGTGAAAAATCATTTTGCGCGCATGTTTTGACACGGTCGTGTTGAGCTTTTGACACAGCCGTGTCGGTTCTCCTCTGGTTTGTCTTCTGGACCGGTTCAGACCGGTCTGAGCCGGTCTAGGCCGGTTCTTAGCTGGTTCAGATCGGTTTTGTCCGGTTTATACTTCCCTTTGACTTGTTCTTTCATCCATTAGTCGTAAATCACGACGTTTAATCCTGAAATTGCTCAAAAATACCTTAAAACAAGTCAAACACGTTAAATGATCCAATTTATGTCAATACATCCAATTCTTGACCAAATATGCACATAAGTCCTATAAAATACTATCCTAAATCGACCTAATATCCTTTAACGCGCCAATTTACAGTCGATCCAAGCGTATTCGATCAAAGAAGGGTAGACGAATCGATTGGTGGTCAGCGAAATGCAAATACCAACCACCCTCAAACCTAGCACTTATCATACCTAGGTCTTGCAACTCTTCGAAGTCGACTTTATTCTTCCTGGGATTGTGTTGGAAGAGGTCTAAATTAACTCCAAGATAATCAAAAATAGGAGTAAGCATCCCTCTCATTACAAAGTTGGAGTCATGTCTGGCCATGTCCTCTATGTACTTCAACATGTAATATACCATGTTGGCTTGGTTGCCAATGATAAGACTCCACAAAGCAAACAAATCCTAAGGCACAACTCCTTGAAATACTGACACGATGACCAAAGATTGGGTTGGCGATGACATAATGGAGGTACCATAGTGAAAGATTGCGAATCTGATTGACCATTGTTGTAGAGTAATCGTTGGTAGTTTCCACCGTGATTTATTTCCAAAACGTAGTTTCATCAAACTCGTGGTACTCCATTAGACATTCAGATCAGTGAATCCCGTATATCTCATTTAGCTCTTCCATAGGAAAGTTGTTCTCTACACCCAACAAAGTGAATCAAATGAAAAACTCATCTGTCCACCTGTCATTGATGTTGTGGATGCAATGGGTTGAGATGAATTCTTCGACTAGCTTTGGCCATGTCCGAGTGTCTATTTTAAGTAACCTGAACTAATCGGATCCATCTTTAAAAGAAACGACGTCTGAGTACGATAAAAATGAAGGATGTGACGAATGGATCATAGAATTTAGTCGAGTAAATTTCTCTAAGGGGTATACCGGAAGAGTAATCGAATTGAGTTGTTGGGTTCATTTTCAGTAGACAAGGTTGTTGCTGTTTGTAATAGAAGGGATGGTTGTGGATGAAGTGTTGGATGGAAAATAAGTAAGAATAGGCTTGGAGGATTTGTTATATAACATGAAACAAAAAATAAAGATGGACAGGGGGAAAAAGTACGTAGTAGTCAAAAGGTGTCTGCCTATTCTGGGAAATGGATTAAAGAGGTAAAGGTAGGAAGGGGATATTGACAAACGAGGACTAATTTGAAGCTATTTTTGGACAGTGGTAAAGGGTAGCTACTGATGGACAATCAAGAAAGTTGTTATTTTTTTTAAAGAAGTTTGATTTAGGACCCACTCAATGCATTCGTATTTTGAAACCTTATTGTAGATAACCTTCTTTTTACCACATGCAGAAATAGACAACCAGTGCTTCAAATGGTCATTTACGTTAGGTAAATTCTAGCAGTAGCACATATATAGGCGTAGATTAACCATAAACAAAACAAAAAACAAATTGGCAATATCGTTACAAAGCTGTTGAGGACAATGGACTTTGGTTTTCATAATGAGGACTAGCATTCACTTGTAGAGTGTTTTTTGTTGTACAACCGATTGATTAGACGAGTAAAGTGGGAGTCGAACAACAGAGGGACCATGAATTCACATGGTTAGCCCTGACACTATTGACAAAAATAGCCGATCGAAATAAATAAGTTTATAGCGCAACAGAAATATCAATAGCATTAATCTAGATTCCACTAAAAAACAGAATTTAAGCAGTCATTTCTGCTCATGCTACTGTCATCCGATTCGCTATCATTATCTTCACCATTGGCAGATTCGACATCATCTATTATAATTGGATGCTGAGGGACCTCATCAATTTCGTTGTAGATGATTTCTTGGCATTGTAATTGTAAAAAATTATACGACAGTCTCGGTAGCGAATGAATCCGAACCTACAAAAGTAGCGGTACACTTTATGCTCCTGCAACAGTATGAAGACAGCAGAATAAACTAATTGGTATGACTCATTTAAAACATTGACACTTTTGTACTAGCGAAAGACTAAATAGGATGTAATTTTAAGAAAGAATAAATTAGGAGTTTTTTCTCGATAGGCAAACAAAACAAACCTTCTGGATGTGTGACCAATAGTTACGATCAACTCGGACCGTGTTCAACCTCGCACTGTAGTAAACACCCAGTGTCTCAAATGCAAACTCTTTGAATAGTTTATAGTACTCTCTCATTAAGAACAATTTAAATTTTACAATCCTAGGGTCTAAGGAGGGATCGCTGAAGTCGTTTGAAAGCAAGCGAGCAACACAAGAAATGCACAAACTGAACTGCGCAGATGGAGAATGCGTAAGCCGCTTCAGATCCTTGCCGGAAACAATGGCTGACGAAACGGGAATTGGGAAGTTGAGTCTAATGGGGAAATGAGAAGGTGAAGTATCTTTTCTTTCCTTAGGAGAAGAAAGGTTTTCTCAGAGAGTCGAGGATTTATGATGGCGGTGGCAATGATGTAATATTACTAATTAATTGGGGGTTAAAGGGGTGAATATTTGTATTAAATCACATTCTTTTTAAGTCACCAAACATATTAATATATTACAGCCCAAGACATAGTGGATGTTTGTGGCCCAAACCAAACACGATTTAGTAACACAGTTTATGCCCAACATGCCTTATTTCAATTTAGTCCACCCAACAAGCTACTCCCTCCGTTCCAAAATAGATGATGTTTTAACTTCTTAAACAAATTCTAAAATAATTGATGTTCTAGGTTTTTTTTACTATTTCTCTCTATTTTACCCCTATGTAAATCCAAAAATATCTTTGACTTTTCAACCTCCCACTCACATTTGATATCATTAAATCTTATCTGCACAAATTTTAGGGGGTTATATTTGGTAATATATTTGTTTCTTAATTATTCTGTTTTTTTCTAAAACATCATCTATTTTGGAACGGAGGGAGTATATCCTAACACAGAAATCGAACGGACCTTAAGAATATCGGTTGATGACCCATCAGACTTTTGGACATTAGATCGGGCATGTCGGGCTAAATAGTACTTCGGCCCTAAATTTCTACGGTCTAACCCACCTAAAATGACCAGCTGGGCCGGCCCGACTTACCACCTCTAAATGTATATATAGAAGGCGACGACTAATGCCACCACAAAATATATTAAATACACCACAATTTTTCAGACAAAAATAACCTTGAGACAAATGACTAAGTTGTCCTTTTGTATTAACAAATAACTAAAGACATCACAAAATTTTCTAAGTACACCACATTATTTCTAATAAAATGATTTGTTAAAAATATGTTTGATAACCGATATCTTCTTTTTCTCATTCTCCTTCCTTTGCTAACACGCTTTCTCCTCTATAAACTCTATTATTCCTCCACCTACGTAAAAATTAACTAATTCGATTTAAAAGAATTAATTGACATAGTCCGAATGTCTTAACGATGTAAGTATGGCTCATCTTCGAAGGTTCTTCATTTTTTGGATCTCTATTGCTTTGTGATGTATGGATGTTGGATGCAAACAATGAGATGATGAGATCAGTTTATAAAAACTTTTTCTGACAAAACTGTCAAGAAAGTTCTCAAAGTATATGGCTTGTTCTAAATTATTTGTGTATAATATGATCCCATTCATAATATTCCAATGGAGAGTTCGAACTAACTGATTAGTTCGGAAAAAATGTTTTGTTTCATGAAATTCAAATTGTGAAGAGACGTAATTATTGGTGAAGAAGTAATGTATCTTTTCGAGATACTCTGTAATTATATGTATAGAACAAGATAGATTCACAAATCAATTAATTGGTGATACACCAAACAAGAGAAACACAGAAAGTACAAAGTTCAAACTTCTTAAATTTTAGAGTTGAAGAAAAATACACAGTTGAATCCTAAGAAAGTAGTTTTCAGTACATCATAGAAGGGATGTAACATTTTGCTTTAGGATATTGCTAGAAGCAAGCCCCTGTGTCAATTTATTTGGACTAATTTATTCTACTATATGTTATAATTTATTCCAACAATCTAAAACGGAATAATAAATTTTTTATTGCATATATTAGAAATATATGAAAATGTAATTTTGAGCATATATTGGCGGTAAAATTAATCCGAAATGAAGTTATTGTGGCCTAGATGATCACAAGAGAGATCCTTTTTTCCATACTCCGTCTATGTTTCTATTCTTTTGGTCATACAAAATTTATTGTTTTTGCTCATGAGAATGACCTTATTTGCAGAGACTTTCTCTTCATAATTCTCATATAATGAAAGTTGAGAAACAATTATATTTTCTGAGACTGCCGCTGCAATTAGTCCTACTGAATCATCATTCTCACTGGAAAATTGTGAATCGGTTCGTGTGGCCTAAATCACGGACGAACCATTGCGACGACAGTTCGCAGAGAACTGCCTTCAAAGGGTAAAATAATATAGTGCGTCTGGTTTGACGGTGATAGAATATGCAGCGGCGGCGACGGGGTCTAATTCTGAGGTTGCGTTCGAGAAGCGTTGAAGCGGTGTCAGCAAATATGAGGATGATTTCAAATCAATCTCACTTTGACTAAGTGGGACTAATTTAGGCTCAAATGGTGGGGCCGTGTTCTCAGCCTAGAAGTCTAATTCAATTAAATTAGGCAATGGTGTGGGCATAACAAATAGGTTGTTAACTGTATCATAAACAAAACTAAATTAAACTAAACTAAACTAAACTAAAACTAAACTAAATCTGAAATCTCTGTAAGAAGGCAAAGCAGTCACCTGGGCGCACCCATTTTAGGATAAATGATCCATGAACAATTGACATCATTGAGATGATGAGTACAACCCATTACAATGAATTTCGGCCTTTACTTAAAATTTTGGCCCGAAGATTATTGGCTATTCATGTGGGCTCCATGTATGATTAATTGGACTAAGTATTTGGGGCCAAAATATAATTAAGGTTGAGGCCTTGTGCAGTATTTTGTTACTATAGTTATAGGTCTAATTTAATTATTGTCTTTGGATTTGACTAAAAGGGTCAGCAAAGATTGGAAAAACCAGCATACAATAATTGAATAAGATAATTGCTCTTAAATAAAAACGCTTCCATGGAATATGAAACAGCGCCGACTAATTACCCTACATTTTCTTTAGACACCACACCATCTTCCTAATTTATCCTCACACATAAAAACATATTTTTGTAAAAAAAAAAAATCCAAACAAATCATTTTCTGCATCCATCCGCCATTGTCATTTCTTCACGTCTTCGTTAGAACTCAAAAGACTGGCTTGAATTTTAGAGAAATTAGGAGAGCTTTTTAATGTCGGATTCTCAGAATACATAGCAACAAATCAAGCAAAAAGATGAAATCTTTATAAGCATGTAATATTCGTTTAAAATAGTAATGTGACTAAGAAGTCTTTGTATATCAATCTTAGGGAATACTATGAGGTTGATAAGTTCTAAAACTTAGTCCAGTTTACTAATTAAGCAAAGTTTATATGATCGAATGAGATGTTTTTCACATTAATTGAAAATGGAATCTCTATATGCATGTATTTTTGCTCAAATGGTAATGTGACTAGAAGTCTTCATATATCATTCATGGGAATCAATATTCGAACTCACCAAGTACCCCTTAAAGGTTTGGTGAGGTTTGGGTTCAAGTAACTAGACATTGTTATACGTTTTCAGAAAGTATGCGTTTTATTTCCATATAATCCTGGATAAGAGGGTTTTGTGAAGACAAATATCACCTTCTTATAGAACAAGAGTATGAGAGGATGTGAATTCAAGAGTATATTCTTTTGGACAAGATAAAGGAGATAGTTTCCTAGTTTATCAAGTCCAGAGTTCCGCACTGAATATACTCAATTGAATTTACAAAATTTGAAATTCTTACTTGTTAGATTCAATGGAAGATATAAAATGTTCAACATAGTACATCTACTGATAAATAAGTAGAAGAATTAGTAGAAGAATTTGATAGAGTAGTGGAAGTATAATATTAAATTCTAGTCAATCAGGAAATTTCATAGCTAAGATGAAATGAGAATTTTCGACTTGTTTTTTCTACAGAGTCTTTGGATTCTCATCACTAAATATAAGGAAATTTCTCAGGTTAATCTTGATAGCTATGATGCTTTTAGATATTGACGATTGGAAGAGTGTCATAGACCAAATCTATGTATGTTAACTCCCTCTGGAATCTTATTGAAGTTCTCTTTAAGATGAGTCCTGGTGGTTTTATCCAAAAAGGGTCAAATGCATTTAAGATGCAGAGTAATATAGTTCTTTCATGAACTTAATCAAATGTTTATGTCCTTCAAGTGTTCTAAATTTCTGAATAATGTGGAAAGACTGTTAGAATTAATGAATTAATTAAAGTGTGGATAAGGCATTTTAATGTTATAATTAAGTGGTCGGAAGTTTAATTTCGTAGAAATTACACTTCACAAGATTAATTTATGCAAGGAGTAGATAATCGTAGGTTTTTTAATTTCTCAAAGCCGACTTTTGGTGAGTGAGAAATTAATACATAAAATTGTCACTTAGTTATATATTAAATCTATATATATATATATATATATATATATATATATATATATATATATAAAAGTAAAATGGAGGGTATTAATGTCATTTTAGTTTTCCCTCCAAAATTTTTAGAATATAATTAGTAACTTTTTCTATTTTTGGTATATTCATAACTTTCTTTTATTTATTTTTAAATACAAATAATTTTTTTATCTTAAATGCGATTTTTATGCATAATATACCAAATTATCCATCTTTTCACGAGCTTCGATTTGACATCCATATCGCATACATTATAATGAGATATTTGATTTGAACAAACGGATTGTTTGTTGGTTGATGGTCATTGTGTCTTGACTATAATATTTTGGTTTTAGTTGCAACTAAAATTAGTAAAATTATTTCTTTAAAAAAATCATGAGTATTTTTTTATAATTATTTTTAATAATGTTTATTTTGTTAAAATTACTCTTTTAAGGAAATTTATTCTTTGCAGCCTAAATTATGACATTTATTAATTTTTGCAATTTTTTAAAAAAAAATTAACTTTTACTAATATTCAATTATATATTTGTAAACTTTGTAGGCTAAATAATACTTTGTCGCACTAATCAACATCAACTGTCTTTTTTACTCTTAACAATCTAAATAGCTTTTTACGCAATAATCAATTTTTATCTTCAAATAAATAAATTATTTGTAAGAAAAATATAACATTTATATAAATAATTTACAATACCATATAAAATAAGGAAATATCCAAATATTTTGAAGAGCTCATAGACTTTAATTTTTTTATTTGAATTGTTAAATAACTTTTGAATTTTGTTTTGTTAAAATAAGAATTTATTAAATAAAATTATTTAAGTATATTTGAAATCACCAAATGAAATCTCAAAAGTTGCAAATGAAAATATAACTTTATAATTAGAACTTGAAAGTTTATTTAGATAAATTAAAAAAATATAAAATAAAAGTAGGGACATAAAGAAAAACAATATTAACTTTACATTACATGTGAACTACCTAAATAAGATATCATTGTTCCGTTTATTATATATTTCATGGATATTTTAAGTTATTTATAGTTAGAATTTAAAAATTATTTTATAAATTAAAAAATCTATATATATTTATAAATATAAGCCACAGTAGGGACACTTCTGTAAGTAACACTTTCCAGCCTACAATTTCAGACTATGATTGATAAGTTGTCACATTTGGTAAGAATCAAAATTAATTTTAATCTCTAAAGTTGCAAATATCTTTTTTCATTTCTAATATATTTATTATGTACACTATATCAAATTAATTATCTTTTGACGATATTCGATTTGACATCCATATGATATATATATATATATATAATTATAAAATATTCTATTTAAAACATTATATTATTTGTTCGTTGATTATTTGAGTAAATTTCAGTATTTATTGTAGGTTGCAAAACAAATATAGCATTGATTTAGAACAAAATTAAAAATCATTCAAATAATTCTCTTTTACAAATTATATTACTTGATTATTTCATTAAAACGACAACTAATCAGTTTGATTTATTTGACTTGAATTGTCTCAAGTTTTCTCCATTTATTACATTGAGAGAAAAATCGTTGTATATACAATTGAACACATACTTTATCGAATTAAAAGCGATAGTTAATATTTGATTTATAATCATCTTATTAAATTAAAAATTTGGTAATGTTTATTTGTTATGATAATTATTTTTGTTGATAAATCACAAAACTATATATGACTTTCGCTCATATATATATAACTTTATATATGGTAATTAATTTTAAAAAAATTATGACTTTTTTATATTTTACATATATTAATGTTACTTATCTATGAATAAGTACACTTTGCAACCTAAACTATGCTATTATACAAGTTGCAACTAAACTTCTTTTAAATAAGCAAAATTAACCAGACAAAGTAGGATAGCTCAAGTGGCAGAGCATCTACTACCTAGGCCTTTGGTCCTGGGTTCGAGTCACTATATATATTTTTTAGATTTTGCAACCTAAACAATACTTGGTCACATTAACCAATCTCAAGTATGTCCTTTTTGTTTCCTTTTTTTTTTTTTTTTTTTTTACATTTTGCAACATAAGCAATTTTTTTACATTAGTCAATATGTATTTTTAGATGAATCTACTATTTACAATATAAACGTATAAACAATACTTGGTCACATTAACCAATCTCAAGTATGTCCTTTTTGTTTCCTTTTTTTTTTTTTTTTTTTACATTTTGCAACATAAGCAATTTTTTTACATTAGTCAATGTGTATTTTTAGATGAATCTACTATTTACAATATAAACGTATAATCTAATTGAAACTTTTCAACATATATATGAAAGTATTAAGAAATATTGAAGAACTCATATGTTTTATGTTGTCATTCAAACTATTGAAAAAACAAAAGATGTTTTATTTTGTTATTCCAACTATTGAATAACTTTTGAATCTTATTTTGTTAATCTTTGTATATCTAAAATACCAAGTAAGGTATTAAAACTTGCAACTAAGAATTTTTAAAAGTAAATAGTTATAATTAGAATTTAAAACTTTACTTAGATAAATTTAAATATTTAAAGTAGAATGGAAAAAATGAAAGAAAAATAACTTTCTTATAACATTATTCATATTTATTTTATTTAATAATATGAGTTCATAGTTAGATATTTATGTTTGTTTTAAAATTCATAATTGATTAAGCTATAATTCATATAGGTGAAGAATGAAACAAACACACTAAATGTGTGTTTGGATTTCAAAGATAAGAAATGAATCTTAATATTAATTTATATATATAGATATATAATATACCTATATATAAAGTGAGTTATATTCAATTCATGTATAACATGCGAGAAACTTATATTCACATTACTTATAATTTTATTTATGCTTTATTCTATATTTAAAAAAATATTTTATTAGGGTAAAACTATCACATATTTAAATATTAGATTATATCATATTTAGTTTTATTAAAATCATTACTTTTTAAATAAACTTCCGTGCATCGCATGGGAATAGTACTAGTATATATATAAAAGTAAAATGGGGGGGTATTAATGTAATTTTAACTTTCCCTCCAAAAATTTTAGACTAAAATTGGTAACTTTTTTCTTATTTTTGGTAAGTTCATAACTTTCTTTTACTTTTCTAAAACACAAATAACTTTTTCATTTTTAATCCGATTTTTATGCATAATATACCAAATTATTCATCTTTTCACGATCTTCGATTCGACATCCATATCACATATATTATATTGAGATATTTGATTTGAATAAACAAATTGTTTGTTGGTTAATTATTTTTGCAATAATTGATATTTATTGTGAATTGAACTTATAATATTTTGGCTTTAGTTGCAACTAGAATTTGTAAAATAATTTCTTTACAAAAAAATATGAGTATTTTTTTTTTATATAAAAATACAACTAATCAATTTATTTTATTTGACATGAATTTTTCAATATTTCTTTTATTTAAGTCAGGGAGAAAACCCATGGTTTAAATAATGAAAGTCCTACTTTATTAAATCAAAAGCTAAAACAATAATATCTATTTTATAATCAACTTATTAAATCATCAAATCTGCTAAAATATCTTCTTATCACGACTTTGAGCATATATATAATTATGTATTAAAATAGTTACTGAAATCAATTTTAGTTACCTATTTATATTTTTAATATTAATGAGTATTTTGTTAAAATTACTCTTTTAAGGAAATATACTCTTTGTAGCCTAAATTATGACTTTTATTACATTTGGCAATCTTTTAAATTTTCTACTTTTACTAAAACTTCAATTATATGTTTTTACACTTTCTAAGCTAAAATATACTTGGTCGCACAAATTAACATCGAATGCATTTTTTACTCTTAACAATCGAAATAAATTTGTTCGCATTAATGAATTTTTATCTTCAAATAAATAAATTATTTATGAGAAGGATATAACATTTATATAAATAATTTACAATACTAAATAAAATAAGGAAATATTCAAATAATTTTAAGAAACCAAAGACTTTAATTTGTCATTCGAATCAATAAATAAATTTTCTATTAAATAAAATTATTTAAGTATGTTTGAAATCACCAAATGAAATGTTAAAAGTTGCAAATGAAAATTCAATGTTATAAAGAAAAAAATAAATATTTATAATTAGAACTTGAAAGTTTATTTAGATAAATTAAAAGTTAAATATAAAATAAAAGCACAGACATAATGAGAAAATTATTAAACTTTACATTACATATTGTCCGAATAAAATATCATTGTTCCTTTTATTATATATTTATTGTTATTTTTAATTATTTATAGTTAGAATTTAATTATTTTATAAATTAATATATATATATAACATAGTAGTCTGTACGTAACATTTTTCAGGCTAAAATTTTAGACTGTGATTGGTAAGTTGTTGTCACATTTGGTATGAATCAAAATTTATTTACTTTCTAAAGTTGCAAATATCTTTTTTTTTTCTAATATATTTATTATGTATACTATATCACATTAATCATCTTTTGACGATGTTTGATTTGATATAAATATGATATATATAATAATACGATATTATATTTAAAATATTATATTATTTGTTCGTTGCGTAAGATTTCAGTGTTTATTGTGGGTTGTACAAAAAATATAGTATTGATTTGGAATACAATTAAAAATCATTCAAATAATTCTATTTTACAAATTCTTTTATTTGATTATTTCATTAAAACCACACCTTATCAGTTTGTTTTATCTGACATGAATTGTCTCAAATTAATATTTGATTTATAATCAGCTTATTAAATTACTGAATTTGCTAATGCTTATTTGATATACTAATTATTTTTGTTGATAAATAAAAAAAACTATGATCTTTTCGCTCATAAATATAACTTTATATATGATAATTAATCTTAGAAAATTTTTCATTAATTTTTTATATTGTAGATATGTTAATTTTATTTTTCTATAAATAATTACAATTTGCAACCTATACTATGATATTATAAAAGTTGCAACTAAACTTCCTTTAAAAAGCAAAATTAACCAACTAAAACTATATGGTTTTTAGACTTTGCAACCTAAACAATACTGAGTCACATTAACCAATCTCAATTATGTCTTCTTTTCTTTTCTTTTCTTTTAACACATTTGGCAACCTAAGCATTTTTTTTTACATTAACCAATGTATATCTTTAAATGAGTCTACTATTTACAATATAAATTTATAATTTAATTGAAACTTTTCAACATATATATGAAAGTATTAAGAAATATTGGAGCACTCATATGTTTTATTTTGTTATTCCAACTATTGAATTATTTTGTTATTCAAACTATTGAATAACTTTTGAATTTTATTTTGTTAATTTGTTATTTTTTGTATATCGAAAATACCAAGTAAAGTGCTAAAACTTGCAAATAAGTTTTTTAAAAGGAAATAGTTATAGTTAAAATTTTAAACTTTATTTAGATAACTTTAAATATTTAAAGTAAAATGGAAAATATTAAAGAAAAATAAATTTCTTATAACATTATCCAGTTTATTTCATTTAATGATATGAGTTGATAGTTAGATATTTATGTTTGTTTTAACATTCATTCATAATAATTAATTAACAGGTTATGCACATAGGTGAAGAATGCTGCAGACACACTAAATGTGTGTTTGGATTTCAAAGATAAGAAATGATCATTTTGAAAAAGATTTTTTTTATATTAAATATTTATCTTAATCATAATCTATAATATATATATATACCTATATATAAAGTAAGTTATATTAAATTCATATATAACATGCGAGAAACTTATATTTACATTACTTATAATTTTATTTATGTTTTATCCTATATTTTAAAAAAATATATATTTTATTAGGATAAAATGATCACATATTTAAATATTAGATTAATCATATTTAATTATAATTATTAGTTTTTAAAAAAACTTCCGTGCATCGCACGGGAATATTACTAGTATATATAAGAGCAAAATGGAGGGTATTAATGTAATTTTTACTTTCCCGCCTAAATATTTACACCATAATTGGTAGCCTTTTGTCATTTATGGTAACTTGATAAATTTATTTATTTTTTAAAATTAAAATAACTTTTTTTCTATTTCTAATCCATTTTTTATTCATAATATATTAAATTATTCATCTTTTCACGATCTTCGTTTTGAGATCCATATCACATATATTAAAATGAGATATTTGATTTGAAAAAATGAGATTGTTTTTTAGTTAGTTATTTATGCTAAATTTGAGTGTTTATTGTGAATTAGATACAACTAAATATTAGTAAATAATTTTCTAATAAAAATATATAATTGTGTATTTTTAAAAAAAAATACAAATAATAAATTTATTTTATTTGACATGAGTTTTCAAATATTTTTATTATTTAAGTTACGCAGAGAGAAAAAATATTATTTATATAATGGAGTTCCACTTTATTAACTCAAAGACAAAAAAATTAATATCTATTTTATAATCAATTTATTAAATTATGAAATCTGGTAATATTTTTTATCACGAGAGTATGGAAACTTTGAGCATACGTATAATTATGTACTCCCTCCGTCCTGGCTTAATTTGCACACCTGCTCCGGCGCGTATATTAAGAAAAAACAGATTTTGTGGAATCTTTGACTTTTTTACAAGTGGAGATTGAGGGTGGAGATTTTAAGGGTGAGGATTGTAAGATTCCTTTCCATTTTAGGGGTGTACAAAATAGGATGGGACGACCGGAAAAGGAAAGTGTGCAAATTAGGGCGGGACGAAGGGAGTACTAATTTTTTATTGAAATTATTTTTTATTATTTATTTATATGATGTATATTTTGTTAAAAGAAACTTTTTAAGGAAATTTACTATTTGCAACAAAAACTTTAATTTGTTAAGCATTGCAATGTTTTTTTTTTTTTTTTATGTTAACTAAACATCAAACATGTTTTTTTTTTTTACTTTTTTTAAAGGCTCAAGTATTTTTTTCACACTCTGTAACTTATACAATACTTTGTCACACTAATTAACCTCAACAATGTATGTTTTACTCGTAACAACCTAAGTACCTTAGTTCGCATTAATCAACTTTAATATTTAAATAACTAAACTATTTATGAGAAAAAAATAACATTTATATAAATAAGTTACAATACCAAATAAAATATGAAAATATTTTGAAGAACTCACAGACTTTAATTTTTATTCTAATTATTAAATAACTTTATTTTATTTGCTATAGTAAGGATTAATTGAAAAATAAGAAGTATTTAAGTATATTTGAAATCACATAGTGAAATGTTAAAAGTTGCAAACTAGAATCTAACTTTAGAAAGAAAACAATTAAATATTTATTATTAGAAATTTAAATTTATTTATATAAATTAAAAACTATAAAAATAAAAGCAGAAATAGAAAGAAAAAGTATAAAATTTTACATTACTCTGAAATATCCAAATAAAGTATTTGTGCTTCTTTTATTACATATTTCATGATTATTGTTAATTATTTATAGTAGAACTAAAAAAAATAATTTTCATAAATTAATATATATATATATATATATATATATATATATATGTGTGTGTGTGTGTGTGTATAAGTCACAGTAGCGACAATTCTGTAATTAGCAATTTTTTCAGCCTAAAATTTTAGACTATAAATTGTAAGTTGTTGTCACATTTGGTAAGAATCAAAATTGTTTACTTTTTAAAGTTGCAAATATATTATGTATAATACATCAAATTAATCCTTTCTTGATGATGTTTGATTTGACATCCATATCACATATATTATAATAAGATGTTCGATTTAAAATATTATGTTATTTATTTTTTAATTATTTGAGTTATACTTTAGTGTTTATTGTGTGTTGCACTATATAGCATTGGTTTAGAATACAATTAAAAATCGTTCAAATACTTATCTTCTAAAAATTATTATGTTTGACTGTTTCATTAAAATCACAACTTATTGATGTGTTTTATCTGACATATATTCTCTCAAGGTTTCTTCATTTATTACGTTTGAAATGTATATATAATTGGGTAAATACTTTATTAAATTAAAAGTAACATTTAATATTTGATTTCTAATCACCTTATTAAATAATTAAATTTGCTAATATTTATTTTTTATAATAATATTTTTTGTTTAATTTATCACAGACCAACGCCTTTCGTTCATATATATAACTTTATATAAGATGGTTAATCTAGAAATTAGTTTTATTACTTATTTATATTTTTTCTTAAATTTATTAATATTTATTTTTATAAAGATTCACAGTTTCCACCCTAAACTACGAGTTTTTATGCGTTGCGATCTAAACTTTTTTTAAATAAGTAAAATTAATCAACTTGAAATATATATATATATATATATATATATATATATATATATATATATATAGAGAGAGAGAGAGAGAGAGAGAGAGAGAGAGAGAGAGAGAGAGAGAGAGAGAGAGAGACACTTTGCAACTTAAACAATACTTTGTCGCATTAATAAATATTTATACCTTTTTTTACATTCTGAACACTTTCTTGAATACATTATGAATATGTATCTTTAAATAAATTTACTATTTACAATATAATACATAACTTATTTGGAAAATTTTGACACATATACAAAAATATTAAGAAATATTGAAAACCTAATATATTTTATATCCATCTATTGAATATCTTTTGAACTTTATTTTATTATTTTGTTAATTTAGTATAACTGAAATCACCAAGTAAAATATTAAAACTTGCAAATGAGATTATTTAAAAGTTAAATAGTTATAATTGGAATTTGAAACTTTATTTAGACAAATTAAAATATTTAAAATAAAATAGAAATACAAAAGGTAAACTAATTTCTTATAATATTATTAAATTTATTTTGTGAGTTGATATTAATTTAGATATTTATGTTTGTTTGAACATTCATAATTAATTAAGCTATTTGTGTATGCATATAGGTCAATAATGATACAGACACACTAGATGTGTATTTGTATTTTAAAGATTAGAAATGAACATCTTGAAAATAGACATATATGTTTTAATTTTTATATTTCACATCTTATATTAATGTTAACTTATAATATATATATGGCCTAATTGCATGAAAATCACAACCTTTCCAGAAATTACAATTTAAGCCTAACTTTTTAGAATTTAGCAAAATAAAACACCACTTTTATTTACAATTGCAAATCGGATCATCGTTAAATTTTTCGATCACTGGAGTCCACGTGTCTGGTACTTGTGCCATGTCATTTGCCACATCATATATATAAAAAAATATAGAAGAACTTTTAAAATTGTAAAAAAAAATGCCAACCTTTCCAAGAAGTTGCAATATAATCCTAAAGTATCAAATTTGCATAAAAATCACAACATTTTATTAAATTGCAATTTAAATCTAAGTTGCCAAAAAAAAAAAAAAAAAAAAAACTACTAAAATAACTACAATTTAAAAAGTAAATTTTCAAAATAAAAGTAGAAAAAAACGAATCACGTTCAACTTGTAATTATAGACTGTATATATATAGTGAGTGCTCTTAATCTTGAAGCCCTGAAAGCTGGAAAGTTAAACTTGTCCCGAAACAATAGATTTGCCACTATAAGCTTTCTAAGCTCAACTAACCAATTGCATTTGGAGAGTTGCTTTGCCTCGAAACATTATAAAAATATTCAGATATACACATACATGCTAGTTCTAGTAATGAAGTTACTGCTACATAACTCACATTCCCATTGGAGTTCTGAATGTAAAGCAGTTCAAGGAAACATCAATTCAAATCAATGAAGAAAGGTTGTAAACGATCTTTATAGACAAAACACAACAGCATATAAATTCTTCAGATTCAGCAGGAACAAAATATCATAGACAAAACACAACAGCATATAAATTCTTCAGATTCAGCAGGAACAAAATATCATAACCCTTCTTCCCCTATATATCCTTATATAACTATTTACTAGACTAGATCCCTTTTCAACAATTATTTGCTAGACCAAATGTCACTAAATTATATAGCAAACTAAGGATAAATTTCATCGACATTGGTCCATTGATCCAACATCCACATAGAGTGATTAGAAGCTATAGTTTCATCAACATGAAGTATTCTGAACTAGCTAAACAAAAAGTGCCCCGTATTGCCTACTGCAATGTTTAATAAAAACACTACAAATTTATTCCTAAATAATCCAACATAAGACACTTATTTTGCTGTAGTCTCTTGACTCTCTATTTGGATACATTCTCTAGCTAGATTGACTCCTCCCTCAAGTCTCCCTCCCTTCATAGATGCTCCTCTTCCAGCAGCTTCCTCGTTTGTAGAACTTGATTGTGCATTTCCTTTTCCCTCAGGTCTGCCTCCATCCCCTGACATTCCTTATCCAACAACTCCCCCACTTGTAGAACCTGATCGTGCATATTTTGAAGCCATAAAGTAAACCTATTTTTCATTTGGCATCTGAAAGAGAAAAGAACATTCATACACAATTATCCCATTATCGAATACAACTCGCATAAGAAATAATTTAATATATATACATATATTCATGTAGATGTTTCCTGATTCTTCCCCGAGAAATAACCCACATCCTTTTTTAGCCTGTACAAGATAACATGCCATGATACACTAAAATGAAAAAAAGACTTCAAAATTCAAGAAACTGATAAATGGATAGATTACTTACAGAAGCCTCCTTTTTTGCAAAAGTTGAAGTTGATTGCTGGTTCAATGTTGGTTCTGTCACCTTCCTGGCTAGTTGATTTCTCCATCCTTGTCTACTCGACTTGCTACTTGTTGTAGTGATATTGGACTGAGTTAGTGTTGTTTCGGAAAATGAACCATTTGATAGAGCCACTGATTTTCGTGGTCTTCCTCTTTTAGCCTATCATAATGTATAATGTAGCATAAAATTCATAAATTAAATTTAACATAATGGTATAATTCATATGAAATAAACAAAATAAAGAAAGGTATAACAGTATTATCTTTTTTAACATTACACAAAGAAAGGCATAAGGAAATGCATAACCTTAGGTTGTTTAGCAACTGGTTCGTTTGTGCATGTCCTCTGATTATGTCCAACTCTGAGACATTTTTTACATGTCATTTGTAGTCCAAACCTTTTTAATTTTGTTGCATTCTTTTTCTCCTCTTCATGCGCTCTTCTTCTTTTTTTCTTAGGCCTTCCTGGCATCTTTCTATATGGCGGTGGTTTTATTCGGTCCCCAGGTGCTTGAGGCCACATTTTTTTACCATTAAGAGGCTCTAGTGCAAATCGATAGGCGTAATAATATGGATCAACATAGTCGGTGGTATCTTGTTTCATGAAGTGAATGGCTGAACAAGCATGAATGCAAGGGATCCTTGTGAGATCCCATTCCCTGCATATACATATGTTATACTTTAAGTCCACAACAAACTGATCCTCAGATATTGCAACCTGAAATTTCTCGCCAACTGCTGGTTTCACGGTACACAATCTACTCTTGAGCTTAGCATGTTCTAACTTCTCCCTTATTCTAGGACATATTTTGTCAGTAATAGCGCTCATGTCCATCAAATTAGTATGCTGCCTTCCCATCAACTCAATCCTAATGGCTTCGAGCATGTCTATAATTGGCTTTCCCCTAGCTTTTACTATGTAACCGTTAAATGTTTCACTCACATCGATCATGTCACATTTAGGTATGTGACACGTCGGTTTCTAACCTAGTGTTCCGCAAGTGTACGGATGTAGGTGTAGTACTATTGTCAAGGTCGATCCCACAAGGAATAGTTTTAGGTAGTTTGATACCCTAATACTCTAGGAATGTCCTAACTAGATACTAAGTTTTAAAGGTTGATTTTACTAATTAAACTACTCAATTAAATATAACTTCAAACTTAGGAAACACGAAAACTAACAATCAAAGAGAAAAGGTATCCTAGGGCTTCGAGTTCAGGATATTATTTCAATGTGGAATATGATTAACCTATTAATTTACCAATTCTAATGTTTATTAGGCGGCACGACAATAATCTAATCCTTCTCTCGAAGCGATTAAACCGTTGATTAATTAAGCTAATTACCCTCTCGAGTCAATTAAACCTAATAACTCCCAAACGATCTTAAGCCACGGCCTACACAGTCATCGACAACTGCGCTCTATGTTCTAAGTCTGATAACAATTCCCTCATCTCGAAGCGGAATTGTTAAACTAAATTACTAAATCTAGGTGATCAAGCTAAATTCAGTTTTACGCACAAACATAGAGATAAAACACATAAAGAACGGAATTAATAAATTAAATCATAAATCAAAACATTGTTATAAAAATCCCTACTTTCTAACCCTAGGACACGAATAGCTTAGCTACTCATAGTCTGACTGCATTTCCCTATCACAATCAGCAAATGAATTGATAGATCGATACTCCGGTGTATCTTCATTCACGTGTAGATTATTAATAACATTCTCAAAACAAAAATATTAAGAAATAAATATTGGGTTTTTTAATTTCAAAAACTACCGGCAGTGAGTTGTCGCCACCAATTCTGAAGATTAAATAATTTATTGGCTACACGTAATACAATATATTTTATACACAGTAGATTTACACAAATACATGTAGATAGATGTGTGAATATATGTATTTAGATATCAAATAAACTACATAATGTATATCGCCGAGTGTAACAAAGAATAAATTATAGTTTTCAATACGTAAGAAAACATTGCCCTCAATAGCTATTAAGAAAATAAAATGAGAAAATTGGCCAACCTGTTTGTCATAGTTGTAGCAAAGATATTCTCTTGGCCGCCAATAGCTAGAGGTCCACGTTGAGAATGCGGAGTCAACGCCTAACTTAACAGTTATTTGAAAATTATACAGATTTAGAGAAGAAATTAGCTTTTGAGCGTGATAGAAATAAATAAATTATTTAGGGTTTATGAATAGATTTTGACTTGGGGGAGAAAGTGAGAGATCAGGTTCATCTAGTGCCCTTATTTACTGCATTAATAATGATAATGAAAATAAAAAATAATATCATTGATATTAAGTTCCAAAAAAACGGCGGTGATGTGCATATTATTTTTTTTAGTTGAATGATAATGATGAGGTGGCAAATGACATGGCACAAGTACCGGACACGTGGACTCCGGTGATCGGAAAATTTAACGATGATCCGATTTGCAATTATAAATAAAAGTGGTGTTTTATTTTGCTAAATTCTAAAAGTTAGGCTTAAATTGCAATTTCTGAAAAGGTTGGGATTTTTCCTGCAATTAGGCCTATATATATATATATATATATATATATATATATATATATATATATATATATATAGTAAGTTATATTAAATTTACATATAACATGAGAGAAACTTATATTTACATTACTTTTAATTTTATTTTTGTTTATTTCAAAATTTCTAAATATTTATTTTATAGAATAAAACGGTCATATTTATAAATATTAGATTATCTCATCTTTAGTTAATTAAAATAATTACATTTTAAATAAAATACGGAAATATCCAAATATTTTGAAGAGCTCATAGACTTTAATTTTTTTATTTGAATTGTTAAATAACTTTTGAATTTTGTTTTGTTAAAATAAGAATTTATTAAATAAAATTATTTAAGTATATTTGAAATCACCAAATGAAATCTCAAAAGTTGCAAATGAAAATATAACTTTATAATTAGAACTTGAAAGTTTATTTAGATAAATTAAAAAAATATAAAATAAAAGTAGGGACATAAAGAAAAACAATATTAACTTTACATTACATGTGAACTACCTAAATAAGATATCATTGTTCCGTTTATTATATATTTCATGGATATTTTAAGTTATTTATAGTTAGAATTTAAAAATTATTTTATAAATTAAAAAATCTATATATATTTATAAATATAAGCCACAGTAGGGACACTTCTGTAAGTAACACTTTCCAGCCTACAATTTCAGACTATGATTGATAAGTTGTCACATTTGGTAAGAATCAAAATTAATTTTAATCTCTAAAGTTGCAAATATCTTTTTTCATTTCTAATATATTTATTATGTACACTATATCAAATTAATTATCTTTTGACGATATTCGATTTGACATCCATATGATATATATATATATATATATATATATATATATATAATTATAAAATATTCTATTTAAAACATTATATTATTTGTTCGTTGATTATTTGAGTAAATTTCAGTATTTATTGTAGGTTGCAAAACAAATATAGCATTGATTTAGAACAAAATTAAAAATCATTCAAATAATTCTCTTTTACAAATTATATTACTTGATTATTTCATTAAAACGACAACTAATCAGTTTGATTTATTTGACTTGAATTGTGTCAAGTTTTCTCCATTTATTACATTGAGAGAAAAATCGTTGTATATACAATTGAACACATACTTTATCGAATTAAAAGCGATAGTTAATATTTGATTTATAATCATCTTATTAAATTAAAAATTTGGTAATGTTTATTTGTTATGATAATTATTTTTGTTGATAAATCACAAAACTATATATGACTTTCGCTCATATATATATAACTTTATATATGGTAATTAATTTTAAAAAAATTATGACTTTTTTATATTTTACATATATTAATGTTACTTATCTATGAATAAGTACACTTTGCAACCTAAACTATGCTATTATACAAGTTGCAACTAAACTTCTTTTAAATAAGCAAAATTAACCAGACAAAGTAGGATAGCTCAAGTGGCAGAGCATCTACTACCTAGGCCTTTGGTCCTGGGTTCGAGTCACTATATATATTTTTTAGATTTTGCAACCTAAACAATACTTGGTCACATTAACCAATCTCAAGTATGTCCTTTTTGTTTCCTTTTTTTTTTTTTTTTTTTTTCACATTTTGCAACATAAGCAATTTTTTTACATTAGTCAATATGTATTTTTAGATGAATCTACTATTTACAATATAAACGTATAAACAATACTTGGTCACATTAACCAATCTCAAGTATGTCCTTTTTGTTTCCTTTTTTTTTTTTTTTTTTTTTTTTACATTTTGCAACATAAGCAATTTTTTTACATTAGTCAATGTGTATTTTTAGATGAATCTACTATTTACAATATAAACGTATAATCTAATTGAAACTTTTCAACATATATATGAAAGTATTAAGAAATATTGAAGAACTCATATGTTTTATGTTGTCATTCAAACTATTGAAAAAACAAAAGATGTTTTATTTTGTTATTCCAACTATTGAATAACTTTTGAATCTTATTTTGTTAATCTTTGTATATCTAAAATACCAAGTAAGGTATTAAAACTTGCAACTAAGAATTTTTAAAAGTAAATAGTTATAATTAGAATTTAAAACTTTACTTAGATAAATTTAAATATTTAAAGTAGAATGGAAAAAATGAAAGAAAAATAACTTTCTTATAACATTATTCATATTTATTTTATTTAATAATATGAGTTCATAGTTAGATATTTATGTTTGTTTTAAAATTCATAATTGATTAAGCTATAATTCATATAGGTGAAGAATGAAACAAACACACTAAATGTGTGTTTGGATTTCAAAGATAAGAAATGAATCTTAATATTAATTTATATATATAGATATATAATATACCTATATATAAAGTGAGTTATATTCAATTCATGTATAACATGCGAGAAACTTATATTCACATTACTTATAATTTTATTTATGCTTTATTCTATATTTAAAAAAATATTTTATTAGGGTAAAACTATCACATATTTAAATATTAGATTATATCATATTTAGTTTTATTAAAATCATTACTTTTTAAATAAACTTCCGTGCATCGCATGGGAATAGTACTAGTATATATATAAAAGTAAAATGGGGGGGTATTAATGTAATTTTAACTTTCCCTCCAAAAATTTTAGACTAAAATTGGTAACTTTTTTCTTATTTTTGGTAAGTTCATAACTTTCTTTTACTTTTCTAAAACACAAATAACGTTTTCATTTTTAATCCGATTTTTATGCATAATCTACCAAATTATTCATCTTTTCACGATCTTCGATTCGACATCCATATCACATATATTATATTGAGATATTTGATTTGAATAAACAAATTGTTTGTTGGTTAATTATTTTTGCAATAATTGATATTTATTGTGAATTGAACTTATAATATTTTGGCTTTAGTTGCAACTAGAATTTGTAAAATAATTTCTTTACAAAAAAATATGAGTATTTTTTTTTTTTATAAAAATACAACTAATCAATTTATTTTATTTGACATGAATTTTTCAATATTTCTTTTATTTAAGTCAGGGAGAAAACCCATGGTTTAAATAATGAAAGTCCTACTTTATTAAATCAAAAGCTAAAACAATAATATCTATTTTATAATCAACTTATTAAATCATCAAATCTGCTAAAATATCTTCTTATCACGACTTTGAGCATATATATAATTATGTATTAAAATAGTTACTGAAATCAATTTTAGTTACCTATTTATATTTTTAATATTAATGAGTATTTTGTTAAAATTACTCTTTTAAGGAAATATACTCTTTGTAGCCTAAATTATGACTTTTATTACATTTGGCAATCTTTTAAATTTTCTACTTTTACTAAAACTTCAATTATATGTTTTTACACTTTCTAAGCTAAAATATACTTGGTCGCACAAATTAACATCGAATGCATTTTTTACTCTTAACAATCGAAATAAATTTGTTCGCATTAATGAATTTTTATCTTCAAATAAATAAATTATTTATGAGAAGGATATAACATTTATATAAATAATTTACAATACTAAATAAAATAAGGAAATATTCAAATAATTTTAAGAAACCAAAGACTTTAATTTGTCATTCGAATCAATAAATAAATTTTCTATTAAATAAAATTATTTAAGTATGTTTGAAATCACCAAATGAAATGTTAAAAGTTGCAAATGAAAATTCAATGTTATAAAGAAAAAAATAAATATTTATAATTAGAACTTGAAAGTTTATTTAGATAAATTAAAAGTTAAATATAAAATAAAAGCACAGACATAATGAGAAAATTATTAAACTTTACATTACATATTGTCCGAATAAAATATCATTGTTCCTTTTATTATATATTTATTGTTATTTTTAATTATTTATAGTTAGAATTTAATTATTTTATAAATTAATATATATATATAACATAGTAGTCTGTACGTAACATTTTTCAGGCTAAAATTTTAGACTGTGATTGGTAAGTTGTTGTCACATTTGGTATGAATCAAAATTTATTTACTTTCTAAAGTTGCAAATATCTTTTTTTTTTCTAATATATTTATTATGTATACTATATCACATTAATCATCTTTTGACGATGTTTGATTTGATATAAATATGATATATATAATAATACGATATTATATTTAAAATATTATATTATTTGTTCGTTGCGTAAGATTTCAGTGTTTATTGTGGGTTGTACAAAAAATATAGTATTGATTTGGAATACAATTAAAAATCATTCAAATAATTCTATTTTACAAATTCTTTTATTTGATTATTTCATTAAAACCACACCTTATCAGTTTGTTTTATCTGACATGAATTGTCTCAAATTAATATTTGATTTATAATCAGCTTATTAAATTACTGAATTTGCTAATGCTTATTTGATATACTAATTATTTTTGTTGATAAATAAAAAAAACTATGATCTTTTCGCTCATAAATATAACTTTATATATGATAATTAATCTTAGAAAATTTTTCATTAATTTTTTATATTGTAGATATGTTAATTTTATTTTTCTATAAATAATTACAATTTGCAACCTATACTATGATATTATAAAAGTTGCAACTAAACTTCCTTTAAAAAGCAAAATTAACCAACTAAAACTATATGGTTTTTAGACTTTGCAACCTAAACAATACTGAGTCACATTAACCAATCTCAATTATGTCTTCTTTTCTTTTCTTTTCTTTTAACACATTTGGCAACCTAAGCATTTTTTTTTACATTAACCAATGTATATCTTTAAATGAGTCTACTATTTACAATATAAATTTATAATTTAATTGAAACTTTTCAACATATATATGAAAGTATTAAGAAATATTGGAGCACTCATATGTTTTATTTTGTTATTCCAACTATTGAATTATTTTGTTATTCAAACTATTGAATAACTTTTGAATTTTATTTTGTTAATTTGTTATTTTTTGTATATCGAAAATACCAAGTAAAGTGCTAAAACTTGCAAATAAGTTTTTTAAAAGGAAATAGTTATAGTTAAAATTTTAAACTTTATTTAGATAACTTTAAATATTTAAAGTAAAATGGAAAATATTAAAGAAAAATAAATTTCTTATAACATTATCCAGTTTATTTCATTTAATGATATGAGTTGATAGTTAGATATTTATGTTTGTTTTAACATTCATTCATAATAATTAATTAACAGGTTATGCACATAGGTGAAGAATGCTGCAGACACACTAAATGTGTGTTTGGATTTCAAAGATAAGAAATGATCATTTTGAAAAAGATTTTTTTTATATTAAATATTTATCTTAATCATAATCTATAATATATATATATACCTATATATAAAGTAAGTTATATTAAATTCATATATAACATGCGAGAAACTTATATTTACATTACTTATAATTTTATTTATGTTTTATCCTATATTTTAAAAAAATATATATTTTATTAGGATAAAATGATCACATATTTAAATATTAGATTAATCATATTTAATTATAATTATTAGTTTTTAAAAAAACTTCCGTGCATCGCACGGGAATATTACTAGTATATATAAGAGCAAAATGGAGGGTATTAATGTAATTTTTACTTTCCCGCCTAAATATTTACACCATAATTGGTAGCCTTTTGTCATTTATGGTAACTTGATAAATTTATTTATTTTTTAAAATTAAAATAACTTTTTTTCTATTTCTAATCCATTTTTTATTCATAATATATTAAATTATTCATCTTTTCACGATCTTCGTTTTGAGATCCATATCACATATATTAAAATGAGATATTTGATTTGAAAAAATGAGATTGTTTTTTAGTTAGTTATTTATGCTAAATTTGAGTGTTTATTGTGAATTAGATACAACTAAATATTAGTAAATAATTTTCTAATAAAAATATATAATTGTGTATTTTTAAAAAAAAAATACAAATAATAAATTTATTTTATTTGACATGAGTTTTCAAATATTTTTATTATTTAAGTTACGCAGAGAGAAAAAATATTGTTTATATAATGGAGTTCCACTTTATTAACTCAAAGACAAAAAAATTAATATCTATTTTATAATCAATTTATTAAATTATGAAATCTGGTAATATTTTTTATCACGAGAGTATGGAAACTTTGAGCATACGTATAATTATGTACTCCCTCCGTCCTGGCTTAATTTGCACACCTGCTCCGGCGCGTATATTAAGAAAAAACAGATTTTGTGGAATCTTTGACTCTTTTACAGGTGGAGATTGAGGGTGGAGATTTTAAGGGTGAGGATTGTAAGATTCCTTTCCATTTTAGGGGTGTACAAAATAGGATGGGACGACCGGAAAAGGAAAGTGTGCAAATTAGGGCGGGACGAAGGGAGTACTAATTTTTTATTGAAATTATTTTTTATTATTTATTTATATGATGTATATTTTGTTAAAAGAAACTTTTTAAGGAAATTTACTATTTGCAACAAAAACTTTAATTTGTTAAGCATTGCAATGTTTTTTTTTTTTTTTATGTTAACTAAACATCAAACATGTTTTTTTTTTACTTTTTTTAAAGGCTCAAGTATTTTTTTCACACTCTGTAACTTATACAATACTTTGTCACACTAATTAACCTCAACAATGTATGTTTTACTCGTAACAACCTAAGTACCTTAGTTCGCATTAATCAACTTTAATATTTAAATAACTAAACTATTTATGAGAAAAAAATAACATTTATATAAATAAGTTACAATACCAAATAAAATATGAAAATATTTTGAAGAACTCACAGACTTTAATTTTTATTCTAATTATTAAATAACTTTATTTTATTTGCTATAGTAAGGATTAATTGAAAAATAAGAAGTATTTAAGTATATTTGAAATCACATAGTGAAATGTTAAAAGTTGCAAACTAGAATCTAACTTTAGAAAGAAAACAATTAAATATTTATTATTAGAAATTTAAATTTATTTATATAAATTAAAAACTATAAAAATAAAAGCAGAAATAGAAAGAAAAAGTATAAAATTTTACATTACTCTGAAATATCCAAATAAAGTATTTGTGCTTCTTTTATTACATATTTCATGATTATTGTTAATTATTTATAGTAGAACTAAAAAAAATAATTTTCATAAATTAATATATATATATATATATATATATATGTGTGTGTGTGTGTGTGTATAAGTCACAGTAGCGACAATTCTGTAATTAGCAATTTTTTCAGCCTAAAATTTTAGACTATAAATTGTAAGTTGTTGTCACATTTGGTAAGAATCAAAATTGTTTACTTTTTAAAGTTGCAAATATATTATGTATAATACATCAAATTAATCCTTTCTTGATGATGTTTGATTTGACATCCATATCACATATATTATAATAAGATGTTCGATTTAAAATATTATGTTATTTATTTTTTAATTATTTGAGTTATACTTTAGTGTTTATTGTGTGTTGCACTATATAGCATTGGTTTAGAATACAATTAAAAATCGTTCAAATACTTATCTTCTAAAAATTATTATGTTTGACTGTTTCATTAAAATCACAACTTATTGATGTGTTTTATCTGACATATATTCTCTCAAGGTTTCTTCATTTATTACGTTTGAAATGTATATATAATTGGGTAAATACTTTATTAAATTAAAAGTAACATTTAATATTTGATTTCTAATCACCTTATTAAATAATTAAATTTGCTAATATTTATTTTTTATAATAATATTTTTTGTTTAATTTATCACAGACCAACGCCTTTCGTTCATATATATAACTTTATATAAGATGGTTAATCTAGAAATTAGTTTTATTACTTATTTATATTTTTTCTTAAATTTATTAATATTTATTTTTATAAAGATTCACAGTTTCCACCCTAAACTACGAGTTTTTATGCGTTGCGATCTAAACTTTTTTTAAATAAGTAAAATTAATCAACTTGAAATATATATATATATATATATATATATATAGAGAGAGAGAGAGAGAGAGAGAGAGAGAGAGAGAGAGAGACACTTTGCAACTTAAACAATACTTTGTCGCATTAATAAATATTTATACCTTTTTTTACATTCTGAACACTTTCTTGAATACATTATGAATATGTATCTTTAAATAAATTTACTATTTACAATATAATACATAACTTATTTGGAAAATTTTGACACATATACAAAAATATTAAGAAATATTGAAAACCTAATATATTTTATATCCATCTATTGAATATCTTTTGAACTTTATTTTATTATTTTGTTAATTTAGTATAACTGAAATCACCAAGTAAAATATTAAAACTTGCAAATGAGATTATTTAAAAGTTAAATAGTTATAATTGGAATTTGAAACTTTATTTAGACAAATTAAAATATTTAAAATAAAATAGAAATACAAAAGGTAAACTAATTTCTTATAATATTATTAAATTTATTTTGTGAGTTGATATTAATTTAGATATTTATGTTTGTTTGAACATTCATAATTAATTAAGCTATTTGTGTATGCATATAGGTCAATAATGATACAGACACACTAGATGTGTATTTGTATTTTAAAGATTAGAAATGAACATCTTGAAAATAGACATATATGTTTTAATTTTTATATTTCACATCTTATATTAATGTTAACTTATAATATATATATGGCCTAATTGCATGAAAATCACAACCTTTCCAGAAATTGCAATTTAAGCCTAACTTTTTAGAATTTAGCAAAATAAAACACCACTTTTATTTACAATTGCAAATCGGATCATCGTTAAATTTTTCGATCACTGGAGTCCACGTGTCTGGTACTTGTGCCATGTCATTTGCCACATCATATATATAAAAAAATATAGAAGAACTTTTAAAATTGTAAAAAAAAATGCCAACCTTTCCAAGAAGTTGCAATATAATCCTAAAGTATCAAATTTGCATAAAAATCACAACATTTTATTAAATTGCAATTTAAATCTAAGTTGCCAAAAAAAAAAAAAAAAAAAAACTACTAAAATAACTACAATTTAAAAAGTAAATTTTCAAAATAAAAGTAGAAAAAAACGAATCACGTTCAACTTGTAATTATAGACTGTATATATATAGTGAGTGCTCTTAATCTTGAAGCCCTGAAAGTTGGAAAGTTAAACTTGTCCCGAAACAATAGATTTGCCACTATAAGCTTTCTAAGCTCAACTAACCAATTGCATTTGGAGAGTTGCTTTGCCTCGAAACATTATAAAAATATTCAGATATACACATACATGCTAGTTCTAGTAATGAAGTTACTGCTACATAACTCACATTCCCATTGGAGTTCTGAATGTAAAGCAGTTCAAGGAAACATCAATTCAAATCAATGAAGAAAGGTTGTAAACGATCTTTATAGACAAAACACAACAGCATATAAATTCTTCAGATTCAGCAGGAACAAAATATCATAGACAAAACACAACAGCATATAAATTCTTCAGATTCAGCAGGAACAAAATATCATAACCCTTCTTCCCCTATATATCCTTATATAACTATTTACTAGACTAGATCCCTTTTCAACAATTATTTGCTAGACCAAATGTCACTAAATTATATAGCAAACTAAGGATAAATTTCATCGACATTGGTCCATTGATCCAACATCCACATAGAGTGATTAGAAGCTATAGTTTCATCAACATGAAGTATTCTGAACTAGCTAAACAAAAAGTGCCCCGTATTGCCTACTGCAATGTTTAATAAAAACACTACAAATTTATTCCTAAATAATCCAACATAAGACACTTATTTTGCTGTAGTCTCTTGACTCTCTATTTGGATACATTCTCTAGCTAGATTGACTCCTCCCTCAAGTCTCCCTCCCTTCATAGATGCTCCTCTTCCAGCAGCTTCCTCGTTTGTAGAACTTGATTGTGCATTTCCTTTTCCCTCAGGTCTGCCTCCATCCCCTGACATTCCTTATCCAACAACTCCCCCACTTGTAGAACCTGATCGTGCATATTTTGAAGCCATAAAGTAAACCTATTTTTCATTTGGCATCTGAAAGAGAAAAGAACATTCATACACAATTATCCCATTATCGAATACAACTCGCATAAGAAATAATTTAATATATATACATATATTCATGTAGATGTTTCCTGATTCTTCCCCGAGAAATAACCCACATCCTTTTTTAGCCTGTACAAGATAACATGCCATGATACACTAAAATGAAAAAAAGACTTCAAAATTCAAGAAACTGATAAATGGATAGATTACTGAAGCCTCCTTTTTTGCAAAAGTTGAAGTTGATTGCTGGTTCAATGTTGGTTCTGTCACCTTCCTGGCTAGTTGATTTCTCCATCCTTGTCTACTCGACTTGCTACTTGTTGTAGTGATATTGGACTGAGTTAGTGTTGTTTCGGAAAATGAACCATTTGATAGAGCCACTGATTTTCGTGGTCTTCCTCTTTTAGCCTATCATAATGTATAATGTAGCATAAAATTCATAAATTAAATTTAACATAATGGTATAATTCATATGAAATAAACAAAATAAAGAAAGGTATAACAGTATTATCTTTTTTAACATTACACAAAGAAAGGCATAAGGAAATGCATAACCTTAGGTTGTTTAGCAACTGGTTCGTTTGTGCATGTCCTCTGATTATGTCCAACTCTGAGACATTTTTTACATGTCATTTGTAGTCCAAACCTTTTTAATTTTGTTGCATTCTTTTTCTCCTCTTCATGCGCTCTTCTTCTTTTTTTCTTAGGCCTTCCTGGCATCTTTCTATATGGCGGTGGTTTTATTCGGTCCCCAGGTGCTTGAGGCCACATTTTTTTACCATTAAGAGGCTCTAGTGCAAATCGATAGGCGTAATAATATGGATCAACATAGTCGGTGGTATCTTGTTTCATGAAGTGAATGGCTGAACAAGCATGAATGCAAGGGATCCTTGTGAGATCCCATTCCCTGCATATACATATGTTATACTTTAAGTCCACAACAAACTGATCCTCAGATATTGCAACCTGAAATTTCTCGCCAACTGCTGGTTTCACGGTACACAATCTACTCTTGAGCTTAGCATGTTCTAACTTCTCCCTTATTCTAGGACATATTTTGTCAGTAATAGCGCTCATGTCCATCAAATTAGTATGCTGCCTTCCCATCAACTCAATCCTAATGGCTTCGAGCATGTCTATAATTGGCTTTCCCCTAGCTTTTACTATGTAACCGTTAAATGTTTCACTCACATCGATCATGTCACATTTAGGTATGTGACACGTCGGTTTCTAACCTAGTGTTCCGCAAGTGTACGGATGTAGGTGTAGTACTATTGTCAAGGTCGATCCCACAAGGAATAGTTTTAGGTAGTTTGATACCCTAATACTCTAGGAATGTCCTAACTAGATACTAAGTTTTAAAGGTTGATTTTACTAATTAAACTACTCAATTAAATATAACTTCAAACTTAGGAAACACGAAAACTAACAATCAAAGAGAAAAGGTATCCTAGGGCTTCGAGTTCAGGATATTATTTCAATGTGGAATATGATTAACCTATTAATTTACCAATTCTAATGTTTATTAGGCGGCACGACAATAATCTAATCCTTCTCTCGAAGCGATTAAACCGTTGATTAATTAAGCTAATTACCCTCTCGAGTCAATTAAACCTAATAACTCCCAAACGATCTTAAGCCACGGCCTACACAGTCATCGACAACTGCGCTCTATGTTCTAAGTCTGATAACAATTCCCTCCTCTCGAAGCGGAATTGTTAAACTAAATTACTAAATCTAGGTGATCAAGCTAAATTCAGTTTTACGCACAAACATAGAGATAAAACACATAAAGAACGGAATTAATAAATTAAATCATAAATCAAAACATTGTTATAAAAATCCCTACTTTCTAACCCTAGGACACGAATAGCTTAGCTACTCATAGTCTGACTGCATTTCCCTATCACAATCAGCAAATGAATTGATAGATCGATACTCCGGTGTATCTTCATTCACGTGTAGATTATTAATAACATTCTCAAAACAAAAATATTAAGAAATAAATATTGGGTTTTTTAATTTCAAAAACTACCGGCAGTGAGTTGTCGCCACCAATTCTGAAGATTAAATAATTTATTGGCTACACGTAATACAATATATTTTATACACAGTAGATTTACACAAATACATGTAGATAGATGTGTGAATATATGTATTTAGATATCAAATAAACTACATAATGTATATCGCCGAGTGTAACAAAGAATAAATTATAGTTTTCAATACGTAAGAAAACATTGCCCTCAATAGCTATTAAGAAAATAAAATGAGAAAATTGGCCAACCTGTTTGTCATAGTTGTAGCAAAGATATTCTCTTGGCCGCCAATAGCTAGAGGTCCACGTTGAGAATGCGGAGTCAACGCCTAACTTAACAGTTATTTGAAAATTATACAGATTTAGAGAAGAAATTAGCTTTTGAGCGTGACAGAAATAAATAAATTATTTAGGGTTTATGAATAGATTTTGACTTGGGGGAGAAAGTGAGAGATCAGGTTCATCTAGTGCCCTTATTTACTGCATTAATAATGATAATGAAAATAAAAAATAATATCATTGATATTAAGTTCCAAAAAAACGGCGGTGATGTGCATATTATTTTTTTTAGTTGAATGATAATGATGAGGTGGCAAATGACATGGCACAAGTACCGGACACGTGGACTCCGGTGATCGGAAAATTTAACGATGATCCGATTTGCAATTATAAATAAAAGTGGTGTTTTATTTTGCTAAATTCTAAAAGTTAGGCTTAAATTGCAATTTCTGAAAAGGTTGGGATTTTTCCTGCAATTAGGCCTATATATATATATATATATATATATATATATAGTAAGTTATATTAAATTTACATATAACATGAGAGAAACTTATATTTACATTACTTTTAATTTTATTTTTGTTTATTTCAAAATTTCTAAATATTTATTTTATAGAATAAAACGGTCATATTTATAAATATTAGATTATCTCATCTTTAGTTTAATTAAAATAATTACATTTTAAATAAATTTTCGTGCATCGCACGGGAGTAACACTAGTGTAGGATTAATAACTAAGAGGAGTTATTACCCCACATTGATTGGAGAGCTCCTTAATTTAATGTGTGTGTATATATATATATATATATGTGTGTGTGTGTGTGTGTATGAAAACTCATCATTAAGGTGTATCAAGTATACATGTGAGGGAGTCCAATAGGAAGCCCACACGCGCGCTCGGCTCGGCTCAGCACGGCCACGCCACGCCTCGCCTCGCCTCGCCTCGGGCTGAGCTTGGCTTGGGATTGGGCTTTGGGAATGCCTCGACCGAGGCCCAGTTATCTTTTTGGCAGCCCAAAACAATTGGGCTTGCCGGATGAGCTTCAAAAGCCCAACGATGGGCTTGTTGGAATAGCCCAACAGTGGATGGGTTTGAATTTAAATTCAAACCTGTAACATCCACAATAAAGGGCTAATTAAAGGAGAGTCTAATTGGGTTGTTACTAAGTCCGTAACAGTAAAAAATAAATGACAGAATTTAATAAATTAATTCTGATGTTCCCCTAAGGAGGCCTATAAATACGCTATCTCTTGCATGCATACATACAACAAATTTTCGCCTGAATTCTCATTCCCTGCATAATACCAGCTCCAGTTTCAGACGAACATCTTTAGTTCGCCGGTATCTTTTCTGTTAGTGGTGCTACTGCAGAAAAGGACGAAAATCATTTTATCTTTGGGGTCAAATACTTCATTCCGAGAGCACTAGCCGGGAAATATTTTGTCCTAAGAACATTGGGTTTCCATGACTCGATTTTACATACTGCTCCAGCTTCTTTCTTGTTCTAATTGTAATTTTCCAGAAGCATTGTATTAACAATCTTAGGACAAAATATTTTTCTGTATTTCTGGAAAATGGCCAATCAGACGAATAACCATACTATTCCTCCAATCAATGCTCCAGCAAGGACTATCCCGACTCCTCCTGCTAATTTTTGGAGAAGCCTAAAAAATTCTCCGGTGAGAACTTTAAGAGATGGTAGCAGAAGATGTGTTCTACATTACCACCCTTAGATTTTCTTCTTTTCTGAAAGAAGATCCTCCTGCTACCCCAGCTGAGGATGATTCTAATGAGCAAAGGCGTATTGCTTTTGACTCGTGGACACGTGGTGACTATTTGTGTCGCAACTATGTTCTGAACGGACTAGCTGATCCGTTGTACAATGTTTATGCCGACATCAAGTCGACAAAGGATCTTTGGGAGACATTGGAGGAGAAATACAAGACGGATGATGCAAGCAGAAAGAAATTTGTGGTTTCTCGATTTCTTGATTTCAAGATGGTGGACAACCGTTCGGTTATGGAGCAAGTGCAAGAGTTTCAGCTTGTTGTTCATGATGCTTCAGCCGAAGATATGAAACTTCTGGTGTCGTTCGTGGTGGCAAGCTTAATTGAAAAGCTGCCTCCAGGTTGAGGTGACTTCAAGAATTACTTGAAGCACAATTGAAAGGAAATGACAGTTGAAGACTTGATCCTTAATCTACAAATTGAGGAAGACAACCGGAAAAATGAGTTCAGGTATAGGGCTCAAACTGATGCAAAGGTGAATCTGTTGGAAAGGGGATCTTCTAGTGTTAAGAGGAAACGCCCAACCGATAACTGCAATCGGAGAAACAGTGAGCGGAACAACAATGGCAAGGGTAAGTAACCTGCAAATGCTACAAAATTTGCAGGAAATTGTTATAATTGTGGTAGACCAAACCACATGGCAAAGAATTGTCGTCTGCCTAAGCAGAAGAAAAAGAAAGTGAATGCCAATGTTGTTGAGCAAAATGATTTGGACCTCACTGATGTGATCTTCGAGGCCAATGTAGTGGACAATCCAAGAGAGTAGTTTGTCGACACAAGAGCTTCTTGTCATGTATGCTCTGATAGGGAGATGATCTCTAGCTATAAGGCGCCTTCCGGGAGGAAGCTGCACATGGGAAGCCAAGGCTTGTCTGAGGTGGCTGGAGAGGGGAATGTGATTCTCAAACTAACTTCTGGCAAAGAGCTCACTCTGAAGGATGTACTGCATGTCCCAGACATCCGGAAAAAATTGGATTCTGGATCTTTGCTAGTGAAGCATAGGTATCGACCAGTCTTCGAAGCCGACAAGTTCATACTAAGCAAGCAAGGAGTTTTCATAGGGAAGGGCTTTGTAGTTAATGGTTTATTCAAGATGAATGTAATGGCTAAACGCCAAGTGAATAATGTAACTTCCACTATGAATGAAAAAGCATCTACTTCTTCTTACTTGCTTGAATGTTCCTCTTTATGGCATTCTAGATTAGGACATGTAAATCTTAATGTTATAAAACGTTTAGTAAATTATGATTAAATCACATGAAAAATGTGAAGTATGTGTCGAAGCTAACATGACCAAATTACCTTCTTATTCAGTAGAAAGGAGCATAGTACCTCTAGAATTAATACACACTGATGTGTGTGACTTGAAATTTGTGGAGACTAGAGGTGGGAAAAAGTTCTTTATAACTTTTATAGATGATTGCACAAGATATTACTATCTTTATCTACTAAGCACTAAAGATGAAGCAATAGAAGCATTTAAAAACTACAAAGCTGACGCTGAAAATTAACTAGGTATCCGGATTAAAATAATCCGAAGTGATCGAGGTGGTGAGTATGTATCTCCATTTGAGGATTTGTGCTCTCAAAGTGGCATAATTCATCAAACTACAACTCCTTACTCTTCTCAATCAAACGGCGTTGCAGAACGTAAGAATCGTACTCTTAAGGAGATGATGAACGCCTTGTTGATTAAGGAGAGTTTAATTGGGCTGTTACTAAGCCCGTAACTATCAAAAACAAATGACAGAATTTAATAAATTAATTCTGATGTTCCCCTAAGGAGGCCTATAAATAGGTTGTCTCCTGCATACATACATACAACAATTTTTCACCTTAATTCTCATTCTCTGCATAATACCAGCTCCAGTTTGAGACGAACATCCTTATTTCGCAGGTGCCTTTTCTATTAGTGGTGCTACTACAGAAAAGGACGAAAATCGTTTTATCTTTGGGGTCAATACTTCATTCCGAGAGCAAAAGCCGGGAAGTATTTTGTCCTAAGGACATCGGGTTTCCATGACTCGATTTTACATACTGCTCCAGCTTCTTTCTTGTTCTAATTGTAATTTTTCAGAAGCATTGTATTAACAATCTTAGGACAAAATATTTTTCTGTATTTCTGGAAAATGGCCAATCAGACGAATAACCATACTATTCCTCCAATCAATGCTCCAGCAAGGACTATCTCGACTCGTCCTTCTAATTCTGTGGAGAAGCCTGAAAAGTTCTCCAGTGAGAACTTTAAGAGATGGTAGCAGAAGATGTATTCTACATTACCACCCTTGGATTTGCTTCTTTTCTGAAAAAAGATCCTCCTGCTACCCCAGCTGAGGATGATTCCGATGAGCAAAGGCGTATTGCTTTTGACTCGTGGACACATGGTGACTATTTGTATCGCAACTATGTTCTGAACGGACTAGTTGATCCGTTGTACAATGTTTATGCCGACATCAAGTCGACAAAGGATCTTTGGGAAGCATTGGAGGAGAAATACAAGACGGATGATACAAGCATAGAGAAATTAATGGTTGCTCAATTTCTTGATTTCAAGATGGTGGACAACCGTTCGGTTGTGGAGCAAGCTCAAGAGTTTCAGCTTGTTGTTCATGATGCTTCAGCCGATGATATGAAACTTATGATGCCGTTCATGGTGGCAAGCTTAATCGAAAAGTTGCCTCCAGGTTGGGGTGACTCCAAGAATTACTTAAAGCACAAGCGAAAGGAAATGACAGTTGAAGACTTGATCCTTAAGCTACGAATTGAGGAAGACAACCGGAAAAATGAGTTCAGGTATAGGGCTCAAACTGATGCAAAGGCCAATCTGTTGGAAAGGGGGATCTTCTAGTAATAAGAGGAAACGTCCAACCGATAACAGCAATCGGGGAAACAGTGAGCGGAACAACAATGGCAAGGGTAAGTAACCTGCAAATGCTACAAAATTTGCAACAAATTGTTATAATTGTGGTAGACCTAACCACATGGCAAAGAATTGCCATCTGCCTAAGCAGAAGAAGAAGAAGAAGAAAGTGAATGCCAATGTTGTTGAGCAAAATGATTCGGACCTCATTGCTGTGATCTTCGAGGCCAATGTAGTGGGCAATCCAAGAGAGTAGTTTGTCGACACAGGAGTTTTTGTCATATATGCTCAGACAGGGAGGTGTTCTCCAGCTATAAGGCGTCTTCCGGGAGGAAGCTGCACATGGGAAACTAAGCCTTGTCTGAGGTAGCTGGAGTGGGAAATGTGATTCTCAAACTAACTTCTGGCAAAGAGCTTACTCTGAAGGATGTACTGCATGTCCCAAACATCCGGGAAAATTATTTCTGGATCTTTGCTAGTGGAGCATGGGTTTCGACTAGTCTTCGAAGCCGACAAGTTCATACTAAGCAAGCAAGGAGTTTTCATAGGGAAGGGCTTTGTAGTTAATGGTTTGGTTAAGATGAATGTAATGGCTAAACGCCAAGTGAATAATGTAACTTCCACTATAAATGAAAAAACATCTACTTCTTCTTAATTGCTTGAGTGTTCCTCTTTATGGCATTCTAGATTAGGACATGTAAATCTTAATGCTACAAAACGTTTAGTAAATTTAGCTTTGCTAAAACTGAATGAAGTAAAATCACATGAAAAATGTGAAGTATGTGTTGAAGCTAAAATGACCAAATTACCTTTTCATTCAGTAGAAAGGAGCACAATACCTCTAGAATTAATACATACTAATGTGTGTGACTTGAAATTTGTGCAGACTAGAGGTGGGAAAAAGTTCTTTATAACTTTTATAGATGACTGCACAAGATATTGCTATCTTTATCTACTAAGAGCTAAAGATGAAGCAAAAGAAGCATTTAAAAACTACAAAGTTGAAGCTGAAAATCAACTAGGTACCTGGATTAAAACAATCCGAAGTGATCGAGGTGGTAAGTATGTAGCTCTGTTTGAGGAGTTGTGCTCTCAAATTGGCATAATTCATCAAACTACAACTCCTTACTCTCCTCAACTAAACGGCGTTGCAAAATGTAAGAATCTTACTCTTAAGGAGATGATGAATGTCTTGTTGATTAAGGAGAGTTTAATTGGGCTGTTACTAAGCCCGTAACAGTAAAAAATAAATGACAGAATTTAATAAATTAATTTTGATGTTCCCCTAAGGAGGCCTATAAATAGGTTGTCTCCTGCATGCATACATACAACAATTTTTCACCTGAATTCTCATTCTCTGCATAATACCAGCTCCAGTTTCAGACGAATATCCTTAGTTCGCCGGTGCTTTTTCCGTTAGTGGTGCTACTACAGAAAAAGAATGAAAATCGTTTTATCTTTGGGGTCAAATACTTCCACTACAAGAAAACGCATAAATAGCGGCGAATTTTTAGCTGCAAAATTCATATTCGCCGCTAAAATTATAAATAGTGGCAACATTTCATGCTTCACCGCCAACTTTAGTGACGTTTGGAAATATTTTGTCGCTAATTTTATTTCGCGACGAAAACCTACATTTCGTCGCTAATTTAGCGATGAAAATACACTATTCGCAGCAAACTTAGCGGCAAATATATTATACTTTGTCGCAAAAACATGTGTTTTTAAAAAATATATAGTTGAATCTAATTTTCTATTTATTATATATCAAAAAGCGGCAAAATATGTATTTTTGCCGCTAACATTTAGCGACATATCACTTGAAAGTCGTCGCAAATCACTAAAATATCGAAATTAATAGTAAAATTATTTTCTTAGTAATTTAAATTATAATAATTTTAGTGTGAAGCCGACAAAAGAAAAAATATTTGCGGCGAAATTTATCCATACGCCGCTAACTTTAGCGACGTTTGGAAATATTTTGTCGCTATGTTTACTTCGCGACGAAAACCTACATTTTGTCGCTAATTTAGCGATGAAAATACATTATTCGCAACAAACTTAGCGGCAAATATATTATACTTTATCGCAAAACATGTGTTTTTAAAAAAAATATATAGTTAAATCTAATTTCCTATTAATTATATATCAAATAGCGGCAAAATATGTATTTTTGCCGCCAACACTTAGCGACATATCACTTGAAAGTCGTCGCAAATCACTAAAATATCAAAATTAATAAATTAAATTATTTTCTTAGTAATTTAAATTATAATAATTTTAGCGACGCCTGTAGGTAGTTTGTCGCTACTTACAATTTGCTGCAAAAATCATATATCTTCTCGCTAACTTTAGCGATGAATATATAATTTTCGCTGCAAAGTTAGTGGCGAATATATTAATGTTTGTTGCAAAATATATTTGCTATGGTTAAATAAATAGTTAATTCAGATTTTTTTAACTTTTATAACATATTGCGGCTAATTATCCATTTACACCGCTAAAATTTAGCGACAAATAACTTAATATTCTTCGCCAATTACTAAAATATCGAATTAAATAAGTGAAAAATATTTTTTTCGGTATATTTAAATTCTAATAATTTTAGTGAGAAAGACATATTTTATCGCTAACAGAATTATTTGCTGTGAAAGTTCACACTTTGCCGCTTATATTAACGGCGTCTGCAGGCTTTTTTTTTTTGCATAGTTATACTAATGTGATCATAACTTACAAGTATTTGATGCAAATAATTTTATTGCACTAAAGTTTCGATGATATTTTAAAATTCTATATTTATTTAAAAATGCAATACATGATTCTTATATAATCTATTATCCATATATTAAAATACAATACATGATTTATGAATAAAAGATCATGAAATGAATCAATAGTTTACTTGATGACCATGTACAACTGTTAATTTTTCTTTTTCTTTTTAGTTGGTCTTGGATTTATCGGTAAAATTGCACGAAATATCTGTTATCTTTGACCACTTGCTTAAAATATCATTTTAAATTTGATAATTATTTAAAATATCTTGTAACTTTACAAATGTTGTATGTACTTATAGTCATTCTACTTGTACTAACCGGTTCGTGGTCAATCGAGATTTTGGTGCAAATATTAGCGACACAAAAACTTCGCTTATGTTTTACGAATGTTGTATGTACATAGAGTCCTTTTACCTGTAGTAACCGGTAGCACAACCGATTATTATTGGCCTAGGTACATATAGTTCTAGGTAAACAGATAAAACATGCAATATTTGTAAATTGCAGGATATATATATTTAACAAGTGATAAACATAAAAGATATGTTAAGCAAATGATCAAAGTTAGAGGGTATCTTGTGCGATTTTTCCTAGATTTATCTATCTATATAATTTATTTTATTTTGGACTTTAAATAGCGACTTAAATATGATTTACCTATCTCTCATAAATAAATACATATAATACTACCTCCGTTTTTAAGACTTTTTTTAGCTTTTATTCTTTATTTATAAATAGTTGTCTCTTTATTTTTTTTGTAAAATTTTTCCAATAGTACCCCATAATCATTTCTAAAAAAAAATTTAATTATCTAACTTACCGTTTCTCTATTAGGATCCGTTTGCTTAAGACTGAAGAGTGCTGACTAAGGGAGTTAATGAATGTGCTTTTAGAATTTGGTCCTCTAAATCTATTGAGCCAAATCTTAAGCAAACGGATCCTTAATGTAATTGAGAATTTATTTGTCAAATTTTCATACTCCTTAATTTTGAGCGAGATACCTTCGTGCAAAATCCTGATCGAAGCACATCTATTTTCCCCCTCCCAAAACCCTACCGGCAGAATCAACAATTGGGTATAAACACAGCGACAGGAGAAAGCCGCCGCGGGAGAAATATACAGGCTGTAGGGCGCGACAGCGGGAGAAAGCGGCTGTGGGAGATTGATACAGGGCTGCAGGGGACAAGCGCAACATCGGGAGAAAGATACAAGGAGATTGGTAAGAAAGGGGGTTGTTGGCTATTGCTGGATTTTGAGAGGTTTCATCGCATTTACATTTCTGTGCTGATCATTCTCTATCTTTTTGTCAAAATTGTTTTTGCAGAAATCAATTTGCAAGGATCCTAATGATTCAAAGGTTAGTTTATCATTCTATATATGTATGTATTCCGTCCTAGTCGATATCTCTAATTTACCAGTTGAATTATCTAGAAGAAGTATAGATGTAAAACACCCTGAAATCTTCAAGTTTTACAAGTATTATGGAATGGGCAAATGGCATACGATGTAGTTCCTGAAACACCTGAAGTTATTACAAAAATCGAAAACACGGACATAATTCTTTTCATATGTATATTGTAGTCTGAAATTACTTTCACCGCTTTACTGATGAATCCGTTTACTATTTATTTTCAGATAAAAGGTTTTCTGATAAATATATTAGGCCTTATCCAGATGCAATTAGCGATCTTTACATCACAAGTAAGTTGGGGGGTGGGGTGGAGGTGGGAGAGTAGACGATTCTGTAAGCATCCCGAGCTCCTGACGATGAAGTCCGCCATGCGGGGTGACCTGGGAAACATAGTTGCCAATGCTGAGGGTATTTTCCATTGGAACATTTTCAATATCTTTTCTTAACATAAACCTTGTATTTTTCAACATTACATTTTTTTTCCTAAGGGGCGGTGTTATGAATATAGGTGTGGCAGAAGCAACAATCGTGGACAGTCAGGTACTCTCCATGCATGCTACGCGTTTCCCTTTTTATGCAGACACGCTTGTTTTATTCAGCTTCCATTTTAATGATTAAAGGTATAAATTCTCTTTGGATCTGAAATGTGCAGATACCATTGAGTGGTCCTAACTCAGTTTTTTGGAGAGCTTTTGTGGTTCATGAACTTGAGGATGATCTTGGAAAGGGTAAACTTTTTATAATTACAGCTTATGAATGATTCTCTTTTGCACTTTTGATTCTCATTTTTTTGGCAGAATGGTCTTTCAAATTGATTTGCAGCAATGCCGATCACAAATTCGCCGTGTATTTTTCCTGTAAAATTAATCATCTGCCCCTGAATACTTGTACTTTGCAGGAGGCCATGAACTCAGTCTTACCACTGGCAATGTTGGTGGACGCCTGGCTTGTTGTATGCACTTTAGTTTTTTTTATTATAATTTGTATATGTCATTCCATGCCGGCTCAAACTTTATATTCTTTTGTTTATTAATTTGAGGCATGTTAATATATTTGATTGCAATTGACTATTGTTACTTAAGTAATATTAACTTAGGCTCCATCTTTGAGGCACACGTGTAAAATACTTGTTCTCATTCTTATGGTCATTTTTCTCTTACTTGAACTCAGGTGGGTTAAGATGTCCCACAAATTCAATATGCAGCTTGTTTAGGAAATAAATAGCATAGAGGATGTATTTGGGTGATCTACTCATAACCTATTTAACATATATGATCTTCTACGTTTTGTGAATAAAGCAGGCAACATTTACAGGGCTCAAATTCAATATGCAGCTTGTTTATGGTATTATTTTGACATATTGATACTAGTAAATGTAGTTTATTGTTTTATGTAGCTTGTTTTTACTACGATATGTAGCAAAATTTAAATGGATACATGATGTAATGATTTTTTTTTCTTCAGGTTCATGGGGTTGATGAAGGGGCTTGGAATGAGGACCGTAATTCTTTTTTTTTTTTTTTTTTTTTTTTTTTGTGTGTGTTTTAGAAACTTCTTGTTTAAGTAATTGAATACTTGTGGTACCGAATATGTTGACATTTTGAATTGTTATTTTGATAATAGTTATTTTAGAATGGTTTTATAAATTATTCAAGAGCATATCATTTTAGCTATTTCTTCGAAATAGCAACGAGGCTCAATAGTGCGTTACAATTTTTTCTCCAAACTAGCGATGAAAATATTAATTAGCTGTAAAACTAGTTGTACATAAAATATTTAGCTAGCAATTTTTTCGTATTATTTTATACTTCCTCCGTTCCATAATAATTGACGTTTTAGAAAGAAAGGGAAGAATTAAGAATGAAAAGTTTTGACAAATTTATCCTCACTTAATTATTTTTATTGCTAGGCATGAGTAGCTAAGCTATTCGTGTCCTAGGGTTATTGCAATTTGTCAAAACTAGTTGTACATAAAATATTTAGCTAGCAATTTTTTCGTATTATTTTATACTCCCTCCGTTCCATAATTATTAGAATTTTGTATTGGATTATTGCTAGGCATGAGTAGCTAAGCTATTCGTGTCCTAGGGTTAGAAAGTAGGGGGAGAGGGAATAAGGCGCGTGGAATAAGGAAGGAGAGGGAAGAAGGGGCTATAATAAGCGGGAATATTTTAGGAGATAAAAATTTAACCAAATAAAGATATTTCTGATAGATTTAAAAGTAGAGATTTTTAGGGATTGAGTCCAGGGAGAAAACTAGAAGAATTAGTGAAAAAAATGTAAAACGTCAAATAATAAGAAAAGAAAAGAACCTCCTAAAACGTCAATTATTATGGAACGGAGGGAGTATTTCATAAGTTAGCGACAAAATAATAAATATTCACCGCTAACTTTTGTTGCAAGATATAGATTTCGAAGCTAATAATTTTTTAATATAATATATATATATATAATAAGTCAAGTCATCCAGAATTAGTGAGTTAAGATTTTTCCCGCTCAATTATTTAGTTACTAAGAATAGAAGTGAATTTGAATTTTGAATTTTGAATTTTGAATTTTAAATTATCTCATGTTATATTTTGAGATCTGGCGAAAAATCAGCAACAATAAATCTATAAAGATATTTAAAACAGATTTCGTTATATTAATTAAAATTTTGAAATTTGAAATTTAAAAAAATCCTTATCTGATAACATATTTGCTCCTATAAATACAGTGTCTTCAGTAAATGAGAATCACATTTGCAGCTGGGTATTTTTATTTTTTATTCATTTTGCAATTTCTTTATTTCGCCACTATTTCAGTTTATTTGATTCATATTTGATTTTGCTGAGTAATTCTATTTCTTATTCATTTTGCAATTTCTTAGCTTTGTAACTATTACAGTTTTTTGGATTCACATTTGTGGATGCAAATTTCTATTATTCTGACATTCCCTAATTATTATGTGTCAACTTTGATAGATACTTCATCATAATGGATGCTCCAAAGGGACGACCTGCAAATAAAGATAAGAAAAAACCAGCAACACTGAATCATGATTCTAGCGAAAATAGCTTTGAAGATTGCAAAAATCAAATTTACCTACCATCATCTTTTTCTACGGTAATATGTAATCATATAAAAAGTTTAGATTTATTTATTTCCTGTTATGTGAATTATTTAAATTGTTGTCAATATATTTTTCTAAGAAAATAACAATTTGGTTTATTACATGTATACAGCCAATCCGCGAAGAATATTGGAAAAGGGTTAGAGATTCGCCAAACATTTGAGGATCTGCTGATGTTGAAGACCAAATCTGACTTTATTGTAGTAGTAGATTTCAATTTTATAATTTTTATTTAAATAAATCCATGTATCAACTTCAATTGAATCGACATTATTCACAATTCTGATAATGTTTTAGTAAGCAATATAAAATCATTGAAATATATATAAATTAAAATATCTCGGCAAAAGCATTGTTTGGTTAAGATATTCTAAAAAGAAAAAAACGTAGAAATATATATTTATAAATCAAAATATTTCTATTGAAAATTCCGTGGAGTTGAAAAGGCCATATATTAATTTACTTTTCAATTGGAAATCTAATTGTCATATTAAACGATCTAAATATCCAGTCCAAATCATATCAACATGGTATATATTTAATTTTGAATTGTTCATGTTGTTGAGATGTTTTAGAAATTAAAAAATATGTTACAGATATGTTTTTTAGAATTTTAAAATACATCATATCTATTTAAAATTTATAGTTATATAATACAATTTTTATATTTATATATATATATATATATATATATATATAGTTAGGATAAAAAAAGGCAATACATATCTAAAATCAAAGGGTAAAATATAATTGAATATTAGAATATTTAAATATCCGAACCAAATAAAACAAAAGAATAGACATGTAATTTATTTTAATATATAGTGTAAAATGTAGTTGAGATATTTCAGGAATTATACATTCGTTGAAATATACTATTTCGTTAATTTAATCAACAGAATAAATATTTAGACATGTGTATATTAGAGTTTTAGAGTTTTAAATAAACTTTAAATAAATATATGGACTCTCGATTTTTTAAATTAATGTTTAACAGAATGAATATTTAGATGCGTGTATACTAAGGCGAGCCTGTTGTTTAAAAATAAAATGTTTGCCACATATTCAATGCATGTATATAATACAACTTATAAAATCAATTTAAAATTATTTCATTAGTATAGATATAATAAAAACATATTATAAAATTTAGATATGTAATTGAGATATTTGAGGAATTGAATAAATTATATATATATGTATTCTATATTTTTAAAGAACATTATATCTATTTTTTATTTATGAAATAAATTTTTAAATAACTTATGTGGATATAATCACTGATTAAAAAAATTTATAATTATATATTTCATTTTATAAATCAAAGAATATTTACATAGAATATAAAAACGCCATATATCTTTTTTAATAATTTGTACGATATTATTGAAATATTATAAGATCTATATTTCCGGTCCAAAAAAAAAAAAAGATAAACTAATGATTTTTTTAAAGTTATTATTTAAAATGCAGTTGAGAGATTTCAGGAATTATATAATCAGTAAAATATGTTTTTACGCGGTATGTTTAACAGAACGTAGTTACAGACGCGTGTATACTAGGGTTTTATATAGGCTAATCTGGACCCCTTCATCCATATCTGTCACACGCAAGATTTTAGTTTCAAAGTCAGTTGATACAAAAACAATGGCTCCGGTATTCAACATGGTTGATGAACTTACTCCAGAAAAAATATGTTGTGGGCAGTAAGGGTTCGTTTAGTCAGAGCGTACATAGCCTGCGTATATAGCCTATGTGGGGACTACCAGGTGAACCTTACAAACACAGAAAAAATAATTATAAATTACGATCAGAAAAATACAAAATAATTTATCTTAGAACAAATTTATTTCAAATGGTGGAATATTTCTAAATTAATAGAAATTTAGAATGTTCATTTTTTTAAAAATAAATTTAAATTGGTAATTTACAATCCGAAAATACTTAATTTCATTCGGTTTTTTTCTTCTCTCATCTATCTCCCAAAATCTTAATATTAAATTATAATAAATTTTGGAATAGATCATACTGATTAACAATAATAAACAAACAACGAAGATATACAATCCAGAATTGCAAAGATTGAGAAAAGAATATATTTTCTTAATGATTATTGCTATATAAAGTATTTTATTAGTTTAGTTCATTAATTTTTCTATATGTTTATCTAAATCAAAATCCAACTTTATTTGTATGGGCTAATTGAAAGATTTGAGGTCATCTATGTCTTTAAAAATTCTAAATCCAAATTCAACTCTATTTATATGAATCAGCTCATCATATGGACTATAAAGATTCAATTCATCCTAAAATAAAATTGTATTTTCTATGTCTTTCTTAAAATTTATTTCTAATAAAGGATATTTTGTAGGTAAACTAATAAAATATTTTATATAAGAATAATCCTTAATTCTTTTTGTTGCTGTTTCTAATAGAAGATGTTTTGTACATAAACTAATAAAATATTTTATATAAGAATAATCCTTAAGATTATTTGTTTCTCAATCCTATTAATTGTTTGATATTAGATTTGAAACTTTTTATTTCTCAATCTGTTCAATCATATCGGATTCTGGATTATGTATGTTCACTTTATTTATTATTATCAATCAGTGTGATCTATTTAAATTTATTATAATTTAATATGAATGTTTTTATATAGACAAGAGAAGCTAAATAAAAGGATGAAATCAAAAAAAAAAAAAAAAAAAACTGGAATAAGATACGAGGAAGAAATTCGTGAAAAAATTAAAATGTATTTTTATTAGAGGAAAAATCTGATTTTCTGGAGTAAGAGACAAGGAATGAATAGCACTGCAAAAGAATACAAAAGTTTTCTTTGTAACAAATTTTAACCATTTCTTTTTTTGTTATATATTATCAAATAAAAATGCATTTTTAATAAAAGGTATTGTTCATATTAATATTGATTTACTCTTAAAAAAAATAGCCCGTGCATCGCACGGGAGCATTTACTAGTTTTATTAATTAGCGATAAAATATTAAATCTTTGCCGCAAACTTAGCTACGAAATAAAATTTTCGCAGCTAATATTTTTTAATTTTATTAATTAGCGACTATATTTTAACTTTTCACCGCCAAACTTAGCTACGAAATACAATTTCGCAGCTAATAGTTAGCGACGAACTTTTACATTTTCGTCGCAACATTAGCGACGAAAATATAATTTTTGCGGCTAATATATTTATTATTATTATTTTATATTAATTAGCAATAAAAATTTAAGTTTTCGCAGCAAACTAAGTTACGAAATATAATTTTGCAGATAATTTTACATTTTCGCGGCTAATATATTTATTATTATTATTTTATGATTTTATTAATTAGCGACAAAATATTATAATTGCACCGCAAAATTGACGACGAAATAAAATATTTGCAGCTAATATATATTTTTTCATATTATTTATAAGTTTTATTATTAGCGACAAACTTATTTACTTTGCCGCTAATATTTGCGGCGATGTACTAATTTTCGTCGCACACAAAATTAGCGACGGCTCTGGCGGCGAAATTTTTTGGTCGCTAACTCGGTTTAGCGGCGAAATCCAATTAATTTTTGCCGCTAAAAACACGTTTTCTTGTAGTGTTCATTCCGAGAGCACTAGCCGGGAAGTATTTTGTCCTAAGGATGGATTTCCATGACTCGATTTTACATACTGCTCCAGCTTCTTTTTTGTTCTAATTGTAATTTTCCAGAAGCATTGTATTAACAAAGACAGTCTTACATATTGTGGAAAAAAGAATTGACGATATCAATTACATATATATTCTTTTCGAGGTGGGCAATGTTAGCAGGGACGGTATTTTTCATGCTACAAGAAGTTTTGTATTTTGAGTCAATAAAACAGAAATTGAGCTATATTTACTAGTGACGAAAGGCTTGACTTTTATAGTGAGAAACCAAATGCAGCACGTCAGGAATATGGATATTTGTGAGGAAGAATGGAATTATTCCAATTGTTGACTTCATACATTTCCAATTAGAGAGGTAGTTGAGACAATCGTTGGATTGAGAGCTTTAGGATCATCAGTTTTTAGATATTGTCAAAATACGGATAGGTAATACAAATGAAATACCTATAGTAGGTAGTGTTTCTATCGATAATGTCAACAACATGAAAGCTGGAGAGAGCATTTCGCATTTTCCTGCATATTTGCAGCTCCAACAACAATGATAAATGAAAAATAAGAGCCCAGACATTAGATGCAAGAAATTGATGTTCGCATTACGTACAAACTTTTAAATATGTCCAATTGCAAAAGATTACATGAACACAAACTGGTATCGTATGCCTATAGCTATAAGCAGGCAGCCGTTAAATATCATCATAAAAGCACTTCTTAAAAGCAGAAAGATTCTCCTCCTGCAACCATATTGCAATATTAAACGAACCATCCCCTTCACGATCTGGAATAATGAATGTTTTCCCGTCGAAGCCCATTGGGCCTGGCCCCAAATGGACTTCGTTTCCCCACCCAAAATCTGCACCATAGAGAGGCAGCCCAATCCAGCTTATGATCGCCAAATTTGGGTTACCATAGAAATCCCCTTTGGGCCGCCCGTTGTTGTCCAGCGACCTGAACCGGCCCACGTCCGGCAATTCCTTCAGGTATTCCAGGTAACCTCTTACAGTGTCATCTGTAACTTTCTCCACAGCTTCACGGATTTTCTTACAAGCTGTGCCAATGGAGTTTCCGAGCAGGTTTCCTGATTTATCAGAGGCTTCTACTCGGATCAGCGCGTTTCCGAAGTAGTTTTTAGGAAGAGGCGGTTGCATTTTGTTGCGGAAGTCGGCCACGAAGTGGAGGCTGGTTTCCTGCTCGGCGACGTGGCGGCGAGCCTTGCTGGTGCACCGCCAGATGTGAGCGGCGACGGCCTCGAATCGGCTGAATCCACGGCCGTCTTTGTCGAAATCCAGGTTTGCTTTGTTGCGTAGTTTCTCGATTTGCAGCTTGGCGAGGCTGAGGAAGGCTACGTCGAGCGGCTTCTTCCTCTGTTCCAGGCTGTCTTCCTCGCCGATTAGGGTTGGCGGCCGGCGGAGCACCGCCGGATCGAATTTAACTTTCAATGGCTTCTCAGTCTCCACAACTTTCCGATCGAGAAACGGCGCAACAACGGGCCCTAATCCACGAGCGAACTTGGTCCACTCGTTGATGAAATGGAGAGCGCTCGGGCCGTCAGCCATGACGTGGGAAATCCCGAGACCGATGCTGACGCCGCCGCAGCTGAATCTGGTAAGCTGCACTATAACCAACGGTATCTCATCTATCGGAGTGGTGTAATCTACGGAGGGTATGAGCGGTTGGATTGACTTAGTCGGAGTGAAGTCACCGAAATCCTCTACTGCCGATTCAGACTCGGCCTCGAAAATGGGGACTCCCTTTCCGTTGCAGTGGAGCTCCACCCTGCTGCCGCCCTCGTCCGACCAGTTGAGGCGGCCCGCCAAGGGATAAAAGAGCGAGAGGGCTTTGCTGAGAGAGTCTTTGAGTATGGAAACGGGATCAGCAGCTTCCAACATGGATGAATGGTTGTAGAAGTAAATAGTTGGGGTGTGAGTTATGTCCTTGATTTGATCACAAGAGTTCAAGTACATGACCTCGTTGGTGCCGGGTTCTGCAGGCCGGACAATGTGAGTGGCCTTCAAACTCACCATCTTTGAAATATTAAGAAGGAAGGGGACAATGAGGAAGAAAGTTTAGATGGATTATGAATCCAAGTGCAAAGTGCAGACTATATTATATAAGCAGTGAGGGTTGATAGGTATGATCCAACTTGTGTTGATATTGTTATTATATTTTCTCAGTTTTGACTTTGTCGAATGGATCTGCCAACTTCCACAGTTGAATAGTATGAGAACGCGTAATGAAGTTGATGAATAATCATACTAGAAAACAAAGGTGTTTTACAACATTATTAAAAGATCTTACTATCATTATGAGTCTTGCTCATCTTTAGGATTATAATAAATGAAGCATTAGTGCAGTGATTAAACTAGTATCAAATGCATTATGCTATAAAAAGCTACAATTTTATTATTATAAAAAATTTCTCCTGCAGCTAGTGGTGTGATGTGGAGGATCTGAACCTGAAATTGAGATCCAATTGAAAGATAAATATAGCCTGGATCACATCTGGAAGATCAAAGGACAAAAAATGTTTTTAGGATCTTTTTATTTAGAACAATGGATAACGAGGTGGATGTGATAAACACATGATTTTAACATAAACATAATATGCACGATGTGCGAAAGTAGTATAATATATTCCATTTATCACATAAAAAGTTATATATAAACTATTTTTTATATGAGTTCAATTTTAAATTTTAATATTTTATTTTATTAGTGAAAGTAAATGAATAGGTTGACTTTATAATAATAATAATAATGTGGATGAATAAATTAAATAAAACTGCTTGAATAAGAATTTCCAATTTTAGAAAATTGTACTTTTATGCGTGGAACCGGAGTGGACCAACCAGTTCAATCGTGAACTAGTCACTAATCCGGTCCCGTATGGATACAACCCCGGAAATGATATTAAACCATCAAAACCGCTTCATACTTTAAAAACTTTAAAATCTTATTTTAAAATAATAATTAAACAAAATTAAATATTTTGTTTAGTCTAATATCTCTGTTTATTATAAATATATTTTTTCTGGTCCTTTAAACCTTATGTCATTTTCCAAGTACATATATATTATGTTAAAAAAATATATATATAATATAATTTTAAAATCTAATCTATCATTTTATGTGAGAAACTTCAGTTAAACGAATTGAGTCGATTGAATTGTGAACTGATAGCATGATCTATTCATTCACTTGTCCGATTTCATAAATACTGGCTTTATGTGATTTATCAAATAAAAAGTTATATGTTTAGTAGATATGATCAAGGATGAAAAAAATGAGATTTCGAGCAGTCCTGAGAAGAAAAACAGTTGTAATAGATTTTTGTTGGAAAATCGCGAGATCTCATGAGACTCTCGCGTTGAAGCGCTGAAGATAACGCGCGTAGTGGCCGCAGGACACATCAACGTACTCACCAATTTATAGCCGAAATCGATTTTTTTATTATTATTATTATTATTATTATTATTTCAGCAAAATTTTGTAAAATTTCAACTTTGAATGAAAATTCAAACTTCAACCATCAAACTAAGGTAACAATTTGTTATTATGTCTACATAACATTTATATAACCTATTTAGTAAAATTCTACTTACAATAAGTATATTATAATTAGTTATCAAAATAAAAATTAGAAAAATAGAAACTAAGTATAAAATAATAATTGGGCATTTTTGTAAATATTTTGTTTTCTTTATAATTTTATGCTGAACTTATTTATTAAAGTTGGTAATAATATTTTTAAAATATTTTGTTAAACTTTGAGATTTTTTATATAATATTTCCGTACGAGTAACTAGTAATGTTGTATGAAAAACCGGCAAAATTCATTTCTATCAAATTTTAAGATGAGTATATGTATTTAACTTTGTTATAACAATTTTAAAAATATCATGTTAAATTTTTTAGAGTTTTAATATATTTTTTATTTTATTTTTAAATTATACCAATATTTTTGCTGATATCGATATTTTTTCGAAATCTCCTCAGAATTGAAACATTGATATTTTTAGAAAAAACTATATTTTGATCCTTGGATATGATGTTTTAGATGGATGGAGTAATAAATATTGCTATACATGAATTGGTGAATTATTACTTTATACAGAGCAAAGAAAAGGAAATATAGATCGTTATAATTATGAATATTAAAATGATCACTTCTAAAAAGCATATTAGAATTAATCACAGAACGACATGATTACAATTGCTTACGATAGAGACAGGGTAGTTCAAAGTCAATAATATGATATTTGAATTAAGTTGATTGTGTTCTTACCTAACAAAAATTTGGTAGGTGGATTTCATGATCCCCCCACCAAACAAATCCACTTTTCATATTTATTTCCCCGAGTATGCAGTTCACCATCTCTTACTATAAATATGCAGTTTGACCTTGTTTAACTAATTACTAGAGAGATTGTAATAAATCTCAAAGGAAATACTAATATATAAGTAAAATATAATTTCATGTAAATTTGTATTTAACTTTTATCCAAAGTATTTCATTATTTTATAGGTGACTGGCATGTAAAAATTATTGTATATTTTCTATGGATTAATTACATAAAAATTCACGATTTTTAGGTCAATTATCATTTATAACCTGACCTTTTAACTGTAACGTAGAAATACATCACCTTTTAATCATTTTCAATTCAATGCACACTAGCTAAATTAAGGCTCGAATTGCTGACATGAAGCTCGAAGTAAGAATTTCAGCTTTCACGTGGATCATACCAATTTTTCTATAAGTTGGAAGTGTTAATAATGGTGATTGCCTTAAATGAGTATGGAACACTTGTATTTGTGGGATGCTTCTTCAGTTAATTTTTTCTTTTTATCTTGTGTTTAAAATCGTGAATTTAATTTCAATTTTATGCCTTTTTTTTCCTTTCTTCTAAATTTTTCTAGTATAAAACGTCATCGTTTCATACTAGAAGATTTAAAAATATATATGTAATTGGTATAACCTACGTTGTCTTATTTCAGGCCTCATGCCAGCAATCCAGACCCTAATTTAGTCCGCCTATATCAAATTGAAAAAAATTAAAAGGTGGTGTATTTATTCGTTACATTTAAAAGTTTATGTTGTAAATGATAATTGACTTGAATATGGTGAATTTCACGTAATTAACCCTTTTTTATACAAACATCATGCTTCTAAGATTACAATATAATATAATAGGTGACTTTTAAGAATAAAAAAGAAAATAAAACGAATTAATTATTGTATTTAAAAAATGAGGTTTCTAAAAATGTCTTATAATTTTTATAAGAAAATTGCTTAACTAATTTTATTTGCAGTAAACAAAATACAAATAGTCCAAATATGTAATAAATATTTAAACAAAATAATCAGCCAAAACCTAACATTTATTTTATTATATGACATATGTGTGTCAGATTAAATATCATGAAAGGAGAATTAAGTTTAATATTTATAAGTCAAAAATTGATTAGAGGAAAACATTATTTGCGTTTTAAAGTTTTGAAAAAAAATTCCAAAACTTAAATAGAGGAAAGATGATCTTTTTGCCCCATCGAAGTTAAAGAATTATAATGTAACCCTATATAAATAGCATTTTATTTTTTTTCCGCCTAAATAACCTTACTAAATCTAGAAATATAATCTAATACAGTGATGCATGTAATTTTCTGGCAGTTTTTCCGTAAATTAAGCTGGAAAAAAAAAAAATCAGCTTTTATGTTTTAGGGAAAAAAATAAGTCATGGTTTATGGAATGACATAATAATTCAACGTTGTAACTAAATGCTATTCTTCTGGAGTTATTTTTCAAACGGATGTAAATAAATGCTATTCTTATGGAGTTATTTTTTAATTAAGAAATCATTCCAAATTGAATGACTTTTCTTTAGCAAATAATTTGAACTTTTTAAAATATTTTCAGAAAATTTGTTGACTTTCTATATCAATAAAGACTACAAACATGTCATCTTTCAATATGGTAACATCAAATTACAACACATTATGTTAAGAGATTCTCTCATCATTTCATTTACAACTGATCGGGCAAACCGCTAGTATCCTCCAATAATTTATGTTATTGTGTCACCTTCCCTATTAATCACAAGGATCATATGATTTAATTATGCACATACTATATACAAACTGCTGATTATTTGCATATTTTACAATCATAAGTAATTACTTTTCATAATTCAACAGATTTTGAAGCTACTTAAGTGTGACATTATCTCTGCCTGTGACATCCCATAAACCCGTGCAAGCACTATGGAATCCCAACTGGATATGTCTATTTTTGTAGAAGTACTTGAAGCATACTTTGTCAAGTGGGACCCATATTGTTTGGATCCCCCCGAATTCTGTATTGTATACAATCCAACAAAGCATGCAAATTCTATTGTAATTTGTTAATAAACCCACAAACTCACATCTTTACATTGTTTGATTCATTTTTTTATCGTTTGTCTATTGGTTTTCATGTTCTCTTATTCCTAATACATGCATGTCGTTCCTGAACAGTTATATGTAGACTTCTCCACTCAAGTTTCTACACAATTCAGCCTTGATATGTCGAAAGGGGTGTTACATGTGGTTGTAGTGAACTTCCATGATAATATTTACTACATTGAAGCCGGTTGGACTAATTTTATTGAAGTCTCAAATATCCGGCTTGGTGATCGTGTAGGTTTTAAGTATGTTGGAATCTCCACATTTCGTGTATCCGTTTTTCATAAGTAAAGAACGTCAACGGATGGTCTCTATAGTCCTGCTGTTATTTTGATTTTCAATAAACAGAACTTTGTTTTCATTTCTATATACTTATTACTGCATTTAATTTTCATATATGTATTCTCTAATCAAGTTTTTTTATTACATGACATCACAATTAAATACTGCAAAAAGAATGTTAATCATTATCGCGAATAAAATCAGTTGTAAGAGAACAAAATGTACCTCCGATTATGTGTTATCATATCTAAACTAAACTAAACTAAAACTAAACTAAACTAAACTGAACCTTCATCTCACCTTATCTTGCACATTTTCCTTATCTATGTCAATATATCTTACGACTCAAAGCTATATTGAAGATCACTTAAGAGCCAAACATATGACCCGAAAGCATTCGACTTATGAGCCAATCTTACGGCTCAAAAGCCTTACTCAAAAATCCATCTTACGACTTGAGAGTGAACATACATATCAAAGTACAAGTTTAATAGTATAACAAACGTCACGTACTTACAAATAGCTAAGTCACCCACCTTTTATGCTTGCTTTAAAGTAGGTAAGTCGCGTATGTCTCAAGGTTCGATCCGCACTACACCTAGCACATGTTATATATTTAATTAATTATTATTACTTATCGGGCTTAGTATTTTGAAAGTAATTAAGTGTGGTACATTATCCTTGAAGTATAACTATTTTTACAATCTCTAATACATAAGCCAAGTTATTATAAATTATAGTCGTAAATTAAAAAGCCTAATTATCTATTAACTTTAATTTACTAACAACATTAATAGATATTTAAAGTTAACTAACATGCATCTTAAATAACTACTTAAAACGGACTAAGAAAATAACTAAATTTATAAATCTACTTAAATCAAGAAAATAATTAAATTCATAAATCTATATAAACTATAAAAATAATAAGAATTCATATTTTACAACAACCCCTCAAAACACCGACCCGAGCGTTGTCGAAAATAAACTGATAAGGACCTCCTAGTTAAAGGAAATCCAATATAATATATATATATATATATATATTATTTACTTATTTTATTATGTTTCTCTAAAGAAGTTATTTAACTTCTTTTTATATATGAAATTGTCAGAAATTTTGCAAAATACTTTCAACGTGGGATATAGGTTTGTGAAACAAATGTTGGTTTATGATGAATCTCATAACATTACAAATATTACTTAATCACGTAACTATTGTCACTTTCCTAAATATAGTATAAGTGTGTGTTTTACTATAAATGGAATATTACTATTTTATTATCATTATTATTATTAGTATATATGTAATGCTTATTCGTATGCATAAACACACACATATATATATAGTTAGTTAGTTAGTTAGAAAAATTTATATTATTATATTATTATATTAACTTTATTATACGTATTGACTTATATATGTTTTAGGTTTAGTTATTATTTAAGGTAAATGTAAAATATTATAAAATAAATTAATTTTGTTTCTTATTCTTAAGTCCGATGTTAACTTTAAGCTTTTATATTATAAACTTTTAATTCTTACCTTTTTGGTGCTAGGAGTACTGCAGTCGACCTGGTACATTGCGGGGTTACACTTATTTTCTCAACATAAAATCATTTGTAAAATAACCAAAATTAAATAAAACAAAATTGGTAAAAATATTTTAAAATAAAAAGAATGTATTTTATTGCGTTTCAAAGATTCGGGGTATCACATACATGTATACAAATGGAAGAAAAAAATAGATTATTAACAACTCCAAATCCATTTGAATATTTTATATTATGTTTGTTTCATATGTATTTAGATGTAACACTAAAGCTCCTATAGTCATAATATTTATTTATATTTCCTCTATTGGAAACATTACACTTGCATGTAAATATTTATTTTTGTAAATAAATTTGTATTTAAAGAAATATAGAAAAAGGAATGTGTAAAGAGAATTCATTAATCATGATATTTTTTTCTTAATCTCAACAAATTAGTAGAAAACTTATCATAGTTCTCAAAACAATAATATTTATTTTCTTTTTACTATTATCTCATTGTATTTATCAATGAAAATTATTAGTTTTATATTTGATATCTAATATTCTTTTACGTAAAAATAATATTGGTATAGATAAGATTACAAAAATTATGATAAACACAATCTTGTTAAATAACTTATTTTGAATGATTTAAATTATCTAGTATGTTATATATATATATATATATATATATATATATATATATATATATATATGGTTAATAACAAAAATCAACTTGTACTATTCGCATTTTGACACTTTGGAACCTTTTTTTTTTTTTTTTTTTTGACTGATTGCAACCTGTACTTTACGTTTTTCAACTTTTGGCAATATTTTCCGGCAAGAAAATTAAAAAATTATGAAAAAATATTTAAAAATCATAAAATTATTTAAAAATATCTGAAATTATTTCTAAAACTATAAAAATTCATTTAAAATATCTTAAAATTAATTGAAATTGTGGAATTATTTTAAAAAAAATTAACTTTATTTAAAGTTAAAATAATTTATAGAAAAGAATTTAATTTAAAAATAATTTAATTTTTTCTGGCTAGAAAATTAAAAGATTATTTAAAAAATCTGAAATAATTTCTAAAACTAAAATTCATTTAGAATATCTTAAAATTAACTTGAAATGGTTGAATTATTTTTAAAATTTTCAATTTTATTTAAAAAGTTTAAAATAATTTATAATTTCAAGGTTGTGTAAATTAGTTTAATAATTAGTTTTTGGGTTTCCTATATGTATACGGCTTTTATTCAAGGATTTTGTCTTCTAATTAAATAAAAATAAAGACCTATTTAAAAGTTTAGAAAATAAACGTGAGCCCTTCGGTTTCCAAAACATGAAATACAATTATTAATGTGTTGAATAATTTATTTTAATTTCATTGTACGTATTAAATTTTAAATAGATAGTGGGTTAATATCTTATATAAGCTTGAGCTACAAGTAAAAAAGTATCAACTAATTTTTATAAAAGTAAAAGTTATACTATTTAATTTAAATAATTATTTGTTTAAATTTAATATTTTCTAGTGCGTTTGAAAATTATGTATTGAGGTTGAAGAATTACAATAGCTTCACCAATGACTTTTGAAAAAAAATGTAATGCACTATGACAAAAACTAATCAAATTAATTTACACAATCTAGAATAATTTCAATTAGTATGATTAGTTAAATTCTAGGTTATAAAAAATTAGTTAATTTATAAATATTTTTAGACTTTTTAAAAAGAATTGAAAATTTTAAAAATAATTCCACCATTTCAAGTTAATTTTAAGACATTTTTAATAATTTTTATATTTTAGCAATACTTTCAGATTTTTTTATATAATTTTATGATTTTAAATATTTTAAATATCTTTTAAATTTTCTAGTCTGAAAATTAAATTATTTTTAAATTGAAATTATTTTTGTATTTTTTATAAATTATTTTTAGTTTTTAAAATAAAATAATTTTTTTAAAAAATAATTCCACCATTTCAAATTAATGTTAAGATATTTTAAATGAATTTTTATGATTTTAGAAATAATTTCAGATTTTTTAAAATAATTTTCTGATTTTTAAATATTTTTTAATAAATTTTTAATTTTCTAGCCGGAAAATATTACCGGAAGATGAAAAACGTAAAGTATGGGTTGCAATCGGTCAAAAAAAAAGTATAGGTTCCAAAGTGTCAAAACGCGAATAGTACAGGTTGATTTATGTTATTATCCCATATATATATATATATATATATGTATATATATGCTCATCACATATCATTTAAAAGCTTTTAAATTTATTTTTATATGAATCTAATTTTCTTACACAATTCAAATATTCAAAAATTTAAAAGTTGAGAAATTAAAGTATGTGGTATTTTTATGAGGAGTTATATATATAAAAGGTATTTTTATCTTTATACTTAATAAATGAAAAATAAATAATTTTTAAATTGATTAACTACCTAAAAAAAATTAATAGTTATTTGTACTATATTATTAGAATAATTGAGATAGTATTATAAATTTAATCATTTCAAATTTCTATTCATGCTAATTATATTATTTTATATAAGATATTGAATCCAACAACTATGTATTTTCTAATTACTTCATTATATATGATAATTGATACTTTAAACATACATTTTCACTTTTAGGATTTAACCGAACTTTATTTTTTTTTGTCAAATTTACTCTAAGCTAATACATTACTTATTATGTGCTTCATACTTTTCACTTGTGAATAAAATTACATGATAAATGCGGAAGAAATTAAATTACGGTCCAAAAGTCGCACTTGTATGCCTCAAGTTCATGTAATTCTAATTTATATACCACACCACAAAACTTTTATAATTATTAAATTATTATTATTTCTTATTAAAGTCCATATAAATCTTCAGACATTGTTCTGTTATTCAAGGATTAAAAATTTTAGTTGATTTTTTTGCCTCAATAATACAAAATTAAGCAAAAAATAATTGTTTTGGATATTCATTTACACCATCTTTTCTTTAAAATAATATTTTGGAGTTGCAATAATTAATTCATCACTAAAGTTATGAGTTATGATTAGGAATTTACGATATGTCCTTCAATTTTAGTTATATGTAGAAGGTTATTTATGTATACACATTAATTTGTAAGAAAGACCCACACTTTTATAGGTAGGGGGTGGATGGAGATTCAAGTGGAGTGTTCTCCTGGTTCAAATCTTCCACAACTAGGGGTATATACAACATTTTCTACCACAACGAGTGGTTTATCCGGGGCTGGTGGAATAATACGAGATTCTAATGCAAAATTTGTGGCTGGATTTTACTGTTTTTTGGGTATCACTGATACATTAACTGCGGAATTTAGAGCTATTATCCAAGCTCTTAAGCTCTGTCTTAGAATGAGAATAAAATCGGTGTGGTTGGAAATTGATTCGCTTTTCTTATTTCATCTGTTGAGGAAGAATTCTACAAGTCATTGGTCTATACAGACTTTGATAGCGGACTTCATGAGACTCTCACAAGGGATGGAGGTGAGACTGTCCCATATACACCGAGAAGGGAATAAGCCGGCAGATCATCTTGCTAACTTGGCAGTAAAACGAAGATCAAGTTCTGAATCTTTTAGCATAGATGAATGTGTGAGCCTTAAAGATTTTGTATGTATTGATGGCTTAAGTCTACCAAATATCAGATTCCCTTCATAGGCTTGAAAATGTTGTGCCTAGTTTCCTATTTGTTGTTTCTAAGACTCTTTGATAATAATATACAGGTAGGGGACCTGCCTTAATTCCCCCATCATTTTGATGGTTTTGCCCAATATATATATATATATATATATATATATATATATATATATATATATATATATATAATGAATGTCTTTGTGAGGAAAAAAAAATACTTAACTGCATGACACATAATCAATGCTGATGTAATAGTGATGTCATTTAGACATGCGTCATGTAATTAACCACTCGTTGTAAAAGATGTTGCACCCCTAATTGTAGGAAACCCCATACCATGTTCTCCATACATTGAAGTGTGGTGATTCAAATTAATATGTACTTAATATAATAACAAAATTCGTCGAAAATAGAAACTAAGGAATTTTCCCGCCGAACAAACATTACTGTTAGTGGAAACCTCGATTTTCAATTTTATTTGCCCGATTTATTAAATAAAACACTTTTTCTGCTTATTCACTAATTAAGGAATGTATAACATTTGCGCTTAAGGATCATCATTATATAGTAAAAACATTATTTTGCGTAAGAAAATCTTCCCTTATATATGTTAAATATATATGTCATTATATTATATACTAATCTTCTCCTAGATTTATAAATTTCTTTTATTTACTTAACAAAAAGAAGATTAGTCAATTAATTTTCCTTAATTATTTGATCTTATTTTTTTCTTTTAAATAAATATATATTTTAAAATAGTTGTTTTAGTAAACAATTAAAACATAACATTTGAGTGAAAATAATACTCCGTAGTAAAAAGAATGGTGTACGTGTTCGAACATTGGGTTGCCCTTCTCAATAGTTTTGTACGATTGGCGGCGGAAGGAAAAAGCATTCGAAGAGATTATCAATCACCTTGTTTCCTTGGCAAATTTAACAAATTACGGCACTGATCATGAAGACATTAATAAAATAAGTGTGTTTGGCGGCGTGTTAATTTTATGTGTTAAGTCGCCCATGCCATGAGCGACTTCCCATTTTTTTCGAAAAAAATTTCAAAGTCTCCCTCGCAGGGGCGACATTAATTAATTTCTTTTTCTTTTATCTATTAAAGACGTCTCTCGCTGAGGCGACTTTACAATATATATTTTTTCTTAACAAAGTCGCCTCTGATAGGGGCAACATTCATTTAATTTTTTTTAAATCAAAGTCGTTCATATGAGAGGCGACATAGCTAGGCAACAAAACAGAGTATTAGTTCCATTTAAATTATATCATTTTTAAATTAATTACGGAAAATATTAAGTCCAGTAAAATCTAAATTATAATATATATTATGGAAATAAATTTAATAACAAAATTTGTACCTTAGTAAAATATCGGCAAATTCATGAAAGTCGTCTGTATGAAAAATATGTTACTTGAAGTACTCCTAGTTGAATTAAGTAATGTATGCTAGTGGAGATTTTTTTTTTTGTGAACTTCCATTCTGTATAAATTTTGGAGAGAAAATTTTGTGAGCTATGAAGAGGAAGATTATGTGCTATATAAACAAAACAATCCGGCATGGTCAAAAGTAATAAATAAAAGAGGACAAAAAAAGTTTCAAAATGATGGACAACACACTGCCATCTCTCTTTCCTCTCTTGACAGCCTTTAAAAGAAATTTGTTGCCTAGCTATGTCGCCTCTCATATGAATGACTTTGATTTAAAAAAAAAAAAAAAATGAATGTCGCCCTTGCCAGGGGCGACTTTGTTAAAAAAAACCGAAAAAATTGTAAAGTCGCCTCAGCAATAGGCGTCTTTAATAAAATAAGAATTTTAATGAATGTTGCCTTTGCGAGGGGCGACTTTGAAAAAAATTCGAAAAAAATGGAAAGCCGCTCATGGCATGAACAACTTAACACATAAAATTAACACGCCGCCAAACAAACTTATTTTATTAATGTCTTCTTCAACAATACCGTAATTTGTTAACTTTATCTGTTTCATTCAATATAAAACTAAGAACTCCTGGTTCTAGATCCAATTTTTACCCCTAAATACTTAAAAAAAGAATTAATTAAAGAAGTTGCAAGTGTAAATCGACTTAGTATATAACATGAATCCCGTATTTTTGTATTTCTATTTTTGCAACCGGAGCTAAAATGCCTTCTATTTGATTCATTTGGGGGAGTATATGATATATTTAACTTGGAAGGATAAAAATGCAATTTCGAGGAAATAGATACCCAAACTGCATCGTTCGAATTAGTTGAGCAAACAAGTGACAACAGAGTGGCACGCAATCCAATTTTCCTTTCCATCCATAACAAACACTCTTAATGCTTCATCCACCATTCTCAAAATCAAGCTTCTCCTTCCAAAAACTTCCTCACCTGCTCCCTTCTCTCTCCCCCCCAACCCAAAACATAAACAGAAATGGGAAATAGCTCCTCCTTGCTCACTCAGTATGACATCGAAGAGGTCCAAGAAAACTGCAAATGTAATTTTTCAATTTATCTTCTGCGTTTAACTCTCTCTGTGTGTTTTTATTTTTTCTGCCCATTCTTCGACTGTATGTCGATTTGATACTTTTTTCTATTTGATAATGTGAATGATGAATCTGATACAATTACAAATATTCGTGATAATTCTACAAATTTCAGGATTCTATTAAATTATTTCGTTGAATTCTATGTTTTCGGTTTGCCATGTAGTTTCGCAGCAGGAGATTGTATCATTGTACCACAGATTCTGTCAATTGGATCGTAAGGGATGCGGATTCATTTCGGCCGAAGAGTTCATGAGTGTACCTGAATTCGCCGTCAATCCCCTTTCTCAGGTTTTACATAACACGTTTCTGTTTTTAATTCTTCCCTTTGAATCTGGTTATCGAGTTTGCTGCAAATCCAACTGTCTAGTAGGTTATGATATTTGAATTTAGAATACTCTCAATCATTGTACCGATTCATCATTATCATATTGTTTACAACTCTTTCGACAATTAAATATACTGTTCGTAGTCTAATTGACTATTTAAACCAATTGCATATCTATTCTGGAGGGAGTTATGGTATCGTTTTCTAGTTCACAATGTCACGCTAACATTGAGAATCAAAAGTAATCGATGGAGGTATCTTATCATTTTCTTATTTTTGTGCTGCCTAAGTCAACGCTTGGAAAGGAAGACATTTGCATATGAGCATTTGAGAGTTATTTAAACTATTTTGTAGTGTCATCAAATGCTCTAATTGCCAGATCATTCGAAAGCTTAAATAATTGTGTTGGGGATCGACTTACATTATAGTGAGATAATCGGGTCTAGGCAACATGGGTGGCACCATCAACTGACCTTTTAACCACTCAATTACAAAGAAAGGCTTCTTCTTCCCTCAAATACGCAAGTTTGATAAAATTTAGGCTATACATGTTAGTGAGTTAGTCAGTAAGCGAAATAGGTTATGGCATGTAACTAGTTATCAGTCATCCAAGCAAGCCATATCCAATTCTTTTCATTGAAAACTATAATTTGAAATTTTGCAATACGTTCATGTATATCAGAAGGCCGATGAAAGAAATTTTGCAAGTTTTGCATGACATATTCATTCATAGTCCATGCATATATAAGATATGGAGCATAGAAATAATTCTTTTATGTTGTAAGTTTGGCTGTTTGGGTAACTGGCCAATCTAAGGAAATAGATATGTACCAACTAATCATCATATCTATTGTTTTTGTAACTGAATGTGGGTTCTTTGCATAAGGTCATGCATGTTATGTAATGAGTGTTGGTGATTGTTTTTGTAGAGATTGTTTAGGATGCTTGACGGATTAAATTTCAAGGAGTTTGTAGCATTTCTGTCTGCTTTCAGCTCTCGAGCAAGCTTGCAGCAGAAAGTTGAATGTAAGCCTTAAAGATGAGTGTTATGGTCTTGGTTCTTTTTATTTGCAATCAAATCCAGCTTTCCTATTAACGTTCAATCTCATTGTGCAGTTATTTTTAAGGTTTATGACTCTGACGGTCATGGGAAGGTTACTTTCAATGAGATGTTGGACATATTGCGGGACTTGACGGGTCAATTTATATCTCAACAACAGAGAGAGGTTGAGTTTCCTGACAGTTGACATGGTCTTGCTTTCCTAAAATTTTCAACTTTTTTAATGGCTCAATCCTTTTTCTCTCATTTTCTTTTTGGGGGGTGGGGGTGGGAGTGAATGAAGACGGAATTTCCATGGAATTTTGCTATATATTTCTTTCCTGTAACTTTCATATTTTGTTTAGATTGTCCAATTGGTAGACGGTTGACTTTGGCTAATTCATGTTCTCATGCTGTCATTTTCAAGTAGAAAGTTCTGAGCCAAGTTCTAGAAGAAGCAGGCTACACAAAGGACTCTGTCTTAGTTCAAGCTGACTTCATGAAGGTAATTTCCTTTCTTTCTGGTTTTTAGACTATTCAGTGGCACCTGATATTGCAATCAAAAGTAGGAACGTTCGTCTCGAAATTTGAAAGCATGACCGTCTCCCCTTTCTTTGTAGTTGCTTTCAGATTCTCTCTGCTGTCAATTGCATTTTATAGGCCGTAGGTATGTTCTTAAGAGTCGGACCTCTAGGCACGCACCTGTGTTGTGCATCCGCACCCGAGTCCGAGCAACATAGCTTATATCCTAGAACCATCTTCCCGCCCCCCACCCCCCCAAAAAAAAAAGCAAAAGAAAAAGAGAAGAAAATATAAAAAGAAGCTACTTATAAGCTCGGTTTCTGTTTATCAAATTTATAGAACTTAACTTAACTTAACTTAACTTGATCTTCTTCTATTTTCTCTCTTCTTTCTTTTTTTAACTTAAACTTGATATCTTGTTCTACTGCATTTTTCATACGCATAATTTATTAAGCTGTATGCAGAGCTCTTTAACTTTACCCACTGAACTTTATGATTCATGGCAATTTGTCATCTAGTGCTACCCAAAGCCTATGATTTTCGGTACGCTTGTTAGCCTTGTACTTGTTTAAGATGGCAAAGTGCAACAAATCATAAAATTCAGGGTGGAAAATCCTAATTTTCATAGCTCAGAAATGGTGAAGTGCAGAAAATCAGATAGTTTGGTGGCAAAATTCAAACCACTCCTTCCGTTTCAGTTTTATATGTATAAGGATCTTCACGTGTGACATTTAATCATCATACTAATCCTCTCAGACATATATCAAGCTTTTTGTGATCTTATTCACAGATTCTTGGGAATTCTGATTTGAAAATGGAGGTTGAAGTTCCAGTAGATTAGAGGATAATATGAAGTTCTGCTATCAGGTTTAGCCATGATCTTGTGTCATATGAACTTTTAGTTGGCTTCTATAATGATTTGTCAGAAATTGTAGCACAATTAGTTCTTGCATTTTTACTACTTATGGTTTCTTCTTATCCTATATGGCTGGATCATGGACCTTGTAAAATGTTTGATGATATGATTCTTCATTAAAGTATGGTTTCTCACTTTACATGATCCTGTTATATGATATCAATTAGATCATTACGAGACATGTGTTTTATACTTGAAGGACTGAATGCGAGATGAAATGAAGTATGACTTGCACACTGCGGCACAAGAGCAAAGTTTACCCAGTGTGCACCAAAAATAGCAGCTAAAATTCCAATATAAGTGTCTATTGTCTCAAATATTCCTTGTCAAGAAAAAAGAAAAGATATGTTTCAGAAGACGGACTCGTTTTATTAGACAAAGTTAATTTGAAATGTCTAGTTTTACAAGTACACATGGTTGAGTAAGTCAAATAAATAAATAGATGAAGTCATAATAGTTAGAATTGATTGTTTTTAGAAGACTGTAACTTTGTTGAATTGATCCAAGATTTATAAAATAAAAAGAAAAAAGAGTTGTATTTTAGAAAATTCTACCAAGAAATCAGCTTTTATAAGTGGCATTGCCGACAGAAATCGGTCCCAAGTCAACCTAGCCGTTGGAAATTCGGAATCATAACGACTTTTCAAAAACTTGCCAAGATAAATTTGAGGTTAGAACATGTCAAATCTGAGGGTTGATCATTGATCCGTGTTTTGTGAGACCCCGCGCGTAACGGCCATCCGCTTAAAAGCACAAGTCAACTGTGTGATGAAGACAAAAAGGGGGAAAGATGAAGATTAAATGAAAATGCACTCATGAATAAAATAGGTGGTATGTATCAAGTATGATCTTTTCGACCAATAACATTATCATAACAAGGCTCTTTTAGTTTGATCATATTAAAATAAAAGGTGAAATGTAAAATAAAATTAAAATTTTTCAAATTTCAAAAGGATTTGCTTCATCTTTTCTCCTTCTCTTTCCTACTTTTATATAAACGGTAGCTCTCTTTACGCTCTTTCTTTCTCTCAATTTTTTCCTTTCTACTTCTTTCTCCTTAGTTTCTCCCATTTCTTTCTCTTATACTCCCTCCGTCTCACTTTAAATTTCCTACTTTCCTTTTTTTCGTACGTCCCAACTGAAGTTTTCATCCCTTAAATGATAAAAAAAGTCAAACATTAAAATCCCCACTATTTAACTCATATTACAAAAATGCCACTCACAAATCTAATTTAAATTCCCTAAACCCACGCTTAATCTAATTAACCTAACCCAACTAATTAATCCCCAACCCATTCCTAAATCACTAGCCCATCCCAAAATATCATAACCCAACCCATTTCCCCTCCCCATTCTATATCTGGTAATCTCTCTTTCTCTCTCACGATCACTCTTTCACACTAGAAACCCTAATTTGTTATGCGCCGCTTCTCTCTCTCACTACTTCATCTTCCTTGCTTTCATCCAGATCTGATCCAGATCTGGGTTCTTCTCGCAAACCCTACTCCATATTGTTGGTGAATTGTTATTTCTATCCTTTTGGGATGGATTTTGAATTCTCTGAATCTGAAGAGGGCTTTGTCTTTGACCCCGAGGAGTCCGTTGTTCCTGAAATCGATCTGGACGAAGTGGATCCTGGTGTTTTCCTAACTGGGATTGAGGCTTCGGAGCTCACTTCGGAGGGTTGTGTGGTCCAGAAATGCGAAGATTCATCTTCGATTGTCTGGTTGTTTGGATTCCGGCGCTTTAAAGGTTATGTGCTTCGTTCTATCTTAAGTTTGTCTTCTTCTGTTGTGTTTTTCTTAAGATCTGTGAATCTTAAGTTCTTTGTTTAGGGTTTCGATTTTGTGTGCTTCTTAATATCAGTGAATCTTAAGTTCTTAAGATTCATCTTCGATTTTGATTTTCTGATGCATGTTCCTGAAAGTCCTAATTTCTGCTATGTTGATATTACAAATTGGAGCTATTTTTGATACCCCTTGATTTAGGCTCTTTTCTATTAGGTTCTAGTTATAGCCATAATTTTTTATTTTATGATACATGTTCTTGAAAGCCACCCTAATTTCTGCTATGTTGATGTTACAAATTGGAACTGTTTTTGATACCCCTTGATCTGGGCTCTTTTCTATTGGGTTCTGGTGATAGCCCTAATTTTTTATTTTCTGATGCATGTTCCTGAAAGCCCAAATTTCTACTATGTTGATGTTCCAAATTGGAACTGTTTTTGATACCCCTTGATTAGGGCTCTTTTCTATTAGGTTCTGGTGATAGCCCTAAATGTGAAATTTGTGGTATTCTGCTATGTTGGTCAGTGATTTGATTGAATGAAATTGTAATTAACTGCAGGTGGCTATTTCAAAGTGATGTTTTACTGAAATTCCCCTAATTGAATGTTGTTGCCCAGTGTGTTTATCATGTGATTGTGTTATGTGATAAGATAGTTTGATTAAATGAACTATGCTTTGTGACCCTAATTTGTTGAAGTGGTAGCCATTTTCAAAATGAGGTTTGCATGTGCTGATTGAACTTGTAGCTACCCAACACTATCTGTAATATCAACTCCAAACTCAGATTTGGGTTGATAAGGTAAAGCTCGGTGTAGCTTGAACTAGTCCAAATGGGCTAGTTCAATGATACCAGCTTAACCTAGTTGGTATACGCTTAATCTAGTGATGAAAATTGTTGAGGGAAAAAAATAAATCAAGTCCAAAATATTTTTTTATAAAATGACCCATCTGCTTATTCTTTGTAGTTTAAGCAAAATGAACACTTCATATGTGTTTACACTGCAAACAATAAAACAAAAAGCACTATCTTGCTGAAACAGTTTCAAATGTACTCTAAATCTGACATAATCCCTTCAATGTCATAGTGTTATGTTGCTTCTTCGTTTGCAATAAAAAAACTCAATAGTATCCCGCACAAGTTGCTCTTCAACTTCTATAACTGCTGGCAAATTTTCAGTCCTTGCTAGGGTTGCCTTCCTTATGTGAGGCAGCTTATAGTTGTCCCCACCCTTCACTTTCATGATTTCCACCATACATGTTTGCCAACTAAGAACTAATTTGTTCAGCAGGCATGTTCAAGTTCTTCAAATGAACGAAGAACATTTGATACCAAATCGTCGACATTATAACTTCTAGATTCCACTTGCAAGGATTGAATGACTCTGAAGTAGCCCAAATCCAAAACGTTTGTGTCCGGTGAATTAGGTGGTTGGCACATCAGCCTAATAATAAACCCGTCTGATGTAGCAATCCTCCTAAAATCTGCATCGAAGTTGCTCAAATGTGGTCTTGCGTTGTCTTGCTGAATAATGTTTTGTTTACTTACATTTGCTGGTCATTTTGCTTTAATTGCTGGAATGATCTGATTTTTTTATGCCATATGATGAAAAAAACAGTAAAATTGAACTGCAGATGGTGTTAGTAATGTCACCAAATCAGCCCGAATGTTTTTAAAAACATTCGAATGATTTTAGGAGACTTACTAACACTATTAACTAAATGATGAACATTTTTTGATAGTTAACGGATTACCTTATCCAAAAGACAACTTTTAATCACTTCTTTGTTTATTCCGTCGATCGGTTTTCGTAACCATCGTGCCTCTTGATCTGTTTGCACTATTTCTGATGGCTGGTGCTTGTATTGTAAAAGGGAAAATGCTTATTTTCCCATCAAAGAAGACATCCCACTCATCCGTGTGTAGTGGCCTTGTCACGGCACACATGAACATGACCTTGGGGATGAACCTCTTACTCTTACATGCCCTATATGGGTCAACCTTAGATTCGAGTTTGTATGCCCTTTCTGATGCCCTTTGTATATAGAACCACTTCCCATCTATGTGGATTCTATGTGGATAACGTTGTGCATGCTAGCAAAACTAATTTTGTTGTTGATGTCTTGTTGCAAGTATGACAAACTATACTTCAACCTATGCAATTTGTTTGAATCTGTTAATGCGGATTTGATTGCATTTGTATGAGCCTTTATTCTTCCAGTTTTGACTCATCTTCCCACTTTTGATTTACTTACATCTAGCTCTTTAGCTAATCATCTAACCATGCCTCTCTTGTTGTAAGGTATAGCCCTCCTGACTTCTTCATCCAAAGTTTGAACATGAGATGAAGGTGGTCAGGGTCTTACCTCGAGAAAAGAAATGGGCTGCCCCTCTGAAATTTGTTTTTTTTTTGCATCTTGCCATATCAGCTAAACTGTCCGAGATGAAACTCCAAATGATGAAGCGATCTCCTCACTGACGCCGTTTTTCAGCACACCATTGGTGTTGTTTAGGATAAGGCGTTGAGCAATATACAAGTGTTCTGATGGAGACAAGTTCTTCCCATTTTCAGTGTCTTTCATGTTGTAAATTTGAAATCTGAACTTTTTAGTAAAATGTTGGTGAAATTGCATTGAATGCAGTATTGGGCATATTTTTAGAATTTGTAAGCTGTAAATTTAGGTTTAGGGCTGAACAAATTTGAATGTAACCCTCCAAACTGTTAGAGAGTGAAATTAGATTTTGAGGATTTTTTGTGGGAAATTTCCCATTGTTTTTTTTCAGCTTTTAATTTTTTTGGACTTGTAAACTTCATGTTTGTAATTTTTCAGAATTTCAGTTTTTTTTTTTTTTTTTTTCCAGAAATTTTCAATTCTGTTTTTTTATGACAATTTACGGTTTTTGTACTTATTGAATTAGGAAAATGGTTAGAAAGTTGATTATAGTAATCCTTCTCTTAATTTAAATGCTTAAAAAAAAGTCAGCAAAAAGTACTGGTCAACTGTTTTTTCTTAACCTTCGTGCCCGGTCAAAGTAGGAAACTTAGACCGGGACGGAGGGAGTATGTTCTATCTTCATCTTCATATTATCTTTTAAGGTTTGTTTATTTTTTATTTTTTCTTATAATATACTTTAATTTATTTTTCGATTTATAATAATAGTAATATGAGATTTGTAGCACATTAATTTACTTTTGAAAATGTCTAAGTTAATTTAGGTGGTTTTTTAAAAAAAAAAAAAAAAGAAGAAAAAATTGGGTTGGGCAAGAAAAGATGCCATTCAGAAAAAAAGTAATCAATACAATCAATACTCATCAGAATATTCAGAAGATATACCAATAGATCGAGGAATCTACATCTATATCTCTATATATACATAAGCCATGGGCGGAGCTACTCTCGACTTATACCAGGCCTCGGTCCAATGCAAAATTTGTAGAATCTTAATACTAAATTTTGTATTGGTTTAGTTATTCACTACTCCAAATTTTAACTTAGTCCACATATAATTATATTGTTCACATTCTAGTCTCTAACTAAGATATAAATAAATAATTCGTACTTAAAATCATGTCAAATTATTTCGTTCAAATTCATCTGTTAATTAATTTATTAAATTTTCTATTAATAAGGAAGAGAAGAAAGTAGAATTTCTATACGAATTCTATTACTATTTTTTCTTTTTCTTTTTTAAGCGCCGCAACTTCATCGAACTCTTTACAACTTTTCCGTGCCTCAACCAATCCCATTATTAAATTTTGGATCCTCTTGCTATAAGTTACATGGAGGTTATTTTTGTAATTTTAACTTTTTCGCTTAATTTTTATACTTTAATGTGGTAAGGTTTTACGATTTAATTTGACATACATATCGCATATATTATAATTAGTTGAAAATCTATATTATTTTTTGACTAATTATATATATTAAATATTTTTATTGGCTTGCAAAAAATAAAATTAGCTCAACAATTCTTTTGTAAAAAGAAATAAATTAATTGATTTATTTATAGAAACACAGTTAATCACTGTATCTCATTTTACATATTTTTGTAATATTTGGTCACTGATAAAGCGCAATCCGGTATCCAAGAAACTCAACGAAAACCTATGCAAGAAATATGGAAAAACACAAGATGTACGTGGTTCGATCCGGAGATCTACGTCCACGGGCTCAAAATAGCACCTGCCGAGGTGTTTCTTTCACTATCTCCTTGAGTTTACACGTAATAATTTCAGAATACAGAATGTGAACCCTAATTCCGAGTTCTCTTCTCATATTTATACTATCCCCTACTAAACCCTAACTAATTCCCTATCATCGCGCCTATTTTCCGCTGCATGGCGGTTGGGAGCGGATCGTGGGCCTTGAATCGCGGAACCCACCACAGATTGGGCCGCGTCACATTATCTGGGACGCGTACTTCTGGACCTTCTGGGCCGGTTAGTGGGCCGAGGTATTAACCCGCCCCGAAGTGACTGGGCCACACCTATCAGATGCCCCCCCCCCAGCCGGAGCGAGAACGGAGCTTCGGTTATGACTGGGGTGGAGCTGTAGGTAAGATGAGCCGTGGTCGCTGGTGAGCCGAAGTGTTCTTGGGTGGCCAAGACTGTTCCGCGTCTAAGGTACTCCGCGGCGTAGTCCGTGGAAGCTGAATCGAACTAGGCCGAATTACACCGAGGTGATAGCGAGATACCGAGTCCCCCAAAAACAAGAAATTGTAGCGGAAGAAGATAATACTCTGGCCAAGGTGAAGGGAGCACCGGAGTGTAGTAGTCTGGCCGAGGTGAAGGGAACACCGGAGTGTAGTAGTCTAAAACTTCCTGGTTAAGAGTGGAGGTGATGTGATTGGCGGCGCCATCATGAGAGAGAGGGATGTGAAGTGACACGCTCTGCGATTTCCAAGGAACTTATTCCCCACGCGCCTTGGGAACCGTAAGGCGCGTAATGAGCACGTCCAAATCTGAAACGCTGAATTTGAATAGGCCGTATCAGGACCGTTGGTTCTTGGAGTATATATTTGGAATAATGGCACAGGATACTTCATCTTCCTCATTGCGATTTACCAGTTTTAGAAAGCGGGAAAAAAGGAGAATTATGTGCGCCTGTGATTCATCTCAAATCAAAACTTCTCAAACTCAAACCAAGTAAGTATGCCTTCTTCTTCATCTTCTTCTTCTGTACAAAAAGTAGGGACTCAGAGCGCTCCGTTAGATGTGCCACCCATTCGATACGTTATTCCGGAGATGAGTGAGATTAGGACAGTAGAAAGGGCCGACGGCATGGAAACCAACATTAGGATGGTCGGTTTTTATGAATGTGCGGAGGAGGACTTTGAAGTGTCCACTGTAGCATCGCGGATGACGCGAGTGCAGATAGAGGCCTTAATCCCCTCCTTCTATTTCCCATTTAATTTAGAGTATATAGTGCCGGATTCCGGTGATAGGGCCTGCTGTCCCCCGCAGGGTTTCATTGGTGTATATATAGATCCGCTAAAAATAGGTTTGAGATTCCCCCTCTGGGACATTGTTATCCGGTTACTGAGATATTATAACATCGCTTTGAGCCAATTAGCGCCGAACGCGATTAGGCAAGTAGTCGGGTTCACCGTAGTGTGTAAGAATTCCGGGGTGGAACCGACCGTAGAGCTATTTAGGTATTTTTACCAATTAAAAGCCTTCGGGAAGTCCAAGGGGTGGTACTCCTTCAGTCCCCGAGCACGAGGTGGCTTCAAGGTGCAAAACCCCAGTAAGGTTGAGGGGTGGAAGGAGAAGTTCATCTATGTGAAGACCGGTGTAGCCCTCCCGAGGTGGAGAAGGGAAGAAGTGCTAGACACTGCCCCGGTGGAGGACCCGGAGGCCGAGGTGGTGGATATATTCCGTTCAGTGGGGACTTTCAAGACCCTGTGTACTGAGGAAGAGCTGGAAGGAGCCGGACTGAGCCCCTATTACTCGGGTGATGCGGCGGGGATGTCCACCCAGGGTCCAGAGTTGGGAGCCGGGGTTGCCGAGGAGGGTAGGAGTTCTCATACCTGTTTAGAGATTATTGCCTTGTGCAGGGCTAATTTGAATTTCTGTATGCAGTGGGGCGCTTCGGGAAGGAACCAGCAGGAAGCTCCACAGCGGCTGCAGCAGCCAAGAAGAAGGGAAAAACTGCTGAGGTGTCTCCCCGGGGGAAGATGTCACCCAGTCCACGACCTTCTGTGGGGCCGGAGGAACGAGTTGTGGTTGCGGGGTCAACCCCCGGAGCGAAGAGGAGGTCTGAACCGTCTGGGACACCTCCGGCGCCATCCAAAAGACTCCGAACAGGGGAAAACGTTGAGGTAAATCTGAAATGCCTTGTTAGTTATTATTTACGTAAATGAAGTGTGTACTACCAGCATTGATGTCTGTTTTCTGTCTTGTGTGACATTCTGAAGGAGCAAGTGGCCCCCGGTCAGCTGGGGTTGGAGGGCGCGGACGCCGAAGAACTTCTGTGTTTGGCCCGGGGAATCATGGAGCTTGGCCAGAAAAATGAGATAGAGGCCAAAGAAGAGTTGGCCGCGGTGGTAAGGGATCTTCGCGCGCGCAATGACAGGCTAACTCAGGATCTGACCGAAGCGCGGAAGAGGGCGGTTTTGGTAGAGAATGAAGTAGCGCGTCTGCGCGAGGTGGAGGCGGAAGCCGGAGCCCTTCGTGGAGAAACGGCTCAGCTGCGGGCAGAGATGAAGGCCCAGGAAGCGGCGATTGTCGAAGGTCAGGAGGCAATGCTGAAAGCATTTGCCGAGAAATTACTCCAGACGACCACATTTCTGGACTTTCAGACTGACTTCGTTGCTATCGGGGACACGGCCACGCGATCGTTGTTACTGGAGCAAGTCAAAGAAGTCTACCCCAATGTGGACGTATACCGTCCAGAGTTCGGGTATGACTATAATGTTGTGGCCGGGGTGGAGGAGGCCTACTACAAAGCGCTAACGCACCTCCTGGAGTGGCCCCTTGTAAAAGCTCTGGCAGAGAAGAAAGTGATATTAAGGGCCGAGGAGGTTGCGAGCTGCGAGGTGGACCAAGACCAGGAATTCCTGGCATTCCGCCGCGGTGAGTTCACCTCTGGACCCCGAAACAAAGAGCCACCCCCCCGTATAGAAGCTGCTGCTGTTGCCGTAGAGGAAGAGGCGAGAACGGCTGAGGGCCGACAGGAGGAGGTGCCCGAAGAGGCCGAGGGGACCGAGGAGGAGGTCAGTCGTTCCCCTCAAATTTGATGTAGTAAATAATAGGAGTAAATGTAAATCCCCTGTACGGGACCATGGATAATGTACTCTGATTGTATTGAATATAAATGTTGTTTTTGAACTGAGTTCCCTTTTATTGTATGCTTGAGATTGATCTTTCTTGTTGATTCCGTGGCCTATTCAGAATACCGCGGAATTGCATGACACGATAAAGAAGCTCATGCAATCATTGGAGTGGTTCCGCGGAGAGAAGAATAACTTGCAAATGCAAGTAGTGCCGAAGCTAGAAAAGCGAGCGACCGCTGCGGAGAGAAGGGCGAAGGAGGCCGAGGAGAAAGCCTGGGACCAGGAGTTGAAGTATCTGGCGAAGGTTGCTGAACTGGACCGAGTCCTCATCCATCAAAGGGAGTACGACCGGATATTGACCGAGTTCGGCTTACTGACATTTGAGGAAGTTGAGGCGCGGGTCGTAGAGATTCAGAATGAAATTTCAGCACTTATGGCAAAGGGCCCAGCCGAGTCCTCGGAGCTTGTAAGAAAGCGAGAGGTGTTGGAGTTACTCCTCAACATGTATGAAGGATTAAAAGGCCGTGGCAGGTGGCGGCCCTCTGCCGAGGAATACATTGCGAGTTCTAGCCGGAGCCAAGGTAAATCGAAAACCCCCCGGAAGGGTAAAAAGAAGCCAGCGGGAAAGAGCAAAGGAATTATCATTCGAGAGCCAGTTCCAGTGACTACGGTTGAAGAAGAGCCCGTTGTTGTCGCCGAAGAGGTAGTCGAAGAGCTGGCCAAAGAAATCGAGGTGATGGCCCCCGAGGAATGGGACCCTGTGCAATGGGCCCAAACCCCGAGGTCTACCCCGCAGCCAAGTAGTCGTGCTCGCACAAGAGACGAAACCCCCAGACAAGCGCCAAGGACGAGTCCACGACGTCGGGGGGCCCGCGGAGGGGAAGGAGCCGGAGCCCAAGGCCGAGGAACGACAAGATCCCGGAGGACACGGTGTAGGTCCAGGAATAGACCTCAACGCCGGAGCGCCGAATACTGGCTCGGAGGCCATAGATAATTGTAAAGAAAAATCTTTAATTTTTTGTAGGTTTGTTTTTTTTTTTTTTTTTTTTTTTTTTTAAGGCTTATGTAAAGAACCTTTTGGCATTTAATCGAAAAAATGTAATAAACCGTTTTGGTGTGCGTAGTTGTGTTTAAGGAAAACAACGAGTTATTAACCAGAAGTAATAATTGTTTTAACGGGTGTTCGGGAACACGATATGGACAGCGCCAATTTAAAGCTCCCCGGACGGATCGGGCGGGAGTAAAATCTCCCCGGACGAATCGGGCGGGAGTAAACACCTCTCCGGTTAAACAGGCGAGAGAGTGATACGAGTCCGGGGACGAAACGTGAATCTCCTCGGACGGACCGAGAGAGAGATTTAATTGTCCGGAGACGAATAATAATAATACGACTGCATTAGGGCGTCCCCGTAACGTAGAAGAAAACACAGCAAGATGCATAAACAAAGAGTATTTATTCAATGATGAGTGTCGGAGCAAATTAAAGGATACAAAGAGAGATAACAACGTAAAAGAAGTGTACAATGAGCATAAAGATAAGGATGATACTTGTCATTTGGCATTCACAGATAGAAGCGTCTCAAGTTGGTAACATGCCAGCTTCGGGGAATTGGGGTTCCATCGAGATGCTCTAACTGGTAGGATCCGGAATCGTGTGCGGCAACGATACGATAAGGACCTTCCCAAGGAGCATGTAATTTCCCCTCGGGGGCAGTTTTGCTGGCTGAATTGAGTCGAAGTACTAGGTCCCCGACATTGAACTGAGTGCCTCGAACCCGGAGGTGATGATATTGAGCTGCACGTTGTTTACACCTGGCCTGCTGGATGAACGATTGATCACGTCGATATTCAAGCTCATCCAAATTTGCACGGAGAGCTTCGTCATTATCCTCGGGAATCACTGTTACGAGGCGGGGGCTTGGTACGCTGATTTCCGCCGGAATAACAGCTTCGGAGCCGTAAGTAAGGCTGTAGGGGGTCTCCCCGGTAGAGGTATGCGGCGTTGTGTGATAAGCCCATAAAACTTGCGGAAGATTTTCGGCCCAAAGACCTTTAGCATTATCTAGGCGTTTCTTTATACCCGCAAGCAGTGTACGATTAGTGACTTCGACCTGACCATTGGCTTGAGGGTGAGCAACCGAGGTGAAAATTTGTTTGATATGGAGCTCCTCGCACCATGATCGGAAGGGATCGTTGGCAAACTGTTTTTCGTTATCCGAAATAATAGTGCTCGGTATGCCAAAGCGACATACAATACTTCGCCAGACGAACTTCAAGATGTTTTGACCAGTGATGGCAGTAAGAGGTTCGGCTTCTACCCACTTAGTGAAGTAATCTACGGCGACGACCAGAAATTTCAATCCCCCCGGAGCGACTGGGAACGGGCCGACAATGTCGATTTCCCATTGGATAAATGGCCACGCACTCTGAATTCCAGTGAGCTCGGTTTGCGGCAGATGCTTCACACGAGAGTGCAGTTGACACTTGCTGCACTTGGTTACCAAATCGTGGGCATCGTTGAATAAGGTTGGCCAATAATACCCCCATCGAAGAATTTTCTTGGCCAACGTCCATGATCCGATGTGACTGGCGCAAGCCCCTTCGTGAACCTCCCGGAGAACCTGATCGGCCTGGGCAGGAGCAAGGCACCGGAGATTTGGTTGTAAGTACGACCGTCGATACAAAATCCTATCATGGAATGAGTACTTGGGTGCCTTTAGAACTATCTGCCGAGCTCGCAGCTTGTCATTAGGCAAAGTTCCATCCCGGAGATACTGAACAATAGGAGTCATCCAATTCTGATCACTATCCACCAATGCCGAGACCGTTGCCTCATGAATCGCCGAATGAAATATATCTTCGACCAGAATATCCGAAGACACATTAGTGCGGACCGCGGAGGCTAATTTACTCAGCGCGTCTACTTTGGCATTCTGTGTTCGTGGTACCTTCTGGACAACAACCGTATCAAAAGTTGACATAAGTCGGAGTGTTAGAGCGAGATACCTGATCATTGTTTCACCCTTAGCGGCGTAAGTACCCCGGATCTGACTGGCTACAATCTCAGAGTCCGTAAATAGCTCAAGATGGCGGATAGCTAAGGATCGAGCGAGCTGGAGCCCAGCGAGAACTGCCTCGTATTCTGCTTCATTATTGGTCACCTTAAATTTGAATCGGATGACGTACTTAACTTCAACTCCCTCGGGGTCAATGAGAAGCACCCCGGCACCACTTCCGCGAATTGTGGATGCACAGTCCACATATAATTGCCACTTGCGAGGTGTGGGTTCAAGGGTAGCAGGGTGATGAGTACCATTGTCTGCAAAAGATTCATGATTATCCCCTGGGGTTTCAGCCAAAAAGTCTGCAAGTGCTTGACCCTTGATAGCTCGGCGGGGAAGAAATTGAATATCATATTCGCCTAATTCGACAGCCCACTTGGCGAGGCGCCCTGACACCTCGGGCTTGACAAGAATCTGACGGATAGGATGATTGGTCAGAACCCGTATTTCGCGCCCTTGGAAGTATGGCCGCAAACGCCGAGCTGCCATGACGAGTGCGAGTACTGTTTTTTCCAACATGGAGTACCGTGTCTCTGCCCCGTGAAGTACTCGGCTTGCAAAATACACCGGATGTTGAACACCATTGACTTCTCGCACAAGAGCGGCGCTAATGGCTTCCTCAGCGGAGGCCAAATATATATAGAGCGGCTCTCCGGAGAGAGGAACTGATAGAGTGGGCAGTTGCTGTATATGACGCTTTAAAGCCTCGAAAGCCTCGGTGCACTGCGGAGTCCACTCAAATGACTTTGCCTGTCTCAAAATTTTGAAAAATGGGAGTTGTCTCTCTGCTGCTTTAGACAAAAAACGGTTTAAGGCCGCCAAACCACCCGTGAGGCGTTGAACGTCTCTGAACGTCTTCGGTGGTTGCAGATCTAACACATCCCGAAGCTTGGCTGGATTGGCCTGAAGGCCATGCTGCGAAATCATATACCCGAGGAACTTTCCGGAACCAACGCCGAAGGTACATTTCGCCGGATTAAGTCGCAAATTGTAACGCCGCAGAATACGCAACGTTTCAACAATGTCTTGCACACATGAAGAATGTGAGGCGCTTTTGATGACTAGATCATCAACGTAAACCTCAACATTGCGGCCAATTTGATAGAGAAACACGCGGTCCATGAGACGTTGATATGTGGCTCCCGCGTTCTTGAGCCCGAAGGGCATTTTCTTAAAAGCAAAACACCCAAAATCAGTGATAAATGCCGTTTTGAGGGCATCCTGACGATCCATGAAGATCTGATGGTATCCCTTATATAAGTCCAAGAAACAAAGCGCCACATGCCCAGTAATGGCTTCGGCTTTTTGGTCGATGGAGGGCAGAGGATAACAGTCCTTCGGACAATGCTTATTAAGATCGGAAAAATCGACACACATCCGCCATGCCCCGCTGGACTTTAATACCATCACTGGATTGGACAACCAAGAAGGGTAATACACTTCGAACAAGATATCTGCATCTAAAAGTTGTTGTACCTCAATTCGAATGGCCGCATTCCGCTCCGGAGCGAATTTCCTTTGTTTTTGCTGTTTAGGCTTAACGCTGGGATCGATGTTCAGTTTGTGGGTTATTACATCAGCAGAGACCCCGGGCATATCCAAAGGGGACCATGCAAAGACATCGGAATACTCTCGCAAGGTCTGGATGATGGCCTGATGTAACCACGGCACATCCACGGCACCGACAATTACTGTTTGTTCAGGCTTGGATGGATCGAGCGGCACCTGAACAGTGGTGTCCCCTAATGATGTACATAAATGGGGTTCAAAAGCTGATGACGCCACCTGAAGTTGCTGCTTGGGAGGAGCCTTGTTAGCCTTTTTGAGTGCGACGTACATGCACTCTTTAGAGACCCGCTGACTGCCGCGGATAGCCACTTCGCCGTGCGATGTAGGGAATTTTAACGCGAGGTGATATGTGGAGCATATGGCTTTTGCGGGAGTAAGCCAATCCCGACCCAAGATCATATTGTACGGTGACGGGGAGTTAACCACGTAAAAATCCACGAAAATGGTGTTTATCGCCGAATAAGTTCCCAGAGACGCCGGGAGAGTGATGACGCCTTCTGGCTGGACTTCACCCTGGGTGAAAGTCTGCAATGGCCCGGGGGCCGGCCGAAGTTGATCCCAAGGAATCCCCATCTTTTGGAAACAGTCGGCGAATATGACACTCACTGCGGCTCCATTGTCTACGAAGACTCGCTTTACTGTAACATTGGCTACAGCCATGTCGATGATGATGGCGTCAGTATGGGGTGTTATCTCTGGAACCGGGTCTCTATCTGTGAAACTAACAGTTTCGGATTGATGGAGGTGCTTATGACGTGGCTCCTCGGGAGGAGGACGGCGAGCCTCTGCCTTCAAGGCATTTCGCGAAGCCCCAGTGGGGAGGGCCCCATATATCACGTTTATGACATGAGTGGGTGCATTGTCTCCGGGTCCTCCCGGAGGAGGGGGCGGTGGCAGAAAACGAGGTTGTTGACGATTGCCCGGGTCTTGCCGTGCATAATTGTTAGACCCCAGCCGATTATTTTTCCACGGCGGCCGATTTTGTTGTGAACCCCGGTTGTGATAACCTCCGCGGTTGTGAGACGAACCCCCATTCTGATTTGTCCGAGGCTTGTCATCAGTCCGCGCAATATATTGTCGCAAGAGACCTTTCCTTAAACAATCCTCAATTTCCTTGCTGAGCTCTCGACAGTCTTCCGTCTCGTGCCCATGATCACGGTGGTACGCACACCACTTTCCGCGGTTTCTCTTTTCAGGCAGAGCAGTCATCCGCGGACAGGGCCGTAAATCGTTCTTGTGAACAGAAAGAATTTCAGCTCGCGATTTTGTCAGCGGGGTGAATTGTGGAATATCCCCTCGAGATTCTGAACGCCCCTGATTCAGACGAGAAAAGGCACTAGGTCGTGTGCTAGGCCCAGCCTGTGCCCTATCGGACTGCCGCTTACTAGCATGTTTCTCACGCTTCCGACGAGTTTGCTCCTCGGCCTTGGCATATCTGCACACAGTATTAAACAGTGCTCGGGTCGTGACCGGTGGATTACGAACCAACTCGGTGTAGAGTGGCTCGGGACGGAGACCATTCATGAATGCATTGATGATAACATCATCCGAACAGCTCCCTACCTTAAGACTCTCCGCTGTAAAGCGATCAAGGAATTGGGTAACGGTTTCGCCGTCCCGTTGTTCCATATTCATGAGATCGGCCAAAGTGGCCATGGGCTTGGCACGTGCTTCGAAATGCGCCCAAAAGTGTTCGGCAAGTTCTCTAAAAGAGGATATGCTATTACGAGGGAGAGAATCAAACCATACCCGAGCCTCGTCCTGAAGATACTCGGGGAAAATCTTACAGTAGTGAAGAGAGGTAGTATGATCGCGGCTAAGCATGTTGTGCCTGAAAGCTCCAAGAAAATTGGCTGGATCTCCCGTGCTGTCGTAAGGTGGTATGACAGGCCTTTTGAACCCTTCGGGAAGGGAGGTGGCCATGATTTCTTGAGAGAACGGTGTGATAATGTCCCCATTGGCATCAAGGCCCAGGATTCTGTCTAGTTCGACATTGCGTTGGACTCGCTCATACTCCTGAAGATCTAGAGTATGAGGATTGGCATAACGAACTCTTTTAGCCGCGTTAAGTGGACGGCGGCGATCAGCATCTGCAGGTTCGTCGTTGCGCTGCCTTGACCCATTAGAGCTCCCATGGTCCTCGGGAGAACCGGGTCGCTCTCGTCACCGATCCTGACGCCCGCGGTGCACTGGGTCTTGTCGATCGTGCGAGTGCTGACGATGTGGTTGCACTGCGGGATTGGTAGCGTGTCCGGCAGGTCCATCCGGATTCAGGCGATTGGCCGCCCAGTCTTGGAGAACATGAGCATGCTCTTGTAGGAAAACCTGGAGTAATTCTGGAGTTATTTGAATATTAACCTGCGGCCGGGCGGCAGCGGGATTAGGGTTTTGCATATCTTGCGGGGGCAGAGGTAAGAATTGGTTGCCCGGATTCATAATCGGGCCTTGGTTGCCCTGTTGATGAGATGTATCCCGCATCGGCGATTGCCTCGGCGGCAAAATTTGATCCACGGGTGGATCTTGGTTGACCTAATCACCTTGGCGAGACTGATTTAAGCGAGTAGTCACCATAGTTTATCAAATACAATGCCAATATCACGATCACTTACGGTTCCCACAGACGGCGCCAATTGATAAAGCGCAATCCGGTATCCAAGAAACTCAACGAAAACCTATGCAAGAAATATGAAAAAACACAAGATGTATGTGGTTCGATCCGGAGATCTACGTCCACGGGCTCAAAATATCACCTGCCGAGGTGTTTCTTTCACTATCTCCTTGAGTTTACACGTAATAATTTCAGAATACAGAATGCGAACCCTAATTCCGAGTTCTCTTCTCATATTTATACTATCCCCTACTAAACCCTAACTAATTCCCTATCATCGCGCTTATTTTCCGCTGCATGGCGGTTGGGAGCGGATCATGGGCCTTGAATCGCGGAACTCGCCACAGATTGGGCCGCGTCACATTATCTGGGACGCGTACTTCTGGACCTTCTGGGCCGGTTAGTGGGCCGAGGTATTAACCCGACCCGAAGTGACTGGGCCACACCTATCAGTCACCTACTGCATCTATCTATATATATAAAAGCCTCAGTGAAAGTAACTATGTAATCAACACTTTTCTGTCTAGAATTAATTTTAGATAATAATCGGTACCATCTCCATTTTTTATTGGATGTAGTTTTATGTGATGTTAATTGTTTTGAAATAAATGTTTTCTTAGTTTTTTCCCCATATTTTCGCAATATCATTCCATCCCTCCTAAAAATATCTAATGTTCTCACTTTCATATCCAATGCCATAGATAAATGTAAATAAAGATAATATAAAGGAAAGAGAGGGGTAAATTTTATGGAATTTATGGGGAGAGAGAAAATTTAGTTGAGGGTTTGTTTTGTCAATCCCATGTATTTTAACTCTGTAACAACAAATTTCGTGTATAAAATATATAAACACGAAAAGTTGTACAAACTAGATTATTTGGATCAAAAGAGCAATATTTATAACTTTATGGATCCTATCTCTATTTTCCCTCTGATTCTTCTCTTCATATATGTCTTCAAATTTGTTGACTTGAACAACGCTAATCCAAAGCTTGTAAGCTTAACTTTGGATTAAATGTCGTTTGTTGACGATTTTCTCGAAGAACGTCGAAATTCCTTTGTACCGAAATTCTTCGCTTTATATTCCTTTGTACCAGAATTCTTCACTTGATTCTTGACTTGTGTTGTTGTGATTTTTTTGTGGAGAATGAGGCCCTATTTATAGTTGTAGGATGGGAAAACCCTAATGGGCTTGAGTCTAGATGGAATGATATGATTGGTCCTTCACAATATCGTTATCCATAAGATCATTATTAAACTAATTATATTTAATTTAATAATTACTACAACAACTTGACACATGGAACATTCTGATTGGTCCACAATGACTTGATGTCTATCCTCATCTTCTTGGATAAATACTAAAATAATTTAATTTAGTAATATCTACATCACCTTGACACGTGGTGGCTTCCCATTGGTCAATAAAATATATAGTAAATCACCAATTAAATTGGCTATTTAACTTAGGAATTTTATTTACCTAATTCCTAATATAAAAAATAATCAATATAAAATTAATATTCAATAGATATTTTATTACGTGACGCATTTTAATTGGATACGAAATTTGTGCATCAACAAATACCCCCACGAGACTTGTTCACGGACGATGTGTCTTGGAGTGGATAAGTCTCGAACTGACTTTTGAAATTTCTCTAGACATATCGACATTTTTATACTCGCATCAAAGAGTTCTTGAATTTGGACTTGTAGATAGTTTATACTCGTATCAAGGAGTTCTTCATTTGGACTTCAATTTGGATTTGTCGATAGTTTATACTCGTATCAAGGAGCTCTTCATTTGGACTTGAATCTGGATTCGTAGATAGTTTATACTCGTATCAAGGAGTTCTTCATTTGGACTTGAATTTGAATTTGTCGATAGTTTATTCTCATATCAAAGAGTTTTTTATTTGAATTTGACTTGTAGACCTTTTAAGCTCGTGTCAAGGAGCCTCGAACTTGAATTTGAAACTTGTTGGTAGTTTATACTCATACCAATGAGTTCTCGAATTTGGAGTTGAATCTTCAACATTGTGGGCTTGGACGGATTTGACATACTTGACTTGAAAATGTGGATTTATCTGAGGTTGAGCTTGACAACCCAATTTGACGAAATCAGATAACTTGACGGACTTGGAGCTTGGATCCCTAAATTCGGAGCAACTTAGGAGAGAGAAACACAATATATATTTGTATGACTGAACTTAGAATATTTCTAAGCTGCCTACGTACCCCGGTGAAAGGGTAACGTAGTTCAAATTTCCACTTCGTGTTTTATTTTTTGGGGGTGGTGCCGTGCACAGTTTATACTCATGCGGGTCAGGAGTGACTATTTTTTAACCACTTTTGGTAAAGTGGGATAAGTTAGCATTTTAACCACATACTTTACCTTTAGTGGTCGTCGTGCACAATTATTCTCATGCGGGCCAGGAGGTCTTTCTCTCTTTTGTTTTTTTGTTTTTTTCTTTTTTTTAGCAGTAGGCTCAAGTAAATTTCAAGAACTCCCCATTTATGGGACTGACTTGTATACCATGTTTAAGGTCAAGTAGGGCCTTTTCATCATCTTCCTCTTCTACATGTCTATCTTCGTGTTTGCTTTCTTGTTTGTCCGTCATGTAGCATGGGATGTCACCACAATCATTATCTTCCAAGATAGCTATAAGATTTGTTGTTGCATTGCCTTCATCTAACACTATTTTTCCTTGCTGAGCTAGCTGCATGATCTTGTCTTTGAATACAAAGCATTCTTCTATTGAATGCCCCACCAACCGATGATACTTGCAATACTTTGGGTCATCAGTACACCTAGCTTCTTCGGGTCGCTTCATTTCAGGTAATTCAATGAGATTTTCTTCCATTAAGTCATCGAATATTCCGGAGACATCGGAGTCCAAGAATGGGTATTATTTTAATTGCATCTCTTTCAGAGTGAACTTTCTTTGCCCCCGGTCTTGAGGGATATCTTTTCATTTGCCAGTCTTATTGTCTTCTTTTCGGCCAAACTTGATAGGCATCGCAGCTACCATCATGGGCTCTTGGTTTGCAGGTGTGGTAAAGGGTTTGCCCCCTCTATTCCAATCTTGTCTATTGCTGAACTTGCGGGGCTCTTGAATTGGCGGTTCTTCTACTCCACTTGTAGTCATGCTTAGCTCCATATCGTAAGCTCGAGTAGCTAATTCCTCAAATGTATGTGGGCGAATTCCTTGCAGAATATACCGAAGGCACTACTGCATCCCTTGTGTGCATATCTCAATTTCAGAAGCTTCAGATAAACGATCTTTGCAATTAAGACTCAAATTCCTCCATCGATTGATGTAGTCGACTACAAACTCTTCTTTCCATTACCGCGTGTTTGTCAACTAAATCATGCTGACGATTCTTCGAGTACTATAGAAACGATTGAGGAATTGTTGTTTTAATTGATCCCAACTGTCAATGGAGTTAGCATTCAAGTCGGTGTACCAATCAAATGCATTTTCCTTCAGAGATCGAACAAATTATTTCACCAAGTGATCTCCATAAGTTCCGGCATCATTCCATGTCTCAATGAAGTGGCCGATATGCTGTTTAAGGTTACCTTTTCCATCGAATTGTTGGAACTTGGGTGTAACCCATTGGTATCTTCAAGCTGTCAATTCGTTGAGTATATAACTTGGTGTATGTGAAAGAAGACTTCGAGCTCCCCTCAAATTTCTCTTTGATAGTCCCCATGATGATCTCCTTGAGTTGGTCAATGGGAATCATACCATCAACAGATACTTGAATCTCTTCTAGAGGCGTTTCCTTGTCAATGACATCGCGTTTTGTAGATGTTTCAACGTCGCCTTGATTTTCAGTTGGTTCTTTCCCAGGAGCACGACTTGTATCACAGTTGTCAATCTTGCTCCTCAGGTTTTCAATCTTCGAGTCCTGCTCTTGGACATATTTTGTAAGTTCTTCAATGACTTTAGTTAGACTTGCAAGTTGTTCTTCAAGAGTTGAAACGTTCGTTGTCATGATGTGTGCTACTTCTGAACTTGAGGAAGAACGAGGAGTAGAACATGCAGAGTTGTCCTTTTCATTTCTATTGCTATCAACAATGTCTTGCAAATCCTTCTTAGTAGCCCCGGAAGAAGTATTTCCCTCTGAAGATGCCAACGATCGCGAGTTGCTTGACATACTCCTCATGACAACATTGACGTCTACAACTGGAGGATCTGTTGCAGCGACTTTAGTAATTATGATCTTGTGAGGTGTCATATTTTTGTCTTCGATTTTTGGTTGAAAAGAAGAGATGAGAGGTAGATGGTCCCACTGGACGTGCCAAATTTGTAACAAATTTCGTGTATAAAATGTATAAACATGAAAAGATGTCAAAATAGATTATTTGGATCAAAAGAGTAAAATTTACAACTTTATGGATCCTATCTCTATTTTCCCTCTGATTCTTCTCTTCATATATGTCTTCAAATTTGTTGACTTGAACAACGCTAATCGAAAGCTTGTAAGCTTAATTTTGAATTAAACACCGTTTGTTGCCAAAGAACGTCGAAGAAAATCGAAGAACATCGAAATTCCTTAGTACTGAAATTCTTCGCTTGATATTCTTTTGTACCGGAATTCTTCACTTGATTTTTGACTTGTGTTGTTGTGATTTTTGGTGATAATGATATTGTGAATGACCAATCATATCGCTCCATTCAGACTCAAGTCCATTAGGGATTTTCCATCCTACAACTATAAATAGAGCCTCATTCTCCACCAAAAATCACAACAACACAAGTCAAGAATCAAGTGAAGAATTTCGGTACAAAGGAATATCAAGCGAAGAATTCCGGTACAAAGGAATTTCGACATTCTTTGATTTTCTTAGACGTTCCTCGAGAAAATCGACAACAAACGGCGTTTAACCCAAAATTAAGCTTACAAACTTTGGGTTAGCATTGTTCAAGTCAACAAATTTGAAGACATATATAAAGAGAAGAATCAAAGGGAAAATAGAGATAGGATCTATAAAGTTGTAAATTTTACTCTTTTGATCCGAATAATCTATTTTGTACATCTTTTCGTATTTATACATTTTATACACGAAATTTGTTGATACAATATTTGTATGCTTCTAGCTGGAATCTTATTAAAAATGGGAGCCTATGGATTAGTTCGGATTAATGTGGAATTGCTTCCCCACACCCATTCTATATATTCTCCTTGGTTAATAATAGTAGGCGCAATGCAAATAATCTATGCAGCTTTAACATCTCTTGGTCAACGGAATTTAAAAATAAAGAATAGTCTATTCCTCTGTATCTCATATATGTTTCATGTATAAAATGTATAAACACGAAAAGATGTACAAAATAGATGATTTGGATCAAAAGAGTAAAATTTACAACTTTGTAACAACAAATTTCGTGTATAAAATGTATAAACACGAAAAAATGTACAAAATAGATTATTTGGATCAAAAGAGTAAAATTTACAACTTTATGGATCCTATCTTTATTTTCCCTCTGATTCTTCTCTTCATATATGTCTTCAAAATTGTTGACTTGAACAACGCTAATCCAAAGCTTGTAAGCTTAATTTTGGATTATACGTCGTTTGTTGCCGATTTTCTCGAAGAAAATCGAAGAACGTCGAAATTCCAAATTCCTTTGTACCGGAATTCTTCACTTGATATTACTTTGTACCGGAATTCTTCACTTGATTCTTGATTTGTGTTGTGATTTTTGGTGGAGAATGAGACCCTATTTATAGTTGTAGGATGGGAAAACCCTAATGGGTTGGAGTCTGAATGGAGCAATATGATTGGTCCTTCACAATATCATTATCCATAAGATAATTATTAAATTAATTGTATTTAATTTAATAACAACTGCAACAACTTGACACATGGAGCGTTCTGATTGGTCCACCATACTTAGGAATTTTATTTACCCAATTCCTAATATTAAAAATAATCAATATAAAATTGATATTCAACATATATTTTATTACGTGACGCATTTTTCCAGATAAAATTACATATAAGAAAGAACATATATAGTAGGTTATTGTCATATTTGGTTAAATCAAAATTTATTTTGATTTTTAAATTGCCCAAATAATGTTTTTATTTCTAATCTATTTTTATGTACTCCTATAATTTATCAAATTAAACCTCTGTTGAAGATGTTTAATTTGACATTCATATCACATATATCATAATGAGACATATAATTTGTAATATTATATTGGTTATTCATTGGTTATCTGAATTAGATTTGAGTATTTATAGTGGGTTGTACGATAGTCCTGCAACAAAGAATTAGTTAAATAACTTTATTGATTACTTTATTAAAAATACAACTAATCAATTTATTTTATTTGACATGAATTTTCTATTTTCTTCATTTATTATGTTGAAAGATAATTTAGGTTGATTAATCACGAGACTACAACTTTCACATATATTCATATATTTATATATGATGAAATTACTTTTTATTACATATTTATATTTTATATTTGTTAGTGGTATTTTTTATAAAAACAATTACAATTTGCAAGTACCTTACTGTCGAGGCACGCAAAATTTAATTCCTTAACTTCCCTCTACTAATTAGTAATAGCGGTCTTCTAAAAAATAAAAAAATAGTAGTAGCGGTAAGTCGTCGATCACACAAGGAACAGTCCGATTTATTATGTTTTACGTATTAATTAAATAAAATAACAAAAGGGGAGATTAGTTAATTGGATTTTTTTTAGCAAACTAACTATCTAGAAAACAAATTGAAAATAAGTGATAAAGATAATTAATATCAAATAAGTAAACGATTTCAACTCCTAATATAGTTATCCCCTAGTATGATTAACTGTTGCAATTAATGCGACTATTTCTCAAATTAGTCATAGAATTTCTACCCCTAAATCAACAATAAGCTTTGCTGACTCGAATTATCCCTTAATTGTAATTAATCAAAACAGACTCTTTGATTAATCTATTTTGCCAAACAACCTATAATAAGCTATCTAGATTTAATTGGCTAAACGCATAGGGTATTAGGATAATAGGGTAGACACGGTATTGGACTCACAAGCTCGTCCAATTAACACTGATTTATGTTATCTAAGTGAATCAATTCACTAATTACAACCAACGGGCATAAGTTCACAACAATTACGGATTATGACAATTCCCTAGCTGTAAATATGTGGCCAATCAATATAGGTGATCAATCTAATTCAGTAACCCACATATAAAAGCAATTAAAGCAGATAACATAAATAATTCCAAAATATAATTCGAGAAATTGTCACTGTAAAAATTAAAAAAAAAAAAAAAACCATACTATGATTCAAACATCGATGAAGAACTAAAATTAGAAAATTAGTCGGACATATCAACGTTAAAAAATATAATAGAATAATCAACATTAATTTAATAGCAGATATTAATTGAAATCGAATTGTTGATTCGAATCGGCTGTTCTCTTTCATCGCAGTCACGACTCCAAAGACTTCCTTTTCTCCTGGAAGTCTTCTTTATTTATTCTCCTAACTTGGGCTTTTCCCTTAACTGGGCCTTAATTAGACTTGTGGTTTTGATTAAAATTCATCTCCAGAAACTCATGCCAAATTTAATGTTGGGCACGACACCATGTCTCCAAGTGTCAAGACCCAATTTGACACAGTGCTCTTCCATTTTGATCTAAAATTTCTTTGAATACACTAAAATAAATAATAAAAAAAACATTCGAAGTAAATCGAACAAAAAATGAGATAGGTAGAAAAATAGATAGTTCAATAACCAAAATATTTATAAATTTACACTCTTGACAAATAAATTAATGTTTTTTACCCATCAGCAAGCTAAACTATGAGATTTTACACGTGTTGTAATCTAAATTTCTTCATAAAATAAAATAAAATTAACCAGCTGATAAAGCGCAATCCGGTAACCAAGAACTATAACGATAATCCACGTAAACAATATGAAAAAACACAGGATTTACGTGGTTCGATCCGGAGATCTACGTCCACGGGCAGAAAATCACTCTTGCCGAGGTGTTTCTTTCACTCGAATGCTGAGTTTACAGATAGTAATTCAGTATACAGAGTGTGAACCCTAATTCCGAGTTATTTTCCTCTATTTATACTACCAAATCAAAACCCTAACTAAATCCCTATAATCTTGCCCACCAAATCTGCATGGCAGTTGGGAAAAGATCATGGGCCTTGATTCGCGGAACAGACTTGATTCGCGGAACAGATTACGTTTTGGGCCAACGCGTGTTGCTGGGCCTGCTGGGCCTGGGCCTTCGCGCTTGCTGGCGCGTTTGCTGGGCCGGTAAGTGGGCTCAGGTATTAACCCGACCCGAAGTAACCAGGTTATCCCTATCAGATGCCCCCCCCCCCCAGCCGAAGCGAGGAGGGAGCTTCGGTTGTCACTGGAGTGGTACGGTAAGCAGGAAGGGCCGTGGTCACTGGCCGGCCGAAGTGTTTACCGTCGAATAAGTCGATCCGAGTCCCCGGAGGACTTGGTGGAGCAGTTTGTGAATACGAAGTCGAGCTAGGCCGGAGTGTCTAAGACCTTTATCGGGATGCCAAACTTCCCAGAAGCAAGAAACGCGGTGTAAGTACGTAACAACCTGGTCGAGGTGGGAGGTGCACCGGAGTGAGTTGTCTGGCCAACATGAAGGGAACCCCGGAGTGTGGTAGTGTGACCGAGGAGGGCGATACACCGGAGTGTAGTGTGAACCTTCCTGACGAGGGGTTAGGTTGATGTGATTGGCGGCGCCATCATAAGAGAGAGGGATGTGAAGTGACACGCTCTGCAACTTCCAAGAAAGCTGTTCCCCACGCGCCTTGGGAACTGTAAAGCGCGTGTGGCGCACGTTTAAATCCCCATTATTGAATTTGAATCGTTTGCATCAACGCCGTTGATTTTTGCGTATATAATTGGAGTAATTGCACAGTAACCTTTCATCTCCTTCATTGCGATTCATCAGTTTAGAAAGCGGGAAAAAGAGGAAATCTGCATTCGTGATTCATCTCAGATCAAAAAACTTCTCAAATCAACTCTTTCAAATTCAAACCAAGTAAGTATGTCTTCCTCTTCATCTTCTTCATCTTCTGCCTCATCGTCGGCCTCGATTGAAGAATTAGGTACTTCGAATACCCCGTTAGATATCCCCCCCCATCATATCTCATTCCAGAGAGGAATGAGGTTAGAACAGTAGACAGAGTTGATGGCTTAGAGTGCAACGTCATGATGGTTTTGTTTTATGAATGCACGGTGGAGGATCTTGAGGTGTCCTCTATAGCGCTACGGATGTCGCGAGAGCAAATTTTGAGGGAGCTCCCGTCTTTTTACCTTCCCTTCGACCTTGAGTACATAATCCCTACCCCTGAGGATAGGGCCTGTTGCCCACCGCAGGGGTTTTTTACCGTGTATATAGATCCCCTTAGAGTAGGATTGAGATTGCCGCTGTGGGACGTAGTCATCGAATTGTTAAAATACTACGGCATTGCCCTCTGTCAATTAGCGCCGAACGTGGTGAGGCAGGTGGTGGGATTCACCGTGGTCTGTAAACAGGCCGGAGTAGAACCAACTGTAGAGCTTTTTAGGTTCTTCTACCAGCTAAAAAACTTCGGGAAGTCCAAGGGGTGGTATTCCTTTAGTCCCCGAGCCCGAGGAGGGTTCAAGGTTCAGAACCCGAGCAAAGTAGAGGGGTGGAAGGAGAGGTTCATATTCATTAGGAACAAAATAGCTCTCCCGAAGTGGAGGAGTGACGAGGTGCTTGATACCGCCCCCGTGGAGAGCCCGGGGGCCGAAGTGAAGCATACGTTCCGGACAGTGGGGACTTTCAAAACCCTCTGCTCCGAGGAGGAATTGGAGAAGGCAGGATTGAGCCTGTACTATTCGGGCACGGCGGGTGCCGAAGAGGGTAGGAGTTCCTTGTCTTGCTGTTTATAACTGTCGTTTTGCGCAGGACTAACCATAGACATATATGCAGTGGGACGCTTCGGAAAGCAACCAGCAGCAGGAAGCCCCGCTAAGACTGCAGCGGCCAAGAAGAAGGGGAAAGCCGCTGAGGTGTCCCCCCGGGGGAAGATGCCCCCCAGTGCGCGACCAGAGGCGGGGTCTGGTATGTCGGCGGAGCCATCTCCCGTGATGAAAAAGAGGCCGGAGCCTACCGGCACTCCGCTGGCACCGTCCAAAAGACCTCGAGTAGGGGAGAGTACGGAGGTAATACTCAAAACGCTGATCATAACTTTTACGTACGCGAGGTGTATAGTATGAGGTCTGAGCTCGTTGTCGTGTTGTATTCAACTTATCCAGGTAGAACAGGCGACCCCCAGTAGGCTGGGGTTTGACTGCGCGGACGCCGAGAAGATTCTGCAGCTGGCCAGAGGAATCATAGAGGTTGGCCTGAAGAGCGAAGTGGAGGCCAGAGAAGAGCTGGCCGCGGCAGCGCGGGATCTTCGCGCGCGAAATGACAAGCTAGCTCATGACTTAGCCGAGGCGCGTAAAAGGGCGTCTTTGGTCGAAAACGAAGTGGTGCGCCTGCGCAGTGTGGGGGCCGAGAACGCTGCTCTGCGGGGACAAAATCTGCAGCTTCGGACGGAGATGGAGGCGCGGGAAGCCGCTGTGATCGAAGGTCAAGGAGCGATGCTGAAGGCGTTCGCCGAAAAATTATTACACACCAGCACATTCCTTGACTTCCAGACGGAGTTTGTGGCAATAGGGGACAAAGCCACACGAGCCTTGGTGCTGGAGGAGGTGAAGGAGGCGTACCCGAATGTGGACATCAATCGTCCGGAATTCGGGTATGACTCTGAGGCGGCGGCCGAGGTGGAAAAGGCCTATTACGCCGCTCTAGCGAAGCTGCCGGAGTGGCCTCTGGTGAAGGCGCTCGGGGAGAAGAAGCAGCTTCTGACGGCCGCGGAAGTTGTAAATTGCGAGGTGGACCAGGACGAAGAATTCTTGGCATTCTGCCGCGGTAAACTGGCTACCGCACCCCGCAGCACCGAGCCCCCCCCCCCCCCCCCCCCACGGATGGAGGTCAAAGCCCCAGCTGCGATCGAGGCCGTCGCAGCAGCTGAAGGAGAAGAAGCCGAAGTGTCCGAGGGCCGGCGAGAGGAGTTGCCCGAAGAGACTGAGGCAATTGAGCGGGAGGTCAGTCGATCCCCGCAGATTTAAAGTTGTACTTTTTTAGAAATGTTAGGAATGATGTACTGTGTTGAACAATTGTAATCTGCCTTGTGAAATACAATCATGTTTCTCAGTCTCTTGAACTTCTTGTTTTACTTGCATGAGCAATTTTATGTCTGTTGTCGAACTGAATGTAACTCTTTACATACTTGAGAATAATCGATCTGGTTGTCTTCGTTGTCTGTTTAGAACACCGCGGAGCTACACGAAACAATAAAGAAGCTCATGCGATCACTTGAGTGGTTCCGCGGAGAGAAGAATCATCTGCAGACGCACGTAGTGCCAAAGCTGGAAAAGCAGATTGCCTCGGCAGAGAAGAAGGTGGTTGAGGCCAATGAAAGAGCCAAAGACTTCGAGATGAAGTATCGAACTACAGCTGCCGAGATGAGCCGCGTCCGTGTTCATCAGAAGGAGTATGAACGAATTCTTTCAGAGTTCGGTCTTCTGACTTTCGAAGAAGTAGAGGAGCGGGTCGTTGAAATCCAGAGTGACATCGCGGCATTGATGTCGAGGAGCTCTGTCGAGTCCGCGGAGCTCGTGAGGAAACGAGAAGTCCTGGAGCTGCTTCTCAGTATGTATGAAGGGCTGAAGAGCCGAGGCAGGTGGAGGCCTACTGCTGAAGAATTCATCGCGAGCTCCAGTCGGGACCGAAGTACGCAGAGAGCTCCTCGGAAGGATAAGAAAAAACCCTCCGGAAAGACCAAAGGCATAGTTATCCAAGAGCCAGCTCCAGTGGTCACAGTCGAAGAAGAACCCGCGGCGGTTGCCGAAGAGGTAGTCGAGGAGCTGACCAGGGAAATCGAGGTGATGGTTCCGGAGGAGTGGGACCCTGAGCAATGGGCCCAAACTCCAAGGTCCGTGCCACAACAAAGTAGCCAGGCGCGGACCAGAGATGAAGCCCCCAGGCAAGCGCCTAGAGCGAGTCCTCGGCGTAGGGAAGCTCGAAGGGATGACCGAGCCGGAGCCCGAGGCCGGAGGACGCAGCGAAGACCAAGAAGCAGGCAACAACGCCGGGGCGCTGAGTATTGGCTCGGGGGCCGTAGATAGTTGTCTTAAATTTTTTTTTTTTTTTTTCGAAGTCTCATGTAAAAAACTTCTTAATGTTGTAATATTCAGATAATAATAAAACTGTTGTAGTGTGTACGAACTGGTTTAATGAAGGTAACAGGTTACGAACCAACTTAATCGGGTGTCCGGGAACACGACGGGAAAAATTATTAACTGTTTAATTGGGTGTTCGGGAACACAGTATGGATTAGTCCAACCTCCCCGAACGGATCAGGCAGGAGTAATATATCTCCCCGGACGGATCAGGCGGGAGTAAACACTTCTCCGGTTAAACAGACGAGAAAGTGGTATGAGTCCGGGGACTAAAAATGCTAATCTCCTCGGACGGACCGAAAGAGAGATTTAATTGTCCGGAGACGAATAATGATAATATGACTGCGTTAGGGCGTCCCCGTAACGTAAAGGATAACACAACGGGTTATATAAGCAAAGAATTTTTATTCAATAATAAGTGCCGGAGCAAACTCAAAAGTACAAAGATGGTAATAACTGTAAAAGAAATGAAAGATATGATAGTACTTGAGATGTGGCCGTCACAGATAGAAACGCCTCAAGTTAGTGACGTGCCAACTTCGGGGAATCGGGGTTCCGTTGAGATGTTCAAGCTGATAGGATCCAGAGTCGTGCGCGGCAACGACTCGGTAGGGACCTTCCCAAGAAGCGTGCAATTTCCCTTCAGGGGCAGCTTTGCTGGCTGAGTTAAGCCGAAGAACTAAGTCCCCGACATTGAACTGAGTACCTCGGACCCGGAGGTTATGATACCGGGCTGCTCGTTGCTTACATCTGGCCTGTTGAATGAATGATTGTTCGCGGCGGTGTTCGAGTTCATCCAAATTTGCCCGGAGAGCCTCGTCATTATCCTCTGGAACCAATGTGAGGAGGCGGGGACTCGGCACACTGATTTCAGCAGGGATTACGGCTTCGGAACCGTAGGTAAGACTGTAAGGAGTCTCCCCGGTAGATGTATGAGGTGTTGTGCGATAAGCCCATAGGACTTGTGGAAGGTTTTCAGCCCAGAGACCTTTGGCATTATCCAGGCGCTTCTTTATTCCCGTGAGCAGTGTCCTATTGGTTACCTCAACCTGCCCGTTGGCTTGAGGGTGAGCGACCGAAGTGAAAATCTGTTTGATGTGGAGCTCTTCACACCATGAGCGGAATGGATCGTTGGCAAACTGTTTACCATTGTCCGAGATGATAGTGCTCGGGATGCCAAAGCGACAAACAATATTGCGCCACACGAATTTCAAGATATTCTGACCAGTAATGGCTGTAAGTGGTTCGGCTTCGACCCACTTAGTGAAGTAATCCACGGCAACGACCAGGAACTTCAACCCTCCCGGAGCAACGGGGAATGGTCCAACAATATCGATACCCCACTGAATAAATGGCCACGCACTCTGGATTCCCGTGAGTTCGGTCTGTGGCAGATGCTTTACACGGGAGTGCAGTTGGCACTTGCTGCATTTGGACACTAAGTCATAAGCATCGTTGAACAGGGTTGGCCAATAGTATCCCCAGCGGAGAACTTTCTTGGCTAATGTGCGAGAACCGATATGGCTGGCACAGGCCCCTTCGTGAACCTCCCGCAGAACTTGGGTAGCTTCGGCAGGAGCAAGACACCGGAGACTCGGTTGTAGGTATGATCGCCGGTTATAAGACTCCATCATGAAAGGAGTATTTGGGGGCTTTGAGGACAACTTGCCGAGCTCGTAGCTTGTCAATGGGCAGGACTCCATCTCGGAGATATTGGATGATAGGAGTCATCCAATTCGAATCATTATCGGTCAGTACCGAAACCGTGGCCTCATGAACTGCTGGATGAGGTAGATCTTCAACCATGATATCCGGAGATATATTAGTTCGGACTGCGGAGGCCAACTTGCTGAGCGCGTCTGCTCTTGTATTTTGTGCACGCGGTATTTTCTGGATAGTAACTGCTTCAAAAGTTGACATGAGTTTGAGTGTTAGAGCACGATACCTGACCAATGTTTCATCTTTGGCGACATAAGTCCCCTGAATTTGCCTGGATACGATCTCGGAGTCCGTGAAGAGCTCGAGATGACGAACACCCAAGGACTGAGCGAGCCGGAGCCCGGCGAGAACTGCCTCGTACTCCGCTTCATTATTAGTCACCTTAAACTTGAATCTGATGACATATTTAACTTCCACCTCCTCGGGGTCGATGAGAAGCAGTCCAGCACCACTTCCTCGGACCGTGGATGCTCCATCCACGAAGAGTTGCCACTTCCGGGGTGAAGGAGTGAGGGTAGCATGGTGATGTGTATCACCATCCACGGGAGACTCAGGATTGTCTCCCGGGGCTTCAGTCAGGAAGTCGGCGAGTGCTTGACCCTTAATTGCTCGGCGGGGGAGAAACTGGATGTCATATTCGCCCAACTCAATGGCCCACTTGGCGAGGCGCCCAGACACCTCGGGTTTTACAAGAATCTGGCGGATGGGGTGATTGGTCAGAACTCGTATTTTACGTCCTTGGAAGTATGGCCGAAGACGCCGAGCTGCCATAACAAGGGCCAAAGCGGTTTTTTCAAGCTCGGAATATCGCGTCTCTGCCCCGTGAAGTACTCGGCTTGCGAAGTACACGGGATGCTGGACGCCATCGATTTCTCGTACGAGAGCTGCACTAATAGCTTCCTCGGCGGAAGCCAGATACAGGTAGAGCGGCTCTCCGGGGAGAGGAACTGACAAAGTAGGCAGCTGCTGTATATGACGTTTCAAGGCTTCAAAAGCCCCGGTACACTCCGGAGTCCACTCAAAGGACTTCGCTTGCCTCAAAACTTTAAAGAATGGGAGCTGTCGCTCTGCCGCTTTGGACAAAAATCGATTTAAAGCTGCCAAACCACCTGTGAGGCGTTGAACATCCCTGAATGTTTTAGGTGGCTGCAGATCTAACACATCACGGAGTTTGGCCGGATTGGCCTGCAGGCCGTTTTACGAAACCATATAACTAAGAAACTTCCCGGAGCCAACACCAAAAGTGCATTTTGCTGGATTGAGCCGCAAGTTATAGCATCGCAGAGTGCGCAATGTTTCGGTAATGTCTTGCACACATGAAAGATGGGAGGAGCTTTTGATGACCAAGTCATCGACGTAAACCTCCACGTTACGACCAATCTGGGCGTGGAAGACAAAGTCCATTAAACGTTGATAGGTGGCTCCAGCGTTCTTGAGCCCGAAGGGCAGTTTCTTAAAAGCGTAGCACCCAAAGGCAGTGATAAATGCCGTTTTGAGGGCATCCTGCGGATCCATAAAAATCTGATGGTATCCCTTGTACAGATCTAGGAAGCAAAGTGCCACGTACCCCGTAATGGCTTCGGCCTTTTGGTCGATGGAGGGCAGAGGATAGCAGTCTTTCGGACAGTGTTTATTGAGATCGGAGAAATCGACACACATCCGCCATGCCCCACTGGTTTTTGTCACCATTACCGGATTGGATAACCAAGAGGGGTAGAATACCTCAAACAAGATGTCCGCATCCAGGAGTTGTTGCACCTCGATTCGAATGGCTTCATTTCGCTCCGGAGCAAATTTCCTCTGCTTCTGTTGAATTGGCTTTACGCTGGGATCGATGTTCAGCTTGTGAGTAATCACTTCGGGAGAAACCCCGGGCATATCTAGAGGAGACCATGCAAAAACATCGGAATATTCTCGCAGGGTCTGAATAATGGCCTGATGTAGCCATGGCACATCCACAGCGCCTACAATTACTGTCTGTTCCGGCTTAGATGGATCTAGCGGGACTTGGGCAGTGGCATCCCCCAATGGGGTACATTCCCGAGGTTCCAGAGCCGGTGATGTTACCTGGAGCTGCTATTTGGGAGGAACCTTAGTAGTCTTTTTGAGTGCTACGTACATACACTCCTTTGAAACCCGCTGACTCCCGCGGATAGCCACTTCGCCATGCGAGGTGGGAAACTTTAGCGCGAGGTGATACGTGGAGCAAATGGCTTTGGCGGGGGTGAGCCAGTCCCGGCCCAATATCATGTTGTATGGCGACGGGGAATTCACCACATAAAAATCCACGAAGATGGTTTTTATTTTCGGATAAGTCCCCAAAGACGCTGGGAGAGTGATGACACCTTCCGGCTGGACTTCACCTTGAGTGAAAGTCTGCAGTGGCCCGGGGGCCGGCCGAAGTTGGTCCCGAGAAATCCCCATCCTTTGGAAACAGTCAGCGAATATAACACTCACCGCTGCCCCATTATCCACGAAGACCCGCCTTATTGTTATGTTGGCTTCAGTCATGTCGATGACAATAGCGTCTGTGTAAGGTGTTATCTCTGGAACCGGGTCCCTATCCGTGAAGCTGACAGTCTCGGACTGATGGAGGCGTTTATGACGTGGCTCCTCGGGAGGAGGACGTCGAGCTTCTGCCTTTAAGGCATGCCGTGAAGCCCCGGTGGGTAGGGCTCCATACATTACGTTTATCACGTGAGGGGGTGCATTGTCTCCGGGTCCTGCCGGAGGAGGAGGTGGTGGTGGGAGACGCGGTTGCTGGCGATTGCCAGAATCTTGTCGTGCGTAGTTGTTCGGCCCCGGCCGGCTATTTTGCCACGGCGGTCGGTTTTGTTGTGTGTCGCGGTCATGATATCCGTGATTATTGGATGACCCCCCATTTTGACCTGTCCGGGGCTTATCATCAGTTCGCGCAATGTATTGGCGCAAGAATCCTTTCCTAAGGCACTCCTCGATTTCCTTACCGAGTTCTCGGCACTCCTCTGTCTCGTGCCCATGATCTCGGTGGTACGCACACCACTTTCCACGATTTCTCTTCTTAGGAGGCGCGGTCATCCGCGGACAAGGTCGCAGATCGTTCTTGTGGATAGATAGGATTTCAGCTCGTGACTTCGTCAACGGAGTCAATTGTGGAATTTCACTTCGGGATTCTGAACGCCCCGGTGTCAGGCGGGAAAATGCACTAGGTCGAGTACTAGGCCCGGTTTATGCTTTGTCGGATTGCCGCTTGCTAGCGTGTTTCTCTCGCTTCTGGCGAGTCTGCTCCTCGGCCTTAGCAAATTTGCACACTGTTTTGAACAGTGCTCGAGTTGTGACCGGTGTGTTCCGAGCTAACTCGGTGTAAAGTGCTCCGGGGCGGAGTCCATTCATAAATGCGTTGATGACTACGTCGTCGGGGCAATTTCCCACCTTGAGACTTACCGCTGTGAAGCGGTCAAGAAATTGCGTAACGGGTTCACCTTCCCGCTGTTCCATGTTCATGACATCGGCCAGGGTAGCCATGGGCTTCGCCCGTGCTTCGAACCGTGCCCAAAAATGCTCGGTGAGTTCTCTGAAGGAGGATACGCTGTTGCGCGGAAGAAAATCAAACCAAACCCGAGCTTCATCCTGTAAGTACTCAGGGAAAATCTTGCAGTACTGAAGGGATGTGATGTTATCATGGCTAAGCATACTGTGCCTAAAAGCCCCAAGAAAATTGGCTGGATCTCCGGTGCCATTATAAGGTGGAATGGCTGGCCGTTTGAACCCTTCGGGAAGGGTAGTGGCCATGATTTCTGAGGAGAACGGCGTGATGATATCTCCATTGGCATCAAGACCCAGAATTCTGTCCAGTTCAACATTGCGTTGAACTTGCTCATACTCTTGAAGATCTAGAGCATGAGGATTGGCATAGCGAACTCTCTTAGCCGCATTAAGTGGACGGCGGCGATCCACATCAGTAGGTTCCTCATTGCGAGGTCGTGATTCATTAGAACTCCCATGGTCCTCGGAAGAACCAGGTCGTTCCCATCGTCGATCCTGACGCCAGCGGTGCCCCGGGTCCTGTTGATCACGCGAACGGGGTGGAGGCACCACGGGATTAGCATTATGGCCGGCAGGCCCCGCGGCAGGCTCCGCGGGATGTAGGCAATTAACTGCCCAATCTTGAAGAACATGTGCATGCTCTTGTAAGAAAGCCTGGAGCAGTTCTGGGGTAATTTGAATGTTAACCGGGGGTTGAGCAGCAGCAAGATTAGGGTTTTGCAGGTCTTGAGGGAGTGGTGGGTTTTGATTGCCCTGATGATTAGACGTACTCCCTGCCGGCAATTGCCTCGGTGGCAAAACTTGATCCACGCACGGATCCTGGTTAGATTGATCACCGTGGCGAGATTGATTCAAACGTGTTGTCACCATGATTCTTGAATGCGATGTAAACGTCAAAAAGTGTTGGTTAAAGCGTTCCCACAGACGGCGCCAATTGATAAAGCGCAATCCAGTAACCAAGAACTATAACGATAATCCACGTAAACAATATGGAAAAACACAGGATTTACGTGGTTCGATCCGGAGATCTACGTCCACGGGCAGAAAATCACTCTTGCCGAGGTGTTTCTTTCACTCGAATGTTGAGTTTACAGATAGTAATTCAGTATACAGAGTGCGAACCCTAATTCCGAGTTCTTTTCCTCTATTTATACTACCAAATCAAAACCCTAACTAAATCCCTATAATCTTGCCCACCAAATCTGCATGGCAGTTGGGAAAAGATCATGGGCCTTTCGCGGAACAGATTACGTTTTGGGCCAACGCGTGTTGCTGGGCCTGCTGGGCCTGGGCCTTCGCGCTTGCTGGCGCGTTTGCTGGGCCGGTAAGTGGGCTCAGGTATTAACCCGATCCGAAGTAACCAGGTTATCCCTATCACCAGCTTCAACTTAGTTTTTTTAGAGTTTTCAACATAAACAATATTTCGTCGCATGAATCAACTTCAACTATTTTTGTTTCTTCATATTTTGCAACCTTAGCAAAAAAAAGTACATTAATCAATCTGTATCTCGAAATAAATCTAATATTTATAATGAAAATGTAGAATTTATTCAAATAAATTTTGACATATACATTATATTATTCGATATATTGAAGAACTCATATGTTTATTTTGTTATTTTAACTATTGAGTAATCTTTGAGTTTTACTTTGTTAATATCAAGATTTATTTAAAATCTAAAATTATTATAGTATATCTAAAACACCAAGTAAAATATTAAACTTAAAAATGAAAATCATGTTTTATAAAAGAAAGTTAAATAGTTAAAGTTAAAGTTTGAAAGATTATTAGATAAATTAGAATGTATAAAATAAATTGAATATAAAAAAAAAACACTAGTTTCTTATAACATTATTCAATTTATTTTATTTAATATATTTTGGTGGGTCGTGTGATATTTAGATATTTGTGTTTATTTTAATATTCATTATCAACTAAGTCATTTGGGGTGTTTATATTGGTCAAGATGGATATAGACACCCCAAATATATGTTTAGTCATTCTTAAAAATAGATATAATTTATTTTTATATAAAAACAATATATTTATAAAAAGTAAGCAATATCAAATATCCATATATCACATGGGAGAAACTGATACTTACATTATTTATAATTTTGGGTTAATATCATATTGCAACGTGTATTATGGACGTTTTTCAGTATCTTACCTAATAATTTCTTTTTCGATCACAACCCGAGCTATACTTTATCTTATCCTTGCAACCTCCGTTAGCCTTTTACGGCGAGAAGAAAAAAATATCAAAAAATATTTAAATATCATAAAAGTGTTAAAAAATCTAAATATTATTTTTTGAATTCTAAACTTCATTTAAAATATAAAATAAATAACTTAAAATGTTAAAATATAAAAAAAAATGATTTTTACGAAAAAAGTTAAATATCAAATAATTACCAACGAGAAACATAAAAAGTTATTAATTTTTTTTAAAATCATAACATTCTTATACATTTCTGAAAATTATTTTTAAACTCTAAAAAGTTATTTAAACTATCTTAACATTATCTTCAAAAAATATTTTAAAATCTCTAAAATTTCATTTAAGATATGTGAAAGTATCTATAAAATGTTAGAATTATTTTTGAGAATATTCAATTTTCTTAAAAATGTTTAAAATAAATTTATAAAAAGTATAAAATTAATTTTGTAAGAAAAAACTAATTTTATGAAATAAATATGTTTTTATAAATTAATTTTTTTCAAAAAAATAAAAATAAATGCTTTTAAATATATTTAAAATTATTTGAAAGAATATCAAAATTATTTGTCTTTTTATGAAAATTGATTTTTTTTACAAAATAATTTCGACAGTTTTCAGTATAGTTTATGATATTTTAAATGAGTTTTTAGAATTTAAAAAATAAATTATATATTTTTAAAATAATTTTATGATTTTTAATTTTTTTTTCTCCCCGGAAATTGCTATTAAATGCTGCAAAGCGAAATTAACCCTATAATTTTTATATATTTATTTTTTAATATTAGATTATATAATATTTAAGTTAATTAAATCATTAGTTTTTAGAAAAATTATTATGCAATGCATAAGAGTGTACTAGTTTATTTATGAAAAGTCAAACATGTAGTAGTTCTACTGCTAATAGGAAGAATACCAAGCTTTATAATAAACGAGCGTTTTGATACATTATCTATAACAATAAAATGTTCAGCATTGTTTAGCCCAAGCTACTATAGATGCGAACTTAAGGCTTCGTGTTTTTTCTCGTAGAGAATGTCGGCACAACTTATAAGTTCCTTAAAATGTCTTATAAAATATGGAGAAAAAATGTGTATCACATATTATATAGGTCTAAGAGGGTGTTTGTAAAAAAAAATTGATTGTGAAAAAATGATTAAAATTAATTGTTATAGTAAAATAAAAATTTGACAGTGTTTGCAAAAAAAAATGATTTTAAGAATTGATTTACAGAAGCTACCCTTTCCTTGATTCTCAAAAGTAGCTTAAAAGTGCTTCACATAATTGATTCTGAGGATTAACATGAGTTTGCAAACATAACTAATTGTCAGAAGTGATTTTGAAAATTGATTTTGGGGGTGTTGTTGGGTTTGCAAACACCCCCTAAATTGTGTATCACAGATTGTATAGGTGTCAATTGATGCAACAAGTTACATCTAACTCCAAAATATTAGCATCATATGATATATGACAGTCGAAAAATTATTGAAATCTACCTTTAATATTAAAAGAGAGTTGCATAAAGTAGGGAAAAACAGGTGTCGCTTCCACAGATTTTTCTCCGAATTTTTATTTTTTAAAAATTATTAAAATTGCTCTAAAAATGTCCACTACGTGAGTTATTAAAAGAGAACCCGTAAGAAAGGATGAGACATGTGTCTTATCCATCTTCTTTCGGTGGTTCTCATCCAATCAATTTATTTTCTTTTTGTTTTATCTGTTTTTCCCTTCGAAATTTCAAGGCCTTATAATTCTTTCGTCTCAACTCGATTTTTTTTAAAAAAATATATCAAATTATTCATCTTTAAACGATCTTCGATTTAACGTCCATAATGCATATATTATAATTAAAATATTGATTTTTTAGGTTAAAATACATTTTTAGGGTGATAATGATATATTTTGATTTTTAAACATTTGTATATAAAATTAAAATGTGATATAATTCCAAAAATAATATTGTTTTGAACGGAATAATTTTTTTTAAAGATTAAAATTATTTACTTTAATTTTACCTTTTTTATTTTAATAATTTTTAGTTTATTTAAATTATTTGGTTTAAAAACAATTCATAAAAGATACATATTTGTTAGGTTTACACTCTACAATAGAAAAATCTTAGATATATTTGCTACAGGATTTGTTGATTGCATTAGTTTGCTTATTTATTTTTATTTTTTTGTTTGCGAAAAGAAAATTATTTTACTTACAAAAATAATAACTCAATTATTTTTTATTTAAATATGACATGATACTATAGTTTACCACTCCTATACTTAAGTAACTAATATGTTTATGGCTTCTTAAACTAATATTATCTTATTTAATATATGTGGCTTTCAAACGACAATTGTTCAAAATATTTGATATTGTTTTATCTTTATATGCATATGTAATTATTACAATTTGTATATCTTATCTTATTTAATATATGTGGCTTTCAAACGAAAATTATTCAAAATATTTGATATTGTTTTGTCTTTATATGCATATGTAATTATTACAATTTGTGTAATGCACTGCTGAAATATTAGGGAGAGAAATAGTCAAATTTCAAGTTATATATAAAATTTTACAAAAAATATTCAGCATCATCAGATCATGTATTCAAATAATCGAATTTATAAAATTTATGAAAACATAATTGTTAGTTTTAGTTTGTGATAATGAAGTGTATCAAAAGTAAAATATAAAAAATTGAATAATCAAAATTTATGAAAATCTAACTGGTAGTTTCAATTTGTGATAATGGAGGGTATTAAATGTAAAAAAAATACACATATAAAAAAATGATACGTAAGGAGGAAGAAAGATAATTGGAAAAAAATTATCAACTTTCGATTTTATATTCGCAAATAATATATATATTGATAATTTTATTATATATTATTATTATAATAAAAAATACTCATGCACGGGTGAACATCCATTAATGAAAATATAATCATTAATTTTTAGGTCACGAAACATATTTAATGGGTTAGAATACAAGGTAGATGATACTACGACCTTTATAGTAGCGTGATCACCTCCTTAAAAAATCAGCGGTTGTAAATATTAAAGAAATCTGTTGATCAAAGCAGTTGGGATTCTGAAATTTAATACATTTATTTATGCTATTTTGAGTTTTGAAACGCTCCTCTGCCAAAATCTACTGCATGCCTCCGGAAAAAAGATTCAGGTAATTGCCTGAAAAAATTCCTCTTAAGAGAAGAAAAAGAAGGCGTGGCGTGCATTAGAGGCATAAATCAAAGCCAAATCATTGTTGTGAACAATAAACAACAAACGGACCTCGTTTTTTTATCGCCTCTCTCCATTTCCCTTTTAAAATTTTCAATCGGGGAATTCTTCTTTTCTTCAGCCGTTCTCATTGTTTGATCCTTCTCTCTCATTTGCCATATTCATATCGCAGGATCGTGTTTATTTATTTCATTTTTTTTGGTATTTGTGTATCTCGTGAAATTGCCCTGCCCTTTTCTTTGGGTTCGGGTTAGAGAAACAAAATAGTTGTTTCTGAAGAGGGAAAGAGAGGGAGAGAGGATTTGGTCTGCTCTTTTTTTTCTTCAAGAGGAAGAGATTGTAACAGACTGTTCAAACGGCTACCAATTTTGAATACTTCTCACACCTTTCTCCGGATAATAATTAGGTATGAGTGTATGACTAATTTATTGTAATATATATATTGTTTTTCTTTTGATATACCTTATGATCAACATTCTTCGTCAGTTTCTCCGAATGTTAACCTAGGTAATCACTTCTCTTTCTTTCTTCATGTTGCTTATAAAGGCCTACCAATAGCATTGTATGATCATATGCCTATATGTTTTTTTTTTTTTTTTGACAATTGGATATTGTAACAGATTGGATAAATATGATTTTGATTCTTTTAACATAAGAAATAGCTTTGGTAGTACAAGAATATTAACCTGTTCTACTTCATCTTTCTGCTTTGACCGCCACGTATAGAATCTGCCATTGATTTGCACATATTCATACACACATCCATGTGGATGTATGCAAATGGCTAATTCTATGCTAAACCTTGCCAACGAACAGTTAGTTTTTGGGCATTTGAATGTCCCCAATGTTCGTCTTACTCAAGCTGACTTCTGCTTTTTCTGTGTGCTTTGAGGGGTGAGGGCACATACAAGGAAGAGTAAATTATCATTTGTATTATGCGATTACAGATCAAATCAAGTTTTGTAGCAACCCTTTACATATCCTACATTCCCACTGCTCAGCTAATTTTAATAAAGTTGAAAAGCATCGTCTTGTCACTTGATAAAAATGAAACAATGTTGATATAATCTTTTCATTGTTTGGATACTCTCTATCAGTTTAAAGCCAGATGCAGACAATGGTGGCTGATTATTGCACGATGACGTCCCAAGCTGAGATTTCAGCTCTAAAGGACGCTCTCTGTGCTCAGCAAAAGCTTCTCCAAAAACTCTACAATGAATTGGAAGCCGAAAGAGAAGCCTCTGCTACTGCAGCTAGCGAAGCTTTAAATGTCATATTACGTCTACAAGGAGAGAAGGCTGCTGTCAAAATGGAGGCAGAGCAGTACAAGAGATTGGCAGAGGAGAAAATGTGCCATGCGGAAGAATCTTTTGCAGTAATCGAAGATATCATCTCTCAGAAAGAAATGGAAATGTCTGCTTTGGATTACCAAGTCCAAACCTACAAGTACAAATTAATGAGCGTGGGTTTACTTGATCCTAGTGAGGACGATTTAGATATTCCCGAAAACCTTCTGCCACGAAAAGAATGCTTGGATAATACGAACCTTAATCACTTAGGAAGGAGGAATTCGGCCCCTCTTCTGGCTAAATATAAGAAGGCAATGCTTGATAGAGAGAACTCAGCTGGTACAGAAATGATGGATTTCAAGACTGAGGAACAGACGGACCATGAATTAAATGATCATTCTATTCATGAAGGGATCAGTTCCTATGCGGAGCAGATAAAGGAATTAGAGCGACGAGTGAAAGAGATTGCAGGGGCTGATTACGCGACCCCGTCGATTTCTTCAAGGCCAAGTGCTAATAACCTTTCTTCACTGTCTAATTCGACTAACTTGCAGCATGTAACAAGGCCACCTTCACCACATCCAAGCATCGGAAATTCAGATAGTGTAGCGGTTGTGAATGAAACTAACCAGAATAAGCATCCAGAAAATATACGAAAAAAAGATGAAGTTGTTAATTTTCCTTGTTCTTCGAACGTCCTTGATGTTTTTGAGGTTCCACAGTCCGAAAAAGACTATGACTTGTCCAATAAGGACAAAAAGGAGACAGCTTGTCAAGCTGACGTTGAAAGCAAAAAGTGTGGGCAGACAGAAGGTTTGAAACTGTATGGAAAAGACGAACCTGACTGGCTGAAGAAACTGTTGCACTCTGCTAACAACGAGAAGAATTTATGTAAACCGAGTGATATTGCTGCTATTGATCGTGCTGTAGTCCAGCCTACAGCAAGTGTTTCTGCATCCCAGGCAGATTTTAATAAAATTGCAAGGAGTTCAATGATAAGTGAAGATGGAAGGGAAGAGGAATCTTCTAGAAGAGAGGAAGAACTTAAACTATTGAAAGAGATCAAAGAGAAACTGGATTTATTACAGGAAGAAATTAAGTGTCAGAAAGTGAAGGAATCTTCCATGATAGAGAAGCCATCCTTCGGTCCTCTGCCGGAGGTGCTTTTCGTGCTATCTTTTCTGTATGATTTCTTGTGTTATTTGCTTAATTCATATGATATCAAAGCTAATGTTTGTCTTGATCTGATGTTTCCTTATGCAGGCAATGCTTTACTTTTGGCTTTGATGGAGCAGCACCGGCACGTAAAATTTTGTATAATTTGCGTCACCAACACCTGGTTTGTGTGATGTAGCTTTTATTGTATTGACCCAATATACGTGATCATTGAGTTGATTGTGATTTACGTAGTTTGTTGGTTTGTATAGAACGAATAGCTTGATAGCAGTGTATGTTGGTCCAGTCATTGGTCTCAAGCTTTTGCTGTACATGAAAGACAAGATTCTTTCATAAAGTTTTGTAATGTACTATTAGTGCATGTTGATGGTTCCACTTCCATGACACTAAATAACTTTACTGATACCACCATCTGTCCTGTTTGGTTTCTTTCTATGCCTATGTTTCTAACAGATGCATCATCTGAAATGTTCTTTTTAACATTTTTTTACTTTAATCTTGGCGCTTTGAAGGCCAAAGCATTTTTGTGCCTTGCCTACATTTTGTTGGATGCACAATACATGTGCAAAAATACGAGAAACTATTACAAAAATTTTGTTTTGAGGCTTTTAGAAGAGAAGATACATAAAATATTTGAAATTACTGATTTACTTTAAAATGATACTACAACACATCATTTGTTAAAGAAATATTGTGTAATATTTCATTATGATACTATTACCCAAATGAAGGTAATTATACGAGAATATGGATATAAATACGGTTTTTATCGGTTAAGGACCTGAAAGATGGGTCAACTATCAATTCAGGTCCTGAAAGGTCAACTATCAATTCAGGTCCTGAAAGATAATTTCTATCAATTTAAGGCCTAAAAGATTTGAACCTATCAATGGAACACCCATAAATTAGGTTGGGACAAACCGAAAAGGAAAGTAGGCAAATTAGAGCGGGACAGAGGGAGTAAATTTAGGGTTTCTGTTCTGTTTGTTTTGACTGTGTGATTATGAGCATAATTGAGATGAAACGATCTGTACCTATGCCTCTGAACTGAAATTGTGCGAAATGTGTATTCATTGTAGGTGGCTTGTTCAATATGATGCTTCTTTGTTCCTGATTGAATTTTGCTACTCAATTGAGTGTTCTGTGATTTAATTGTGTTATGAAATTATGTGATGATGCCTACTACTGATTGTGCATTATGAATGCTGATTTGTTGATTAATGGCCCACTCAAAATGATGTCTAATTGCATGCTGATTGAGTTCGTAGCTGCCCAACTCTAAATCAGTTGTATCAATTGCACTGTGAACTTGAGTTGATTAGGTCAAGATTGAGTAGCTTAAATTGGTCAATTGAGACCAGTTTAATGTTGTCATTTGTACCTTTGGGTAATTAGGTTATTCCCAATGATGAATTTGTTCTGAGGGAAAAATAAAACAAGAAACACAAAATGAAATTTGATTCATCACTTTCATTTGATTCATTTATTTACAATTTAAGCAAAATGAACATATTCATAAGTGTTTACACTGTAAACAATAATCACAAAAAGTCAGTGTTTCTAGCACTGATTTACATATACCCCAAGTCTGTCATTATCTTTCCATGTCATATGTGGTTGTTGATTGTTCATTTTTAGTCAAATGCTCAATTGTTTGCCTTACAAGTTGCTCTTTAACTTCAATAGTTGTTGGCAATGAATCTGTTCTTGCTTGAGCTGTTTTCCCTATGTATGACAGTTTGTAATTGTATCCTTCTTTGACCTTAATTATCTTTACCATGCATGTTTGCAAACTTAAGAATATGTGGTTCAACTTAGTTGGTTCAAGTTCTTCAAAAGATAAAATAACATTTGCCACCAAGTCATCCACATTGCAACTTCTTGTTTCAATCTGCAATGATTGAATGATTCTGAAATAGACTAAATCTAGTACATTAGTGTCTGGTGAGTTTGGTGGTTGACATATTAGCTTAATGTCAAAGCCATCGGAACTTGCAGCCCATTTGAAATCTTGATCAAAGTTGCTTAAGTGTGGTCCTACATTGTCTTATTGAATGATGATTGATTTACTTGCATGTGCAGGCCACTTTGCCTTGATTGTTGGAATAACCTGTTTGTATTGTCCATATGATGAAATAGTGTGCAAAAATTCACCAATTAGTATTAGTAATGTCACCAATTTAGCCTATTAGTTAATCAAAACAATAGGGAAGATTTAGGAGACTTACTAAAACTATGAAACTAAATGATGAAAGTGTACTGATAGTTAGTGAGTATGGAACCAATTGGTTTGGTGATCATTGTTCTTCTAACTCTGTTTGCACTGTTTCTGATGGCTGGTTCTTGCTTTGTGAAGGGGAAAATCTCAATTTACCCCCAAAAAAAAAAGAGTTCCTATGCCTCTGTGTATTGTTGTCTTGCCACAACGCACATAAAAATTACTTTAGGTATAAACCTTTTACTCTTGCAGGCCCTGTATGGGTCTTCTTCTGCTGCCAACTTGTATGCTCTCTCAGTGGCCCTTTGCATGTAAAACCACTTTCTCATCAATGTATACAACATTGTGCATGCTCTCATAACTTATCTTGTGATAGTTGGTATCTTGATGCAAAAAACTGAGGTTGTACTTCAGCCTCTGCTGTTTGTTTGAATCAGTGAGTGCAAGTTTGATTGAATTTATGCGAGCTTTTATTTTGCCTGACTTTACCCATCGGCCAACTTGACATTTGCTCACCTCTATCTCTTTAGCTAGTCTCCTTGGTGTACCCCTCTTTTCGTAAGGTGTTGCTTTGATGGCTTCTTCATCTAATTTAAGAACATTAGTTGAAAGTAGCATGGGCCTTACCTCCAGAAAGGAAATGGGTATATCTACTGAAATATGCTTTTTTGAAGCTTGCCAAATGCACCGAATAGTCTGAACTGAAACTTCATATGATGTTGCGACTTCGCTAGTTATGCCATTCTTCAAAATGCCGTTGTTGTTTGTAAGAAGGCACTATGCTATTCGAAGTCGATATGATGGAGCTAAATTCTTCCCTTTCTTATTGTTTGTCATTAGTAACCTTTCAATTCTGTAATTTCAGAATTTTCTGTTCAAAATGCATTCAATGCATTTTGAACCCTATTTATAGAGTTGGTTAGATTTTAAATTTGAATGTAATTTTAAGTTGGGATAAAGGACAAATAGACACTCGAACTATACCTCTGGATACAAATAAATACTTCAACTTTTTTTATGTCCAATTACACATTTATTGTTTTAAAATAGGACAAATAAACACTTTAACTTTTAGACTTGAGGAAATAAATACTTCGGTCAAAATTTCACAAACGTCCGTTTGTTCACCTACTTACTTGGAGGTGAGCCCATCCATCTCATTCTCTCAACGGTAACAAGAAACCGTTCTCTAAGCAACTATTATCCCTCATTTCTCCTCCAAAATTTGAATCTAAACCCTAATTCCACACAAGATACTACCTGCAATCTCTCTTTCGCAGACAGTCTAACACAAAATTCAGTCATATCTGCAATATCTCTTCCGTAGAGATGGCTTCGTCCTCGTCAAATTTCAGTCATATCTGCAATACCTCTTCCACAGAGATGGCTTCGTCCTCGTCAAATATGAGAAACTGAGAAGTCAAGTTAAAAGATCAAAAGTGTATCTTCTAGTTAGTTGGATGATAATTGTATGTTTATTTGTGTTTAAATTGTATTAGGAGTATTTTGGAGTTATTGACTTCTTGTAGTTATGGGGTAGAACAGGGGAATACATCTATAAATTTTGTATTCCCAGAGGAATATTTAATTCGACAGTTTTTGTATCGTTTCCTCAATTTTAGTTCTAATACTATGTTGCATATACAACCCACTTTCTTGTTGTATAAAACATGTTTCCACCCACTTTGTTATAAGAAAGAAATAGGAAAGTAATAAAGATAAGTTGGTTATTCTTGATATTTTATTTTCATTTTTGGGAATGTATGCATTATGGTTATACATACTGTAGCATGAATTGTTGATACTTTTGTTGTTTTGAACATTATGTTGCACACTTTTTTAGAATCTTTTTCAGAATCCTCTATCATTTATTATTAGGACATGAGCATTTGATTAAAATTGATCAATATATGACTGCAAACAAGTAAAACAGAGCACCATATGTTGCAGACACAGAGATGCTCTAACCACACTCAATCTAAAATTATGTAAAATTGAATTTCAATGGAATAAATTAGTACTACAACAAAAATAGTTTTTTGAGACAACAAAAAGTGATCTCAAATGACGAGGATTTGTCACAATTTTATTGTAACTCGGACGCAAATAATATATTTGTAAGCACAAAAGTGGTCACAAATGTCTCTAAAATATTTTTTGCAACAACTAGTTGTCTCTAAAAGTAGTCTTAAAATGGTCTCAAATAATTAGTAAAGAGAACAACTAGTTGTCTCTAAAAGTAGTCTTAAGATGGTCTCAAATAATTAGTAAAGAGATTTGTGACAATAAGTGATCACAAATAACTTATTATTTGTGACCACAATTGTGATCACAAATGGGCCTATACTAGCATTTTAGACACAAATTTGATAAAGATTAATCTCAATATCAGATTTATCTCAATAAAGGAGCTGTAAGTGTTCTAATAGATAATCAAGCTAACCTTACACATTATTTCATTCGTACTAAATTTGCAAAACAGAAAATTGGGAAATCAGGTTATATATTCATAATAAGAGATGCACAGATTCATCTTATACCCCAGAAACCTTTATTAACAAGGAATTAAGTTAACTTTTTGCAGCTAGATAGAAGTCTTTCAAGCAACTGATGTGCAATGAGCATCATTATGTTCAATATCAGACAGTTTCAAAATAGAATTCATGGTGTGAAAATAAGCAGCGGTAGTGTGTCACAGACTACTATAGCTTACACAAGACCTAGCCTCCTGCAAGAGTTGTACAAAAGATGCGACTCTTACAATGCGATCACGAATAAAACACTGTAGCAAAGCTACTATAGAGTGCACATTATCAATCTCCAAAAAGAGATATACAAAACATGCAAGACAAAGCACAATAACAAAGTATAAAAACTACTATAACTTCAAAAACAATCTCCTGCATCGCTGATTTTCAACATCCTTAGACTAACTATGTTTGTTCATCATCTTTTGCTTCTTCTCTTGAAGCTGCCTCGATGTCAAACACGGTTGGCCATGCCATTGCAAACCCGGTGCTTTGAAAGGGACTTGCGCCGGAAACAAATTCTGGAGTCCATCACCAACAAATTCAATCCTCCTTGATCCACTACTAGCTGGAGTTTTTGAGTTCATTTTTGATTGCTTAAGTTCTTTCTCATTTGGAATAGCCAATCTGAATATATCAACATCTCTACTGCTCTCAGTATAAGGTTAAAAAACAAACCATTATCCAATGTTTTTCCAGGTTCCAACACAAATAGCTTTGTAACATCTGAACAACCAAGCTCCATGTTATACTTCTTCATTATATGGGGATATGATAGGCAATCCACATCAAAACTCTTGACTACCTCACATTCTCCATCTACGTAAGACAACCTAGGCGAAAAGACCCACCTACCCATATAATGAAAAACTATATCAACATACCACTCCATTCTGCATTAACAATAAGTAACAATAATTGTAAGAATAGTTGAAGATATTATAAGTTTAATCTCATAAAATTACATGTTTAATTGCATCATAAAATTACCCTAACTGCACTAAAATTCACAAGCATTGGTCCCCAAAATACAAAATTAAATAAAAGAATATCATATCTCAAATTACATCAAAATCATGATCAAGTACATTAAATCATATACATGGGCACCCCAATAATTTAACATATATATATATATACATGTGCCCCAATCCTCCTCGTACTTTTCCGACATATACAAACTAAATTGACAATTGTTTAACTTCTACAATTTCTTTATTATAATAGAGTAGATTATGATCTTTTAAATAAATTATTGAGTTACTAACCTTTGTGAACTAGCCGACAAGATTTATGGCCTCTTTCTTTGGAGTAGCTTTTCCAATGCTTGGACCACTTCCACACCAACAGGAGGGTGAAGCTTCGAAAGTTAAAAATTGAGGTAAATTATTAAGGTAAATTCATTCAGGGTTGTGTTCTTAGGGTTAGAATTTTGGCGGAAATTTTACCGCCATTCACAAAACAATAGGTGATGATGTGTATAAATGTGGGACCCACGTCCAAGTCAACAAATAAAGTAACGGACGTTTGTGCAACTTTGACGGAAGTGTTTATTTGCTCAAAGTCTAAAAGTTAAAGTTTTTATTTGTCCGATTTTAAAACAATAAGTGTGTGATTGGACACAAAAATAATTGAGGTGTTTATTTGTACTTGGAGAATAGTTCGAGTGTCTATTTGCCCCTTATCCCTTTTAAGTTTTAGGGGGAAAATTTGAAGTGTAAACCCAATTTTTTTGAGTGATTGTAAGGCTGTAAAACTGTAATTTTTGGTGGGAATTTTACCCCCAAAAAAGTTGAATGAAATTTTTTAGCAGATTTACAGTTTTTGTGCAATTTTTTTTAATGGTTTTTTTTTTAAAAAATTCCAGCTTTTGAATTTTAATTACTGTTCACAGGTTTAAAAACTTAGGAATAAGGAGGGAAGTGTTAACACACTAATACCTCCCTTAAAAAGTTAATGAAAAAGCAGAAAAGTCAACAAAAGCAACTCTCAACTATTTTTTCTTAACCTCCGTGCCCGGCCAAGGTAGGCAAATTACGCCGGGATGGAGGGGGTATATTTTTTCCTTATATAAATACATTTTTTTGTTAATTTGTATATTTTAGCAAACATTGCAAATTATATAATTATTGTAGATGTATCACGACAATTTAAAAAAATAATGTAGTGAAAGACTTTTGAAAAATCAGGGGGTAAAATTGCTTACAATCTTGCTGGGGTCTTAGTAGCATCTGCTACTTTTCTTGATGTCCCTCGCTTCTGCTACTTTTCTTGGAGATTGTACAACCTTTCTAAACTCCTGCTTGGAGCTGAAAGTTTGTCCAATGACAAAAGTAGAGTTACATAAATTTTTTGGGTTGAATGCAGGATATAACGGTTCACTAGACTCATCATCAGAAACCTATGCTCGTCAAATTAGGTTCGAATGTGTGAACAATAACTTCCTCTTCCTCACTGACTGCTCTCTCTCGTTTTGTTCACCCTCATCCACATAGGCTAGATCTACCAGCACTATCCTCACCCTCTTCACTGTCACTTATTTCATTGTCAATTACAAATTCAGGTTGTTCGGGCAACTCATCTTCATCCTCTCTTCACCCCCTTTCCCCCAATCTTGATTCAAACCTACATTTCCACTTCTTCAAGGTTGATATTTTCTATATAGACATGGAATACTCAAGATTTTAGACATTTTTTAGCCCAAGACATCAAATCTATTGTATCTGTTACAAGCTTAAAACCACCCCTAGTGATAATGTGAAACCTCGCATTTTCTTTCACCCTAACTGCACAAAAAACAGATAGGTACTTATACTTAAACTTGTCTATGTTCACATAGTCAAACACTAATCTCTGCCCCCCGACATACTGAGCTTTTGGCAAAAGTCTAAAACTAATCCATAATGTATGATAACTGTAATGTCACGTAAGGTCTTATCTCTTAAAAAAAAAACAGAGCACAAAATAATCGAATATATATTACTATATACTGCCCACAAGAAACAAAAAGCAACAGACGCAAAAAGAAGAATAATGGTGGACTCCACCATGTTAACAACAATAATGTTAAAAAATAAATAATAAAAAAGTATCACTTTCATACATTAATCAAAATAGTACAGTAAAACATACCATAATGTGGATTTTCTTTCTCGATATAAAAGTTGGGCCATATCCTAAGCATCGCCTCAGGAGAATAGTTGACTCATGACGCGTAGTATTGCAAATGGAGATTTCTCACGAGAATGGGTTTGATTATAGGGTTCCCTTGCTTCGAATCAATTGAGAGACACTAAGGAATTGCAGCTAATGTAGTACGAAGAAGAAATAATGAGGGTTGAATCACTTAATTTAGATGGCCGAATGATTTCATCTAAAGAAGTAAAAAATGATGATGTGGCTTAAGTTGTGATGTGGTAATGATTTTCCTTTTTTATTCTTTTTATATTAGGGGTTAATTAGTTGGTTGTCCATCTAGACAGAAAAAATGTCACGTAGGCCTTTCCGCCAAAAAGCCCTAATTATTGGGTCACATGCAGAGCACGTGGCTTATTTCAGCAATTAGTGGTCGTCGGAGACGAGTGTCCTTAAATTGGACAATTTTACAAACATACTAGACTAAAATTAAAATTTCGTAACATACATAATTTTATCTAGACAAATCCTAACATAAAGGACTAAAAATGATTTTCCCCTAATATTCGGTCTAATGTATTAACAACAAATAATTAGAAATTTACTACAAGTTTTCGTCTAATGTATTAACAACAAATAATTAGAAATTTACATATTTCAAGTTTCATCTACACCATTCCACTGTCACTCCTAGATCATCCCAAAAATTAGAAAGGATGTTCATCCGAAATATAGCAGGTGCAAAAATTGGTTGCTATGGCTAATTTTTTATGCCTAAATGACCTCAAAATGGAGTTTAGACATATCCTAAAACTTTCCCTTGATAATTAAAAATGGCAAAAACTTGCACACCAGGTGCACAATAAGCCTTATTGTGCACTGGTCTTTTTTAGGGTTTTAGAGTTTTTTAGAGTTTAGGGTTCAAGGGGTTTTAGGATTTAGGGTCTTAGGATTTTTTTAGGATTTTTTAGAGATTTTTTAGGGAGGGTGTACAATAAGACCTATTGTGCATCTTATGCACCCAAATTCCACTCATTAAAGCTAAAATCAATACTTCAACCATAAAATAATTATACATAATGTTAGGTTATTTTGTGTTGGTAATATTTTTGTCAAAATTCCTTGAGTTAATCTTATGTTATTTTTATAATTTATTGACCTTAGTAGATATATTATTTATAATATTTATATTGATATTATTGTCGATATTTTCTTTAATGCAGGAAAATTATTAATTACAATATGTATCAGAGAAGATATGAAGAGATAATACTTGGATGTCAAGTATTACTTGGATATCAAGAATCTACAATGGATAAGGATGGAAGAAATAAGTCACGTAATATTATTGAGAATATGCATGATAAAGGGGTCGATGGGCTTGAGCCCAATAAGCAAAATCACTTAGGCTCCATTTGGATGGAGGGATTTGTGCTATGGATTTATGAATCCATTGTCAAATCCACTCCATGTGTTTGGATAAAATACTAAATGAGTGGATTTGAAAATCCAGATTTTTAAATCAATCCATTTACAAATCCATGATTTGAAATTCTTCATTTTACACTATATTTGGGTGGATTTCAAATCCTTTGACAAAGGTAGTCATTTACAAATCCCTCATGATTTACACTTCTCTCTCCTCCTCTCTCTCTCTCTCTCTCTCCTCCCTCCCCCCCCCCCCCCTCTCTCTCTTCTTCTCTTCTCCCTATCGCTATCTCTCCCTCTCATTCTCCAATAAAATGCTCATAATATTTTTTTTAATTCTTTTTTTTCCTTTTATCTCTAATTAAATGCTCCCAATAAATTTTTGGGATATAAAATACATAATATGTATATATGTGTGTATATATATAATTAGAAAAAAAATTATTCGGTTAATTTTGATGTAGATAAATATTATTTTATTTAATAAAAAATATAAATTGTTAGTTTAAACTTTAAAGAAGAAAAAATTGAATTTTACAAATATTGTATCAGTGTTCTGCCAAATAATGGATTTGAAAATTTTGGATTTCAAAATCCTTTCACAAATCCACCATAAATCCAAACAAGGGATTTCAAGTCCATGGATTTCAAATCTAAGGATTTTGAAATCTATTCATTTTAAATCCCCTGACAAATCAAATCCCTCCATCCAAATGGAGCCTTAGATAAATTCATATGGAAGTTGTGAAGAAAAAAGGATGTATGGCGGCTGCGGCTATAATGATCAATGCATGGAGAAAGGATTTGACTATGAAATAATGTTATTTTATTATGGGAATTAATTGAAAGACAAGGGAGTACAACAAGAGTGAATTGAATTTCATATTCATATAGTTTGTTATTTAAAGTGGTACTCGAGCGTTCTGTGTCATAGTGAGTTGAAGAATTATTCTGGCTATTAGATCTTGTTACGTAATAGTGTTTATAGGGTTTGTGCCGAAGGACCTACGAGATAAGGGACTTTAAGGCGGATTCGGGAGAGCTCGTTCAACCTTCGGTGATTTGCCGTGTTAGTGTCGAACAAGTCGACGGGAGTCGCTTGACGTTGTTGGTATAATATAGGTTAGGTGTTAGGGAATCGAGTCTCTTTGTAAAACTTATCGTTACACGGAGTATCAATAACAATAAAGTCCGAGGGGTTTGAGGGATTTAGCCCCGTGTTTATTTTGGTGTTCGTTTTAATGTTTTTATTTTCGTCAGTTTTTATGTTGCAACGTAGTCAGTGCAGATTACAAAATTTCAAGTGGTATCAAGAGCGGGTCTGTATCCTAATTCGGTTGATTCTAGAAGTCAGCACTATCATGTACTTTCTTGAAAACATGGTGAAGAAGTTGCGAAAGTAAAATCCAAAATCATCCTCAGGTAAGAAAAATGTTCAAAGAGTAGATTCTTATCATTATAGTACATCTGCTTCTAACCCTGTAGGATCAAGATTCGATAAAGCGAGATGTAGGGAGTATGGTGGAAAAGGTCACTTCAAAATCGAGTGTCCTACCTTCTTTAGAAAGCGAAATAAGTCTTTAAAAGATTCATTAATCAATTCATCGGGTAGTGAAGGAGATTCGAGCCTGGCAACACTAAGTGCATCCGTTAGAATGTAATCTTGCCTCACGAGTCATGTTGAATCTGATTCAACAAATATTGGCGAGCAAGGTAACACTATGTTCCAACATGTATTACCTAATTTTTATGAATCTGATGCTTCTAATGGAGAAACAAGTCCCACAATTGAGGAGATACAGAATATGTATAAAAAACTATTGGTCGCATGTTTTCAAGGTAGCAAGGCCATCAGACAATTGAAGAGTCAACTTCAAGAATCACAGTCGATGATTAAAAAATTGGAAACAGAAGCAAATGAAAATGAATGAGTTATAACCAATCTAAATGAGGAACTTTCAAAAAGTCAGAAGTGGATGGATGTCATGGTGGTAGAAAAAATTCGAGAGGCCGAAACTATGTTCCAACATAAACTAGCTGAAAAAAGAAAGAGGTAGTATCTCTTAAAACTGATCTTAATTTTGTTACTACTGGAACTCTTTGATAAATAGTATGGAAATCAAAGATCAAACAATTGAGAAGCTATCCACCGAGTTGGAATAATCCAAACAGATTCTGAAACGACTGAACTCTGGTACGGCTACTGGTACATGTGTTTATGCATGCATAATAGGTCGATTTAAGTGTTCAATTAATGACTTTTGCATGCGTAATTGACCGTGTACTATTCGTATTTGCATTATTGGACAATTTGATGCTATGTGACTTGTTTTGAAGCTATTTCGGTGAATCTAGACCAAAAAGTCGAACTCCACTAAGGATGGATGTTGAAAACAAGTCTCACAAGTCAAAAACAAAGAAAAGTCGAGCCAAAGCTTCAAGAAACTGAGGTCGCCCGAGACATTGAGGCTCGACCGAGATAAAGGGTCAGAGAAAACCAATATTTTAGCTGTGGAAGAGGCTCGGCTGAGACGCTGATTATCGGCCGAGAATGTGATACAGAGGGCTTGGTCGAGACAGTCATTCTCGGCCGAGACGCGACGCGGGTTAAGAGAAGATTTGCTCGAAGATTACCTTTTTCCAGCCCAAATTAGGCCTAATTCATCCCCATCTATATAAAAAAGACCAGTCAGAAAATAGGATGTTTACTTTGATTTTGAGAGCACGGGCTGGGGAATTTGGAAGAACACGAAGATTCAAGAATTGGCATCTCGGGTTTTCTAAGTTTATGTCTTTTATTTGTAGTTTGTTCATAGCCATCATTATGATCCGCTAAGCTTTTAATTTCCGTCTTTGACTAAGTTGAACCCAAGAATGATACTCTTGTAAATAATTTGGTGATTATTTGATTTAACTACGTTCTGAAATTATTTATGTTATTCGACTTCTTCATATCTTTTATATGTTTGCTATTTGGATTGATCACCCGGGTATTAGGCATATAGTTGTTGCTAGGTCGTAAATTCATAATCCATAATTGTTATGCGTTTATGTCTAAAAGTAGCAAATAGTGAAACATTCACTAGGATAACATAAGTCGCGGTCACTTGTACCGAGCTTGCGAGTACAACAACGTACCTACTCTGTTGCCCTAGTTCGTTATGCGTTTGACTAATGGTGTTCTAGCGATTGTATCCTAGGATCATTTAATTGGATAGATTAATTACTAAGCGAACCTGTAATTAATTATACTTAAAGGGTAACAAACACTAGCTAAGCATAATTGTTAATTCTTATGGTAGGGGTTTTAGAACTAGTTGGTCAAGCAATTGCATTAGTTACATGAATAGTTTGGACTAGGGGGATACTGGGTTAAAGGCAGGAATATCTTTTTATCATACTTTAATTCATCATAGTTTGTTAGTTTTATTGTTAATTGTTTAGTTAATTTACTCAAACAATTCCCCCCACATTATATTTATATTTACATTATTATAATTATTTATCTAAATTGGTTAAATACGATTATTCAATTAGTTTTCCTATTCTCTGTGAGATCGACCCTAATTACTCTATCTACTATTAGGAAAGAAAGTTAGGAAATAAATAAAACTAATTTGACTGCATCTAATAGTGTGGTCAAATTTTGGCGTCGTTGCCGGGGAGCCGTTGAAATTAATTGTGTTTTAGTATTAACCATTATTTGTTTAAGTTTTGCTATTATTTATCATTATATATCTGCTACTAACATCTTACTTTGCATTTGATTACAACAGTGAATGATCACTTGTTCACGCGGTAACAAAGATCTACAATTCGATCATGAGATTACTCGAAGAGATTGAGGTCTGCGGAAGCAAGCGAGAGAGAATCGAGAGCTAGTACGAGTCGTTGGACCGTACCAAATTAATTGTATATAAAATTATACTAACCTTATCAACTATTCTAACTAGTAGAATGGTAAATAAGGGTCGATCCCACAGGGAACGGACGAACAGTTTTGATTCCGATGCCAAGCAATTTATAATTAAATATGCAAGAAATTAATACTTAAGAAAGCAACAAAGATTGAGGGACTTGATAATGGACTAACAATCTACTAGTAACAAATAAAGGCAACTAAACGAAATTAAAAGCATTTAACATTCGAATTCAAAGAAACAAATAATCAAAGACAATAGAAGAGATTTTTTTCCGGTTTTGGTTTTCAAGTAATAAAACGATCCAACTTTGATCATGCTTCCCCTTGGTCTTGGACGATTGATGCAACTATGTTAATGCTCGATTAAATTGTGATTCAAGCCCTTATCTCAAGGCTATTAACAAGCTCTAATAGCCTTGTTGTCCCTTAATCTTAGTTAATCAAAATAAGCTCTTCGACTAACCCTATTCAATTTAATCGAATCCTCGAATAAGATCTCTTAAATTCAATAACCAAATGCATAAAACACTAAGACAAGCAGATAAATTCAACATAAAACTCGCAAGCTCGGTTTTAGTGGTTGAACTTTGTGTTATCACCAATAAATATTTATTGTTTGCTACAAATGAGTCGAAAGCACTACAATTACGGATAGCTACCCCGACTACTAGCAACACATTCACAAATCCCTTAAAGGGTGATCAATCTAATAATCAATTCATAAATGTGACTCAATAACAGCAAATAACACAAAACACTTGAATACACAATATTTTCAGTAACATTAACCGCAATAATCACATCAATGTCTTCAACTCAAGGTTCCACAATGATCAAAGGTGAACTAGAGGGTGTTATCCACCCATTTTACCTAATACAATCAGCAAATAAATAGAAACATAAGAAAACATGATAAATTTGAAGATTAAACCAAGAACTTTGGGTTAAGGATGAATTGGCCTTCAATCTTCTTCCCAATGTGTTCTTGAGGAGGATGGAGGCTCCAAAGTTGCTGGAATTGTGTTCTAAAGTAGGTCAATTTCGAATTAGAGGATATATATATAGGGGAGAAAGTGTTAGCTCAAATTTAGGCAAAAACGTGTTTGGGTTTTTAAAATAGGGAACCCCGCCGCGGCCGTGGTACAAAGTTGGCCGTGGGCGTGGTGAACACAAGGGTTTTGGACCCAATTTGGAGCCGCGACCGTGGTCCAATAACCGCCTCGGCCGTGGTCTTGGTTGGGCTGGATTTGCCCTTCTTCTGGATCTTTGGCCACGGCCGCGACTGATTCTAACCGAGGTCGTGGGGCTTGGCTCGCCATGGTCGTGGCATTGGACTGCCTCGGTTGTGGCAGGTAATGCTGCAATTTGGCCCTCTTCTGGAGGATTTACCACGGCCGTGGGCTGGTTAGGCTCGGCCGTGGCCTGAGCCACGGGCGTGGCATCATCACCTCGGGCATGGTCCCCTGTTTTTCCTTGTTTTCTTTTTCCTTTGAGCTCGAATTGTCAATTTGAGATCTTCGAACCTGTTCTTCGGCCTTAATTCACCTGTCTTGACATGGAAATGAACCAAACACGTCAAATTTTCCAATGAGAAATAAACGCACAAAACACACGTGATTATGCACACAAAAGTCCGTAAAAAGACACTTAAATTGACCTAAAAGTGTGTGCACTACCACGTGTACCAAGAGCAGTTCGAAGCCTTACCCTTCACTACTGAAAACCAATTCAAGTCAGAATCTGAACTAGTAGAAATGGCACGAGAAATGTCTATGAAAGAATTGGCTAACGCTGGAGTCACTCACCAGCCATTATGCATCACCTTCCTTAACTTGGGAGAAAACACTACATTTGAACTAAAATCTGGGTTGACCCATCTGTTGCCCTCATTCCATGGCCTATCGGGCAAGGATCCCCACAAGCATCTGAAGGAGTTCCACACCATCTGCTCAAGTATGAAGCTCACTACAATTAGTGAAGAAACAATCAAGTTGCGGGCTTTCCCCTTCTCTTTGAAGGATTTAGCCAAGGATTGGCTCTACTATTTGCCTCCATCTTCCATCACTACCTGGGAGGAGATGGAGAGACTCTTTCTGGAGAAGTATTTTCCTGCCTCTAGAGAGACGAACCTCCGAAAAGAGATCAGTGGAGCTAGACAAATGCACAGTGAAAATTTGTATGAATATTAGGAACGGTTCAAGAAACCGGAGGCGAGCTGTCCTCAACATCACATAACTGGTCAATTGCTAATCCAGTATTTCTATAAAGGATTGTCACTAGCAGACCGGAACATGATAGATTCAACTAGTGGAGGAGTGCTAGTTGATAAACTCCTTCTACAGCAAGAGAACTAATATCAAAGATGACTGCTAACGCGCAACAATTTGGGTGTAGAGATGCGCCGCTCAAATCAGGCAACAACAACAGGCTTGGTATGGAGTTTGAATCTCTGATCATGCCTCGGCTTTAAAAAGATGCTTCCATCCACAATCCAAGCTCCTACTCTCGAGCTAAAATATTTGCCAGAACACTTGAAGTACGCTTATTTGGGGACAAGTGAGACACTGTCGTCCATCATTTCATCAAAGCTGACCCCATATCAAGAGTGTCCATTGATATCTGTGCTCAAGGAGCACAAGAAGGCAATTGGGTGGATCATAGCCGACATTGAGGGAATCAGTCCCTCACTCTGCATGCATAGGATCCACCTTGAAGAAGATGCCAAGCCTAGTCGAGAGCCTCAAAGGCGACTGAATCCACCAATGATAGAGGTTGTGAAAAATGATGTAATTAAACTGCTAGATGTCAGCATCATCTACCCCATCTCGGATAGTAAGTATGTTAGCCCTACTCAAGTAGTTCCAAAAAAATCGGGGGTCACAGTTGTGGAAAATCAAGTAGGTGAGTTGGGTCCCACCCATCTTCAAACTGGGTGGCGAGTGACTACCGTAAGTTAAATGCAGTGACTCGCAAGGACCATTTTCCTTTTCATTGATCAAATGCTTGAACGTTTAGCAGAACATTCGTTTTATTGCTTTCTAGATAGTTTTCCAGGCTATTTTTAGATTGACATAGCACCAAAGGATCAAGAGAACACGACATTCACTTGTCCCTTTGGGACATTCGCCTGGCAAAGAATGTTGTTCGGACTTTGCAATGCTCCAGCAACTTTCCAAAGGTGTATGGTAAGTATTTTTTCTGAATACGTAGATCATATCATAGAGGTATCTATGGATGATTTTAGTGTCTATGGAGAATCATTTGAAAAATGCTTAGACAATCTAGTCTTAATTCTGAAAATATGTAATGAAACTAACCTTGTACTTAATTGGGAAAAATGTCATTTTATGGTTGAACATGGTATAATATTAGGACATATTGTTTCGTCTAAAGGGATAGAGGTTGATAGATCGAAAATTGAACACACAAGGTTTCTAAATGTCATAATACACACGTACAAAATCTGATGTATGTGATAAAGGCATTCTTCTCCATGTGTGTATCATGGTATATTCCAAAAGACCTCTTTCATAGATTATGGGAAGTGTATCTGGAGAATCTATGTTCACCACATTCAAAACCCATAGTTTATGCATTTTATGATCATCACTAGTTGTGCCTGCTAGTGTCTCTAGCTACACTTTTGTTTCTATAACTGGACTGACTTAATATAGAGCAATCTCATTCAATTCGCGTGCCTATCTGTTATAGACAGATGGAAACAATTATTGGATTAGAGTGTATTAGAATTAGCATCATAGTTGTAATTAATGTAGAGGAACCATCTTTATAGAATTTTCTTATGTAGCTTTATATTAAAGTGTATTTCATACTTGATGCTATAGTGTTTCTTTTTTTTTTTTTTTTTTTCCTTTCTGAAACTACTTTAGGACATGGAAATTTTGCAGTTGTTGCCATTTTACTATTTCAGTCTCTTTCTTCAGTCCAAAAGTTGTAAATCGGATTATAGATTTTCCAATAAAAATTTATGTGTTGCCTCTTGTTTCACTTTCTTTTAATAAGAAGGTTTCAAAACCTTCTTTTCCCACTCTTTTTCATGTTTCTTTACGTTATTATGTTTCATTATTAAAAAGAACCAATAAATACCAAACGCTTCTATAAAAATCTTGTTTTAGTTTCCTAATATTGGAGTGAATTACATAAGACAGTCTTGGGACAAGTTTTGATGTATATTGGGATACTAAAAGATGTATTTTTGTATTTTTTTTTCTTTTAATTATAGCTTATACAAATATATGATCATTTACATTTTAGTGTTAGTTACCCTGCCTAAAATTGCAACTAGGAGATATAGGACCGGAGGGGAAATAGTTGGACCTTCAATCTAATAGGGTTCCAATCTATGCTACCTAGAGTTGACCATGATGGAATATTAATGTTTGTTCACCATTTTACAATTTTTTTTTAAATTTTATTGCATTTTTTCTTCATCTTATATTTAACAGTTTAAATGATTTGACAGATATCTTATCTGAAAAGAAAATGAAATATTAAACAAATAATATTTTTAAAAATAACATAATATTAGATGTGAGAAATTTTATTGGTCAAGGATCCGAAAGACAGGTCAACTACTAATTTAGGTCCAGAAAGAAAATTTTATCAAAGAAATACAACTATTTTCCTTAAGAAAATTTAAACATAATCAACGCAGGTACTCTAGTGAAATGGAATTGAATACATATATATCATTGTATTCAATTTCCTGCGTTGCAGTTTCCTTCTTCTCTTTCTTTAACTATTTTTTTAATAAGACAAATGCAGTGGGCCTTAAATAATAAGATTACTATTTGGTAGAAAAAATATCTATTGAAATTAATTGTCCATATAAGGGCATATTGGCACGCATTAATGGCATTTTGTGTCATTAAAATTGGGCTACGTTAAACGTAGGCTTGATTTACATTGAAATCAAGATTGGGCCCATATTTTATTTGGATGAAGAATACGACCCATTAAAATAAATTTTGGCCTTTACTGATTTGCTTGAAATTTTGGCCTGAAGAATCTTGGCTATTTATGTAGGGCCTAGATATGATTAATGGGTTAATTCCAATTTTAGGGTCATTATATTTTTTATTGAGGCCTTAGTTTAGAATTTTGTATCTACAATTATGGGGCCTAATCAAATTGTTAAAATTTTGATATTTTATGATTTAATCGATAATTATTGAAATGTTGTGCTAAATTTGTTAAAATTGTAAACGTTGAAATATATTTGTATATTTTGCTTATTTTATATCATACAGATTATCGTATGTTATCTATACAGTAATGATGGTATATATTATGTGATTAATATATATGTATATGTATATATATATGTGAGTGTGTGTGTAAATAAAATTAACCAACCTAGAAGAAGGTAATATTTATGAAATAATATGAATTTAAATTATGTTATAATAGGCTCTCAATCGATTTGTTTGGCACCCCCAATTTTATTACTTTAAATAAATGTAGGACACAACTAAAATGAGTTCAGATCGTCAATGGATGTATACACGTATTAGAAATGGCTTCTTGTCACCGGAGTTTATGCATGGATGTGAAAATTCATCCAATTTGTTATTAGTCAGCCTGGGTGGATGAACGGTCCAAAGATTAGGTGCCCATGCAATCAACGTAAATGCTAGAACACCAAATACCTAGATGCAGACACGGTGAAGGTCCACTTGGCTAGATATGGTGTTGTACCGAACTACTTTGTTTGGACTTTCATAGGAGAAAGTGATCCAGCGACAAAAAATGTCCATGGAACTGATCAGGCATCATCAGCGGGCATCAACGAAGCATACGGTTCATACCACACAATGATCACGGATGTTGCTGGTCCTGAATTCAATGTAGAAGAGCTCAATGAACCGCTTAATCCTGAGGCTCAAAAGTTCTACGACATGCTGAAAGCTGCAGATATGGAGTTGTGACCTGGAAGAAAAAACACTCTTAATTATTGTAGCTCGACTTATGAACTTGAAGTCTGAGCATTACATGTCTGACAGATTATTCGATCAAGTTACTGAGATGATGAAAGAGATAGTTCCAAGGAACAATATGGTGACTGGAAACTTTTATAGTGCAAAGAAGCCACTGCGGGGTATGGGTTTGCCTATAGAAAAGATAGATTGTTGTGTCAATGGCTGCATGATTTATCGGGGCACAGATTTCAAAATGACCACATGCAAGTTTTGTGTCCACCCTCGCTTTAAAACTTCTCGAGGTGGTCAGAAGCAACGTAAGACTAACGTTGCCTATAAGAAGATGTATTATTTCTCTCTAACTCCTCGATTGCAGAGGTTGTATGCATCAAATGCTATGGCCAAGGATATGAGGTGGCATGAGTCATCCGTCAGACTCCATCGCTTGGAAGCATTTCAACTAAACTCATCCATATTTTGCTTCTAAAAGCCGAAATGTGAGGCTTGGTCTTTATACCGATGGCTAGCTTCCAACCATTTGGCCAGTTTGGGCAACAATATTCTTCTTGGCCGGTGATTTTGACACCATATAATTTGCCCCCTTGGATGTGTATGAAGGAGCAATACATGTTCCTTACAGTATTGGTACCAGGACCTAGAAGCCCTAAAGATAAGTTAGATGTATACGTACAACCCCCTTATTGAAGAGTTGCAAGAGTTATGGGATGTGGGTGCCCGCACATATGACATCTCAAAGAGGCAAAACTTTCAAATGCGTGCTACTCTTATGTGGACAATCAGTGATTTCCCTGCTTATTCGATGTTGTGCGGTTGGAGCACTGCTGGGAGGTTAGCTTGTCCATATTTTATGGACAAATTAGATGCATTTACACTCAAGTACAACAAGAAGCAGTCATGATTTGACAACCACAGGAAATTCCTACCTCCAAATCATAAATTTCGTAGGAACAAAACATCATTCACTAAGGACAAAACCATTGTATTTGAGCCACCACCTATTAGGTCGGGGCATGAGATCCTCCAGAAGATAGAGAAGTTGGGTTTGAAGAAAGTGACAGAACTAGATGTTGCTGAAGTTAATGGTTCAATTTCAAACAGAAGTGGTTGGAGAAAACGAAGCATCTTTTGGGATTTACCATACTGGAGAACTTAATATGGCACAATCTGGATGTAATGCACATAGAGAAAAATGTGTTTGATAATGTGTTCAACACGGTGATGGACATTGAAGGAAAAATATAGGACACCTCCAAATCTAGGGAAGAGCTGAATGATTATTGTTGCCGTCTTGAGCTAAGGAAGCACTATGTCACTGGAAAATACCCAAAGGCGTGTTACACCCTTGATAAGCCACAAAGGGATGTATTATGCAAGTGGTTGTTGAATCTCAAATTCCCCGATGGATGTGCATCAAACATGGGTCGGTGTGTGGACTTGTAGAAGTTGAAGTTGTTTGGAATGACTGCCATGTTTTCATGCAACGCTTGATACCGATTGTATATCGTGAGTTGCTTCCCCCAAATGTGTGGAAGACGCTTACAAAGCTAAGCTTGTTTTTTAAGGATCTGACCTCTACGGTGATCTGAACCGAGGACATGAATTGAATTGAAAAAGACATCCCAGTGATACTTTGCAAACTTGAGCGCATTTTTCCTCCGACCTTTTTTGACTCAATGGAGTATCTACCGGTCCACTTAGTATATGAAGCAAGGATAGCTGGGCCAGTGCAATATAGGTGGATGTATCCATTTGAGAGGTATGGCCACAATAAATTTCATGTATTAAAATTAACATGGTAGATAATAAAGTAAGTAATTATGGTTGATATTATACAGGTACCTTAAAAAGTAATGTTAGGAACAAAGGAAAAGTTGGGGGTAGTATATACAATGCATATATGGTGGAAGAAGCATCAACTTTCTGTTCCTATTACGTTGAGGACCATGTCAAAATGAGAAATATAAATATGCCTCGAAATGAAGATGGTTGTGGTCCTTCAATAGATTTTGATGAAGGAAATATCTCTATATTCAACATGGTTCAACCAAATCTACGATGAATAGTGGAGTTTGTATTAAAGGCACAAATTATAGTGTAGATGAACTTGATTACTATGATAGGTTAGTGGAAGTTGTATAATTGGAGTATCCTGGTTTGCCAATCAGGAGAACTATGTAGTTCAAATGTGAGTGGTTTGACACGATGAGCTTAGGCACTAAGGTTCATCTTGCTTATAAGCTCGTGGATATCAATCAAAAGCGTAGATTGAATCAGTATGACCCTTCCATCTTAGCAGTCCAGGCCATACACGTGTTACATTGCTCATATCCATCTTTAAATCGCGCTGCGAGTGATTGGCTTGCTATCTGCAAAATAAAAGTTAGGTCCAACAAATATATCGGTTTTTACGGAGATATCGATCTTTTAATTTACGGAGATATCGGTGAGATCTCGATTAATATCGAAATATCGGTGCAATTTTTTGAAAAATGCCGGAAAATGTATTAAAACAGATAATTTATCACAATATTTTATAGATTGTTATAAACATACTTAAATTCAAATATTTAATCTAAAAATTGGGCCAAATTCACCATATACAGCTAGTTGGTAAATAAGAAGCAATACATACGTTTGATTTATTATTTTTTCTTAGAATATTTAACATGACTTTGTAGTTATATAACTGAGGCAGTTACATAATTCTATCTAAAATGTATTGTAAACAAAGTTTGATTTATCATTTTCTTTTTCGGTTTAAAAAATATTATCTATTTATGATTCAATAAAGGCCAAATTATAGTAATTACTCTAAAACATAAACATTATACGACTTTAGCTTTAAAATCTTGAATCAACATCAATTAAATAGTAGCTTCTTTAAACAAATCTTGAAAAATATTATTCACATTAAAAATTTTAAGTTGTTACTTGTTCCTTATGCAGTAATTAAAGTTACTTTTAAAAATTACAGTGAGAGTTTAAATAGGCTATAAATATAAAAGAAAATTAAAATCTTTATTAAAATTATTGCGACATTATGTAAGTTAAAACATTGAGAATATTTACAATATATAAAACTTTTCTTGATTGACCTATAACATTTTTTATTGAAGAGCAACACTAATTAAAAGCTAAGCCCAAATAAGTAAGGAATATTTAAAAGTTAAGACTAAATAAAATAAAAAAAGGTAGTAGTTATAACAAGTTGTTGACTTGGTCTGATGGTTAAAGCTTGGAGTTTAATTCAATAGGTCCTAGGTTTAAATCCAGTTATGGATTGAAATTCTAATTTTTTTTTTTTTTTTAAAAATTCTTGCAGGAGAGAGAATATCGTGAGTGGATTACAGGAGAGAGAATTCCGCGTAGTGCATTACAGGCGAGAGAATTTCGCGTCCGAATTACTGCAAGCGAGAGAATCTCGTGATATCTCGCTGAAAACTGGAAAAAAATGCATAACAGTTTGTTTTCGTCTCGGCTACCCCAAATTTTTTCGATATCGCCGATTTTTCGGTGATAAATTGCGATTTTTTCATCATTGGTTAGTGTTGTATGAAATCAGCCACTCCACAAATCACTGCACTATAGTATAGTATACCAAAAAATACCCAATAAAGTGAAGACAACATATATGATTATGCATATAATGGTTTTATTAGTCACCAACCTTACCTTGCCCACACACAGACACAATAAAAGGGAAGAAAGCTCTTTAATCACTTCCAAGGACTAAGGACACAAAATTGATATTAGTATTTACATTTTTCATAAATATGAAAAGAGCGTGGATAATATTTGAATGGGTATTGTAAAAGCTCAAGAAGTATTAAGAAGTTCCAGAATTTGAATCTAAATCCATGGACTTAGGAGGCCTAGAGTTTAAACCAATGCTTTAAGAATAGAATTATAATTTGTTAATTGTGTTGTATGTGATACATAACTAAATTTTACATTGATAGTGCTTAACGTGCTCGACAGGTTAAATTAGCCTAACATATGAGGCTTATGGAGATATCAAGAAAAGGAAGAACGTGATCAATCCTTTTTGGTTTGAAAAATCAAACACAAACTCTCAAACACAAGAATTGTTATCTCCCATTCTCCCCAACCTTTTTAGGAGTATTTTTGTGAAAAATCAAACACAAACTCTTAAATTCTATTCAAAATATACATAGAAACATGGGTTTAAAGATGCATTACCCACAAAGATATGCTCTTTTTCAGTTGTGAAAATCCACTTCCAACAAATTAGTGATTTGCCAATATACATTGTTATAAAAATTATACCAAGTAGACATTTCAAATTCCATAAAAAATGAAGCCGAAATCATAGAAACACCACCACAAAACACCTTGCAAATTCCAGATTCACCACATGAAAATTTACAGGTTAAAACCCTCAGCAAGAACAACTATTCATCTTCTTCATCTCACTAACCTCAAAATCTGCCCCTGAAGTCGTGTCGATTTCAACCTGGTAAGCAAACCCGCAGTACTCAAATCCGGCTTCACCACATTACTGTTTTGGTATTGGTTAGGGTTCCATTATAGCTGATTATATAACATGTTTCAATAAGTCATTATCACTACTTAGTTAATCCTCAACTACGAATCATGGTCAATGATTATGTGTAATCGACTTCATGTTAATTATAAGAAGCTTAAGAATTAAATCTGACTCCTAGATATAAAAGAAGCAACGTACATGGATTTTAACAATTTTTTGCCGAATCAGGAGGAATTCTTTGCGCATCTAACGCTATAGAGAGAAAAATGAAGGTAGAAAGAGAAACAATTACTAAGAAAATTCGGAGCGAGAGAAGAAAAATAAGAAGGGATTAGGGTAGAAACAACCTGAATTTGACTCATTTCCTTACCCAGTGACTCATTTTCTCGTTCGCAACAGAAGAGAGAAGATCGAGTGAATTGAAAGAAGATAGAGATTTGATGTTAGAGAAAAGAAGAGAGCGAAGCGGATTATGAAATTTGGACTCTCGCCATCGCCATTGAAGGGGGAAGAAACGAAATAGGTTGTGATGCGCTAGAATGGAGAGAAATGTTGTGACTTAGTGAAAACGTAGGGGGAATCAAAACTTATTCAATAAATAAAAACACGGCTAGCGAGAACTCACAATAGTGTTAGTGTCTTGGTGGTAAGAAACTTGTAATAATTCAACAGGGCAAGGGTTCGAATCTCCTGCTCGCACTTAACACTTATATTTTTGTAAGAACGATGACGTTTTGATATAATGACAGAAATTTTCGTCATTAGTTAAAACGTGTCGTTTGGGTACAATTACGAAAATTTCCATTATTAGTTAAAACGGTGTCGTTTAGGTATAGTGATGGAAATTTTTTTCACTATCTAGTGACGGAAATTTCCCTCATTAGTTTATGACGGCCAATTCCGTCGTTGAATAAGCTGAAAACGACGTCGTTTACATAGGCATCAAGTAACGATGGAATTTTTCATCACTACTTAGTGACAGCTAAGATTCCGTCACTAATCCATCAATACAAGATTAATGACGGAATATTTCTGTCACAACCTTGAAATATTTTATTCCACGTTCTTAGTGCCTTTTTTTAACTACGGTTTAGTGACATGATTTTTTCTGTCTCTAAATTTTGTTATAATTCCGTTACCAAGTCGTTACTAATATTCAAACAATCTTATAGTCCCTATCCATAGGTATTCCATCACTAGTCCCTAATTAGATTGTGACGGAAATTGTCCGTCACTAAAATCAGTAACTATCAGTAGTATTTCTTGTAGTAACTTCTAACACTTCCACGTACTACTTAGTCTGTTCCATATTTTAAACTTATCGCGTGTAGTCTTACATTATTTAGTCTTTCCCAATACTTTAGACTAAGGGATTTTCGACCACCAAAGTAAACATTTCAAAATTAAATAGTGAAGTACATGACAAATATATTATAAATTTCAATATAAAAATGCAGTCAGCATGTGAAAGTATAAAATGCATGGAATGAAAGAATTATATTGGCCTATGAGAGGCTCGGGTATTACACGAATCAAACTGATAACCGAGATATTATCATATATAAAACTAAAACCGAACCGACTCAAAATAAAATCGGACCGAATTTTACATTTTGATTCTGGCGGTTTTTCCAGTTTTAACCAAATAGTGAACACCTCTAGTCCCAACTCTACCTCAACCCGGAATCCAAATTAGAACTCCAGCACCGGGGTTGGGTGGTGTGCTTACTGCTCATTGGTACAAGACAACTACTACTCAACCAGAGACTAGAATAATGAAGAAGGTTTTTGTGGAAGATGGAAATAAGTATCTTAAATTACAAGAGGAAGAGAGTTCAAGTGGCTAAAAATAGCTTATAGCTTTTTATCCTACTAGATTATTGAATGGTTAAACTATATATATATATATATATATATATATATATATATATATATATATATAATTTTTTTTTTTTTTTGGTGTCTTAGGGTGAAACATATCCATTCGTCTTGATGTAATAGATATAGATGCCAGCTACGTGCATCTTGGTCAGAACCGTTTCACTTTTGTGTACCAATTGTGTCTTTTTGTTGCTCAATGATATGAACCCCACCTTTTGCATTAAGTTGCTTGTTACAGGTTAGCGTATTTCATAGTTTTTCTTAGTATTACACGTTTGCCTATTTTCGGCTTATGTTAACATTACATTTTGTTGTACATACATGTTACCAACTGGTCATGTGGAAGAGTATACAGAAACCAGACAACCAAATGATCTACCTATTGTAATAAGCATAGATAGAGTCTACTAAAATTGAGCATTTGGGCAAAAGCCTTTTTACAGTGCATGTTAAGCCACAAAATGTTGAATAGAAAAGTACACTTCAATCCAAGGAAAGCTTAACAATACAAGAAACTCTAATACACAATATCTCAAGACTAGAAAGACATGAAACACTTAGTTACAAGCATTCAATGAAGCATCATCACACCCAAGGGTGAATAATGCATTAAAGGCAAATAAACAAACTCAAAATATGGTTAATGCCATTAAAATTCTCAACAGCTTATTCTTCAGCTTCAAGATCATCCTTTCTTGTTTCAAGCTCTTGACTTCTTCCTTCAGATACTTCATCTCCTTTATTGTTTCTTTACAAAACCCCTTCAAATCCTCCAAATCTGATTTCAATGACTTGTTCTCTTGATTGACTGTTGCAACCCCCCTGCAGAAACATATATTTCGAACAATTTCAGATTTTTATAAGCTAGTATACAAAATCAAAGTAAATAAAACACAAGGACGTACAAGTAGATTTTTTTATAAGCTACTATACAAAAACAGAACCCAGGTGTACCAATGTGTACAATAAGCCTATGGTGCATCATATGCACACAAGTTTTTGCCCTCTCAATATTCTAATGACTTCATTTTAACGTATTCAAGTTTCATATATGAATCTAGCCCAATAGACTGATATATTAGCCGTACTAATTTACTAATTAATCATGATTATTCATTTTAAAATACCATCAAACCTATTTCATAATTACGCGATCATGTACTAAACCAGTGACAAACTGTAAAATGAATGTGTGCTTCCTGTATGTAAAATTCTCTCTAAAATCATAAATATTCATGTATCGATAAATGAATAATTTATTCATTTACCAATAAATGAATAAACTCGTTAAATAAGTAATTTTTTTCGATCCTAAATTTATTACTTTATCGAGGTTTAGCTAGAACTTATTATCCATAATTAGTTTTATTTAATAATATTATATTCTTATTGTTGATTACGTAATTGTTATTGTAGCGTGTCAGCGGGTTCACGCGAGCTCCAGACAGGAATCGAGTGACATCATTCATCAGGGTCACGACGGTCAATTTATATGATATAATACGAATCAGGCCCTCATTACCGAGACACCCTGGCCATCTTCTAGCCGTCGCCGGAACCAGTTAAACCACCTCGCTCACAGCACTGTGTCAAAACCCTAAAATAGTTGTCCTGACATGGTGTTACTGATTCCTGCCATTCGGATGCTCCGCTAGATTTTCATGTCCTGATCGGACAGATACTTGTTTTGGGAGTTGTAAACAATTATGGCGGATAAGCAAGTGCGAGCCAAGTATAAGTCTACAGTGAAGGATCCAGGGCTTCCCGGCGTACTCAAATTGGTATTAAACCCTAATAATGCGCGTTCTGTGTGTTGTTCAGTGTTTAGCTGGACCAATTATTATCAAATTGTTTGAGGAATTGTTGGTTAGGTGGAGTGTGAAATGTGCGATGGTATTAGCAACCATGTTTGCTCTTTCTTTTGTCGTGTTGATGCGCTTATTTTTGAACTGTAGAAAAAATACTTGATATGTCTGATCAATGGGTTCTTTGTGTCTCTGTTTTCCAGAGTGTAGAAAGGTTCATCTTTATTCCAAATGATCAAAAATCCAGTAAGCTAAATGTGGAGTTTAAGAATGTTAAAGGTGATTATCTCTTCTCCATTTCCGGTACTTTGATTCAGCTGTGTGTTATTCTTGCTTCTGGTTCTCTTCATCAATATCAACTCATTTCCCGCATAGTTTAAATGTACCCCTTTCTCCACCACTCTGTAGTGAGAATCCAACAGTAACAAGGTTGTCATGGAATCCACATTGTATCTTCCTGTAGTCTAACTATAAACTGTTAAGTCATATATCATTTGAAGTGCAATGTCGCTATTGCCACATTTGTACTTATAGTTGCAAAATGCATAATGCAGGGCACAAATTCACCAAGGAGGGTTCCAGTAAACAGGCATTGCTTAATCTCACTCAGGAACAGGTTCACGGTTAACTTACATTCAGATTTTTTCAAGGAGTCGTATATTCTCTTACTCCCAAGTTTTACTGTAAGTAACAATCTTATATTTGTGTTATTTCAGGGAGGGAATTACATTTTTGAATTTGAGAGTTTTGCTGACCGTGATGTATGCCGTGAATTAGTCGGTAAGTCACAATAATGGTCCCTTGTAATATGCTAGACAGATGTGGTTCATTTTTGTTCTTATCGATTATTTTTGTGCTATCTTCTACTGGTTTGTGTTAGAGTACAGAGAATTTTAGTACTCTGTTGGCTTACAGATGCCCATGTGCCTATGCGTTAAAATGCTATGATTATCATATCATCCCTTATCAAGTTTGCATGAGGGGGATGTGGCACACAGAACATTGAAGTCACTATGAAAATATTATTTCTTCGTTTTTCTTTTTTAGAAATCGGAAATTCACATGTTCAGAGAATAGTATGAGAATTCTGATTTTAGTGGAGCCACTTATTTTGAAAGTGTGAGACAATCTATAGATTGGTTGGCATTTATATAGTTATACACTTAAAAGTTCTTATGAGCTACTATACATGACAATGTGGTATATGTCTACTTATGAACAGCCACTGCTATTGCATTTCATGCTGAAGGTGGAAAAGCTGTGCCTGAAAAATCTGCCGCCCCTACTAACAATGAACAACTCAGCAAAGTGGAAACGGAGCGAAGAATTAAGTTACTGCAGGAAAATAGGTAAGTTCAATCCCTATTTGCTTGGTAGATCCAATACCCATGTATTAAAAATCTTTTCATTGTCGGGATCATTTTTTCATATCTCATTTTTCTTTTGGGAAATAAGAGGGTTCATTTCTCTTCAGCTTATTGTGTCTTTGATTGGGCCATCTATTTTCACATGTGGTAATCATTCCTCGATTGACTACTGACTAGTAGGTTCCTGAGGTTAGTGTAAGATCACATATGTGAATTTTGATGCAAATTGGGAGAGATGATCAGCGATCTACTAGAAATGAGAAGTTTAATATTGTTTCTTAAACAGCCTTATGCTGCTCAACGTTTTGTCTATGATTTATATTCAGTGATTGCAAAGTAGAGTTTTCTTATCTATGTGTATATCATGATACATAAGATTAGGAATTATTGAATGTGATACAAAATAAAGAAAATAAAAATTACTTTTGTTTGTGTTCAAAATATACTCTTCCACAATCTCACTTAGCAACATGGACCCATTTCTCACAAGGAATAACCTAAAGTCATAAACCAAAGAGTATGGCAGTTTTTTTATCTGGTTTCTGTTACGTACTGCCAATTTTGTTAACTTTCTCGTGGAGTAGGTTGTTTTATTTCTTAAGGTACTTACCGTAGTCAAGGTAGCATCCGATGCACCATGGACAAATAACCCTGAATTTTCAAAGAATGATAAAGTGGGTTGCTTCTGCCATGGAAAAAGTATTTATCTCTACATATAGAATGAATTGAGATGTAGAGGTAATACTTGCTATAGTTCTCTTTTTCATTGTTAGGCATGTGAAGGTGCAGCCCTTGGACGTTCTCCAAATTTATGTTGGTTTTCATTGTAATGGTTGTTTTTGTCAACATAATGTAAATGAGCTCAACCATATATGCTTTTGCAGAAATCAAAACTATGCACTCATTACGCAACAATGTGCTATCTTAGTATTTTGTTATTACAGAATCACGCTTCTTTATTCATGTAAAGTTTTTTTAATGAACTGAACTTGATACTGCTTCTCTATATGAAACATTTTATTTGTTAAATTAAATTTTTCTTATAGTGAATGTACTAAATAGGTGTAATTGGCAGCGAGTTACAGACACTTCACAAGCAATTTGTTTTTGGAGGTATACTGACGGATGCTGAATTTTGGGCGACTAGAAAGGTTAGCTACTGGAATCTTCTGTTAGTGTTGGTAATTTTCTTGAATAATAATGTCTTAGAAAGAAAATGAAACTAGAAATGCAAATGGTTCATTCTTTTCAACCGTTTAATTTTTAGTTGTTGTTGTGAGGCATTTTCAATTTATGAATTGTTTGTTGTTTCCGGTGGCTTCCACTTGATGAATAGGTTATATCAATGACATCTCTCTTGGCAAAAAAGAATTGACATGTAATGATTAGAGTTCATTAATGAAGTGCAGAAATTGCTGGAGCAGAATGATAGTAAGAGGCCTAAACAACGGCTAGCTTTAAAAAATGAAATGTGGACTGTGAAGCCGTTATCTGATGGTCAGGTATGGTATCTCCCTTCTAACCCTCCTACCTGGCAACTTCGGTGTATGCATACGCATAAGCATGCAACTATATGTGCGCGTTGGACCTGGTCTTTCCACTGAGTCATACTCAGCTCCTTGTGTTTAGGAAATTTTAGCAATCTACTCAAGTAAATGCAACAGGAAGGCTCAACCAAGCTTCATCATATGCATTGTATTTTTGCCTTTGTGCTTGTTGCATTACATTAATCCTGCTTGGTGACCCATTTGTTAGTCCTTTCATTCTGATGCAGAAAAGAGAATGAGAATTTCTGCACCTCTGTAAAAATTTATTACTACATATGCGGGCAGCAATGTACATTTATCTTGCTGATTGGGCTATGTTAGACGCTGATGCATAAGCCCCGAGGAGTGGGTGGAAGTACTTTCTAAAAATACATAAAAATGTTCGATCAAAATTAACCTAAGAAACATAATAACTAGGAAATGGTATAATTTTGTTGCATAAATATCACAACGAAATGGTATAATCAAGATTCATTTGAAAAAGCTTCTAAACGAATTTGAGCTGCTTATTATTCTGAATATAGGGGGTCCTTAAAACACGAGGCTAGAAGAAAATTAGGAATAATCATCCCAAAAATGTCACGTGAGGGGGAGGAGGTGGAGTAAAGTATGAGTATTGAACATTTTGCTTTGCTGTAGCAAAGGGATTGCTATACACTGATTTATTGGATATTGTTTGAGAATTTGAATGTTAAAGGATATTTATGAAAGGATTTGGACATCCGAGGCCTTTCAAAGTCAAAGTGTTCCATATTTACACATCTCAGGGTCATAAAGCCTTATCACTTGAAATGGGGTGGCTTTGGATCACCATACTCACACCCCTCCCTAGGTCATACCTGAAGCATGCTTTTTGTAAAGTATCTAGTCGTTTTGAGATGATTAACGCTTGCTTATTTGTATGTATTTTTCTTTTCCCTTTCTTGCTGCAAAAGAACAATAGAAAAGAAATCTGGAAGTAAGTTTTACGCTCTTCATAACTTTGGGATGAATAATCTTTGTAGAACTTGATTTCATGTGTTGAAATTTACGCTGCCTTATTATAAACTTTGATATGTTCACTGTTGTTTTATCATATTAACATTGAGACCTTGTGGTTACATCTCTATTGTTGCATTTCAGTCCAACAGAGTGACATTTAACTTGACACCAGAAATCATTCATCAGGTTTGTCTTTTTATTCCTTCAAGCTCTGTGTCCCTTTCTATGTGTCTGTAGGCATCTCCTCCTTGATCCAGGATGCTTTTTCTATTTGATAAGTCATTTACATAATGAAGTACACTTGTGGAATTGCCAATCCCGAATTCATTGAGGGAAATTTGTATGATAGAGTTGACACAGAAAGTTTGGAAGAATCCATGAGAACAGAATTTTTCTAGATTGGTTCTTTCCAGGATAACCTCATTTATGTTATGTTCGGCATTTTTAGGGAGAGGCGGACTCAATTCATTTTTCTTCCCTCACTTTTATTATTTCTCTTTGGAAGAGTGACATGCTCCAACAGCTAGTCCTCAATATCTTCTTGAATAATGTTATTTATTGGACATTTTAGCCACTTTCTGCATTTTTGTCACTTAAATTAGCTCCTAATCCATTGTTGCTTTTCATTGATAACTCCTTTTGTAAGTCTTGAAGCTGTAGGAAATATTAATGATAAAGCACTCATTGATCTCCGGCTAGTGTTGTTCTTATTGAATGGATGGTATATGTTTTTGTTGCACAATTTGCTCCCCCCACAATGATAACCTGACTTTCTTGTGTGTTCTTCAAAAAATTGTGGCAGATATTTGCTGAAAAACCAGCAGTTCGTCAAGCATATTTGAAATTTGTCCCTAACAAGGTAGGAACAATGTCAAAGTTCTATTTTAAGTCTCCGTTTAGTTGATTTCTCATTGCGCTCCTGTACTGGCATCACTATACCCCCTTTACACCGTATTCTTTGATGACTGTGAATCTCCTTATTGTACTACCTAGGAGTAGCATTCAGTTGATTTTCTTTTTTAAATATTGGTGACTTCATAGTTGGTTCCCCTTCCTTGGATAACTTTCCTGTTTTAATAGTGGGTTAAAATAAGTTGGTGAGGAAGCCTGTTATGGGACACTTATGTCCCGGTTTCAAATCCTCGCCGCTGCTGTTACCCCTTATGTCTCCTGAGGCCAGGTTTCGGGCATACATTGTTACCATTGAGTTTCGGCCATACATTGTTACCTTTGAGTTTGGCTACTGTGAGTGGGCATGGAAGACCCTCCATAGAGAGATTCTAGGTTATAAAAAATAGAGTATTGAGAGCTGGAGTATATTGCGTTGTATCTGTGTAGAAAATTAATTCATTAAATGATCTTCAAAAACTTAAGCTTCTTTGGTCTCCTTTCTAACGAGTGTTCTCAATTTCAATATTTCTGTTCAGAATTTGGAATTATTGGTTTTGTCTGAAAATTGAAATTATGTTTGTTGAATAAATATGAAAATCTATCACTTAGAAGGTGATATTTTGTTTGGCTGAAGTATTTTGTATATTTTGACTCTGCAATCATTTTTTTATGAAGTATGTTTGCTTGCATGTTTTTAGCAAAACGCTTGTCTAGCTCCGCCTAGGCACGATGTTATTTTTGGACTCTGCATCCTCTTACCCCCCCACCCCCCCCCCCCCACCCCCGATTCAGTCCTTGCTTGGTGCTGACTAATCCCACTCAGAAGCATGCTGTAAGAAGGGCCATAAAATGGAATGATTAGTGAAAGTATGTTATTATTGTACTTCAGATGACAGAGAAAGAGTTCTGGACCAAATATTCCAGAGCAGAATATCTTCACAGTACAAAAAATGTAATTGCTGCTGCAGCAGAAGCTGCTGAAGATGAGGAGCTCGCTGTTTTCTTGAAGAGAGACGATATGTTGGCCAACGAAGCTCGAAGAAAGGTAGTTTTATTTGAAGTTTGTTATGTCGTAGACTTTCTTAAACCGAATGAATTTGGTTTGATGATAATTTTTTTCGTCTCATACTATACATTCGTCATTCTTTCAGATTAGGCGTGTTGATCCAACTGTGGACATAGAAGCTGATGAGGGTGATGATTACATTCATCTCCCGGTAAATTTGGTTGCTTGCCCAGAATCTGCAGTATTTTTGCTAGGATGTCATTATTAATGTTTTTTGTTTGTCAAACTTCTTGACATTTTTTTCCTGGTATTCATGTCCATAAAGGAAATCTTCTCAAAAGAGCTATTATTTGTAGGATCATGGGTTAGTTCAGGGTGAACCCAAGGATGTCTTGGAGTCGCAATATGAACCATATCGAAGGTCTTTTGCACAAGATCTGAACCAGCATGCTGCAGTTGTTCTTCAAGGAAGAGTTGTGGGTAGGTTCTCATTGTCAGTATTTTACTTAGACTCATGTATCTCTCTGTTGGTTTATTTGGACGAAGGAAGTCTAAAATTACATTCTTGCACGACTTGTATTGCAACAATTTGAAAGCTATTTTACAAGAATTTTGTTGCATTCGTGAAATACTGAAACACATGAAAGGCTTACTCTTTCCGTGCATTAATCTGAGTATAGACGTCGAGGTGGGAGATCCAAGATCTGTTGCTGAAGCTCTTGCGAGGATAAAACAAGGTAGAAGACCTTTTCCTTCTTACCCCTACGAACTAAGCTTATTGATCTAATAATGAATAGGCTTATTGATGTTAAATTTACTTGTAGCTGAACTATCTGATGAGACATCAAATAGAAACTCAGAGAAAGAGCTCTCTAATAGGATTTCTCGAACTGCGGAAATTGAAGATCTTCAGGGGCCTCGAGATCCTGCAGTTGCACCCCTCAGTATCAAGGTCTGGCTGTTATCTTTTAAACAAGATAACAAAAACTGTAAATTTTGAACGTCTGCATTCTCTAAACAGGATCCGAGGGACTACTTTGATTCTCAACAAGCTAATGCACTAAAAGCATTGGGAGATGCAGGTTCAGGTGGAAAATCCATGAAATCCAGTGTGAGCTCCGGTGAAGCTTATGGCTCCTTAAGGGATATCATATCTGATATTAGAGAAATGGGGTTGGCTGAACCAGTGTTGGACCCAGAGGTTGCTCTTAAGGTATTCGACCTTCATATGTACCCTTGTATCTCCTAAGATTCTTTTAATGACAAGGTTCATCACTATCAATGATTGATCCAGGATATAAACGTCTCACTTATATGGAACACAGGTTCTCAATTGGCTAACCCAGAATATCTCTACCACCAAGCTTCATCTTGGGAACAATCCACATGAGAGTGTTCTGGATAGGTTGCCAAAAGTTACTAAAGATGATCTCCTGCACGTGAGTTTACACCAAATACGTAGACTATAATTTAACAGGTGCTTGGTATTCCGGTGATGATATGTGTTTTCATGGTATCAACAAAGAGAATGCCTTTTGTTTTGCAGCACTGGGCATCTCTTCAGGAATTGCTGAAACACTTCTGGTCATCATACCCTATAACAACAAAATACCTTTATAACAAGGTATGTATGCAGAACTCTGATCTAATACGTGAACAAGTTTTGGCTATTTGACAGAATTCCCTTTCTTCATTTGTTGATTACTGCTCCTAAAAAAATATTAACATGTCCATAAAATAATGTCAGAAAATGTTAGGTTGCTAGCCCTTGCATTCCTATTGCATCACTTTTGTCCATCCACATCAAGAGAATTACCATACCGACCACATCCTATTGACCCCAAGCTAGACTTCGGTATCGATATTCAAATGGTAGGCTAGGTTTTGCATCATCGGATCTAGCTGATCACAGAATCTGGTCTATCGGTCTATTCCATCCTTGAGTGTATTAACCCTTCGTATATCCAGCACAATTTCCGACTTTATGATGCACCTTAGTCACATCCATGAGCTAGATTTGGCACCCGGAGCAAAGACGGTTGCAGAGAAGAGACCCTAGTTTGGCAACTTGTTATATCTGATTCCTTAGTAATTACGCTATTTAGTAGTTTAATGAGTAACGATTCTAGGCTTTTAGCCATCCCCTAACATACTCCTGTTCTTCATGAATTGCTATTAGATTTATACATTCAATTTGACTATTGTTTGATCTGTGAACCTTAAATTCTGTAATTCTATGGGAAGTGAAGACCTGATATGATGGGGTTCCTATTAACAGGTAACCAGATTAAAAGACGCAATGTCCCAACTATACTCAAAGTTGCAGGTACATTATCCATTATGGTTACAGGGTACACTTTTTAAGCCCCACGTTGCTGGCATAAACTATTCTGTGATGTTGCATCTATTTCAGGAGATGAAGGAATCTGTGCAGTCAGATTCCAGGCATCAGGTCTCTCTTCTTGTTCACCCAATGCTTCAGGTTAGCACTAACTTGCACGTAAAATCATGGAGGCATTTCTAATTTTCATCTGAAAATGGAAAGTTGTATATTTGGGCCCTTGTACCTTTAGATTTATTATAATTTATGATTTAGGTCCCCTTAAAATCTAAGATGTTAATTTCTTTGTGGCTTAAAATCTAAGATGTTAATTTCTTTGTGGCTTAAAATCTAAGACGTTAATTTCAAAATTTAAGATGTTAATTTAAAATTGTTGTATTATGCCTGAGCTGCAACTGGAACAATGTTTGTTAATTTAGGCTCTAGATGCTGCCTTTGCACACTACGATGCAGATGTACAACGGAGGAATACCAAGAGTGGAGAAAGACCCAATGGGTTCATGTAGCATAATTTAATTTTTCTTTTTGAATTCATCATCACAAATTCAGAGACTGTATTTACTAAATTTTGACGGTATTTTTTCTTCTTGTAAAAAATCTAATTCATCTTGCTTTCTTGGCCAAGGCTCTTATTTGTATCTACTTTGTTTTGATTCACTTTACAGCGGTTCTTAAAAGTCTCGAAAGAGAGAATTATTTTTATTCGTTATAGGATTAATGAAGTAAGCAGGCATCAATCTAATATATACTCCCTCCGTTCCAGTTAAATTTCACAGTTGATCGGGCACGGATGTTAAGAAAAAACAGATTTTGCTTTTCTTTGATTTTTTTAAAGGTGGAGATTGATTGTGAAGATTTTGAGGGTGGAGATTGTGAGAGAAATTTTCTTTTTTTAAGAATGTAAAAAGTTAAGTGGGATGGATCGAAATGGAAAGTAGGAAAAGTTAGCTGCGACGGAGGAAGTACTTTCTTTCAGCTACATTATCGTTTTACTGCATTTTTTTTTTATCTTAGTAAAGTTAGTTATAAGTTAATCCTTGTGGGAGAAAAGATGAGCACAAAAATAGGCAAGTCTGGAAAAATTACCAGCCAGCGACTCTCACAAAAAAATAAAACGTTGTTTTAAAATATTTATTTGTTACAGATAAAGAGGTGTTTCAGAAGTCTCACTTTACGAGGTAGAATTTTAGAAAGCGTCAACTACTCACGTCCAATATTTTGCTTGAGTATGCTAATTTTATTTCTTTTGAGACCAACTCTAATACTGTTGTTCTTGTTCGATCGATTGTTGAACATGTTCTAAACGTTCACTAGATATCAATTAAATATATTTAGAGAAGTTCTATTTTAGTTTGTCGAACATTCTTAACCAACACAGATTGAGCGTCTAGAAATACTGAATAAATAGTAAATTGTAATTACAGTTTTATATTAAAAGAAGTTAAACCTTACAATTTTGATATAAAACTTATCTAAATGAATATAAATATCAATAACACAAATTAAACTTAAGATTTTAGAAAGTAAATTTAAAATTTAAAGTAACTAATATTATAAAATAATATTTGAAATAAGAATTTAGGATCACAAAATAAACATGAAAATTGCAAAAAATGTGTTAATCGTATCACTAACAATTTATATAAATAACTTTCACATAAATTATAAGGTTCAATTTTTTTATATTTACAAGATGTTAATCATAATTTTATATTTATTTCAAATAATTTTTGGACGTTTGGTTCATGTTAGTTGAACAATTCATTATTTAACATCTCTAGATGTGTTTGATTATCATCAAGGGAACGTTTGGAACATGTCCGGCAATGCCCGGTCGAACAGGATAATAACACAAGGGTAGTTTTGGCCATGAAAAAAAAATGTTGGGTGGGAAGTGGGGGGAGGGGTTGGGTTGTTGTAAGGGGGGATGAACTTGAAGTGGAGTGCAAGTTAGGCAGTTCAGTTTGGGGACTCTGAGGAAGATCTTACTCATTACTCATTGGTGCTCAATTAATTAACATATAATAATGCAATCATGATTAGATTCTCAACTTCATCTAACATACATCAATGGCGCCCTAAAGGTGCATCACATTTTAAGATCTTTATTCATAATCACATTTGCGGCGCCTATATATTAACAAAATTGCAAGAGGTGTTTAATTCGGAGGTGTGAACTTTTATAATTACTACCGATACGTTCGTGCATTGGATATGATTATAATCTTTTTTATTATTATACATTATGATCATCGTAATATATATAACTTCGTGAATTATTCAATGTAACAAAATATAACTCATTGAACAAACATAATTTTGCATCAACTAAAAACTAACAGAATTACAAAAGAGAGAAATAAATAAATTTATAACTTAGTTTTAACAAAACAAGTTATAATAATTAACATTAAAAGATTCATATATAGTGTAGAATTATTTAGTCTTACAAAATTTTCTATTATATATGTATGTAGTGTTTGATTTATTCAAACTATTGTTTACTTCTTATTATACACAGACTCGACCATCATTAATGTATCCTGAATAAAGTTATACGATGATTGAAAAACTATATACGCAATAATGATGCATATATTTTTATGTTCTGTACCAAATTACTAGCATTTGAAGAAAAATACATGTTTAGTTGTCTCATTACTTCATCAACTGACATTCATAAGTTCATTATTTGTTATATATACACACAAAATATTAGGCCTAACATACTTTCTCTATAATGTCTGATAAATAATTTCAATTTCAACATACATTTGCACATGAAATTCTTTACATATTTTAATGTGAGGAAAAACTTCCAGCAACTTAACATCAAAACCCAACATCCAACTTCTGTTATGGAAATTGTTTCTAATTTTTTTATTATTATTAAGTATACCCTTTTTAATATAATTTGTTTATTGATTGGAGATTGCTTATTTCAGTTTCCCTTATTATTTTCTCAATTCAGCGTTGAAATTTAAAAATTATGTGTCATTTAAAATAAAAATCTTACTATAGTTTACAAAATAAATAATGTTTTTATGGAAGGTTGATTATATACATAGTGTCTCACAATCTTCAATCAAGACATATAATAAATGCTTTAACTAATTTGTTATGTCTTTAATTCCTTATTTAGTCATAGCGAATACTCCTAATTTTTTTCACACATTGCACATCCATCTAAAGTCTTATATAAACATGTTTAAACCATGCATTCTAATTTTATTTCTTTCATTTTATTTTTTATTTAGACTATTTTGTGCTTTATTCAACGTAATTCTTATTTATTTTTATCTATACGCATTCACATAGTATAATTTTTTAATCATTCACATAGTACATCTTAGTTCATGATTTCTTTATAGTTCTTTTTTTATTCTTTATTGTACCCTATAACATTATATAGCATAGTAAATTCATTTATCTAGTTATTACATATGCTTAAATTATATGTATAATATTTTTATTGATTTAATAATTTGTTTAATGTTAGATTTTAAATATTTAAAAGAATCTGGTGCAACTATTCATGTCCACTAATTTTTACGTTTGTCTTTTTACTATTTCTATTATTAGTACAATAAAATTTCACACATCAATCTAAACTCCAATTATTATAAACCGTGTGATTTTTATATCTCTCTTCAATTTCTTAACATGACAAATTTTTTCTTTGTCTATTAAATTGCATCACCTATTAAAAATGTTACATTAATTAATAGATTTGTGTTGGTGTGTGGTATGTGATTAAAAATGATGTTCAACGCATAGATTTATTTGAATATAATCGATTTGCTGTATAGACCAATAGTATATAAAATTTACACAATATCACTACTGCTGCATTTATAGTTTTTATATATTCATACATATATCTTTTACTACTTTTTATATATAAGTTACTTTTACCGTCTTCCTCCATCTTTTTAATACTAAAAATAATATATATATATATATATATATAATTAAATGACTTTATCGTATACTTTTTGAATTCAATAAAATTCGTAATCAATTACTCCCTCCGTCCTACCTTAATTTGCATACTTTGCTTTTTCGACCGTCCCACCCTATTTTGCACTTCCCCAAAATAGAAAGAAATTTTACAATCTCCACCTTTAAAATTTCCATCCTCGATCTGCACCTTTGAAAAAGTCAACTAAAAAGCAAAAATGAGCTTTTCTTTAATATACGCGCCATAGCATATGTGCAAATTAGGCCGGGACGGAGGGAGTACTATTTTCTCTTGTTGTAATATTTATAAATGTTATTTATGATGTATATCGATTTCATTCTTCTAAGTCATTGAAAATTAATATAATATATAATCTCATTTCCTACAAGCATAGTAATTCGATTTATATTTACTAACTAATGCTCATATAAAGAAATTTATCGTGTAAACATATATATTGCCAGTTTAATTTCAATTTGAATAGTGAGACTATATGTATGAATAGTTTAATCTAAATTTCAAAATACTACATTGTAATAACTTGTCCATCTAACTACAATATAGGTTTTTTATTTTTGTTATTGTATTCTTTTCAGATAGTATAATATATCATAGTTTATTCTTTAATTTTTCTATTATATTACCTAGACTCGTCTATTATAATTTATTTTTTTTATAATGAATATTCACTTAGACCATTTAATATTGATAATTTTTGCATTAGTGTTTTTCTTTTTGTAATTTTGTTCATTGTGTTAATAAAGTGTTATCTACTAATAATAAATTCTATCCATAAGTTTATTTTATCTTTTTTCACAATGTATTTTCTCACTTCTATTCATTTTTATCATATAGTTCCTATTCAATTTTCTTAACGTTATTTTTTATTGTTGGACTTTAATAAGTGGTTTACACAAAAAAATACAATTTTCTAACATTTTTTTTACCCACTCAAAAGTTAATTTTAAAATATAATCTCAGCGATTTCACATGCAAGTCATTTCATTCTTTTAGCGTGATTTGGTATTTGCTTCAAGTTTATATTATAATGAAGTTTGAGTTACTATTTGCATTAAACTCTAACCCTTACTTTAGTCTGAACATCCTATATTCATATTTTATTTTTCATTAAATAATTTATATAAATTTCATTTTTGTTTCTCAATGTTTTAATATTGATACTTCAATAATTTAGAAAGTTAGGGAGATTATTGCAAGTAACAAATTTATAATATTCAAATTTAGTAACTCATTGTGAATAATTTATGACCAAACACTATGTAAGTATTTTTTAATAATTTATACATAGTAATATAAATTATTGTGAATTATTTTCATATTTTTTTTACACATAATGTTTACATTGTTTAACTAGACTAAAAAAAATTAAATTTAATCTCATTTTTTTGTTTCAAAAAAATTCTTTAATGGCACTTTTTTAATTAAATTATTTTTATATAATAAAAAAATATAAGTACAGTTAGAGGCTAGAGCTGGCAATTCGGGCGGTCCGGCAAGGGGTAGTTCGGGCCGGGTCTGATTTATTTCCGGCCTAGAAATGCTAGGCCTAGCCCGGCGGACCTCGGGCCAAAAAAGCCCACCAATGAGTTTTTTCCTTTTTTTTTTTTTTTTCTCGTTAGTCTTACCATGAAGCAGAATTATATATTGAGGCGAACTTCAATTCAATTCTCTTAAGAGAAAACCTAATGGATAGATAATATGTTACTATTCGTTGCAATATGGAATCATATTCTATGGGGATGTCTCAAACCTCAAATATAATAATAATAATAATAATAATAATAATAATAATAATAATAATAATAATAATAATAATAATAATAATAATAATAATAATAATAATAATAATAATAATAAAGAAGGAATGGATGATGATATATAGTTATATACTACACGTCACAAGTTATTTAATTTTCATGTACATACTGTACTACCTGTTAATCAATTCTTCATTTCTCGACACATAATAATTAATGAGCATGCTTGACTCCAGTTCATTTTCCATCTTCGGCTAATAAAATTGAAGAAATAGAGTATTAAATTAGTCAAATATTTTAATTTCTTGGTAAATAAATACATTTATGCTCTGCTAGAAAAAAGAAAAAGAAAAACTCGTTTCAAACAGTACACAAGATATTACCAATTTCCTAAAATTTTCTTATTCTATTAGTGAGGGAAAAAAATTCAATTTCAGCAGGTCGGCCCGTAGGTCAGCTCGTCCCCGACCTACCAAAAGAAAAGCTCGTTTGGGCCGAGCCAAAAAGCCTGAAATTTTTCGGGCCTCTAATATTCCAGTCAACCCACTCTATATTTCGGGTTAAACGGGCCGGTCCATCGGCAGGGTCAGTTTTGCCAGCTCTAAGTACAATCATATGTCAACAACAACACTTAAGACTAAGTGATACAGTTTTAAAAAATTAAGAAATAATCAAGAGCTAAAACTAATGTACATCTTTTTGTTCTATCACGAATTTATACTAAAAGTTGAACTAAGACATAATGTCAAGTTTATATATTTGACTATTCATATAGTAACTTCATATTTTTTTATATATAAATATTGATAATATCACATATTAATATTATAATTTAATTTTCTTCAACATATCTTTTATTGACACTAGGTGACTTATTATTGAAAGTCAAATCAGAGATTCATGGGTGTGAGTGATGAATCAATAGTCAACGAGTATGTCTTTTAGCTTGTTCTCCTTTCAAATACTTATTATTAATGTTTAGTCATTCATACATCATGTAACATATGCATGAAGTGGTAAATAAATATTATATATGATATATTATAGTTGTCTCGCCAATATTTTTAAGTGAAATGAGTACAAATATATTGTAGTTGTAAAACTTAAAAAACGGAAGAAATCTCTTGTTTTGTCTCTAAAAAATAAAAGGTGGAAATAAAAAGGGATAAAGTACAAATAGACATTTTATTTATATTTCCAAGTACAAATTAACCTTTCAATAATATTTTTATCCAATTAAACACTTTAATTTTTAAAATCATACAAATGAACCCTCCAACTTTTTAATGTACTATAAATAAAAACTTCGGTTAAATTTAGCTACTCATGAACCCCATAGTCAACGATTATCTGCTCTCTAACCCTAGAACACTAAGTGTTTAGCTATGTTGAAAATTAAAACCAAACAATCATAGACAAACATTGTTTGAAAAATAAAATAAACAAAAGAGGAATAAATCAAAATCTTGAATCTCGATCTTCGTCCCTTGTGTCCCTTGATTTTCGTTCCAAGTATCCAAGCACTTTACAAGTGTAACACTATGATCTTGTATCTTAAGATCAGACTTGAAATTCTCTTTTTATAAGTGGAGATGAGTTGGGGTAAAGATGGGCGAAAAATCAAAGTCGTCGCGCTTTAGAATTAGTAACACGATTAAACCGTCGCGTCGCTACCGTTGGTCACGTTCACGTCTCAACAGCTCTAGGCTTAATGAAGCACCTTTTATCACGACTGCTTCGTATGTCGCAGTCACATTGGCTAGTCAGAGCCAATTTTAGTTTCTAGCATTCTTTTGTCGGGACCGCTACCTGTTGTAGCGGCCGTTACCGGTTCAAAATTGATCCAACTTAGGTTCAACTCGGTTTCTTTTGTTTTGATCCCTTCTTAGATTGTTTCTTTTTTCAAACTTCGTCTAGATGGATTGATGGCTTAAAAGTACCTGAATAACCTCAAAAAAGCATATGCACGTCAAATGACATAAAGTAATGAATATAGGCAATTCCCTACCAAATATGCATGCAAATGATATAAAATAGACAGCTAGATTGACCTAAATACATGCATACACAACGTGTATCACATACGAGCCCAGTTAAATCTACTTATAGAATGAAGACTGGAGGTAGAGCACATAAACATCACATACAAACAACACGTTTGGAAAGGTTCCACAATAAACAAGTAAATATTTGACAATTCCAAACGAACGACCTTGTGATGCAGAGTACTGCCCCCATGCAAAACTAAGTATTTGGTCTAAATTAGGATGGGCCATATCGTGTAATCAAATATTTGGCGAACAGAGCCTATGAGCTTGAAGGTCCTTATGGGTAGGAGCTAGCACATCCATGGAAAGCACAACATTTGAAAAAAATACTATCTTTAGATATAAAGAAGGAGAGATGGTCAATGCAATAGTTTATACGGTTAGTAATTATTTTTAAATAAGAAGGATGTTTTCTTTCGAATATTTTGTAATATTTAGAAGTCTCGTCTCCAGACGAGAGCGAAAAAAGTCCCGTCAATGAACGGGCAGAAAAAACTTATCTACGGACGAGCATGAGAAGTCCCGCCCACGAGCAGACAGAGAAGACTCGTCTTTGGACGAGCACAAAAAGTTTCGTCCAAACAAGCAAACAGAAAAGCCTCGTCCGAACGAGCAAATCGAAAGGACTTGTCTAAAAAATAATCAAGAAAATACTTGCTCGTTTTAAGTTTTAAGCAAGCATAAATTTTCAAGGAACGATCAAACTTAAACGCAATGGAAAGTCGTAAAGGTTACTCCTAGCGAACAAGAAAAGATCAAGTTAAAATATATAAAAGGATCGCACATTCAATTGCCTTAGATAAAATAAAAATTGACAAGTGCGAAGGTCATTCATAATAAGTAAATACTATTAAGGTAGAGTTGAAACGGACAAAAGAGTTTCACTGGAAAAGGGGGATCAGGTCCCATACAAAAATAATAATAATAACAAAAAGCGATCTCACACGATCGCAAAAAAAAAAAAAAAAAAGAAAAAATTAGTTACAAGTATAAACTACACTAAGTCTGAGGGGTTGCAACCTCAAGACTGCCCACAATGAACTCGACCCTCTCCGGAAGTGAAGGAAGGCCTTCAAGTTCCTTTGCAGAGGGCGGACCACCGAACACCGCCTAGTCATCTTCCTCCAGCATTTCACAGTGGGGGTTCTGATAAGAAAAGCGGGCCAAGTCCCTCCTCAAGAAAGAGACGTCAACCCCCTGAGAAGCGATCACCGGCGCCGCTTCAAAATAAGCCTGGATGTAGCTCGAATTGGCCCACTCCTGGCCTTCGTCGGCCGCATAGGCTTTGAGCGTGCAGCTTTGGCGGACCTCTCCACGGATCTCGCCTCTTCGGACTTGGCAGTCCACTCCTCCTCTTTCTTCCTCAGGGTCTCCATCATCTCGGCCCTGATCGCTTCCACCTCAGCCCGCGCTCGGTCACTTTCCTCCTCAACCTCTTTCAGCAATACTTTAAGGCAAGCGACCTCGGCCTCTGCAACAACTCTCTTCTCCCTTTCAGCGGCGTAGAACTCTATAGCCTTCGCTACAGATAGATTAATGAATGGGTCTGTTGAGCTCTCTCCCTTAATAGACATCAGGAAGTTCAGGGACCGTCCCAGATGGACCGCAGCAACCTCGACCTTCTCTTCAAGGGTCATTCTTCTTTCAATGTCCGCAAGGCCTACGCCCAGCTCTTCGCTGGGATCTTCATCGCCAACGACATGTAGGGAAGGAGATTTTCAGCATCGAGGCGGTCGGGATATTTCTATCGAATGAAATTATTCAGAAAGGCTGGAGAAATATCGCCGGTCATCGCTAGGTTGTTCATAAATGCAGATTTCTTGGGATCCCACCCCAAGAAAGAGATGTCTGACCGAGTGGAGGAGATTGGCGTATGAGTGCAGGCCGCGGTGCAGTCGCTTGGTGGCTGGAGGAGCAATGACGGTTGTCGAAGATCGTTTCTTTTGTGTAGTCAGTGGAGGGCTCATGAACGTCGAAGACCTCTTCTAAGCGAGAGGCGGAGAGCTCGTAGCCGCAGAAGAACCACCTTCTCTGGAGATCCTAACACCAGTGGCAGCCTCGGCTCTCTTTTAAGCTGCGATCTTCTTTTAGTGGTTCCGCTCCTTCACGGTCAGTTCACCCTAAGGTTTGGGGGAATCGGCTCGCCAGAAGGAGCAGCAGTAGCACGACCACATGGGGCGACCATCGACAATGGCGCCAAGTTGATTGGTTGCGATCCACCGGTCCCTAAGCCAGCCTGTTCTTGAGCCATGTCGGTCGAAGGAATGAAAGCTACAAAAAAATGCATAAGTACGAGAAAAGCAGAGCGATCAACAAATCAACTCCCGAAGGTTTTCCGGTGTGAGAAGGTCTTTGAGATCGTAGACTTGACCATCGTTTATTGTTGAGGAGACCTCGGACTCTGTCCTTGAAGCCTTAAGACACCTCAGCACCGTTGTGGCTACGATATGAAAATAAAGCGAGGATTAAGATTAGCAATATGCACCGCAAAAAATAAAAAAACATACTATGTAAGACAACGTAATCGGTCAAAATTATGATGCGGTCTAGGAGACCGCCTTAGTCTTATAGGGCAGACAACATCTAGTCTCCTCCCACGAAGAACCATCTGTTCTTCCACCCAAGCACCGAATCTCTGAACCCCCAATCACCTTGCAGCCCTTTCGAGCTATCACATAGTACCACCCTTTAAGGTTGTGATCACGCTCCACCAACGAGTACATGTATGCGAGCTCTTCGGAGTTGGCATGGGGTATCATTTGATCCTGACAGCACAACGATCGCGTAAATCACGTGTCAGCTGTTCAAGACTGATTGAGAAGGCATGATCCCCCAGTACCTAAAGTAGGCACTCAAGATCGGCGGAAGAGGGAATCTGAGACCTCCTTTTAGGGACCATAAAGTGACAGCCATTCGGAGGACGATCGGCTCTCTCCCCCTCCCAGGGACATGAAATATAATGTTCCTCAGAACATCATATTCCAACACCGCGTCGTATAGTTCGGGTGCAGTCACGAAAATAGGATATTCGGCTTCCCCGAAAATCGATTCTTCTTCATTGACCCTAACTGGTGGTCGATAGGACACAACCAACTCAAAATCCCTAAGGAAGGGTGAAAAGTCATCTTGGATCGCGAGCTCTGATGGGTATTGCCAGAACGGGTGCCTTGCTACCTCATCGGTTAAGTCAACACCTCGATCTACACGACTTTCCTTTCGTAGATCGGTTATACTTGTTGAGGGTTCTGCTATGGGTTCGATGAGGGCATCCATCTCCAAATCCCTCTCAAGATCTTCTGCGAACTCCTCCACTTCCGTTCGTTGATGGGAGCCATTGACAGACTCTCCAAGATCTGATTCGCGTGCTGGAGCGCATCATCTTCCTCCCCCGCCAAGGCTGCAACAATGTCTTTTTCTGGATACCCAGCCTCCCTCAAAGTTTGAATAAACTCCCTTCGGGCCTCCGGCCCTCTCCTAACACTTGGACCTCGGGGGAATCCTGGATCTCTGGGGAGGCCTTCGTCACCTACGGGGAATCCGTAGAGCAAGAAGACTCTGAGGTTGAGGAAGAAGACATAAAGAACATAGTTCAAAAGATTACCTGAGAACTAGCTAAACGAACGGTCCAGGTTGCCAAAGCTTGTAAGCGAAGGTTCGATAAAGTTAGCGCAACGAAAATGGGAAAGTAAGAAAAGTGAAAATAATTTTGATTTCAGTATTTATAGTGTAAAAGAAATCCGAAACGAACCGTCAGGATTTAATACAATTGACGATTGAGATGAAACCGTGATGCACACCAATAAAAAAGCGACACGTGTCTATGCATGTGGTCACGAAACGTCGCATTCTCAGGAGCCGACACATGTCCTGCCACGTCACCGCCACGTGCCCAAAAAGGTGGACACATGACCTACCATGACGAGATGTTTCCCCCCAAAATGGTCGTTTGAATTTTTGAAAATACCTTTTCCACTATAAAAAAGGATCGCAAATGAGAAAAAGAATCATGTTAAAAACCCACAATCTCCCAACTCGGGGGGGAATAGTGGATATCGATCGCCTAATCAAGAATAAGGGATCGATCTTATCCTATAAGTATTGTTTCAAACCAGTCATTACATGATCTTAACCACATGAAATAGAAGGACGAATGCAAAAAGAACCAAACCACTTCAAGATCGCTACAAGCTAAACCACCTCAAGGGTGACATCGGCCCGCATCACAGAGACCATCTAACCATCACAGACAGTCGTCATCGACTGCAAGCCCAAAAGCCTCGATGTCATCCCCGCCGCACCATGAATCATCTTAGATTGCACAATGATTACCCCACAAGCATAACACGTAGGATGCTCGAGATGCCACCTCAGCAGGCCCCTGCTAGGTGGCGGACCTGTAGCAGTTGGCTTGCCACTTGTCGTCCACATGTCAAAAATGCAAGGGCAGCTTGAAACCTCCATAAATACCCCCTCCCCCCACATGTATTTTTAGAAGATATATGAAACTTGAGAGAAAAAAGATATAAGAAGCAAGATAGAATAAGAACTAGAGCACAAAGCACGAGTGAATAGACAAGTGTAAACACATCTTACAGTGACAAATACACAACGATTGCTTTAGCCGATCACTTGCTATACATATAATGTCTTTAACAATCGATCGAACACCGTCTATTTTCTAGAATGTCGATCTCAATTTTATATCATCTGGTATTGGATTAGTGGTTGCATCATCACAGTCATTATTGTAAATCGTTCCAGCAAGCCTCGGTTCTTAAACACCGATCAAGATCGCGCATCCACAAATCCCAACTCCTGACCTTATGTAGGATATATTATCAATAACATAAAATCCGAGGGATCTGAGGGATTCAACCCCGCGTTTATATCGTGTTGTTTCTTATCCTGTTTTATTATTCTGATTTGAGTGTTATAATACTAGAGTGCAGTTCGTAGGAATTTCAGTAGTTTATCTTAATATATCCATTTAAGTAGATTTTTCCTATCCAATTGCTACTCTTGACACTTTCTTGGCTTCTATTTTTATACTTTATGTTACAGGTAATCTATTGAGTTGTTATCATTCTATTAACTTTTCCAACTCACAGAAACCTTTTTTCATTTCTTATTGATTTTTATGTGTAAATATTGAACACATCAAACAAAATTGACGAAGTTGGATAACTCAAGTGGCAAGAGCATCCACTACCTAGGTCTTTGGTCTTAGGTTTTCGAGTCACCTTGAGGGGGATGGGGTTAGGAGAGCAAAAAAAATTAAAATTATTTTTTTACGTGTAAAATATCAAATTAATTCTTTTTTGACAATCTTTAATTTGACATCCATTTGCATATATAAAATGAGGTATTATATTTGAAAATATATATATTATTTTTTTTTATCTATGTTAGATTTGAATTTTTATTGTGAATTGAATTATTTACATTGAGTTTGAGCGGAACACAAAGGTAAGTAACTTGCATAAAATAAGATTAGTGGATAAATTTAAATTTTCAATCAAATTATTTAATTATTTAATTTAATTTTAAATTAATTTTGTTAAAACTATATGTGTAATATAAGTAGAAACATGATAAATTACCAACAATCAAAAAATTATGAACAATTATTTAGTTATTTTAATAAAAAAACCATTGAATTATTTAAGTAAGAAAAACTGAATTTCTAATAATATCATTCAATCTATTTTATTTATTATTTTATCATAAAATGTCTTTGATGAATGGTATATTATTTAGATATTTATATTTCTTTTAATATTAGTAATTACTTGAGCTATTGGTAATTGTACCAATAGGTTAAAAAGATGTGGACATATCACGGGTCTGAGTTTCAAATAAGAATGAATATATTTATTTATTATATTCAATCTCTGCGTACAAGAGAAATTAATGTTTCACATTACTTACAGTTCTTTTATGTTTAACTAATCCTAGATATTGAAGTGCATATCTCGTTTTGTATAAAATGGTTACATTTTTAATAGGTCACATAATAATACAAAACGGTTACATTTTTAATAGGTCACATAATAATTAATTAAACTTACGTGCATCACACGGAAGAGATGATAATGTAAATTGATAACCATGAGAAGTTGGCCTAAAAATAGCTTCATCATTTCTTCCTACTTAAGTCACTTTCTAAAGCAGTAAAAACTTTTTTTTTTTTCTTTCAATATGTGCGATAAAAAATCTCTGTAGTATTTGGATTTGTTCATCTCTGTATTAGATTTCTCTTAGTAAGATCGCATTTTTACTATCCAGAAACATTAGTGTTGGCTATTGCAAAGTAGTTTATTACCTTTTTCATAAATTTAATTTACTTCTGCGCTGAGCATCCAACTTATATTGTTGCTATCTCATCAAAACATATATTGTTGGCTTATCATAACACTTGTTGCATATTGCAGTAGTCTCACTTTTGTGCACCGATCTAGTGCAAAATTTGTAGGATTCATACCATATCTTTACCTCATTTTCAACTCCTTCACCCATTTCGATGAAATAGTAGTAGGTAGCTTATGAATAGAGCCACATCTATTAATTGTCACGGATTTCATAATTTAATTGAATGAATTTTAGTCGCAAATTTCTTAATATCACTTTCTAACCAATATAGAAATACACGGTTATCTATATTTTGAATTTATTTTTCTTGTTATAGTTAGTCTACTATTTAATTTTGTGTTATTTTTACCTTTGTCAGACCCCTTTCCTTTTACCTTTGCAGACTGTTCTTTCATGTTATGAAACCTTCAAGCGTTTTCTCCTTTGACATTCTTATAATATTTTTTTTTTCAAATTTTTTTCTCCTAATCTAAGAACAAAGAAAAAACTCTCCTTTCCCCCCAAGGTGGCTTAGACCTAGGACCAAAGGTCTAGATGTTGTTTCCAACCGAAGCTCACCTGACATGAAAACATATTTCAATTTAATTCAGATTTTCTAGAATGTTCATTTTTTTTGCTTTTAATTTTATTTTTACCTTTTGGTTTACCTCTGAAATCATTTGTTGTAATCTTCCATTCCCCCCCCCCCCCACCCCCATGCCTTCACAAGTTATTCTGACAAAAACAATTCTCGCAACACATTAAGTCTTACTTTAAACCTCTTTATGTGTGTCAACAAAATACAATAACGAATATTTAGGACAATCATTAGTTGCTTTCAATCCTAGAAGATTGTGATAAGTCATGTCTTGTGTTCTAACGGTACAAACTCTAATATCTTTTCTAAATTGAACAACCTCTTCTGAATTTGAAGTAAACAAACTGTATAATTCATTAGATTTTTAGTAGATGAAAGCCGAATATTTCCATTATCACAACATAAGGTCGGGGATTCATGCTCAAATCTTGCAACACCATAATAGCTATAATCTGATTTTCTTTTTCCGTTTCATGTTTCTCCGCACTCAGATCATGAATTCCCGTTCCTAAATAAATTTAAATTTCATAATAGATAAATTAAAGGTTTAAACAATATAAAACATACTCCCTCCGTTTCATATTAATTGACGTTTTAAGATGTTCTTTCCTTTTCCAATTAGTTGACGTTTTACATATTTTTCACCAAATTCTACCAATTTTCTCCCTAGACTCAATCCTTAAATATCTCTACTTTTCAATCTATCAGAGATATTTTGATTTTGTCAAATCTTTAGTTGAGGGTATATCTGTCAAAATATTTAATCCCTAATTCTTCCATTTCATTCTAAAACGTCAATTTAATATGAAATAGAGGGAGTATTTACTTAAAACACTATTTTTCTTGAAAAATAAAAGTGTCTTACCAATTAGAATCTCCGTAACATGTGCTCTTTTTTTGTTTGTAAATAACCTTATATATATATATTTATCGTGTAATATTAAAAAAAATGTCTCCCCAAGGATTCTGAAATCTCGTCTCCCCCAACTACTAAATACATCAATTAGTCCATGTAGATAAGAAACTAAAATTTTAATTGTTGAAGAAATTTTTTATCGCTCCCCTTAACTAATATTCTTGGTTTCGGCCCTGATTGTCGGACCTGTCATTAACATTGTTTTATATATATATAATATATATATATATATATATATATATATATATATATATATAATACTCCATCCGTCTCGTTTAAAGCTGTCTACTTGACTTTTCGGTCCGTCCCGACTAAAGTTGTCACCTCAAGAAAGGACTAATCCCACAATCCCCACCCTCAAAATCTCAACCCTCAATCTTTTTCTTTAAAAAGTTAAAGAACTGTTTTTTTTTTTTAACATCCGTGCCCGATCAAAGTGGCAATTTTAACCAGAACGGAGGGAGTATAATATATATCATAATCACTTGTATGAGAAATGTATTGAGAATAAAAACAAATAATACCAAGTACTTATAATTTATTATTATATATTTTTTTCTTTTTTGTATAATATAAACTTATACAATCTATATATATGTAATCTATTAATGAAATTAGTCAGAGAGCAGAGTTCAATGAAAATTAATATAGCAATATAATTTGGAGTAGTAATAACTGACTTGGCAGTTGTTTCATAACAGGGAATAATGAATAATTGGTCTGGCTTTGAGAAGCAAGTTTCAATAGATTCTAGTGATGAATATTCATCGAGATTTAGGACTAACAGAAGACCAAAGGCAAAAACTTGGGTGCATAAGATGCATCATAGTGTTATTGTACATTTTGTGGGCCCCACCGATTCAGTAAAAAAAACACGCGGTTCAGACCGGTTCGAATCGGTTCAGACCAATCTGAACCGCGCCAATTATTACTATTATATTATTATTGCGCGCGTGCATGTTATATATTTAATGGTCTGTTTGTTGATCACTAAAAGCAAGTGGTTTGGTGGTATTTAATACAGTCTTAAATATCTCAACATTGAGGTCGAGGGTTCAATTCTGTTTGCATCTTTTTTCCTTCTTCCTTCATTTTGCCCTTTAATTTTTTCCTATACTGTCATACATTATAATATATACCGTATCCTTCTTCCTTCATTTTGCCATTTAATTTTTTCATATACTGTCATACATCATAATATACACCGTATCGAAATATTAAATATACTGTGAGTATTGTAAGTTGGAAAAAATAAATATTTCGCAGTATGAAACAAAAATTAACTAAAACAACATATACTGTCAGGCATCACAACGTACACTGTATCGAAATATTAAATATATTGTGAGTATTGTAAGTTGGAAAAAAAAATCGCAGTATAAAACAAAAATTAACTAAAACAACGTATACTGTATCGAAATATTAAATATACTGTGAGTATTGTAAGTTGGAAAAAATAAATATTTTGCAGTATAAAACAAAACTTAACTAAAACAACGTATACTGTCATGCTACATAACGTATACTACATCGAAATATTAAATATACTGTCAGGTTTTATAACATATACTATGCTCGAAATTTGAATATACTGTTGGTGAAAAATAAAAAGGTGGTGTTCATATACTCTCAGGCTTAATAACATATACTATGCTCGGAATTTGAATATACTGCTATGCTCGGAATTTTGAATATACTGTTGGTGAAAAATAAAAAGGTGTTGTTAAGATTCGAACCCGCGCACTAAAGAGTATAATGTCGCACCTTTACCAACTAAGTCAGCACCTATTTTATGATTCCAAACACATCTTAATATATATATATATATATATATATATATATATATATATATCACGCGCGCAATAATCTTAAATGGACCCCACAAAGTGTACAATAACACTAATGTGCATCTTATGCACATGAGTGTCACTCAAGACCAAATTATACAGATAGAGATCAATCATCATGAAGCTTGCAGATATGACCGGAAATCTTGTTGAAAATTTGGCATAATACTTCGAGAATCCTAGAAACAGTTGTTATTTTTTCTTAAAAAATATTAAATAAAATATATATTTTAGTGTCAGCTGCTAGTAAAATTAGAGTAGGATTAGGGTACTTACTATAACAAATTACATAATTGTCCTTAAACTATTTTAATTTAACAGGGATATAATAGGTCAAACGAAAATTGACTGAAACTTAAGGCACTTTTATATTAGTGTGTAGAGTAAAAAGATAAAACTTAAAAGTTAAAACGTTCACTCTCCTCATTCCAATGGCAGAAAAAATGAAACAAAAGTTAAAACCCTCTCCTCCACAATTCGAGTCCTCCGTCGCCTCTCTTTTCATTCCATCTTGTATAATTAATTATCTATATGAACCTTTGTAGTAAAATTTGGTCTACTTTAAGTATAAACCTTTAAATTAGACATGTAAAAATTAAATTTGAAAAAAAAGAACGACTTTTCCAGGCACCGCCTTGGAGCCACCTAAGCAGCACCAAATCGCTCCGCCTCCACTTTTCGCCTTCTGCAACCATGCTATACATTAGGATTTTGTAATAGTATAGGCCAACTTGTATATTAGGCCTCTATGCTAAAGCCAAATATCTTGCTTCTTCAATCATTAAGATTTCCAGTTGCATTTTATCAATGGTAAGTGAGTTGGGTAATATTTCAAACCTTCCACTATCCCCTGACAAAAGAATATTTAATCACACTCATAATGGTAGGCTTAAAGAATCGATTAAGCCATCGAGTGCAATTCGACTATGCAAAGCATGATTCTCATGACCAATCATAATTAAGATAACCAAAACCAATAGATTAAACAAATGAAATTTGTACATCCATAGGTCATGAATTTGCTGTTTGTGGAACTATTCTGATAGTGATTTCTGCTTTATGAACAACTAAAAAGGCTGCAGATAGTACACTGCAGTACACCTTATCAACTTATACAGAAATGGATCCTCTGTAGACTGCCACAGTCTTACACCGCGTGCTGGATCGTTTGGTATTCAACACGCAGTCTAAGGTTGGGGCACCCATCAGAGGTGATCCAACTTAAACTAGCTAGGGCATTATATGATAATAACTCACCATGAAAGAGACATAATTAATATTGTTGACAATTTTTTTTTTTAATTTATTGGAGTTTGTTCAATGACAAGAGTTGAAGGGGTACAAAGATACTGCTTCAGAAGAGAGACTTCATTAGCTACATCCAGCATAGTGGGTCGGGTTGATGGATTGTACTGGGTGCAGATTAGGCCGAGTTCTATCAGTTCTAAGATAATATCGGCCCATATCTTCCTATCATAGGAGACCTGGGCCCGTGGCCCAGTCCTTGCTATGGCTGCATCGACGATTGAGCCGAGCTTGTTGGGGTATCGACTCTTGACCCATTCGTGCAGGCTCGAACCGTCATGGAATAGGACGTCAGTAGGGCGTTTACCTGTTACTATCTCTAGTAAAAGAACCCCATAGCTATAGACATCTCCTTGTGGTGAAGCAAGCTTTCCCATTCCATATTCTGTAATACAAAAATTATCAATAGATGAATTAGCATACATAATAATTTGGAGATGCTCATATTATCAAGAAATTGAATCCACGTACTAAAATAGGTGTAACATGCTTCATATTTGGATATACTTCAAGGGAGAATTACATTTTTGCTCCTATATGTGTCTTATGTAGGAAAATTTTGTATAATATATGGGGACGAATCTGTTTTAAGGAAACTGTGATTACACATGTCTCGGTTTTCTAATTTTTTGTAACCATTTTACACACATATATTTTTTCCCTATAATATGTTTGTAAACTACATAGTATATAACAACTTTCAACGTTTTACAACTTTGCTGGAAATTCCTGACTCATCAATGGAAACTAGCTGAGTCATGTGCCACATCAGTAGTTTCCGTTGCTGAGTCTGCAATCTCTGGCAAAAAAGACCAGTTGAAAGTTAGTTTACTATAATGCATAAGTGGACAAGGCCAAATGACCAAAATTGCAGATTCCATGCACTAAAAATTGCTGATTGTAAAGAAACTTCATATAACTTGGTAAATTTGAAGATGATACTAACAATGGAAACATCTTAAATTAATAGATTTCACTTACCAGGAGCAATATAACCAACCGAGCCACACAGCAGGCCATCCGTAGAGTTGAAGGAAACCGAATCATCGGCACAAACATTCTCATCAGCACCCTTTACTAATCTTGATATACCAAAATCAGTGACCAAAGCTGTGAAATCATCATCGAGAAGAATATTGCTCGGTTTAAGATCACAATGCACCACTTTGAGAGGAGCATAGTTGTGCAGATAGGCCAGCCCTTCTGCCACGTCACTGCATATGCTGACCAGCTGCACCAGGTCCAGCCCATTTTTCAGCCCATAGCTAGGATACAGATGATTCTCCAGGCTTCCATTGGGCATCAATGGAAGGACAATGGCCATAAAATCGGGCGCGCTGCACGTCGTTATGATCCTGATCAGGTTTCTGTGCCTGATTCTTCTCAAAACTTGGCACTCCCTCTTAAAGCTCCCCAACATTTCTGCGGCTGTTTTCGAATGCAGAACCTTAACTGCAATCCTTGTATCGTCCCCTAGAACGCCCTTGTACACTTGGCCAAATCTGCCTGATCCGATTAGGCTGGAGCTGCTGAATCCCCCGGTAGCTTCTATGAGCTGCCGGCATGAGATTCTTGGGTATTTGATCTCTTCTTTTGCTTTTTCAATGTCTTTAACAAAGGCCTTACTACCTTTCAGAATAGGGAGTTGCTTTCTGAACTTCGACCTTAGCACTAGAGGCAATCCAACTATGCAGAAAATGGGAGTGATGAGTAGTGAAAGGAGAATCGCCATCAAGAAATGGCGTGTTCGCCTTCTGTGGCACGACCTGAGTCCCTTAACCGTGCCACAGAGATGATTGTTTCCCAGGAAAGAATCTACTGTTAGTGACGAAAACGACCCCTTGTTAGTGATGTTCCCACCAAAGTTGTTGTAAGAAAAGTTCATCAACTTCAGAGTTGCTGATGCTTGTAAAGACTGTGGTATATCCCCATTAAACCTATTGAAGGAAACGTCGAGTGCTTTGAGATAAGGCAAGCTCCCTACGGCTTCCGGAAACTGTCCTTCCAAGCAATTACGCGATAGATTGAGGGTCTCCAGAGCAATACAGCTGCCAAGCTGAGAAGGCAACAATCCAGACAGGTTGTTTCCAGACAGATCAATTGCTAAAACCATGTCCATTTTGCTCAACTCCAATGGAATATGGCCATGTAACAGATTGCTGGACATGTTCAAATACAGCTTCAAACTACTCAAACCTGCAACTTCACTCGGAATTGTCCCCGAAATTCTGTTCTTGGAGAGATCAAGAATCTCTAAATTTATACATTTTCCGAGGCTTGGTGGAATAGTACCGGAGAGCTGGTTTTCATACAGGAGAAGTCTTCTGAGCTGTACAAGGTTAGCAAAGCTGTCTGGTATAGTACCAGAAAGCCTGTTTATGGACAAATCTAGAAGGCCTAAATGTGGCATATTGCCAAAAGCTGACGGAATGTGACCGGAGAGTGAATTATTCGACAAATACAGCCTCTCCATGTTTCCCATTTGGCACAGTTCAGAGGGTATAGTACCATTGAGAAGATTAGAAGACAAATTCAGAAGGGTAAGATTGACAAGATTGGAAATTTGAGGGGGTATTGGGCCATAAATAAGATTAGTATCAAGATTAATCTGTACTAAAGCAGAGAGATTACCAATAATAGAAGGCAACTCTCCTCCAAGATAATTCCCAGCCAAATCAATTTCTTGCAAGTTAGATGAGTTAACTAAAGATGCGAAAAAGGGTTCGAGGTCAGTGTTGCCGTTGTGGCTCGAAAAGCGGTTGTATGACAAGTAAAGGAATTTCAAATTTGGCATACTGGTTAGGATCCTCGACGGTAACTCCCCGGTGAGGTGGTTTGTCTCCAGGTCGAGCCACTCGAGTTTGGAGGAGTTGGAAAGGGCTAATGGGACTTCACCGGTTAACCGGTTCGACCAGAGAAGGAGGTACCTTAGCTCTGCTAAACCACATTGGGTGTCCTTTAAAGGGATTTCACCATTGAGGGAGTTGTTGGATAGGTCTAGGTATTGTAAAGAAGAGGAGCCATTGCAGAAAAGTGATGCAGGAATCTCACCAGCTAGCTTGTTACTTCCTAAATTGAGATACACTAATTGATTCAGAAATCCAAGTTCAGATGGGATGTTTCCTTCTAGAAGATTGGAGGACAGGCTGAGTTCTTGGAGGTGGGAGAGAGAGCCAATCTGAGGTGGAATATGACCATCAAAGAAGTTTCCAGATAAGTCTAGAATCTGTAGCTGAGAAAGATGGAGAATTGTGGGAGAAATGGTGCCTCTAAGAGACTTATGACTTAGATTAAGCTCTATAACTCTGAAGGTGTTGATTTCACAACCTACACCTGACCATTTGCAAACAGGAACATCAGACCTCCATGTCTGGAGAGCATGTTGAGGGTCATGCGTGATTGCAGACATGAATGAAAGAAGCGCTACACGCTCGTCTGGAATTCGTGCAACGCTTTCAGAATGTACCACATAGGTAACCATGATCAAAGAAAGCAAATGAAACTTGGAAAGTTTGCAGTTTCCCATGGTTATGATCTGTTTAAGATCTTTTTTTTTTTTTTCTGAATTTTGAAGAAGGTAGTAATGAAGCAGAAACACGTTGAGATGGATATGTTTTGGAATGTTGTTAGGAATGCATGGATCATCACAGTGTTATATGGGGGTGTGACAATAGTTAGAGATGTCCAATACAAAGAAGCAAATCTTGGAATTGTTTATATTTTTGTGAAAAGGTGTTTTATGCCTAACTGGCGTTGAAGGATGGGCGTTTGGCGCCTTAGATAGTTGACAATGAAAAATGAACACGTGGGGAAGATATGTAAGTAGAGATTTGGTGGTTTACATGTCATTAAGCCTAACTAGTTGTGTTGTAATGATAGTTAGTGGATGATGAGTTGGTAGAGCAACATAGTAATCTAGGTTATGGTTATGGTTATGGGCAGGCTTAATTAGCAGGGGTTGAGGATAGAATGGCGTAGGCAACTTTAATTAACTTCTTGGTATTTATGCCGGCTCAACTATTTGCCACCTTCATGATGTCATTACTTGGATTTTTTCCCCCTTTTTTTCTTGTTATAAAAATATATAGATTGGGTTTAGGTTTTTAGAAAAATCTTTTAGGTCATGTGTCAACTCTGAATGAATGAATACCATCTATATTTCGGGAAGTCCTGAGAGAAACTAAAAGAAATCATTATTATTTAAGTGAAATAACATTAAAATAAAATAATGACAATAAAAACAAAAACATTATACTGGCCATTTTTTTGTGAATTATATGTAATTAAACCTAATAACAACAACAGTAGTAGTAGTAATAATAATAATAATAATAATATATTCATTCCTGCTTTGTAAGTTGTAACAACTAAGGCAAAAAATTTTGGTGTATATGATGCACAATAGTGCTTAATGTACATCCCGGTCCAAAATAGCGCGCGGGTCGCGCGTGACCCGCATCATTTTTTTTTTTGTGTTCTTACAGTAGACTTATTGTGTACTTACAATAGACTTAATATGTTCTTGTAGTATAGTAGTTTTGTGTTTAGAGTAGACTTATTGTTCTCACAGTAGACTTATCGTGTTCTTGCAGTATAATCATTTTGTGTTTAGAGTAGACTTATTTTGTTCTTACTATAAACTTATTTTGTTCTTGCAGTAGATTTTTTTAAACAAAAAGGGCGCAACCCGCGCGTGGACCTGGTCCGCGAACGCGATTTTTCTATAAACCATATTTCAACGATTTTTTTGAAGTCCATGTGTTAAATTATAGTGATGTACAATAAGTCTATTGTACATCACATGCACACAAGTGATACTCAACAACTAATACCGAGAGGAGAGGTTGAAGGATTTAATAGCCATTCCCCTGATGCCAAGTATTGGATATTTTAGGAGTGGTGATTGCTCCCAATATTAAATTATACTACCTCCGTTGTTTTTAGGGCCCGTTTGGTTGGGGGTTTAGGGGTAAGGAATGAAAATGAATGAGAATTTATTTCCATATATAGTCCTTAGTACATACTAAATAAGTTAATTATTACCTCCTTTTAATTAACAATTTCCTCCATTTCATTCCTTAATATGATTAACCCATCATTCATATCCATTGTCATTGTTATTGATGATTTGCAACCAAGCGGACCCTTTGTTATTCTATGAATTTAAATAAGAAAATTAAGAGAGGGAGAAAATGAACAAATATAATCAAATCCCTTAATTATCTCCCTATTTCCTTTATTCTAGGGGTAATATTGAGACAAATATGAAAAAAAAGTCAGAAGAACAATTATTTTAAAACAAAACACAAAACCTAAATCACTAAAAAAAAACATGGAGGTAGTATCAATTATGAAAATCGAAACGAACATGGAAATCTTCGGGGCCGCTTGGTATAAAATTAGGAACCACAATGATAATGTGTATAAATAAAGGTCAATCATATTATGAAATGATATTGAAGAAGTTGTTAATAAAATGTAATAATCATCAATTTATTCATTATGTATCAAATATGATAAATGAGAATCGATCCTCTTTTATTATCTATCCTTAATCCCCAATCAAACGGACCTTAGTTGAATCTACCTGTTCCCTCGTACCGATAATGTATTTGGGTTGACATTAGTCGATTAATTTTTAATAGAGATGTTTTAGTACTCCTAAGTAGAGTTGTTTTTGGTGAGGTGGCGGACAGTTGTAATACAGTTCCATTTGCAATAACATTTGTACAATTTCATACGGCAACAACAACGTTGAAGCTGATGTAGTCAACTTTGGGACACAACATCTGTATAAGTTGGCTTGTTCTACGGCATTGCTCAGGTAAAGGCGGCATCATGAAATGTTTTCATCACTGATGTCATACATCTATGCATGGAATTGGGGAACATAGACAATACTGCACGTGAAGTTTATAGTGCGATGCACGATTATGAAATGTTTTACAGATCATAAATGCATGGCATTAATAATGGATGGACTAAGAATTAGAAAATAGTCGAATTATTATTTAATTTATTTAGAGATACGTGAATATAAACCCCAACATCAACACGTGTAATAATCCAAATTGAAATATAATGCTTAACGAATAACTAAAATATATAAAATGTACAGGTCATCTGTAGTCGTTCAAGACTTATGAAACATGGACACCTGGAATGTTGAGGGTGTAAAATACTTAAATCTAATGGGATCACCTTGCCGAATATTTGAGACGTCGATAAAATGAGACCAAACCGTTTACAATGTAGTAAAAAATTTCACGGAGGATCACTCGAACATCATGCAACATACCTTGTGACATATCAAGTTTGAATTGTGTAGGAACTTCCTTAGAAAAGTTTAAGTAGAACTCTTCAGTAACAACCTACATTTATGGATAAGAAAACAGTGAAAACCGATAGACAAAAATTATTAGATTAAATAAATAAATAAATAGTTTTTTTTTTTTTTTTAATTACAATACACTTCACATGCTTCTTCCTGCTGTATACCACACATAACTCCAGGAGGACAAGTCAGTATGGATCTCACTTAACAAAATATCCATCGAGGACTTCAACGAATACATACATATCCAATTTTGATCCTATTTTGTCTGTATGCGTGTATTATTTGATAAACACAGATTGTAAAATACGCGGACATAATAGTTTGAGAATTTGCTTTAATCGATTAAAATATGATAGCTAGTTATATTATTATCTGATTTGCTTGATTTGCTTAATTAACTCGTTTGATAAATGTCAGAGAGTTTGACTGATGAACCCGACGTTAGGAGTACGACGGATGTTTTTAGGTAGAAAGTTCGTCATTTTTCCCTCAATTTTTGACCGAGTAATTTTGCATGTTTTGAACTCTCCCAAAATAAATGGCAGAATTTGACATTTTCATTTATAGGTAATATGTAATTGGAAGTATACAAATGAAAATATATATATATATATATTAAAATGTATGATTTGAATTCTCGCAAAATAAATGTCACCAACATATACAGTTAGAATTTGGTCGAATATCGTTACAAATCTTACTTACTAATGATTGAAGATTTTCCTTCAATATGGGAGTAGATTTTGACAGATTATGGCGAGTCACTTTTATATGATTGGAGACCTTTCCTAAATATGACCGAAATTATTGACAGAATATCATTACAAATATGGCTAATATATTTTTGGAGAATATCATTGCAAATATGACTAATATATGATTAGGGATTTTCCTTAAATATGAGAGTAATTTTTGGCAGTTTATGACCAATTTTGGCAGAATATAATTTAAATGTAGCTAATATATGATTAGAGATTTTTCCCTCATTTTAAAAGATTTTACCATAAATTTAATATTTCTAGATTTAGCAATAGCGTTTGGGCGGGAAAACCAATTATTTCTACTTATAGAGGGTTCCCCTTTATTATTAAGTAAGATTAAGACATTGTTATCACATTTGCCCATGGCCACGGGTGTAGCTTAGTTGATCATTGCTTCAAGGATGCAGATTCCACGTTTGGTAGGTCTTAAGTACGCTCTCTACCTTCTTGATCGTTGAATCATCATGATCTATGGTAAATGTGATAAATCTTAGAAAAAGAAAATATATTCATATTATTCAAAATGTCTCAAAATTAATGAAGTACATGCAGTAAGCTGGTTTATATAGTCCAGCAATATTACTTCCTAACCAATCAGATTGCACCTATGACTCACTCCAACCAATGTATGTGTGTCACGTGTATAACACACCAACTAACTCTTACTATCTTCAACTGCTTCCATCTTCTTACTCACAATAGTCAACCCATCTCCTTTGCTGATGTGGCACAGGCTCATCACCCCCTCCTCAAGTTGGGCGGTTGTGAAAGTGGCCAAGCCCAACTTGGACAACAAAAACTGAAATCGAGTAACCCCAAGAATCTTGGTCAAAACATCTGCTAACTGAACTCGTGTAGAAACATGTAAGAGTTGTATGAATCCCTCCGTGAGTTTGTTGCGGACAATGTGGCAATCAATTTCGAGGTGTTTCGTCCTTTCGTGAAACACCGGGTTCGCAGCAATATGGGACGTAGCAATATTATCACAGTAAAGAGAAATTGGCAGGGAGATAGGCGTAGCAAAATCAGTACAAATGTAAGAGAGCCATTGTAGTTCAATGACAATAGAAACAGGGCGCAGTATTCAGCTTCTGCTGAGGATCGAAAGACGGTGGATTATTTTTTACTTTTCCACGAAATGATAGAATCACCCAAGAAAATGCAGTAGCCAGTAATCGATTTTCTAGAGTCCTTGTAGGCAGCCCAGTCGGCATCACTGTAAGCCCGAATTGTGAACGTAGTAGAAGCAGGAAAAAATAGACCCACAGAGGGTGCACCTTTGAGGTAGCAGACAATGTTTCAAGGCAGCCTCCCAATGAGCCTCACACCATTGTGTCACAAACTGAGATAATTGTTGCACGGAATAGGTGATATCGGGCCGAGTCATGTTGAGATACAGCAACCGGCCAATTAGGCGTCGGTATTTATCCGGATCTTGAAGAACAGGGCCTTGGTGTTCAAGCAAATGCAAGCCAATTGGTAAGGGTGTGAAGACAGCTTTGCTATGGCACAATCCTGTATCAGTGAGAAGATCAAGAACATATTTCTTCTGACAAAGGTAAGTGCCTTTTGTGCCTCGAGTAATTTCCATACCAAGGAAATATTTGGCAATGCCAAATCCTTGATTGTAAATAATTGATCCAAATATGTCTTGAAATCAGAAATGAGCTGGAGACATGATCCTGTCATAAGCAAGTCATCCACATAGTCTAAGACAGCCATAAATTTAGTGCCCACTGAGTAAGTGAAGAAGCAATGATCATGCGCGGATTGCACCTGCCCGAAGACGTGAAGTTTACTGCGTAACTCATGATTCCACTCTCGACCAGCTTGCTTAAGGCCATACAGGCTGCGCTGAAGTTTACAGACCTGACCAGGGGCAGCCTTGGTGTATCCGGGTGGGGGTTTCATATATACCTCATCCTTCAAAAACCCATGCAAGTAAGCATTATTGACATCGAGCTGAAAAACGGGCCATTGTTTCATGGTAGCGACGGCCAGAAACAAGCGAACTGTAACCATCTTTGCCACGGGGGAAAATGTTTCCGTATAATCATGGCCTTGAATTTGATTGAAGCCCCGAGTCACCAGTCGGGCCTTGTACCGTTCAATGCTATCATCAGCTCGCACCTTAATTTTATATATCCATTTGCATCCGATTGCCCGTTTCCCTCCAGGTAATGTGGTAAGAGACCAGGTATTATTGGATTCAAGAGCAGCGATTTCCTGAGCCATCGCATTTACCACTCTTTGTGCATCGAAGCTTGGTGATACGTGCTCGGCTCCTGCAAGTTAGATAATTTGGATAGAAAAGCATAATGTGCATAATCATACTTAACATGAGTGAGGGATGGATATGGAGTAGAGGTCGTAGATAGGGTGGTAACATAATCACTAAGCCAAGTGGGTTTAGTTTTCGATCTGAGCCCCCTGCCCAAAACCATAGAAGGATCTGTGACAGGCTATGATGATTCGGTGGAAGGCCATTCGAGGACAGTAGGAGCAGAGGAGGGTCAAGATCAGACACATGTATAGGAATAGGAGTAGAAGAATGTGATGTGGATGTACAAGACTTGTACGGGAAGATATTTGGAAAGAACTTGACATCCCTGGAAACCATGATCGATTGAGAATCGAGGTTAAACAGATTGTAATCTTTCTTGCTAGGATCATAACCCAGAAATATACACTTGGAGGCTCAAGACATGAATTTTGGTTTGTGGGGCAGTGTATTGGCAGCATAAGCTAAACACCCGAAGGGTGTAGGGTGTTGTAATCAGGGGATTTATTGTAGAGGACTTCAAAGGGGGTTTTCCATTGGAGGACAGCCGTAGGGAGTTTGTTGATGATATGGGTAGCAATTAAAATAGAGTAAGGCCAAAATTTCATGGGAACATTATAATTGAGCATAAGAGCTCTAGCCATTTGGAGAAGGTGTTGATGTTTCCGTTCAACTACTCCATTTTGTTGTGGGGTGTGGGCACACGAGGTTTGATGTATGACTCCTAAAGAGAGAAAGTACTTTGAAACGTCAGAATTAACGAACTCAATTCCGTTATCACTGCGAACGATCTTAATGTGTTTGTGGAGTTGAGTATGCACCATGGTAAAGAAGTGTTGTAAAGCTGTGAGTGTTTGGGATTTGTGATGTAAGAGGAACACCCAAGTGGCTCGACTAAAGTCATCGACCACTATGAGAAAGTATGGGGTGTTTGTGATACATTATTCTCGACAAGGGCCTAAAGATCAGCATGTATTAACTCAAACAAGCCAGAAGTTTGTATAGAGGAAAGTGGGAATACATTGCGGTGTTGTTTGACCTTGGGACAAAACTCACATGAGCTGATTTTATTTATGGCTTCATCAGTAAGTGACTGTAAAACAGATACATGTTTCGTTGCTGTAATAGAAGAATGCCCTAGAATGTGATGCCAATTTTCTAGAGACAAATTACAAGCAATAGGAGCTGAAACATGGCAGAAGTCTGCAGCAAAATCTAGGATGTAGAGTTTGTGCTTCAAATGCCCTTGAGCTATTTGTGTATTAGTCCTCAGGTCCTGTACACAACATTTGGAATTGGTAAATATGCACTGGAAATGATTAGTGCTAGTCAATTGGGGAATGGATAACAGATTGTATTTAAAACATGGTATATACAATACATCGTTAGGATTAAGGTGGCACTCACGCGAACTTGGCCAGATTGGGAGATGGATTTGGTAGAGCCATCGGGTAACACAACCGAAATTGGCTAGGGTAAGGGTAAGCGGTTTCTCATTAAAGTATGATTATTGCACATATGCCTATTGGCACCCGTATCTAACACCTAATAGTAACTGCTGAAGGAAGAATTTAAGCTGAGATAAAGAGCATTACCTGCCTTATTTACGAAATGTACATAATCTTCTGTTAGACAAATCAACTCCTAATCACACAACACTAAGAAGTTGGAACGAGTTCGAAAATGGAACTTCTGAAAAACACACAACTGTTCGGCCAGAGTTGTGGCCGAAGTGAGCTTCGCGCAGAACTGAAAATAAATGAATCACACAATCAATTTTACGTGGTTCGTTCAAGATGAACTACATCCACGGAGGCAAGGCACACCTCAATCCACTAAGATATCCAATCAATTACAGAAATTAAACTCAGAAATGAATATGCCCAATTCTGGAACAAATTAGGGCAGAAAAACAATCACTCTTAAATTCTCTCTGTAATCTATGAAAACTGGAAATTGCTCGACGTAGTGTTGTTCTCCTTGAAGAGAGCTTTCCAATGATATAGGTCTTGTAGCTCGAATGTAACTGATGAAGAAGTTCTAACTGATTGAAGACGACTGCTGCTACCGGACAAATGTGACGGTTTATTCCGTCACAAAACTGTAACAAACTCGTCACAACTGACGGTTATCCTCCAACAACCCTGAACCCGGTTTATTCTGCACAGACTCACTTCTACACGCTAAAACCCGGTTCATCCACCCGGTTCTCCACATCCTGATCCCGGTTCCACATTCTAGACACATCCTATTTCAAAATATAGCTCACTTGATGAGATTGAACACTTCCTCACAAATCTCCACCTCAATGAATCAAGTATGCCTCATCCTGCCTCTTCACTGCTTATCTGTTACTGCTCTTCATGACACTGCTCAAGCTGCAGCAAGCTCGAGCAATGCTCCACTTTGTTTCCAGGTACACCCTTTGTAAGAAAATCAGCAGGATTATGCAAAGTATGCACCTTCTTCACCTCCACAGACCCAGAATCTATGACATCTCTAGCAAAATGTAACCTCACATCAATGTGTTTTGACCTTTCATGAAATGCTTGGTGTTTCACAAGATGTAAAGCACTTTGATTATCACAGTAGATTACCACACACTTTTGCTTGATATCCAAATCTCTCAACACCCCTTTCAACCAGATTGATTCTTTGATAGCTTCAGTTAAAGAGATATATTCTGCTTCTGTAGTTGATAGTGCCACAACAGATTGTTGTGCACTCCTCCAGCTGATGGCTGTCCCATATAAGGTAAACACAAATCCAGAAATTGACTTCCTTGTGTCCACGTTTGCTGCAAAGTCAGAATCAGCAAACCCCTCCAATGCCACAGTACTTCCATCTGCTTTCTTCTCAAATTTCAGTGACATGTTCACTGATCCTTTTAGATACCTCATCACATGTTTCAAAGCTTCCCAGTGTTCAACTCCTGGATTTGACATGAACCTGTTTACCAAAGATACAGCATATGCCAAGTCAGGCCTGCTACAGATCATTCCATACATAAGACTTCCAACTCCACTTGCATAGGGAATATTGCTCATCTGTATGATCTCCTCTTCAGTATTTGGGCATTGTTCTTTGGAAAGTTTCTTCTGTAGATTAACTGGAGTGGAAAGAGGTTTGGCTTCATGCATATGAAACCTCTCCAATACTTTCTGTAGGTATTGTCTCTGAGATAACCAAAGTACTCCAGCTTCTCTGTTTCTTAGAATGTTCATTCCCAATATCTTCTTAGCTTCTCCCAGGTCCTTCATGTCAAACTCAGCATTAAGTCTATCCTTCAACCATTGTACCCTCTCCTTGTTTCTGCTGGCAATTAGCATGTCATCCACATACAATAGAAGAAAAACTTTATCTTGCTTTGAAACTTTGTTGAAGTAAACACAACTGTGATAAAGGCTTCTTACAAAGCCAGCACTGATCATGAAGTCATTGAACCTCTTGTTCCACTGTCTAGGGCTTTGTTTAAGTCCATATAGTGACTTCTTCAGTAGGCATACTTTGTCTTCTTTCCCAGGGATAACAAAACCTTCTGGCTGTTTCATATATATTTCCTCATTGAGTTCTCCATGTAAGAAAGCTGTCTTTACATCCAGTTGCTGTAGTTCCATGTTCTCTTGTGTGACTTTTGATAGAAGCAACCTGATTGAGCAGTGCTTTACTACAGGAGAGAAGACCTCATTGTAATCAATCCCTTCTCTTTGTGTAAAGCCCCTGGCTACCAACCTTGCTTTAAACCTCACCTGTTTGGACCCTGCAGTTTCTAGTTTCTTCTTGTATATCCACTTGGAGCTTACAAGTTTCTGACCTTTTGGTTTATCCACCAATATCCAGGTCTTATTCTTTTCCAGAGACTCCATTTCTTCAGTCATTGCCTGTATCCAGTGTTCACCTTCTTCACAATCTAGTGCTTCTTGAAAGCTGCTAGGCTCTTGTGATTCCAGGTCTTCAGCAACACTTAAGGCATAATATACACTCCCTGCTTGGCCATAGAAATCAGGTCTGTTGATTGTTCTTCTAGGCCTATCTCTTCCAATGCTATATTCCCTGATATTTTGTACAGGTCCAGTTTGTGCCTCTTCTTCAGATGATGAATCATTATCTTGTAAATCTGCTTGTGGTTGAGGTGTATGATTATCTTCTGCAGGTTGCTCCACCTGAATTGATATCTCCTCTGCCTCTTTTGCAGCATCAAATTCTTCCTTAGAGCCTGTAGAAGTATAAGCCATCACATTCTCATTAAACTTCACATCTCTACTTGTGATTATCTTCTGATTTCCTTGTTCCAGGCACCACAATCTGTAACCCTTAATTCCATCCGGATATCCAAGAAACACACATCTGAGAGCCCTTGCATCTAATTTGTCTTGCTTGATGTGGGCATAAGCAAGACACCCAAACACCCTTAGTCCTTCATAACTTGGTTTCTGTCCACTCCACACCTCTTCAGGTGTTTTGAACCCAATCACTGATGAGGGTGATCTGTTAATAAGATAGCATGCTGTAACAATGGTTTCTCCCCAAAACACCTTTGGCAACCCAGCATCCAACAGCATACACCTTACTCTTTCAAGGAGAGTCCTGTTAAACCTTTCTGCAACTCCATTCTGTTGAGGATTCATTGGCACAGTCCTGTGTCTCTTGATTCCTCTTTCTTCACAGAAGTTTGTAAACTCTGTAGAGAGGTACTCCAGTCCATTATCAGTCCTCAGATGCTTCAGCTTCTTCCCTTTGACATTTTCCAGTTGGATCAACCATGTTTTGAACTTATGAAAGGCATCACTCTTGTTCTTTAGCAACATGATCCATACCTTTCTGCTGTAATCATCAATCAAGGACATGAAATATCTGGCACCACCATGGGATTCTGTTCTTGCAGGGCCCCATATGTCAGAGTGAACATAATCTAATGGTTCTTGAGTTGTATGAACTCCCTTTCCATAGGGCAACTTCTTGGATTTGCCCAAAGCACACTGATCACAAAACTCCAGTTCTTGATTTCCCAGATTTCCAATTACTCCACTCCTTGCCAATTCCTTCAGTCCTTTTTCTCCTATGTGTCCAAGTCTCTTATGCCATTTAGCAATCTCAGAATTGTTCAAGACCACATCTACACTTCCAACAATAGGTGAACCAATCAGGATAAATAGTCCATTATGCTGTCTTCCTTTTATCACCATTTTTCCATGTTTTGTGATATGCAAGAATCCCTCTACTGAGCTAAACTGACATCCACTGGTTACCAATGAGCCAAGAGATAGAAGATTCCTTTTAAGGCCAGGAACATACCTAACATTTGACATGATTCTGATCACCCCATCAAACATTCTTATGCTCACTGATCCAACCCCTTTGACCTTGCATGATTGATCATTTCCCAGGAGAACATTTCCACCATCTTCTTTCTTCAGATCATTAAACCATGACTGATGAGGACACATATGAAAAGAACACCCTGTGTCCAGGACCCATTCCTTCACCATTCTTGAATCAGTAACATTTAATACTTCTGGAGGGTCTTGTTGATGATCAATGGCAGCAGCTTCTGCCCCTTGATTTCCAGCTTTCTTATTCTTCTTAGGACAATCCTTCTTCAGGTGACCTGGCTGTTTACACTTGAAGCATTTCCTCTTTTCAACCCAGTCATTCCCCTTCTTAGGATTTGAATCCCCTGACTTTGGATCCTTAGCATTCTGACCCTTCTTGCCTTGCCACGGTTTCTTGAATTTGACATTCAAACCTTCTCTAGATTGCACCATGCCTTTGTCTCCTTGAGTCTGAAAGCATTTTGACCTCAGAGCCTTCACTATTCCATCATAGGACAGCTGCTCATCTCTTCCATACATCAAGGCATCCTTAAAGCTTTCCATGGATTTTGGAAGAATGTTTAATACCATCAATGCCTTGTCATCCTCCTCCAGTTTCACATCCAGATCTTCCAATTCTTCAATCATCTTAATGAACTCATCAAGTTGATCAGATATTACCTTGTCTTCTGTGATTTTGAAGGCTAACATCTTCTGCTTCAGGAACAGTTTGTTAGATACTGACTTGGATTGATACAGTTCTTCCAATCTTTTCCATGCTTCTAAGGAGCTCCTGCATCTTGAAACCTCCCTCAACGGTTTATCACCTAAACACAAGAAGATAAGACTTAGGGCCTTCTTATCCAATGATGCAAACTTAGGTTTCTCAGATTCTTCCCATGATTCCAGAGGTATCAATGCAAGATCAAGGCCATTGTGAACCAGGACTGCGTTCATCTTGATCTTCCACAATGTGAAGTCATTTCTTCCAGTGAACTTCTCAAAATCCATCTTCATACCAGCCATTCCTCCTCTTCTTCAAACTGTGCAAGTTGATTCCCACAGACGGCGCCACTTGTTAGACAAATCAACTCCTAATCACACAACACTAAGAAGTTGGAACGAGTTCGAAAATGGAACTTCTGAAAAACACACAACTGTTCGGCCAGAGTTGTGGCCGAAGTGAGCTTCGCGCAGAACTGAAAATAAATGAATCACACAATCAATTTTACGTGGTTCGTTCAAGATGAACTACATCCACGGAGGCAAGGCACACCTCAATCCACTAAGATATCCAATCAATTACAGAAATTAAACTCAGAAATGAATATGCCCAATTCTGGAACAAATTAGGGCAGAAAAACAATCACTCTTAAATTCTCTCTGTAATCTATGAAAACTGGAAATTGCTCGACGTAGTGTTGTTCTCCTTGAAGAGAGCTTTCCAATGATATAGGTCTTGTAGCTCGAATGTAACTGATGAAGAAGTTCTAACTGATTGAAGACGACTGCTGCTACCGGACAAATGTGACGGTTTATTCCGTCACAAAACTGTAACAAACTCGTCACAACTGACGGTTATCCTCCAACAACCCTGAACCCGGTTTATTCTGCACAGACTCACTTCTACACGCTAAAACCCGGTTCATCTACCCGGTTCTCCACATCCTGATCCCGGTTCCACATTCTAGACACATCCTATTTCAAAATATAGCTCACTTGATGAGATTGAACACTACCTCACATCTTCATTAGAGTCCACAACAGTAGCAGGTTTGCCCATTTTATGGCCAAAAAATTTGGATAACTCAGCTTGAATGAGGCTGGAAATATCAGTAGTAGAGTTACCAGATCCAGTCGAATCAGCAGCCTGATACCAAGACACAGAAGTAGAAGTGTCGACAACATGAGCATAAACTTTCTTCCGCTGTTCCACCATTGATTTGTACCAGTCCGGGACTCCATGTAGTTTGAAGCACTCTGAAATATCGTGACCAGGCCTGGTGCAGTGCTCACAAATGAGCTTAGCCTTCTCCTCCTACGTGCGACGGTAAGGGGGCTTTCCCCGAACCATAGAGGTGCCAGTAGCGTTGCCGTCGGACTTGGTATAGCCTCTGCCACGCCCGACAAGAGAATCGTTCGTCGGAACAGGCTTAACAAGCATCGCGGAAGTGTCCATAGTATCAGGATACATAGTGTTCACCAATTTCTGTTTCTCCACACGTAAAACCATCGCATAAACTTTGTTTACCCCCGGTGTTGGTTCCATAGCAAGGATCTGACTTCGCAGTGGTTCATAAACGTCACTTAAACCTATAAGGAACTGCATCATCTTCAATTCTTGGTCATTGTCATAAGTTGCTGTCCAATCTCACATTTACAGAATGCCGGAGGTCGAAGGCAGGCATATTTATCCCACAGTGCCTCCAAACGACCAAAATAAGCGGCAATCGAATCATTTCCCTGTGAAATTGATCCAATCTCGCGTTGAATCTGGTAAATCATCGGTCCATTGCTATCTCCATATCGATGTACGAGGTCTTCCCACAGATCCTTCGCAGATTTGGAATAGAGAACTAAATCGAGGATATCCTTCGAACCCGTGTTTAAGATCCACGATGTAACAGTGTCATCCACACGCTTCCATTGTTCATAATCTTCATCAGTGATAGCAGGTTGTGATAAGATGCAACATCTATAAACATTGTCTGAATTAGCCAATTTTCAAAATGTAAGTGATTGAAATATCTTAATTCTTTAAAATAAATGAGAAAAAAAAAACAACTAATTTTTTATTAGTTAAAAGTGTTACCTGAAACCATTTTAAACATTTATTAGCTAGTGCGATCTTTATAATTTATTTAAAATTATAAGAAGTCAACTGGTGTTGGTGCAGGCCATCTGATCCCAATTTATGAGAATCTTAATCCTAAATATTAGTAACAAGTGAAGTTGGAGCTTTTACAAAATGAATCCATAATATATATGTGAAGTTGACATGGTCATCACCGTGGTTAGTAAACATAGTAATATTCATCTTAATGGGCTAAAGTAATGTCCCCTCCACTCAACATACACACACGCTACGAACGTGTTGTTAGTTGTGAAGAGTACTACTACTATAAAAAGGCCACTTGAATCTTGATGATGATCAACCTTACCTGCATGTATATTAATTGGAGCTGAGCTGCCCACTTGGTATATACCGCCTCATCATTATATATCTCTTTAAGAAATGCATATCGAGTTTCGGGTGTGTGTGTCAAGCAGTAGAATTTGACCTGACAAAATATATATTCAGGGCAGGGCAGCAGCCAAAATTTATTTATTATTTATGATCAAGCTAGGAGTTCATATGCTGTAGACCGGGCGAACCTCCGCTGCATTTTGAGTAGCCGGTTTTATACGACTGTGATGGGTTAAAAAGCAATCATCAACACATCCGCATTTTCACAACCTGTGATTTCCAAATCTCCTTACTGGACCAAATAAACCAACTCTTTTTCATAAAAAACCCAATCATTTTTCGACACTTCAACTAAACTTGCTCCACTTATATCCTTTAACTTGCTAATCATAATTCATTTTTTTTATTATATCTCAATTTCACAGTGGACTAATAAAAACTTATGTTCAACAAGTCTTTGTAATACTCTGTAGGATATTCAACTGATTTTTACATTTAATATTTGGGATGCACCAGCTTATTGCCTAAGGTTAGATGTTATTTGAATTTTCTAGGGGCTAAAATTACTTTTGCCCCATAACTTTTCACTCCTACTTTTTTGTGCTAAAACTTAAGAATTTAATAAGGTACTGTAACATAAGAAATGTTCGTAATTGATCCTTTTGTTGCCGTCGGCAACAAAATCGGTCGGAAAAATCGCACCTGACATCAAAATCCAACTGATTTTATATTATGTGGCACCTGTGCACATGCACTTTTTTCAACATGGCAAAATAAGGACTAATTGCAAGTAATTTGTTAAATTACTGGACTAAATTAAAATTTTAATTATTTTTAGAATAAAAAACGCACCAGCATAAAGTTATTGGATCGAAAATAATTGCAGCCTAATTTCTGATGTATTGTTCAACATGGTCTAGATAGAACCAAAATGGTATGTGATTGGGCTTAAAGTAATTAATTAAGCTCGAACACTAAAACAAATTTAAAGTAATTAATTCCAACTATTCCTTCTCATCCTATATTTTCAGAGAAACACACCAAACCAACCCTAAAGTGGGAACAAGTAACAGTGGACTGGTATTACAGTTTGAAAAAGAAATGTTAATTATTTGCAGATTGCATTTATAAATGAACCCATTGACTAATTATTTTTTAACCTTAGCAAAATTTTCATGTTTAAATACAACTTTTCAGACCAATCTTTGTGTGATGCGAGAAGGCCAAATATATATTTAAAGATGTCGAAAGAAGGAAAGTATGCCAACAAATCACACTCAAATAGTGCTAGAAAACAATTAAGCATTAACACAATTTATTAATCTTAATGAAAATTCTCAAATCATAATGATTATATAATGACGCATGAAATGTTAAAAGAAAAAAAAAAAAAAAAAAAAAAGCAAAAGGGCCAGAGGAATATAATATTATGGGGTATTTTCATAAATGGCCTAGTCAAAGTATGACTTATCAAGAACGACCTTACTTATTTTAAACAATCAAAAAGTGCTTTGACATATTAAATAACCCAGTTGTTTAAACAACTACAGAGTTGTTTAAACAACTAGGTTATTTGATTAAAAAAAAAAAATCAGTGTTTTAAGCAACCCGACTGTTTAAATACAAAACAACCATGTTATTTTAAACAACTCAGTCGTTTTCAACACAAATCTACTATATTGTTTGCACAACTTGAAGAATGGAAAAGAAAACTATCATATAAGTATAAAATCACAACCGAAGATCTTAAAAAAACATAATGTTTATAGATTGAGAAATAAAATAAAATATGTTATGAAAGAAAATAAGAACAAACACAAACCTGCAAAAATAATCGAAGCATAAATGATGATGGAGCTATGAAATAAAAGAAGAAGATAAATGGAGAATTGAGAGTGTTGACTGTTGAGAGAAAAAAAGGGCGAGAAAGTAAGAAGAGAAAATAAAAGAGAGAATACATAGGAGGAAGAAAGAGGGGGAAATCAATTTTCTTTTAAATTTGAATTTTTAAAATCTGAATATATATATATATATATATATATTTAAATTAAGTCAAACATAAAGAAATTCATTTTTTATAATAAACCGAATTATCCGACCATACTTAATATATTCCACTGATATTATTACAGCAGTACGCACAACCATACTTAGGAAAATGGATATGATAGGGGGTGGCAGTGGCTGGGTAAAATATATTGTATGGGAAGTTTTTATATATTGATAATTTATATCGTTACCTTTACGTAAATTTAGTATGATATTAGTATATATTGATACATACTTAAATTTCGATATACTAAATTTTGTGTTGGTATAGGTACAATTATATTAGAGTTAATTACAGAATGCAGTATGTACTTTCAATAATTTTTACTTTGCAAATTAAAGTAAAAAGCTTCCTACTTGCCTTATCGGTCCGTCCCACTTAAAGTTGTCAGCCCAAAAAAGGAAACTAATCCCCCAATCCTCACCCTCAAAATCTCAACCACTCAATCCAATCTCCACCTTTAAAAAAGTCAAACAACTGTTTTTTCTTAACATCCGTGCCCAGTCAAAGTGGAAGCTTTAACCGGGACGGAGGGAGTATTTTTTTCGATAACTTGTATAATACGATATTTTACTTTTGCAACCTCCTGCTATATATTCCGGCATGTATAAGTCGTGTACGCACATGCCGAAAAGGCCCAATAAGATGGCGACACGTGGCCATCTTATTAAAAATGATTTAAACTTCATAAAATAAATATAAAATTCAGAAAATTATTGTAAAATTTTGAAAATTCATTGAAATTAAAGAAAATTAAAAAATTATTTTAAACATTTTAAAAGTCATTTAAAATTCAGAAAGTTAAAAAAAATAGAAAATTATTCTAAAAATTTATTTAAAATCTAGGAAATTGAAAAATAAAAAATATGAAAATTATTTTAAAAATTCATATAAAAATAATCAGGAAATAAAAAACTAAAAATAATTTTAGATTTTAAAAATATAAATAAAATTGTAAAAAATTAGTAAAAAAATAGCATTTTTTTTAGAAATTTAAATGAATATTAGATTTTTTCAAATAATTTTGAAAATTTTGTTTTAAGTTTTTTTTTTATTTTAAATGAACATTAGACTTTTCAAAATAAGTTTTTTATTTTCTGAAATTTTCAAATGAATTTCAAATTTTTTAAATAATTTTCAGAAATAAATTTTTAATTGTCTAAATTTTATTTTTATTTTCTGATTTTTTTATATTTATTAGATAAGTTTCAGATTGGTTTTAATTTTCTGAAAATTTCAAATGAATTTTAAAAATTTTAAATGATTTTCAGAAATAAATTTTTTATTTCCTAATAAAATTTATTTTCTGAAATTGTTTATTATTTTGAAACAATTTTCTGATTTTTTTTTAATTTTCTGAATTTTAAAGTTAGTTTTATATTTTATAATACTTTTCTGAATTTATATTTATTTTCTAATTTTTTAATATTTCTTATATTTTCTATAAAATTATTTAGACTTTAAATCATTTGTATATTTTTTTTTTAAAAAAAAACTAATTTTAAATAAGATTGTCATGTGTCACCATCGTACTGGGACTCTCCTCATCTCTTCGTGCGTCACCATCTTCTGCGCTATTTTGGGTACTTTTCTCTTGTCTTCTCGACTCAATCCCTTCATAACTTTTGTACATGGCTCGATGAGCTTTGAGCCGGGCTTTTGTAGAGGTTGATTTGGGCTCATTTGGGGCTCAATTTGTGGGTCAGAATGGGGGACATGTGCGATTGATCTCTTCTTTTTATTTTTTTCCTCGATTTGAAGCTCTTCCACCCATTATCTCGGCTCGATTCCTTCACAAACTTTGTTCGTGACTTGGTGAACTTTAATTTGGGCCTGACCCCGGCTCAGGTTGGGCCCGTTTGAGCCTCAAAATGTGGGCCAAAGTGAGAAAGTGACAGAGTCAATTCTCTTGATCTCCCAGATTTTCCTAACCTTCAAAATATAACTTAAAACACTAAAAGTGCATCAAATCATATCAAAAAGGAAAATCAACCCGAGAATGCAATAAAACATGAAATCACACGTAAACATGATAAACACTCGCAATTAACACAAGAATATGAACGTGAAATATGCAAGCAAAATGATATTTTTCACGTTCATCATCCCCACAAACTTAAGATTTGATCGTCCCCGAGCAAATTAAACAATTAAGTTCAAAAGAAAACGAGTTCGGAGAGCCATTGGAGTCCACCGAACTTTGAAGTTCTCTTTTTGGTTGAGTATTTTTTTAACTTTTTGGTTCACCACACTTGAGAAGAAATCGATATATCCTAGGTTACCTAAGATATAACTCATAAAAACCCAAAATATCAATTCCAATCACAAACATCCCCTAAAATCAATCACATAATTACCAAGAAATCAAATCCTCCCAACCCTAGAAACCACAATCTACTACTCACAAATCAGAAATGCAATCACCAAAGCATAATAAATACATAAACCAAGCATCAAATGAAGTGGGGGTAGGGTGTAATAAATTCAAAATAACAAATGAAAGGGAGAGAAGGAAATGCTTAGTCTTTGTAATAATTGGCTAAAATGATCATTGATTCTTGTTCGTAGTCAAATTTCTCCAACAAACTCCTAAAAAGCTCTAAGGCTCCATTTGGATGGAGGGATTTGTGTTATGGATTTATAAATTCATTGTCAAATCCACTACATGTGTTTGGATAAAATACTAAATGAGTGGATTTGAAAATCCAGATTTTTAAATCAACCCATTTGCAAATCTAGGATTTGAAATTCTCCATTTTACACTATATTTGGGTGGATTTCAAAACCTTTGACAAAGGTAGTCATTTACAAATCCCTCCTGACTCACACTTCTCTCCCCTCCCCCCCTCTCTCTCTCTCTATCTCTCTCGTCCTCTCTCTCTCTCTCTCTCGTCCCCTCTCTCTCTCTCTCCTCCCCCGCTCTCTTTCTTCTTCTCTTCTCCCTATCGCTATCTCTTCCTCTCGTTATCCAATAAAATGCTCATAATATTTTTTTTAATTCTTTTTTTTCCTTTTATCTCCAATTAAATGCTCCCAATAAATTTTTGGGATATAAAATACATAATATGTATATATGTGTGTATATATATAATTAGAAAAAAATTATCCGGTTAATTTTGATGTAGATAAATATTATTTTATTTAATAAAAAATATAACGTTTTGCCAAATAATGGATTTGAAAATTTTGGATTTCAAAATCCTTTCACAAATCCACCATAAATCCAAACAAGGGATTTCAAGTCCATGGATTTCAAATCTAAGGATTTTGAAATCTATTCATTTTAAATCCCCTGATAAATCAAATCCCTCCATCCAAATGGAGCCTAAAATTCTCCAAGAACTCAAGGACCCTAATGGATTCTTGAAGAACCAGTGAAGAACCCTAGTTTCTAGAGAGAGAGAGATAGAGTAATTAGAAGGCTAGAAATGTAGCAAATGAGATAAGATATCCACAATGGGAGTGAGGGAATGAATTTATGGGTCTTCCCCCTCACTCTCACACTAAAATCAGCTGAAATCCAACTCATTAAGGGTATAAGTGTAAAAACATAATTAAAAGTGATTTGAAGTCTCTAATGTCGATTTTGAGCCTCGGTTGTGCTCGACTTGAAATTCTCGTGAATTCTAAGAGTAGTCGGTATTGAATCAACTTTCGGCCCGAACACAAAAGTTATAGATCATCGCTCCATAGTCACATGAATCGCTCGATTCTGAGTTTGTATGACAAAATTAGGGCCGAAAAACAAAGACAACACATGAAAGCGGGGCAACTGGCACGTGTGCGGACTACCGGACTGGTTACCGGCGGAAGCCGCGGGTATCAGCTTAATTGGTGAGTCCAAATGGTTTTTTAGGGGTCTACCAGACAGGCAGCCTCTGGTATTGGTCCGGTTCGGCTGGGCCTCTCCTTATCTCTTCGTGCGTCTCCATCTTCCGTCGTCGTTTTGGGTGTTCTCATCTTGTCTTCTCTACCCAACCCCTCATGAATTTTGTCCGTGACTCGATGAACTTCAAGACAAAAAAATTTAGAAGTTGATTTGGGCCAATTTGGGCCTCAATTTGTGGGTCGAAATGGGGGACATATGCGATTGATCTCTTCTTTTATTTTTCGTCGATTTGAAGCTCTTCCACCCATTTTCTCGGCACGATTCCTACACGACTTTTGTTTGTGACTTGGTGAATTGCAATTCGGGCTTGACCCTGGGTCAGTTTGGGCCACGAGATGTGGATCGGAGTTAGAAAATGGGCATAATGAATTCTCTTGGTCTTCCGGATTTTCCTAACCTTCAAAATACAACTCAAAAACATCCAAAAGTGCATCAAATCATATCAAAAAGGAAAATCGATAACGTAATTATGCATGTATTTAGGTCGATTAATGATCATATTTTATATCATTTACGTGCATATTTGGCCGAAATTCATTTATATTTATCATATTGGGCCATTTGACGTGTTTCGAATTGTTTTGAAGTTATTTAGGTGATTTTATGCAAACAAGTCCAGTTGGACAAAGTTTGGAGAAGAGACAAGAAATAGGGTAAAAATGGACGAAAAGAGAGTCAAAAGAGGAAAGCGGTTGACCACGGCAGCATCCGAGGTCGCGAAAGTGACTTAGAAAGTGCAAAATACGCTGCCTAACCATCGTAGTCGCGACAATGTGGCTCGCGATAGCGACAAAAAGCCTTCCGAAAGTGAAGTTTTCTGTCAGCCTAACACACCTCTAGATTTGGCCATATCTTGAGATCTACAACTCTGATTAAGGTGCAATTGGTGCCCTTAGAAAACTGATTCAAAGGGATACAATTTTTCCAGAAAGCGGCAAAGCTCAAAAATTACAGGAAGACCCTAAAAAATGGTTTGGAAGTCAGACCTGTAAACTCGCTAGGGTGTCCTACGCGCAGTCGTGACAAACCCTTCGCGACCGCGATAAAATCGGCCGTTTTAAGGTATTTTTGGGTAAAACTTGTCGCGATCGCGACAAAGATCGCTCGCGGCCACGACAGAAGGTCAGATTTACGAAGATTTCCTAATTTTATTAGGATTTTGGCCGTATCTTCTCAAGATATGACCTCAACTCTATAAAAAGGATCCCAACCTTAAGTTTTAGGGGATAATGCGATACACTTTCATATTCTAAACACTTAGGAACGCTTGGGAAGGATGGATCAGAGATCGATTAGGAAACGACGAAGATCAAGAGCCTACAAAATCGAGTTTTATCTATTTGTTTCTAGTTTATTTTTATATAATGTTTCTTTCTGAAGGTTGTATGAATTCAACATTAGTTATGAGTAGCTAAAGTATTCGTATTCTAGGGATAGAAAGTAGGGTTTTACAATGATGCTTTGATTTTACTTTTAAATTATAGACTCCAGTTTAATATATTTATCTATGGGTTTATTTTCATCCTTATGATTGAATTAAATCTGTCCAATTAAGTTTAATTTACTTGTTTAACAATTCCGGTTCGAGAAAAGGGAATTGTTAATAGACGGTAATGCATAGCACGATTGTCTATGATCGTGTGGGCATAGGTTTAGGGGTTGTTAGGAGTCCTTCAGATTAATTGACTCGGGAGAGTACTTAGTCTGAATAGATCCACGATCTAGTTGCTTTGGGAGAAGGATTAGGTTAAATGAGTGTCGTCTAATAAATATAAAACTTGTTTAAAGGTCTATAGTTTTTAGGTTAATCATTCATCAAAGTAATATCTGAAATCAATTACTCTGTTTCATTAGAAATCGTTCTTTGATAATTGATCTGGTATTTTTCTAAAGTAGCTTCTTAGTATTTTTATGTATGCAAATTAGCTTAGGAAATACAAAATCTTCACAAAATTAGTGTGTAGTTAGGATAATCCTAGATAATTAGGGTATCAAACTACGTAAACTTATTCTCTATGGGTCGACCTTGACTTCCACTATATATACCTACACCTGTACACTTGCGATAATTATGGGTTAGATTTAGGGCCTGTCAAAAATCAACCAGATAATTCACACAAAACCACATGTAACCATGGCAATTTCATAAATAGATAACAGTTAAAAGACAACAATTTTTTCCAGCAGTGTTGTCTATTCATGAATTAACAACAATTTTACGGCAATCTGTTGTCTATTAGCGACAACAAAGGCTAATAGACAACAATTTTACAATAATTTTCAACATATGTCATTTTTTAGCGCTCTTTTCCACAGATAGATAACATTTTTAATGACAGTTGCCAAAATATGTTGTCTATTGGAAATACATTGCTCCAATAGACAACATTATTGTCAACATTTTTGAAAAACAGTTGGAAAAAGACATTTTAATTTACAATACTTTTATTATGTTGTAAAATTATTATTTTAATAATGTCTTCAATGCAATTTTCATAATTAATAATATATTTGAAATAAAATAATAATTATGATTTTATTTTATAGATTGCATTTTATTTTAATAAAGTCTTCATTGAAATTATCGGGACGACCCGATAATCTTAATATATTATACGGTAATAAGACAGGAAGGGCCAACTAATTTTAGGCTCGATTAAATTTTTGTTCGGTCCGACCCGATTAAATTTTTGAGGCTCCATCATCACTTTTAACAATTCACTATTTCATAAAGCCCATTGTATGATTGGCTATTTCATTAAGCCCAAATCAAATATCCACACAAAAGCCTAAATTTAATAGTTCATTGAACAATTCACTATTTCATAAAGCCCACTAAATGATTGACTATTTACTAAACCCAAATCAGATATCCACCCAAAAGCCCAAATCTAAAAAGCGCGCAAGAGCGCGGGCTGCTTCCCTTCCCTCTCCTCCTCTTCCATGAATCTCTCTTTCCCTACAGTTCTTCTCATTATCATCATCAGCTTCCTCTGAATTTCAATTCTCAAACCTAATAAATTATGCAGAAAATCAAGGATCAGCGGCCTAGATCTTCAAAACCTACCACAATTCACGCATTTGCGCAATCTGGAGACATCAATGCCTTCCAAAAGCTGCTTCGCAACAATCCATCACTTCTCAATGAGCGCAATCCTGTTGTAAGATCCTCAATTCTCTCTCTCTCTCTCTAGGCAATGTTCGAACCAGAAATGCACATGCCTCTCTCTCTTATTTGAGGAATTTTCTGATTCATTAAGAGATACTTGTTTTGTTTTAATCACTTCTCAATTTCGCCTCTCTCACATAAATACGAGTTCGATCGCTAGAAATTTCGCCTCTCTCACACACATACGAATTCGGTCTCCGGAAATTTCGATTTTCTCACACACATATGAATTCGATCGTTGGAAACTTCGCCTCTCTCACACACATATATGTCAATCGAGCAATTTTCAGTGCGAAGAATAAGGTGCATTTTGAATTTCTGTTTTTAGTTTTTACTATGAAAGATATGGTGAAATGGAAACTGAAAGAAGCTTGATGTCCTTGATTGAACTTTTCATAACTGCAGCCTTCTATTAATGCGAGAATGCTGCTCATTTAGTAATGGGGAATATGTTAAGGCTGGGCTTGCTAAACTGGAAAATTGGTGTCGTGCAACAACTGACGAGGTACTTCCAAGTTTCTGTCTTCTCTTTTTTTTGTGTTCAAACTATCAGATTGAAATCATTCGATATATTGTTGTACGCAGGTATAATTCGATATTTTAGAACTCAAGTCTCTGTCTCTCATATCAGTAGAACTCAAGTCTCTGTCTCTATTGTGAGTAAGTTTACTTTTTGTCATTTTGCATCAATTCTAACTACTATACATTTACAAAGCTTACATTGTATTTCTATAGGTGAAGGATCTGCAGTTTCATAAGAGCTACTCTTGGGGTGGGACTGAAATTAAAGTTTGGCTTGGGAAGGTGGAAGGCCTCTCTGTCTACTTTTTGGAGCCTCAGAATGGGTAATTACTAATTTCTAATGCTACCTTATATCGTTGGCAGAGTATGGATTCTTTTTCTCACGTCATAGACAAAAGTGGCATTTTCCCCCCTGCTGTTTTGTGTTCTGAGTATTGGACTATTGGCGAATTATTTATTTAGCTAATGGAGTGCATTAGTTGTCAATTTGACAATTGGTTCTTCGTATTGCGGAAAAGCTAAAATTAACCCTGCGTGATGATTGACAAGTAAAGGTTCAATCAAGCTGTATTCAATTTTTGTTTTAATTTTTTTTAAGTTATTGTGAAGTTGCCAATCACTGATTAACTGGTTTTAGAAGTTTTTTGAAGAGTTATAAGCTGCATTTGTAGGCATTTGTGTTGGTTTTCGGGTTTTCCTGAATAAGTAGCACAGTAAATGTCACCTAACTCCCAATATTTTCACTCCTTGATCCTATTCTAATCTGATGACTTATAGTCAATCACCATTATAACCACCTCTGGTGTTGCAGACCGATTTCTTTCATAAATATTATGCATCTTTTTATAATTAGATGTCTTCACCGGGTTGCTCTGTCTCTTGTATCTTAGCATAGATGCTTCTGAAACGTAGAATCTCTAAAACTCAAGGGGTTTTATGCTTCCTGTAGATGCAGTAGTTGAAACATAGGAAAGTGGAACTACAACACATTCAGCGAGCTTATTTGCCTTCATTTAAGTTTCTCTTTCACGTTCTAACCTATGAAAGGAAGAATGATTAATATACCGATGTAGTTCTTGCAACTTAAAGGTCGATCCAAGAGATATAGTCAAAATCCCCTTAATTGCAGGACTAATATTTGTATTTTACCTGTATTCATTGAGGAGTCACGTGGAATTCTAATATTATATCTCATGATTCTAATATGCCTATCGCTTGTACAATTGCCTTATTGTGTTCTTGTGGAACACCTACTTATTTATGCCAATAATGACTTGGGTTGTTCTTGAGCTGATTAAACTTTTCACTTTGGTAAGTTAATTTGAGCGCGTTGTTTTCATTGTTCTGAAGCGGCTTCTCTTTAAAAACCAATGGCTCTAATTTTGTTCTCATGTTTCCTTTCCAGACTATTTTGGGTTGGGTGCATTTATGGACGTGCTAATGATGGCGAAAGATTTGGTTTCTTTTGCCACGCAGCGCTTGAGTTTCTTCTGCAAAGTGGATCCCATCCAGTAAGCTTATTGCTAAAAATACCGAGTTGGGTGGCTCTACACACTACTCAGTCATTACTTTTCTCATTACTCCTTAATACTTACCAAGATTTCTTATTGTGATGGCAATACTCATACAAACGGGAACATGTAGTGGAGATTATGGATTGTTTTATTGGATGTACGAGTTTGCGTTCCTTATGTTCTAATTTGTTCTGGTATGCTTTTCTATATGGGCTTCACTTTTATATGTATCCATATGTATCTGTTAGAGCCTTGCCAATCCTCATAATGGTTATGTTATATGCTTCTTTGAGTTCAATGTGATCAATGTTTTTCCTCAAGTCCCAGCTTGTTTGGTTGTCCAGTCCTCTTTTGATTAGATCAGTCATAAAGAACGCAAATATTATTGTATTCTGTGATGTAGTGGATATATTGTGGTTGAAGTTGATGTTTTTTCTTGCTTATTAACATTGGATTATAAGAGTTTGTGGTTGATGTCAGGACGTAATTCATTGTCATGATTGGTCCAGTGCTGCTTATGTATTGGTTGCTTATGTATTGGTTGGACTTTATCCAGGACAAAGTTGTGAAGAGAGGTTTCCGGTGTATGACAAGAACATTGATACCTATTATGATCAAGCTTTTTACATTTATCCAGAATGTACGTGTTGAATATTTGAGGAGATAGACAAATATTCATCCATTCAATACCTTGGAAAGTGAACCAGAATCAGCCAGCCAATTATCTGTCAATACACGCACGCACACGTAGTGTTACTTTATTTGTTTGAGTAAATAAGAGTTGTTTTAAGTTTCATTGTAGGACTTATTTAGTTGAAGAATTCGGATTATATTATACTACCTCCGTCCCAGCTTAACCTGCCTACTTGCCATTTTAGTTTGTCCCACCTTAACCTGCCTACCCCATAAATAGCAAATTTTTCTCCCAATCTCCACCTTTAAAAAAGTCAAAGATTTCACAAAATCTGCTTTTTCTTAATCCCCGTGCCCGGTCAACCTAGGCAGGTTAAGCCGGGACGGAGGGAGTAGTAATTAATTTCATGTCGATGAATTTATTGACATTTATTTTGTATTTGATGTTCTGTAAATATTTTATAATGTTTTGGCTATTGGGGTGTTCCATATGTGAATATGCATTTAAACAACAATATTCATTAACAAAACCGTTGTCTTTCATTGAAAGGCAACGAGCTCTTTTTTTTTTTTGTTTTCTTTGCTGAAAAAGACAACGGTTTTTATCTGTTATCTTTACTTGTAAAGACAACAGTTTTACAAGAAGGTCAACAGTTTCCTTTGTTGTCTGTAATTGAATAGACAACGGTTATATACTGTTGTGGACACCGTTGTGTATTGTTGACAGACAACAGTTTTAAATTGTTGTTAAAAGGGTACTTTTAACAACAACACTATTAATAACAGACTTATTTATAACTAGACAACAGATAAAATTTGTTGTCTATTTGCAAAATTCTTGTAGTGGTATATGTACACGATAAACACTCGCAATTCACACAAGAATATAAACGTGAAATATGCGAGAAAAAATGGTATTTTTCACATTCATCAGTTAGACATAAATTCAACCAAACCCCTCTAATTTAATTTTTCTTTGTTTAGAAATTAATTTTAGAAATGTAATTAATTTATCCGTTTCTTTTGGGATCAACCCTTACTTGTCGTTGCTACTCATTAGTAGAGGTCGAATAAGGTTATTAATTTTGCGTGCCACGACAGCACGGGTCAAAATGTTGGCGCCCTTGCCGGGGAGCAGTGTAGAATTAATTTAGTCTCTTCCGTAATTAGTAGTTACTTCCCTTATTGTTTAATTTAGTTACGTACATTTTGATTCTGTTGTCGCACATTAGCAGACGGACGCCACATTGGGTCATCCAATGTGCCTGTCCATTTACAGATTTTTGCAGATTTGTTTTCCTCTACTAACGTTCAACATTCTATTTTTCTTTCTTCTTTTCTTCCTTGTTTATTGCAGCATCCATATATACTATCTTGGAGAAGTTTGTGTAGGTTAAGGATTGAAATCAACTCCATGGAAATTATGACTGCAACTCAAACTTTGAGAGAGTTTGTCAATCCCGTCAATACTGAACAATCCTTTTGCATTTCATTTCCTGATTATAATGTCTACACAAATTTTGAGCTTGATAGTGATATTATACACTTATTGTCATTGTTTCATGGCTATGCAGGTGAGGATCCTTATAGACACCTAAGTGAGTTCCATTTGGTGTGCTCTGTAAGGAAACCTATGGGTGTCACTGACGAACAGATCAGACTACGGACTTTCCCATTTTCCTTGAAGGATAGAGCAAAAGATTAGATGCACTATTTGACAGAGACTAACAACACATGGACTCAAATGGAGTGACTATTCATAGGGAGGCAAAGATGCCACCTAATATGGGAGTAATTTTCTTCGAGACTAGAAAGAAAAATGGAAACTAGTTGGGGCTGATATAAACAAAAAATACGTAATTATAATACTTGTGGCATATTTCTTTTGTTAATTTTATAATGATCCTTTAATGTATTTGTGACATAGGATGAAATTGTGAAGACGGTCCAATCTAATCCAACACGTTCAGCCATTGAGGTGGTTGAGAAAAACTTTGGACCACAATCTCATGGTCATGTATATGGTTATGGTGGTGGGGTGAAGCAGAAAACATTTAAAGACTCCGATAGTGCAACTATCAAAGGGCCTCAAGCTGAGCTTAACGAGAAGGAAGAAAAAAATTGTGACCTTAGGAGGCGTTTAGATGGATTTGAGGGTAGGTTACTTCAGATCGAGAATGGCTCTGCTGAACCACCTCAAACTGCTGCTCCGACTAGTAGTGACCTTCATCAGGTAGAAACCATAAATATTCACTTTCTTATCTTAAAGTTGTATGTATTTTTTCAGTATAATGACCAAATATTTTCTGTGTTTTGTAGGATGTTTAATATTTTGATAGGTGAACTACTGTTTTTGGCTGATGGACATTCGTGTAGGTAAAATTTACCTATCCTGCACAATAATATCATTACCTACATCTCTAGTTTAGCATTTTTGAAGAATAATAACCTGGTCATTGTATATGTGTTCGATTGAAGTGTGTTGAAAAGATTATATATTCTGCATGAATTAGCACTTACAATTAGCATACATAGAATTAGCACTTACAATTAGATGAATAGCATTTGAAGATATAATTAACTCCTCATTAGTAAATATACACCAACAAAAACTAGAAATAAGAGACTTTAACATGTGACTTTAACTAAATGATGCTCAAAAGAGTATACACACTTGTTCCTTTAATTTTCTTTCTGTCAAACTCATATTTCATTTCTTGCAATTGGGTCTCTATATCATTTAGGCACTTAAATTATATGCAGGAACTAGCAAGCTTTCTATGCTATTTGAAATCACAATATTATAATAAGCAAAGAATAACATGTAGGTTTCGTTGTTTGATTTAACAGGTGGAAGAACTTTCACTACAACAAAAACTGTTAATTACTACGCCCAAAAGACAACGGTTTTACGCAATAACCGTAGTCTTTTAGCGCTCAACCGTGGTCAATGTACAAACTGTAGTGTTTTATATTTTTTTTTTCGCTAAAAGACTACGGTTTCGCAAAACCGTTGTGGTTTAATCGTAGTCGAATACCTATTTTTCGCTAAAAGACTACGGTTCACAAAACCGTTGTGGTTTAGCCGTAGTCGAATACCTATTTTTTCCTTGGTTACTCCTCATTTTTAATTTGTTAGTTTTGTATATATTTGTAAACACATTTAATTAATTATAACAACCCTACTTTAATAACACTGAACAGTGCCACTGTTTCCAAAATCTTCATTATTGTTTCTTATGTGAAAATTTTCGAACACGTTCTTGCACATCGCACCGTCCTCTTCCCGCCTGAAATCCACCGGCGCCAATTCTTTGTTCTTCGTCCTAATTCGCGGCCATTATCATTTGCAAGTTGCCGCTCCCACGCCAACGTTCACTGTTGGTTGATGTCTAGTAACCATTTTTTTTCCTTTATTTTGCTAAATATGGATTTACAAGACTAATGTACTTTTTAATGTTTTACAATTGAAAAGTATTTTTTGTTGATTGTTTTAAATGGTTCTTTTCTGGGAAAATTGGTATAAATGCCCAATATATTTTTCCTATTTAGAAACTAGGACACTAAGTATACCACTTTTTTAAAATGTCTTTTAACTTACGAAAAATTGGTGAAAATGTCCTGTGACCGGCTATAGGCTGTTAACCAGCCGGTCACCTGTGAGCTGTCTTTTTACTTTAAAAAAAAATGGTATAAATGCCCAGTATGTTTCTCGTATTTAAAAACTAGGACACTAAGTATACCATTTTTTAAAATGTCTTCTAGCTTACAAAAAAATTGTGAAAATGCGCCGTTACCGGCTATAGGCTGTGACGCAACTGTTGATTAATGAGGTGGAGCTCTTTTTTTGATGTGGCATTAATTTTTCATTTTTTTCTGCTGAATCACTTGTTAGGGTGGAAAATAAAATAAAATGTTAGTTTGAATTTATAAAAAATTATAATCCCCAAATAATTGTCTAAAATTCAGAAAAATGAAAAATTTATTTTTTAAATTTATTTTAAAAATTATAAAAATTCATTTAAAATTTTATTTCTGATATATATATTTAAAAAATTATAAAATTCATTTTGAATTCAAAAATAAAAAATCTATTTCTAAAATTTATTTTAAAAATTATAAAATTGATTTAAAATTCAAGAAAATTAAAAAAATTATTTCTGACATTTTTTTTAAATTTTAAAATTTATTCAAAAACCAGAAAAATTAAAAAATTATGATTTTTTTTTAAATTTCTATAATTCATTAATATTTTCAAATTTCTTTTTTACTTTTATCATGTTATTATTATTTTATGTTAAATTTTGAATTAGGATAAATATACGAAATATTAATAAATAAATTTTAAATTAATATTTGAAAAAATTAAAAACTAAATTGTTCCATTCTTCTTCCCTAATTTCAACATACTAAACCCTAATATTTATGAATGTCCTGCAATTTTACAAAGACACCAACATGGAAGACGAAGAAGAAGTCAACGATTCTTCGCCCAACCCACCCATCCACTAACTGATCGAAACTTGACCGATCATCCGATTCTTCGCCTATTCGCCTCCTCCCTGCCGAATCCGTCACTGCCAAAGTCGACGACATATTTTTTTCTACTCTAACAAGTGAGTAAACATAAAAAAAAAAAAAAAAAAAAAAAAAAAAAAAACGAAAAATTAATGCCACGTCAGAAAAAGAGCTTTACCTCATCAATGACCGGTTGTGTCATAGTCTACAGACGATCACGGGACATTTTCACCATTTTTTGGTAAGTTAGAAGATATTTTTAAAAAGTAGTATATTTAGTGTCATAGTTTTTTAAATAAGGAAAACATATTGGCCATTTATACCAATTTTTCCGAAAGTAAAAAGACAGCTCACAGGTAACCGGCTAGTTAACAACCTATAGCCGGTCACAGGATATTTTAGAATTTACAAATAAATATGTTTATATCTTAAATTTACAAATAAATATTGTTACTTTTTTAATATTCATTGGTTGTTCGTCCGGAATAACAATTGAACATTGTAAAGGTTGTTCGACCGAAATAGGAGCCGAACACTGTGAACGATGTGCGGTCAGAATAGGAGCCGAACATTGTCTCACTTTTCACTTATCTCTTATCCTTTCTCACTTATTTGAGGTTGTCAGCTTGTTAATTTCCTCAATTATTACCACCATCATTGTTCTACCCATTTTGTCTCTAGAGTTAAAACACTTTTTTTTTCCTTATCCACTTCATTTTTATATTTGCTTGATATAATGCTCTTATAAATTGAAAGTATATATATATCATTTTTTTTTCCTCCAATTTTTTATTTGTTCTGTATCTTTTAATAAGTGTGCAACATCTATATATATATAAAAACAAAATGGATTTATACTACAATTGAAAAATAGTGTTTTTCCCGCCCATTTGCAAATTCCGTTTTCGGAAAGAAAAATGTTGATTTTGGCAGAGTATGCGGACGCGGTGTTCCGCAATTCTAGCTTTAATTTTGGCAATTAGTTATATTTTATAAGGAAAAATCTCTGTTCAGTTCTACAAAAATATTATTGTTGAGACTTTTTCTCAACTTTAGTATCATTGCAAAAAATAGCGTATCAATTTGTTTCAAACTATTCTAAAAGTTATCAGTTTATTTATGATATACGATATCAAAATATTTGTTCTCCATGAAATATGGGATCTTGATTAGTAAAATAAAATCCTGGAACGTGATCTACAAATACTGACATAAAATTGGAATTTGTATATACGCAAATCAACATTAAAGTCTTTTCATGGTCGAAAAGGTGATCCATCGTCTCTAGCATCTTTGACGTTCTTATTTCAAATTACATAGATTGTATATGATTGTTGTTTGTCAAAAATACAGAAAACTTATCTAATCCATTCATGTTTGTAATACCCCTGCGAAAATAAAAAAGTGCGTTTGATTAGAGTTCAATTTCTTAAGTTGAAATGCTTATGTATTGGAAATGCTTAAGATAGGAACTGGTCGCCAGTGATGAGGGACCCGTTGGTGCTAAAGAGTGCACCTCTGATCTTCGCCGGAGAAGCTTTGGAGATGTAGAGAGGAGAAGTCATGGAGGCGATTCCGATGCCGAGGCCGACGGATACTCTGCCGACAATCAGAACGGAGTGATTTGGCGCTGCCGCCATTAAAATGGCTTCGATGAAGAACAGGAAATCGGTGACTAGGAGAGCGCTTCGTCGGCCGTATTTGTCGTTCAACCAGCCGTCGATCGCCGCCCCTATGATTGCCCCTGCCACCGCCATGCTCACTATGCTTTCCTACATTTCGATCAATCAACACTGCAATCAAATTTAGGTTATGTAGAAGAATTGGAATTTTTTTGGTTATAAGTGTGATCTTCGGCTGGTGTTTTATTTTCCAATATATGAAATGTTAAAGCATTTCTCTAGAAATGTTGGCACACATCTTTGAGTATTCAAAATCTGAGGTTTATATTGCTTATTTAAAGTAAATTTTTGCTTTCGACTAAAATTGAGTTGAAAAATAGTGTTTGTACGCTGTTTGAATTCTCTACTATCAAAAGTTCCTACCTCCTACTCCCTCCGTCCCGCTCAGATTTGCACACTTTCCTTTTCGGTCCGTCCCACTCAGATTTGCACACTCTTAAAAAGGAAATTTTTTAAATAATCTCCACCCTTAAAATCTCCATTTTCAATCTCCACCTTTCAAAAAGTCAACCAAAAAGCAAAAAGCAGTTTTTTCTTAACCTCCGTGCCCGTCCCTACGTGCAAATCTGAGCGGGACGGAGGGAGTACTACATTAATAGATTTCTGACATATGGACTAATTTGCCACATCAGCCCATGAGTTGTACAGCCTTATCAATTATGTCGATTATCATGGAAAGTGGGATTCTCCACAATTTTTGCAATCTCATAACAGAATTACATGGAAAGAGCGAAAAAAAAAACCAATTAAAAAAAAAGTACAAATTACTGAAAGATAACAGTGATATATTAATTGGCAAGCCTGATTTGCGTCATAACCAACAGTGAAGTTCATAACAGAGAAATCTTGAATCAATTCAAAACAATCAAAATAAACGAATTGGGATGAATTTAGAGGATGTTTCATTTGCTTAACTTTTGAATAATAAATGATTAAAATAGAAATTGTGGTAAAAATATTTAAAATCAAAAGTAGATAATGTTTGAGAATAAAAGTGATTTTGATTAAATATAAAATTGCTTGATACTTCAGCAACTTTTTGATTATGAATGAGAAAAAACTTTTATTTATTTACTAAAATACCAGAAGGTTGGAAAAAACAACTATTTGGTATTTTTAGCTTTTGGCCTAAAAATCACTTTTGTTAAAGTTAAAGTTGTTATCTCAAACACTCCAAAACAGCTTTTCACAAGCTATAAGTTGAAAAATGCTTACGAAAAGCAACTGCGAACACCCTTTATTCTAATGAAATAAGTGCTTATAATTTGATGGCTCCAATTCTAGACACTATTAGGGTGTGATTAAAAATTAGAGATTCTATAAAAAGACTTGTGTATAAAGTAGGTAGGTGTTTGAAAAAAAAAAAAATTCTAATAAAAGTAGAACTTGGAGTGCTTGGTATAAAAACGTCTTTTAAGAAATATCATATTATTTACAAATTTGTCATTAAATAGAGAAAATAATTACATTACAATTCATTAACTTTTACTTTGGAAGCACTTCTTTTTATATTGGAAGTACTTTTTTTAAAGTACAAGTTAATTTTGCAAACACTGCAAAATAATTTTCCTAAAATTACAAGCTGAAAATCACTAAAAAGACCAAATACAAACACCCCCTGGTGTGTGAGAAATTACAGACGGCTGCAAGTTTGGATAAATCATGAATTTGTAATACATGCCAACAAGATGACTCAAAAAAAAAAAAAAAATACATGCCAACAAGAACATGATAAATGAACTCCACTTGGCCACCAATAAATTAATGGCACCAATAACTTAAAATCATCAACGGGTCACCCACATACTTGAAACTTAAATCATCAACAACAGAAAAAGAATAATGGAAGAAAATGAATAGTAATTATGCGGGTTAGATTTCTCTCTCTCTCTTTTCTTTTCTTTTTTCGCTCTTTCCATGTAATTCTGCTATTAGAATGCAAAAATTGTGGAGAATCTCACTTTTTATGATAACCGCGCATAATTAATAAGGTTGTACAAGTCATGGGCTGATGCGGCAAATTAGTTCATATGTCAAAAATTTATTAATATAGTAGGAGATGTAGGAGCTTTTGGTAGTAGAGGATCCAAGTCGGTTTGCGCATTGCTATTTTGCTAAAATTTAGTATATTTAAGTTAAAAATCTTTAAACAGAGTAAAGTTGGTTTAAACCGTTTCTCTGTAAAAATATATTAAGAAAATCAGTAATTTAGGGAACACTAGAACTTATAATTTTAATATAATTATTTTCTTCAAACACAAATCACTTTAATTATTAAAATCATGACAGTATAGTTTAATTATTGTAGAAAAGCTTGGAAGAAGCTGGATTATAGAGAGGAAATCAGGTTTACAACTTGATAAATTTACAATGAGATGGTTTCCCCCTTTTTAATACGTGAACTAATCTGTTTCAACTAATGTAACAGATTTAGTTTAACTAACCTATCTAATTTACTAATTTACCCTTTCATCTAATTTTAATAACTAACTAACTCCTCTTTCCTTTGATACCCCCCCTCAAAATGGGAGTGTATATTTAAAAGTCCCATTTTGGACTTGAATTCTTTGAACAAGGCTGGTCCGAGCGGCTTTGTAAGGATATCTGCCAGGTTTTGTTCTGTCGGTATTTGAATGATTTTGAGGAGACGTTCTTTTATCTTTTCTCTAGTGTAGTGGTAGTCGATTTGAATGTGTTTCGTCTTCTCATGTAAGACAGGATTATGTGCGATGCTGAAAGCGGCTTTACTGTCAGTATACACAGTTGCTGGCTTGATGAAGTCCACCTTCAAATCTTGTAAAATGTAAGATATCCATTGCAATTCTGAAGCCGTGGCACCCATTGCTCGATATTCAGCTTCTGCAGAGGATTTACTAACTGTTGACTGCTTCTTTGATTTCCAAGAGATTAAAGAGTCACCAAGATAGATGGCATAGCCTGTGATACTTCTCCTGGTTTGTTCACAGCGTGCCCAATCTGAATCTGTAAAAGCTTGCAACTTATAGTTAGTTTTGGATGGATAAAATAAACCTTGACCAATTGTGTTTTTAATGTATCTCAATAATCTATGTACAGCAGCTAGGTGAGCCACAGTAGGATGACTCATGTATTGAGAAAGAGTCTGGATAGAGTATGACAAATCAGGCCTTGTAATTGTGAGATACAATAATTTGCCAACAAGTCTTCTGTAAACAGAAAAATCAGTTAGTAATGGTGAATTACTTTGAGTAAAAGATTGTTTTGAATCCATGGGAGTAAGACATGGTCTGCTACCTAAAAAACCAGAATCATTTAGGATATCTAGAGCATACTTTCTTTGACAAAGTTGAAGGCCATCTTTAGATCTAGCTACTTCAATACCAAGTATGTATTTTAGAATGCCTAGGTCTTTAATGGTGAATTTTTTATGTAGGAAAGCTTTGACCTGTTCTATCTCAGTAAGGCTATTTCCTGACAGAATTATATCATCAACATAGCATAACAAGACTGTAAATGAATTACCTGTGGTCTTTGTAAATAAAGAATTGTCTGCTTTGGATTGTGTGTATCCAAAACTTACCAATGTTTCTGTAAGCTTGTCAAACCATTGCTTAGACGCCTGTTTTAAGCCATATAAGGATTTATTCAGCTTGCATACTCTGTTGTCACCTAGTTTACAATAACCAGGTGGTGGTGTCATGTACACTTCTTCACTTAAATCCCCATGTAAGAATGCATTGTTTACATCACATTGATGTAGATGCCAATCTTTTGAAATAGCTATTGATAGTAAGATTCTTACAGTTGTAATTTTTGCAACTGGTGAGAATGTATCAAAATAATCTAGGCCTTCTTGTTGTGTATAGCCTTTTGCAACTAACCTGGCCTTATACCTATCAATGGTCCCATCAGGCTTATATTTAATTCTGTAAACCCATTTACACCCTATAGTGTGTTTATCTGCTGGTAAGTCAACTAGGGACCAAGTATTTGTTCTTTCTAAAGCACTCAATTCTGTTTGCATAGCATCTTGCCATTCAAGATCTTTGCATGCTTGATTATAAGTTTTAGGTTCTGTTAGCTGGCTAATGGAAGCAGTAAAAAACTTGTGTGCAGTAGAAAGCTTATCAGCAGATAAATAATTGGCAATTGGGTATCTAAGCAAGTTAATACTCATATTTGACTTATGATTTATTGTTGGTGGTAAAGAAGTGTTGTAAACACTTAAGTAAGGTGGAGGAGCTTTGTGTCTAACTGATCTCCTAAGAGGAGTATTCTGATGATTTTCAGTTGCACTACTAACTAACTCCTCTTCCTCACTTATGTCGTTTTCATTTATACCTGAAGTGGAACTGACTAACTCCTCTGCCAAATCATCATGTATAATGACATTAGGAAAAGAATTATCAACAACATCATTATTATCAGCAACATCAACAGCATCAGTATTAACAGCAATATCAACAACATCATTATTATCAGCAACATCAACAGCATCAGTATTAACAGCATCAACAGCATCAGTATTAACAGCAATATCAACAACATCATTATTATCAGGATTACAAACATCAGGAGAAACAGCATTTGCAACATCATCAAAACGTTTGATACTGCTATCTTCAGAAAATTGGTTATGATTAGATGTTAACCCATTCATCACTTTATCAGCAAAAGGAAAAACAGTTTCAAAAAACTTCACATTCCTAGAAACGATGATTTTCCCAGTATTTAAAACAAGTAGTCTATAACCTTTAGTACCCAGTGGATATCCCAAAAAGACACATTTTACAGCTCTTGGATCAAACTTATGCCTATGAGAAGTCAAGGTGCTTCCAAAACACAAACAACCAAACACTTTCATATGTGAGTAGCTAGGTAATGTGCCATATAACTTTTCAAAAGGAGTTATATTTCCCAATACAGATGAAGGTGTTCTGTTTATGATGTGGGCAGCCGTCATAATACAAAAACTCCAATATTTTAAAGGAACAGAAGATTGAAAAAGTAATGACCTGGCTACTTGTAACAGATGTTGATGTTTTCGTTCGACAACACCATTTTGTTGTGGTGTTTCAACACAAGTGGTTTGATGTAAAATGCCATGTTTATTATAAAAATCATGCAACAAAAATTCTGAGCCATTATCACTTCTCACTATCTTAATCTTTTTATTAAATTGAGTGTTAACCATATTATGAAAATTTTCTAAAGCTGCCTTTACATCAGATTTGGCTTTGAGCATATATGTCCATGTCCATGTACACCTACTGAAATCATCAACTATAGTTAAAAAGTATTTTGCACCACTAACAGATGCAATACTAAAAGGTCCCCACACATCAGTATGAATTAGATCAAAAGAAGCAATGGAGACAGAAGTAGAAACAGGAAATGGAATCTTCTTTTGTTTTGCTAGAGGGCAAACATAACAATTTGTATTGTTCATATGCTGGACTGGTACATCTATACACCCACCCTTGACTCTTGAAGTTTTGTTTAATCTATAATTCGGGTTGCTAACTCAACGGTAGAGATATGTGTCCTAACCGACTATGCCAGATATTGTAACTAGAGGTAGATGCAACAGAGTTAGCAATAGGAACGTTCACAGAATTAGAAGCTTTTAGAAAATAAAGTCCCCCTTCTTGCTCAGCAAAACCAATCGTCTTCTTGCTGCTGCTGTCCTGTAAAACGCAATGTGAAGACAAGAAACTAACAAAGCAATTGGAATGCTTGGTGAGGTGTGATATAGACAAAAGATTATAAGAAAAATCTGGGACATATAAGACATCATACAAAATAAGATTAGTATTCAATATAATATCCCCAACAAATGAAGCTGTAGCTACAGCATTATTTGGCAACTTGACCGTGACATTAGTTGGCCTTAATTTAGAAGTGTAGAGTGCAGAATTGCAAACCATATGATCAGTAGCACCAGTGTCAAGGATCCACGTAGAAACAGGACTAGAAACGGAACTGAAACAACAAGAAATACCTCCAAATTTACCTGAAGGAACAACGGGAAGATTTTGAGCAAAAACACCAGCTGCTAGATGGGTGGAACCGTCTGAGGACTTTTTATTGTTGGCATAGGCCAGAAACTGCTCAAACATCTCTTGGGTAAACAAAGGATTAGAAGAAGCAGGTTCATTGTCAGTATGCATAACTTATGAAGAATTAACATTGTTAGAACTAACTTCCGATTTTCCTTTCTTTCCCTTAGGACCTCGCCACCCTGGTGGATAACCTATGAGCTGAAAACATCTATCAACAGTGTGACTAGTGCCTCACAGTGAGAACAAATCATAGACTTCTTCTTATCTTTGTAGTATTTAGCATTTTTTGCTAACATGGCAATGGATTCAGAATCTGGAGAAGGTAAAGAAAGACTCAACTGCCTCTGGGATTCTTCTTGTAACAATATTGAGTAAATCTTGTTTAAAGGAGGAAGGGGAGTTTGCATTAACAATTGACTCCTCACAACAGAATAAGACTCATCAAGACCTTGTAAAAATTTCATTGCACAATCCTTTTCTTGAATTTGATTAACCAATTTAGGCAAATCACAAGTGCAACGACCACAAGTACAACTCAAGATAGGCCTATAACTAACAAATTCATCCCAAAGACTTTTGAAAACATTGTAATAAGAAACCAAAGATTGCGAACCTTTTGCAATAGAACTGAGAGATTTATCCAAATGGTATACGCGAGTTCCATCAGAACGAGTATACCTGACTATTGATTCATCCCAGAGATCTTTTGCAACTGTGAAGAACTCCAATGATTTCTTTATGTCAGCATGAATCGAATTGAGAATCCACATAAGGACCAGATCATTGGCACGAACCTAAGCCGAAGTGACCACCGGGTCATCAGAAACAAACGGCGACGGCAAACTGCCGTCGATCAAGGCAAGTTTATTCTTAACACTAAGAGCTCGTTTTACTGCATGGCTCCAAGACAAATAATTTAAACCAGTAAACAAATCAAGAACGATAGCTACTGCAGGATTATCATTCGGGGTTAAAGCAAGGGGCGAAAAAGGATTCAGTGCTGGGTTAAGCTGAAGAACCATATTGAACAGATTTGGGAAGAAAAGAAGTTGAGGGAAAACGTCTCAATTCGTCTCACCAATTCACCAGAAAACAGAGCGCGGAAGCAAGAATCAAGACAGGATCATTGATTAATCAATTAATCAGAGTGACCGGACTCGATGATACCATGTAGAAAAGCTTGGAAGAAGCTGGATTATAGAGAGGAAATCAGGTTTACAACTTGATAAATTTACAATGAGATGGTTTCCCCCTTTTTAATACGTGAACTAATCTGTTTCAACTAATGTAACAGATTTAGTTTAACTAACCTATCTAATTTACTAATTTACCCTTTCATCTAATTTTAATAACTAACTAACTCCTCTTTCCTTTGATAATTATGGTTCAAGTTTCATTTGAAACCATATCTTTTAATTGTATGTGCATGAACTAGGACACTAATACTACGAAAAGCTGTCAAATTATTTAAAGGTATTATAGTATTTGCATAATCCACAAGGCTATAATTCATTTAACTTTGTGCAGATTGTAATATATAGTTTAAAAATAATTACATTTAAAAAAAATATATGTTTACAACTAGGTAAACCACTATAATATATAAAATTTATTGAGTGAGTCTTGTGTGTGAACGGTCACAAGTGTGATGGAATGATCTTTTACATAAAACATTGATACTTTTACAGGAAAGAGTGATACTTTTACAGGAAAAAATGATACTTTTACTACATTGATACTTTTACAGATAAATGTGATACTTTTGCTATAAAAAGTTTTGTTAAAAGATTGTGATACTTTTACAGATAAACGTGATACTTTTTCTCGTCACACCGTGTGACGATCACATACAAGTTTTCACCAAATTTATTAATACTATACAGTACAAAATAAAGTTACAATTTAAGTCAATTTTATTTTTTATGGAAAGTAAATAAAAAGGATAGAAAAAAACCATAACATCAAAGCCTATGGAGTAAGGGAAACCAAGTGTATATATATACAATTATTATTTTCTGTGTTTTATGTGGAAAAGATCCCGAAATATCTTCCATATTAATTATTTTATGGGAAAAATTCAGTTTTAGTCCAGTATGCTAGGCCTTGTCCAGTAAAAGTCCTGTATATTAGAAAATTTCAATTTTAGTCCTGAATGTTTCCAAAGTTATCCAATTTAAGGACACTGACCATCAGAAATGGCCAATTTGACCATAATTAATCACGTGCGACGCATGTCACCAATAAATTCGAGAAAGATGAAGAAAGAAAGAAAAATAAAATAAAAAATACAATGAAATGCACCTCATATGAAAATTAGGGGTTACCTTTTTCTTTTCTTTTTTGGTCAAGCTACTAAAGTAATTTAATGATTTGACATGTTATCTGGACAAATACTTGATACATAAGCATTAATACTCAAAAATCCTAAATTTATTAGTCTAATTCCGGCTAAATTGGTCGTTGGTGATAGTTAGTGTCCTTAAATTGGACAACTTTTGGAACATACAAGACTAAAATTGAAATTTTCTAACATACAGGACTTTTACTGGACAAGGCCTAACATACTGGATTAAAAATGAATTTTTCCCATTATATTATTCTATTTTATTGGATAAAATATTTGTTTTTAAAATAATCTAGATATGCTACCCTAAACAAAACAATGTTTGCTCCCTATTTAAAGGCATGCATTTTTCAAGAAAATACATGAGCGTTTTCAAGTTGAGAATTTTGTTTGGAAAATACCTATTTGAAAAACAATCAAGAGTTTCAGAAAAAAAGGGTGAAGGGTCAGTTGGCGTGATCTAAATTAATTTCATTCGCATATTTTTTATTGCAAAATGAATAATGTATATTCTTTTCTATGCACAGGTCTCCTGATTCAGTCATAGTTATAAGTGATGTTTTATCCATCTTTTATAGTTGAGGTGAACGACGAACATGTAATGACTAAACGATTGGTGTGGTTACTCATTGTTTTGTTCTAACTATGTTATATAAATTTTATTCAATACTTAAACAAAATTGTTGTTTAAAATATATGAAATAGTGTCAAACTAACAATTTAATGCTTATGTAATCTTGCAGATGCTGCCTAATCTTTTCAAAGATGAGTTTATCGACTGGAAAGATGATGTTGATAGAGATGTTACTATTTTCAGAGGGTATTAGTATTGGAAGGTTGGAATTGAAAAGGACAATAATGGCTCGGCTGAGTTAACCAATTGTGGGCAGTTTTATGAGGGCCAACGACCTAACAACTGGGAAGACTTTCATGTTGGTGGTGGACTCGATGAAAAATTGACGTTTAGGGATTATGTTTACTGAATCATCCAAATCTATATTTTCAAACACCTAATATTCATGCTATATCTTTAAAAATATTTCATATATATATATATATATATATAAGGTTTTGCCTATGAAATCGTATTTTGTACTAGATAAGGAAGTTTTCCAAAATTTGTTTCATCGTAGAACATAAGTCATCATTGTAGACCATCATTTTTATTTTAGCCTATATATTATGTTTTCATTGTACGTAGTTAACTATGATCGATACTTTTTTAGAGTCCAATTATAATTAATGTCATTTCGAAAGGATCTTCCCGTGCATCGCTCAGATAGAGCTCTCGTAGAAAAGACTAGTATTTTATAAAAAGAAAAGACATTCATTTTCAAACTTCAATAAAATATTTAAAATAAATTATTTTTAATAAATTATTTTTTTAAACATAAACAAATAATACTCATTTGTGGGGTTGCCAAACGGGCCAGCCCTAGCGGTTTCGGGCTAGCCCTAGCGGTTTTCGGGCTTATAGGGCCTCGGGCTTATCGGGCCATTTTATCGGGCCAAGAATATGGTGAACCTAACCCTAACCCTATCGGTTTTCGGGCTAAACGGGCCACTATCGGGCTACATGTCAAACTTTAAATTATATGTATACTGAAATCCAACAACCTTAGTAATTCAAACATAAAAATATTTAGGGCTCAAAATATCAAATAAATCACCATTCATGTACATACGTGAAAAAATAACATAATGTTATCAAGGTTAAGTATCATTCACGCGGTGTGGGGGAGCTGACGCCTGCTGAAGTAAAGAGTTGCTGCAGGACTGGAGCGATGAATTATTGCGGCGCTGGAGTGAATTGGAGCCACGGAGAGGGGGAACGGCAATTGGGAATTGAGGGTTAGCTTAGATTCAAGTTAATATGGTTAGTATATTAGTGTATTACTATATATTATTATATTATTATTAGTATTATTATTATTTTATTGTATCAATATTATTTTGTATCACAGTATGTAATATGTATTTAGTAGTATTGACTTGAGTCCATTGAGTCGACTATCTTAAAATTTCAGGCTGTAAATACAAATAAATTATAAATACATATATATCTCGGGCCAGCCCGGCTAAATTGCGGGCCAGCCCGCATGGCCCTACGGGTCCGGCGGTCCGGGCCAAAAAGCCCGGATTTTAAACGGGCCATAAATACCTAAACCTAACCCTGAGTTTTTTCGGGCGGGCTCGGGCCGGCCCGTCGGGCTAGGGCCATTTCAGCAACCCTACTCATTTGCCTAGACCAGTTTCCCTCCCAGTCTCTCGACAGATAACATGTCCTCTCTCTATCCCTCTTCCTCTCACACACACACAAGCCAAGCGCCCTAATTCGACCCCCTATTCTCCATTTTCTCTTCTTCCCCGCCCCCTGAATCCATTCTCAAATCATCCGTCTCTCTCCTCTGCGATTTCTATAGGATAATTCTCGAGTTGATTCCATTCGATTAGCGTCGTCAACTAAACCAGCAATGCAAAGCTATGGTGGTTGCGCAGATGAAAAAAGGGAGAATCTGCCCTCAAATAACTTATGGATCGGAAATGCGACCTTACATTTGATAAGGCCCGCACCAGTGTCTCGATATGGGACACCTTAGCGTTCCTCCCTCTCCTCGCCCGAACCAGTTCATGGTCGCGCCAGGCCATTGGTGACCGACCGATTTCGGGCTGTCTGAGACTCGCGATTCCGAGTCGTCATTGCAGACCTGCTTCTTCAACTTGAAGATTCTGCAGGTTTTTATCATTTTTTTAGTTGCTATGTGTTTTTCTTCAATATTTTGGGGATGCTCTGTTTTTTTTTTTTTAGAATGACGATGACGATGGGGCTCCGATAATGGGAGTTTCTTCAGAACAACAGCTATAACATAATATGAGGCTGCTCTGCCCTTCTCGTCGTTCATGTCCATTTTTAACGGGATTTATTATTCCCGAGATTCAGGCTTGTGCACCATTTCTTGATGTTTCGGAAGGCCTGTGCGTCGTAGCCTTGGAAAAGAATTGTATTGAGTTACTACTCTTCTGCTGAATTTGACAGCCTGTGAGCCCGTTTGGAATGGTACCAATCTGAAAATTTTGATACCCATTCTTGTTGACTTGGTAACTATTTTTTCTCCTTTGATCATTGGCTTTCTTGGTTTGATGTGAAAGAACGTGGGGCTTTTTAGTTACTATGTGCTTTATTTTTGGAATGACGAGCAAGAGCATACTTATTACTTAGAATCTTAAAAAATGTAAGTAATTTGTTACAACTTCACAAAATGAGAGCTTTGTAACTAGTTTCAGAAATCAGCAAATCTTCGTTTCAATGGAGTTGGGAAGTATTCTACAGTTCTTGAGCAAGAAGGCTATTGTTGTCACTGGTGCAACTGGCTTTCTAGCAAAGAGTATATACTTACTCCCTCTCTCACACACACACACTCAAACATGATGTTTGATGGATATTGTTGACTATATAATCGGATGCAGTTTTTATTGAGAAGATTTTAAGAGTGCAACCAAATGTGAAGAAGCTTTATCTTCTTTTGAGGGCTTCAAACTCAGAATCAGCCATGCAACGTTTTAACACCGAGGTAATCAATTAGTACTACAATATATATAGGTGTGTTTGGTTGTTCTTGAGCTCAATTTATTTAAGTAGTGAAAGTTATAATTGGGTATTTGGTGGAATTTTCTCAATTTTGAACTGTCCATATATTATAGGGTGAAAATGCAATTTTTCCCAAATACAACGAACTAAAATATTCTTCATTTTCCAGGAAATTGAATTGATCTTTACTATTGTAATGATGTTTTTACAGATTATAGGAAGGGAATTGTTCAAGGTTGTGAAAGAGAAATATGGTGAAAATTTGAACTCCCTTATTTCGGAAAAAGTTAGAGTGGTAGCTGGAGATATTAGCTGTGAGAATTTGGGTGTGAAGGATTTAACTTTATTGGATGAGATGCTAACAGAAGTTGATGTTATTGTTAATGTAGCCGCAACCACCAAATTTGATGAGAGGTATACAATTAATTAGAGTACTTCTCCAGACCATACTTATTACTTGGATATTATCGATTATCACTTCAAACATAACATGTAAACTCTGTTCTAAAAGTCCCATTTACCTCCAAACACCCTGTCTTGGCGCTAGACGATCATTGACTGCCTATGTATTTTTTTTTTATTCCTCCCCCTTAACCCTGCTTAGACGTGATTAACACCGTCTAAACCTAAATTAGACGCTAGATCCTAGTTTACCGTCTCAACTATTAAATCTTGAACTCATTCCGTTCAAAGGAAGGTCTTGCAGTAACATAATTTTTTCCCGGTGGGCTGATCTAATATATATATATATATATGTATATATTGATAACTTAAAAATAAAAAAATTAGAGGAGCTATAATCTCAAAGGTCTTGTTTTTGGATTTTATGTGTATGTGTGTCCTCATATGTTTTGTGTATGAGACAACTTTATTGTTTGCTTTGACTCATAATATCTTGAAACTTTAGTTTCAATATAGGCAGATGAGATGATGAATAAGACTTAATTTGCAGATACTTGATAAAAAACCTAGGGCGCAAGTTGGAATTGTCTCTTCTTGCTTCTTGGTACTAAATCATGCACATGACCCTGGTAACCATATTTTAATGCAGATGTTTGTATTCCTTTTATGTTGCATTACAAGTTTTAATTAGTTCCTAGTAAGAATGTTAACGTACATTGAGGGAAGATCAAAATTGGAATTATATTAAATTCCAAGAGCACGACACTGGAATTGCAATAAATTATTCCAAAATCGGTTAGAAACTAAGAATATGTGTCATACATATTTCTTTATATGGAACTATAAGCTTAACTTTCTGTCTGTTAAAGGCATATATATTGATATAAGATTATGCATATTTAGTCTTAATTTCTTAACAATGCTATTTTTTACTGTTATATCCCCATATTATGCACTTTCTTGTGATGTTGGATTTGCAAAAAGAATATTTAAAATGGAGAATTAGATTGTCAGAACCTTTGATTGGTTTGAAGTATTAGAAGTACAAGGTTTATGTTCCTCATCTCTTGAATTATCATTAAAGGTTGCTTGAAATCTATCATGTTATCATGCTTGGAGCACCTTTGAAACAAAAAAAATTGTTCAAATTAACCACATCCCAATAGAATTTTTATTTAAACAAATACTTGATTTCAGGGCTTTGCTATAAGACGTATTAAATATTTGTAGTTGCAGAGTTGGTTCAATTATTTTAATTTAGGCAGCTGCCGAGTTGTTGGTCCTGAAATTGTGGCTGGATTGAATATTTTTTATTCAATTAAACTTTTTTCTTGATTGCTTATGAACCTTCTATTGCAGGGAAGCTAGCAGTTTGCTCTGCTGGAACTAAAAGTTTAGTTATCTTGTGTTGTTGAAAGAACTAAAAGCTTCGCTGAGCTTCAGATCATTATCGGAAGATTATCTTCGTTAATATTAATTGAAGTGGAAATATAAGTTCTGCTCGATTAACACACTTACATTCGAACAAATGTATGCTGCTCCAACTATCATATTTTATTTTATTAGTTCTTTTTTATTTTTAATTGGATATTTGTTAACTTGTAACCTACTTAGATCAGGCAAATTCCTGAGAACAGCTTGAGCAAACCATGAAAAGGCTCCCAAGGGTTAAAGAACTGTCAGGATGCTCACTTGTGAGGAGTGGGATAAACTACAAAATAAGGACCTCAGCACATGGTAATTTACGCTTCATATCATTCTTTTTTTTTAAAAAAATTGTTTCTTGAGAGTAATTATTGATTGACATTGAGACTAGTTTAAAAATCCATAATGAAGTTTTATGTGTACACTTGTCATCTGCAGTTTCCATAAATAAGGCACACAAGAGTTCTGAATTTTGAGTGTCTTAGTTTGAAATGAAATTATGTTCGCATGGGATTTAGTTTTAGAGTTTGATTCAATTGATACAATAATAGTAAATATTGGTAAGCAAACTAGAACATTATGTATGATAGTTGTTGCTATTAGGCTCTTGTAAACTCATAGTTATAAATAATCTTTGTGTATCTCTTGATATTGCTCTTTCCCTCTCTGACTTAAGAAAACAAGTATTACTGTGTGTTTGTTAATTTTTCCTTTGCTTATGCCCTCAAATTTTCCATAGACTTAGTTTTACTGTAGTTATGGACCTGCAAGGTGAGAGAGGAACTGAGTTCATCTATATCTGATACTTATTATGGTTACTATGGTTATTCAATGATGGTTACTTGAAAGGAACATATTTGTGGGATGATACTCCGAATTTGATTTAGAAAGAAAAAGGAAAGAGGTTGTCCATTTCACAAACTATAAGCCCTCCTGACAGCTAACACAAATAATACTTGTGGCTGTCAGAAAACGATATGTGCTTCGTATGTAGATGCCTCTATAGGAGTAGAGAATCAACAGAAATTAGGATATCAAGTGAAAATAAAAGTTTAATTGTGCTTGCTTATTAAATTTCATCAGAAATTTATTTGTATTTGTAGCATATTTATACTTTGCAGCTATAACACTCCTCTAGTGGAACAATATGAGTAGCTATATAGATCAACAATATGAGAAGCAACAATATGAGAAGGGGTAAAGTTATTGATTTCACGCACGCGTCCACACACATTCGTCTAGAAATTTATATATCCTCTTATTCAGAATTTGTTGTCACAGTTAACAATGAGAATTTTGTATTGTTCTTTCTTTTAAAATTAAATGCAGGATGCTTTCACTTTTCAGAAAAAACAATCCAAGGAAGACGAACAACATAATATATTGTATGGGGACATTGATGTGAAACTTCATTTGCAATTCGAGTGGGAGTTAATTTGAACCCATTGTTGATTGCTTGATTTGAACTCAATGTTGAATCATTTTAGTAAGTATTGATTGTAAATGACTTGTCATGTTTCAGAGATTGAGTTATAATTCATCGTCTATTTATTTATCCTTTTTTATTACGCAAAATGTTGATCTTATGTTTAATTGTATATTAATTTCATTAATATAATAAAAATATGTAATTTACAATTTCCAAATAGCATCAACAACTATTTTTTTTTTTTTTTTTTTGTAAATTGTTAATCTACGACAACGGCTCAAAACCGTAGTCATTTAGAACAAAAAAACGTAGTTATTTCAATATACGATTACAATTGTCAATTTAAATAACTATGGTTGTTAGTTCAACTTTGAACCGTACTCGTTAATATATATATATTACTACGGTTCAGACCGTAGTGAAAAGAAATTTTGCATCGTGGTCATACATACCGTAGTGGTAGATATTAAATTTACAGCTACAGTTGTAAACCGTAGTTGATAGTATATTTTACTACGGTTTAAACCGTAGTCAAAGTAAGTTTCTAACCGTTGTCATATGTCGTGCGGATACGCTTCTAGAATGACTACGGTTCCTAACCGTGGTCTTTAGTATAAACCACTACGGTTTTGAACCGTAATTATTTGGAGAGGGTCTACAACTACGGTCACTGTATGCCTTTAACTACGTTTTTTTACCGTAGTGTTAAACGTTTTTTGTTGTAGTGTTTTGGCTCATTCCCAGTTGTGTTGATCTTGAACTAATTCTGAAAAGCATATTTTGAAGATGAATTAATTTGCTTTTTGATTGTATTATTTACACTGAAAATGTAATTTCGCGTAGGGGTTTCACAGAGTGAAACTCCTAGATTAACTTACTTCAGAAAGCAAATTTCCACTGCATTATGACAGCTTTTGGTTGTATGAGTTTGATCGGTAATGTTCATTTCGTACATGAATTTTAGATCAAATTCTTATATATTATTTTGTATTTAAATTTTATTAGTGTTGATGCCTTTGCATTTTGTAGAGTCTTTTACGATTGTATCCTGGTGTGCATATAAATGGAAAATGTATAGTATTTTATAAATAGGGGGACTAATATATATATATATATATATGAGGAATTAGTAATTGCTTTTTAGTGACAGGTAGTTATTTATTTAGTGAGGGAAGTACTTTCTCACTAAAACATACCACTAATGACGGAAAATATTGGATATAATGACGGAAAAGTTACCTTTAGTGACGGGTTAGTTATTTACTATATTATTCTATAATGAGAGTCTATTAGTTTTATTAGTGACGGGAATTGACAATCACTATATAAACTCTATAGTGACAGTATATTACTATGACTAGTGTTATTAGTGACGGGTTACTTAGTTATTAAGTTAGTCTATAATTAAGATATGAGTGACGGGGATTAGTGCAATTAGTGACGAGAATAGACTGTCATTATACATCTTTTTAGTGACGGGTCACCAAATACTTTTTACTGACAGACCACTGTCCCGTCACTATTTGTCTTTAGTGACGGAATTTGTAGCCAGGGGCGGTGACAGTATATTTTCCGTCACTAAATATCTTTTGTGACAGTTTTTGGACTTTTAACCACGGGCTTTCCTCTAGCTAAATGCAGTTTTTCTTGTAGTGATTTTTTCGGCAAAGATTTAAATTTTGGAACTGAAGTTAGACAAACTAAAAATATATGGGACTAAATTAAAAATAAAAAGTAGAAAGTTTTGGAATATTTAACGGATGTGACAATTATCATGGGATGATACATACCCTTTTCTTTGGGGTGGGCGTTCCACGTTTGGGAGATGGGAGGGGGGAGATATAAGGGTAAATTGTCTCCTTAGACCATCTTTATCAACAACCTCCCACAATCCAACTTATCAATAAAATATTCATTTTTCTCTCTTCCACATACACAACCTACCTTAAAAATATATTTTCACACTTTATCAACAATCCAACCCAACCCAACATTTTAATATATATTAATTTCTTTTATCCAAATACAGATCTTATTTCCCAATAAAAACAATATTTTTGATACGGTTTAATAATTGCATATTATTTTTCGCACTTTTTCTAATATATTTCAAGAATAAAAAAAATATTTGAATTCCGTAATTACAATAAGTCGATTTTGTTTTTTTCCGGTACGTTTAAAATAACATGCTAAAATAATAACCAAATTAAAATTGCAAAAGTTGAATTACGAAATCGAAAAAAATAAATTAAGCTACAAATACATGTCTGAAATACTAAATTACAAATATAAAAGATACAACTTATATATTTAATTAGCGGGACCAAATTTTCGCCATATATGCTCGACCAGGTCGTATTTAAGATTACCGGATCGGCCCGGGGTCCGCCGGGGATTTGATCCATCGGACCGGTCCAGACGAGCCAACTATTTATAAAAAGAATAAAATAAAGAGCTTCAATTTTTTATTCAAAATATGTCAACATTAGATTCTACTTGTAGAGAAAAAAAAAAAAAAATTTTTTTTGATAATTTTTTATTTTTTATAAAATAAAAATTATATTATTTATTTATTATTAAAACTATATCCAATAATTTGATACAACAAATGAGGTAACGGCATGTGGCAGGTTGTTGAAGGGGGTTGAGTTGTGGAATAGGTTGGTTGACCAACCCTATCCACAACCTAAGGTCATCAATGATTGTATAATTTTTTTATTATTTTTAATTCCAAGTTTTGTCCTCTTCCCATGCTCTTGTCCTCCAAGGACATGGATAAAGATGGTCTTAGGGCTTAGACCGAAAAATGGATTGAAAATATGATTGTAAATTTTTCTTTCAAATAAGAATTGTGTTTTACTCGGGTGGGAACCGTCTTGCATTACCACAAAAAATATTTTAAAAGAATAAATAAATAAATAATAGCGAAGCAGGGTTGTGGGACAAAATTTCCCCATTTGTCAGCTGTGATTGCGATTCCAGTTGCACATGTGATAGCGATGGAAAACATTCACTCGGCCAGTGGCGGACGGACAGAAGGAAGAGGGTATGCATGTGCATACCCTATTTTTTGAAAAAAAATTAGTACATATATTATATATCTCATATCTGTTCTTCATTCACAAAATTTTAAGATATGAAATTATTAATTAAATTATATTGTAGTGAATGGGCCCCACCACACCCACTAACTTATGATGAAGTAAGTAACAATTCCAAAAAGTGGCGAGCCACTTTTTACTTAAATCAATTTTTTTTTTTAAATAATGATAATACACTATTTGTCTAGTTAGAATTAAAACATAGAAACTTACAGTACACCTTCTTCACAGTCTTTTTCCTCATTTTTTTGAACTGTATGGTTTTATCTTTTAGTATTTCAAGGAATTGTGCATACCCTGTTTATAATTTCTAGATCCGCCACTGCACTCGGCTCCACCCATCTACCCCTTTGCCTAGCGATATTCCTATCTCTACTGTATATAAATGCAAAAGGTATAATTTGCACTAATTAGTTACCGTGGTTTTAAATAAGCTAAGGTTAAGTATATATTCTATAAACAATTAATTTGGTACGGTCCAACGACTCGTATCAGGCAACTTTTGGTTGATTTACTTTATAAATAATATTATAATAAATTAAAAAGCAATTTTTCTTTTTTTGGCAAAACTATACAAATATATACCAACAATTCACAATTTTAACAAATATATCACAACCATTAAATAACTGATGGTTAAATCATAACCTATCGAAGTATAACAATTATAGCCTCCGTCTATTTTTCTGTCAAAAATATGCGTACGTAGCGAACGGATTACACGTTGGAATCTTACTATATAATAAATGAAACCCTCTATAAAATGAAATCAGTTATATTTTCCCGCTCATTTCAACCGCTAAAAATAGATACACTACTAGAATAATAGCTTATCACTACATGAATCTAGTGACACTTTAAAATAATTGTCTTTATAGATACAATATTGATGTACTACCTCTGTTTTTTTTAGTTGTCATTCTAACTTATTTGTTTTGTTTATAAATAGTTGTCATTCAAATTTTTTTACCACTATTTTTACAATATTAACTCTATAGTTATGGAAAGTGTTAACAATATATAGAAATTATTAAAAAAATTAAGGGATTTAATAAAATTAGTTGTGGGTTGATTTGTCAACTTCTTAAGTCCCTGAATTTTCTTATTCAAAGCTAGAATGACAACTAAAAAAAAGGAAGTTAGTATTAAACTATGAAGTAATTATTACTACATTAATTGAAACACTAAAACATAAGTGGCTTAATATAATAGAAATATAAATATCTTAAAATCTAGTTAGACAATATGTAAAAAAAAAAAAAAAAAAAAAAAGAAGAAGGAAAAATAAACTAGTCAGGCAACTGATTGAAGGAATAAAAAACGAAATTAGTGAAACTAGTTTAAATAATTGTGGCGTATCTTTAAATTCTTGCCTTTCCATATATAGTCTAGCTCCTTTTGATGGACGCTCAGACTTTAGAATCTGGCAACAGAAGATGAAAGGAATTCTGATACAGCAATGTGTATTTAAATGTATCAGCCTTTTGTTTTCTGATTCTGATACTACTGAGAAAAGGGTAGAAATGTATGAGCTTAGGTACTCATCCATTATTTTTAACCTATTTGACTGTGTGTTGAGAAAGGTGGGAGATCAGAAAACAACTAAATATTTGAGGGAAAAATTTCAGGAATTATATACTGAAACTTCGTTCCGAAGTAAGATGTCCTTGCTTGCAAAAAAAATCCAGTTTAAACTTGATTTGAATAAAGACATAGAAGAAAATTTTGATGTGTTCACCAAACTTGTTCAAGATATTAAGAAAACGTGAGATAAAAATATTGATGACTCCACACCTATTGTGCTTTCGAATGCTATATCTGATTCATATAATGATGTAAAATCTGCTAAAATATGGTAGAGATCAGGTAACCCTTGAAAATGTGGTAAATGGTTTGAAAAGCAAGAAAATTGATTTAAAAACATACTCGAGTACCAAGAATCAAGGTGAGCTCATGTATGTTCGAGGAAGGCCTAAGAAAAGGTATCAAAAGCCTCCTAACAACCAAACTGGCCAAGAGCCTAAGAAGGGTGAAAACCCCAGAAGGTCCAAATCGAGACCTAAAAAAAAAAGGTGTTACCATTGTGGTGACACTACTCATTTTATCAAAGCATGCCCTAAGAAACAAAAAGAACAAGCAAATAAAGCTTCTGGTAGTGAGAGCAATGGTGATGTCTTTATGGTAACTGGAACTTGTAATATGTCTTCTGTGAATTCTGTGCATTCTGCCTCTTTGTGTGAAAATGAATGGATTGTTGATTATGGATGTACTTTTCACATGTCATCATTTAAATACATATTTAGCTCTTATAGTGAAATAAATTGTGGATTTGTGTCCTTGGCCAATGATAAGAAGTGCAAAATCATGAGCACTGGGGATGTTTCTTTTATATGTGAGTCTGGATTTGCTTTAACATTGAAAAATGTGACATGTGCTGATTTGTGCTAACTTGATTTCATATGCTACATTAGAAGATGATGGGCTTGAATAAAGGTGGGGAAAGGTATGGTGAAAATCATGAGAGGGTCATTAGTTGTTCTAAAAGCTGAAAAGAAAAATAATTTGTATGTTTGCATTGCCAGGTCTCATGCTAATTCTGTGAGTGTTGTTAATGAAGATAAAACTAAATTGTGGCATTGCCAGGTCTCATGCTAATTTATGTAAAGGATTGGAAAATTTTCATAAAGTTGGTTTGTTGGGTAATGATAAGCTTTCATGCATGCCCTTTTGTGGATCTTGTGATAGGCAAACAACATAAAGCCAGCTTTCATATTTCCCCATCCCCAATAGATCTAAATGCACTGGCATACTTCAATATGTGCATGTTGATATGGGGGACTTGCCAGTGTCTCTACACATGGTGGGAAATTGTATTTCCTGTCAATCATTGGTGATTTCTCTAGAAAAGTGTGGGTTCTGTTGCTAAAACATAAATCTGATGTGTATGAGAATTTCAAAAATTGGAAAGTGTTAATTGAGAATCAAACAGGTAAAAAGATTAAGAATCTAAGACCTGATAATGGACTTGATTATGCAATAACTTATTAGATATTTTTTGTCTGGAATCTGGAATTCAAAGACACAAAAATGTTCCTTACACACCATAACAAAAATGGTGTGGCAAAAAGGATGAACAAAACTTTGCTTGAAAGAGCGAGAAGCATGTTGGCTTCTTTTGGACTTTCAAAGAAGTTCTAGGGTGAAGGTTTGAAGCAGTTTGTACTGCTGCCTATCTAATTAAATGTCGCCCTCTGTGCCATTGAATGGAAAATGCCCTCAGGCTGTTTGGTTTGGAAAACAAATTAACTTGTGCAATTTGAGAATATTTTGTTGTGTTGCATATGCTCATCAGAAGATTGATAAACTTAAATCTAGGTCCAAAAAATGTGTGTTCCTAGGTTACCCTGATGGGGTGAAGGGTTATAGGCTTTGGCTTAAAGATGAATCTGGTTTTAAAGAGGTAATAAGTAGGGATGTCATTTTTAATGAATCTGACTTTTCATGTTTATCGTCTTCTGTGCATTTGCTTGCTTTTGACACAACTCCAATTGAGGTAGAGCAACATGTTTTCCCTGTGCCTGATAGTTGAAATTGAAACTGATAATGAGTTGTCTAATGTATATGAGAATGTGTAATATGTGCCTGAAAATGGTGAGTTAGAGAACTACCAGCTTGCTAGGGACATAACTAGAAGAAACATTAGGTAACCCACTAGGCTTGAGGACTTTCACATTGACTCTCATGCTTTCAATATTTTTTAATCTCAAAATTATTGTGAACCTAAGTCATATAATGAAGCCTTAAAATCTAAAAACTCTAAAGAATGGTTGAATGCCATATGAATGAATTCTTTGCATGTTAACCAAACCTGGACTCTTGTACCTAAGCCTGATCATTGTTCTGTTGTGGACTGCAAGTGGCTTTATAAGGTTAAAGATGAGGGTGAAAATGTTAGGTTTAAGGCTAGACTTGTGGCTAAAGGATTTACTATGCACATTATGTTTGCATTAGTTGCTCACTTTGATTGGGAATCAAAACAGTTGGATGTGAAAATTGCTTTCTTGCATGGTGAACTTGACAAGAAAATTTACATGAGAGAGCCTGATGGTTTTGTAGACCCTAAAAAGTCTAATCATGTATGCTTGCTAAAAAAGTCCTTGTATGGTTTGAAACAATCACCTAGACAATGGAATAAAAAGTTTTATATGTGCATGTTATCATTAAAGTTTAAAAGAAGCTCTTATGACCATTGCTTGTACTTTAAAAAAAATGCATGTGTCTATCTTCTTGCTCATATATGTTGATGATATGCTCTTAGTGAGTCCATGTATAAAATCAATTGAGCATGTTCAAAAATTTCTTAGTAAAAACTTTGATATGAAGTGTCTTGGTGATGCTAAAAAGATCTTAGGAATGAACATAAAAGAGATAGTAAGAATTAAATTTTACTTCTTAATCAGATTTCCTATGTGGAGAAGATTTAGAGTAAATTCTCTATGACAGATGCTAAATCTACTAATGTGTCTCTTGCTGCCCACTTTGTGTCAAGTAAAGATCAGTCTCCAACGACTGATTCTTAAATTGAAGAGATGCTTAAAGTTCTCTATTCTAATGCAATTGGATTGGTTATGTACCTTATGATTAGCACTAGATCAGATATTGCATATTCAGTAAGTTGTTTTTTATATTGTGTTAAATAAGTTCAGGCTTATATCTTAAAAGATAATATCATAATTTAAAACAATCCGATAATTATATAGTAAAACAATATTTGTTCTTTTTTACGATATCTTCAGAAATAGAATTCTCGTACAACCCACAAAAATAATTAAGATCTGTGGATTATGTAGATTAAAGTGATAGCAATAGCTGCTCAAACGAGAAAAAAACAATTTTGGTCCCAGCCTCCCAGGCCTTCTTTTACCCAATAAGTTAATCATGGTTAGTCATCTTCGTTAAAAACTTCGACTTTAAGAATGTTTCGTCAAATTTCTTTTTAGTTCCTTTTTTCAACTTTTTTAATACCACCGACGTGATTGTTCGGTCAACAAAACTAACGATGGGCTTAAGTACTGGGCTAAAACTATATACAACAGTGTCAACATCAGTCCACCATCTATCTTGTTAACCAGATTTTTCCCTTGTTCAAATTGTCAAACATGGACTTCGGCGCATCTTAGTAAATATAATGAAGTTATTGTGATTCTATTGTGTATGATGTGGTTTAGTTTAGTGGGCTTTAAAGATTTAAAAATTGAGACTTTTAATGTTTTAGAGCCTTTGTTGTTTTACGGGAAATAATATGTTAATTATATTGAGATAACTATCATATGTGCACAAACAGTGCTTCTATTTTGTAGATTCATGCTAAGTTATTTAAGGCATAACTTATAAAAAAAAAAAAAATCCCTTTGTATACTTAGCATACAGATAAAATAGTATATCAAACAATTATAAGTTAGGGTAGTTCTATAATACACCTAGTAAAATAATACACCTATGTCTTTTACCTATTATAGCAGGTTAGTAATAAGTAATTTTTTAATTGTTTTTATCAATTGTGTAGTACCAATAACACATTTACCTAATTTCTTATAGATCTAATAATGAATTAATATTGATATTTTCTTACAATCCCAACCATGAAAAGAAATATTTCATAAATAATACTACCTTCGTCGCGCTCTAACTTTCTTACTTTTCTTTTCGGTTTGTCCCAACTTAACTTTTCAGCCCATAAATGTCAAATTTCTCTCACAGTCTCCACCTTTAGAAAAGTAAAAAATTCCACAAAATCTATTTTTTCTTAACTTCCGTGCCCGATCAAAGTAGGAAAATTAAGCCGGGAGAGAGTAATTAATAACTATGGTACCACAATGATACGAATACCAGACAAAAATGAAATTATATAATTTAGTTGGTTCCTCATATTTAAATATATATGTATTTTTATCTCACAATGTTATGGGTACCACAATAGTACCGAAGTTGAACTCCTAAATTTATCGGACCACATTGATTTTGCCAGGTCAGTCCAGCTGAAGTAAATAACAAAAAGGGAAAAAGAAAAAAGTTTCTGAAAGTCTATAGGTCAAATCCTATTTACTCTGTTACTTATTATTGTCAAACAATTTATTTATAAACAATGCAAATTAATTATTTCTAATAGAAACTTCTGGAAATCTATATTTAATTAATTCAATTGTAATACAAATAAAATTAAAGCATAACAATAAATTATGAAATAGCATCGTACTTTTATAGTGGATATATGTTAATATGTTATTGGTAACATGTCAATATTAACAGATGTAGATTTTATGTAAGAGAATTAACTATCTTTTAAAAAAAATATTTTTCTAATTTTTAATTTATTTATATATTTTTTATAAATTGTTTTAAACTTTTTAAATAAAATTAAATTTTGTAAAAATAGTTCCAAGGGTTTTAAGTTAATTTTAAGATATTTTAAATTAATTTTCCGAGTTTAGAAATAATCTTAGATTTTAAGAAAATAACTTTATAATTTATAATTTATTTTTTTTTTTCTTGCCGGAAATTGTCATTGGAGGTTGCAATTTTGTAAAAGAAGTGGAGTACAAGTTGTAATGGGTAAAAATAAAAGTATAGGTTCCAAAGTAACAAAATGAGTATAATACAAACTAATTTATGTAATTGACCCTAATTTGAAATATTATAAGGTAAAATATATAAATTTATTCTAAAATATGCAGACCAAGATGCTACGAAGCGAAATAATTCTAACGACAAATTTGGAATAAGATTGATAACTTTTATTAAGATCAGAAGGTATATCTAGAAAATAAACTATGGAAATAATTTAGATTATCTTACCATAAGAAAATATTAGAAAATTAATTTTAAAATTTTCACATAAGAACTTAAAAACTTGTTATATGAATTTGAAATTTATATTTTAAAGTTAACAAGTATTTAATAACTCCATAATGATAAAGTAAAATCTAAGATATTATAAATTAAAATGTACCTTTTTTTATAAAAGAAATATATGTATAAAATTATTCAATCAGTAAACTAGATCTTATTCAAATTAACTAAAATTACAAAATTAAAAATATTTTTCAGTAAATATAAAGTACATAATAAATACTTATATTTCTCAAAGTAATTAATACCCTACTTATTAAAATTAATCAAAATTACAAAATAAAAATACTTTTCAAGTAAATATTAATTGTGTAGTAAAAATTTTAACTTTCAAATAATTAATATTCTAAAAAATATTAAATCAATGAAAATAGTTTATTAAAATCCTATTATTATTTAATTGAATATAAAATTAAGAAGTAAAATATGAAATACTACTAATAATAATAAAACATTATTTGTCTAAGTCATTAGAATCTTGATATCTATTAAAGAGGTAACTAATTAAGTAATTTAATGGCTAAGATTACATTAAAAAAATCCAAGGATTGTCATGATTAGGTGTATTAATACACCAAGTGTATTATAGAAGGACCCTATAAATTACACCAATAGTAAAATTTAGGGTATGTTTGCCCAACCCAAATCGGTTGGGCTAACCCAGCCCAGATGTTTGGCGAATCGATTGCCTCAACCCCTCTATCCCACTTTATTACCATCCCATCACTCTCCAGTTCCCTCTTCTTTTCTCTCTCCCCCACTCTCTATCACACACAAACACACACTACTGTGTAAATAATAAATTGCAGACACAGATCTCTCCCTTTCTCTCTCCCCAGTTCCCTCTTTCTTTGCAGTGGTGGCAGCAACCTCCGTCCTTGGCCGCAGCTTCAACGGCTTGGCTGTCCCATTCTCCCTCTCTCCTCAATTTCTTTCTCCCTAGTTACCACTTTTTTAATTTGCATTTGTTTTTGTTAGAGATTAAAGCACGTAAACACATATACACGTATGTGGGAATCGATATCCCTCAATTGAATTGCAGCGGAACGTATTCGGTTGATTCCCAAATTGATGGATCGTACACTTGATTCGTCTACTAGTCCGTCTGGACGAATACTACTAGAGCATCCGCCGTCGTTTTCACACCCTAGACTCTTGGAGGACTCCGGTGATTCTCCAAGATAGAGAATTAGAGAGAAAAGGAAGAAAAATGTATTATGTAGTATATTTTCCGTAGTATACGAATACCAGTATATTCGTATATATAATAATATGGGAGAGATCTATCTCCTATTATTGATAAGATCTTCATCCCTATCGGGAATATATCTAATAAGATATTAAATATCTTGTCAGATATATATCCCAACCATATTGGGATCCATCAGATATGGATGCAACCAACATCTCCCACTCATACAAATCTGATCCGACTTATTCGAATCCGAAATACTCCACAATTCTCATCATCATATCTCTTCTTTCATACAGAGACTAAGGCGTGCGACCGAGCGAGAACAGAATGGAACAAAGTGAGGAGAGTTATATTAAGTTATCACCCAACTAACATAACTCATCAACTCAGGAGACTCGCTGTGTACCCCAAACTACGTGGTTGCACTAGACCAAACATCTCTGACCCCTCGTATTCATATAGAGCATGTTTGACCCCTTAACTTGTATCTATGCTCATGACTATGTCAAAACTAATTCGACTTAGTCGGCCGGCCTATGAGCCATAGTACACAAGTGCATTACCAGCTTAGTTTTTCCTTGGCCTCTAATGTCAATCTGCTTGGACTTGACAGCTTTCTTAGTCATGCTCCGACAGACCGTATCAACCATGGCCATTGAATACATGCTAAAGTAGCGTCATCAAGCTTACACTTCATGACAAAGCCCAAAGTCCCAAAGGGCACAAGATACACTATAAGAGCTCACACGGTGACGAAGCAGGGATCTATTCGGTCACTCCTCTTACTAAGGTCGTCATTAAGCACATGTAGTATGAATACATGCTATGATGGAGCTTCCACTCAAATTTGGGCATGTCACGCTCTGAACATCATACGAGTCTTAGTCCAGTCGCTCTTCTAGCGTCTGACCTGCGGTCCACTTAGGAATTTGTCTCCAACACAACTCCTAATGATTCGCACACTCGGCTATTAAGAAGCTTTTATGAAGTTAGGACATTCTTCATAATCGATCAAGGATAATCTCATCTTGGCCTCTTGCCAAGGCGACTATGGGCAACAACCTTTAGTGTTGTTCCTTTCACGAAGGTGATCACTCAAGTGTTTGATCCGCCAGTCTCATCCTGCTTGCTTACCAAAGCGCCATGGCGATTTCCCGTGTGAGTGGGACAATCCAAGCCTTGTGACATATCACATATAATAGACACATTACTTCTAACATATAATAAGGGCACATTTTATTGATAAATAAAATTGTTCATACAGGCTAAAAGAATTTTAAATTCTACGAAGTCCCATACTCCTAACATGCCTTTGAAATACATCTCTACTCAAAGGCTTGGTGAAAGGATCAGCTATCATTTCACCAGTGGGAACGTGCCTGAGAACCACTTGCCCCTGCGCAAATCACTTGTCCCCTTTATATATCTAAGTATCCTTTTGACTGCAGCCCAGTGAGCACGTCCGGGATTACTTTGATACCTACTCACCATCCCTACTGCAAAGCACAAGTCTGGTCGAGTACACATCATTGCGTACATCAAACTTCCTACCACGCTTGCATAAGGAACCTTAGCCATGCTTTCTTTTTCATCATCTATTTTTGGGCATAGATCTTTGCTAAGAATACAATGTTTTTCCATAGGCGTGTCAACGGGTTTAGCGTTATGCATACAAAATCGCTTCAGAACCCACTTAATATAAGTCTCTTGAGACAAAGTTAAGAGTCTCTTTGAGCGATCTCGGTGTATCTTAACACCAAGTATGAATTCTGCCTCTCCCATGTCTTTCATCTCAAAAGTAGATGATAACCACTGCTAAGTGGCGACAATCATCTCCGTATCATTTCCCGCCAGCAAAATGTCATCCACATATAATGAGAGAATTGTGAAATTCTTCTCATCCCTTTTGACATACACACAGTGATCTTCCTCAACCATCGTAAAGCCTATCGAAGTGATAGCTCGATGAAATCGAAGGTACCACTGTCTGGATGATTGTTTCAGTCCATAAATGGAACGTTTTAAGCAGCACACTTTGCGCTCTTGTCCCTTTACCTGAAAACCCTTAGGTTGATCCATATAGATCTCATCACCCAGTTCTCCATTGAGAAATGTTGTCTTCACATCCATTTGGAACAGTTCCAAATCAAGATGCACGACAATTGCTAAAACGAGACGGATAGAGGCAAACCTCACCACCGGGGAGAATGTCTCTTCATAGTCCACACCTTCTCTTTGAGTAAAGCCTTTCGCTACTAGGCGAGCCTTATACTTGTCTATCGTGTCATCTGCTTTTCGCTTGACTTTGAGAACCCACTTGTTCCCAATTGTCTTGCGTCCAGACGGTAGATCGACTAGTTCCCAAACTTGGTTCTTAGCTATCGAACTCATCTCTTCCTCCATAGCACTTATCCACTCTGTAGCATTTGGAGAAGTTACAGCATCTTCATAAGTGGCTGGCTCATCAACATCCATTGTTGCGCACATGAAAGATTCCCCTTCGAGTTCAAAACGTCTTCGGGGAACCGTTCCACGCTTGCTCTTGTGCAACTCTAGATCTTGAGAGTCTTCATGCAATGGAATTCTCCACTGACTCTATGATCGCTCTCATTATTCCCGTCGATTGCTGGATTTGGTTGTAAAACGGCATCCTCGCAAGGAATTCCAGCGTTGTCTTCGGGATCTTGTAACTCATAAAGTTTAAGATCTCCTTTAACTTCTCCAATTGTTGGAAATTCCTCCTCGAGGAAATTGACATCGGGCGACTCAATTTTTGTCATTCCTCCGTCAGGATGTTCACCATATATCACATAACCTTTCGAGTGGTCACAATATCTTATAAAGATATGTTTGACTGCTCTAGGACCAAGTTTCTCATGCTTATGGGAAGTATTATGAACAAACCCTGCTGACCCCCAATGGCGCAAACCTTCTAAGTTGGGCTTTCTCTCATGCCACAACTCATACGGAGTCGAAGGAACTGATTTAGACGGCACACGGTTCAATATGTAGGCAGCAGTTAAGATTGCATCTCCCCAAAAGGATATTGGTATATTTGCTTGCGCCATCATTGATCTGGCCATGTCCAGAAGTGTCCTATTCCTCCTCTCTGCAACACCATTTTGTTGCGGAGTGTAAGGAATTGACAGTTGTCTTATGATCCCTTTTTCCTCACAGTATTGCCTGAACTGATCAGACAAGTATTCTCGCCCTCTATCAGTGCGTAAAGTTTTAAGTTTCCTATCTCTTTGGTTCTCAACCTCCGCTAAGAATCGCTTAAAACAATCAAGCGCTTCTGAGCGGTGAGACAGGAGATACACTGAACCATAGCGCGAATAATCATCAATAAATGTGAGGAAATAGGATGCACCGTGTCGTGCCTTCACATTTACAGGTCCGCATATGTCCGAGTGAACTAACTCTAGAGGTTGAGTAGCTCTTTTTGCCTTTCCAAAAGGCTTCCGGCAGGCTTTTCCTGCCAGACATGGTTCGCACACAGGAAGGTTGACTTTAGCGAGATTGCCTAAAACGCCTTCTCGAGCTAACCTAGTCATCATTTCACGTCCTATGTGTCCCAACCTAGCATGCCATTTATTTGAATCATTCAAAACATCAACAGATGAAGAAATAAAAGAAGTGCATTCAATCCAACATGAAAAATCCATTGTTCATATGTCCTACGCCATAAAGGTTGTTGCCGAGAAAAATAGATAACATGGTCTTTTCAAACAGGAAAGAAAAATCTTGACTCAAAAGTGCTGAAACTGAAAGTAAATTACATCGAATACTAGGCGCATAAAGCACATCACTAAGGAGCAGCTCGCGCCCAGTGCTAAGTTTGAGCTGGTATGCACCAACTCCTACCACCTCTTCTTGCGCGCCATTTCCCATAGCAATGTAGTGGCTGCCCGCTGGTACTCGATGATAATCTACAAATCCTGCTCTATCTCTTGTCACGTGTTTGGTTGCTCCTGAGTCTACAATCCAACCATGGAGAGAATTAGCAACTAACACATGTGAACAGACAAATGAATCAGTAGAGCTAGGAGCGGGTCTTACCTTGTTTGGCTCAGTACAACTACGAGCAAAGTGACCCGTCTTTCCACAGTTATAGCAGGTGTCTTTCTTCTTTCCGCCCCTTTTTTCACGGTGACGCTTTTTAGCCTTTTCATCTTGTGGGCCCAAGTTTTGGTTTTTGGCGTTGCTTTGTCCTGCATTCTTTTGCTTTTTCCAACGGTTGCCTATGTTAGGCTTGCGTTGCACAGCATGTGCGACGAAAGCAGCCGCTTGTGCTCTTTCCGCCTCTCGACGGTCAGCCTCAAGTCTTAGATGACTGGCGACGCTGTCAAAGGTCTGGATTTGTTCGTTGTGTGTGAGCACAAGTTGAACTTGTCCCCAAGTCTGCTCAGGTAGCGACCTTAGGACTGCCAAAACTTGTTGTTCATTGGTGAGTTCATTCCAACATTTTGAAGCTCTCGAATCATGTCTTTCATGACATCAAGATGCTGGCCCATGGTGTGCTTCGGGTCAAGTACGTACTAATTGAATTTAAGGGTTAAAGCCCTTAGTCTCGTTGCCGAGGTAGTGCCGTACGTGACCTTTAAGCCGTCCCACAGCTCTTTAGCTGTAGCAAACGTCTCGAACTCACGAATCAGATGATCCTCCATGCAGCTAAGCATAGTATAGCGCGCAGACCGATCTTGATTCGCCCACTTATTGTACGCGTCTAAATCGCGACGATATTGGGCATTTTGACCGTTCTCTGGCTCAACCGGCGCGGCCATAGTCTCGGTGAGATGGTCAAGGTTCTTCATATTATGTAGCAGAAACTTGATCTTACGGTGCCACATGGCATAGTTCTGGCCATCTAGTTTGCCAGAATCGTAAAGATCAGAAAAAACTATTTGGGCATCCATTTCTGTTAATATTATGCGCAAAATTATATGTTAGAAGGTTGTCTATTTAATATTTTTTATTCGGGTCCAAATAAAATTTTATTATTTCTCACAAGTGAATGGGATCGAAAATTCGCCGCATAGACTAATAATCATCTCCCACTCAATTGAAGACGATAATAAAAATTAAATGGTCACGAATAAAAAAAATTGTCCATTGCAAGAACATTCATAAAATAATAATAATAAAGTGAAGTAAGATATTAATGACCTATGGTGGTAAATACGAAAAAAAAAAAAAATTACATGGCCTTAAAAATGGCCCCTCTAATACATGTGCCCTAGTGAGAAACGAAAAAATAAATAAATAAATTACAATTTTCGTTCCTACTATATTATTCTAAAAAAATACATCGTAATATCGTATAACCACCATTGTCATCAACCATCTCACACATACATAAATACGCAAACAATTAAATTAATTCACATAACATGTAATTAATTTAAAGTGGCCTAACACAAAATCATTTATTTAATTAATTTAAGGCCCACCAAATAAATTGGCCAAATCAATCCTGAATTATTAAGCCCAATTTTAATTATAACCCAAAAATTAATAAGGCCCAACACACTAAAATATTGCAGATTCTAGTTAAATTAAAATTTGTCCATTCATCTTCAATTAAGCCAAAAAAAAAAAAAAAAAAAAAAAAAAAAAAAAAAACAAGCCTAATCAAGAAAAACAAGGGGCCAGCCCAAAATCCTGAAACCCTAGCCTGCCGCCGCCACCGGCCGCCGGCGAGTAGCAGCAGCAACAGCAGAGAAGCAGCGCTGCAGTAGCGGCGACGCCGTACGGAAGAAGCAGCGGCGACACCGTATGGAAGAAGCAGCGGCGACGCCGTATGGAAGAAGCAGAGGCGAAGCCGTACGGAAGAAGCCGTATGAAAGAAGCAGTGGCGATGCTGTATGGAAGCAGCAGGGGTGCAGCGGAGCGGCGACACCGTATGGAAGAAGCAGCGGCGACGCCGTATGGAAGAAGCAGAGGCGAAGCCGTACGGAAGAAGCCGTATGAAAGAAGCAGTGGCGATGCTGTATGGAAGCAGCAGGGGTGCAGCGGAGCGCCGGCGCCTCGTGCAAGGCAGCAGCACAGCAGCGCCGCCGGTGTTCGCGACAGTAGCAGCGGCCGCGCCGTCGTAGCGCGGTTGCGCCGTCGAACTCCGCCGGAGCCTTTATTTTCCGCAGCAACCGCGCGTTCAATCGAACAGGGGAGGGTTCATGTTTCTTTTTTAAAAAAAGAACAAAATTCATCTTTAATCATTAAAAAACTAAACCCTTTTTTTCTTATTCAATTTTGAATAAAAACCGGAATAGACAGATCAGTTATTAATTCAGGCGAGACGAATCAATACTCGCTCTGATACCACTGTTAGAGATTAAAGCATGTAAACACATATACACGTATATGGGAATCGATATACCTCAATTGAATTGCAGCGGAACATATTCGGTTGATTCCCAAATTGATGGATCGTACACTTGATTCGTCTACTAGCCCGTCTGGACGAATACTACTAGAGCATCCGTCGTCGTTTTCACACCCTAGACTCTTGTAGGACTCCGGTGATTCTCCAAGATAGAGAATTAGAGAGAAAAGGAAGAAAAATGTATTATGTGGTATATTTTCCGTAGTATACGAATACCAGTATATTCGTATATATAATAATATGGGAGAGATCTATCTCCTATTATTGATAAGATCTCCATCCCTATCGGAAATATATTTAATAAAATATTAAATATCTCGTCAGATATATATCCCAATCATATTGAAATTCATCAGATATGAATGCAACCAACAATTTTGATCGATGAATTGGAGGAGAGACTGTCGTCATAAATCAAGAGAGATTCTATAGAGAGAGGAAAGTGCGTTGTTCTAGAAAGGAGACGTGTTGTATGGATGAGGGAATTGGAGAGAGAGGGGCGGTGGAGACTGTCTCCGTCATAAACAAACGTCACATTTTTTTCTCCAGCCACTTATCCAAGTCACTATTCTTAGCCAAGAGTGTCCCAACACAACCAAACATCACCCTAATGCCTAATCTAAATGTAAAATTAAATGAATTTGAATGTACTTATGTTATGTTTGCAAAACGTTCCCACTGGGTTCCTTTTTTTTAGATTTCTTTGAAATAATTATAGCATCTTCATGACCTGTCAGCTTATGCTTCTAAATTTAATACGTGCTATATGCCTATATCTGGTAACACTCCGGATTTTCATACACAATTTTCCATTATAAATAACAATAAAATTTTACTTTTAAAAATAAAATAATAAAAATATTTATATAATTTGAAGCTAAGACTGTTATAATTTTAACAAAAATATATTTATTGATATGCTTCAAAGAATAAAGTCATACATTTCCAAACTTTTCAAAATTAATATGAATAATACTTTTATAAATATGCGGAAGCAAATTAACTAATATAACCTAAGAGTTAACCTAAATTATAAATAAAAGATTGAAATACAATGAAATCATTTTTCTTTAGAAAATTAGTTGCTCAAGTTTAGAAGAAATAAAATGTTTGAGACAAGTAATGTATTCCTGACCTTTAGAAAATCAAGTTAACTCTAAAACTTAGGTTGTTAGACTATATATAAATTAAAGCAGTTTTAATAAACACCTTTAATATAGTTTACCAAATTATTTCACCAAAAACGACCTCTAATAAATACATTTAAAGAAACCTGAAAAATAAATTTATAACGTGTTGATTTAACTCAATGCCTCAAATACGAAATAAAGTACTTTTACTAGAAATACATTCAATATAGTTTTTTAGATAATACTCCACTAACAACATCTAACAACTACTTTGATAAATCATGACCACTCATCCATTATAAACCATGTATATAATGTCATGGCAATTGTTTTAAAAAACTTCGTAAATAAGATCTTAATATATATTGGCGAAAGTAAGTTGTTATACATATTACTTCTATATTAATCATAAATCATTTTTTAAAATAAAACTTAAACTACTGTAATATCGTTTTCACGTGTGTATAGTAATAGATATGTAGTATCTATTTATATGTCATCACGTCCCTATCTTGGCTTCTCACGCAGTTTCATCTTCATCAACCTGAAAGGAGATTTTTATAAAGAGGGTGAGCTACATCCAACTCGTGGAGTTCAGTTTTCCAAAATTAAATACAAAAAAACAGTTTCAAATATGAGCAATTCATCATAAGTATCACCATAATGGTACCATAGCATGTATCACCATAACATCATATCACCATACGCCCGCAGGCCATTCACAGAAACGGATCAAATAAATTTGAATACCGTATCATAAAATCACCATAGCAACATATTAAACATAACAAGCATCAGTTTTAATCAAAGCAAACATTAAAAGAAAATCTCACCTTAACAGTTGAATAAATTGATGTCGTGCGCAAAGGACCTAGTCACCATGCTCTTGACCAGAAAATCTTATATTATAATAAATGTATCTTAATTAATATATATTACCATAAGTATCCTAATTTTATTAAGGAACCGAAATGAATTTGTAAATAATAAGTAATTAAAAGGCTAGTTTGTATTTCAAACATGATTGCATATGAGCAGGTTGACAAACTTTTTGATTATTGAAAGACTTTGGTATTTAATACTCCCTCTGTCCCGATTAACTTTTTTTATTTTTCATTTTTATCCATTCCATTTAACTTTTTACACCCTTAAAAAGGAAATTTCTCTCACAATCTTCACCCTCAAAATTTCCACACTTAATTTTCACCTTTAAAAAATTAAATAGAAAATAAAATTTATTTTTTCTTAACATCCGTATTCGATCAACTGTGAAAAGTTAGTCGGGACGGAGGGAGTAAATGAGTTAAAGTATATATCTTTTGGAAACCTCTCTAAACAAATCATGACACACCCACAACTAGAGATGGCAAAAAAAGCCCGGCCCGATGGGCCGGCCCATAAAGCCCGAAATATATACCGGGCTGGGCTTAAAAAATAGAAGCCCGAAAAATTTCGGGCCTATTTAGCCCGACCCGATCGGGCCTTTTTTTTTCGGGCCGGGCTCGGGCTTGGCCCGTGGGCCGTGGGCGGCACGATAATTATGGATTTTTTTTTTTGAATTGCAGTGCAGTAGGCAGCAAATGGGCCAATGGGCAATGGCCCAAACCAAAGGACCCCCCCCAACCCGAAAATTGAGCGCGACACATCACACACACACACACAGTCACACCACAGTCCACAAACGCACAGGCTCCTCCTCTGTCATCTCCCCCTCCCCCAAAACCTTGAAAGTTGAAACCAAGCGCCGCCGTCTCGTCTCGGACTGCCATCCCCACCGCCGCCGCTGCTCGCGCCTCCCGCCGCTGCTCGCCGCCGTTGCTCGCGCCTCCTGCCGCTGCTCTCGCTGCCGGCCGCCGCTATCCAGCTCAATCAACATATCGAGTTCCATATTCTTTGTATGTTTACATCAATAAACAGCCTTAGTTGTTTACACATTATAGAAATATAAAGGGAACAAATTTTCATGGTTTTTCAGGATATGCTCCCTTGTTGCCTACCTATTATTGATTACACACATAGTTCTTAAGTGATGAATATGGCTTAGAACGTGTTAAAGATGGCATCTTAATACTAACAATAGCTAGCCCTAGTTATATAAAAAACTTAAAGCACATAAATTGTTACAGTTCTCTAGTTACCTACCCTTTGAATAAGCTGAATACAGATCTAAATTTACTTCAGGTGTGGTTGCATTTTAGAATATTAAGAGATCAAATTATTGTACATAGCCAATAATTTTCTAAGTTGTCAAATCTTGATTTTATTTCTGCTGCTCCTTTACTGCCTTATCCATGATCGTCCCTCTCAAGAAGTCTTGGCATCTTAACTATTCGAGTATTCACTGTGAATAGTGCTTGTTTTATTTTTCTTGTGTTGAATGGAGTTACTCCTAATTAGATTAGTTTCTCCATGCAATAGCCTATTTATGTTCTGCTTGATAGCAATCAGGTTTGGTTAGTCTGTTATCATCTCGGAGTCTGTTATCTATATATAAATGGTGATTAATATTTTCCATATAATTCAAGGGGTTGTTATATAAATGGTGGAAATGTGAATTTTTCTTTATAGATACACCGGAAGTGGAGGAGATAAGATTTTCGAGTCAAGATTCTAATGTTGTCCTTGATGGTGACTTGACGGAGGAGTGACGTTTTAATTGAATTTTTGTTTATGTTATGGTGGATTCTTGAACGTGTAAGACTTTATGTTTTTTTTTCATGTGAATGTTTTTAGCATTTTGACTTTTGAGGTTGTTTATTCTACTAGAAGTCTGGAATGTCAAATGTGATACCATTATTGCAATGAAGAATCTACTGGAATGTGAATATGTGATGTTATTATTTAAATGCTCCCTTGAATGACAGAATTTACGTTTAATAAAATGTTGTCATTTAGACGGGCCGTTTTGGCCCGATGGCCCGATGGCCCGAGGTGCGTCGGGCTTGGGCCTAGTATTTCCAGGCCCGAATTTTTTGGGTCCGGCCCGGCCCGACATTACACCTTGGCCCGATTGGGCCCAGCCCGAGCCCGACGAGCCGCCCGAATTGCCACCTCTACCCACAACTACTCTCTTTCTGCAACACGTACATATATGCATATTACTCACATAAACGAAAAAAAAAAAAAAAAAAAAAAAAACACATCTAATCTTCTCTATAAAGCACTCACATAGCTCCGTTTTTATTTCTTAAAAACACACCATTCAACACACACACTGTCACGAACACACACAACTCACATGCTGCCTCCCTATATATATATATATATATATATATTATACACATATCTTCTTTAAACAACAAATTTTGTGAATAAATTATTAAATACAAAAAAAAAAAAAATCGTACAAATTGAGAATCTTGAATCAAAGACAACTTTTTAAGTACACTCCCTAGAATTCCTTTGATTCTCTTTTTGACAACTTCTTTTGAAAATTTGGAGTACAGCATCAATTAGATCTTCTCCGAATTTGATTTTGACTTCCGTAATGCTAACTAGATCTTCTTTCCATATACACTTGATTAAATGACGCGATTTGATTGGTCATCCTTGATTTTGTGATCTTTCTTACCTTTAATATGAGATTTGATTTGATTTGTTGATCTCCTTGATAGGAAGATTTGATATGATTTGATTTTATTACCAAAATTTGATAATATCCTTGCTTGTAGGCAAGATTGTGTCTTCGATTGCAAAAAATATAACTTGAACACTTGGCAATATTTAACTTTGTGAAAATTAAAATATCAATTATTTTATATGTACTACTTTAGGAATTAATTTGGTAAATTCCCAAAACATAGATATACATTTAAATTGATATTTAATATTTTATTTTCACGTGACATTATTTGATTGGACATAAATAAATGTCTACACTCCTGTAACTCCAAACTATAAACAATCTGATCTCACACCCATTGTGCTCACATATACATGCTCCCCTAACACATAGGCGAACTCCCCAAAAAATTATACACAATAAAATCAAAACTAATTTGGTTCAACCTTCTAAACTGGGTCTAAGAAAATAAAGAAGAATATAAGTTATGCAGATTACCTGTTATGGAATAAGGTAGAGTGGAAGAAGTAGCCATGGAATAAGGTGGAGGTGGAAGAAGTAGTCAGCGTTGAAGAGGAAAACGGTGGCGGCTGACTAAGGAAGAGAAAATATTTTTCTGAGTTTACGGATGTCTATGTGGTTAAGGTGCAGATTTCTAGTTTGTATTTATACTAGGGTAATCTCCTACTGGGTATTAATTAGAAATCCCTTAGACTCCATTTGGATGGAGGAGGGATTTGTGCTATGGATTTATAAATCTATTGTCAAATCCACTCTATGTGTTTGGATAAAATACTAAATGAGTGGATTTGAAAATCCAGATTTTTAAATCCACCCATTTAGAAATCCAGGATTTGAAATTCTCCATTTTACTCTATATTTGGGTGAATTCAAATCCGTTAAGAAAGGTAGTCATTTACAAATCCCTCCTGACTCACACTTCTCTCTCCTCCTCTCTCTCTCTCTATCTCTCTCGTCCTCTCTCTCTCTCTCTCCTCCCCGCTCTCTCTCTTCTTTTCTTCTCCGTATCGCTATCTCTTCCTCCCGTTCTCCAATAAAATGCTCCTAATATTTTTTTTAATTTTTTTTCTTTTATCTCCAATTAAATGCTCCCAATAAATTTTTGGGATATAAAATACATAATATGTATATATGTGTGTGTATATATAATTAGAAAAAATAATTATTCGGTTAATTTTGATGTAGATAAATATTATTTTATTTAATAAAAAATATAAATTGTTAGTTTAAACTTTAAAGAAAAAAAAAATTGAATTTTACAAATATGGTATCAGTATTTTGCCAAATAATGGATTTGAAAATTTTGGATTTCAAAATCCTTTCACAAATCCACCATAAATCCAAACAAGGGATTTCAAGTCCATGGATTTCAAATCTAAGGATTTTGAAATCTATTCATTTTAAATCCCTTTACAAATCAAATTCCTTCATCCAAATGGGGCCTTAGGGAAAATACTTATTATCGTGTATCAACTAGGAGAAGTATTTAATGGATATCTATAAATCTGATCAAGATACGTAATAAGTTACATCTCTTTTACGAATAATATGGATATCTATAAATCTGATCAAGATACGTAATAAGTTACATCTCTTTTACGAATAAGAATAAATCATGATTTTGGATATCTATAAATCTGATCAAGATACGTAATAAGTTACATCCCTTTTACGAATAAGAATAAATCATGATTTAGGCTCAAACTGGGTCCAAATAACTTGATTTGACAAATATAAAATTTATAATGCATGTTGAGCTTATTAATTAAATATTAATATACGTGAAAAATTCAGGGTGTTACATATCTCTTGGATAGCTGGATGATAGTGCGGCTAATTGGTTGGATTAAGATGTACATAATTGGTTCAAATATTAATAGATTAGTTTTCTCTCTTCTATTTATTCACATTTCAATTGTTATGTTTATAATAATAGTAGAATAGTAATAAGTATTTAGAAACGACATTACATTTTGTAGTAACATTATTTTGTCTGTAGATAACAAATATGATCTCTTGTTTTTTCTTCTTTTTCAAATACCAGGAACCATAAGAAAAAAAAATTAACTTGAAGTGACTAGGGATGATTTTGTGATTGTAGTTTTGGTGTTGATTATGGAAATTTATATGGTATGAAGCCTCTTGTTATGACTTTTAATAATCTCTTATAAATTGATTCATCTAGAAATTTATGTTATGCTTATTGGTTTTTCCTGATAAGAGCACTGAAGTCTGAACCATTCTTTTGATGTTTGCTCGATATGATGATTTTTTTGGTGGACTAAGAAAAGGAGAATCTCTCTATAGAATCACACAAGATAAGATCTACTAAATACAACCTTCTCTTTAAGTATTTCTGGCGATAATTATGTTCTGAGCATATTCTGTGTTTTAGGATCTCTAACTAATGGGAAAGAGAAAACAACAAATTCTAATTTTTTTATACCTAAAATTCGACAGCAAATATGAAAACCATAGCACTGCTTTTGTATGACCAAATCCATGATAAAAGTATCCGAACCTTTTGATGCTTTGTTTATTTGAAGCTTTGTTTCCCATAATAGTGGACTCCATTAGCTTTAGCAATGTTGATTCCGTAGGCTATAACACCGATGATGGAATGGGATTTTATAAGCATTGCTGCTTTATAACTAATGTTCTTATATGACTTCAGGAATCCTCTTGGTGTAAATCCCGCTCCTAATTGCTGGATAGCAATCCATTGCAGTTATTAATATATTGCACCATGTTTACTAGAAAAAACCAAGCATTTTCTTTACCTTTTGCCTTTCTTTTTTGTAGTTATTATTCCCTTTTGTTTTTAATTTTTAGCACGCAAGTTTTGCGTCTCTTATCCATGTTATTTCTTTTATTAACATTATTTTGTTTTCCTTTTGTTTTATTAATATTTTCTTTTATTGTGTTTTTGGATAATTACATGACCCAATTAATATATAAAGAAAAAAAAAAATATAAGGATTAATTACAAAAAAAAAAAAAAAAAAAATTACGATCTTTAGTTTAATTTCCAATTGCAACAAAAGTTTCAATATTATCAATGTTGGTCATCAATTGCAAAAATAATTTCAATTACAACATCGACATCGACTATATTTTGTCATATAATTATGTCACCGTCACCAATGCTAAATGCGTCTTGACAAGATGTCCATTCATCCTTGACCCATTTCATAGTCTGTTATTTTCAATACCGTTAATTGGAAGCGGAAGTCGTGACATAATAACTTCAATCACCGATTAATGACATTGAAAATAACGGGTTGTGAAATTGATTGAGGGTAAATGAAGGTTTCCTATAAGTGCATCTAACGGTGGTGATAGCGACACAATTAGATATGTCAAAAAATATATTCAATATTGTAATCGAAAAAAATTATAGTAGAGGACCATCATTGATAAATTTTAAAAATTATGTTGCAATTGAAAATTAGTTCAAAGGTCGTGATTTTTTTGGGGTAATAATATATTATATTATTTTGTATGCTAAATAATATACTATATGCATAGTATATTAAATAAATTACTAATTATGAAATATATAATGTGTTGACATAGAATATTATATAGCATACCGTACTATCCGACCACTAAAATATCGGTTCAAGTAATAGCCGATCTTATTATCCGACGTAGGATACTCGAGGGGTGGCGGGTAATGAGATAGTTTACATGAATCTGATATTTTAATGGTCGGTTAGATAAGGTGCACAATATATATTTCATAATTAGCAATATATTTAATATATTATGTTTACAATATATTTTTTAACATATAATATAGTACTTGCATATCGATGGAGTTGAAGGTTTCTCATATACATAGGGACGGCAACACTGCTGCAGATCACTTGGCCAATCTAGCAGTAAAGAGAAAATCAAGTCTTGAATTTTGTAACATTGATGATTGTAAAAGCCTAATTGGCTTCTTGTACTTAGATGCTAGGGGTTTCCCTTGTTTTCGATTTCCTAAATAGGTTATTACTTGTTGAAGCCTAGATTCCCTTTGTAACTCTTTTGTTCTGTAAAATGACTTGAGCTTTTTATATACAAGTTAGGGGTCATTGCCTTAACCCCTCCATCATCTTGATAATTGTTGCCCAAAAGAGATCCTTACATATTATTTATTGTATTACATAATATATGACATACACATATATATATATAATATTATTTATTTATATATATTAATTAGGTCATCTAATTATACTCGGACACAATGAAGGAAAATATTAATAAAATAAAGAAAAAGAAAAAAAAGTTAATAAACAAAAAGAAAAGAAAGTGGATCAATGCCCCACAATTTGCTTACTTAAAATTAAAAATAAAGGAAAAATAATAACTAAAGAAAAGAAAGAAAAGGAGTAAAGAGAATTGCTTGATTTTTTTTACTGTACCCGGTGCAATTTATTAATAATTGCACTGGATCGCCATCCCATTGGCATTGCTTGTAAATGTCAGCATAGGTCAAATGTATTAAAAGTTATTTTTAAAGACATTCTTCAATGTCCAAATAGGCCTTTTTCTTATAGTGATAGGTTTAAATCTACTAAAATATTAAAAGATTTGTTTATATATGGTAATTTTTTGTCAAAGTTAGTTCTAAATTTAGATTTAAAAAAAATAATTCTATATGCTCTATTCATCCCAATTATATAGGTTTGTTGTCATTTTTTAAGCAATGATTAAGGAAAGTTAATTGGAAAGACAAATATGTAATCAATTTCCTATATACTCATATTTAATGAGTACTATTCTATTTAATATATTATTTTATGCTCATTTGAGTAGGGCTATATTGGTAAATGAGTTAAATAAATGCTATTATATATAGAAACTAGATTATTTATTTGGGACATCTAAAAAAGAAATACAAGCCTATATAATTGGGGCGGAGGGAGTATGACAGGCTCTAATCCTAACCATAAAATACATCAAGTGTACGGATGTAAGTGTATATAGTGGAAGTCAAGGTAGATCTACAGAGAATAGGATGACGTGGTTTGATACCATAATTATCTAGGACTATCCTAACTAGACATTGGAATTTGTGAGTGACTGATTAATTATTAAACTAAGTTGCAAATAAACTATTGAACGAATTAATTAACAAAAAGTGATTCCAATCAAAGAGAGCGTACCCTAGGGTGTCGATTTCAGGAAATACACTAATGATAATTCATCTCTAACTTATAAATTTTAAACCAGTTTTAGTATCTATTAGATAGAACTTAATTAACTTAACCCTTCTTTCAAAGTGATTAAGTCGTGGATTGAATAGAATAATTACTCTCTCGAGTCAATTGATCCTAACAACTCCTAAAAGATCCTTAACCTTTGCCTACACAGTCATAGACAACTACGCTATATGTTGTACGTCTATTAAACTCCCTTCTCTCGATGCGGAATTGTTAAATGAGTAAAGTAAGCCTAATTATGCTCAGTTATAAAACAAGAACAAACATATAGATAGATAACTAGAAACTGGAGTCTATAAATTAAACGACTAAATCACATAATTGTAAAACTCTACTCTCTAACCCTAGGACACGAGTAGTTTAGCTACTCATGCCTAGTATCAAATCAATACACCAAAGAATACATTGTAAAGAAATTAAAGACTAAGCAAGAAATAATTAAACCCGAGTAGTCGGCTCTTCGATCTTTGTCTCATCTTGCTCGTTAATCATTGTTCTCACGCCTTCTACTCCAACGTAAAAGTATGAGAAGATGTGATGTCTGATGATTTATAAAACTCGAGCTTCCATATCTTTTTATAAGTTTCGGAATGAATCTTGGGGTCTCTAGACTTTGATTCCCACTTGGAACAGGAAACCTCTTGAAAAACGACTTTTTGTCGTGACCGCACTTCATGCTTAATGTGGTCACGATGCGTTCAACTCAAAACAGGTTTAATTCGTGACTTTTCGTAGCAACCGCGATACTCCCACAACTTTGAATCCACTTTCTAGCCTCTTTTCGTCGCGGCCGCGCGCCTTCTTGTGTCGCTATCGCAACGGTTCTCCATCGGTTCATCTCCAGACCGGTTCGGATCGGTTTAGACCGATTTTTCTTCCTCTTTTGACTTGTTCTTTCATCAAATAGTCGTAAAATATGACTTTTGACCCTGAAATACTCAAAATATCTTCAAAATAAGTCAAACACATTACATGGTCCAAATATACTAAATCTACGCAACTCTCGACCAAATATGCGTGTAAATGCTATCAAATATAATCCTAAATCAACCTAAATATATGCATAATTAACATGTATCAGGGTAGAACACTTATAGATGATAACTTTTAATTAATTTACTTTATAAGTAATATTAAAATAATTTAAAAGCAATACCTTTTTTTGCCAAAATATATAAATATATCCGAACGTTTCACGATTTTGATAAATATAATTGTAACAACAAAGTTTGTGAATAAATAATTAAACACAAAAAATCCGTACAAATTGAGAATATTGAATTAAATACAACTTTTCGAGTACAATCCCTAGAATTCCTCGGATTCTCTCTTTGACAACTTCTTTGAAAATTTGGAGCAGAACTTCAATTAGATCTTCTCCGCATTTGGTTTTGACTTCTATAACGCTAACTCAAGGGCTCAACGCCTTAATTTCGACTTAAACGTCACTATTTAGAGATCTCGTGAACATCTTGAATCCCGCCGAATCACGAAGAACACCTTTGAATATATGACTTGAATAACGTCTATATGAGAGGCTTGACACCTTAATCTCGGATCTAACGTCGTTTGTGAATGAATATCTCGAAGAACATCTCGAATGCCTTGAAGAACGCCTTGGATCGCTCTGGAATTCTTCAACTACTTCTTGTACTTGTGTCTTCACTTCTTGATTTGTGGTGTATATATATATATATATTTTTTTTTTTTGTATTTCTTGGAATGAATAAGATACCTTTTATATAGGTGTAGGATGAGATCTCTTGCCATAGAATGACGCGATTTGATTAGTTATTCGTGATTTGATGACACCTCCTCCATTTAATAGGAAGATATGATTTAATTTTGTTTTGTAACCACAGTATTGGTAATTCTCTTACATATTGGCAAGATTTTGTCTTGATTGGTAAAAAAATGAGATTTTGACACTTGGCAATATCCGATTGAATATTTAATTTGACACAAATTTTATATGTCTACAAATGCCTCTCGAGACTTGTTCAAGGACGACATGCCTTGGAGTGAATTAGTATCAAAACCATTTCTGAAGCTTCTTCAAAACACATGGATAGTTTATACTCATATCAAGGAGACTTCATTTGGGTATGATAAATAGTTATACTTATATCCAGGAGTTCTTCATTTAGATTTGGATTTGGGATTTGTAGATAGTTTATACTCGTATCAAGGAGCTCTTGAATTTAAATTTGTAGATAGTTTATACTCATATCAAGGAGTTCTTGATTTGGATTTGGATTTGAAAGATAGTTTATACTCTTATCCGGGAGCCTTTATTTGAATTTGATATTTGTAGGTAGTTTATACTCATACCAAGGAGTTCTTATTTCAAATTTAACTTGTAGACCTTTTAAAGTCGTGTCAAGGAGTCTTGATTTGACTTTGATATGAGGGGCTTAGATAGTTTTGACTCGTATCTAAGAGCATTGTAGATAGTTTAGGCTCGTATCAAGGAGCATTATTTATTTAATTTTCTTCACTTTGAGTTTCGACAGAAGCTTTGCCCCCACATGCTTTCGGTTTGGAATGATATCTTCATGGCTCGTTGAAACACCATCACTGATGGAAGATGGAGAGTTCTTCCTTTGGAATTCAAACTTGGCTGTAAAAAGAAGAGATGAGAGGTAGACATGGTCCCACCGAGCGTGCCAAAAATTTGTAACAACATATTTTGTGAATATATAATTAAACACAAAAAATCCGTACAAATTGAGAATATTGAATTAAATACAACTTTTCGAGTACAATCCCTAGAATTCCTCTGATTCTCTCTTTGACAACTTCTTTGAAAATTTGGAACAGAACTTCAATTAAATCTTCTCTGAATTTGGTTTTGACTTCTATAACGCTAATTCGAGGGCTCAACGCCTTAATTTCGAATAAAATGTCACTATTTGGAGATCTTGTGATGAGCGCCTTAAATCTTGCCGAATCACGAAGAGCACATTTGAATATATGACTTGAATAACGCCGATCTGAGGGGCTTGACACCTTAATCTCGGATCTAACATCGTTTTTGAATGAATATCTTGAAGAACGTCTCAAATGCCTTGAAGAATGCCTTAGATCGCTCTGGAATTCTGCAACTGCTTCTTGTACTTGTGTCTTCACTTCTTGACTTGTGGTATATTTTTTTTGGGTGTCTCTTTGAATGAATAAGATACCCTTTATATAGGTGTAGGATGAGATCTCTTGCTATATAATGACGCGATTTGATTGGTCATTCACGATTTGATTGGTCATTCATGATTTGATGACACATCCTCCCTTCAATAGGAAGATATGATATAATTTGACTTTGTTACCAAAGTATTTGTGATTCTCCTCCACATTGGCAAGATTTTGTCTTGATTGGCAAGAAATAGAGATTTTGACACTTGGAAATATCCGATTAACTATTTAATTTGACACAATTTTATATGTCTATAGTAACATCTTTAAATCATGGCTAATCAAATCACAACCTATCAAAATTTTAACAATTATAGCATCTTTCTATTTTTTTGTTAAAATTTTGCCTATATGGCTAATGAATTACACGATGGAACTTAAAGAATTATATTAAAAACCAAATTGTTGTTGAGTCATAATGCATGGGTGTTCCCTGCCAACTTCTTCGACACTTCCTCTGCTCGACATAACTTTTCCCATAAACCGTTGCCAGACACTTCTCCTAAACCACCACTAATTCAAATTCGTCCTACTCAACAATTTCAGAAATCACTCCGCCGCACCTCCGTCCAACATCGCCGCCCTGCGTTCTACGTTGGCAACAAAATTACCCACGATTAAAATAACTCGGCCCAGCATGTGGCCCGATTTCACCATGCCTAATAAAATCTCTAGACTGCATTGAGTTTGATCATTATGACCTAGTTACTGCACACCAAAAAGAGATGGTATAAAGCAAGCTATGATGAGTCATGCCGAGTCCAAAGATTTACAGTGTAAAGCGTAGAGGAGCGGTGGTATATTATCTTGATTTGGGTAACATATGATTCTGTCTTCCAAAGTTCATTTTGGTGAAACGATCAGAGTTGTAGTGGAGTACATGTCACTAGATTGACTCATTTATTTCTCTAAGATGTACTTCCTTTCACATTCATTAGAGGTATCATAAATTATTCAATTTCATTCTCACATGTAGTTTTGAAATGATAGTCTTTGACACAAATATCTTTACTTAATAACATTGTAATAGGTCTTGGTGCATATAGAGCGTTTTGTGACTATAATTATTATGTCATTAGACATCTAGAGAATTCGACGATTCTTCGCTCTTTTAGTACTTGTGATTCAATGATGGTCATTATGCAATGATGCAGTGAGTCTCTGTTCTTTGGACTTCTTGTATCTCGTATAGTTAACTGCTCTAGTAGTTTTTATATAAAAGTATAATGTTTTCACACTTATTTAAATGTTCATTACCAACTCTATCCCTTTTGTTTAGAGGGTTTCGGCGTGTTGCTTTTGCACATGGTTTCCATAACCACCATGTTCATTTGGGGTAAGTACATCGGAAGGCCTCCAGTGCTTCTATGTCCCTTACTTTGTGGTGTATTGTTACCACAACTGTAGAGACAAACACATTCGTTTCCTTTACTTTGGGGTTATTTCCACTATTTAGTTCATCATACTTAGGCTTGAGAATTTTCTTTGTCCCAATGCGTTTGATGTTATTTTTCAGAAGAAACTGATCATGCCTCTCAACTACTTGCACTGGTTGATTAGCTAATTTAATATTATAATTCATTTATTTCATACTCTAACCTATACAAGTTCGATAGTATAAGCATTAGAGTAGGAAAGTAAAGAGATTTTATGTATCATATCATCTTCTGTGATTTCTTTACACATAAAGAGAGATGTGTTATTAGACACAATGTGTCCTTATTGAGGCTATTGACCCTTTTGTAGTTTAGTGAGTGAGTTTCTTTCCACTAGATAGTTAATACCGGAAGTAGAGATTCATCTACGTTTTTAATATTTCTTTTATTGCATTCCGCAGCTCATCGGGTACTTTTGAACTAAACAATACTCCTAGTGTAAGCTAGGATTAATGTGTCATCTCAAATTCCTGTGATTTCTACTATGGCAGACAGTGCTTTGTCTAGGGTCGGTTGATGATATGATCGTAAGAGAGTTCTTACAGGGTGTAGTTATTTTTCATGAAAATATTTTCCTATTAGGAATATCAATTGCGGTAACTCAATTTCTTCTGAGTCTAATATTCAAATTTGAATCGAGTTGGTTTAATCATTTTCTTTTGAATTAGATTTTGGGACCATATATCACAAATTTCGATACTTTGTGAAAATACTTTATCACAAAGTTAATTTGTATTAATTTGGTATAGCCCATGAATTTTCATTATCATGGAAATATTCAGTTTATCAAGCATAACTAACTTCGTAGGCAAAGCAATTGTAAAATTATCATATAGTCATGCAAATAAACTTATTTACAATAATCTCTAAGCGCATAATAAACAACTCAGGTGATAAACTTTCAATTACATTAGAAAGCATAAAAGAGGCTAGACACATGTCCCATGAAAATCAATTCAATCATGCAAAATTATATGATTTTCATGATTGTACACAACTACTTCGGATGCACATATAAATTTATTCTCACCTTGCCAAAAACAACAGTTGTATCTCATCAAAGAAATATATATTCATGCAATTTATCATGCTGAAATTGCTCGAAATATTTTAATCAATAAATATAGATGGGTTTGTGTTGCGTGTAATATATCATATCACATGCTGGTGCCAACAAATATTATTTGCATCTAATCATCGAGGTTATCTTAAAAGCAACATACAATATATTAAATAGTCAACTTAAAGACCAAACTCCCACTGTTGCTTTAGTAATCAAAGTATTCTCAAAACATTCATATACAACCTAGTGTAATCTATTCACGTTTCGGTGCATGTTTATGGCAATTTTCCCTTTTGAGTTATGGACATCAATATGTAGAAATTGGGAGTACCACATAAAATAATTAAATCATTCAATTCACAAATATCAGCGTTCATAGATTTAAGGATAATATTATTGGCGGCAAAATACGTACCTGCTGATAAAATTCCATGGAACTTTATTTTCGTTTGAAGATTGATTCCAAAGATAGATTGATTATGGGCGATCCTCCTCTTATTTTGATATTTGATTTGTATTTGACAATTGTTCCGAAATATCGAATTTGCATCACTGTGAGTATTGGTTTTCTCTTTGAATCAATGAAAAAGTAGGTTTCATGCATCAATAGGATTCTCAAGTTTTGGATTTTAATCGGCTGTCGAAAATATTCGGCGGAACTTGATTTATGGAAGAGGAGGAAAAATAAAAAGGAAGAAAAATAAAAAAGGAAGAGTGTTCACCCTGATAACGTGCTTAAGAGGAAACATAAAAATAAAGAAGAAAGATAGATAAGGAATAAATTAAGGTTCTCTTATTCATCAGATCTCCTTTATATAGATGTCAAATACAAGGTTTTACAGTTACATATTATTTAGTGAATGCCTAAATTGTCCTTCATCAATTACTTTTCACGAAAGTACACTAATTGTGTTTTTCCTTCAACATCATAAATTTTAAATTTTATTTTCACAAGTAAAACGAGATGTTAAGGTTTTTCCAAGGTAAAAAACAAGATGTTAACTCTTTATATATTCTTTTGAAACCGGTGATTGTATATTCCTCAATTAATTGGTTAATTTAATTGATGGGTTCAAGAATAATTGGAATCGCAACTAGACTTATATGACTTATGAGCCCACTCTAGACTATGGGCTTTTAGGGTAGAAATCGCTTTGGCATCACCGACTTATGACACGCATACTATATATTAACAAAGTTCCCCAAGTTTGGCTAAAGTACAGAAGGTTAGAGTTGACAGAGTTGTTTCCAATGGCTTCCTTTCCCAAGCTCCTACGGAAAGCAACCGCCAGATCCAGATTGGGGAATCTCTCGATGACCACGATGAGCGGGGCAGTTGTTCCGCCGTTGCCGTCGCCGTCGCCGTCGCCGTGGCTTATGTGTCCCCCCTCCTTCAAAGGTCGCGACATGACTTACCACTTCTACAGTCCCTCCGATGGCAAAGTAATAAACTTGACCGCGGCTAATGAAGAATTAAGGAAACTGAATCTGAATTTGGAGGATAAAACAACCAAGGTGGTGGGATCTACGCACGGGTGGCTGGTTCTGTTCAACGAGCGCAATCTAGATCTATTTCTCATAAACCCACTTTCCCATCAACACATAAAGCTCCCACCCATTCACACCCTACCCATCCCCGAAGAGAACTTGACCGGCGGCTACGGATGTGTTGAAAAGGTCATTATCTCTACCTCCCCCAACGACCACCAAGCCTGCCAAGCCATGATGACTTATGGACCGGCAAGCTATCTGGCTTTTTGCGGTCTGGGCAGCAATGGCTGGACACCCATAGGCGATAAAAGGGTTTACCATGATTTTGTCTACTCGAGCAGACATACAACTTTCTTCTGTATCACCGATTTCTTCCGCTCCAGCCTGGAGGCGTGGGATCTTCGTGACCCTGCTTCTCCAGAAAGGGTTTTGAAGGTCCCAACACTTAGAGGTTTCAGGGAAGATTACCCAGATTACCCGCTCAAACACTATTGCGGGAAACAAAACTATCTGGCTGTTACAGACGACGGTGAGATCCTGGTGGTGAGGCGGCATGTGTTGTCCAATGCTAAACTCTGTTCCGATGGTTCCTTGGTGGAGTTCTCTAAAGGGAATAAAGGGTATAATGAATATAAAAGAAACCCCCACAAGACTGTAGGGTTTGATGTGTATAAGTTTGACAGGAAAGAAAATAAGGTGAAGTACATGGAGGGTTCCTTGGATGGGGTCAGTCTTTTTGTTGGGGTCAACCATTCGACGGTGCTTGAGGGCCCTCAACTCAAGACCAATTCCATTTATTTTACAGATGATGACTATTCGCCTGAAGATTATGTGTATGGTGGGCACGATATTGGCATATTCAATTATGAAGACGGCACCTTCTCCTCTTGCCATTACCCTTGTGATGTCAATGCCTTCAAAAGGATTGATCCACCGCCTGTATGGTTCTTTCCCACCTCAGAGTGATAGTTCTATCCCATTTCTTTTTCTTTTGGAGACGTAGCATATTTATATTTTGTTTTTCTTTCTTTTAAATATTATTTACTTTTGGTTCAAAACCTAATTTAGTAGTCTTGTTTCTTTTGAATTGGTCTTTTACATTTTGGTCAGTTTTCCACACTTCATATTTTATTTCAATTATATTATATTCATTCATAAATGCAGTGGTTGTGCACAAATGAGAATGGGGTCTTGGTTTTTTGGTCTTTGCCTTTAACTCTTCAGAATAAAAGAATTTGGTCTTTGCACTGAAACTCTTAAACTACCGCTTGTATGCATATAAAAAATTGCTTTTTCCCTTGTAGCTCTTTAGATGGTGCTTGTTTGCAATTTTTTCTTTCTAGTGAAATTCTTAAAATAGTGATTGTATGAATATAAATGTTGCATCTATTTGTACCATCCTCCTAGTCGAGTGATTTAATGATTTTTCTCATTTATTTTGCCCGGGTTGATTGGAAGATCATATGAGTTAGCATTAGTGATTTCTTAACTATTCGAAAATACGTTGCTCTTTAGCTTTGAATGATCAATACGTAACATTGTGGTATGTTGACATCCTTAGAAAGCCGTCTTTTGCATCTGCCTTCCCTCAATTATGAGTTGAAGAAAGATATTGTAATATTGGGTATGCTGCCTTTGCTTGTGTTAGTAAGAGACACTTCTGATTTTGGATACACGATTTTGATACGTTCTATCATCATCCACTAATGTGCCCATGGTGAATAGGGGAACATTTCTAACTTGTGCATGTTTTCCTAATTTAGTATCCGAACTATGGTTTGTTGTGCTCATTGTTGGGTGGTTGATACAATATTACATATTTCCTATAAAAAGGATGAAGAACAGAGCTAGAAATACGTTGATTGTACGGCAAGAGAAAAATATAAAACCCCAAGGTTTTCTTTATAGAACCTTGGGGAAATTACATCCGTGGTTGTCCTCTTCTATTTGTAGAGGCTAAGTCAGTAGTGTATCTTCATATCCTGCTACTACTTTGGGTTCTCGCCATGATAATTTAGTTCTGACAACCATGGCCTGACCTCCTCCATATAGTCGGAGAGTCCATCGCCTTGGGCCCAAAAAATTATAATATTTTAGGAGTTCGAATTTATTTTTAAGTATCTATGTATAATATTTTAGTCTATCTAGATGTGTTTTTTTAACAATCAATTGATCTAGTATAATGTTTAGTGTATTTTCTTTTTCAAGTAAAGAGAAAAAGGTTCGAATCCTTCCTCAGGCTTTAGTAATTTTTTTTTTTTTTAACCTAGTATCAGGAGTATGGCAAAAGCTTCAATTTTTTAATCTTCAAATATTTAGTATTTTTCTTTAGCCCACCTTTTTAACTCAGCTTGACTGTATCTATATCTATCTGTTTTTCGCGATCTTCATATTTCTTTGATGTTATTTAACTCTAAATTATTTTCATTTAGTAAAGTAGGTCCCACTTTTAATAATAATATACTAGTATTTTTTTTCATGCCCAATTATAGATCTAGTTACACCCTTTATTCTTAAATTAAAAAGATAATATCAACTTTTATTTTATAACAATACTTATATTTTTGTTAATTATGTGTATATCATATTTTTTGTGTCACTTATAATTTCAATAAGTCACACGTTCTCAATAATTAAAAAGTAAAAGAATTACAATAATCTTCCTTATTTATAAAAGAAAGATTGTTGAAAATTCAACATAAATGATGTGTCTTTTTCTCCTATTTTTTCTTTTTAAATTATCTATGAATATTTACTTTTTTTAGCAAAGAAAAAATAGTAGAAAATGAAGAAATATGAGGTGAGTTAGTTAAAAGCCAACCAATCACATTTTTTTGCTCCTTTTTTTTTTCTTTCCTCCTTAATATTTAAAAGTCATATAACTTTTTCGACTCAACCCATTTCTATGAAAAATATACTGAATTAATCTTCTTTTCACGATCTTTGATTTGACATCCATTATGCGTAAATTAAATATTATTTTTTAAGTATAACTTACATTTTTATGATTATTATGATATATTTCAATTTCAATTTTTTCGTTTATAAAAAAAATCCCAAATATTATCAAATAATATTTTATTTAAAAACTTATCTACTCTTTTCTAGAAGATTAATTTGTTTTACCTTAGTTTTGCCTTTTCATAATGATATTGGTGAACCATTTTGTTCTAAATAATTTTGATAAAAAAAATGAGGCGATTTGTTAAAGTTACAATTTACAGTTAAAAACTTAGATATAATAGTTAAAATGATTTGTTCATTAATTAGTGTTTTTTTTTGTGACAAGAAAAATGATGTTAAATACAAATATAATATGTTGATTATTTTTTTCTTTAAATGTCACAACAATATACTTTAGTACCATTGCTTAATGAACTAATACTATTGCGAGATTTCATGCTAATATTATTAAATACGAAATATAATATATGTGATTTCTGGCATTGCTTCGCCTAATACGAATATGTAATTGTATTAGTGTATTATTTAAATAGCACGAATATACAATTATGGCATAGACCAGTGTCATGCAATATATTTTATATAAAAAATTAACCTGTTATAATACAACATTTTATAAAAGTCCTTTCTAATATATTTTATTCATTACTTATTTTGATTATTATTATTATTATACATATTTATCTTTATATTGAAATAATAATTTAATAAAAAAATTAAATAATGGGGATATATATATATAAGATAAAAAAAGAATTCTAGAGACGTTCTTTTCCGCTAACAAATGAGAAGTCCGGAAAATAAACTAAACATATATTTGGCACTGATGGAGATTTATATAATAAATAAGGAGTCAATTATCATTTAATAACAAAAATAAGAATAGAAGGTAAAATGTTTATTGGAACATAAGATTTTTTTTCTATTTATTTTGTATATTAGAATTTCCCGTCGTGCGATACACGATTTAAATATTAGATCTCTAAATTCTTTATCCCTTACATGGGCACATGTATTCCTGTGTTTTTTTTGTTCTTTACTAAAACTCAAATATTATCCATGAATCTAGAAACCGAATAATATTTAGTTTTATTGTTTCTGATCAATTGTAATATTGTAAAATAGTTAGTTTTTATTATTATTCAACTCATATTACATAAATAAATTTAACATAAATAATCGACAAACAACTGTATTTTTTTAATATAACTTGTTTTTAAATATGCAATGTAGATATCAAATTAAAAGCCGTGAAAAACATGAAATTTGCTATATTTTACATTACAAACAGAAAAAAGGACCAGAAATTATGAGCTTTTTAATTTATTTTAATTTTATTGCTTTCATTTTAACATTTATTTTATTTTTATTATAAAATGTCTCAATCAAAAGTCGCCACCTATAATTGTTTTATGTAGAAAATTACCAACAAAATTTAAATTTGGAAATAATTTTGAAAAGATTTTTTCATATATATACAAATATTTACCATATGTGTACAAATCTCTTATTTTATTAATTATATTTTAAACCTACTATATTTAGAAGGTGAAATGAGTGAGAAAATTATCTAATTTCCTTTCTAGAGGGTTCCACTTAATACTTTTCTTTTTGAGTTTTTTTTCCTTTTTACTTATTTTTTAGATCATCTTTTTTTCAAGAATACTTTTTAGATTATAATTTGTCCATTAACAAACTTATTTCACTCATTTTCTATTTCTATTTCAATTTCATTGTTTCCCATTTAAGTTTGTTTTTCCTTTTTTTCTGTTTTCTACTGTTATAATTTTTTTTACCCCCTAAAATCTATCATCATTGAAGAAGAAAAATAATGTACTTAATAAATTATGATTCTTTAGCAAATAAATTTTTATATGATTAAAAATATAATAAAAATGGAACTCGATGTATAATAAGAGGTATAAAATTATGTATAATGTGTTTGAAAAAAAAGATTATCTAAATATTATAAATATATGTGCAATATAATTAGTACATTTTTATTGCATAAATAACTCAAATGCTGGCTAAGCACACACATCATATATAAAATTATATTTTGTTAGAGAATGATTCTCGACTAAAATATGTCAAAATTCATCTTTTTGAAATTAAACTAAATTTAATATGAAATACTTTCCTAAATAAGAAAATTAACAAATCTCTCTGTTATTTTTGAAAATATGTTGATACAATTCATATCTTTTTAACTAGAGTTTCTCCTAAATGACTCCTCAAATAATATCAATAATAATAACAATTAATAATTTAGCATGCCACATTTAGCAATTAAAATGTGTAGAAGAATCTAGAAAATAAATGAAAAGTAAAAATTCATAAAATGATTAGAAAAAAGAAAAAGAAAGAAATCCAGAAACCAATTAAACACACCAAAAAATACAAAATCTAGAGGAAAGCAATAATTCCCAAAAGGAAAATTCAAGAATTAAAAAATCTAGAAAATAAAAAGTTTCTCCCAAAAGTAAAAAGAAAACCCAAAGAATGAAAAAACAATTTCCAAAAAAAAAAAAAAAAAGAAATACAAAAAAGTTACAAATTCTTTAATCTTATTCTTCTTTTGAAATTAAGGTTTTTCTTCTCACTATTTTTGGCGTTCTTTATTTTCTTACAATTTTTATTTGCTGGGATTTTTTCAGGAACTTTCATAATTACTACTCCCTCTGTCCCATTTTATCTTGCACGTTTTTCATTTTTGTCTGTCTTAGGTTAACTTACACACTCTTAAAAAGGAAAGTTATAACAAAATCTTTACTCTCAAAATCTCTATCACAATCAACCTTTGAAAAGTAAAAAAAAAAAAAAAAAAAAAAAAAAAAAAAAAAAAAAAAATCTTAATATTTGTGCTAACCTCCCCTGTACTAGATAAGGTGGGACGGAGAGAGTATAAATTGCTTTGATTAGAATAAATTCTGCTCATTTTTTATTTGAATTATGTGAGGATCTCATATTTATTTTAATTTATGATAAATTTATTTAGTTTAATTAATGGTAGTACAATTTATACCTACATATGAAAGTGAAAATAAATATGAAAGTGATGTAAAATAGAATTTATGATGGAGCTCCCTACGGATTATCTGGAAAAGAAAGAGGCGAAAAAGCAAAATAGAAAAAAATAAATAAAATGGAACAGTTGAAATAAAAGTTGTTTGACTTAAGTTCAAAAAAAAAGTTGTTTGACTTTGGTCACCTATTTAGCAAGTTGCAAGTAACTTAATCTAAGGACTAATATCAAAAGAAGGAGATCTAATGGTAATTACTTATAGTTGTATTGATATAATAGTTGTGTAGTAGAAGGACCCATATATATATATATACACACACATACATACATACTGGATAGAGATCCTCAAGACTCTCCTAAATTATACTATACAAATCTGCTTCCTTATAATCTGCATAATTATTTATAACTAAATATATGTCTCTAATTCTCCTACTCTTCAACTTCAGGAAATTTAAACTGAAACAAAAAGGGAGATGAAAAAAAGAAGAAGCCATTAATCTTTCATTGACTCTTCCTCAAATCCACCATGACCACACTGACAGTCAAATCCACCACGACCACACTGACGTTATCCGTGCTGTGGCGAGGTAAGACCAGATTGTCAACAGAATTGACGCGTCTGAGCACACCTTCATCGGAGCTCTCTCCCGCCGCCGTCATACTCATATCATTTCCGATGCCACCCCGCAAATACTCATCTCCCGCCGACCGCTCTGTGATTCTCACCTTCGGTTATAATATCACATATGGCTTCAAATAATAATTATCACCTACAATGAGAAAAAAAAAAAGATGAGATTATTCATTGGTAAATATCATTTTATACGGATTGCTCGGACATAGCTAAAACTCCGAGAACTCATGGGCCATCCCAGAATTGCGACGCCGTTGCGGCAAAGCACAGTGCGAGAATCGTCGCAATTGGAGACGACGATCTTGTGAATCTGCCTCATCAAGACTGAAACCCAACAGTTACCAATTATTGTGGAGTACAAAATTTAAGATTTTATGTTAACGCAAAATTCCAGAAAATTGTCAGAGTTCATGGACCTTGCTTTTTGCCGGAAAACATACAGAAACAATGAGACGGCGACGTACCAAATTCAATGGCACTATTCTGAAATAACCGCAAAGTGAAGGTTTATCGCTAATATCTTCTCCCCCTTCATTGTCTTCTCCCTCTTCTCATGATTTATCGAGAATCGTCGCAATTGAAGACGACGATCTTGTCAATCTGCCTCATCGAAACTGAAAGCCAACCGTCACCTATCATTGTGGAGAATAGAATTTAAGATTTTATATTAACAAAAATTCCCCAGAAAATTGTCAGATAGGCACGTGTAAGGAGCGGATTTTAGGGGCTCTTCTTTATAATTCCGCGAGAATCTGATGAACAACGGTTGAAGCACCCCATAGAAACATACTTTTCAAATATTTTAGAAAGATATTCTATTAACAAATAGAAGAATAAACTGTTAAGTAAATATACTATAATTAATTGGATGAAGAAAACCTTATTATGCAACTGATATAAGAATGACTAAATGTTGAACATGGAGAAACTACCCTTTTGAAGTGTATGCATTGCTCTATACCTGAGAAACTGAATGAGGTTCCTTCCCTGGGGTTTGGTACAACAGTTACCATGGAATAGACACGAAAGCATGTTTGCAGAAGTTAAGTGGATGCAACAGTTATGTGGATAGAGAACGTGGTTGCATCCTTTAACAAAAAAACGTCTGCCATTTTGTCACGCTTAAAAGTCGTGAGGAAGTTTGAAAGGAATTTGAACGCGCTTTAAATGAGAAGATGACACATGGCGAGTTCCGGAAAAAAAGGGCTGAGCGTCATTGGCTGACTGACACATATACCTTGTGATTTTTGTTTAATAGTTAGTAGGGATTGTCCATTCTTAGTCGTTACATAGTTTGAGAAATGTTCCAAAAGTTCATTAAAAAAAATCTAAGTATACTTACACCTTTGGTGCTTATGATTCACACTCCTTTTGCTTATACCCATTTACTATTTATAAGTTGCTTATGATCATATTCTTAATAAAAGTTTTAATTGAGACATAATTTCATTACTCGAAAAATATTATTAATAGAACTATAACAGTTGTTTCTGGTGAAAGAAGATTTACAAAATTAAAATTAGGGTCATTACTCAAAAGAAACCTGAACTTTGAAGATTTTTACACTTTGCAACAAAAAAAAATTATTTTTTCCGATTGGAACCTATACTACGCGATTTGAGACGAATTGCAAATTCCTATCATATTTTCAGGCTATATAAGCCATGTGATTGGCAAATGACCTGTTTTTAATATATTTTTATTTTCTTAAAATTCTAAATACATGTATTCATAAATTCTATTTTTGATTTCTTTTATCCCCCTCATAAAAGTAATAAATAAAATTAAAATTAGTTTTAAATAGTTAATTAAAATAAAATTTTCATTTTTATCTAAACTTAGAAAATTAAAAAAAAAAAATCTAAAAATTATTTTAAAATTTAGAAAATTAAAAAAATTATTTCTGATAAAAATTCTAAATTTCATCTAAAATCTAAAAAATAAAAATTTAGTTTCTAAAAATTATTTGAAAATTTTAAAATTCAACATTCTAAGTCTTAAACTAAACGCGAAATAAGAAAAATTAGAAGGAAGAATGAAGAAAAAGAAAATCAAAACTTGAAATAAGAAAAAAAATGAATATGGTCAGATTTACAGCAGACAATTATTCATCAGCATTTGGTTGCACAAAAAATTCTTCATCATCATTTTAAATAAGAAATCAATATTCTTTCACAGTGTAAAAGTTCTGCACAAATTCTGCAAAGCATATTCTGTAAAAGTGAATGTTGAAATGATCAATCGAATAGGTTAAATGGGAAGTGGAGAAGAGGAATCCATCGAGGCCGCGGCGGTGGCTCACAGAGAGGCTGAGAGCGCTCAAAGTTTCTCAAGAACTCCTCAATACTCCCGACGACGATGCTTCAAAACCCTAGGATGAAGATGATGATAACCAAGATGAAGAAAATGTCAATCTGAATATGAAATTTCGTAATTACCTTCCCCAGGACAAGCAACTTCAAGAGGGTAATTGCCCCACCGGTGCTACCTAAATTTGAAGACCCTGTCGAGGAGAAGAAAGAGGATCCATTTCTGAACATTACACCGAAGAAACCAAATTGGGACCTGAGAAGGGATGTGCAAAAGAGGCTCGATAAGCTTGAAAGACAAGCTTGACAAGATGAATTTTTACATAATTTGTGTGTGAAGTTAAGGAGAAAGAGGAAAAGAAAGTAGCAAGTCTTCCGGGAAGAAGAAGAATGAAATATCTAAAATTAAATTTTAATTTTATTTATTACTTCTATGGAAGGGAAATAAAAGAAATAAGGAATAAAATTAAAGAATACATATATTTAGAATTAAAAAAAAAAAACATTAAAAACAGGTCAAGTGCTAGTCACATGACCATATAGCCTAAAAATATGACCGGAATTGCAATTCGTCTCAAATCGCGTAATACAGGTTCCAATCGAAAAAAATAAATTCTTTAGGTTGCAAAGTGTAAACACCCGCAAAGTTCAGGTTCCTTTTGAAAATCAACCCTTAAAATTATTAAAATTTTATCTACGATCAACTATTTCGTTAAAAGAAAATTTACAATCAATATTATTAAGATCTTATTTACGATCAACTATGACCAAAGATATATGTATTAGACCAAGGATCTTGATTTCTTTAACCCAAACCCAATCTTTTGGCAGCCTCCATCCATTCACCTCCCCCATCAGATTTATTTCCCTTCTATTCCCTATGTCTCTTTGATATACGTGAATACATTCACTCCCTCTCTTTTTCTGATTCCTTCTCTCCTATATGAAGGGGGTTTCTCTCTTTGTGTAAGAAATCAAATATAGAGCAGAAATATAAGTGTGTGTGGAAATTCTACCATCAAAACATTTCCCTTCTTCGTCTTCTTTGTCCCTGTTCTCTGTGTGAGATTAATCAGTGAATCGAGGTGTGAGTAAAGTGTGGGATGTTACTGAATTTGGATTGAATGTCTTCTTTGAGAGAATATCTCTGGATACTTATTCGCTACTGTCTTTTTTGGGAGTAATGGATAGCTAAATGGACCGAAGCCGCCAAAACATTTAATTTTTAGCATGGGGATTCTAGATTGTCCTATGTGTTTGTCTCAATGACTAATGGATTTGATTGCCTAATATGCATTGCTTTAAATATTCAATCATTAGTATTTCTTTAATTTTAAATTACTAGAAATAGTCCATTATGCACAGGATAATCTAACTTAAACATTGAAATTTACAAGCTATTTTGAACTGCATATGGAAAAAGTGCATGGATTGAAGTTGTTGCACATGGTTGATTTATTGCACATGGAAAATAAATATTTTTAAGTAGGCTCCGACTCTTCGCACTATATAATTTTTTTTAACTTAATCCAATTTTTAATGCACTTCACTTTTATTTAATATTCAATTAAAATTTCTTATACAATTCATTGAATACGATTATACTATTTTTTATTAAATTAAATAACTAGATTAAAATATTACAAATAAAATAATAAAACATTAAAAAACAAGAATGGAAAAAGTATTTTGAACTGCATATCACTTGGGACATATGGAAAAAGTGCATGGATTGAAGTTGTTGGGCTTGGTTGATTTATTGCACATGGAAATGGAAAGTTAATAGCCCTGTTTGTTTATGGCGGTGGGTGGCTGAAGTACTATAGGCTGTGGGGAATATAGTGAAATATGAAGGTTAGAGTAAATAAGTGAGTGTTTGTTTATGTTGGTTGGAGGTTGAGTTGTGGGGGTGATTATAATATAAAAGGTGTTAAAGTTGATTTGATGTGTGTAATAGTTAGTTAGTGAATAATTAATTATTGATTAAAGTGTGTATTTGGAATGATATTTGATTGATGATGTGTGTAAGAGTTAGTTAATGATTTGATGACGTGTGGAGATTGTGAAAAATTTATTGCTCACAACCGGTAAGCAAACACACAATGGGTTGGGCTCAATCCACAACTGATTGACCCAACCCTAAACAAACAGGGTCAATATTTTTAAGTATTCTTTGTCCTGTTGAAAAAAATGAGCCAATTGTCTTATACTCCCTCCGTCCCGAATGAACTTGCACTTGTAAGTGGGCGCACATATTAAGAAAAAGTTAATTTTTGGGTTATGTTGATTTTTCAAATTTATTCTTTTGCTTTATTTGGTAAATAAAAGTGTATTGTAGGATATGATTAGTGAGATTCATTTCCTTTCTAAAAAAATGTGCAAATTGTGGGCCAGACGAAAATAGAAAATGTTGTGAGATAATCAAACAATTGAATCAAAATAACAATTGCAAAATATGTTGAATCAAACTGAAAATAAAACGACTCAATGTTTACGTGGTTCGGCCAAAACGACCTACATCCACGGAGGGGCTTTCCAGCTTTCTTTAACACTCAAGAAATGATTACAAGATGAACAAACCACTGCAGAAAACACTTCAACAACAAGAGCAAACAAAACACTCAAAGAATGAAACCTATTCTTCTATCCAAGTGTTTTCTATCTCTATCTTTTCTCCTTCACTCTCTAAGTGTGTGTTACATTAGAAAATGAGAAATACAACATCATATATAAGCTCAGGAAGAAAAAAGGAAAATGACCCAAAACAGCGGACACAACTGATCACCAAAAACTGCTTTTGCACACTGCCTTTGACAACGGTTTTAACAGAAACCGTTGTCAATTTCTGTTATAACTGCCATATGGCAGTTTTCTTTCACTTCAGTTTTCAGCTCCTTTTTGACCCGTTTCTTGACCCGATTCCAACCCGATTTATGAGTAGATTAAATCAACAATCTTCACAAATCTCCACCTGACTTATATACGAATAAACTCCACCTCGATTAAACAAAACTTGAATCTTAACACCAATCATAAAACTCCCTCAACCATGTCCAAACTTGGACATGCTCCTGCAACATAACTCCTCAACTGCATTGAACCACTTGGATCAAATCCAAGCAATAGTTGAATTTATCAGATGGTAAAGCCTTGGTAAGCATATCAGCTGCATTTTCTTTTGTACTCACCTTCTTTACATTCACATCTCCTTTCTCAATTATATTTCTAACATAATGATGCTTAACATCAATATGTTTTGATCTTTCATGGTAGACTTGATGTATTACTAGGTGAAGTGCTGTCTGAGAGTCACACATCACTGTTACAGACTGCTGTTTTATCCCAAACTCAGAAATCATACCCTTTAGCCATACAGCTTCCTTTACTGCTTCAGTCATTGCCATGTATTCTGCTTCTGTAGTGCTCAATGGCACCACTGATTGTAGCATGGACCTCCAACTGATAGCTGCACCAAACAATGTAAACACATATCCAGATTGTGATTTCCTGCTGTCCAGGTTTGCTGCACAGTCTGAGTCCACATAACCCTTCAAAACATCCTGTAAAACATCAACTCTCTTAAACATGATTCCTCTGGTTGCAGACCCTCTCAAATACCTCATAATCCACTTGAGTGCTTCCCAATGTTGCTTTCCAGGATTAGACATGTACCTTGAAACAACACTCACTGCATGAGATATATCAGGCCTGGAACACACCATCAAATACATTATGCTGCCAACATCATTTGAATAAGGAACTTTTGACATTTCAAACTCTTCTTCTTCTTCAGTTTTGGGCTTTTGTGATTCTGAAAGTTTGAAATGTTGTGCCAAAGGAACTGTTACTGGCCTAGCTTCATTCATCTTGAATATACTGAGAATTTTCTCAACATAGCTTTTCTGCTCAAGCCACAATAACCCCTTCCTTCTGTCTCTACATATGTCCATTCCCAATATCCTTCTTGCTTCTCCAAGCTGCTTCATTTCAAATTCTTCCTGTAAATCTAATTTAAGCGTTTCTATCTCAGATTGATACTTGCTTGCTACAAGCATATCATCCACATATAACAATAAGAAACTCAGGATTTCATCCCCAGATTTCCTCATGAAAACACAGTTGTCATATTTTGATTTTGTATATCCAATCCTTTTCATGCACTCATCAAACTTTATATACCACTGTCTGGAGCTCTGCTTGAGGCCATATAAAGATTTCTTGAGCAAGCATGCCTTGTTCTCACTTTCTGGCATCTCAAAACCCTCTGGTTGATGCATGAAAATAGTCTCCTTAAGCTCACCATGCAGAACTGCAGTCTTGACATCTAACTGCTCCAACTCTAAGTCCATTTGTGCCACCATTGCCAGAAGCATCCTTATGGAACAATGCTTCACCACAGGAGAAAAAATCTCATTATAATCTATTCCCTCCTTTTGAGTGAAGCCTCTTGCAACCAACCTTGCTTTGAATCTTATCCTTTCTGTCCCACTGAACTCTATTTTCTTCTTGAAAATCCATTTACAGCTGACAAGTTTGTGCCCAGCAGGTTTATCAACTAATATCCATGTCCCATTCCTTTCCATTGAATCCATTTCTTCTTGCATAGCAATGATCCAACTTTCCCTGTCACTACTACTGACAGCTTCTCTATAATTTCTTGGCTCAGAGTATTATGTTTCTTCAGCAACACTTAAGGCATATGCAGTAAGATAATCACTGCCATATCTTGAGGACGGCTTCACAACCCTCCTTTCTCTGTCTCTAACCAGCTGGTATTGATTCTTATCAGAATCAGTTTGTTCTTAGATTGAGTCTGTGTCTTCATCAGTTTCTGATTTTCCATCTGTGTCATCATGCTCCACCTTGAGTTGTGCACCATTGTTCCTTACTGTCACTTCCAGTGGAGCATTGGATCCTGGTTTCATTGGCATTTGTTCTTCACAAAACTTCACATCTCTGCTTATTATCACCTTGTTCAACCCAGCTTCCAAACACCATAACCTATACCCCTTTACACCTTGTGGATATCCCAACATCATACATTTCAATGCCCTTGCATCTAATTTGTCTTGTTTAACATGAGAATAAGCCAAACATCCAAATGGTCTTAAAAGTGAATATTCTGGTAAGTTTCCACTCCATTTTTGATATGGAGTTACATACTGATTTGGAGTGGATGGGCTTCTGTTTATTAAGTATGCTGCTGTAGCAGCTGCTTCACCCTAAAATTTCTTGGGCATTCCAGATTCTATCAACATGCATCTAATTCTTTCCAAAATTGTTCTGTTCATCCTCTCAGCAACTCCATTTTGTTGAGGATGGGCAGGAACAGTCTTGTGCCTCTTTATGCCCCTTTCCTTGCAAAATTTCTGGAATTCCTCAGACAGAAATTCTAGTGCATTATCTGTCCTTAAACATTTCAGTGTTGACCCCTTTTCCATCTCAACTTCTTTACACCATTCTTGGAACTTATTAAAAGCATCAGACTTATTCTTCAAAATGAAAATCCAGAGTTTTCTTGAATAATCATCTATTATACTCAAGAAGTATCTTCCACCCCCCATTGTTTCCACCTTTGAAGGTCCCCAAAGATCAGAGTGAGCATAGTCTAGGGGGTGTTTAGAGGTATGTTTACCTGTAGGGTATGGCAGTTTCTTGCTCTTTGCCAGGATGCAGGTTTCACAGTTGTGTATCTGGAATCTCCCTTTGTGATTGATGACTCCTTGCTTCAGCAGTTCATTCATCCCTGTCTCACTCATGTGGCCAAGTCTTTTGTGCCATAATTGTGAATCATCAGCAACAATACTGTTTGCATCTCCAGCCAGAGTCTTTGCAATGAGGTAGTAGAGACTGGATCTCCTGATGCCTTTTATTACCAGCTTTGAGCTCTTGTACACAAACAGTTACCCATTCATTGATTTGAAATTGCACCCTTTATTTTCCAGTGTTCCAAGACTTATGAGGTTTCTTTTGAGCATAGGAATATATCTCACATTAGACAATGTCTTTACAGAGCCATCATGCATTTTAAGTCTAATATCTCCAATTTCCTCAATCTGGCATGCATGATCATCTCCTAACATTACTGAGCCATGTTTGTGTACCTTGAGGTTTTGAAACCATCCAGCATTGGGGCACATATGGAAACTACATCCTGAGTCCAGAATCCATTTATCTTCTGTTCTTCCCTCAACAACATTCAATACATCTGCATCTTCCTCACCCTGTGCTAAGTCTGATGTGTTTGGCTTGTTTGAGCTTTCTGCCTTCTTCTTCTTGAATTCAAAACAATTCTTCTTGAGATGGCCGGGCTTCTTACAGTGGAAGCATTTCCTGGTCTCCTTCCCCTCAAAACTCTTTGGCTTTGACTGCTGTGACTTCCTTCCCAGATCACTTGTTGTTGAGGCTTTCTTGAATTTGTGAAACCTTCCAGATTTGATGTGTAACCCTTCTGCTTGAGGGTCTGGTTTTCCATCTGATGAACTTTGCAACTCTTTGGCCCTCAGAGCAGTTTGTACTTCTTCCAGAGATATCTTGATTTCTCTTCCATACATCATAGCATCTTTGAGATGCTCATAATATTTTGGCAATGCATTGAGTAACAAGATGGCCTTGTCTTCATCTTCAATCTTGGCATCAACTCCTTCAAGATCATCAAGATACTTATTAAATTCCTCTAACTGGTCATCCATGGCCTTGTCTTCTTGGATCTTGAATGAATACAATATCTGTTTGAGATACAAACGGTTGACCATGGCCTTCTTCTTGTAAAGCTCTTCAAGCTTATTCCAGACAGCTTCTGCTGTCAATTCCTTTGAGACTTCCCTAAGCACATTTTCTCCTAGGGATAAAATGATGGCAGAATGTGCCTTGTCTAGCAACTCTGCCTTCTCACTGGCTCCAATCTTATCAGAGAAGCCATCAACACCCTTGAGAGCACCTGCAAGCCCTTGCTGAACCAGGAGAGCTTTCATCTTTAATTGCCAAAGACCAAAATCATTCTTCCCATTGAATTTCTCAACATCATACTTCATTGCCGCCATTGTTAATCTTTTGATCCGCTTCAGTTCCCAATTTTCCCACAGACGGCGCCAATTGTTGTGAGATAATCAAACAATTGAATCAAAATAACAATTGCAAAATATGTTGAATCAAACTGAAAATAAAACGACTCAATGTTTACGTGGTTCGGCCAAAACGACCTACATCCACGGAGGAGGTTTCCAGCTTTCTTTAACACTAAAGAAATGATTACAAGATGAACAAACCACTGCTGAAAACACTTCAACAGCAAGAGCAAACAAAACACTTAAAGAATGAAACCTATTCTTCTATCCAAGTGTTTTCTATCTCTATCCTTTCTCCTTCACTCTCTAGGTGTGTGTTACATTAGAAAATGAGAAATACAACATCATATATAAGCTCAGGAAGAAAAATGGTTGAAAATGACCCAAAACAGCGCACACAACTGATCACCAAAAACTGCTTCTGCCACATTGCCTTTGACAACGGTTTTAACAAAAACCGTTGTCAATTTCTGTTATAACTGCCATATGACAGTTTTCCTTCACTTCAGTTTTCAGCTCCTTTTTGATCCGTTTCTTTACCCGATTCCAACCCGATTTATGAGTAGATTAAGTCAACAATCTTCACAGAAAATGTGCATTGGGACGGAAGGAGTATTAATTATTAAAAACCCCTAAAAATGGATAAAGTAAAGGATAGATTTAATTTTTTGGTAAGTTATTTTCGAAGGTGCTTGTTAATTTTGAGTTTTACATATTTCTTTAAAAATAGTATTTTAAATATTTATGAAATTATTAAAGTAGATTTGCAAATACAAAATATATCTACTAAAATAAAATAACACAAACAATTGTACATCACTCATTAGGAATTGAATAATACTTATTTCATGATAGTTTCATTAGTAATTAATTAATTAGTAAGTGGGTTCGTATTAAATTGTTAACCAAACATAACAATAGTAAATAATAAAAAAATCGAGCATAAACAGGGAAAACCTATTCATAAATAAAATAAGTAGTAACTATTACAAATTCTTTTAAATATAATTAATTTTTAGTAGTTATATAGCAAGACACTACTAGAAATAAGACTTTTTACCACTACAAAATGTAGTTACAAAAAAGGGAGAGTAGTCACAAAAATAATTTTAGCAACTACAAATCTAAAAGTAGTTACTATAGGGTAGTCACTTATAATAAGATGCAAATTTTTTTTTTTGTAACTACTTTGTAGTTACTAATGTATTTGTAACTATTTTTTGCAACTACTTTGTAGTTACTAATGTATTTGTAACTACAAGTAGTTGCAAAAGAGCTTGGCATATTGTAGCAAATTTGGTTAAAATTGTATGAAATATTTTATGTAATTACTAATAGTTACAAAAGGGGTTACTTTTGAGAAAAAAACACAAATGGTCCCATAACTTTTTAATTTTTCGGATTTAGTCCCATAAGTTATTGCTTTTTCGATTTAGTCCCACAAGTATAGTAATTGCTCAATTTTGGTCCAATTTTGACTCAATGTTGACCAACTGACTGGAAAAGGTCACTTGACTTTCGCGTGCCGACGTGATTTTGAAAATTCAGGCTAAAATGGTCACATAACTTTTTGCTTTTTCGGATTTAGTCCCATAAGTTATTGCTTTTTCGATTTAGTCCCACACCTCTACTCAATTTTGGTCCAATTGTGATCTAATGTTGACCAACAGACCGAAAAAGATCACGTGAACCTTCACGTGACGGCGCGATTTTGAGAATTCCGACGACTTATGACATGTGTCGCCGGACTTCCGCGGTGGAATTTTAATTTTTTTTTATTAGGAAACCACATCAGCAAATCATTTACCATGTCAGCTTGCTTATATTTTTCTTTTGCCTGAATTGAATTAAACTCCAAAATACAAATGCAAAATAAGAAAATGTAATATCTTATTGATCTAACCTTAAATCAGAATCAACAACCCTTCTTCTTCTTCTTCAGTTCGCGTCCTTCTACAAGAAAAAACTCTAACTTTTCTCTTCCAATCTTTTTTATTTGAAAGTCGTGGCTTCAACTCCCCCGAAATTGGAGAACACAAGAAGACAAAGAACCATGTCCCAATCTAGGAATAGCTCGCGAAATAGCATTGTGTGCGATTGAGGTTTGAATTTACCCATTAAAACCTCTTGGAAAGAAGAAAATGTTGGGCGTAGGTTTGATGAACGTAAACATTACTGTTTTTCTTGTACTTTTCACGTTCATATTTTATGGAGAATTACGTGTAATTGTTGTGTTCATGTGCGATTTCGTGCTTTATTGTATTTTCAGGTTTATTTCCCTTTTTAATATGATTTGATGCGCTTTTGGGTATTTTTGAGTCGTATTTTGAAGGTTAGGAAATTCGAAAGAATTTAGAAGATTGTTCGCATCCATTTTCAGACGAGATTAGGTTTAGTCGCGTGTGTAGAAACTACACCCCTACGCTGGTCTTTAGCATAGGAGAAGTCAGACTATCATCTTCTCGTCTCCCATAGTTGGTAACTCGGGGCCCAGGGTTGAGTTTGTAAATCTCATTCGTGTAGGTAGTCTACATTGAACCCCGATTACTCACCTATCCTAGGGGAATACGGCACCTCAACCGTATTCCGAAATTATCCCCCAATTAGGATATCGATTGGGTCGATAATTCATTCACATAGAGCCCATACTTGTTTCCTTTAACCACCTTCGAATTGTTAATTCCATTTTGCTTGTGTAAAACCGAGCTTCGGGAATATCTCCCCATCGATCGGTTCCCTCCTTACTTTATTTATTATTTTATGTTATTAGATTAGTCAAAACAATCAATTTCCATTTGACCTAACTAATTCGAAAGTGCTAAAGTTGAGTCTCACGGAAAATCCTCCCTGTGGATACGATATCTTATATACTACCTCTGTAAAAAATCGTACGCTTGTGGTTTGACAAGGTCGTTCCAATCACATCAATTTGGAGCGATTTTCACGACAAGTTCATAGGTTCTACGACTGCTTGCGATACCTGGTATGTTTTTTAGTTCTTGCTTCAATTTTATTGGTTTATTCAAGGTTAAATTGAATTAATTGAAACATACTGGGTATAATTTTGGCAGAATAAAGCTCATTGTACGAGTTTTAGGTGGATAGATGCACTTCTATGTGATAGAAGCAGACACATAATAAGAGGGCTCTTGCGAAGGCTTAACGAGAAGAACGCTGAAAATGAGACCCTACATAATGCCCACATGAATCTCGAAAAAATTGTTTTCGTAACCGAGATAGATAATGAGAGAATGAGCTATTCAGTAACGAAAAAAATAGGTGCAGTTAAAGAACAAGGAGTTGCAGTCCATCAACAATGAGTTGATAAAACATATAAGTCGACGAAATTTCCAAAACCGCGTCGGCATGTGAAGGTCACATGACCTTTTCCGGTCAGCTGGTCAACATTAGGTCAAAATTGGACCAAAATTGAGCAATTACTAGAGATGTGAGACTAAATCGAAAAAGTAATAACTTATGGGACTAAATTCGAAAAGATAAAAAATTATGGGACCATTTTGGCCGAATTTTCAATACCACGCCGGCACGTGAAGGTCACGTGGTCTTTCCCGTTTAGTTGGTCAACATTTGGTCAAAATTGAAGAAAAATTGAGCAATTACCAAAGATGTGGGACTAAATAAAAAAAACAATAACTTATGGGACTAAATTCGAAAAAGTAAAAAGTTATGGGATTATTTTGACTTTTTTCCCATTACTTTTAGTAACCACTCTTGTAGTTAAAAAAGACTAGCGGCAAAAATACCTTTTTTTCTTGAAGTGAGATTTTTTTTTTTTTTTTTTTTTTTTTTTTTTTTTTTTTGCATTTGAATAAGTAATGTAACCACAAATTTTAATATTAATAACAATTAAATATTTAGTAAACTAAAAAACTCCATTAACAGATAACCAAAATATTTAAAGAAAAGGTATTTTTTTTTTTTTTTAAAATAACGAAATAATTTATAGGATTCAAATTTAAAAGATAATTATTTATTTGAGTTAGAACAAATATTTACGAAAAATAAAATAATATTTGAAAATAATAAGTCCTTATTTAAAATTACTTCTAAACAATCAAACATCATCCATGAACAAACAACTATATACATCATTATTCAATAACAATATTTATGTATAGCTTAATCATTAATCAATTATTTCTAATTAAGACTTACAAATATTCCGGCATATTTCTCAATTTAATAATTCGTATATGTGATTTAGTAGTAAAAGTTAACTAAATGAGTACGTGGTTTGATGTAATCCTATGACAAAAATTTGACTAATAAAACCCGGAGCAAATATTCTATGAATATGAAGTCTAGTTTCATTTAAAAGAGTTATCAACTCTAAATTTTATAGGGTTAATTACTGTTACTTTATGCAATCAAAAACAATTTTTAAACTCTCACAAGCAAACTATCAAACATAAATTATGGAATATGAAATCAAACAACCTAAAACTGAAAATGAGAGGAATTAACACACTTTTACGTGGTTCGGTTATTAAAACCTACATTCAAGGACATACTGATCTCTATCAATCCACTAAAATACCAAGAAATTACAATGATTAAGAATACAAGATCTCATGCAAAGAGGAAGAAGATGATCACACACTCTCTCTCTACAAATCTCTCTCTAGCTCCTAATCTCAGCTGAAAGAATGTGTGTTATGCGTGATAAAATTTAGAGAATGAGTTTATAAGTCTAATCCTAGCCTTTGGAACGGTTTATGATCATAACAGTTGTAACAAAATTGTAACTGCCAATTCTGGAAGCTTACAACGGTTTCTCTGTGATAGATAACGGTTTCTGGTAAAAGACTTAACTAACTGAAACTGTTTTTCTCCAAACTGCTTCCAGCTTATTTTAAGTTGTTTTCTTCCTGTTTTCTGCTTCTTATGATCACTTTCCATCAGTATATTAAGTTGTGAAGTCACACCAACTTATAACCTCACAATCTCCACATTGGCTTCTCAACTAAACCAACAAACTCACCACACATACTTCATTAAAAAAACCATGGACTGATATCATGACCGCTCCACATGCCCTTGCAACTCAAGGGCCACCTTGCAGTTTACTCAAACAGTTTGAATCTTCACCAACTGGAGACAATACTGAAACTTTTCCCTAGTAAGTGACTTAGTCAACATGTCTGCTGCATTTTTTTCTGTTCTGACCTTAACCAAACAAACTGATCCCTTATCCACTACGTCTCTCACAAAATGCAGTTTGACATTGTTTGCACCTTTCATGGAACACATGATGTTTGACTAAATGAAGTGCACTTTGTATGTCACATTTCACTTTTACTGAATCCTGTTTGATACCAAACTCAGACAGAATACCTCTGATCCACACTGCTTCTTTTACAGCCTCTGTAAGAGCAATAAATTCAGCTTCAATGGTGGATAATGCAACCACTGACTGAAGCATATACTTCCAGCTTACTGCAGATCCATACAATGTAAAAATGTAGCCAGTTTGTGACTTCCTAGAATCAATATTTGCTGCAAAGTCTGAGTCAACAAAACCAAGCACAACATCTTCACTTTTATCATCCAGTTTCTTCAACAAATTCCATAATTTCCAGCTCCTTTAAGATATCTCATCACATACTTTAATGCCTCCCAATGAGCTCTTCCAGGATTGGACATATACCTACTCACTACACTAATGGCATGAGAAACATCTGGCCTTGTACAAATCATAATGTACATTATACTTCCAACATGATTTGAATATGGAATTCTGCTCATCTCTTTTTCTTCATCTTCATTCTTGGGCTTTTTCTGTTCAGAAAGCTTAAACTGCTGTCCTAAAGAAACTGGAACAGATCTACGCTCATGCATATTGAATTTCTTCAATACTTTCTGCACATAATCAGTCTGATGCAACCAAAGACATCCTTGTGACCTATCTATTAGTATATCCATTCCAAGAATCCTTCTGGCTTGTCCCAGCTTTTTCATTTCAAACTCTGCCTTCAGTTGATCTTTCACTCTTTTGATTTCTGTCTTGCTTCTACTTGCTACCAGCATGTCATCGACATATAGTAGTAGAAATACAACCACTTCATTTCCAGCTAGCTTAAGATATACACAACGGTCATACCTTGATCTTTCAAACCCAATGCTCCTCATATGACTGTCAAATTTCAAATACCATTGCCTTGGACTCTGTTTAAGTCCATATAGTGATTTTTGTAACAGACAACACTTATCTTCATTTCCAGGTAAAATGTATCCATCAGGTAGTGACATGTATATTCTCTCCTTTAGCTCACCATGAAGGAAAGCTGTTTTAACAACCAGCTGCTCCAGTTCCAGATCAAATTGAGCCACTATGCTAACAGTATTCTGATAGATGTGTAATTCACCACTGGAGAAAAAGATTTCATTGAAATCCACACCTTCTCTCTGAGTGAAACCCCTTGCTACTAATCTAGCCTTGAATCTAACTCTCTCAACCTCTATGACTTCAGTTTTCCTCTTGAATATCCACTTACAGCTGAATAATTTCTGATTCCTTGGCTTTTGGACTAACACCCAAGTTTTTTATTCTTCTCAAGTGATTCAATCTCTTCTTGCATTGCCAAAAAACTTTGCATAAGCTGTCAAGTAGTCATCAACATACCTTGTGGAAGGTTTAACCACTCTTCTTTCCCTATCTCTGACCAATTGATAACCATGAATGTCTTGTTCCTCATCCTGAACTTCCTCATCAACTGAGTCTTATGAGCTTGAGTCACTAGTTGTGTCAGACTTCTCCACCTTAACTTGAGCATTAGTGTGAGTTGGCAGTATTACCTCTCTTCCAGTTTGCCCTGGTTTGAATGGCAAGAATTCTTCACAGAATACCACATCTCTACTAATGATGATTTTCTTGTGACTTGGTTCTGTACACCACAGTCTGTATACTTTAACTCCATTTGGATAACCTAACATGACATACTTCATAGCTCTGGCATCAAGTTTGTCTTGCTTAATGTGAGCATATGCTCTGCAGCCAAACACTCTTAAATGAGCATAACTTGGTGGTTTTCCAATCCAAAATTCTTCTGGTGTTTTTTGTTCAAAGAAGATGAAGGGCTTCTGTTTATCAGGTAAGCTGCAGTAGCAGCTGCTTCTCCCGAAAACTTCTTCTCAAGCCCTGAACTGAGCAGCATCCATCTTACCCTCTCCAACACTATTCTATTCATTCTTTCAATCATCCCATTTTGCTGTGGATTTCCATGAACAGTGTTATGTCTCTTGATTCCCTTGCTTTTACAAAAGCTGCTGAATTCATCAGACATGAACTCTAGTCCATTATCTGTCCTGAGGCATTTAAGTTTGATTCCCTTCTCTGTTTGAACTTCAGCACGCCAATCCATGAACTTAGCAAAAAAGTCTGATTTTTCCTTTAGCACATACAACCATAGCTTTCTACTGTAATCATCCATGATACTTAAGAAGAACCTTCCTCCACCTAGAGTTTGAGTTCTAGATGGCCCCCAGAGGTCAGCATACACATATTCCAAAAGATTAGTTGAAGAGTGTTTACCAGCAGGATATGGCAATTTCTCTATCTTTCCTAATATACACTCTTCATAGATTTTATGAGCCTTAAGATCTCTAGAATGATTAATCAGTCCTTGTTTAGCTAATTGGTTTATACTGGTTTCTCCCACATGTCCCAATCTTGCATGCCACAGATCATAATCAGTTTGAGACACATTTGCAGATTCACCATGGATTACATTTCCATCAAGATAATACAGACTACACTACAACAAATATGTTGATTAACAACACTGCAAAGACAACGGTTTTGGTAATAGATTGTTGTCTTTTAGTCTTCAACAACACTTTTTGTAAAAAGCGTTGTCTCTGATAGATAACGGTCATGTGAAGATAGACATCAATTTTGCTCTACTGTTGTCTATTATCGCATTTTCTCGCTAGAAGACAACAATCTTTACAACGGTTATTAAAGTGTTGTCTTCTTGCAAAAACATTGCGCAGAAATGTGTTGTCTTTGTGCAAGTTATTACAGTGAAAGACAACACTTCAGACAACGGATTTAGGAACCGTTGTCTCTGCATAAGAAGAAATTAAAACACAATAATATTAACAACAGTTATAGTACCGTTATCTATTTGCATATTCTGTTAAATTATCATATTCTATCATTTGGGAGATATATAATTTTTTTTAAAAAAATATTAATACTTTTTAAAAAATTCTTAATTATTTTTTATTACTAGTAAATTTTTCAAAAAAAAAAAAAAGATTAAAAATAGTAAAGTCGAGCCCTTTCTATTCATTTCTCGTCACCCCATCCATAAAAACATGTTATATTTTATTAAATTAATTTGGATTAAATGCATTATACACCATTATCCACTACAGAAAATATCTCTTTTAGCCGAAACATTCACCCTCTGCCATGATACTACAAAAAAATCACAATTTGGAGACGGATAAACATCAAAATTCGGTCTTTAAACACTACAAGAAATAGTACCAATTCTATAAGGTTGTGACGAAAATTATCTGTCATTAAACTCGTATTAACGGATTAGTGACGGAATTCTATCCATTGCTAAGTAGTAACAGAAATATTCCGTCATTATCTCTGCTCAAATAACATGCTAAAGAACGACGAATTTCACTAGGTTGTTATGGTTTTTTTTTTTTAAATCACAAATCCTAATTAACCTTGTTACTTTTTTCCTTTTCCTCTAAGACACCCAATGCTTTTGCCAATAAAGTGAAAAATTCTCCCCAAAATTGAAACTCGTAAGTTAAATTGAAGAAGCCTTTTTATAACGGATAGGGATTCAGTGCATTCGAATCCTATTCATGAAAAATATCCGAAAGTATTCGATTAGATTTGAGATCCTAAAAGTTCTTTTTTATTTATTTTTTTAGATTAATTTTAAATAATATTCAAATTTTTTTTTTCTAATTACAAATTTTAATAATATATTATATATAAGTTTATTTTAAACATATAGCTATATGAATATATAATATATAAATGTATTTAGTAGTATATGTAATTTATACTTTTTTAAAATATATTTTACATAAACGAATCGGATACTCGATATTCAAATCGAATACAACTATAAATGTATTTGAATTCAATTCACGAATCGAATCATAAGTATTTGGTTTGTAGTTTTACATCTTTACCTTCGAATGAAAATTGACATCCGTATCACTGGACAACGTTGGAGATAGAGCTGTCAATTTCGTGGCGGATAATAAGATCGAATATTACCTAAACCCGATATTTTACTGGTTAGAAAGGGTAGGGTACCATATACTCATATTATATGTTTACCTAATGCCTACCTAAATATTGTAAGGTCTCATATGCACCAGTTGCACAGTGCAATTCATGGTGGGTATCACGATTTATACTTAAAGGTAATCACATGTTCTGAGTAATGGTATAATAATATTTTTACCCATAATATGTGATACCTTTTAATCATGATACATGTACCCAGATCGGGGCTAAGAAGTTGGAGAAAGAAAACACCTCCCTTTAGGCGTAAATAATAATACATTTTTAACCTATGACCCGAATTGTATGGATTCAAGATCCATACAATTGATGCACAATAGACCTCCTCACCAAATATATATTTTATAATTGGTTATATATTTAATATTTTGTGGTTATAATATATTATTCAATATAAAAATAATATATAATATAATACATACATATTATATATAAAACTATTATTTATTATATACATATTATATATTATTTATTATATTTTATATTTTAATTAAGTTATTCGATTATCCTCGAACACAATAATTGAAAATATTAATAAAATAAAAAGAATAAAAAAGGGTAAATAGTGCAGTCAGACAGAAAAAATACTACTCCCTCCGTTTAAAAAAGAATGTCATTTTAGACACTTTGAAAAATTTCATAATAAATATTACTTTACCAAAAAAACTACAATTCTTCCAATATTATCTTAAACAACCTACTTAATTTAGTTGATTGTTTTCTTATTTCCCAAAACATACCAATTAAATATTAATCCTTAATTTATCTAAAAATAATTAATTTTTTTTTTTTTAAACGGAGGGAGTAAAAAAACGAAGTTAACTAATAGAAAATGAAAAAGAAAAAAAGGGAATGCTTACTGCACCTTGTGCAGTTTAGTAACTAATGCACTGAATCCCTATTTTATAACAAAGTAGAAACACGATTAGCCAAAATCGTTCTCCTCAACGGTGATCCTCGCCGTCGCTCTCGCTGCTCCGCCTTTGCCATCACCCTTGCCATTCCATCTTGATGCTGTCGGCGCTCCACCTTCGCTTTCACCGGGCACCGCTCCGCCTCACCGTTCATGTCGCTGCTCCACCTTCGCCGCTCTGCCTCAGCGTCGGCGTCGCCGTCATCGCTCCACCTTCGCCGTTACCGTCGCTCCATCCTCTGCTCATTGCCGGCCTTAATTTCCGGCCTTAAACTCCGAGGCATCTCCTCATCTTCTTCCCAAAATAAAAAATTGCCCACCTACAATACAAACAACACAAAACCCTAAATTCGATTGCCTAAACTAGGTTTGGCCATTCGGAAGCTGAAATTTCCCGGGGAAAATGGCTGTATCGAGTGCTCACAGCCTCGGTAGGTACTCACCCTGCCATCAAGACTGTTTTTGTTGATTTTTATGTGGTGTCGTTTGCATCACCCTATAATATGATTCTTGGTCGAGATTGGCTTGTCCCCGCACAAGCTATCTGCTTCACATATCACTTGACGATGAAGTGTCCTTCACCCTACGGTGCGATTTCCATCCGTGGCGATCAAAGGATGGCCAAGGAGTGCATGCATGTTGCACTGAAAAAGAGGACTGAGCCTGCCGTCAATCCTCAATTTCAGATAGCTACCCCGGGACTCGTTCCGACTTTTACTAAGCCGAGGCTTTGTTGCCCAGCAGCACGACGTCGTTGTCTTCAACCTCCCCAACTCAGTTCGGCTTGTAGAGCAAGCCGGCTTCTGCTCGAGCCACTCGGCTGCCTCTATAAGGAGGAATTCGGGAATCATCCAATGTGAGGCTGGCCCTAACGCCTTGGCTGAGGTCGAGAAGCTGGAGTCAACCAATGCGGCTTCGGCTTCGGCTTCAAGCCTCTTGGCCCTGGAATAGCTCAAGACATCGGCTGTTGACAGTATGTATTTCTCCTTTTAACATTTTATTTCACTAACACGTTGCAATGTTTTGTGAATTAATTGATTTCACCATATCTGACTTTTTGTTATAATCGACTTGAAAATTGTAGTCAGTGTTATGGATATGATTGTCTTCTTGATTAAAGTTGCCTGATTATACATAGAGAAATTAGTGAAGAGTATTTAATCTGGACTAAACTCGTTTTTCTATTCAAGATAGTTCTGCTTCTGAGCTTGTTTCTTCAATCGAAATGAATTCACTGTCAGTTTTTTCTCATATTGGTGATTACTAGAACCTTCTTTTATATCCTCACACGGTCTTCTTTTCATTAAGTAAACTAGATTTTGTTTGTTGTTCTTTCTTTTATGATTCCTGTTCCAATAAGCATTTGGACATGTTATTGAAGTAACGTTATGGTTGTTTTATAGGATATACCAAAAAAAGGAGCAGTATTGTAGCAATTGGTCTGAGTATTTACGCTACCTTACCCTTTTTTTTTTCAATAGGTTAATAATGGAGAGGACTTATAAATGGCAATGATAGGGCGTAAAGTGGGGAAATATCGGTATAAAATGACTCAAGAAATTGATATATGTTTTTCATCATTTATTGTTCTCTCTTGATGCCAATCCATTTTATAGGTTTTTGAAACCTGTTCACAAATTTCCTTTTCTCTAGTAATGGACTGACATATTATATTGCAGTAATGATAGGAATATGAAGTGAAAACTAATTAAACACCGAACATCTTACAGTTACGAGTATACACTTCACGATTACATATAAACTGCTCCTTTCATAAAGTGAGAGCTACTTATATAGGGTTGACAAACTGATGCCATATGGATGAAGAGATTCCTCTATTCGCTCTCATTAGTTTCTCTTTGGTGTTTCTAAGGTTCAAAAAACAAAGTTTCGGAAGAATGAATTGATGTATTTTCTCCACCCCTCTTCAAAACTCTGGCCTATTTCATTTGTACTTCCCATACTTTATATCATGCGTTTGTTATTTTCTTATTGATGCTTTTTAATCTTTTATTTGGCTATCAAGGTAAGGCTGCTTCTTCAATAACAATCGACGAATATCTTCTTGTTTAGTAGACTCTTTTATACAGTTGACCACTTTTCAGGATTTGTCGGTAAAGAAAAATGAATGGGGGCACCTAAACAGAAGTGGGCTCCAGAGGAAGAAGCAGCTCTTAAAAGCCGTTGATGGCCCCTTAACATTCTGTCGGCTCTTCACCTAATGATGGCCCTAAGAGATCCATCATGAGGTTTGACCTTTGATTTACAATTTTTCCAGTTACATTTCCATGTTAAAAGTTACAAGAGGTGGACTAGCTGCACCTAATCACTGATCGTGATGTCATACCTTTTGTTATACAACTTTGCCTGTTATATTACCAACTGAAAGTTACAAGATATGGTCCACTAGTACAGAGTCATTTGTTTTTCATTGTTATCTGATTCCCAGAAATGAAGTATGAATATTTCGATGAGTAGATCGATTTTTTTTTTTTTTTTTTGCTTTTGAGAAAAGTTAGATATTGTTTTTTCTTGATAATAGTATCTATGTAGCGATTTTGTTCAAAACTTCATGGATTACTGACAATGGATGCTTATTGTCCTATTTATCAGGCTGGATAATCTCATAATGGAGGTTATAATAAACAACCTAAGGGAGCATGGTGGTTCTAGTTTGTTCAAAACTTGTAGAGGGGAACTCAAATTTGCTTCAGTACCTGCCAAGAGGTGAAGCGTCTAATGGATAGAAAATAAAGGGAATGTCTGGTAATATTTTCAATTTCAGTTTTAACTTTTAAGTAATTAGTGTTATTAGCGTTGTTTGTGAGATATATTTATATGATTATATATAATTATTTTATTAGAATAATAGTAATAATTAATGAATTCTATTAGATGATTTTTCTTGAAATTTATTTCGTTATATTAGATCAAATTGATAGTTATCAAATGATAGTGGTTGAAACATATTTTATTATATTAAATAAAGGATTATACTACGGTGACAGATTCTGTTCGGGCAGATATTTTTATTTTTTTAAAGGTAATTTTTTTTTTTTTATAAATGATTAATGAAAACTTATTTTTGTGAAGGTAGTCATTGAATTTTTAATATTAATACTCGATTACGGGTTAAAAAAAAGAACAAAAAAGGCATTATGTGTGATTGGAATCATGAATTCTAAAGTGTTAATGAAGTCCAACATTCATATGTAGCAATTTTTTTTATTCTAGATCATTATTTTTATTCAGGAATAGTTTACATCTTTGTTTATGGTTCCCGAATTCTTTTGAACTTTTTTCTCCTTTTTTCAGCTAAGCTGACCTCATTCTCCGACATCTATCACCGGAATATGGGACGTTCTCTGTTTGGTTATATCTTCATTGTGAGTATTAGATTATTATTTATTATAGTTGTCTTTCTTAATGGATTTGACAAGGATACTGTACTTTGTTAACTAAGAATTCTGAATTCCAATATCAAGATTCTGCCTTGCTTCTTTTCACGCACATATTTTTTGCACAAGTATAGATAAAAGCATTAAGAATTATAACGTTGCTTCTACACCCCCAGTTTGAGGTACTTGTTTATTCCTTTTTTGGGGTTCCTTTTGTTGATTGTTGCTGCACATTCAATTTAAAAAACTATATACCTAGAACTTCATAAATATTCTGTCGTGCTTGAAACATGAATCTCATGTAATATGATAATGTTAACTTATTGGAGATGATGAGGAGAATGATTGTTGATTATAGTGGCAGATGTGTAGAGTGTGATATTGTACTTTTCATTTTTTGAGTAAAGATATTGTACTTTTCATTATTGTGCTTGATTTTCCTATTGTTTGAGCTCACTTTTTGATGAGCCAATAGAAATGGTTGACATTCTTAAGCCACCTACCTAGGCTTGTATGTCCTTATCTTGTATACTAATTTTTTCTTGATATTTCACTCAATTTTTTAGTTTGGTCAGTGGTGTGGGCAGAAGAGCACATTGAAGCATAATCTTAATTTGTGTACTTTTTTGGATTTGTATAATTATGTACTTTTTTCAAATTAGGAACTAATTTTTTTATATAATCTGCTTTGGTAATGATAGGCTAGTTGGGAGACTAAGCTCCAATTTGCGATAATTCAACACTTTGTTCCCGTTGAGGATAAAGAAGCTACCTCAACCAACAAACATGATGGTGTGCATTACTTATTCTTGCAATTATTGTTCTTTAATCGTTTTACTGTTATGGTGTTTCCACTCTTCTTGTCATCCCTGATTAGCCTTGTGCTCGTGAAAACATGCTTCAAATTCTTTCTTGGGTCTTATATTATAGCTCATGTAAATGAATTTTCCGATTCTCGTTTTATTGTCTAAATCTGGTGAAAACTGTTAATTATGTTCTCCGTTTCACTAAATATGTGACTCACATTATGTTCTATTTTATTTCACTATGAAACCATTATTTTGTTGGGTCTTTGTTATATGATGAGTGTGTCCAACTGTATCGGATTCTAGGGTTTGGCAATTGAAGTCTTTATTTAAACAGAGAGGGCATCTATGTTGCCCGAGAAATGAAGACTTTCTTTTTCCTTTTACTTTTTTAGAGTTCATCTCTGACTTGGCTATTATATTGGATGCATATGCACACATAATAAATTTCAACAATTCCTCTTTGAAATATGCATTTCATAGTTCTCTTTGTAAAGGGCAGGGCATATATGTTTATGCACATGCATAAGAATCATGTTATATTAATTAATTGATTGTTCTCTATGTCAGGGACAGTCACAAGGAAACAATTAAAATTGAGTCCAAGTTCTTGATCAAAATTGTTTGATCTTGTATTTAGCTGAATGTATGAAGTACACAAATATGAAGTTTTCAGCAGTCATCTCAGTTTCTACAGTCTCTCCCTTGATATAATGTTCCTTTTCCTTACAAAATGAAACAGGTTATTGTACATTCAAGAGCATGGAGCAGTTGCGTATTTGAGTGTTGACACCAATTATATTCTCAGAGCATTTTCTTTTTGGATCTTAGGTAATTTTTGTATGATTCAGCATTCTAACAATTTGGAACTCAATCAAACATATGGGTAATTAGTCCATTCATAGAAGTTTTCTTTTTTTAAGTTTGACTTTTATTTTCTTTTTTTCCCTGAACTTTCTTGTAGGTTTCAAAGCAGGAAAAGATTGGAAATTTGGTCATATCTTGAAACAACAACAAAGTCATACCGTATATTCGAGATTTATAAGTTGTGACTATGTGTGCCAATTAGTTCTTTTTTATTAATCTCCATGGTTCTTTAAGATCTGTGTTGTTTTTTCTTAACTATTGGTTGTAATTAATGTTATAATTGTACAAAAAATAAAGTAAGATTGGTTTATTTTTCATAATGTAAAACACAGCCGATAAGGAGCAACAAACTATACAATGTATAATTATTTTGAAAGACAACATACACTTTGTTCTCTAAATTTAAATACAACGTATATAAACTGTTGTCTAAGGGTGAAATTGGACTGAAAAAGGTAATAGACAACGAAAAAAACCTGATGTCAATCAATGTAAAAGACAACGAATTTAAAATGTTATCTTTGATTAAATATAAGTGTTGTCAAATCTACTGTTGTCTATAACTACTATGATAAACAACGGTTTATAACCGTTGTTAGATGTGAAAACAACGGGTTTTGGGCATCGTTTATAAGGAGAAAGACAACGCTATAAACCGTTGTCAGAGCGTTGTTGTATAGCTAAAAGACAACGGTTATTAAGCGATGCAGGACCGCTGTCGTTGTTCGCAAATACAACAATAAAAAACAATCTTTAAACTCTCACAAGCAAACAACATAAAATATGCAATATGGAATCAAACAACCTAAAACTGAAAATGAGAGGAATCAACACACTTTTACGTGGTTTGGTTATTAAATCCTACATCCACGGATAGAATGATCTATATCAATCCACTAAAACACCAAGAAATTACAAGGATTGAGAATACAAGATCTCATGCAAAGAGGAAGTAAATGATCACACTCTTTCTCTACAAATGTCTCTCTAGCTCCTCATCTCAGCTGAAAGAATGTGTGTTATACGTGATAGAATACAGATAATGCGTTTATAAATCCAATCCTAGCCTTTGGAACGGTTTCTGATCATAACAGTTGTAACATAATTGTAACCGCCAATTCTGGAAGCTTACAACGGTTTCTTTGTGATAGACAACGGTTTTTGGCAAAAGACAACAGTTCTGTTAACAGATCTAACTAACTAAAACTGTTTTTCCCTCCAAATTGCTTCCAGCTTATTTTAAATTATTTTCTTCCTGTTTTCTGCTTCTTATGATCACTTTCCATTAGCATATTAAGTTTTGAAGCCACACCAACTTATAACCTCACAATTACCTAAAACATCACGATCTTTGATTCAATTTCCAATTGCAATATGACTTTTAAAATTTATCAATTAATGTTGGTCACTAACTTTAATTTGTTTTCAAATACAACATCGACAAAAAAAATTTGACATATGATTGTGCCGCCATCTCTTCGTTAAATGGGCATGGAAAAAACCTTCATTTACCCTCAATCAATTTCACAATCCATCATTTTAATTGTCATTATTCGATGATTGAAGTTATTATATCACTTCTTCTACTCCAAGTTAATGGTAGTCAAAATTATGGATTGTGAAATTGGTCAAGGATGAATGAATGTATTATCCAGACACATTTAACTGTGGTGATGACGACATAAATAGATGCCAAAATATTTAGTCGCTGTTGTAATTGAAAAAAAATTAAAGTTGGTAACCAATTTTTATAAGTTTTAAAAGTCATGTTGCAATTGAAAATTAGATCGAAGGTCGCGAGTTTTTGGCAATGAACTTAATTTTCTATATGCTTGAACTCTATATGCTTGAACGGACGTGTGTTAAGTTGATTTCTTATTCAAATTGAAAATTATAAATATTTTTTTAAAAAAGGAGACGTCCGTTATATAATTGGTTAATCCACACAATTGGAATAAAAATATAGTAGGTGAAAGTGATGTTTTTTTTACCTATTGTGTTTTTTAGGGAGTTCTTTTACCTATTGTGTTGCTAACACATGTTTGTCAAACTACTTTATATAGTGTACATGAAATCATTCATAAAAATATTTGTTTGTCTTTACAGAATTATTTGCTATAAGTTTGGCAAAACGAGAAGATCAAGAGTGACATACGTATTGTGTGGATAAGTTAATCCATTATTTACCTCAGGACCGGACCGGTGATCGAACCGGACAAGCCACCGGTTCAAGGTTCGGTCGGACTCAACCGGTTAAAGGCAACTTGTTGACTTTTGAATTTCAATAGTTTTTATGTGTAATACAATCTAATTTGATACTAGAGTTTAACTTGTAAAAAAAAATTCAACATATTTCAATATCAATTAATCCAAAAATACTTTTAACTCTAATTTTTTTAATAACATCCTAGTGCCAAATTTAAAATAAGATGGGAATAATAAGGGCAAATGAAGATAAATGTGAAAATCCCTTTTTTTTTTTAACTTAAAATAGGCCAAAAACAACTTTATTTAAAAAAAAAAGAAAAAAAATACAATCCGGTTTTTTTAACTCAACCGGACCGGTTCCGGGCCCGGTTCCCAGTTGAACCGGTCGAACCGGCCGGTCCGGTCCGGTTCCACAAACATGGATTTACTTTAAAAGTGAGTTAGAAGCACGTTAGTGCATGAAGTACGATAATTTAGAAGTACGATAGTGCATTGTAGAAACACGAAAAATATAAGAAGTACATTATTGCACAACAATATGGAAATACTACAACGCAAAAGTCTGGATGATTATTTTTTTCTTATAAACAGGGGTGTATATGTTGAATGAAAAATATACGACTTCTTCAAAGAATTTATGTCTTTTACTTACGTTTTCTAATATTGTTGTCATTTCTTGTTCTAATTTTGCTACACGTTTCATTACACACGAGGGTTCGCTAACATGTTGTCAACATGAGTTCTCCTCAGGAAGGTAGGAGAAACTGAACTCAATATTCATTTTTCCACTTCTCTTCTTTCTTAAAGGAAATAATGAGTATTGAAAATAAAAGTTTTCTAATGTTAATTCTTATTCATAAGTGCATAAAAGAATGGTAGCAAACCATCATTCAAGCTGTAAATGAAATTCTCCATGGAATGAGATTAGACGTAACTTAAATTTTAATGTGATGTTGAATCCATGTGACATGCGATTAGCAAGTTATTAGTAAGCAACATGGGTACATTTTATTCCAATACATTCACATAATCTTTCCAAATTACATTATCTATGTTGAGAGCTCAATCTAACTAAAGGTGATTTTGGGAAATTAGACATGGCTTTACAAAGGCCAAAGATGTATTCATATTAAGCAGCTTTAACAATCATATTAAATTCATGCCTAGAACTACATATAATACATTTGTAGAAAGCAGCTCGTAAAAAACCAGAAATCGATTCAACAGGTTCAAAAGCCAATTTAGCATGTATACATTAATGATCAATAAATGATAGGGATGAGAAAGGATGCTCAAAACCAGTAATTGCAGGCTCGGAAGATCCACGATCCATGGCCCGACAGCCTGTTTCATAATTTCACAATATCCGTCTTCAGGGCTCGAAGTGGAAGACCGAATGATTATTCGGCTGCATATGGCCTTACCTTCTCAAACTCGTTCTCAAATTTTCCCATTCAGGTTCAATTTCATGAAATTAAGAAAAATGACAGTGAGAATATCATCATCGCAGATACATCTGGAAGAATTTAGAGGAAGTAGATTTATCACCTTTTAGTAGTTTATCTTTCCGAAGTTGAATTTCAAGCCAAGAGAGCAAACTTGAATGCACTACTCTCCGAGAGAATCCATTTTGAGAACAACGCTTCTTGGTCGGAGGAAGGGTCACAAGTTGTTCTGGAAAAGGAATAGAAACTATTATTGTTATGCTCAGCTCAAACTCACACAAGATAAATGAATCAACAGAACTCGAATGAAAAACAACCAAGAAAATGGCTGAACAAAAACAAAATAAGAACAAAAATGAAAATGATGAACTCAGGGATTTTACGTGTTTCGATCCAAGATGATCTACATCCACGGAGGTTCTATGCACCTCAATTCACTTCACTACTCAATCAATTACAAGAATCTCCCAGAAATCTAGCAAAACCCCAAATCACAACCTGATTTGGAACAGAAACCCTAGATATCTAATTCTCTCAATTGTGTAATGTTTACAGAGGGAAAACTATCTCAATTAGCTCGCAATTACAAGTGATTACAATGTATATAAGTATCGGAGCTCGAATCTAGAAGATGAGGGAGCAGTAACCAACTTTGACTCAACTGCTCCAAGTTGCAGAAACGGGGCTTCACAACGGTTTGTCTTGCAACAGATTGAAACTGTTGTAACTAATGGTTATAAACCTTCATCATGGTTCTCTTTTAACCTCTTCACTGAACTTGGATCAAACCCAGTTTTAGGACCCGGTTCTTTAAACATCAAATCCGGTTCTGAAATCCTCACAACTCCTACTTCATATAATGAGCCACTTGATGAAATTGAACTAATATCTACAAATCTCCACCTCAATGAACTCAAGTGCATATGCTTACCTCAACCTGACTTTATTCTCTAACTATTAACCACATTGTTCGAGCCTGATCAGGCTCGAGCAATGAACTACCTTGTTCCCAGGCACTGCTTTGGTTAAAAAATCAGCAGCATTGTCATTGGTGTGGACTTTCTTAACCTCTACAGACCCTGCATCAATCACATCCCTTGCAAAATATAACCTGACATCTATATGCTTGGATCTTTCATGGAAAGCTTGATGTTTTACCAGATGTAGTGCACTTTGATTATCACAGTATATAGTCACACACTCCTGCTTAATTCCCAGATCCTTCAGAATCCCTTTCAACCTCACAGCTTCCTTAGTTGCTTCTGTCAATGCTATGTATTCAGCTTCTGGGGTAGATAAAGCTACTACAGATTGCTGTACCCTCCTCCAACTTACTGCAGTTCCATATAGAGTAAACACATATCCTGTAATTGATCTTCTGGTGTCAATATTCCCTGCAAAATCAGCATCTGCAAAACCTTCCAATGGAATAGACACATTTGCCTGTTTCTGAAATCTCAACCCCAGATTAAATGTTCATTTTAGGTGTCTCAACTCCTGCTTCAAAGCATCCCAGTGAGCTTTCCCTGGATTTGACATATACCTACTAACCAAAGATACACAATATGCCAAGTCTGGCCTGCTGCATATCATGCCATACATTAAGCTTCCAACACCACTTGCATAAAGCACATTTCTCATGTATCTCACTTCTTCTGCTGTTCTAGGACTCTGCTCCTTTGACAATTTGAGTTGTTGACTTACTGGAATACTCAATGCTTTGGCCTCATGCATCAGAAATCTCCCCACCACCTTCTGAAGATAATGCTTCTGAGACAACCATAGTCTTCCAGCAATCGTATCTCTAGTTATACTCATTCCCATAATCTTCTTTGCATCTCCTAAATCTTTCATGTCAAACTCAGAACTCAATTTCTTCTTTAGCAAATGTATCTTATGTTTACTCCTAATTGTAATAAGCATGTCATCCACATATAGCAACAGATACACAGGATCAACACTAGTACTCTTATCAAAGTACACACAACTGTCATACAGACTTCTGACAAAACCAACCTTTAACATAAACTCATTGAATTTTTTATTCCACTGCCTTGGATTTTGTTTCAACCCATATAATGATTTCTTGAGAAAACATACTTCTCTTCATTTCCTGGAATCTCAAACCCCTCAAACTGTTTTATATATATATTCTCAACTAAGTCAACATGTAAGAAGGCTGTTTTGACAAACCCCTCGGGTTGGTTTAGAGAGATTTGGTTTGACTAAAAACAGACCGGTTCATTTCACAGAAGGCCAGTTCAGCCTAGTCGAACTCGAGAAACCTAGTCCAAACGTAGATCAGTTCAAGCAATGAACCGAATCGGGCCAGGATAGCTGGTTCGCAGCCATAGAGGAAAACCAGTTGAGTTGTTAAGGAAACAGGGAACCCAAAAAGATTCTTGTGTGCCGCAAAACGTGATTCATCGGACTCGGCACGTGACTCGGTACCTTGTTTTGCAGGAGGCTCAGCTCTGACTCCATGGTAAATCAGTAGCCCAGCTGACCCTGAGCTTCACAGAGGTGAACTCGCTAACTCAGGGTAAATGATGGACGGCGTAGCGAGCGACGACACCCGGATCGCAGGGGGTTAAGTTGTCATGAATCGCAGGAGCTCTAATCATCTTCAATGGTGGAAAAAATGACGACGAAGGGAACTGCGAATCAGATCCCGAACGTCGAAATCAGAAAAGGAGAGAAGAGTGGATCACGCTGCTGAGGGTGTAGCGTATTACCCTCAGCGGGGCGGTGCACTGCCACGATGGCGGAGCCTTGCCCATGAGTCAGAGTGTGACGAGTAGCTTTGATGGAGGTGCGAAATAGGCGAGTTCGCAGATCTGATGAAAATCCCGATGAAGGTGAAATAGTGGCGACGGGGAGTTGAAGGAGCTGTAATTTTTCTGTGGGCTTTTGAAAGAAGCTTTAACAAGCGGTCTTCTTCCAATTTCAAGAAAATGAGAAAGTGAAAATGAGTTTGTTGAAACTCAAATTAAGAGAATTGAGTTTCAGTGGTGTATATGATGGACTTGGTGAGTAAGCAGAATTCCATTTTACTACCACTTGGAGGAATTAGGAATGACATGTTCTAAATTAAGGTTTTTCATGTAGCTTGTACGTCGAGGAACAAGAAAGCAAAATTGAGTATGTTCCTTTTCAGTTTACAAGAATTGGAGACTGGAGAATGGGTGTATGATTTTTCCACTGAACAGTTGGAATGGTGGGACAGATCCTCCCGTCGCGTCTTAAAACGAGAGAGATCGATTTCCCACAAACGACGTCACTATAGTGCCATTTGAAACTGGGTCCGACACTGTAAGAATTGTTCAACCCAAAAAGGATTTCGGATCGGGTCTCGTCTCTGGTATTCGACTTCGGGTTGAGGGTCATCTTACTCCCGATTGATTGAACCTGCAAAAACTATGCCGGGGAGGGCCCCAACGCGGGACCTCCAACGCTCAAGTCAGTTCTTATACTTTTTTGGATCGAAATGTATCATCAATATTTAGAGAAAATGAGTAGACAAGATATCAAAATGTGTATTTGGAGAAAACTTACCTTAAATAAGGAGAATTTGATAAGGAGAAAACTTACCTTAAATAAGGAGAATTGGATAATTTATAGTATCATTTACCTGGGGGCATCATAGTAATTTTAGTGTGACTAGGGTTACTATTGGGCATGGGCCGACAATGGACCTTCTTTCATGGGCTTGGTGCTTAACAATAATTTCAGTGATATGGGCTTAGGGTAATAGGCCCAAAATGGTGGGATGAGACCTTAGTTATGATTTCTAGGGGTATAATCCATTATGGCACCACAATTAACTCTCTCTCTCCGGTAAGAAATGGAGAATCCTTCAACAAACGAACATGTCTTCTATATCAAGATCTACAAAGGAGATTTACTCCAAAAACTTGTAAGTTGATGATTTCGCCTCAACAAATTTCCTCAAAATAAGATTTAGGGTTTTCGGTTGAACATCTCATCGGTTTCTTCACAATTTTGGCTATGTACACAAATTTATGTTGTCTGAGGACGCATTAAACTATGACATTATGTTACATTTTAATTGAGTAAATAACTTTACTATAGTTATGAAATCTTGAACAATTGATAATTACAAAGGAAAGTTGCATGTCTCAAATATTTACTTTGGCATTCAGTTAAATTAACTAATCAACATTATTTATTGCTTTTATATTGGTGCAATTATTTTATTTGAATACTTATGTAATTAACAAGATATATGTGGTTGTGCAGAAATCACACTTTATTAGGGCTGAAAATCTACAGGATATCTGATTCGAGATTGTTAGTTAAAAGTTTATTCGAACTGTTTCAATTAAAAATATCATACAATGCAAGTTGGAGCATACATTTACTTTTAATTAAATGTAAAGTTCGACTCAAGTTCCGAAAGCACAAAATATTAGAACAAATCTAAAAGTGACAAACTACTCAATTAAAGTTCATTTAAGCTCTATTTAATTAGTTAATAACCAAACAAGTTCAGACATAACATTAGAAGCTCGATAATATTTTTAACAAGCTTGAACAATAGTATATCAACTCGACTTACACATTTCTCTATTTTTTCTTCAATGCTAATATTGTTGCGCATGTGGCAGTTTATACCACCTCCTTTTATTAAAAAACATGCAACATTCCTCCACCCCCTCCAAAAAAAAAAAAAAGTCACATGGAAACTTGATTATGAATACGAAAATTCGTGTGACGTGAAGATTGAAAGTAAAGATGTCCGCTATTATCTTACTCATGATTGGCACCAAAAAACATCAATATTCCAGAGTTCTGCGTGTTTCATTTGTCCTTCACCAGCCGACCCCTTCTAGCAGCTCCGGGTCTAATGCAGTTTGGAAAAAAATATGGTGCCTTCGCGTGCCGGGTAAGATGCATAATTTCCTCTATAAATGTTGCACGGGTTCCCTTCCAATGTGTGAGAACCTTACGAGATGGAATTTATCGTATGACCGGGCCTACCCTTTCCATGCTTTGGACTGGTCTTCCATACACCTTAGCTTCATGTATCCAATTGTCCAATCAATTTGATCTTTTACGGGACTAGCTGAACCTATCTTATCTTGCCGACAGCCGTTATTGGAATTTGGTTTCAAGACTTAATAATGGACATAAGGTCCTCTCCAGTCAAATACTTAGCTATTATAGCAATTTATCTTTGGTTCTTCAGGAATTCAACGATTTTTGCTCATCTCGATTACGATCCAGGAACTATTGATAGTCTTGCTGCTAAGGCTCTCACTTATTCACTGATCATCGGGTGCTCTAGAACACGACTCTCCACATGTTTATGGTCCCTTGCAGCATGTCCGCCCACGTCCCTCGGCGCGGATCTTCTTTGACGGGGCAATCTCAATTGCTAACAATCTCTCTACTGTGGGCGTTTACTTGTTGGTGGACGATATTTTGGAAAAGGCTGGTTAAAAGCTTTCATAGGGTTACAAATCCTGAATTTGCTGAATTCTTGGCACTTCGTGAAGCTCTTCATATGGGGGTTTGCTTTAAAGTTCTGCGATGTTTATATCCTTGGGATCCAGTTACGGAGGTCTTAGCAAGATTGGACGAGGCTGATTATAGTGTTGAGTGCCTCCCCATTTCATTAGATGTTTGTGCTTACTTGTTCTGTTCAAATCTTGTGTTTTGTTTTGAATTAGTTGGTTTCGAAATTTCGTAGCACATAATCTACCTCAACATGCTAACTCTTGTAGTATTGACTTTTGCTGGTGAGACTCCCCACTTCATTTTCTCTGTCATTTAGTACTGGTTGATACCAATATTTAATAATGCAATTACCTTTTACTCTCAAAATAAGAAAAAAAAAAAAAAAAAACTCATAATCACACTATGTAATGATTCATAAATTAACTCATGAAAGTTGAACCTTATTTTCAGGGGTTCCTTACATTTACTTGACTGAATTGAAAGAGAGTATCATTTGCTTTACCCAAAATTATCTGAAGAGGATCGTCTAACTGTATCAAGAGAGAGAAAAAAAATGAATGTTTCTTATCACAATCCTTTTTGTAGCCGAAATATTTACCGTTTCTCTGTGGAATATGTTGGTTTAGCATAAATCATTAGAGGGTTTCAATTGATACTTTTTGGTGAATTAGATGGTCTTCCTAAGCAAGCCATTTATTTAGTAGGTAATATCGATGTAGCTACCGCGAAGACTATGAACTTAGAAATGGAGAACAATTTGAAGACATGACTTCAAATCTTTGTTTACCGGCCCCTAATCGAATTGTTTGGGATTCAGAAGTAAAAGAAATCATTTTATCTACAAATAATGGTCATATTAGCATATTGCCAAATCATGCTCCTATTACTATAGCTGTAGATATAGGTATTTTGAGAATACGCCTTGAGAACCGATGGTTAACGATGGCTCTGATGGGTGGTTTTTATAGAATGGGAAATAACAAGATCATTGCCAGGGCCGGTCCAATGTTTCAAAGGGCCCAGTGCGAAAAAAGAATGAGGTCCCTTAAAATATTGTTAATATTGTGTAAAAAAAAAAAGCATGTTTGCACTGGGGGGAATTGAACTCGCGACCTTTAAAGGGCACTCAAAGTTCTTGCCCAAGCCTGACCAATTCCACTAAAATACCAACTGGGATATCCTTTCATACAATGTAATAACATATCATGTCCACAACCTATAGGTAATAAAAAAAAAATATATAGCACTGGAGAGGTGTCGAACCTGAGACCTCATCAAAGTGCAAACTTCTCCCCTAACAACACCAAGCATCAAAGCTAATGCACCTGATGTTATAGTTATTTAAACTTAACAGTTATATTAGATATATACATAAAGATATATACATAAACAACACTAGAAAAAATTTGGGGGCCCTGGTCGGCGGGGGGGCCGGTGCGGCGGCACCGCCTCGACCGCCCCAGGGCCGTCCCTGATCATTGCTTCAGTAAATGATGCGGAAAAAAGTAGTGATATTGATCCCCAAGAAGCTCAACAAACTCTTAAAATAGCACCGAGCCCTATCCTTCTGAAGCGGGTATTAATAACATCATGTAACCCCTATTTAATATAAAAAGATTCCAATAGCCCGTCCATACTTTACCACAGAAGGGGGAGACACTAGTCTTACAACTACAAATAATGAAGGTCCAAAAAAAGAAAAGAGAAGAATCTTATTTTGTGGATCCTTCTTGTTCCTGTTTAGTCCCTTTATTTTTGGAAGTTGTTTCTACATCTCTTTCTTCCTCACTTTCCACCCTTTCTTCTATTTCTTAGGTTTCTTTTAGTTTCTTAGTGAAAAGGAGCGACAATATTCTTTCTAAATAGTAGAGACGGGTAATAACTAAGATTATATTAAAGATCCGAGTCATAAAATTTACCAATTATGATACAAGGTACTTATTAGATAGAATGTACTTATTCGATCTGGTAGAATGATTTTGCCGTATCCAGACTAATACCAATCGAAGCCATTTCATGAATAAAATGCGACAAGTTAACCAACCAAAAAAAATACTTGTTACAAGTAACATCTTGTTGTTGCATCTCAATATATAAATGTTGACTAATCTGGTTAACAATGAACTTGGTAAATGAAATGGTTAAATAATTGAAAAATGAGAATATTTAGGGATAAACATTGAATGTTGAAATTACGCATTGAATTTCTGGTAGTAGATCCATAATCCAAAAAGTGTTTGTGATTGTTCCAGAAGAAATGAAACAAAAGATATGGTAGAGCTAGGACAATTATTGTATGAGGTCTACCCATCAGCAAGATGCAGAGGCACATAATAAATTGATTTAAACTTCATGAGTTGTCCCATATAATAAAACTAGTCATTGTTGATACCTTCTTCTCGCTTCCTTCTTCCATAACCTGGGGCTGAAGAAGGAAGAGATAAGAGGGCCCTATAGAAATCGTGGTCATAAATCCAAAATAGAATCCGACCACAACGATCGAATCGATTATCTTCATGCATAAGGATACTAGATAACCAAGTAGAAAAGATTGAAAAATGATCCCAAACCTCCTTTTTTTCCTCCCCCTTTTCTTTTCTATTGCAATTTCTGGATTATTATGTGATGATTTTGGAATTTCCATATATAGAAAATAAATAGAAAAAGGTTGACTAGAAACGACATATGTTATGTCAATGACACCAAATGGGGTATTAAATGAATGGAATTGGAATATGAATGGAATATAATGAAATAGAGTCACGTTGTGGTTCCTTCCAAAATGAGGCATAGAAGGGAGCCACTACATGAAGTTTCAGGAGTTACGAAGGAGGGTTTGAGCTCATATTGGTCATGGGTTGAGAAAAGGAATTGAACTCTATGAGATCTAACAATGAAACGACCATGCTTGGTAAAATTATACACTCTCCTATCCAGTGGCAGAAATAGAATTTTACCTTTGAGGGGACAATCGTACAAATACAAGTATATATATATAATGATAATTTTTGTACATGACATACAATTTTACTACTATTATACATTAAGTTTTGATATATTTAAATGTTTTTTATATTAATACCTACGCATCTACATATATACATTATTATATACATAATAAATGCATAATAAAAAGTTTATCATTAATCTTGGGAGGGGAGTGGCAATTTCTACATCAGTAACCATATATTCACAATAGACACAAATATTTATATTAAATATATAAAAAAGGAAAAATTGATATAAATGCCCAGTATATTTCACTTATTTAGAAACTAGGACATTAAGTATACCACTTTTTAAAAATACCATCTAACTTACGAAAAATTGGTGAAAATATCCTGTGACCGGCTATAGGCTGTTAACCAGCCGGTCACCTGTGGGCTTTTTTTTACTTTCGAAAAAATTGGTATAAATGCCCAGTATGTTTCCTGTATTTAAAAACTAGGACACTAAATATACCACTTTTTAAAAATGCCTTCTAACTTACAAAAAAATGATGAAAATGCCCCGAGATCGTTTACAGACTATAACACAACCGGTCATTGATGAAGTTGAGCTCTTTTTTTACATGGAATTAATTTTCATTTTTTTTTCCTGCTGATTCACTTGTTAGAGTGGAAAAATAAAATAAAATATTAGTTTGAATTTATAAAAAATTATAATCCCCAAAAAATTATTTAAAATTTAGAAAAATAAAATTTTATTTGAATTTATTTTTAAAATTATAAAATTCAAATATTTAAAAATTTATTTCTGATATTTATTTCAAAAGATATATAATTCATTTTAAATTCAAAAATAAAAAAATTATTTCTAAAATTGTTTTTAAAATTCTAAAATTTATTTAAATCAGAAAAATAATTTTTTTTAATTTCTAAAATTCATTAATATTTTTAATTTTTTAACTTTTCTCTTGTTATTATTATTTTATTTTAAATTTAAATTATGAATTAGGATAATTATCTGAAATATTAGTAAATAAAAATAATTAATATTTTAAAAAATTTAAAACTAAATTGTTCCATTCTTCTTCCCTAATTCCAACGTACTAAACCCTAATATTTATGGATGTCTTGCAATCTTAGAAAGACACCAACATGGAAGACGAAAAAGAAACCAACAATGTTTTGCCCAACCCACCCATCCACTAATTGATCGAAACCTGACCAATCATCTGATTCTTCGCCTATTCGCCTCCTCCCTGTCGAATCCGCCACCGCCAAAATTGACGACTTATTTTTTCCCTACGAACAAGTGAGTCAATAGAAAAAAAAAAAATTAATGTCACGTCAAAAAAAGAGTTTCACCTCATCAATGACCGGTTGTGTCACATTCTATAAACGGTCACGGGGCATTTTCACTATTTTTTGGTAAATTAGAAGGTATTTTTAAAAGGTGGTACTTAGTGTCATAGTTTTTAAATAAGGGAAACATACTGGTCATTTATAGCAATTTTTCCCAAAGTAAAATGATAGCTCACAGGTGACCGACTGGTTAACAGCCTATAACCGGTCACAGGGCATTTTCATCAATTTTTCGTAAGTTAGAAGATATTTTTAAAAAGTGGTATACTTAGTGTCCTAGTTTCTAAATAGGAGAAATATACTGAGCATTTATACCAATTTTTCCAAAAAAAATATAAAAATCTTTGGGGCCAATGGACCCCAGTTGCACACCCCCTCCCCCGGTATTCGCTTCTGCTTCTATCCACTGGACGCTTAAAACTTAGTGGTAATTGTAAAATATCATCAGCGCCTTATTTCAAAACAAGCCACGCATATCCTCCTGCTTCTACATCCCGTGTTTGGGTCAACTAACAAGTGTTAGGACATTGTCTTTCATGAAAGGAGGCTGCCTTTGAGGGCTTATACCAATCCAATTATCCTCTCGAATCCGAATATTACTTCATGTGCCCACCATCCACCTCGTCCCCTTTGAAACCAGTTCTCGTGAGGCTAGTAAACTCCGCAACATAAAACTTGGTTGAGAGTCGACGTCTGCTGCATTGATATCACCTCGTGAAAAGTACTTGGCCCGGAAAATCCACTCTAACGAGTTCGGATCAGTTTGAAGCCTTTAAAACTATTTCGTAAGCATTGCGAGATTAAACAATTGTAACTCCAGAAAACCCATTCCGCCCATATCTTTTAGAAGCCACATTTTGGACCAACTCGCCCGACGGTCACGTCCCATATCCCCACCAAGATTGCATCATTTCTTTTTCTGTGTCCTAACAACTTGAAACGGGCAATAAGAAGCAACTGATCGAATATGTAAGAATATATTATAACTCACATTTTCATACATAAAAAAAAAAGTTTAGTCTAACTAATTACAGTAAATAAATTAGTTATAGGGAAAATTGGTATAAATGCCCAGTATGTTTTCACTATTTAGAAACTAGGACACTAAGTATACCACTTTTTAAAAATGCCTTCTAACTTACGAAAAATTGATGAAAATGCCCTGTGACCGGCTATAGGCTGTTAACCAGCCGGTCACCTGTGAGTTATCTTTTTTACTTTCGGGAAAATTTGTATAAATGACCAGTATGTTTCCCTTTTTTAAAAACTAGGACGTTAAGTATACCACTTTTCAAAAATACCTTCTAACTTACCAAAAAATGGTGAAAATGTCACGTGACCGTCTATAGACTGTGACACAGCCGGTCATTAATAAGGTGAAGCTCTTTTTCTGACGAGGCATTAGTTTTTTTTCTGTTGACTCAGTTGTTAGCGTGAAAAAAATATATGTCGTCGACTTTGGCGGTGGCAGGTTCGACAGGGACGAGGAAAATAGGCGAAGAATCGGGTGATTGGTCAGGTTCCGATCAGTTAGTGGATGGGTGGGCTGGGCGAAGCATTGTTGGCTTCTTTTTCGTCTTCCATGTTGGTGTTTTTGTAAGATTGCATGACATCATAAATTAGGGTTTAGTATGTTGTAATTAGGGAAGAAGAATGGAACAATTTAGTTTTTAATTTTTTAAAATATTAATCTAAAATTTATTTATTAATATATCATATAATTATTCTAATTCATAATTTAAAATAAAATAATAATAACATGAGAAAAGTAAAAAAGAAATTTGAAAATATTTATGAATTTTAGAAATTTAAAAAAAATCATAATTTTTTTTATTTTTCTGATTTTTAAATAAATTTTAGAATTTTTAAAAAAATATCAGAAATAATTTTTTTAATTTTTGAATTTTTAAATCAATTTTATAATTTTTAAAATGAATTTTAGAATTATTTTTTTTAATTTTGAATTTTAAATGAGTTTTATAATTTTTGAAATAAATATGAGAAATAAATTTTTAAATCTTTAAATTTTATAATTTTTAAAATAAATTTCACAAATAAAATTTTTATTTTTCTAAATTTTAAATAAATTTTTGGGGTTATAATTTTTTATAAATTCAAACTAATATTTTATTTTTATTTTTTCCATCCTAACAAGTGAGTCAATAGAAAAATAAAAATGGAAAATGAAAAATTAATGCCACGTCAGGAAAAGAGGTTCACATCATTTTCACTATTTTTTGGTAAGTTAGAAGGTATTTTTAAAAAGTGGTATACTTAATGTCCTAGTTTTTAAATAAGGGAAAACATACTGGTCATTTATACCAATTTTTCCGAAAGTAAAAAGACAGCTCACAGGTGACCGGCTGGTTAACAGCCTATAACCGGTCACAGGGTATTTTCACCAATTTTTCATAAGTTAAAAGACATTTTTAAAAAGTGGTATACTTAGTGTCCTAGTTTCTAAATAGAAAAAACATACTGGGCATTTATACCAATTTTCCCTTAGTTATATGTAAAAACTTAATACCATTAAAGAAATATGTGGAATATAAGCTCAAATCATCCTAGAAACTTCTTAAGGCGGTTAAGAATCAGTTAAAGGGTAGTTCAACTAATAAGATTGACAACAGAGGGAACAAGTCATTCCAAAAATCAGATTTAAAATAAGGAGGTAAAGGTTGGGTTTGTTCGGCTGATAACTGGCCGAATTGTTTAACATAATTCAAACCAAGATGGGCCGAGTTTTCTGTATCTGTTCGTTCGGTTAACCGTTTGCATGGGCCGACATTTCCTATAACCGTTTTGTTTCTGTTTTAACTGCTTTGGAAGAGCTGGACTGATGTGGAGGGCTGTGATTAGTCAAGATAAGACGGTTAGCTTGGTTATAAGAGATTAACCGTGAGTCAAAGAAGAGGATCATCTTGTATTTGACAAAAGAGAGGAGAGAAAAGAGAGTTGAAGGCAAAAGAGAGAAGGAGTGTGTTGTAATCTTCTTCTTCCTGTGTGATCTTTTGTGAGATATGACTTGTAATCTGGTTCTCCTTGAAATAAAAAAAGAGGTGTGATCTTTCAGGCCGTGGATGTAGGATTTACCACGAATCCGAACCACGTAACTAGTTTGTTTCTTTTAATTCACATGCATGTCATTTTCTTTGTAGTTTGATTGTCAAACAAGTGATAGTTGTAGTGTTTGTAGAATTGCTTGAGTTACATATTGGTGAACATATCTTGGTGATAAATCCAACAAAATAAAATTTTCTAATATTAAAACAGCTACTTCAGTAATGGCTATCAAATCCAACCTAATTAAAAACATTAAAATTTTCTGTACATAATTTATTTCTAAAAAATGAAAAATAAATTTTATATTTTATATCTTATATTTCATTAATAACCTTGCATGCAACCTAAATACAATTATATTTTGTGAACAAAATTTCTCTTTAAAAAATCATAGCGTGATTTCCTGAGCAATCTTTCATGTTTACACTAAAAAAAGGTATTTGTCGCTATTTTTTTTATTATTACAAGAATGGTTATTAAAAATAACCCATTTCATAACTAGTAGTAGTTAATTTTACATAAAATATTTCATATAATTTTAACCAAATTTGCTATAATATGACAGACTTTTAAATTTGCAACTACATGTAGTTACAAATATATTTCTAACTACAAATTAGTTGCAAAAAATAGTTTCAAATACATTAGTAACTACAAAGTAGTTGCAAAAAATTTGTTTGCATCTTAATATAAGTGGCTACCCTATAGTAAACAATTGTTTGATTAAAATTAAAAAAAAAAAAATTTACTTCCTCCGTCCCGCCCTAATTTGCATACTTTCCTTCTTCGGTCGTCCCACCCTATTTTACACACCCTCAAAATGAAAGTTTCTCTTGCAATCTTCATCTTTAAAAAAATCTACTAAAAGTAAAAAATAATTTTTTTCTTAATATACTCGCTAGAGCAGGTGTGAAAATTAGGCTGAGACGGAGGAAGTATATAATAAAAAATAAATAGATGGGGCCAAATAATTTATATATAATTTAAATTTTACGCACACTTATTTAAGTGAAAGAATGTATGTTAACAATAAGTAATAAATATATTAAACAAATTTACTATAAACTAATAGTAGATGTAGTGTATATTTGGTTGGGCTTCACCCAATTCGGATTGCCACAACCTCTCCCTATGTTTGTTTAGGAAGTTGCCACAACCACTCTCAACCCCTCATCTCTCTCTCTCTACTGCCATTCTGCTAATTTTCTCTCTACTGTCATGTCATTATTCCTTTCCCTTTCTCCCTCTCACCCTCCCTCTCACACACAAACACACACTACTGTAAACACAAAAATGTCCCGTATCCTTTGGAGAAGCTTCAACCTCTGCTTCTCCAAATTCAAGTGCTTCCCTATAATCACTTTCCTCCGGCGTCTGCCTCCGCCAATGCCGACGATTGACGAACACGACGAAGCTATTGAAGGGGTGGTTGTACAGTTTTTGGGAAACTCCAAGGAGGTGGAAAGTACAAATTCGTGAAAAAATATAAGAAAAAGTACAGATCTGCTTAAAAATTAAGTAGAAATGAGAAGTACAGATCTGAGAAATTAAGGAAAAAGTGTGGTGGAGAGAGATGTGTGGCGATCGATAAGGATTATTCGGCTGCCTCCGCTATCGTAGATCTGGGTCTTGTCAAGTGGTTGAGGGGACCGTGGCCGCTGTAGCTGCATGAGCCGGAGTTTTGCTCGCGATGGAGGTTCAACATCGGAGGAAGCCTGGTTGCGTGAGCGAGAAAAGGAGAGTGATGGGAGTCGTTGGCGGAGGAGTAGAGAGTGGTGGAGCCTCCATAGGAGGCGATGAAAGAGAGAGAGAGGCGATAACATAGAGAGAAGAGATCAGTTGAGTTATGTGCACAATACATTTGCAAATAAGAAGTAATCATGATTTAAATTTGACTTATTTCTGATTTATTTAATTTAATTATATATTTTTAATTTTGATCCCAAATTATTGACGTACTTTCTAATTAATTAAATATATTTACACTATAAATATAAATTAATTTATAAAAAAACACAAACAATTAAAATCACTCATAATAATTTGCTCCATCACATTAACAATACTACTTTAATCATTAAATCAATAATTAATAACAACCTCTTACACACATCACATCACCTTTTATAATTAAAAAATTTATCTTATACTACAATCACTATCCCGACCACCTAAACAAACATCACTTATCCCGACCACCTAAACAAACATCACTTTTTTACTCTGTCAGCCCCTAAATTCAGTCACTATCCTCAGTCAACAGTACCGCAACCACCCACAGCCCCAACCCAACGTGCCCAACGTGCCTGTAGTTTTTGCTGCTTCTTTAGTCCGGAGTAGATATTGGTCCATTATGTCGCTGATGCAGAAAGGGACCAAAAACATAGACTCATGTTCTTAGGGACCGTAGATGAATCTGTTAGAACCACGATTCCTATCCGATTTATAGTATTAGATATTGACAATCGGATACGTCGTTGTAGGATCGACCGTATTATTATATGTTCTACATATTAATTAATTATACAAGGGTTTATGGAATATCTTTTAGCGTACTTTATCAAACTTCGTTCCAAACCTTCAAGCCTTCTCCAGTGTTCTCACGAATTGCACTACAATACAATACACGGTGTGTGGACACCTTCTAGGATGTATAATAGGTGCGTATAAGTATACAAAAGTATACTGAATATGTATCTGATATATATAATATATCAATATTCTTTCTCTCGAAGTAACATATCCTAATAAGTATAAAATATATTGGATATCTTCATCTTCTATAATATCATAATATTATGCATATCAACAGAAAAGCGACGCAATTGTCACGGAGGAAGCTATAAATACATATATAAAGTGTAAATCTTGACAAACCTGAGGTCCTCGCAACTGCGGCCAAGCTGTGACAGAAGCTTGCCACTAAAATCCGCGCAATTTCGGAGGCACAGCTCTTGCAAAGAAGGCCGAAGGAGAAAATCCAGGGAAGAATCGTCGAGACGCGTGCAATCCACCTTCAGGCTCTTCAAGTAGGGGTTGTTCTGAGGCAGCATGGCCTCAATAAATCCGTCGACGGCGCAATATCCTAAAAAGATTCCAACAAAAAAGCAAAATAAGAAAAACAATTAATGTTAAAACGAAAATGCAAAACCATTACAAACTAGCTTACGAGAAGATGGAAGTTGGGGAGGAAGGATAGGATGTGAGCGGCGCAGTAGCGGCAGGTGTTACAGGTGGAGGCGAGTGATAGGATAGAGGGGACGTCGAGCTTTGTCATAATTGTGGCGATTAGGGCGGAGGGAAGGTGGTCTAGGCTTAGAATCCCTTGACTCGGATATCGGGCCGAGCCTAAGGGAGTTTCCATTTTCTCTCTCTGCATTTTTTGGTGTTTGCCTCTCTCAGCAGGCCCGAGGAAGACGATGGCTAACTGGTGGGGGCACGAAATGTTAGGTGGGGGTGTCCCGTTTTATTCGATTCTATGCTTTGGGAAATCCTTTTTAACATAAATCGCTACTATATACCTGCGACTTCTGCTAATACGTTTTTAAATGAGGGCAATCTTTGACCTGTCTTGACTTCCAACGACACGAATTCGACTCAATCTGATTTATTGATAGAAACTCGAAATCAAATCAACATGATAAATTGATCATAATTAACCACAATAGATTCAGAATTAATAATTTACATGTTAAAAGTATTTAAAATAATTTCTAATATATAATTTGATTCGATTCAAAATAAAGTATGAACTCGATCCATAATCGAGATTGATGACGTTTTTTGCATTTCTTATGTGGTAGATTTAGCAGGTAGTGGTATTTTTAATAATAATAATAATAATAATAATAATAATAATAATAATAATAATAATAATAATAATAATAATACCTTCATAATTGATAATAATTGATATATATAATATTCTCTCTGTTCGGACCAACTTGCCTATTTTGATCGGGTACGAAGGTTAAGAAAAAATAAATTTTGTGTGATTTTTAACTTTTTTAAAGGTAGAGATTGAAGGTGAAGATTTTGAGGATGGAAATTGTGAGAAAAATTTGCCATTTATAGATTGACAAATAAAGTTGAAACAAATAAAAAAGGAAAATAGACAAGTTAGAACGGGACGTAGGTAGTATTTTGGATTGATTTGATGGTATATCAATCTTATTGTTTTATTATTTTATGTTAGGCTAAGTTAATTCTATATAATTACGTTTCCCTTCACTAAAAAAAAAAAAAAAATTGTCCTTTGTCACTTATTTTTTTACGTCGCAATTATAATCGCTAATAGTAAGTTATTTGTCATCACTTATTATTACAAAATTCTCGCCAAATGATTTAAGATCATTTATAAGTCACCTGTATGTGAATAATATATAGCACACTATTTTATCTCAGCTTTTTTATAATATAAAATAAAATATAATTTGAAATTGTGTGGTATCATAAATAACGAGATATTATATATTGATACTCACCATTATCTCTTCGTAACATACCTGTTAAAGCGCAATCCGGTTATTACATAAACTCCGAACGTAAATCTGCTGGAACGTAAATCAATGCAAGAAACTTAAAGAACACAAGATGTACGTGGTTCGATCCGGAGATCTACGTCCACGGGCTAAGAATGTCACCTGCCGAGGTGTTTCTTCACTATACTCTTTGCGTTTACACGTAATAGTTTCAGAATACAAAATGCCAACCCCAATTCTGAGTACAATTCTCCTACTTATACTACTCAACTCAAACCCTAACTAACTCCCTACAATCGCGCCTATTATCGTTGCATGGAGGTTGGGAGAAGATCGTGGGGATCTTACTTTCCCCATATACCACGATTGGGCCGCACCGCGATTGGGCCACTTCAGGCTCACGCGGGCTTCTGGGCCGGTTGTTGGGCTTATCTTCCTGGGCTCAGTTGCTCGGGTCGGGTTGATCTGGTCCGGGGTGTCAATTCAACCCGAAGTTGCTGGGGTATACCTATCAGATGCCCCCCCACCAGCCGGAGCGAGGAAGGAGCTACGGTTATAAGCAGGGTGAGGCGTAACAGGTGCCGAGTTTGAGCAAGGCAGCGAAGCAGCAAGCAGGATGGATTGTTGTCAATGGCGAGCTGAAGTGCCCCTAGGATCCGAGAATTAGTTGGAGCCGAGATAATCCATCCCCGGAGTGATGGGATCCGCGGGGACCAAACGGACTGTACTGAATGACCCCGAGGTGGCGGAGATCATTGATCCATAGTGAAGCACCCCGGGAGGAGGAAGTCGACCGGAGCCGAACTAGAGTACCCCGAGGGCAATAAAATGTAGCAAAGACGAACTGTAATGTGGCCGAGGTGAAGGAGACACCGGAGTGCTTTCCAAAACTTCCTGGCCAAGAATGAGGTTGATGTGATTGGCGGTCGAAGTATCCCCCCGGGGGAGGATGTAGCCCAGTCCAAGACCCTCTGCTGGGTCGGAGGAGCGAGTGGTGGCGGCGGGGTCAACCCCCGGGACAAAAAGAAGGTCGGAACCCTCCGGGACACCACCGGCGGCGGCCAAAAGACTCCATACGGAGGAAAGCGCCGAGGTAAAGCGGACATACCTAATCTCTGAGGTGTAACTTTTGCTCAAGTTAATTTTAGAGTACCAGTATTGACCCCGGTATTTTGTTGTGAAGGGACAAGGGCCCATAAGTTTGCTGGGATTGGAAGGAGCGGACGCCGAGGAGCTGCTGCACTTGGCACAGGGGATTATGGAGCTTGGCAGGAGGAGCAAGAAGGAGGCCAAAGAAGAGCTGGCCGTGGTGGCTAGGGAGCTGCGCGCACGCAACGACAGACTTACTCATGATCTGGCCGAAGCGCGCAAGAGGGCAGCCTTGGTTGATAATGAGATTGCGCGGTTGCGCGAAGTGGAGGCGGAGGCCGGGGCTCTCCGTGGTGAAACGGCTCAACTGCGGGCAGAGATGAATGCCCGAGAAGCGGCTGTTGTTGAAGGTCAAGAGGCAATGTTGAAAGCATTTGCCGAGAAGTTGTTCCAGACGAGCACATTTCTTGACTTCCAGACCAACTTTGTCGCTGTCGGGGATACTACCCGATCGGTATTGTTGGAGCAAATCAAGGAAATCTACCCGAACGTGGACGTTTATCGTCCAGAGTTCGGGTATGACTTCAATGCCGTGGCCGGGGTGGAGGAGGCCTACTATCAAGCCTCAGGGCGCCTCCCGGAGTGGCCCCTCGTGAAGATCCTAGCAGAGAAGAAAAATATTTTAACTGCCGAGGAGATCTCAAACTACGAGGTGGGCCAAGACTAGGAGTTCTTGGCATTCCGTCGGGGTGAGTTCCTCTCCGAACCCCGAAATAAAGAGCCACCCCCGCGCATGGAGATTGCCGCGGAGATTGCGGGAAAGGAGGCCGGAATGGTGGGAGGCCGACAGGAGGTAGAGCACGAGGTGGAAAGGGAGGGCGATGTGGAGCCCGAGGACACTGAAGGAACCGAAGAGGGGGACGTCAGTCGTTCCCCACAAATTTGATACCTATCATAGTGTAGTGGATGATAGGAATAACCGTGAATCTGTTGTACAAAACTATTGACAATGTATACTTGTTTTGTTGAATAGAAGTGTGTTTGTTTAATAATTGAATAGCTATCCAACGATGTGTTTGAAATCATTCACACTGACTCTGCTGCCCGATCAGGACATCGCGGAGCTGCATAACACGATAAAGAAGCTCATGCAATCTTTAGACTGGTTCCGCGGAGAGAAAAATAACTTGCAAAGGCAAGTAGTGCCGCGGTTGGAGAGACGGGTAGCCGCAGCGGAGAGAAGAGCAAAAGAGGCCGAGGAGGCAAGAGTTAGGGCCGCGGAGAGGGCTAGAGACCAGGAATTAAAGTACTTGTCGAAGGTGGCCGAACTAGACCACGTCTTTATCCATCAAAGGGAGTACGGCCGAATCCTTACAGAGTACGGCCTGCTGACGTTTGAGGAAGTGGAGGAGTGTATCACCGAGATTCAAGGTGAAATTTCAGCACTAATGACGACGGGTTCGGCAGAGTCCGCGGAGCTGATAAGAAAACGGGAGGTGCTGGAGTTACTGCTAAGTATGTATGAAGGACTGAAAGGCCGCGGCAGGTGGCGGCGCACCGCCGAAGAGTACATCGCGAGCTTAAGCGGGGCCAAGGTACTGCAAAAGTCCCCCGGAAGGGTAAGAAGAAACCGGCGGGAAAAAGTCAAGGGATAGTAATCCAGGAACCAGCCTCGATAACTGTAGTCGAGGAAGTCCCAGTGGTTGTCGCGGAGGAGGAAGTCGAGAAGCTGGCGGAGGAGATCGAAGTGATGGACCCCGCGGAGTGGGATCCCGTGAAATGGGCCCAGACGCTGATGCCAACACCGCAGCCGAGTCTTCGTGGCAGGGCGAGAGGCGTAACCCCAGGGCAAGTACCGAGAGTGAGTCCTCGACGCCAAGGGAGCCGTAGCAGGGAAAGAGCCGGGGCTCAAAGCCGAGAAGCCGCAGGATCCCGGAGGACACGGAGCAGCTCCCGACATAGGTCGCAATGCCGGAGCGCCGAGTACTGGCTTGGAGGCCAAAAATAGATTTTACTCTTTATCGTTTGTAGTATGTATAGAACCTTTTGGCATGTAATCAAAAAATGTAAAAAACCTTTTTGGCCTGTAAAGTTGTGTACTTTGAAAGGAGAATAATGAACTTTTAACCAGAATGCAATAATAATTGCCTTAACAGGTACTCGGGAGCACCATATGTACAGGGCATAGAATCTCCCAGGACGGATCGGGCGGGAGTGAAAGACCTCTCCGGTTAAACAGGCGAGAGGGAATACAAGTCCGGGGACCAAATGTGAATCTCCCCGGACGAACCGGGCGAGAGATCAAACTGTCCGGAGACGAAAAATAATAGTAAGACTACGCTAGGGCGTCCCCGTAACGTAGAAGAAAGTACAGTAAGATTCGCAAGTAAAAAACTTTATTCAAGGTGATTATCGGAACAATTTAAAAAATACAAAGAGAAAGCACAATCGAAAAAGAAATGTACAATGACTGTAAAGATAGGAACGATACTTGTCACTTGGTGTTCATAGATAGAAACGCCTTAAGTTGGTAACATGCCAGCTTCGGTGAAGCGGAGCTCCATCAGGATGCGCTAACTGGTAGGACCCGGAGTCATGCGCAGCGACGACGCGATAAGGACCTTCCCAGGTAGTATGCAATTTCCCCTCGGGGGCAGCCTTGCTGGCTGAGTTGAGCCGGAGTACCAAGTCCCCGACATTAAACCGAGTACCCCGAACCCGGAGGTGGTGATATTGAGCTGCACGTTGCTTACACTTGGCTTGCTGGATGAAAGATTGTTCACGACGATATTCAAGCTCATCTAAGTTTGTACAGATAGCTTCGTTATTATCCTCGGGATTCAAAGTCACGAGGCGAGGGCTAGGTACGCTGATTTCTGCCGGAATGACGGCTTCGGAGCCGTAAGTTAGACTGTAGAGGGTCACTCTAGTGGAGGTATGTGGCGTAGTGCGATAGGCCCAAAGAACCTGCGGAAGATTCTCGACCCAAAGACCTTTAGCGTGATCCAAATGTTTCTTTAAACCCATAAGGAGTGTGCGATTAGTGACTTCAACTTGACCATTGGCTTGAGGATGAGCTACCGAGGTGAAAATTTGCTTAATGTGGAGCTCCTCGCACCATGACCGGAAGGGATCATTGGCGAACTGTTTGCCGTTGTCTGAAATAATGGTGCTCGGGATGCCAAAGCGACATATAATATTATGCCAGACGAACTTCAAGATGTTCTGACCAGTGATGATAGTAAGAGGTTCGGCTTCTACCCACTTGGTGAAGTAATCAACAGCGACTACAAGAAATTTAAGTCCCCCCGGAGCGACTGGAAACGGGCCCACAATATCAATTCCCCACTGGATAAATGGCCAGACACTTTGTATTCCAGTGAGCTCGATTTGTGGTAGATGTTTCACACGGGAGTGACGCTGACACTTGCCGCACTTGGTCACTAACTCGTGGGCATCGTTAAACAAGGTTGACCAGTAGTACCCCCACCGAAGAATTTTTTTGGCCAACGTCCTTGAGCCGATATGGCTGGCGCAGGCCCCCTCGTGAACCTCCCGAAGAACCTGATCAGCTTGGGCGGGAGCAAGGCACCGAAGATTCGGTTGCAAGTACGACTGTCGGTACAAGATGCCGTCGTGGAGTGTGTACTTAGGTGCCTTGAGAACTATCCGCCGAGCTTGCAACTTGTCAGTCGGCAAAGTTCCATCCCGGAGATAATGGACGATGGGGGTCATCCAATTGGGACCACTTTCGGTCAATACGGAGACCGTTGCCTCATGAATTGCCGGATGAAAGGCATCTTCGACTATGATATCCGGAGACACATGTGGATTTGATGGTATCCCTTGTATAAGTCCAAGAAGCAAAGTGCCGCGTGCCCAGTAATGGCTTCGACCTTTTAGTCGATAGAGGGCAAAGGATAACAATCCTTTGGACAGTGTTTATTAAGATCGGAAAAATCGACAGACATTCGCCATGCCCTGCTGGACTTTGTTACCATCACCGGATTAGATAGCCAAGAGGGATAATGGACTTCAAACAAGATATCTGCATCTAGGAGCTGTTGTACTTCAATTCGAATGGCTTTCCGTTCCGGAGTGAATTTCCTTTGCTTTTGTTGTATAGGTTTGACATTGGGATCGATGTTCAACTTGTGAGTTATGACATCCGGAGAGACCCCGGGCATGTCCAAGAGAGACCAAGCGAAGACGTCGGAGTATTCCCGCAAGGTCTGAATGATGGCACGGTGTAACCACGGCACGTCCACAGCGCCGACGGTTACAGTTTGCTTGGGCTTGGATGGATCAAGCGGCACCTGAACAGTGGTGTCCTCCAGCGATGTACATGAATTAGGTATGAGAGCCGAGGTTGTTACCTGAAACTGCTGCTTAGGAGGAACCTTTGCTGCCTTTTTGAGTGCGACGTACATGCACTCCTTAGAAACCCGCTGACTGCCGCGGATAGCCACCTCGCCATGTGATGTAGGGAATTTCAGTGCGAGGTGATATGTGGAGCATATGGCTCTTGCTGGAGTAAGTCAGTCCCGACCCAGAATCATGTTGTATGGGGACGGAGAGTTAACCACGTAAAAATCCACAAAAATGGTTTTTATCGCCGGATAAGTTCCAAGAGATGCCGGGAGATTAATAACTCCGTCGGGCTGGACTTCACCCTGGGTGAAGGTCTGTAACAGCCCGGGGGCCGGTCGAAGCTGCTCACGAGGAATCCCCATTTTTTGAAAACAGTCGGTGAATATGACACTAACGGCGGCTCCATTGTCGACAAAAACCCGCTTTACGGTAACATTGGCTATGACCATGTCAATGACGATGGCGTCGGTATGGGGGGTAAGCTCGGGAACAGGATCTCTAACTGTAAAACTGACGGTTTCAGATTGGTGGAGGCGTTTGTGACGCGGCTCCTCGGGAGGAGGACGGCGTGCCTCTGCCTTCAAGGCATTCCGAGAAGCCCCAGTGGGAAGGGCTCCGTAAATCACGTTTATGACATGGGTAGGCGGTTTGTCTCTGGGTCCTCCCGGAGGAGGCGGTGGTGGCAAAAAGTGAGGCTGCTGACGACTTCCATGGTCCTGCCGTGCATAGCTGTTTGGCCCCGGCCTGTTATTCTGCCATTGCGGTCTGTTTTGACGTGAACCACGGTCATTATAACTTCCACGATTTTGTTGCAAACCTCCATTCTGGCTTGACCGAGACCTGTCGTCGGTTTGTGCAATGTATTGTCGCAAGAAACCTTTCTTTAGACAATCTTCAATTTCCTTGCCGAGCTCTCGACACTCCTCGGTTTCATGTCCATGATCATGGTGGTACGCGCACCATTTTTCGCGGTTTCGCTTTTCGGCTGGAGCAGTCATCCGCGGACACGGCCGTAGGTCATTCTTGTGAACATAAAGAATTTTTGCCCGTGATTTTGTAAGCGGAGTATGTTGCGGAATATCTCCTCGAGAGTCTGGACGTCCCCGGTTTAGACGAGAGAAGGCACTAGGCCGCGTACTGGGCCCGGTGGGCGTCCTATCGGGCTGCCGTTTGCTAGCATGCTTCTCACGCTTACGGCGAGTCTGCTCCTCGGCCTTAGCATATCGGCACACAGTGTTAAACAAAGCCCGGGTTGTGACTGGAGGGTTCCGAACCAACTCGGTGTAGAGCGGTCCGGGACGAAGGCCATTCATGAAGGCATTAATGATAACATCATCTGACCGGCTTCCCACTTTAAGACTCTCCGCTGTAAAGCGATCAAAAAATTGGGTAACGGTTTCTCCATCCCGTTGTTCCATATTCATGAGGTCGGCCAAAGTGGCCATGGGCTTTGCCCGCGTATGAAAACGCGCCCAAAACTGCTCGGCAAGATCGCGAAAAGAAGTAACGCTACCCCGTGGTAGAGAGTCAAACCAAAGTCTAGCCTCGTCCTGGAGGTACTCAGGAAACACCTTGCACAGATGGTGAGGAGTGCAGTTGCGGTTGAACATAGCGTACTTAAAGGCGTTCAGGAAATTACTTGGATCCCCAGTGTCGTTGTATACAGCCACTGGGGGGAGTTTGAAACCATCAGGGAGTGGGGCCACAAGAATCTCGTCCGAGAATGGGGTGATAATTTCCCCGTTAGCATCAAAGCCCAAGACCTTGTCGAGCTCCGCGGCGAATTGGGCCTGCTCTTGTTCCACAGGATCCAGCACACGAGATGGGTCAAGACGAGGACGCTTCGGAACGTCAGTAGGTCGACGGCGATGTACACCGTCATATACGTCTCGGGGCCTCGACCCATTAGAGCTGCGATTATCCACCGGAGAAACTGTCCTTTGTCTTCGGCGTTCAAGTCTCGCTCGATGAGAGGGATCCTCATCCAAGTCACGCGATGAGTCCCGATGCGGATTTCTTACTCGTTCAACGCCATTGTTGGCACTCTCACCGGAGTGTGCGCGGCGGTTATTCCATTCTTGGAACAAAGCAGCGTGTTCCTGAAGGAAGGCCTGCTGCACATGCGACAGCTCGGGAGCTGGCGGGGGATTAACTTGCACTGGGTCATCAGCAGGAGGATGATTCGGAATATTAGTATGCTCCGCTGGCAGATTCTGGTTTCGTTGACGGGGCAGTGGAATCTGGTCCACAGGAGGATCACGACGGGACCGAGTAGGATTAGTGGACCTACGAGTATTCACCATTGCGACTGTGATGAAAAACTAGGGTTTTCTTGCCTTCGTTTCCCACAGACGGCGCCAATTGTTAAAGCGCAATCCGGTTATTACATAAACTCCGAACTTAAATCTGCTGGAACGTAAATAAATGCAAGAAACTTAAAGAACACAGGATGTACGTGGTTCGATCCGGAGATCTACGTCCATGGGCTAAGAATGTCACCTGCCGAGGTGTTTCTTCACTATACTCTTTGCGTTTACACGTAATAGTTTCAGAATACAAAATGTCAACCCCAATTCTGAGTACAATTCTCCTACTTATACTACTCAACTCAAACCCTAACTAACTCCCTATAATCGCGCCTATTATCGTTGCATGGAGGCTGGGAGAAGATCGTGGGGATCTTACTTTCCCCATATACCACGATTGGGCCGCACCGCGATTGGGCCACTTCAGGCTCACGCGCGCTTCTGGGCCGGTTGTTGGGCTTATCTTCCTGGGCTCAGTTGCTCGGGTCGGGTTGATTTGGTCCGGGGTGTCAATCCGACCCGAAGTTGCCGGGGTATACCTATCAATACCCGTGGACATTTAGAAAGAAATGATATTACCGTGATATCATAAATAAGTGCCACGTAAATTGATAGAGTTGGAATATGAAATATAAATTAGAATAGACAATCTCACCTGTTGAAGATTAACTTCAAATTACTTCTTTTGTGTAGAAAAGTTAAAACTAATTGTGCTTTCATTGTGTCTTCATGTTTTGGTCGTTCTAGGGGAAATGTTCCTCTAATATGATGTTTTCATAAAATCTGTAGCAGAAATGTGGTGTCTAGTTTCAATTTATTAGAAAAAAAATACAGAATTAGAGCATAAAAAAGTGATATATTTAAATAAGATTCATGTTTTTATATTGGTCTTAAATCAAGTATTAAACAAGACTCGGTATAAAGATCAACAAAAATAATCAAAATAAAAATGCGTTTTGAGATAACAAAGTTAGAGATTTAGCTCGAATGGGGTTAAGCTCGGGTATGACCGAGACGAGTTTATTTGCTTTGTATTCAAGTGTTAATTTTAGTCAAGCATTAGCCAAATGAGCTTTTGTTATAATATTTATTGTATTTACACTACAAGAAAAGCCACTTATAGTCACAAAAAAATAGTGAGGGTAAGAAAAGCCTCTCATTAAATGTGCTATATTCTTACATTTAATGAGAGTAAAAAAATACCCTCACTAAAAATATTGGTTGTTGGTGACTAAATATAAATTTCAGAAATTTAATAAAATTCACCCTCACTATTGAGCTGAAAAAATGGCGCTGAACTTTCCCACCAAAACTTTTGAGTATGGAACGTAATCTCGGCCGAGACAGGGAGTGATCTCGGCCGAGACGAGAAGGCAGGCAAAATTTTTTGCTGGAGAGCATCTCGGCCGAGACAGGGAGTGATCTCGGCCGAGACGAGAAGGCAGGCAAAACTGGGATTTATTGCTGGAGAGAGTCATCTCGGCCGAGACAGGGAGTGATCTCGGCCGAGACGAGAAGGCAGGCAAAATTTTTTGCTGGAGAGTCATCTCGGCCGAGACAGGGAGTGATCTCGGCCGAGACGAGAAGGCAGGCAAAACTTGGATTTATTGCTGGAGAGTCATCTCGGCCGAGACAGGGAGTGATCTCGGCCGAGACGAGAAGGCAGGCAAAACTGGGAGTTATTGCTGGAAGTCATCTCGGCCGAGACAGGGAGTGATCTCGGCCGAGATCGTTGACGCGGACATATTAAGAATACAGAATATCTGGGTTAAACACTTTATTCTCACTCCCAATTTCTCTCTCAACTTTCTCTCTCTCCCTCACATCTTTTCCACTCTCAAGAAAACCCTTCTAGCTTCCAACTAAAATTGCAGGTCAAGATGCAGCTTCCTAATTCCATGGAATTGATTGAAATCCACCAAAAGGCACATCCCCACTGATCTAAAATTCAAGCTCAATCAAAATCTTCCCATCGTTTTCTTTATTTCCAGCCTTGGGTGGTGAGTTTTCTTTATTTATTGTTTTCTTACTTGATTTTTTATTTAGGGCTGAGATTTTGTATCTTGTTTGGTGTCTCTTGTAGATCGGACTTGGGACGAAGAATTTCAGGGTTTTTACATCAGCTCAAAATTAGGGTAAGTGTAGGGTATCAGAATTCAAACACCTTTCAAGCATCTGTTTATCATTCTAAAATGATCTTGTTGTGATTATCAATTATTGATTCGAAATGAGTATTAATAAACACGGAATATTTGGGAGAAATTTGTTTGATTAGTTTGTGTGATCAATAGAAGTCAAGTATCAAACACAATGTTGATGTTTAACCTCTGATCCAAAGATTATGTTAAATAAATGTCCTTCTAAGGAGTAGAAATTCAAGAAATTATATTCCATAATATTTTATATATTCAATCTCATTTTTTGAGTTATTTTGTAGATATTTGATCAAGTGTGCAGCAGCCAATATAGGTCGCCTTTGACGAAGAAAAACGGAAAAGGTACTACGAAATCTTATATTTGGATAGAATATTCAATATCTAAGGTTTTTAACTGCTAAGCCACTTTATGTGGAAATTTTATAACATTTTCTCTTCCAAGTAGGATTTCCAATTGTTAATTATTAATTGTTTCTTAAATCGATTCCAGGCTTGTGTTAGGAAGCTCTAGTTATCTTTAAGATGGCACCTTCCAAAAAATGGATAAGTCTTTTCAATGATCGGTTGAATGATCAATACAAACTTGGCATACACCAATTTTTAGATTATGCTTTCGCCAAGACCTTAGAGGAGAATGAAATACGATGCCCATGTGTCAAGTGTAAGAACACTGGTCTAGGATCCCGAGAACTAGTTGAAATGCATCTAAATGTGTATGGGATGATGCCAAGTTATACATTTTGGTATCATCACGGTGAAAGGCGCGGTGAGGCTCAATCTGAAAATGTAGATATAGAAGATAGTGAAGGTGAAGAGGATATTCAAGAAATTTTGCATGATTTCTATCCTGACTATCAAGGTTTTGATAGGACTGGATTAGGGGCTGATTCGTCGAGTCAAACTGAGCATGTAGGCGAACTGAACGAGGAAGCAAAAATATTTTATAGATTGTTAAGTGAGTTTGAGCAACCAGCTTACCCAGGTTGTGCATCCTCCAAATTATCTGTCCTCGTAAAGCTGTTGTATATCAAGAGTGTCGGTCGATGGAGTAATGAGTCATTTAATATGTTGTTACAATTGTTGAAAGAAATACTCCCAATTGGTTCAACCTTGCCAGAGTCATATTATGACTCGAAAAAAATCATTAAAGACCTAGGTCTCTCTTATGATAAAATAGATGCGTGTGTTAATAGTTGTATGTTGTATTGGAAGGATGATCAAGAGTCTGACTCATGCAAAATTTGTGGTGTTTCAAGATGGAAAGAAGATAACCGTAGTGGGGAAGTAAAAATTAGAGAGAATGGTAAGAGAATACCTAAGAAGACCATGCGTTATTTCCCTTTAAAGCCTAGGCTTAAGCGGTTATTTATGTCTAGGAAGACAGCGTCTTTAATGAGATGGCATCATGAATCAAGAGTAGATGATGGAGCAATGAGGCATCCTGCTGATTCTAAGGCATGGAAATCTTTTGACGAAATCCATAAAGATTTCTCATTAGAGCCTCGCAACGTAAGACTTGGCCTTGCTAGTGATGGATTCCAACCCTTTACCCATTCCAAGACATCATATAGCATTTGGCCCGTAATACTCATTCCGTATAATCTACCCCCTTGGATGTGCATGAAAGAGTCCAATTTTATTCTATCATCACTTATACCGGGTCCTGATGGACCTGGTGATGCAATTGATGTCTACCTTAAGCCCTTAATAGAAGAGCTAAAGGAGTTGTGGGCAGTAGGTGTAGACACATATGATGCTTCAAGCTGCCAAACCTTTAAATTGCATGCTTCTTTGTTATGGACAATTAATGACTTCCCGGCGTACGGAAATCTTTCTGGTTGGAGTACCAAAGGCAAGTTAGCATGTCCTTGTTGTAACATAGACACATGTTCCATGAGGTTAGTCAACAGCAAGAAGCAGTGTTATTTGGGTCACCGTCGCTATCTTCCTCACAAACACAAATGGAGGAATGATACACATTCTTTTGATGGAACCAAAGAGTTGAGACCACCGCCGAAAAGACTTTGTGGAAATGATATACTTGACCAGGTTAGTGACCTAGAAGGAATCACATTAACTAGAGATAGCACCAAAAAGGTAAAAATATCACACGAAAGAAGGGGCGACAATTGGAACAAGAAAAGTATATTTTTTGAACTTCCATATTGGAGCACCCTGTTGTTGCGCCACAATCTTGATGTGATGCATATCGAGAAGAACATATGCGACAATATTCTTGGGACAATTCTGAACATCAAGGGTAAGAGCAAGGACAACATTCAATCACGACTTGACTTGGAGTTGCTAAAAATCAGACCTGAGTTGCATGTAATCCGCAATGGCGATAAAATGGAAGTCCCAGCTGCATCATATTCATTGTCTAAGGAGGAAAAACACTTGTTCTGCTTATTTTTGAACAAGTTGAGATTGCCTGCTGGATTTTCCTCTAATATATCCCAATGTGTAAACATGAAAGAGCATAAAATTTCTGGGTTAAAAAGTCATGATTGCCACGTTCTTCTCCAACAGTTAATACCCCTTGGAATACGTGGACTTTTGCCAAAATCAGTTGTTGAGCCCCTTGTTGAGTTGTCACTGTTCTTCTCCACTCTATGTGCAAACACACTAACCGAAGATGACTTGAAGCAGATAGAAACCCAGATTCCTATAACTTTGTGCAAGTTAGAACAGATATTCCCCCCGTCCTTTTTTGATGTGATGGTGCATTTACCTATCCATTTGGCTGATGAGGCTCAAATTGGTGGGTCGGTCAAATTTAGATGGATGTATCCTATTGAGCAATCATTGTACGGGTTGAAAAAATTTGTACGCAACATGGCTCGTCCAGAAGGCTCAATTGCAGAAGGTTACATTGCTAAGGAGTGTATGACATTTTGCTCAAGATACTTGAAAAGCACAAACACAAAGTTTAAGAGACTTCAACGTAATTATGAAGATGGCTCTCATAGAATGGTAGGCGAATTATCTACATTCTCACAATCTGGACGAGCATTGGGAGCTGGTGTAACCCTTAATCTCAATGACGAAGAGTGGCTGCAAGCTCATATTTATGTTTTAAAGAATTCTGATGAAGTTCAGCCATTCCTCAAGTAAGTAAACCTTTCTTAAGTAGCTTTATACGTTTTTATTATTTTCAAGTGTTGAATACAACTAACTCATTATTGTTGTTATGCAGCGAATACTCTCAAATCCAACAAAATGGTAGTCCACAAGTGCAGGATGAGGCATGGAATAAAGGTTTTATTGGGTGGTTCAAAAAGAGGGTGAGTACAGTAGATGTTAAATGTAATCTGGTGTTTATTTAAGATTGCCTGGTGCATTTAATGGATATTCACATTCCACTTTGTATTTGTAGGTCTCTGAAATGCAAAGGCAGGAGCAAGACACTAACCACGACGCTTTGGTGTCTCTCTCCCGAGGTCCTCTGAAATATGTCACATGTTTTAAAGGTTATATTGTAAATGGTTATAGGTTTCGAATAGAGGATTCTGACAGAAGCTGTCAAACCCAAAATTCCGGAGTGTGTGTAATAGGTGACCTAGGTATTGAAGTTGAGCGTATTGACTATTATGGGGTGTTAACGCAGATTCTCGAGCTCAAGTATCTCGGTGGGAGACGTGTGGTGTTGTTTATGTGTAGATGGTTCGACGTGCATAATAGTGCTAGGGGAGCCAAAGTAGATGAATATGGATATACTGCCATTAACTTTCAACGCACCCTTAAAACAAATGAGCCATTTGTTTTAGCAAATCAGGCGTCACAAGTGTTTTATGCCGTTGACAACATGAATAAAGGATGGCATGTTGTTGTTAAAACACAGCCTCGGGATCTTTATAACATAACATTGCTAAATGATGAGTTTGAACATGTAGAGGACTTAGGTGAGGAGTATGAGCCAATGGTAGTAGCCATATCAAAGATCCAAAGGCTAGGAAAACGAAAAACCCCCGGATGAGCAACCATGCATGATATCTCAAGTAACTTTATTACTTTTATTGTTAGTTCATTATTTAAAATCTGTCTCAATGTATTAGTCAATATATTTGTCACATGTGCAATCTGTTACACTTTATACTAGATACTCATACTTCTTATTATGTAGATTGTTTGATGGATCCCAAAACTTGCAAAGGGAAGAACCAAAAGACACCAAAAATGATAGCACCTGGTGAGTTGGGAAAATTATGTGGTTCCCGACAGAAAGTTTGTCCAAGCTCTAAACGAGTGGTTGCACAACTAGAACCTCGAATCTTTAATAGTAAATGGACTAGTAAGTACATTCATACTTTTAATTATATTAACTTTCTCTTATTGAAAATATCAGTAGCTTGATACTCTTTCTATTAAGGATTCTAATAGAAAAAGTTATATTGTCATGTGTTTCTGTCCAGTAATCACATCCCACACTCTAATTGTGCATTTTGAGGAACAAGAGTTCGAAGAAAAAGACTTCAACGAAGAGTGTTCGTTCTTGGATATCTTAGAGATATGCAAAAGGTTCATTGATATCTACACCGTTGGGTTTAAAGTTACTGATGGAGATGGTCGTCGATTGGTAAATGATGCTGATGTAATGCGGATGATGAAGGAACATGAATATGTTCATACCATCTTTGTCTTCTTGTACAAAGATGAAACAGCCAAACCTCTAAGCTTCAAGATGCCACAAGACATTCCCACCTTAGGTGACTTTTAACATGGTTATTAAATGTTATTGAGTTCTGTTAGTGTTTTATGATGTTTAGGGTTTTAATAATGTATATTTGCAGCTTCAAGTATGCAGTCGAATCCCAAAGTGGTGGATTTGAAGATTGTGGGTGAGCTCAAGGTAAGAAAGAAAATCAAAATATGTGGGACTGTTACTAGAGGGATTGACGAAGCAAGTACGGTGCAATACTTTATTTGTAAAACTGAAATCTTTGATGACGAGGATGAACTTCAACCTATTAGTCAATCTGTGACTAAGAAGGCAAGTAACTCTATTTGATGTTTGTGCTTTTCAAGTGACTACAAACATTGGGTAAAATATATTTCAGTTTATATATTATTCACACTATTGTTTATCTCAATTAGGAGTTATATTTGCCACTGGAAGCTGTTGGTCATTATGTTGTCGCAAAATATACCCCTATGAATCAAAATGGAGATTGTGGTGAATCAGTTTTTGTTGTATCTGACAATATAATTGAAAGTAGTAAGTTCTTTAAGATATCTAAGTGTATTTTTGTTCAAATTATGAACTATAGGTTGATACAAGGATATTTTATGTTTTTTCTTTGTTAGATTCATCTTCTGAAAAAATCATTAAAGTGAGGGGGGAAAACAAGAACAAGAAGGTCGCAAGCTTGAAAAGTGGAGAAAAACTAGATATTGTATTCTACAATGACCGAGCAGTGGGAAGAAATCATCAATGTTGGTCAAGACACTTGGGAAAAATTGTGCGCGATCGCAATATATGTCCCGTAAGAGTGGAGTCTTGGAGTGATATTGGAAATGTAGAAAAGCAACATATGTGGGAGGCTGTAAAGGTAAGTCAAATGTGTTAATAAATGTTTAATGTTTATGGGCCTGATTGGTAATGATTAGGTTTATTTCCCTTGTGATACTGTAAACCTTTCTAAACTAATATGTTGTAGGAATGTTTTGACAATCCTAACATTGAATTGTATCGAGACGCTACATTAGAGCATATGTGTACATTATGGACAGCTTGGAGGTCAAAACTGAACATAACCTTTGTGAAACCTTGTAAAAGTCGGATTGAAGCTTTGAAGAATTTTCCACGTGCAATCACAAAGGAAGATTGGGAGTGGCTTGTTACTAAGAAGTTTCTATCCGAAAAGTTTCTGGTATGATAAAAATAGTGTAAATTATTACATAACATACAATGTATTGGTGTATTGAGGACGTATATAAAATATAATGTTCTTCAACTTATTTGGCAGAACATGAGCGAGCAAAATGCTAAGAACCGTGTTGCATCAGAAACATTGATGCCTCATCTCACTGGGAGCCAACCACATAGAGATATCATCTATGAAAAGGTAATTGGGCATCCAGTAAGATTATATTTGTTATTGATGATTTCATGTTTTGGAATATATCTCTATTCAAATTTTTCTTTCGTAACATGTAGGGGGGCAAAGATAACCAGCCACCTAATATGGGAGTAATTTTCTTTGAGACTAGAAAGAAAAATGGGAAACTAGTTGGGGCTGATGTAAATAAAAAATACGTAAGTATAATACTTGTGGCATATTTTTTTTGTTAATTTTATAATTGATCCTTTAATGTATTTATGATGTAGGATGAAATTGTGAAGACGGTCCAATCTAATCCAACACTTTCAGCCATTGAGGTGGTTGAGAAAAACTTTGGACCACAATCTCATGGTCATGTATTTGGTTATGGTGGTGGAGTGAAGCGAAAAACATTTAAAGACTCGGACAGTGAAAATATCAAAGGGCTTGAAGCCGAGCTTCACGAGAAGGAAGAAGAAAATCGTGACCTTAGGAGGCGTTTAGATGGAATTGAGGGTAGGTTACTTCAGATCGAGAAAGGCTCCGCTGAACCACCTCAAACTGTAGTTCCTACTAGTAATAACCTTCATCAGGTAGAAACTATAAATTTTCACTTTCTTATCTTAAAGTTGTAAGTATATCTATAATATAATGACGAAATATTGTATTTGTAGGATCCTTGATATTTTGATGGGCAAATTGCTGTTTTTGGCTGATGGATATTCATGTAGGTAATATTTCCTCATCTTGCACAATAATATCGGTAACTACATTTCTAGTTGGTTTTGTATTTTCTGGAAGTGTTTATCAGATTTGTATGTTCATTAGTTTTATAGTTGGTTATGTTGTATAGATATAGGATGTATAGACAGCCATTCCAGTTCACTCTTTTAGAATCAGAGAACAGTGGGAAAGAGAGATTATGGACGTTTAGATTGAAATATTACTTCGAAAAAGAGTGAACTGGAATGACTGTCTTTGAGTTGATTAATCTTGTTTCTATGGTTTAAAGTTTTCTGTTTATTAACATTCCACTTTTCTTGAGGAAGAATTAAGTTGTTATGTGGTTCCCCTTGTATTAACTTGCACAAAATTTTGTTTTGTCTCCTTCTTGTTGTTGGCTTTGTAATCTGTGCAATAGTTTATGAAGTTGAATATATGCATGCCATTTACTATGATCATTTGTTATATGCAATGTCATTTACTTTTCCCATGCAGATTACACATAATAATTTATAATCTATGAATGCTTCACTTATATCAGCTTTTATTGTACAGGTGGAAGATCTTTTGGCAAATATGTGTTGTGTTGATTTTGAACTAATTCTGGAAAGCATCTTTTGAAGATGAATTTTGTTTTCTGATTGTATTATTTACACTGAAAATGTAAGTTTTGACTACGGGTTTCACGGAGCGAAATCTCCTAGATTAACTTACTTCAGAAAGCAAATTTCCAAGGTGAATGACAGTTTTTGGTTGTATTATAAATTGATCGGAAATGTCCATTTTGTACTTGAATTTTAGATCAAATTCTTATTTATTAACCTGTAATTCAATTTTATTAGTGATCACGAATATGCATTTTGTAGAGTTTAATTATGATTGCATCTTGTTATATATATAAATGGAAAAATGTATAGTATTTTTATGGGGGGATAATATATATATATCTATATAATATATATATATATATATATAATTGATGACTAAATAGTAATTAATTTTTAGTGACGGGGTAGTTATTTATGTAGTGAGGGGAGTACTTTGTCACTAAAATATACCACTAATGACGGGAAATATTTGATATAATGACGAAAAATTTAGATTTAGTGACGGGTTAGTTATTTAATATGTTATTCTATAATGAGAGTCTATTAGTGTAATTAGTGACGGGAATTGACAGTCACTATATAAACTCTATAGTGACGGTATATTACTATGACTAGTGTTATTAGTGACGGGTTACTTAGTTATAAAATTAGTCCATAATTAAGTTATTAGTGACGGGGATTAGTGCAATTAGTGACGGGAATTGACTGTCATTATACATCTTTTTAGTGACGGGTTATTACTGTCACTAAATACTTTTTAGTGACGGACTGGTTTCCCGTCATTATTTACCTTTAGTGGCGGAAGCTGTAGCCAGGGGCGGTGACGGTATATATCCCGTCACTAAATGTCTTTTATGACGGTTTTTGGGGCTTTAACCACGGAATTTCCTCTCACTAAATGCAGTTTTTCTTGTAGTGTTAAGACAATTCAGTAATCGTTACAGTTGTCACACTTAACACTAATCTATTAGCTAGACCATTCACTTTGGCAGGTGCTTGGACACCTATGTGATCCCGGTGATGTCATGTTGCAGCAGCTTAACACCACCAAGCTAGATCATTCACTATGGTGTTGGAAATTGATTTGGAATTTTGGGTTTTTGCCTCAAAATTGACCAATTTAATTAATTCAATCCATTTGTTAAAAAATGGAAACAAGTTGTAAATTCATAATCTACACTTCGAGTAGATGAATTTAATGTATTAATATGCTCAAAACCAATTTCGGGTGAATGAGATATTAATTGTCAAAGGTTGCAACTTAAACTTGGAAGTTGAAGAGTTTATGGAGGAAACTTATGGGAACTTGTCCCACATAGAAAAATTGGAGTAAGTGGATACTCCTTATTTAGTAGAGCACTTGATAAGTAGTTATCAAGTGTGCTCCCCTATGGTGGACCTTATGGTGGATCCTAGTTGCTTCGCACCATCTGAGCCCGGGCCCGCACATGTCACATTGAGTCGCTTTAGAGGCGCACTTTGCACTTCGCGGGTTCGTGGCGATTCGAGTTAGGCACGTGCGGTGACGTGGACCAGGTCCGGTCAGGAATCGGGTCGAACCGGACCCCACAACCCGGTGGGTCGAAAGGGTGCAACCAAGGGGTGAAGAGGTGCCTTTCCAAAAAGGCACCACAACTCTTCAACATATATAAATAGGCCCCTCCACATTTCATTTCATATATTCAAATTCTCAAGTTCTTTGCAATTCAAAAGCTTTCTAAATTCTGCATTTGTAGAGTCCGAAAGTTCTAAATATCCGAGTACGTTCGCCGATAACTTCCGACTCGTAGTGCAGCGGTCTGAAGTTTTAAAGTCGTTGTATCTTGGAGGCGTTTTGCTACTAAACGTATTGCACCTGAGTACGTGGCAATTTCGTCTTACGGATATAGAGTCAAACTCTAGCCTCGACTTTGTCTGAATTTCTACATCTTCGTCTATACATTCACATACCGAAATATAACATATGGCAGGTGCTTGGACACCTATGTGATCCCGGTTATGTCATGTTGCAGCAGCTTAACACCAATCTTGTCTTCTGAGTGTTAGTTTGGACTACTTTACAAATTATGCCTTAGTAGCTAATCAATATAACTCGGTTGGGGCAGCCGAGTAGCAGCTTAACAGGTGGGCAGGCGGCCCTAAGTTTTCGAGGACCCAGGGACGGATAAAAAATAAAATGATTTATTTTACTTAAAATATAATGATAAATAGATTTTTTTCTTGCATATACAAATATGACTAAAAAGCTGCAAAGACCAATATATAAAAATCTTTTTTAGGAATATATAGTTTTTTTTTTTTTTTTTTTTTTACTTTTTGATTGAATTAAAATATTATCTTCTAAATAGACCATATATAGCTTAGGAGACTCAAACAATAGTATATTAATATATATTCAAATATAATACACTAACTAAAAATGTAGTTAAATTACTGAAAAAAAAAAAATGTATAAATATACATATGAATGATGTAAGGAATCAATGATGACTTTCGTATGAATCTCAATTGGTGATATGTCTTGCCATATCAACTTTAAATTTGGGCGGCAATTCATGTCATCAATTATTTTCCATCCGGAAAAGCTTAATGTTGGTTTCGTATGGACATGTATTGTCATATCATCTTTAAATTTAGTAAATTCAAAATTCTTTACATAATCTCAGAATGAGTAATATGATTTCACTTACCTATTATCAATTAGGCTCCATACGAAGCTCGATATTGAATATGATTTCACTTACATGTCATCAATTAGGCTCCATACCAAACTCGATATTGAGTTCTTTATCATTCATCTGTATACATATCTTAAAAATAGAAAATGATATAAAAAAGTCTAAAAAAAATATGTTAGCAAACTAATGTCTATCCTATTTTGCTTCAAATTTTATACTAGTAAAATTATTCGTCGTATAATATATCTATATATTTTTATATATGTATAATTTGGGCCCCTCTAAATTAGGATTTTTCAGGGCCGCTACTCCCTTATTGCAATGCTTAAGGGAATCTTTATACTTGAATAACAAATATACCACTTATAACCTTTTGACTTGTTTCTACGCCAAAAAGTTGATTTGGTATCTCTATCGTACGGGAGCATGTTAGAAAAGTAAATTTTTCGAAAGCTAACATACCCCTACTCGATATAGTATCTAAGTACTCTATGTAATATGTACATTGAGAATCTTTGCACTGACTCTCGTTATAGTAATTTAAACACTGAGCTTCCGGTGTCCACACAAAAAAGGTGTTATGTCGGAGGTTACCTATAGAAATGTTTGCCAAGAAATAACCAACAATCATACTAAGTATCATAGGAGCTATGATGCCATATCTATTTAGAAATGTGGAAATATAATTCCTGTGCACAAATGGTATTACACTCTTGTTACTAACCTTGGTTGTTAGTAAGAAAGTAAGTATGATTCTAACACACATATAAGTAGAAGTGAGAAGACTGTGATAAAATAAAATAGGCAAAGTATAAGTAGTAAATACTTTGGAGTAGCAAAATGCTATATATAAGTGTTTTAACAGTGATACAAATTTAATCACAAAAAGTGTGTGTCAACCATAAGTTAAGTAACACAGAGAAAAATTGTTTGCAAAGTCACAATTGTTTCATTTCCATTTATAAGGTGGAAAGTGAAGAATTTTTTAGTCTGCACACAACTGATATGTACAATGTGCGTATGCGGAATTTGTTTGAGTTGTGTGTATTTGGTAGAGTCCGGTCCAAATCATTGGCTAGCACAACCTAACTGATATTTTAGATGGGTTGAGTCATAAAAGCTAAACTAAGCAATAGAGTATCTCGCCTTAGACTATCTCGCGATACTCTCTACGGCTTGACCCGCAGCAGTCCCTTTGACCAACTCCAGGTGCAATAGAAGCAAGCTCTACAGCCAACCCAGCAGCAATAACGGAAGCAGCAGAAATCAGTGGATTCATGATAAGTTACTCGTACCAACAAAAAGAAATGGTTATGATACAATAACCAATGAATTAGAACTTAATTATTCCATCAATAGAATTCATCCAGTCAAATTAACTAAGAACTTCGAACTTAAGTAAGAATATTATTGAACCAATTAGGCTCCATAGGGAACCCGATGTTAAGTGATATACATAATATCATAAGGAATAATATGATTGCACAATACTGTAGCAATAAATTATAATCCTTATAATTTAATCTAGTTCACATTGAGCCACCGAAGGGACCTGGTCGGACCCAATTAAATAAAACTTCAATAAATTAAATATGACCAAGGCAAGTCTTGACTTATCATATTAATTTATTAATTATATTCTATTCAACTAAAATAATGTAATTGCATTCTTAATTTAATCGGCATTACTGAAGCAATATATCAATAATTATTATCCTCTGATTGATCGATCCAACATTTACCCTCCTCGATTAACTAAAGTATTTGTAATAGGCTACCATGACCAATAAGCCTATATCAAACACTTGTCAATCTCAACACTCATCTTCTATCCGACAGTCATGTGCGACTGCATCACATAATATGATGCGACAACTAATATCGAATGCTGAGCTCAGATTTACTGTTTATAGAAGAACCCGTGAGATCATGATCATGCCTATTAAATAGGTGAAGAATTTCAATATTGTAAATATATGTTCTTTATCACTTCACTTTAATTCCCAAAATACCAAGGTATTGATTAATATATTAATCTCACTCAGTAGTATCTCAAAGAATGTCTAGTTGGTAATAAAGGTACATGATTTACTCAGGATTAAGGTAAAATGTACGTCAATCAATGAATTTAAATTGTATGGTAAAATCACAATCTAAATTTTATGTGTCCTATCCTAATACATCGTACGTGTATCCACAATTCCATTGCCAAGTCAAAGATAAACTCCAATGAAACTGAGACGGTCTTATCAAAATAAACTGCCCAAATTTATTTACTGATCTAAAATACTTAGGATGAATAACAAATCGAATCTTTCATATTTGATAACTTAAACACTCGATTTATAATGTTAATACAATCTAAGGACATATGCAAGTTCAAACAAATTATCGTGCAAGTAAATTAAATGCTATATTTAATCCCAAAATATCATTGCACGAATTAACACGTAAAACACCATATACCCACTCAACATTTCTCCCACTTGTCCAAGAGTAAATGATCTTTGAGTAGTGTAAGCTTTAATTTACTCGTAGGACACCATACTTTCAAAAATAATCCCACTTGTTTAGGAGTCAATGATCTATAAATAATATAAGTCTTACTTTTAATATTGGGCTGCTTCTTAAAGTTGCCACATTCTCCGCTTCTGCTGTGGAATCAGTAATCCGAGATCACTTGATATCCTCCATATAAAAACGACATTACTATCTACAAACTACATATGAAGATTCGTACAAAGCTAACTATCTAATTCTTTTATCTCAATGGATCTAAGAATTAGAACATGATTTATCTTCAAAGTCCTTCATATCTTAAGATGACATCAACTAGCACAAAAATGTACTATTCTAAATTTTATAGAATATGTAAGATTGTCTACTATATTGCTCTCAATATGTAAGACAATCTTTCCACATTATTCAAAAAATTATAGAACACTTTAAGGACATAGACATTTGATTAGGTTCGTGAAAGAAATTTATCAGTATGCATATTACATGCACTTGACCCTTTTGGATAAAACTGTCTGGTCTCATCTTTTAGGAAACTTCTATAAGATTCCAGAGAGAGTTAGTATACATATATTTGGTCTATGATACTCTTCCATAGGTTAATGTCTAACAACATCATGACTAGCAAGATTATTCAGAGAAACTTCCTTGGCTAGTGAGGACAATTCAAAACTTCTTACACAAAACAAGTCGAAAATTCTCACTTCATCTTAGCTATGAATTTTCCTAATTGACTAGAATTTAATATTACACTCCTACTGCTCTATCAAATTCTTCGACTAACTCTTCTACTTGTTTATCAGTAGAAGTATCATGTTGAACATTTTACATCTCCCACTGAATCTAACAAATAAGAATTGTAGATTTCGTAAATTCAACAGGGTATGTTCAGTGCGGAACTCTGGACTTAATAAACTGGGTAACTATTTCCTTTATCTTGTCCAAAAGAACTATACTCTTAAGTTCACATACTTCCATACTCTCGTCGTATAAAAAGGTCACATTTGTCTTCACAAAACCTTCTTATCCAGGACTCTATGGAAAAAAGCATACTTTCTGACAATGTATAACAATGTCTAGTTACTTCAACCCAAACCACACCAAACCATTGAGGGGTACTTGGTGAGTTCGAATACTAATTCCCGTGAATGATACACGAAGACTTATAGTCACATTACCATTTAATTAAAACACAAATACATGCATGTAGAGATTCTATCTTCAAGCAATTTGAAGAACATCTCATCCTAGCATATAAGTTTTCCTTAATTAGTAAACTATACTAAGTTTCACACCTCATCAATCTCATTACTAGTTCTCCAAAATTGATATATGAAGACTTCTTAGTCACATTACTATTTTAAACGAAAATCACATGCTTATAAATATTTCATCTTCAAGCAATTGAAGAACATCTTATTCTAACATATAAACTTTGTTTAATTAGTAAACCTGACTAAGTTTCAATAATCATCAATCTTAAAGGTAGAAATAACTTATGTGATTTATCTGATGCAATGTATTGCAAGTTGTTTATTAGTGTTAAGACATTTAAGACGTTATTAGACTATTCGTCATAAACACCACCATTATTTAAACATAGTGTTAAATATTTGTCAAAATGATTATAAAAACTTTGTTAAAATAAAATAGTAGAAAAAATTAATTTCTACCATCTTTGAGATGATAATAACAATGACCTAAATTCTTTACTCTAAATAAAGAGAACACATCAATCAACTTTTGCAAACCCAACTGCATCTGTGTTAACCTTCGAAGTCTAACCTTTCAGTAAGTCTCCTTTTGAAAATGAATCTATGCAATAAAATTGCAACTATGATTAGTGGGCCCGAATTCTATTATGTGATCATGGAATCAACCACTACACATAACTCAATGAAATTACTTTGCATTTCTAAATGCTAGGTAATCCTGGTAATTAGTCTTCTAATTACCCTTTTTCCCACGAGGAGACAAATCTCCTTTTGCTTCCATTCTGTCTTGACTCCTTTTGCACTTTGCTGAGAATTTTCTGGATTTGACTTGCTCATCTGTTGACTTGGACAAGGTCAATCCATAAAAAACCAACAGCTAATGCATCATCATATTTGGTTTGACATTAGAGCAGCTAGTAGCTAAAACAGGCTTGCAAGTGACCATATCTACCCCTTTTAGTAAATCTAATATATACTTGGTTTGTTTTAGAAACATACCTTCATTAGTTCTTTGGACTTCTATACCTTGGAAGTAATTAACTTCCCCCATATTTTTAAGTGAAAACTCCTTCGTTGTGTTTGTTAATGGTTGTGGGTGGCTAGAGTACTGTAGGCTATGGAGAATAAAGTGGAATTAGCAGGTTGGGGTATATAAATGAGTGTTTGTTTATGTTGGTTAGGGATTGGGTTAGAGTTGGTTTATATTATAAAAGGTGGTAAAGGTGATTTGATGTGTGTAAGAAGTAGTTAATGAATAATTGATTATTGATTAAAATTGTATTGGAAATTGAGTTCGATTGATTATGTGTGTATGAGGTAGTTAAAGAATTATTGGTTATTGAATAAAGGTGTATTGGGAATTGAGTTTAATTGATGATGTGTGTAAGAAGTAGTTAAGAAATGATTGATTATTGATTAAAGATGTATTTGGAATTGGAATTGATTAATGTTGTGTGTAAGAGCGTTGGGGGCAATATATTGCCCTAAACCCATAAACAAATGCATGTTGAGTTGGGCACAATCCACAACAGATTGGCCCAACCCTAAACCAACGTAACCCTTGTCTAGTAAATCTATCACAGAATGAACTTCCTTAGGTTGATTTCCAGTGACAATGATATCGTCTACGTATACAAGCAATAGAGTAAGAGTATGATTTGATTTTTGAAAAACAAGGATGAATCAACAACAGATTTCTTAAACCCAATTTTCATTAAGAACTCTCCCAACTTGTCATACCAAGCCTTTGAGGTTTTTATTAACCATAAATAGACCTTTTGAGTTGACACACATAGTTAGGATGAGGACACATACCTTTCAGGTTGTACCATGTAAACTTTCTTCTTTAAATCACCTTTAAGGAAGAAATTATTTATATCAACCTGTTGAATGGGCCAGCTCTTGGGCACCTCAAGAGTCATTACAATCCTGATGGTTGTTGGCTTGACTACTGGGCTGTGAGTGCAAAGTAATCTGCCCCAGTAGTTTGTTGAATCTCTAGCCACAAGCCTGCTTTATACCTGTCAATATCTCTATTTGACTTATATTTGATCCTGAAACCCACTTGTCAGTAACAAGATTCATAGAGTCCTGATATGGAACAAGCTGCCATGTATTGTTTTTAATGAGGGCATTATACTACTCATCCATAGCTAGTTTCCACTTAGAAGATGTGAGAGCTTGTGATACATTAGTAGGTTCAATATTATCAAAATTAGCAATAGTAGAAAAAAATTAGGCTTGAAAATCCCTCTTTTTTATCTAGTGACCATAGAGTGAATATTTTGTGCAGGAACAACTTGCTGCTGTTCTTGATATGAAACCTGAGACTGTGGATCAAACACTTCCACTAGTAAATTACCAACTAGACTATTACCACCAGATTCAGAATTATCAGTGGAAGTGGAAGTAGTAGAAGTGTTGTGAGTGTGTGTTGTGTTGATTGAATTAGAATTACCAGTGGAATCATTTGAACCATATGAACCAGATGAAGATTATGACAAGAATTATCACTAGTAGAAATAGGCAATATAGGTAAAACAGTAGTAGGTAACACCACATATATGTGGGTTTTCTTGAAGTAAACATTGTTGTGTAGGGGAACTCACCTTCATTGAAATTTACTGTTCTTGCTATATAAATCCTTCCTGTAGCACTTAAGCATCTGTAACCTTTATGTAACAAGCTATAACCAATGAACAGACATTTCTCATCTCTAAACTGCATCTTAGTAGTATTATATGGCCTTATATAAGGGTAGCACCAAAACTTTTCAAAAAAGTATAATCAGGAGATCTTTTGAACAACATTTCAAAATGAGTTTTGTTACTCAGTACAGGAGTGGGAAGTCTATTGATAGTGTAACGTACAAGAGGTAACAAAGGCATCTCACCAAAAACAAAAAGGCATTTTAGACTGTGAAAGTAATGTTATACTAGTTTGAACTAAGTGTTTCGTGTTTCTTTCAATTAAACCATTTTGAGGATATGTATAAGGGCAAGAATATCTATAAGCAATGCCTTTGGTTTTGAAAAAAGTTGTTAAACTTCTGAACTCTCCTCCAAAATCAGATTGTATAGTTTTAACACAGCAGTCAAATTGTTTTTCTACGAACTTAATAGTGATTTGATGTACCCGTGACTTTACAGATATTGGATAAATCCAGGATACCTGGTATAGTCATATGTAAATAGGATATAATACTTATATCCTTCAATTGATACAGTGCTAGAAGGTCCCCACACATCTGTGTGGACAACCTCAAAAGGAACAGAAGTATGATATTCTATAGAGTTGAATGTCATACTTTGCATTTTTCCATATTGACATGACTCACAAAGTGGAATTTTATTGATAGGGATATGTAATTGTTTGAGTACATTGTCCAAAACAGATTGACATGGATGTCCTAACTTGCTATGCCATTGAGTACAATCAGTATTAAAATTAACAGAAGAAATATTACAATCAACAAGATGTTCATTACAATTAGAAACAAACTCTTTACAATTTGAAAAAAAATAATCATATCACAATTCATAGTATCATCAGCAGGAGAAGATTGTGTAGATGATGAAGTCAAGTTTAAGTGATATAGAACATTTCTAAGAGAACCTCTGAGCAACAACTTGTGAGTAGTTAGTTCCTTGACAAGACAAAAAGAGTCAAACAACAGGATGTAAGCATGCTTATCTTATAAGAACTTAGAGACACTCAGCAAGTTTTTTTGTCATAGTAGATGCACAAAGAACATTTTTAAGAGACAATGTTTTATCATGACATATAATAGGTAACAAAGTAGAACCAACACAATTAATAAGAACTTGATTTCCATTCCCAACTATAATTTTACCTACACCTTGGTATGAAGTTTTCAGAGTGAGATTAGTGGCATCAACAACAACATGATGTGTTGCCCCACTATCTAAAAACCGATCAGTACCACCTTCAGAATTGATAGAAACAACATTGACAGCAGCCCTTGCAGCTCCATCAACAAATTCTTGAGTGCCTTCTTGCTCTGCAGACACAGTAGTATAGTGAACTTGATGACGTTGTTGTCCTTCTTGAATTGCTGCAGGATCTAAACCTACAAAGTCTTCATTAAATCGATCCCAACAATCGGCAGCCACATGATTTGGTCTGCCACATAATTGGCAGATCATTTTAGAGTTGTTTTTGTAACCTCCTCTAAAACCATCTCTGTTGGCATTTGAACTGGAACCTCTTGCAGAATTTGGACCTCTTTCTTTGGTATAACTGCCGTTGTTAGAAGCTATAGAGCCTCCTCCATTACCACTATTATATCCATCTCTTCTTGTTGCAAGATTCACATTAACTATCCCAACTGAGTGTTGTTATTGCAACCTCATCTTGTGGGTTTGCAACAAGGATTGTAATTCAGTGATTGATACAGATTCAGACCTAGTAGTGACATGAACAACAATACTCTCATATTCTGGTCCTAGACCATTTAACACATACAAGCACAGATCCTCATCAGTAACTTCTTCTCCAGCTGCTTGAATAGCATCTAAAATACCCATTATTTTCGTATGAATTCTAATTCCTCTATATTAGAATTCCCTTTCTTTCACGAAGTCAACTGGAATCTTAAGTTGAGATCCTTAGCCTTGGATTGTGTCCTAAACAAATCCTCAAACACTTTCCAGACATCAAAAGAAGACTTTCAATGATTGACATATCCTAACATAGACTCAGTTATAGAGCTTAAAAGCCAACACATGAGAAATTGATCCTTCCTAATCCAAATCTCATATTCTAGGTTAGGATTACTTACAATAGCAATTTCTTTTACTTCTAAAGCAGGAGTTACAGATTGAACCATTCTAGATAGTGGACTGGACGTTCCATAAAGGAGCCCATCATAGTCGTGAGCACGCACAGTGGTGGTGACTTGAATCCTCCAGTAGGAATAATTGTTCCTATCCAAATGCAGAGACAATGTGTTGAATGCAGGTAGAACAAACTCAGACATATTTGTGACAGACCTTTGATACTAACACAAAAATTAAAACAATTAACCGATCAATTCGCTAATAACAAGCAGCAAATTAAGCAAGAAGAAGAAGATCTTGCAAGAACTTTGAAGACTAAGAACAAATTTTGAAGAAACGAGCTGAATTCTTGGAACCGGATTTTTGGCTCAAGTTACCATGTTATAAAATGAAAACTGTATACAAAACTGCATGTATCAAAGATGGTTTACAATAGAAGACTAATCCTATTTTTAGAAGTGAATAGAAGCTTGACACATGCTAAGCACGTGCTCTAACTAATCTAATAACAAATCCTTTTTCTTAACTGTTTTTGTAACAACTTCTTTAATGCTAAGTATAACTAATTATAGCTATATGTTAACACTCTGAAATCCCTCTTTTTGTTTTTAGATTTACACATATCCCTCATGTTTATCAGTATTATACACAGTAAATTGGAATATGAACAAGAGATCTTGACTTATTAAGGTTATACATAAAAAATTTCGTTTAAGGTCTACTGTGTTCTTTCTCGAAATCTTTTTATTTTCAACAGGTGTTTCGGTATTAGATTCGGTGGAGACGTTGTATTTTTTGTATTTTATGCTAATATTTATGTCAATTGAGCATGTAAAGCTCAATAGAATAAAAGATTTTGCGTTTAAAAAGAGAGTATATTTCTGCAAATCTTCAGAAACTGGAGTGCGATGCTTGGGCAATGGAAAATATATTTCTGATTTTCCAAGAATATGTCTTCTTTAACTGTAAAATCAGTAGATCTATGACAGAAAAAAGCCACAGAAGGTTGGTTCTACAATTTTCTAAGAATCTGATTTTCTCAGAATATATCTTCTTTGAGTTTTTGTGTCCTTCCAACTATCTTTTGGCGTTCATTTCAAAATTCATTGAATATTATCTGATTATAGAGTCTTACTCATGTATCTAAGTTCGTCAAAATGCTAACATTTATGAGTCTTGAGTCTAGTAAGTTGTGAAGTCAAGTCATTACTACATTATCTAGAAACATGTAATAGCTCCTATAAATTGAGCCTTCTCATTTGCATTTGAGCAGAAAATTCAAATTTTATAAACTATATTAGAGAGTCTCTTGACTTTTTTTAGAAGAAGGAGTTCTTCTATTTTAGCTCTTAGCCTTTTTGGTGGATTCCTCAAGGCGACGAGTTGCTCCAAACTTATGGTGGATTCCATTAAGTGAGGAATTGTATTTGAGCGTTTACTTGTGTTACCTCCTCAATCTCGCTTTCCGGTATCAATGTGTATCTATGTTTTAGGTGATATTCCTTTTGAAGTTGAAATGTTGTATCAAATTTATTATTATTTTATATAAAAGAGAGTTTATGCTAATTATGGCTTTCCATATGCGGTGTAAGAAATACATAACACTGATATAAAATGTTGAAATTGCACCAGAAATCTTAAATCTTTATGTGTGATTGATTTTGATTTTTGTCAAGATCGATGAAATTGCTTACTAAAATATTTGTATAACTATACTGTATTTGAGTTGAATAAGTATGTCAGTATGTTTATTTGTTCATTTTAGCTTTAGTTCAGATTTTAAAAAAAATACATGTATGTGTTTTTCTTGTATCAAAAAATTCTTATTGGGATAATTGTTAATTGTTTATTTGTTTCTCAGTTGGACAACAAAAGAATTTGGATGTGATACAAAGAAAAGATGGTTCATGGTGCCAAAGAACTACTTTTAGACTTTCTAGATTATGAATTTATTAATTTTGCAAGTTAGTATTTTTTATCTAACTTCGTTGTTCTACTAGTGCCCTTTCACAGTAGATTTCACTTGGCATTCATCAAAAAGCTGGATGAATCAATGATGGTTTTGCATACAAAAAAGATGAAATATTGCAGTGGGACAAAGATAAGAAACTTTAATATTTGTTTTAAGTTTTAATCGAATTAGAGATGTATGTGGTTTTCTGTGATATTTTATTTGACCTATACTAAGTAAAATTTCATTCAATGTAAACCAACAAACATATAGTATGAAGTAGTAAAGAAGGAAGCTTTTAGTAAGCAAATAACTTAGGCATCACTCTACAAAATAGTCATATCTGCATAACAAGTACTGAGTGCGGGATTATAAAATTTAAACTCTTGATCATCTGTTCTTAGGATATCACCTACTGAATATTGGAAGTAGTGAAATACTGTGATAGTAGATAACTTTAGAAAACTAATAGTAACTAAAACAAAATCCATCCATTCCATGTGCATCACTTCTCTTTCTTTACCACCCTTTTCTTCTTTGCTGCTTGCATGAGTGGAACATCATCAGTAAGTTCACTTTTCTTCATTGCTGGTTGTCCTGCCACATCAGCAGTGTCTTTTCCATTGTAATTTGGTGCGCATCATTTTCTTTATAATTTATGGGATCTTCATAAGGAGCATGTGCAAGCTTCATGTAATTAGCAGTAAATACATTAGAAACACTACAAGAAGACTTACTTTTAGCAATAAAAGATTGGTGAGACTATGAAAAAACCCTTACTAAATGTAATATATACAAAGCTTTAGTGAGAGTAAAACATACTCTCACTAAAAAATGACAATTTATTTGACAATCTTGAATTCACAAAAATAAAAAAGTAAATTTGTTTTCACTGTCATTGTTGATTGTGAAAAGGAGACGACAACGTTTCCAGATACGGATCCTCTCCATTTACCAAGTGGCCAATTTCAGATAATCCTAGCAATTGAAAACATTTATGCACCACAATCTGCCACGTCATTCATCTAAATAATATTTTTCATCTTCAATTAGATTCTTCGTCCCTCATCGCCTCATCCTCTCTCTTATTTTTATTATAACATAGACAATAGATCCCTTCAGCACAGATTAACAGAAATCAAATGAGTTTTATCAAAGGAAAGAACTAAAATCGTGACTTGAGGCTCTGACTCATAAGCCCACCATTTACATGAGCAAGCAAAAACATCATAATGGAAGCTTGTTGAAAACAAGCAGCTCTCTTACTGTCGACTATTGAAATTTTATTCTGTCTCTATTGAGTGTAAACATGCATTATTTCTTGTGTTTGCATCAAGTTTCCTTAAAAAAATTGAGATGATAATTTGCATCGTCACTGAAAATGGAGTTTGTTTGGGGATTCCGAAAAAGTAGTGCTACCTGGAGGGAAGGCCGACAGGATATGTCAAATTTTGGGAGAGACCTCAGGAGAGAGCCTTACAGGGATGGAGTACTCAGGTTCATACAGAAGTAGAAGTTGACAAATAATTTTCAAGTGTGTTCAAAGGCAGACACCTGCCTGTGGGTTTAGAGTATTTGGCAATTTTATAAAGAGTTAGTGTTAATTCTCAATCAACAATCAAGATTCCACGGAGGATTAGAGTATCCTCAATCCACTATCCACGAAGAGAACTTTACAGATTACAATCGGAATTAGCAAAATCCCCAAATTCTGACTCAATTCAGGACAAACCCTAATTCTCTCTCAATCCCTTCTCTCTCTTTGAATGACATGAAGAAAACTGTATAAGCTACTCTCAACTAATAATCCGCACTCAAATTACAAGAATTGAAACAGTTAGAACTGAATTATACAACAAAATCAGCTGTACAATCAATGGCCCCTGTTTTCCCTCTTCAAAACAGAATTCTGAATTCTTAACTTCCGGTTCAGATTAATTGTGAACCGGTTCTCCATTCTGAGCCGGTTCCGACCGGTCTGAACTCGGTTCTGTGATCTTCAAAATTTTTCCAGTTTGTGAGTGTTGTAACTTGTTGAAATTGACTTATATACCATAATTCTCCACCTCAATGAAACAAGGAACTCATCACTTCTCACTAAACTATACTGCGGCCGTTAAACTCACTGTACAAGCTTCAATAAGCTTGTACAATGCTTGAACTTTCCTCCTGGAAGTGTCTTTGTGAACAAGTCTACTTCATTGTCTTCTATTGCAACTTTCTTTACTTACCACACCTTTCTCCACAATATCTCTCACAAAATGCAACTTTACATCAATGTTTTTCGACCTTTCATGAAACACTTGATGTTTTACTAAGGGAATGGTGCTTTGATTGTCATAATAGGTAACCACACTTCCTTGCTGCACTCCAAAATCCCTCAGAATTCCTCTAAGCCAAATTGCTTCTTTTACAGCCTCTAATACAGCTATATATCAGCTTCTGTTGTAGAGAGTGCAACCATTGATTGATGAACTGCTTTCCAACTAATTGCAGTTTCATACACAGTGACAACATAACCAGTAATTGATTTTCTACTGTCAAGGTTTCCTACAAAGTCTGAGTCAACAAAACCTTGGATAAGATCTGCTGCTTCTCCTACTAACTTTTCAAACATTAATCCCAAATCCAAAGTTCCTCTGATGTACCTGAGAATGTAATTCAAAGCTTCCCAATGCAGCTTCCCTGGATTTAACATAAATCTACTGACGATAGAAACACCATATGCCAGATCTGGTCTGCTACAGATCATGGCATACATCAGGCTCCCAACCCCACTTGCACAAGGAATTCTTTGCATATATCTCTTCTCTTCATCAGTTTTAGGACACTGCTCCTTTGAGAGTTTAAATTGTTGTCCAGTTGGAGTAACAACAGACCTTGATTCATGCATCTGATATCTTTTCGGTACTTTATGCAAGTAATCTCTCTGTGACAGCATCAGCTTTCCAGCATCTCTGTCTCTGATGATATCCATTCCCAGAATCTTTTTAGCATTCCCTAAGTCCTTCATTTCAAATTTTGATCTTAACTTGTTCTTCAAAAACTCTATTCTTATTTTACTGTTACTGGCTATTATCATATCATCTACATACAACAATAGGTAAGTAAGAGTATCCTTCCCTTGTTTTTCAAAGTACACACAGTTATCATATTTGCATCTGTCAAACCCCATACTTAGCATGAACTGATTAAATCTCTTGTTCCACTGTCTAGGACTTTGCTTAAGTCCATAGAGTGACTTCTTAAGTAAACAAACCTTTTCTTCATTTCCTGGTAGAATGAATCCTTCAGGTTGCTACATAAAGATAGTTTCTATCAGGTCTCCATGCAAGAAAGCTGTCTTGACATCCAGTTGTTGTAATTCTATATTTTCCTGTGCTACTTTTGCAAGCAGAAGTTTGATTGAGCAATGATTTACCACTGGTGAGGAAACTTCATTAAAGTCGATGCCTTATCTTTGTGTAAAGCCTCTTGCTACAAGTCTGGCTTTATACCTTACTCTTTCTGTTCCAATAAACTCAACCTTCCTCTTGAAAATCCATTTTGAGCTAATAATTTTCTGATTCTTTTGTTTTTCTACAAACACCCATGTCTTATTCTTTTCAAGAGATTGCAGTTCCTCAAACATCCCTGCCATCCAATGTTCTCTATCTTTTCCAGATATTGCTTCACCATAGCTTTGAGGTTCTTGATATTCCAAGTTTTCTGCTACTGCCAGAGCATAGGAAACCAGATCAGCTTGACCAAATCTGTTTGGTAGATGAATATTTCTTCTTACTCTATCCCTTGCTAGATGATAATCCCTTAGGTTCTGTTCTTCATTTAACTCATCCTTTGAAGATGGTTGTTCCAGATTTTCATCCTGTCTCTCAGTTCTGTCAAACTGTTCTTGACCCTCAGTGATCTCCACCTCAATAGATGTAGTTTCTGTTGTGATATTACCATCCATCAGTGCTGGATCCTGTGTGTTTATACCCCATCACTTGTTCATTGAATGACACCTCTGCTTACAATAACTCTTTGATGTCCAATTTCCAAACACCAAAGTTTATATCCTTTCACACCATTTGGATATCTTATAAAAATACATCTCACTGCCCTTGGTTCCAGTTTATCTTGTATGATATGTGCAAAAGCCAGACATCCAAATACTTTCAAATCTTCATATTTGAACAACTTCCCATACCAGATCTCATTAGGTGTATTGAACTTTACGGCTGATGATGGTGACATGTTTATAAGGTGACAGGCAGTGTTCACAGCTTCTCCCAGAATGCTTTTGGAAGTTTTGCATCTACCAGCATGCATCTTACCTTTTCTAAGATAGTTCTGTTCATTCTTTCAGCTAATCCATTTTGTTGTGGATTAAGAGGAACAATTCTATGTCTGGTAATGCCCATTTCCCTATAAAACTCATTGAACTCTTCTGAGAGATATTCCAAACCATTATCAGTTCTCAAATGCTTCAGTTTCGTTCATGTTTATTTTCCATCTGAATGAGCCATTCTCTGAACTTGACAAAGGCTTCACTTTTGTGTTTCAGGATATATACCCATACGTTCCTGCTATGATCATCTATCAATGTCATAAAATACCTACCTCCCCCATGAGTTTCTACTTTTGCAGGTCCCCAAATGTCAGAATGTACATAGCCTAGTGGTTCTGTTGTATTGTGCAATCCAGTTCCAAATGACTGTTTCTTAGCCTTTCCTAGAACACAATGGTCACAAAACTCTAGTTTAATGATTTGTTTATCCTCAAACACCATTTTCTTAGACAACTCTGACATTCCTTTCTCTCCTATATGTCCAAGGCTTTTATGCCATAGCAGAGTATCAGATTTTGTCATTGTGTTATCCAGTGTGCCTGATATTGAGTTTCCAATCAATATGTACAGACCATTGACCTTTTTCCTTTTCATGACTATTTTCCCAGCTTTAATAACAATCATAAACCAATTTTTAATTTAAAACTCACATCCATTTGCATTTAAAGATCCCAATGAAATGAGGTTTATTTTCAAAGCAAGTACATACCTTCCATCATGCATCATGATTTTGAGAGACCCAATCCCTTGTACCTTGCAAGCCTGGTCATTCCCCAGAAGCACAGTTCCACCATCAACTTTCTTGAGATCCCTAAACAATAATTCATTTGGGCACATGTGGAAAGAACAACCTGAATCCAGAACCCACTCATCACTTACTCTTCCATCTGATATTGTGAGAACCTCAGAACTTTCATACCCTTCTTCTACCACTGCTGCATCAGCACTGTTGCTGTCTTGTTTAGGCTTTTTCTCAGGGCAATTTTTCTTTAGGTGTCCCACCTGTCTACATGAGAAGCATCTTATCTTTTTTATCCATTTTGTACCTTTCTTATTTCCATCATTTCCCTTCTTAACTTCTTTGTTTCCTGTTGCTTGAGGCTTCTTCTGGAATTTTGCCTTATTGAATTTCACATTCAAACCTTCTCTTGCAGATTGTGACTTCTTTTCACCAAGATTTTGTAAGAACTTGGTTTTTAAGGCAATTTGAATGGAATCATAGCTAAGCTTTTCCTGTCTTCCAAACAACAGTGCATCCTTAAAGTTTTCATAAGACTTGGGAAGTGAATTCAATAGCATTAGGGCTTTGTCCTCTTCTTCAATTGTTACTTCAAGACTTTCAAGATCATCAACTAACCTGTTGAATTCATCTAGTTGTTCAAACAGGTTCTTTTCTTCTATCATCTTGAAGCTGAGTAACTTTTGTTTCAAATATAACTTATTTGAAACATATTTCTCTTGATACAAATTTTCTAACCTCTTCTATGCTTCAATTGTTGTCTTGGTTTTGGCAATCTCTCTTAGAGGTTTATCTCCAAGGCACAGAATAATCGCACTATGTGCTTTCTCAAGAACCTCCTTCTTCTTTGCTTCATCAGTTGTAGCAGGCCATTCATCAGGCTTCTGAGCCAGTGCCAATCCGTGCTGTGTGAGGAGTGCTTTCATTTTCACCTTCCACAAGCCAAAGTCATTTTTTCCCATGCACTTCTCAACATCTAGTTTCATTGACGACATTTCCAGTCTCTTTTTTTCACAGACGGTGCCAATTGTTAATTCTCAATCAATAATCAAGAATCCACAGAGGATCAGAGTATCCTCAATCCACGAAGAGAAATTTATAGATTACAATCGGAATCAGCAAAACCCCCAAATTCTGACTCAATTCAGGATAAACCCTAATTCTCTCTCAATCCCTTCTCTCTCTTCGAATGACATGAAGAAAACTGTATAAGCTACTCTCAACTAATAATCTGCACTCAGATTACAAGAATTGAAACAGTTAGAACTGAATTGTACAACAAAATCAGCTGCACAATCAATGGCCCCTGTTTTCCCTCTTCAAACAGAATTATGAATTCTTAACTTCGGGTTCAGATTAGTTGTGAACCGGTTCTCTATTCCGAGCCGGTTCCACCGGTCTGAACTCGGTTCTGTGATCTTCAAAAAAATTCCAGTTTGTGAGTTCTGTAACTTGTTGAAATTGACGTATATACCACAGTTAGGAAAAAGGGTAGCCTTGTTTCCTCCAATAGTAACTTTCACAATGAAATGCTATCATTATGCAGGTACTAATTTTCATTTAAAAGAGTTTTTTAAAAGAAAATAAAATTAAGCATTCATATAGATACCCATTAGGTAGGGCGGAACGCACTAGATTTAGCTCCACTTTTATTCAATAAACTTGTACTCACTCCGTCCCGGCTTATCTTGCATAGGGAGTCGGCACAGGTATTAAGAAAAGTTACTTTTTGGTTGTTCGTTGACTTTACAAAGGTGGATTGAGGGTGGAGATTTTGATGGTGGAGATTATGTTATAACTTTCATTTTTTAGACTGTGCAAGATAAGGTGGGACGACCATTTAAGGAAAGTGTGCAAGTTAAGGTGGGACAGAGGGAGTAATAACTTTGTCCTTTTTGACTAAATTCTTTGTTCATGTTAAGTTACCTAAAGTTGTTTCTAATCGTGTTAGCCTCATAAGAGAGATGATGTCTTTTTCTACAGTCCATGAAGGCCTTTAGTGAGCTAATTAATCAAGGTATATACTCAAGAGATTGTTGCTAGGGTGAATATGGGTGGGCTTAAGTCTCTTTAATCAATGATACTTTGAGCTGGCTTGCTTTTCTGAATAACTGCTTTTGTTTGCAACCAATTAAACCTTATCTCTTTTATAAGTTGAACATGCTGGTTGTTAGGTACCCTCTAGCATGGTGTGGATTCCGATATTGCACTAAAGGTATATAGAACTTGTAGAAATATATAACAAAGTACATCTATTAATCAATTTATGATTAATGTTTACATTGCTATATTCCTTTTTGCTAATAATTTTGAATTGAAGTAGTGTAGACTTTTGGACATTTTTTTACTAGTTACTTTATGGACTTTATTGTCCCATTGATGGATATATGTAGTCTTCTGCATGTAATTTTTCATCCCCAAAATTCTCTAACTTGTATTTAAGTTAGGTAACAAACTATTTCTGTATATAGATTCTATGAGTCTCTTAGCCTATTTCTTGATCTGTTGGAATCTTTCGTAATTTTTACCCATTATCATTATCATTTCTAATCTTGAACCAAGCGGTCCCAAATTTATTATTCACTAAATCTCGTACCACTTGTACTGTTGTACATAGATGTTGTATTGACAAAATTTACAAAGCAATCGCCCATTTTTGGTTCACGTGAGCCAATATTTATTTCTTAGCTAGGTACTTGAAAGTGGATGCAGTGCTTAACTTTATTCCAGTACTGCTAATTTACCACTTTATTTCTGATGTGTTTATTTGCAAATGTTAGTCACTTCTGTTCCATGTTGTTTGATGAGTAGTTTTCATGCATTAAATAAATACTACTAACTCCGTCCGACTCTAACTTTTCTACTTTCTTTTTCGGTTTGTCCCAACTTAACTTTCCAGTCCATAAATGATAAATTTCTCTCACAATCTCCACCTTCTACCTAACTTTCCTACTTTCTTTTTCGGTTTGTCCCAACTTAACTTTCCAGCCCATAAATGATAAATTTTTCTCACAATCTCCACCCTCAAAATCTCCACCCTCAATCTCTATCTTTAAAAAAGTCAAAGATTCCACAAAATCTGTTTTTTCTTAACCTTCGTGTCCGGTTAAAATAGGAAAGTTAAGCCGGGACAGAGGGAGTAGCATATATGGCAGAGCTGCAAGTAAAAGAACTAAAACAACACTTCCAGTTCCAGTTATTACTTAGTAGGTTCTTTTCATTAGCAATCAAATTAATACAACAAAAAGTGAATTAGTTAAACTGAATTGGAAATCACACCCGTGAGGTGGAACTTTCAGTGGATACAATAGAGTTATAGAACTGAGCAAAAGTGCTCTATTTTATTGGACCAATTTTCACTAACTACTTTTATTTGGCCTGTTAGAAACCCATTATTGCATTCTTTCACCATTGGTTTACACAAGGGAGAAAAATTCATTGAGTAATTCTTCTGGATATCCAAAGTGCGTGGGATTATTGTTAGGGGGACTGGAAAAGAAAATACCTGCAGGTTAAAACATGTGGATTTCCTCCATTAGATGACCGAGAAAAGTCGGTTGCACCGTTTGCAGGAAGTGGTTTTCTGTGTGGGGGTTCAACTTACAAAGAAGAGACCGTATCCTTTGAAAGTCATAGATGACAGTGACAGGATGCTTCTCCAGCTTAACAATTTGCACTAGTCAAATATCCTTAACATTGCTACAGATTAGACTTGCGGAGATGGAAAGAGGGGCAGTGAATGACATCTTTGTGATTCTCTCTGATGTTTGGTTGGGCAATGAGGAGGTAATTATTCCTCCATTCCCTCGTCCCTTGCTTATTTACCTGTTAATTTCTTTCTCCTTTTATCTTATCAATATCGTTTACTAATTGCTTGATTCTCTATCCTTAGGGAATACTATCAAGAAACTTGGGACAATCCTTAGTGGTTATGAGAATGAGAATATGGTCCCTTCTCTTCTTGTTTTCATGAGAAACTTCTCATCCATGTAACATATCTTTCAATTCTTACTGAAGCATCAGGTAAGGAATATTTTTTCATGTTTGTCATGGTTATCTACAATAGTGTGAGTGACAAGGGATAACTGTTGTATGCAGATCACAGTTCGGAAAGCTAGGAAGAATGATTGCATCTTATCAACGTCTTAAAGAGCATAGTAGATTCCTTTTCATTCCTAGTCCTGATGATATAGGTGATTTGGTAATTACTTTAACATTTTTCTTAATATGTTTATCATATTTATCACGCTTGAACAAACATACTTTTGTTTGCAGAACCTTTAAATGTTCTCCCCAGATGCCCATTGCCACATTCCAAATGCAGCGTTCTTGAGTAATCCTTGCAGGTTTTCTTCTACTGATTATTTTTTTCAATAAAAAAACGAGTCTAGCATTAAAGAGGGATTACTTTGAAATTTGACTATGCCCGAACATATCGCCTTCCGAATCCTAGTACTTATTTTACCCTATGGTCAATGAGAGGCACTTTAATATGGTTTAGTTTTTTTGGTTTTCACTCAGATATTGACGGAATTATTTGCATTGTTTCTCTGTTTTTCATAGGAATTGCATTGTTCCTTTATCAGTTACTTTTATTCTTTTTGTTATTGTTTAAAAATGAGATGTAACTTATATTGTTATTCTTTTTTTGGGGGCGACGTTAAATAGAATCAAATTTTATACCCAAGAAATTGAGTTTTTTCGTCAAGACACTAAGGATCCATTTGAGCATGTAAGGTTGTTCTACTACAATCATTATCTTGTGTGGATAGCCCGAATTATCTTTAAAATATTACTTGCTCCTAATTTTCTTTGCTGCAGCTCATCGCGACCATAACACGTCAAAGCCATATTTACCTCTACCTTTGAGTATACAACCCATCATCTAGACTTTGATCACTGTCTTCACTTGTATCTAATTCCACAAATACTAAGTCCTAATTCTTAATTTCTTAACTAATAACATTAATTGTTATGAAGCTTTTAATTTCAATTTCCATGCAGATAGTCTTGGGGGCAAAAGTGGGCAGAAGGTATTCAAATACACAGGAATCACATGCTTTAATCCCGGTTCTTTCTCTAATGACTTCATGTTCGTGGCATACCGAACTTGTTCTCAGGAAGTTGAACTATTAGCCGTTTGAGTTCGTCCGTACACTAGAGATAGCTCTTGGATAGTCTATGCCACCTAAGTTTGGGTGGAAATTTTTTTTTTTTTTTTTTTTTTTTTTTTTTTTTTTTTGTTTCATTTAGTTTCTAAGATCACATTTCCACCCCTAATACTTCTAGCTTCTAAGTCGGCAAAAAACTTTGCTATGAATTTTCTGTAACAGAAGAGTCCGAAGCAGATATTTACTCAATAAGCTATAGTGCACACAAATGAACATCACCCTAGATAATTGATTTCATCAATGCTAAGGTTAGATCTCAATTAAATTACTTGAAGTTTCTCATAATTTATAGGAGGTTTTAAGGGGCTTTCTCATTGTCTTACCTTTCTTGGCACTTAGGTACAATTAATATTAGAACATTTAGCGACAAGAGAATAGATATATGGAAATAACAATTGGTTATTTGCTATCTTTTAGTGGGGAAATACATGTATTAGTGACAATATTTTTCATCATTAAAAATAGATTTCGTGACGGTAAAGTTTCTCTCATTATATACCTTTTAGTGACAGGACAGTGTCCTATCAATATGTACAATTAGCTACGAAGCGATAGCTAGCTAGGGCCCATGTCAGGAGAGCTCCCATTACTAAAAGTCTTATGATGATTTTTTTACTTTTGCTCACAGTTTCTCCCCTCACTAAAAGTAAATTTTCTTGTAGTGTGAAGTAGTCAAATTTCTGAAGAAAATGCATATATGTCTAATTATATATATTTTCCTAAAAAATTGAGACATGACATGAACAAAAACCTGTTTTCGAATGTAGTTTTCATTGGAAGTCTGCAATATGCCCTCATCCAGTGTCATTTTCAGAGCACTGTAGATTGAATTCTTGTGCTGAGTGTTTGTGAAACCGAATCAGGTGTCAAATCGGTGTGACTAGCGGTTCTCGGCGATTAAACAAGTAAAGTATGTATCAAATGTAAATGATTTTACCCTGTAGGACTCCTCGACCCTACACCCGAAGCCATGCTCCGGGTCCTCATTTTGACGCCACGTATCCAATTTCTCTGCAAAACTTTACGGCCACCCCAACCTATCCCTTCCCCTCCCCCTGTTTAACCCTCCTTCCCACATCGTATTTTTTGCATTGGAACCACAAACGACCCCCACCTCTGTTTTGTTCTTCTTTTTTTCTTTTTGGGATTATTGCCCACTTCATTACTTTTTAATTACCATATTCATACAATTAATTTTTATATTATATATTAATAATATTTTAAAAAAATATAGTACCATATTTATTTTAAATATTGCAACGTAAAGAAAATTTAAATTCCAAATTTATTAAATACAAAATTGTAAAAAAAAAAAACATGTTTAATATAACCCCAACCCCAAATAGAAAAAAGATATAAGTTTCCAAAAAAAAAAATTATTACCAATATTCAGACAATAATATAATAAATTAGTGTCTATATGTATAAAAATATCCTACAATGTTTATTATCAGACTTGTTATCTTGTAAAAAATTATAACAAATATTTATTTTACTTTTTCTTAAATAATAAATTTGTTATGAAATATGAATAGTCTATATTAAGTGTATGTAACATACAAATATGTAACTAAAATACTATGGCATATATAGGCAAGAAAGGAATCAGAAAAAAAAAAAAAAAATATAGCACCGATAGGAACCTAGTATCAGGGGATGTGACTCCAATAACATAAATTTTAATTTGATTCGTGATTCGAAAAATTCAATTTCGAATTCGAATAGGAATTAATGTATAGATTGTATAATATTCGAATTCGAATATTCCATTTATTTATATGTATTATATATTTTTAAAAATAAATAATATATATAATATAAATATATATTGAAATAAATTTATATAAAAATAAAAATAGAAAATACTTTTCGAATTTCGAATCGAATCGAATATGTTCGAATATTTTGCAAGAATCAGATTCGAATAACCTTTTAAAACTCGATTACTATTCGATTCGAATTTAAGTTTGTATTTTTTGAATTGGATCTCTTAGTATTCGATTCTTTTCGATTCATTTACATCCCTACTAGAATCTAAGAGGGCAAAACCGTTGTATAATATAAAGAAAATAATTTTTTTAAATAGAAAATTTAATATTTTTGAAAATTTATACTTTTTGCTATTTGTTATATTAAACAAGTATATAACAATTTTTTGTATTTAATAAATTTGAAATTTAATTTTGTTTACATTGTTATATTTAAAATAAATATGTTAATATACATTATTATAAATAAATATTATAAATATGTACTATAAAAATTAATTGTATGATTATGTTATAAAAATAATAATAAAGTGTGCAGTAATCACAAAAAAAAAAAAGAGAAAAAGAAGAAAAAGAATAAAACAGAGGGTGGGGTCGTTTGGGGTTGAAGGAAACGGGGTTACAGAGGGTAGGGTGGTGTGACCGTAAAGTTTTGTCTGAAAAATTGGACACGTGGCTAAATGAGGAACCGGAGTATAGCTCCGGGGGAGGGTCGAGGAGTCCTACCATGCACCACCCACTTTCGAAGAAAATGACCACCTACCCACCCCCTACACCTTACGTCACCCCCTCCCCCGCCTCCCAACAAAGAAACTAAATAATCACATACCTTGATACAGCCCTAGCTTCCCTCATTTCTCCTATATCCCATTTTCTTTTGACTTCAGTTCTCTCATTGTTTCTTTTCCTATTTTTTTTCTTCACGACTCTTCTTCTTTCCCTCATCTCTCAACTATACAGTAGATATGATGATGAATAAGTTTTCAACTAAATCTCCACTTTCTCATTTCTTGTTTAGTTATGGATAGGTGTGGCCCATTAACTTCGGGTCGGATTGACACTCCGGATCAGATCAACCCGACACGAGCAACTGAGCCCAGGAGAATAAGCTCAACAACCGGCCCAGAAGCGTGCGCTCAACATAGTGCGGCCCAATTGCGGCGTATTGGGGAAACAAGATCCGCACGTTCTTCTCCCACGATCTTCTCCCAACTTCCATGCAACGATAATAGGCGCGATTGTAGGGAGTTAGTTAGGGTTTGAGTTGAGTAGTATAAGTAGGAGAATTGTGCTCAGAATTAGGGTTGGCATTTTGTGTTCTGAAAGGTTGCGTGTAATTTCAAAAGGATAGTGAAGAAACACCTGGCCAGGTGATATTTTCAGCCCGTGGACGTAGATCTCCGGATCGAACCACGTACATCCTGTGTTCTTTAAGTTTCTTGCATTGATTTACGTTGCGAAGAGGTTTTACGTTCGGAGTTTATTTGATAACCGGATTACGCTTTATCAATTGGCGCCGTCTGTGGGAACTGTAAGGCACGTGAAAACCCTAGTTTTTCATCATAGTCGCAATGGTGAATACTCGTAGGTCCACTAATCCTACTCGGTCCCGTCGTGATCCTCCTGTGGACTAGATTCCGTTGCCCAGTCAACGACACCAGAATCTGCCAGCGGAGCATACTAATATTCCGAATCATCCTCCTGCTGAGGACCCAGTGCAAGTTAATCCCCCGCCAGCTCCCGAGCTGTCGCATGTGCAGCAGGCCTTCCTTCAGAAACACGCTGCTTTGTTCCAAGAATGGAATAACCGTCACGCGCACTCCGGTGAGCGTGCCAACAATGGCGCTGAACGGGCAAGAAATCCGCCTCGGGACTCATCGCGTGACTTAGATGAGGATCCCCCTCATCGAGCGAGACTTGAACGCCGAAGACAAAGGACAGTTTCTCCGGTAGATAATCGCAGCTTTAATGGGTCGAGGCCCCGAGACGTATATGACGGTGCACATCGCCGTCGACCTGTTGACGTTCCGAAGCGTCCTCGTCTTGACCCATCTCGTGTGTTGGATCCTGTGGAACAAGAGCAGGCTCAATTCGCCGCGGAGCTCGACAAGGTCTTGGGCCTTGATGCTAACGGAGAAATTATCACCCCATTCTCGGACGAGATTCTTGCGGCCTCACTCCCTGATGGTTTCAAACTCCCTCCAGTGGCTGTATACAATGGCACTGGGGATCCGAGTAATTTCCTTAACGCCTTTAAGTACGCTATGTTCAATCGCAATTGCAGTCCTCACCATCTGTGCAAGGTGTTTCCTGAATACCTCCAGGATGAGGCCAGACTTTGGTTTGACTCTTTACCACGAGGCAGTGTTACTTCTTTTCGTGATCTCGCCGAGCAGTTTTGGGCGCGTTTTCATACGCGGGCAAAGCCCATGGCCACTGACCTCATGAATATGGAACAACGGGATGGAGAAACCGTTACCCAATTTCTTGATCGCTTTACAGCGGAGAGTCTTAAAGTAGGAAGCCATTCGGATGATGTTATCATCAATGCCTTCATGAATGGCCTTCGTCCCGGACCGCTCTACACCGAGTTGGTTCGAAACCCTCCGGTCACAACCCGGGCTTTGTTTAATACTATGTGCAGATATGCTAAGGCCGAGGAGCAGACTCATCGTAAGCGTGAGAAGCATGCTAGCAAACGGCAGTCCGATAGGGCACCAGTGACCGGGGACGTTCAGAATCTCGAGGAGATATTCCACAACTCACCCCGCTTACAAAATCACGGGCCGAAATTCTTTCTGTTCACAAGAACGATCTACGGCCGTGTCCGCGGATGACTGCTCCAGCTGAAAAGCGAAACCGAGAGAAGTGGTGGGCGTACCACCATGATCATGGACATGAGACAGAGGAGTGTCGAGAGCTCGGCAAGGAAATTGAAGATTGTCTAAAGAAAGGTTTCTTGCGACAATACGTTGCTCGGACCGATGACAAGCCTCGGTCAAGCCAGAATGGGGGTTCATCACAAAACCGTGGAAGCTATAATGACCGTGGTTCACGTCAAAACAGGCTGCAATGGCAGAATAATAGGCCGGGGTCAAACAACTATGCACGGCAGGACCATGGAAATCGTCAGCAACCCCATTTTTTGCCACCACCGCCTCCTCCAGGAGGACCCGGAGACAATTTGCCTACCCATGTCATAAACGAGATTTACAGGGCCCTCCCCACTGGGGCTTCTCGGAATGCCTTGAAGGCAGAGGCACGCCGTCCTCCTCCCGAGGAGCCGCGTCACAAGCGCCTTCACCAATCTGAAACTGTCAATTTTACAGATAGAGACCCCGTTCCCGAGCTTACCCCCCATACCGACGCCATCGTCATTGACATGGCTGTAGCCAATGTTACAGTAAAGCGAGTCTTTGTAGATAATGGAGCTGCAGTTAGTGTCATATTCACCGACTGTTTTCAAAAAATGGGGATTCCTCGTGAGCAGCTTCGACCGGCCCCCGGACCGTTACAGACCTTCACCCAGGGTGAAGTTCAGCCCGACGGAGTTATTGATCTCCCGACATCTCTTGGAACTTATCCGGCGATAAAAACCATTTTTGTGGATTTTTACGTGGTTAACTCTCCGTCCCCATATAATATGATTTTGGGTCGGGACTGGCTTACTCCAGCAAGAGCTATATGCTCCACATACCACCTCGCACTGAAATTCCCCACATCACATGGCGACGTGGCTATCCGCGGCAGTCAGCGGGTTTCAAAGGAGTGCATGGCGAATGTGTGTCGATTTTTCCGATCTTAATAAACACTGTCCAAAGGATTGTTATCCTCTGCCCTCTATCGACCAAAAGGCCGAAGCCATTACTGGGCACGCGGCGCTTTGCTTCTTGGACTTATACAAGGGATACCATCAAATCCACATGGACCGTCAGGATGCCCTCAAAACGGCATTTATCACTGATTTTGGGTGTTTTGCCTTCAAGAAATGCCCTTTGGGCTCAAGAACGCAGGAGCCACATACCAACGTCTTATGGACCGTATTTTTCGAGGTCAAATTGGTCGCAATGTTGAGGTTTATGTTGATGATCTAGCCATAAAAAGTACCTCTCAATCTTCATGTGTGCAAGATATTGTTGAAACATTGAGTACTTTGCGGCGCTATAATTTGCGTCTCAATCCAGCAAAATGCACCTTCGGCGTTGGCTCCGAAAAATTTCTCGGTTATATGGTTTCGCAGCGCGGCCTCCAGGCCAATCCGGCCAAGCTTCGGGATGTTTTAGACCTGCAACCACCGAGGTCAGTAAAAGACGTTCAACGCCTCACTGGCGGTTTGGCAGCCTTACACCGTTTTTTGTCTAAGGCCGCGGAGCGTCAACTCCCATTCTTCAAAATTTTGCGGCAGGCGAAGTTGTTTGAGTGGACCCCGCAGTGCACCGAAGCTTTTGAGGCTCTAAAGCATCATATTAAACAACTGCCCACTCTGTCCGTTCCTCTCTCCGGAGAGCCGCTTTACATATATTTAGCCTCCGCCGAAGAAGCCATTAGCGCGGCTCTTGTGCGCGAGGTCAATGGTGTGCAACATCCGGTGTATTTTGCAAGCCGAGTACTTCACGGGGCAGAAACTCGGTACTCCACGGTGGAAAAGACAGTGCTCGCTCTTGTCATGGCGGCCCGGCGCTTGCAGCCTTATTTCCAAGGACGCGAGATTCGGGTTCTAACTAATCACCCCATTCGTCAAATTCTTGTCAAGCCCGAGGTGTCAGGGCGCCTCGCTAAGTGGGCTGTCGAGCTAGGAGTGTATGATATTCAATTTCTCCCACGCCGAGCTATCAAGGGTCAAGCACTAGCAGATTTTTTGGCCGAGACCCCAGTGGATAATCATGAATCTTCCGCAGATAATGAAAGTCATCACCCTGCTGCCCTTGAATCTCCACCCCGCAAGTGGCAACTATATGTGGATGGTGCTTCCACGGCTCGAGGAAGTGGTGCTAGGGTGCTTCTCATTGGCCCCGAGGGAGTTGAAGTTAAGTACGTCATTCGGTTTAAATTTAAGGTAACTAATAATGAAGCGGAATACGAGGCAGTTCTCGCTGGGCTCCGGCTCGCTCAATTCTTAGCAATCCCCCATCTTGAACTCTTCACGGACTCCGAGGTTATTTCTAATCAGATCAAGGGCACCTATACCGCTAAGGATGAAACGATGATCAGGTATCTCGCTTTAGCACTTAAACTTATGTCAACTTTTGATTCGGTTGATATCCAGAAGGTACCACGTAAACATAACGTTCAAGCTGACGCTCTCAGTAAACTGGCCTCCGCGGTCCTCACTAATGTGTCTCCGGATATCATAGTCGAAGATGCTTTTCATCCGGCAATTCATGAGGCAACGGTCTCAGTATTGACCGAAAGTGGTCCCAATTGGATGACTCCCGTCGTCCAGTATCTCCGGGATGGAATTTTGCCGACTGACAAGCTGCAAGCTCGGCGGATAGTTCTCAAGGCACCCAAGTACTCACTCCACGACGGAATCTTGTACCGACAGTTGTACTTGCAACCGAATCTTCGGTGCCTTGCTCCTGCCCATGCGGATCAGGTTCTTTGGGAGGTTCACGAAGGGGCCTGCGCCAGTCATATCGGCTCACGGACGTTGGCCAAAAACATTCTTCGGTGGGGGTACTACTGGCCAACCTTGTTTAACGATGCCCATGAATTAGTGACCAAGTACAGCAAGTGTCAGCGATACTCCCATGTGAAACATCTGCCACAAACCGAGCTCACTGGAATACAAAGTGCTTGGCCATTTATCCAATGGGGAATTGATATTGTGGGCCCGTTTTCAGTCGCTCCGGGTGGACTTAAATTTCTTGTAGTCGCCGTTGATTACTTCACAAAGTGGGTAGAAGCCGAACCTCTTACTGCTATCACTGGTCAGAACATCTTGAAGTTCGTCTGGCGTCATATTGTATGTCGCTTTGGCATCCCGAGCAACATTATTTCAGACAACGGCAAATAATTCGCCAATGATCCCTTCCGATCATGGTGCGAACAGCTCCACATTAAGCAAATTTTCATCTTGGTAGCTCATCCTCAAGCCAATGGTCAAGTTGAAGTCACTAATCGCACACTTCTTCTGGGTTTAAAGAAACGTTTGGATCACGCTAAAGGTCTTTGGGCCGAGAATCTTGATAACACGTTACTTATGCATGTATTTAGGTCGATTTTGGATCATATTTTATAGCATATACGTGTATATTTGACAGGCACTTATTTATATTTATAATATTTGGGTCATTTGACGTGTTTCGACTTGTTTTGAAGTTAATTAGGTATTTTTATTCCATTTGGATGAAGTTCGAAGAAGAAACAAGTCAAATAGGGTTAAAACGGATGAAAAAGGGAGTTGAAGGAGTAAAGGGCCAACACGGCCGCGTCAAATATGGACACAGCCGTGTCAAAAGTGGCCTAGAACATGTAAAAACGCACTGCCAACCAACACGGCCGCGTCAATAAACAACACGGCCGCGTCAGAATGTGTCCCGAAAGTGAAGTTTTCTGTCAGCTTGACACACCTCTAGTATTTTGGCCATATCTTGAGATTTACAACTCCGATTGAGGTTCAATTGGTGGCGTTAGAAAGCTGATTCAAAGGGCTAAACCTTTGTCTGAAATAGACAAATCCCAAAAATGAACGGAAGACCCTAAAAAATGGCTTGGAAGTCAAACCTAAAAATCTGCCCGGGAAAAGCGGACGCGGCCGCGTCGCAAGGCCAACACGGCCGTGTAAGAAGGGTTTTTCTGCGAGAATTTCCTAATTTTAATAGGATTTTGATCCTATCTTCCCCAAGATTCGTTCCCAACTCTATAAAAAGGACCCCAAGCTCTAGGAAAAAAAATCAATCACGGAAGAACACCAATTACATTATTCTACCTAGAAGACATCTTGGAGGACAAAGAAGACGAAGATCATCGAGACGGATTCATCCGGGTTTAATTATTCTTTTCTTAGTTTTAATTCTTTACAATGTTTTTATTAGAATTTTGTATTGGATTACTACTAGGCATGAGTAGCTAAGCTATTTGTGTCCTAGGGTTAGAAAGTAGGGATTTTTATGACAATGAGTTGATTATGGTTTAATCTATTTTATTCCATTCTTTACGTGTTTATCTCTATGTTTGTGCTTATAACTGAATTTAGCTTGATCACCTAGATTTAGTAATTTAGTTTAACAATTCCGCTTCGAGAGGAGGGAATCGTTATCAGACTTAGAACATAGAGTGCAGTTGTTTATGACTGTGTAGGCCGTGACTTAAGATCGTTTGGGAGTTATTAGGTTTAATTGACTCGAGAGGGTAATTAGCTTAATTAATCAACGGTTTAATTGCTTCGAGAGAAGTATTAGATTATTGTCGTGCCGCCTAATAAAACATTAGAATTGGTAAATTTATAGGTTAATTATATCCAACATTGAATTAATATCCTGAAATCGAAGCCCTAGGATACCCTTTCTCATCGATTGTTAGTTCTCTTTGTTTGCCAGTTATTAGTTAAATTCCTTAATTCTTGTTAAAATCAACCTTTGAAACTTAGTATCTAATTAGGACATTCCTAGAGTATTGAGGTATCGAACTACCTAAAACTATTCCTTGTGGGATCGACCTTGACAATATTACTACACCTACATCCGTACACTTGCAGAACACTAGGTTAGAAACCGACGTGTCAAGTTTTTGGCGCCGTTGCCGGGGAATAGGATTTAGCGCTTAGTTTTTATCTTGAAAAATAGGAGGAAACTAGACTAGATTTTTTTTTTTCGTAATTTTAATTTTAATTTTCGTTTTTATTTTTGGGTTAATTATTGTATTACGCGGTAGTTCTTGTTTTTGGTGTTTTCAGGCTTCGTATGTTCACCAGATCAAAAGGGAAAGAAACCCTTCTTCCTTTCGATCCAGAAATTGAAGCGACAGCTCGCAGACACCGAAATAGAAGAAATTTCGCACTTGAGATGGAGAACCCACCACAGCATCCGAATAAGGATGACGCACTTAACAGAGTACTGACAGCTCTGGCACGTTTGGATGATCGAGTCACGAATATACAACAGCAACTACCTCCACAAGGGCCACAGCTACAACAGCAGTACGACCCAATTCAGATAGACCCAGCTGCAGGCGATGAAGATGACACTCCTATTAGCGACTGCTTGAAGCCCAGTCCAAATCAGCAGGCAGGAGGAGTACAACCTCCACCACTCAACGCCAACAATTTCGAGCTGAAGCCTGCACTAATTAACATAGTGCAGCAAAACCAGTATGGAGGAAGTGCTTTGGAGGATCCGAATGTACATTTGATCATGTTTCGCAGACTGGCCGACACAATCAAGATCAATCATGTGTCGCACGAGCAGGTCAAGATGAGACTGTTCCCTTTCTCATTGAAGGACAGAGCACTACAGTGGTTCAATTCGCTGGAAGATATCAGAGATTGGGAAGACTTAAGTACTTCTTTTCTGTTGAAGTACTTTCCACCAAGCAAGATGCTCGACCTGCAGAACCAGATCAATCGGTTCAAGAAATTGGACCAAGAGCCATTCGGAGAGGCTTGGGAGCGATTCCGGGATCTTATCCGGAGTTGCCCTCGACATGGGTTCACCAAGAAGCAGCAAGTGTGCAAGTTCTACAATGGTCTACTTGCTCCGACTAGAAACCAAGTGGATGCAGCTGCGGGTGGAAGTTTGATGGAGAAGTCAGTAAGGATGGCATTCTCAATCCTGGACGCTATGGCCAGAACGAGCTACCAATGGTCGAATGAGAGAAACATACCAAAGAGGGTAGCAAGTGTCCAAAAAGTCGAGCCCGTCAATAATGAGCCAATTGAAAAGCTCACATCACAGTTAACAACATTGACGAGCCAGGTAAATTTGCTAACTAATCTGACGTTAGCACAACAGCCAGGGGGTCAGGAAGAAGTTGAAGATGTAAATTTTGTGAATCAACGAAACTTCAACAATTTCCAGAACAATCAGTACCCTCAGAATCAGAATCATCAGAACTTCTTGTATGGTAACTCGCAAAATACACTTAATCCGCCACCCGGATTTGCTGTTACAAATGGTATGATCCATGACGGTAAGAAGCCATCACAAGAAGAGATTTTGCAGTCACAATTTGAAAAGTATGATGAAAAGTTAGCTCAGTTGGAGAAGAAAGTAGATGGGAAATTTATGGAGCTAAACAAGCATATCACTGGGCAAGGGGCAGACATCAAGAGGCTCGAGAACACATTGGTGCAGACTCAAGCTAGCATTGGTGAATTGTCATCAAACATGAGCCAACTGATAAAGATAGTAGGAGCTCAACACAAGCAAGGCGAATATCCGAGTGATACAGTGGTTAATCCGAAGGAGCACTGCAATGTTGTGGAGCTAGAGGAGCATGAAGAGAGCATGAAGGACCAAGAAGCGAAGGAATCAAGCGAGGAAGTAAAAAACATCGAGAAGGAGGAGGTCAAACCATTCATAGATAAGAAAAGTTCATCTCCTATTCTTGATGAGTCTTTTGATTTTTGTTTTAAAAATTCGTTCTTTGCTAACCTTGATCCTTTAGAGCAATCTAGAGCTGTGGTTGTGAAACAGGAACCACTAAAGGAGAGAATACAAGATAAAGAGGAAACAAAGAAATGGAAGGATGGAAAAGAGACGACAAAGAAGAAACCGAGCAGGCCCAAAAAGAACGCAACCACAAGCATGAAATCGAGAAGAGCAACAAAAGCGAAAGATCCAGGGAGTTTTACTATTTCTTGCTCAATTGGTAGTCATGAGTTTCATAATATCATGTGTGATTTAGGGTCTAGCATAAATTTGATGTCTCTTAAGCAGTATAGACAATTAGGATTAAGGGAAATTAAAAGGTCCTTTACTACTATCAAATTGGCGGATGGATCTTCATTAACGCCGTTGGGAGTAGCAGAGGATGTAGTGGTAAAAGTGTTAAATTTTGAATTTCCTAGTGATTTTTTAGTTGTCGACATGAAAGGGAATGATGAATTCCCTTTTATCTTAGGAAGACCCTTCTTGGCGACTAGCCAAGCACTAATAGATGTACCTAAAGGGGAGTTGATTTTTCGGGTTCAAAACGAAACAATCACACTCAAAATACATAAGTCGGGTCTAAGGGGTAGGCACAATTGTAGCATTGTTTACACTACCCAAGCTGCTGTAGAAAATCGTCATGACCCAAATAGCTCTTTAATTGGTCAGAAAACATCCAACTCGGGGTGGCTAGAAAATGGTTGATAGGAAAAAGGACGTCTGGCTGATGACGTAAAACAAAGCGCTTGTCGGGAGGCAACCCGATGTTTATCGTTTTATTTTTAGTATTTCGTTAATTTTATGTTTTTACTTGTATTTTAGTGTTTTATGTTTTTAGGAATCAACATGGACAAGTGTGCAAGAAACGGGGGTCGAAAAGACGAAAAATAGCATGAAGATGGAAATCAGAGTAACACGGCCGTGTCAATTTTCAACACGGTCGTGTCAAAATTGGCGTCAAACGTGTGGGATATTCTGGAAAGCAACACGGCCGTGTCACCAAATCAACACCGCCGCGTCCAAAGCAGCTCAAATGCAACACGGCCGTGTCACAAAAACGACACGGCCGCGTCAAAATCACGCCTAGAAACCAATTTTTGGTTCAACAGCAACACGGCCGCGTCAGCCTAATAACACGGTCGCGTCAAAATCCCTTTCCAAACACGTATCCACACTGGAATGCAACACGGCCGTGTCACACAAACGACACGGCCGTGTCACAACCTTCAACACGGCCGTGTCAGTACTTCAGCGGTTAAAAAAAATGTAAAAAAAAAAAAAAAAAGGGCCGAACCAAGATTCAGTAGGACCTCAACATGCATGATTTCGGAGCTAGGAGGGATTTCAAAACGTCACTGTCGTTGAAGCGATTTGTAAGTTAGCACCAAGGCGTACCACCTTTTTTTTTTCCTCCAAACATTGGCTTTCAGCCAAGTTTGGGGGAGGGGTGGACCGTGGGACGTCTTGGCAGCTATATTTATAGTTTTGATTTGCCTTTTTAGTTGACCGTTCGAGTTTCTTACTGTTGATTGTGGGTCCGTGTGCCTATTGTGCTGATTTTTATTGTTTCAATTGGTGTTATCGGGTCTGTGAGCCCAGTTTTCTGATTTATTAGTGTTGTTGGGTCTGTGAGCCCAAGTTTGACTGCATATCGTTTCCATGTTGAGTCTTAGGAGTTTAGAGTTTAGAGTCTTATTAGTGTTTTAGTTTTTAGAGTCATAAGAATAATAAAACCTGGAAATAGGTAGCAAGTGAAAAGAAAAAAAAAAAAAGAACAATAGGGAAAGATGGATGATGAATAGTTAATGATGAGATGATTTTGAGAAGTAGATGAAAAAAAAAATGGCACATAATAGAGCATGAGAGGTGTTTTGAGACGAAATTGAGTTTGAACTTAGAATATTCAATCAAAATTAACTTTGTGAGAATTTGAGCCTAATTATACTCCAATTTTTGGAGTAATATACTTTCTTTCGGTGTGAATTTGATTGAATATATGTACTAGTCGCTAGAACTTGCCTTTAGTCTTTACTAAGAATGTGTCAAGTATGTGTTGTGATTTAGGAAATGATATTAGGCAACTTTTTGTTTAAGCCTATTTGTTCGAACCATGAAAATTGCCTTTGAACCATAATGGAAAAAAATGTCCCTAGTTAGCCCACTTGAGCCTTATAGCTTTATTTATTCATAACCTAAACAATGTCACCCGAAATCCTTTTGATTTAACTCTTTTGTCCTTAATTGGATTAATCAAGTTAGAGGGAGGAGAATTGGAAGGAATTTTCGGTGAACAATTTGTGGGAAGGAATGGGAAGTAGGGATATGTTTAAAAGATGAAGGAAATAAGAGAAAAGTGATAGGTGAAAAACGAAGAATGACCTCTCCTAGAAAAAAAAAAGAAGAAAAAAAAAAAGAGAAAAAGAAAACAAAAAAAAAAGAAAAAAGAAAAAAAAAAAAAAAAAAAGGAAAAGTTTGTTGTTGTTAGTATTCTAGAGGAGAGGCTAGAAAATAAAGTGCTTAAATTGTGAATTTGATTAGAACAGTCGGGTAGTCTCAAAGATGTGGTACCCACAGAAATAAAAAGCACTTAAGTTGTACGGACTTTTGAAGGTGAAGAAGTCACTTTGCGGGGTGATTTGCTGAAATTTGAAGAGTGAGGCTGAGTGATTGTATTGAGGGGGTAGTCGGGTTAGACGTAACTTGATTAGTCCAATGAATAGTCACTTATATCCAAATGTATCCCACCTTACCTTAAGCCCACATTACAACCAAAAGAAAGACCTATTTGATCCATTGTCACACGTATCAAGTACGAGGTCTAGTTTAGACGATTGGCAAGCATATGGTAGGCTTTGCATGTAATTCAATATGAGTGAAAATTATTTTAGCCTAAACACTTAAGAGATGAGTGAAACACTTACCCGGTGAGGGTTGAATAATTCGAAAGTTCAAAGTCTCGAGATTAATTGATTTACGCGTTATCACATATGCTCAAGTGAATTGTGTTGCCTAGTTGTTTTAAGAAAAATCAGACTGAAACTGAATTCATCATCTAGTTGCCCTAAACAAAATGCATAATCACTTGTATTCTTTGTGTCTTTTGTTATGTTGTTCGGGACGAACAACAGTTTAAGTTTGGGGGATTTTGATAACACGTTACTTATGCATGTATTTAGGTCGATTTTGGATCATATTTTATAGCATATACGTGTATATTTGACAGGCACTTATTTATATTTATAATATTTGTGTCATTTGACGTGTTTCGACTTGTTTTGAAGTTAATTAGGTATTTTTATTCCATTTGGATGAAGTTCGAAGAAGAAACAAGTCAAATAGGGTTAAAACGGATGAAAAAGGGAGTTGAAGGAGTAAAGGGCCAACACGGCCGCGTCAAATATGGACTAGGCCGTGTTAAAAGTGGCCTAGAACATGTAAAAACGCACTGCCAACCAACACGGCCGCGTCAATAAACAACACGGCCGCGTCAGAATGTGTCCCGAAAGTGAAGTTTTCTGTCAGCTTGACATACCTCTAGTATTTTGGCCATATCTTGAGATTTACAACTCTGATTGAAGTGAAATTGGTGGCGTTAGAAAGCTGATTCAAAGGGCTAAAACTTTATCTGAAATAGACAAATCCCAAAAACGACCGGAAGACCCTCAAAAATGGCTTGGAAGTCAAACCTAAAAATCTGCCCGGGAAAAGCGGACGCGGCCGCGTCGCAAGGCCAACACGGCCGTGTCAGAAGGGTTTTTCTGCGAGAATTTCCTAATTTTAATAGGATTTTGATCCTATCTTCCCCAAGATTCGTTCCCAACTCTATAAAAAGGACCCCAAGCTCTAGGAAAAAAATCAATCACGGAAGAACACCAATTACATTATTCTACCTAGAAGACATCTTGGAGGACAAAAAAGACGAAGACCATCGAGACGGATTCATCCGGGTTTAATTATTCTTTTCTTAGTTTTAATTCTTTACAATGTTTTTATTAGAATTTTGTATTGGATTACTACTAGGCATGAGTAGCTAAGCTATTCGTGTCCTAGGGTTAGAAAGTAGGGATTTTTATGACAATGAGTTGATTATGGTTTAATCTATTTTATTCCATTCTTTACGTGTTTATCTCTATGTTTGTGCTTATAACTGAATTTAGCTTGATCACCTAGATTTAGTAATTTAGTTTAACAATTCCGCTTCGAGAGGAGGGAATCGTTATCAGACTTAGAACATAGAGCGCAGTTGTCTATGACTGTGTAGGCCGTGGCTTAAGATCGTTTGGGAGTTATTAGGTTTAATTGACTCGAGAGGGTAATTAGCTTAATTAATCAACGGTTTAATTGCTTCGAGAGAAGGATTAGATTATTGTCGTGCCGCCTAATAAACATTAGAATTGGTAAATTTATAGGTTAATTATATCCAACATTGAATTAATATCCTGAAATCGAAGCCCTAGGATACCCTTTCTCATCGATTGTTAGTTCTCTTTGTTTGCCAGTTATTAATTAAATTCCTTAATTCTTGTTAAAATCAACCTTTGAAACTTAGTATCTAGTTAGGACATTCCTAGAGTATTGAGGTATCGAACTACCTAAAACTATTCCTTGTGGGATCGACCTTGACAATATTACTACACCTACATCCGTACACTTGCGGAACACTAGGTTAGAAACCGACGTGTCAAATCTTCCGCAAGTTCTTTGGGCCTATCGCACTCCGCCGCATACCTCCACTGGGAAGACCCCTTACAGTCTTACTTACGGCTCCGAAGCCGTTATTCCGGCGGAAATCAGCGTACCTAGCCCCCGCCTCGTGACTTTGACTCCCGAGGATAATGACGAAGCTCTCCGTACAAACTTAGACGAGCTTGAATATCGTCGTGAACAATCTTTCATCCAGCAAGCCAAGTGTAAGCAACGTGCAGCTCAGTATCACCACCTCCGGGTTCGGGGTACTCAGTTTAATGTCGGGGACTTGGTACTCCGACTCAACTCAGCCAGCAAGGCTGCCCCCGAGGCGAAATTACATGCTACCTGGGAAGGTCCTTATCGCGTCGTTGCTGCGCACGACTCCGGGTCCTACCAGTTAACGCACCCTGATGGAACCCCGATTCCCCGAAGCTGGCATGTTACCAACTTAAGATGTTTCTATCTATGAACACCGTACAAGTATCGTTCCTATCTTTACATTCATTGTACATTTCTTTTTCATTTTGATTTCTCTTTGTATTTTTTAAATTGTTCCGACAATCACCTTGAATAAAGTTCTTTACTTGCGAATCTTACTGTACTTTCTTCTACGTTGCGGGGACGCCCTAGCGTAGTCGTACTATTATTATTCGTCTCCGGACAATTTGATCTCTCACCTGGTTCGTCCGGGGAGATTCCCGTTTGGTCCCCGGACTTGTATCCCCTCTCGCCTGTTTAACCGGAGAGGTTTTTCACTCCCGCCCGATCCGTTCGGGGAGATTCTATGCCCTGTCCCCATGGTGCTCCCGAGCACCTGTTAAGGCAATTATTACTGCATTCTGGTTAAAAGTTCATTATTTTCCTTTCAAAGTACACAACTTTACAGACCAAAACGGGTTTTTTACATTTTTTGATTACATGCCAAAAGATTCTTTACATATTGTTTAGAACAAACAAAAAGTAAAAACTATTTATGGCCTCCGAGCCAGTACTCGGCGCTCCGACGTTGAGACCTACTTCCGGAACTACTTCGTGTCCGCTGGGATCCTACGGCTTCTCGACGTTGAGCCTCGGTTCTTTCCCCGTCAAGGCTCCCTCGGCGTCACGGACTCACCCTTGGTACTTCTCTGGGGGCTTCGCCTCTTGTACAGCCCCGAAGACTCGACTGCGGTGTAGACCTCGGTGTTTGGGCCCATTTCACGGGATCCCACTCCGCGGGGTCCATCACTTCGATCTCCTTAGCCAGCTTCTCGACTTCTTCTTCGGCAACAACCACGGGGCTTTCTTCGACTGCAGTTACCGAAGCCGGCTCTTGAATTACAATCCCTTGACTTTTCCTTACTGGTTTTTTTTACCCTTCCGGGGGGCTTTTGTAGTACCTTGGTTCCGGCTAGAGTTCGCGATGTACTCCTCGGCGGTGTGCTGCCACCTGCCGCAGCCTTTCAGTCCTTCGTACATACCTAGCAGTAACTCCAGCACCTCTCGCTTTCTTATCAGCTCCGAGGACTCGGCCGAACCCATCGTCACCAGTGCTGAAATTTCACCTTGAATCTCGGTGACCCGCTCCTCAACTTCCTCAAAAGTCAGCAAGCCGTACTCTGTCAGTATCCGGTCATACTCCCTTTGATGGATAAGGACGCGGTCCAGTTCGGCCACTTTCGACAGGTACTTTAATTCCTGGTCTCTAGCCCTCTCCGCGGCTCTAGCTCTTGCCTCCTCGGCCTCATTCGCTCTTCTCTCCGCTACGGCCACCCGTCTCTCTAACCGCGGCACAACTTGCCTTTGCAAGTTATCTTTCTCTCCGCGGAACCAATCCAATGATTGCATGAGCTTCTTTATCGTGTTATGCAGCTCCGCGATGTCCTGATCGGGCAACAGAATCAATGGGAAAGATGAATTTCAAACACATCGATGGACAGCTATTCAATTAGTCAACAGACACACTTATATTCAACAAAACAAGTGTACATTATCGGTAATGTGGTACAAAGGATTTACAGTTATTCCTATCATCTACTATATAATGATAGGTATCAAATTTGCGGGGAACGACTGACCTCCCCCTCCTTGGTCCCTTCAGTATCATCGGGCTCCACCTCCTGCCGATCTTCCGCCGTTCCTGCCTCCTCTCCTGTAGCTTCTGCGGTAATTTCCATGCGGGGGGGTAGCTCTTTGTTTCGGGGCTCAGAGACGAAATCACCCTGACGGAATGCCAGGAACTCCTGGTCTTGATCCGCCTCGCAGCTTGCAACCTCCTCGGCCCTTAAAATCTTTTTCTTCTCTGCTAGGGCCTTCACGAGGGGCCACTCCGGGAGGTCCGTCAAAGCTTGATAGTAGGCCTCCTCCACGCCGGCCACGGCATTGTAGTCATACCCGAACTCTGGGCGATAAACGTTCACGTTCGGGTAGATTTCTTTGATTTGCTCCAACAATACGGATCGCGTGGCCGTATCCCCGACAGTGACAAAGTTGGTCTGGAAGTCGAGAAATGTGCTCGTTTGGAACAACTTCTCGGCAAAAGCTTTTAGCATTGCCTCTTGCCCTTCAACAACTGCCGCTTCTCGGGCCTTCATCTCTGCCCACAGTTGAGCCGTTTCTCCACGGAGAGCCCCGGCCTCCGCCTCCACTTCGCGCAATCGCGCGACCTCATTCTCCACCAAGGCCGCCCTCTTGCGCGCTTCGGCCAGATCATGCGTTAGTCTATCGTTGCGTGCGCGCAACTCCCTTGCCACCACAGCCAGCTCTTCTTTGGCCTCCTTCTCGCTTCTCCGGCCGAGCTCCATAATCTCCCGTGCCAAGTGCAACAGCTCCTCGGCATTTGCCCCTTCCAATCCCAGCAGACTTGTGAGCCCTTGCTCCTTCACAAAAAATAAAAAAAAAAAAAAAAAAATACCGTGATACTGGAAGCATACACTTCACTTAAGCAACAGTAACACCTCAGAGATCAGTTATGTCAGCTTTACCTCTGCGCTTTCCTCCGTGCGGAGTTTTTTGGCTGCCGCCGGCGGTGTCCCGGATGGTTCCGACCTCCTTTTTGTTCCGGGGGTTAACCCCGTCGCCACCACTCGCTCCTCCGGCCCAACAGAGGGTCTTGGACTGGGTGACATCTTCCCCCGGGGAGATACTTCAGCCGCTTTTCCTTTCTTCTTTGCTGCCGCAGTCACAGCGAGGCTTCCAGCCGGCTCCTTTCCGAAGCGTCACACTGCATACAGAAATTGGAGTTAGTCCTACACAAGGCACCAATCTTACACAGATATAAGAACTCCTACCCTCCTCGGCAACCCCGGATCCCGACTCCTGACCCCGGGCGAACACCCCCTCCGCATCGCCCGAGTAGTATGTGCTCAGTCCTGCCTCCTCCAGCTCCGCCTCGGTGCACAGGGTCTTGAAAGTCCCCACTGCACGGAATGGGCCTACCACCTCAGCCTCCGGTTCCCCCACCGGGGCAGTATCTAACACCTCCTCCCTTCTCCACCTCGGGAGGGCCACTTCGGTCTTCACGTAGATGAATTTCTCCTTCCACCCCTCCACCTTGCTGGGGTTTTGTACTTTGAAACCACCTCGTGCTCGGGGACTGAAGGAGTACCAGCCTTTCGATTTCCCGAAAGCTTTTAGTTGGAAAAAATACCTAAACAGCTCTACAATTGGTTCCACCCCGGCATTCTTGCACACCACGGTGAACCCGACTACTTGCCTCACGGCTTTGGGCGCTAATTGGCTCAGGGCGATATTATAATATCTCAACAGCCGGATAACAACGTCCCAAAGGGGGAATCTCAAACCTATCCTCAATGGGTCTATATATACGCCAATGAAGCCCTTCGGCGGGCAACAGTCCCTATCGTCGGGCTCTGGCACTATATATTCTAAGTTAAACGGGAAATAAAAGGAGGGGATCAAGGCTTCTATCTGCACCCGCGTCATCCGCGGCGCTATAGCAGACACTTCGAATTCACTCTCCATGCATTCATAAAAGCCTACAACCCGGGTGTTGGATTCCATGCCATCGGCTCTTTCCACCGTCCTAATTTCACTCCTCTCTGGAATAACGAAGCGTATGGGCGGTACATCTAACGGAGACTTCTCGGTCCCTACTTCCTTAATTGAAGAAGAAGATGATGAAGAAGGCATACTTACTTGGTTTGTGTTTGAGATGGATCACAAAAGCACAGAAGAATCTCCTTTTTTCCTGCTTTCTTTAACTTGCAAATCGCAATGAAGAAGATGAAGTATCCTGTGCCATTATTCCTAATTATATACTCTTGGGATTAACGGCCTAGATGTGGCCTTTTCAAATTCTGTGTTTCAGATTTGTGCGTAATGGACACGCGCCTTACAGTTCCCAAGGCGCGTGGGAGACAAACTCTTTGGAAATCTCAAAACGCGTCACTTCACATCCCTCTCTCTCATGATGACGCCGCCAGTCACATCAACCTCATTCCTGGCCAGGAAGTTTTGGGAAGCTCTCCGGTGTACCCTTCACCTCGGCCAAATTACCGTTCTCTTCCGCTACACCTTATTGCCTTCGGGGTACTCTAGTTCGGCTCTGGTCGATTTCCTTCCTCCGGGGTGCTTCACCATAGATCGGGCCCTCGCCGTCACCTCGGGGTCATTAAGTCCAGTTCGTTTGGTCCTCGCGGACCCCACCGCGGATTATCTCGGCTTCAGCTAATTCTCGGTTCCCAGGAACACTCCGGCTCACAATTGACGACAGCTCATCTTGCTCAAACTTACACGTCACCCTGCTTATAACCGTAGCTCCTTCCTCGCTCCGGCTGGTGGGGGGGCATCTGATAGGTGTGGCCCATCAACTTCAGGTCGGATTGACACCCCGGACCAGATCAACCCGACACGAGCAACTGAGCCCAGGAGAATAAGCCCAAGAACCGGCCCAGAAACGTGCGCTCAACATAGTGCGGCCCAATTGCGGCGTATTGGGGAAACAAGATCCACACGTTCTTCTCCCACGATCTTCTCCCAAATTCCATGCAACGATAATAGGCGCGATTGTACGGAGTTAGTTAGGGTTTGAGTTGAGTAGTATAAGTAGGAGAATTGTGCTCAGAATTAGGGTTGACATTTTGTGTTCTGAAACGGTTGCGTGTAATTTCAAAAGGATAGTGAAGAAACACCTGGCCGATATTTTCAGCCCGTGAACGTAGATCTCCGGATCGAACCACGTACATCCTGTGTTCTTTAAGTTTCTTGCATTGATTTACGTTGCGAAAGGGTTTTACGTTCGGAGTTTATTTGATAACCGGATTACGCTTTATCAGTTATCATTCATATGTTTGTACTTTATACCTCAAATATTCTCTTTCGTTTCTGAATCAGATCTGCAAGAAATTGATGTCTTAATAAGATTCATGACAAGACTCCACTAACTCAATCATCTACTTCTCTTTCTCTTTCTCCGACACGCATGGCAGATTCTCTTTGCATACATTTGTTGGGGTAATCGTTACTGTAAGCCTTTTTCTTTGGTATCAAGGAAGAAGATCGTGTTTTAGTTTGTAGCCGGTCCAATGGTTATAGTGTCCCCGGTTTTGACCGCTCTTGACCGATTTTTAGTGGTTCACCCGCATTTTCTGGTTTTTATTGGTAATCGAACTGGGCATGTGCCGATCGAATTGGCCGGTCCAGTTCAGTTCCACAACCACTGGTTGTGCTCATTGAGGCACCGCAAACTTGAGACTAAGTAAAATGTAATTATAGTGGCTGATATACATTTGCATATGAGAATCAACTTTACCAATTAGTTATGTACATTCTTTGTTCAAAGAAGGAGATGTGCATTTCCAGTACGGTCCACTACCCACACTTCAACGTTGTACCTATAGGAAGTCAATTTACATAATGTAATAATAAGTACTATGATTATAGATAGGTTGTAATTTAATGAATGAAAGAGTTAATTGCAGAAACCCTACCAAACTATCTAACGTTTTTATGTGTAAATTGTTTTTTGGCATCAATATATACAAATTATACAGGCTTGACAAATAAACCACTAAATTATTTTTTTTGCCCTTTTTGACCAGATTTTTGCACTTGACAAAATTTTAAGGGCAATTTTGTCCATACAATTTTGTTTTTTCTTTCTAGTACATACTTGGGGAATTTTGCATCTGGATTAGTGAAAAAAAAGCCCTTAAAAATTTGTCACGCTCAATTCATGTGCAAAAATCCGGTGAAAAATGGCCAGCATATGAGTTTGGTGGTTTATGTGCCAAACCCGTATGGTTTGTATATATCGATGCCAAAAAAAAATTTAATGATTAATGTTCAAAAATATTGATAGTTTTGTGAAATTGTTGCAATTAACCCTTTAATAAATTTTCTAAGTTGCATGTGTACTAAAAATTAACCATGAAGTTCCATTTGCGTCATTAGTTGCACACTTTGAACAAACAAACTGTTCTGCATCAACACTAAGGGCCCGCTTGGTTGGGGGTTTAGGCGTAGGGAATGGGAAAAAATGATGATCAATTTTCATTTATGGTGCTTGGTACATAATGAATAAGTTAATTATTACCTCCTTTTATTAACAAATTTCTCCACTTCATTCCATAATATGATTGACACCTCATTCATACCCATTATCATTGTCATTGATGATTTGTAACCAAACGGACCCTAATTACTTCTTTAGAACACCGTTTGCAAGCCAAATCATAGAACTCTCCCACTGATTCTACCTCAAGTATCATTTCATTCACCCAACAATGCTTCCTTCTACATATAAAAAATACTCTTGCATCACACAAACACCTACTTAGCATAATTTATTACTTGTTTTATTTACTTATACAGCTAACTGTATCACACAGTGTTAACTCAGCAAGTTTTCACAACTGCATTTCCAGAGATAAATTCCTCAGACATTGAGTCGACACTCTTAGAGTTAAAAAGTGGTTATTGGTGTGAAACGATCATAGGTCTCGAACATCCTAATTATCATTGTTTTGTTTCTAAAAAGTAATAAAATTCTTCGTATGTATTTCATTTTGAAAGATGCAAAATAAACTATTCTAAAGTGTAGTGTTTATTTTTAGCAAAATTCTCTAACTTTATTGCTATCTTCATTCACAAACAATTTGGTGACCTGGAAACTGTTTGAGAATCTCACTTCATCTGACTGGATGTTTAGAGATACTGATATTGTACATATTTTAAAAATTTGTTAAATTTTGTGTCACTTACATGCGTGAAGTACACGAAACTATCACATAAGTGTGTTTGAAAGAAATATGTAATCACTACAATGATTGTGTGGCCTGTGTATTGCAATATTTATACAGATGGTTTACATATGGGAGATTACAACAGATTGAGAGAAATCAGGAAAAGATACAATGAATCACTAATTTATCTCCTAAATATAATGTACATATATAGCTATGATTTATCTCTAGTACCCCCCGTCAAGCGAGACGTGGGTTGAAGACACACTCGAAGCTTGGATCGTAAAAACTCGAAAGTAGGTCGTGGAAGTGCCTTAGTGAAGATATCGGCAAGCTGAAGAGTAGAAGGCACGAACTGCGTGTCGAGTTTGCCAGAGGAGACAAGCTCACAAACAAAGTGGCAATCAATATCGATGTGTTTAGCCCTTTTGTGAGCGATAGGATTCTGGCTAAGGAAAATAGCGCTCTTATTATCACACAGAAGAAGTGGCCGAGTGGAGGGATTGCAACGTAATTCGCGAAGAAGATTAACAAGCCACATAACCTCGGAGGCAGCATTTGCCATAGCTCGATACTTGGATTCACAGCTGGAACGGGACACAGTAGGTTGCTTTTTGGCACTCCAAGAAACAAGATTACCCCCAAGAAAGACAGCATAGCCATAAGTAGAACGGCGAGTCTCGATACAACGAGCCCAATCAGCATCCGAGTAAGCAGTGATAGCAGGATTAGAAGAACGAGTAAAAGATAGACCAAAATGAAGTGTACCTTTAATATAGCGGAGAATACGCTTCACTGCCGAAAGATGGTCAGTTGTAGGTGCCTGCAAAAACTGACTGACCACATTAACCGAATAGGAGAGATCCGGGCGAGTGATAGTAAGATACTGTAAAGCACCAACGAGCGAGCAATACACCGTGGGATCAGACAGTGGGGTGCCGGAACTGGATAATGATTCACCGGAGGCAAGAGGCGTGGACACAGGTTTCGAGTCAACAAGGGAAGCACATTCCAGAATGTCATGGCCGTACTTTGCTTGACCAACAAAGAGACCATCAGAACTATGAGATATTTCCAAGCCCAGAAAGTAGGTAAGAGCTCCAAGATCTTTGATGGCAAACTCTCGATGAGTACGATCAATGAAGCGACGTAGTAAGGCAGAGTCTGATCCTGTAACAATTATATCATCAACGTATAGGAGCAAAAATATGACAGAGGTACCGCGATGGAAGAAAAATAAGGAGGAGTCCGACTGACTAGTCCAAAACCCAAGACCAACAAGATAGGAGCTGAAGCGCTGGAACCAAGCAAGGGGGGCTTGACGAAGACCATAGAGCGCCTTCTTAAGGCGGCAAACATGAGCAGGAAACCGAGCATCAACGAAACCAGGAGGTTGGGCCATGTAGACGGGCTTTGTAAGGATACCGTTGAGAAAGGCATTCTTAACGTCGAGCTGATGAAGAGGCCAGTTGAACTGCACAGAGAGAGCTAAAATAACACGAACGGTGGAGGACTTAACAACCGGACTGAACGTGTGGTGGAAATCAGAGCCAGGAATCTGACTAAACCCTTGAGCAACAAGGCGAGCTTTGTAGCGATCGACAGAGCCATCCGGGAGATACTTAGTTCGAAAAACCCATTTGGAACCAACAATGTTGGTGTTTGGTGGTCGGGGAACAAGATCCCAAGTGCAATTTGAGTAAACTCCCTCGCTTTGGATCTTTGAATGACCATCCACAGGTCATAATCAGACTCAACCATCTTCAAACCACTTCCTTCATCCATCCATAAAACTTCTTGGCTTCCATATTTGGGGCTAATTAGATGTGAACTTTATACGAACGTTAATGTATAAATGCACGATCACAACTCCTACTGTAGGAACCTCCCTAAAGTGACTCGATTATTTTTAGAAAGCTAAGTGAATTAGCTACAACTTTTGTGTTGGAACCATTCCAAATTTCGTGCAAGAAAGTGGCCAAAAGCTCAAAGGAAGAGACTATGGTGCATTTTGAGGAAAAAGACTGTTGTGCCTAAAGAGGATGAGCAGCCTGAAGGAGAAATAGTGTTTGTTGATGAAGATGATACCATTGATGGGTTGGTACAAACCTTAAAAGTGAGTTTGATATGTAAGCATAGGAAACCACTTGATGAGCAGTTTCCCCAACAGGAACATAGCTTAATGGTGGTAGATGAATAGGGAGGGGCTGGAGAAGGCTCATTGAATGTTGTTGACTTGGTGGATACTGACACTAGTAATGAGGAATTTGTAGGCAAGTATGATGGCTGTGATGAACTTTTAGATGATATTATCTTTGATGAGAACGTTGATCTTGAAGCTGAGTGGGCTGGTACAGCCCTGGTGAAACATGTGAATGATGAAGAGACTACAGAAAGTGAAGGTGAGGGAGATGATGTGCACAACAATGAATCAGATTTTTTATTCTGTTGCTTCTGATGAGGAGGTTGAAGACAAATAGGACGTCATTGTGTTTAGAACTTCAACAGCACTGGACCTAGATTTTAGGTTGCAACATATATTTTGTACCAAATAACTCTTCAAACAGGTTGTTAACAGTTATTCTGTCAGAGTTGGTCATGCCACAAAGTCCACCAAAAATGATGGTAGAAGAATTTATGCCGGGTGCAAAGCGGATGGATATGAATGGCATATAAATGCTTTGAAGGTAAAGAATGAAGAGTCATTCCAAATCAGGGAGATGGACCTCACCCACACATGCCCAAAGCAGTATTCTGTTGACAATGACAACTCTAAATTGTTAGCCTTAAGGTATGAGAAGTCTTTCAGAGCAGATTCCAAGAAGAGGGTTTGAGGTTGGAGAAAAGAGGCAATTGTGGAGCTTGGAGTGTATATATCACCATTTCAGGCCTACAGGGCAAAGCAAAAGGCTCTTAAAATGATTGAGGGTGACAGCACTGAGGGATATGAGAAGCTTTGGGACTATGTTGGCACCTTGCTTGAAAAAATCCAAATTCCACGGTGATATTACAAGTTGAAAAGACTCCAGAAGGCAACAAGTTTAAGAGGATGTATGCTTGTCTTCATGCTCTAAAGACAGGTTTTAAATCTGGTTGCAGGTCTTGGATAGGTGTTGATGGATGCCACCTTAGAGGTCCCACACCAGGAGTTTTATTATCTACAGTAAGTATGGACCCAAACAATGATCCATATCCTTTAGCTTATGCAGTAGTTGAAGTAGAAAATGGTGAAAACTGGGAATGGTTCCTGAAGGTGTTGAGAGAGGATTTGATGGGTGAAAGAGAGGATGTGTATGCCTTCATGTCAGATAAACAGAAAGGCTTAATTTCAGCCTTTGAAAAGGTATTTCTAGTTGTTGAAATAGGTTTTGTGTTAGACATTCTCATGGTAATATGAAGAGAGTGGGTTTTAGAGGCAATGCTTTCAAGAGGCTCCTTTGGAAGGCTGCAAAGGCAACAACAGTTCCAAGTTTCAACAGGGCAATGGAGCAAATTGGAGAGCTTGATCATAGATGTTTAAAATGGCTGAAAGACAAACATCCCTCAACTTGGTCAAGATCACACTTCAATACATTTGGGATACTTTGGTGAACAACATGTGTGAGCAATGGAATTCTTCATTGCTTGATGCAAGAGAGAAATCTATATTGACTATGTTAGAATGGATAAGGGAGTACTGCATGACAAGACTGTAGAAGAACAGAGATAGAGCAGAAAGGAGGTGGGAAGGGAGGAAAATATGTCCTAGGATAAGGAAGATAGTTGACAAAATGATGGAGGACTCTTCAGACTGTGTACCACTGAATTCCAATGAATATAACTATGAGGTTTCAAGTTCAGATAGAGGCAGGTATGCAGTTGATCTCCAAGGAAAGACATGTGATTGTAGGAGGTTGGATATTTGTGGTATCCCCTGTAAGTATGCAATTAGTGCCATTAATACAACTGGAAAGGACCCTGAGGATTTTGTGCATAACTGTTACTCAGTAGACACATATTCTGAGGTTTATGCCCATGCGATTGCCCCAATGAATGGAGAAGAATTGTGGAACAAAACAGGTTATATCCCATCCCTTCCACCAGATTTTGGGAAAAAAAGAAAGGAAGACCACAAAAAGAAAGAAGGTATGATGCAGCTACTGTGGATCCTAAAGGCAAGGGGAAAAGCAAGTAGAAAGGCACTTTACTAAAGATGCCCAAACAAAATTTCAAGGTCACATGCAAATTTTATGGTGAAGCTGGACATAACAAGCTTGGATGTGCTCTAAGAAAATTGCAAAAGGAAGCTGAGGAAGAAAGATGGGAAGCTTCAATGGAATCTAGGGGTGTACACAATGGAGAAGGCTCATCAGGTGTGACATGTCAGCATAATTGTGGAGGTACTTCAGGTGTAGCAGCAACTTATGCAACTGATATCAATGCCCAAAATGTTAGTGTTATATTCTATTAAAGTAAATGTTATTTCTTAACAGGTTATATTATGTTCTGTGAATTAATAAGTTGATATTTTGTAGAAAGAAAATCTTGAAAAAAATCGAAATGTTAGTTAAGAAGAGATGAATATCCAAGCTGAATATCCAATATCCAAGCTGAATATCCACCTCTCACCCAAGAAAATGAGATGAATCTAATGGAAATCGAAAATGTAAGTAACATGTTTTTCTTTCATGACAAAACATATTTGATTTGCAGCCTTAAACTTACATCCTCTGCTAACTGCAGGCAGCAATAGCAAAGGCAGAGAAAAACAAAGAAAAGTCAACCACCAGAGCTGGGAAAAAGAGACTTGTGAGTGCTGATTGCTCTTGTTCTTTTTGGTTCTAACAGATTTTCATGTTTTTTATGTTGTATCTTAAGTTTTAATTCAAACATTATGTTCAGGCAAGGAAGATGGCTCAAATAACTAGAGGAAATAGTAATGTGGACACAGAGATGGTTGACAATGCTATTAGGGAGCCATATTTAGTTGCAAGTTCAACCCATCATGGGGTACACATAAGAGCTCCACCTCCAATGGCATTTCAACCCAATTTATATATTGGAAGACCAACATCAGCCATGAATGCTCAGACAATACAGGAAAACATGAAGGTGATTACACAAGGAAGCAAGAAGTTTTTTACATTGTCCAGTCTGAAAAAACAGCTAAAGAGGATCCAAAGGGTAAGGGAAAGTGTTAATGCAGTTTTTAGTTGTGCAAGGGCCTGACTGATTTGTTGGTCAGTCTTGATATAGCCAAATGGATTAGTATCACCTTTATGTGTATGTCTTCATTTTTATGTTTTTGAAAGCTTTTGGTATGTGTGAGGCACAACACTATTAAAAATGTGATAGCAAACCATTTGATTTTTTGGCTTTATGATGTTAGTAAACCATTTGTTTTTTGGCTTTATGGTGTTAGCAAACCATTTGGTTTTATTATGCAGTTTATTGGATCAGAATGTCAGTTGATGTTACACATATTTTTATGCAGTTTATATGTAGTTTATTATGCAGTTTATTTTGTAATAAGTTGTAAATCATTTTGTTGGTGTTGTTGTTGCATTTAATTTGTTAGGAGTATAGCAAGTTGCACGTTAGGATTATGAGATTGGTCTAGGTCATGAACTTAGGATAGATAGAACAGCCCAAAAGATACTTACATCCCAAACAAACAGGGGTTCAGACATAGAAACTAAAATTACAGAACCAATTGCTAAAGGTAACTAAACTAGAAATTTAACAACCCCTAAGACTAGGACATGATGACCAGATAGGTGAGCAGCTTCTGCATCTTCCTTATCCCTCTTATTTCTTGCACAAGGTCTTGCACTTCCTCAGCTAGGACACCCATAGTTGTTTGCATCCGATCATCGAACTGCCACCCACCAGCACCGTTATTTTCAATTTATCCAGCCCTAGGAACATTCCTTAAGGGCTTTGACTTCATCAGCCCAAACAAAATATAGACATCCACCATTGTTCCAGTCGGGACACAAGTAGAAGAGTCGGCCCCTGCTGCTCGGCCTCGACGACATGCAGCTTTGAGTTCCCTTCCTGCATTGGCAGATTATGCCCGGATGAGGGGGCAGATACGGTCTGCCACTATTTGAGGAGGAAGAAGAAGAAGCCATTGTGTTACTTGTAGATTTGCTTTTTTTGTGATTTTTGTGTGTATTTTGAGCTCCAATGTGAATCTGATTTATAGGTGAAGTGGATTTACTGTTATAGGATTTGGCTCCAAAAATGGCCAAATTTCCCTCCAAAAAACCTGTTTTTCCCCAACTTTTATGGAATTAGAATGGGAAAATAGGTTTGGGACTGAAACTGCAAAATATTTGGAGTTAAAAGTGAGATTATTGGGACCAAAATGAAACTGTCCCGTGTCCCATGAGACCAAAAGTGCAATTTCCTCTTGCCTGGTATCTCGTCCATTCCTGCACAGAGTACAAACCACCCAAGACTCCAAAGTACAACATGGTTGTGCCCGCTGACGAAGCTGATGCTGCGAGGGAAAAACTTTTCGTCGCTTGCCAAGTCACTCAGAAATTATGTCAACGAACAACAGAAGGACATAACTTTCTAAAGATTAAGAGCCTGAAATTGTAATGATCTTTTGAGAATAACTGATCCTACGATTCCTGCAAACTAGCACCTGCAAACCCATTAAAGCAATTAAGTAGCTATTGGGTACAAGAATAGCAAAGAAATGAAAATGTAAACAAAATAAGACAACAGACAGGCTACATTGAGCAATTGACCCAAAAACTATAAAATTCAACGTGCAAACCAAACAATAGATACTTCCATATTTTGCAATAACATTCAACTTTTTTTATTCTCAAAACAAAATGTAATCAATATTTACACTAAAATGCAAGAATAGCTCACCATCTTTTTGAACAATAGAGAGAAACTGCCTCGATCCTCCCCCCATCTGAAATAGTACTTCTTTGATGCCATGTATATAGAGCTGGAAAACTGACCCGGCCAGATGAAGCGGTTCATTTAGCCCGAAATATAGAGTGGGTTGGGCCGAAATATTAAAGGCTCTGGAAAAAATTCGGACTTTTTTGGCCCGTCTCGAACAGGCCCGCGAGCCAGCCCGATGGAATTGGATTTTTTTCCTTACTAACAGAATAAGGAAATTAAGAATTAGGCAATATTTCGTGTACTGTTTGAAACAAGTTTTTCTTTTTTTTCTTTTTCTAGCAGAGCATAAATGTATCTATTTACCAAGAAATTAAAACATTTAACTAATTTAATACTTTATTTCTTCAATTTTATTAGCTGAAGATGGAAAATAAACTAGAGTCAAGCATGCTCATTAATTATTATCTGTCAAGAAATGGAGAATTGATTAACATATAGTACAGTATGTACACGAAAATTAAATAATTTGTGACGTGTAGTATGTAACTATATATTATCATCCATTCCTTCTTTGTTTATTATTATTATTATTATACATGGGGTTTGAGACATTCCCATAGAATATGATTCCATATAACAACGGGTAGTAACATATTATCTTCCCATTATGCTTTTTCTTAAGAGAATTTAATTAAAGTCCGGCTCAATATATAATTCTGCTTCATTGTTAGAGTAACAAAAAAGAAAAGGAAAAAATTCATTGACGGACTATTTTGGCCCGATGGTCCAAGCTCCGTTGAGCTGGGCCTAATATTTCTAGACTCAAAATAAATTGGGTTTGCCTGAATTATTCCTTGACCCGATTGGGCTGGACCGAGCCGTCCGAATTGCCAGTTGTACATGTGCACGACTCCATGGGGATTACATAGGCACTAATCCAAATGAACACGAAACGTACTCAGAGATACTCAACTAATTAAAAACAAAAAAAAGTAAATGACGGGATAAAATTGAGTGCAACAACTGTGGAGAAATACTTTAGGCTGTGAAGCCTTTGCATGGTATTTTTCTCCTCAAACACGCGATGGAGACACTAGAGAGACCAGCCAGCGGGGGGCTGGCTGCGGTAGTCGGCTCCTCAAATTTTCTGGAGAAACTATTACGTGTATACAATATGCTGTGCAGTTGTAGTTAAATATTAGACTTCGCCCTTCTAAAATTCTAAAACTTTTAATAAATATTTCTAATAAAAAATAGTTCGCCCCCCTCATTATCAAATCCTGACTCCGCTCCATGGAGACACTGAATTAATCCGAGCAACCAAAAGTTAGGGGATATCTTACCTGAAGGAGACTGGTACACATGTCCCGTGCACGCACTTTAGGGCACTTTTAGTGTCATTTTAGTGTCAATAATGTGCATATCACGTGTATTTAGAGCTTTTGTACTCTCATGGGCAAAATAATGCCTTTGTGTTGTTTTTGTGTTAAGACAAGTGAAAAAGGATCGAAAAAGAACATCAAACGATCGCGAAGTCGAGGGATCAATCGAGGCAACAAAAGGAAGGGCTAACTGAAGATCTCGGTCGAGACAGGATGAAAATCTCGGTCGAGATGAATCCCCAGGGTAAACATGAAGATTTGCAGAACTGAAGATCTCGACCGAGACAAGCAACGCATCTCGGCTGAGATGAGTTTCCAGAGGATTTCAGGATTTTCAAAAGACCAAGATCTCGGCCGAGATGAGTCAAACCCTAGCTAGCCCTAATTTTCCCTTTTCACGTCTCGGCTGAGATGAAGTTGAATCTCGGCCGAGATCATCCTTCGACCCACCAGCTAAAAAATCCTTTTTTCTTTCACGTCTCAGCCGAGATGCAAGTGTGTCTCAGCTGAGATTTCTTACCTTATTTTAAAATCCTGAAAGCGAATTTGCCTATTTTTTACTAGCACTTTCTCTCCTTATATATATATCATCCCATTCGAATTTGACCTACCTTTTTGAAACTTTTGGAAGCACTATTCAGCCACCATCACATCCAAGGAGGAGAGAAGGGCAAGAAAAAGTCACATCATCTTCCCCATTGATCATCCTTGGGTTTTATCACTCTCTCTTTATAAATTCTTGTATTTTCTGTAATTTCTTGATTGTATTAGGTGTAATGGGTGGCGAGCACCCTAAATTCTACCCTTGATCATGTTGAACCTTGATTGATGATGAGAATGTGATTATTGACTCTTGATATTACCTTATTTATGTAATTTAAATGTTCTATAATGCTTGATTGGATTGTCTGATAACACATTATTATGCATGTATTTAGGTCGATTTAGGATCATATTTTATAGCATATACGTGTATATTTGACCAGCACTTATTAATATTTATAATATTTGGGCCATTTGACGTGTTTCGACTTGTTTTGAAGATAATTAGGTATTTTTATGCCATTTGGATGAAGTTCGAAGGAGAAACAAGTCAAATAGAGTGAAAACCGGCCCAAAGGAGTAAAAACCGTCCAAGAACCGGTCCGAACCGGCCTGAACCGGTCCAGTAGTAAAATAACACAAGAATCGACACGGCCGCGTCACAAAGCAACACGGCCGTGTCAAAAGTGGTCCATAACGTGCTGTTGAGTTTGGAATAGAACACGGCCGTGTCAAATTGTTGCTGGAAAAGAGAAATTTGCGAAGCAACACGGCCGTGTCAGTTAAGCAACACGGCCGTGTCAAAAAGATTTTTCTGCGAAGATTTCCTATTTTTAATAGGATTTTGATCTTATCTTCCCCAAGATTCGTCCCCAACTCTATAAAAAGGACCCCAAGCTCTAGGAAAGAGGAATCATGAAGAACACCAATTACATTATTGGAGGACAAAGAAGACGAAGATCATCGAGACGGAGTCATCCGGGTTTAATTATTCTTTTCTTAGTTTTAATTCTTACAATGTTTTTATTGGAATCTTGTATTGGATTATTACTAGGCATGAGTAGCTAAGCTATTCGTGTCCTAGGGTTAGAAAGTAGGGATTTTTATGACAATGGTTTAATTATGATTTAATCTATTAATTCCGTTCTTTACGTGTTTTATCTCTATGTTTGTGCTTATAACTGAATTTAGCTTGATCACCTAGATTTAGTAATTTAGTTTAACAATTCCGCTTCGAGAGGAGGGAATCGTTATCAGACTTAGAGCATAGAGCGCAGTTGTCTATGACTGTGTAGGCCGTGGCTTAGGATCGTTTGGGAGTTATTAGGTTTAATTGACTCGAGAGGGTAATTAGCTTAATTAATCAACGGTTTAATCGCTTCGAGAGAAGGATTAGATTATTGTCGTGCCGCCTAATAAACACTAGAATTGGTAAATTAATAGGTTAATCATATTCAACATTGAATTAATATCCTGAAATCGAAGCCCTAGGATACCTTTTCTCTTTGATTGTTAGTTTTTTTACGTTTCCTAAGGTGAAGTTATATTTAATTGAGTATTTTAATTAGTAAAATCAATCTTTTGAAACTTAGTATCTAGTTAGGACATTTCTAGAGTATTAGGGTATCAAACTACCTAAAACTATTCCTTGTGGGATCGACCTTGACAATAGTACTACACCTACATCCGTACACTTGCGGAACACTAGGTTAGAAACCGACGTGTCATTGTCTCATCCCTAGATGCTTGTTTTAGGATTGATCACCCTTTGGGAGACATTTATTGTATGTTGCTAGAGATTGAACTTCACTTTCCGTGATTGTTGAAGCTTCAATCTCCCTTAGTAGCGAACAATACTTGATATCATTGGTGGCATATAGAGTTTGACCTCTAAACCCGATCGTGTTGAGGTTTATGCTTTATTTATCCCGTTGTTCTAGCTCGTGACCACCTAATATCAATTTGTGTGAAAAAAGCTTGTTTGGATCACTAATTGGTTTAGGTAGGGATAAATAGATAATCGTACCTTCGATTTATCCACAATTAAGGGACAACACGGTCTACATAAGCGGACCTTGTAGATTGTGGGATAAGGGTTTAAATCGCATTGAATTTGGGGCATCAAAGATAATCATTGGGTAGTCGGATTCAAGGGGATACTAGATCGAGGGTAGACCTTGTCTTTCTTTGATTGATATAAAATATCAAATATATTTATTACTTATCTAGAATTTTAGTTGATCTCTTGTTAGCATTTAGTTGTTAACTCAATCCAAAACCCCCCCTCGTTTACTTGTTTAAGTTTATTACCCTATCCATCGTAAATCATTAGTTCCTTGTTGTTATGATCAGCTCAAACTCACACAAGATAAATGAATCAATAGAATTCGAACGAAAAACAACCAAGTAAACGGCCGAACAAAAATAGTACAAGAACAGAAATGAAAATGATGAATTAAGGGATTTTACGTGGTTCAATCCAAGATGATCTATCTTCACGGAGGTTCTATACACCTCAATTCACTTCACTACTCAATCAATTACAAGAATCTTCCAGAAATCTAGCGAAGCCCCAAATCACAACCTGATTTGGAACAAAAACCCTAGATATCTAATTCTCTCAATTGTGTAATGTTTACAGAGGGAAAACTATCTCAATTAGCTCGCAATTATCAGTGATTACAATGTATATAAGTATCGGAGCTCGAATCTAGAAGATGAGAGAGCAGGAACCAACTTTAACTCAATTGCTCCAAGTTGCAGAAACGGGGCTTTCACAACGTATTGTTTTGCAACAGATTGAAACTGTTGTAACTGACGGTTATAACAACCTCCAACCCGGTTCTCTTTTAACCTCTTCACTGAACTTAGCTCAAACCCGGTTTTATGTCCCGGTTCTTCAAACATTAAATCCGGTTCTGAAATCCTCACAGCTCCTACTTCATATAATGAGCCACTTGATGAAATTGAACTAATATCTACAAATCTCCACCTCTATGAACTCAAGTGCATATCCTTACCTCAACCTGACTGTGTTCTCTAACTACTAACCACATTGATCAAGCCTGATCATGCTCAAGCAATGAACTACCTTGTTCCCAGACACTGATTTGGTTAAGAAATCAGCAACATTGTCATTGGTGTGGACTTTCTTAACTTCTACAGACCCTGCATCAATCACATCCCTTGCAAAATGTATCCTCACATCTATATGCTTGGATCTTTCATGGAAAGCCTAATGTTTTACCAGATGTAGTGCACTCTGATTATCACAGAATATAGTCACACACTCTTGCTTAATTCCCAGATTCTTCAGAATCCCTTTCAACCACACAGCTTCCTTAATTGCTTATGTCAATGCTATAGCTTCTGTGGTGGATAAAGCTACTATAGATTGCTATACCCTCCTCCAACTTACTGCAGTTCCATATAGAGTAAACACATATCCTGTAATTGATCTTCTGGTGTCAATATTCCCTGCAAAATTAGCATCTGCAAAACCTTCCAATGGAATAGACACATTTGCCTGTTTCTGAAACCTCAACCCCAGATTAACTGTTCCTTTTAGGTATCTCAACACCTGCTTCAAAGCATCCCAGTGAGCTTTCCCTGGATTTGACATATACCTACTAACCAAAGATACACAATATGCCAATTCTGGCCTGCTGCATATCATGCCATACATTAAGCTTCCAACACCACTTGCATAAGGCACATTTCTCATGTATCTCACTTCTTCTGCTGTTCTAGGACTTTGCTCCTTTGACAATTTGAGTTGTTGACTTACTGGAATACTCAATGCTTTAGCCTCATGCATCTGAAATCTCTCCACCACCTTCTGAAGATAATGCTTCTGAGACAACCATAGACTTTCAGCAATCCTATCTCTAATTATACTCATTCCCAAAATCTTCTTTGCATCTCCTAAATCTTTCATGTCAAACTCAGAACTCAACTTCTTCTTTAGAAAATGTATCTTATGTTTACTCCTACTTCCAATAAGCATGCCATCCACATATAGCAACAGATACACAGGATCAACATTAGTACTTTTATCATAGTATACACATCTGTCATACAGACTTCTCAAAACCAGCCTTTAACATAAACTCATTGAACGTTTTATTCCACTGCCTTGGACTTTGTTTCAACCCATACAATGATTTCTTAAGAAAACATACCTTCTCTTCATTTCCTGGAATCACAAACCCCTCAGGCTGCTTCATATATATATTCTCATTGACATCTAATTGCTGCAACTCCATGTCCTCTTGTGTTACTTTTGACAAAAGTAGTCTGATAGAAAAATGTTTCACCACAGGAGAGAAAACCTCGTTGAAATCAATACCTTCTCTCTGAGTAAAACCCCTTGCCACCAATCTTGCTTTATATCTTATCCTTTCTAAGTCTCCAGCTTCAACTTTCTTCTTGTATATCCACTTGGAACTTATTAACTTTTGACCTTTTGGTTTATCAACCAGTTTCCAAGTACCATTCCTTTCCAGACATTCCATTTCTTCCATCATTGCACTAACCCAATACTCACTTTCATCACCACTGACAGCTTCTTTGAAATTTTGTGGTTCATGGTGTTCTATGTCTTCAGCAATACTTAGTGCATAATGTACACTCCCAGCCTGTCCATAGAAGTCTGGTCTTTGAATTTGCCTCCTTGGTCTGTCTCTGGCAATGCTATAGTCTCTTAAATTTGTATTTCTGGATGGCACATCTTCTTCCTTTGATGAACTGTCACTTGAGTGTTCATCCAAGTTCTCAACCCTTTGTGAATCAGAATCTATCTGAGTCTCCACCTGAACTGATAGTCTTTCTGCTTCATTAATTCCATCATGTTCTTCTTGACAACCTGAGAAGTGATATCCCATAACTGATTCATTGAACTTAACATCTCTACTTATCATGAGTTTCTGATTCCCAGGTTCCAAGCACCATGGCCTATATCCTTTTATTCCTTCTGGATACCCCAGAAACACACACATGTATGCTCTTGGATCAAGCTTGTCTGACTTCATATGAGCATAAGCCAGACATCCAAACACCTTTAAACCTATATAACTTGGAACTCTGCCACTCCATACTTCTTCTGGTGTTTTGAACCCTACAGATGATGAAGGTGATCTGTTGATTAAATAACATGTTGTATTGATTGTTTCTCCCCAAAAAACCTTTGGCAGTCCAACATCAATCAACATACACCTTACTCTTTCAAGTATAGTTCTGTTGAATCTTTCTGCCACTCCATTCTGTTGAGGATTCATGGGAACTGTTCTATGTCTTGTAATCCCTTTCTCATTACAAAAATTTGTAAACTCAGTAGATAAGTACTCTAAGCCATTGTCAGTTCTCAAATGCTTGAATTTCTTACCCCTTAAAGTTTCCATCTGCATTAGTCATGTCTTGAATTTAGTGAAGGCATCACTTTTGTTTCTTAAGACAAACACCCACACTTTCCTGCTGAAGTCATCAATAACAGACATGAAATAGCTTCCTCCTCCATGGGTTTCAGTTCTGGATGGTCCCCAGATATCTGAGTGAACATAATCTAGAGGTTCTTGAGTAATGTGTATCCCCTTAGCATAAGGCAATTTCTGTGATTTGCCTAATGCACATTTATGCCTTTCTTGGATAGTTATTTTAGTCCCCTTTCCCCAATGTACCCTAACCTTTTATGCCACAGTGTTAATTCATCCTTGCCTAGAATGTTTCCCACACAACCAACCATAGGTTTTCCCATCAAAATAAACAGGACCATTATGTTGTCTTCCTTTGATTACAAGTTTGTTCTCTTTGGTTATGTGTAACTGACCATCAACTGACTTGAATTCACACCCAGTAGCAATGAGAGATCCTAAAGAGATTAAGTTTCTCTTAAGTCCAGATACATACCTCGCATTGGTGATTGTTCTTGTAATTCCATCAAACATATTGATGTTTACAGATCCAGTGCCTTGAACTCTGCAGGATTGATCATTTCCTAGCAGTACTCACCCTCCATCTTCTTTCTTGAGATTCTGAACCATTCTTCATTGGGACACATATGGAAAGAGCAACCAGTGTCCAAAACCCACTCCATCTCCATTTTTGACTCAGTAACATTCAGGACTTTTGGTGTGTCCTCTTCATGTTCAACTGTAGCAGCTTCAGCACCCTGGCCATCCTTCTTTTTCATCTTCTGTGGGCAGTCCTTCTTTAGGTGCCCAATTTGTTTACACTTGAAGCACTTCCTGTTTTCTACCCATTCTCCAGATTTCTTTTGAGCATTGTTGCCACTCTTAAGGTTCTTTGAGGTTTGGCCCTTCTTCTTTCGGTGGTTTCTTCTGAACTTAATGTTTAATCCTTCACCAGATTAAGTTACCTTCTTGTCTCGCTGGTTCTGTAAACATTTGGTCTTTAAAGCAATAATGATTGAGTCATAACTCAACTTGTCCTGCCTCCCAAACATCAAAGTGTCTTTGAAGCCGTCCATAGATCTTGGTAAAGCATTTAACACCATCAAGGCTCTGTCATCATCTTCCATTGTTACCCCCAAGATCCTCCAGTTCATCAAGAAGTTTTGTAAACTCATCTAATTGGTCAGAAATTTCATTTTCCTCCATCATCTTGAATGCTAGTAATCTCTGCTTGATGAACAACTTGTTTGATACTGACTTGGATTGATAGAGATCCTCCAGTTTGGTGCAAGCCTCAATTGCATTCATACACCTCGAAATTTCCCTCAAAGACATATCACCAAGACACAAAATGATTAGGCTCAATGCCTTCTGGTCTATCTCAGTATATTTGGGTTTCTCAGTCTCTACCCACTCATTTTCTGGTTTGAGAGCACTAACCAACCCATTCTGCACCAAGATTGCCTTCATCTTGATTTTCTATAGGTAGAAATCATTCTTCCCTGAGAATTTATCCAGGTCCATCTTCATTCCTGACATCCTTTCCTTCTTCTTGCGTGAGAATGCTTCCCACACATGGCGCCACTTGTTATGATCAGCTCAAACTCACACAAGATAAATGAATCAACATAATTTGAACGAAAAACAACCAAGAAAATAGCCAAACAAAAATAGTACAAGAACAAAAATGAAAATGATGAACTCAGGGATTTTACGTGGTTCGATCCAAGATGATCTACATCCACGGAGGTTCTATGCACCTCAATTCACTTCACTACTCAATCAATTACAAGAATCTTCCAGAAATCTAGCAAACCCCCGAATGACAACCTGATTTGGAACAGAAACCCTAGATATCTAATTCTCTCAATTGTGTAATGTTTACAGAGGGAAAACTATCTCAATTAGCTCGAAATGACTAGTGATTACAATGTATATAAGTATCGGAGCTTGGATCTAGAAGATGAGAGAGCAATAACCAACTTTGACTCAATTGCTTTAAGTTGCAGAAACGGGGCTTTCACAACGGTTTGTTTTGCAACATATTGAAACCGTTGTAACTGACGGTTATAACAACCTCCAACTCGGTTCTCTTTTAACCTCTTCACTGAACTTGGCTCAAACCCAATTTTATGTCCCGATTCTTCAAACATCAAATCTGGTTCTGAAATCCTCAAAACTCCTACTTCATATAATGAGCCACTTGATGAAATTGAACTAATATCTACACTTGTAATATCTGAACAACAGTAATCCACCGTTCTCTGTGGGATCGGCCCTTACTTACCACTCTACTCGTTAGAGTCGTAGGCTAGGTATCGCGTATACATATTCTTATATATATATATGTTTAATTTGGTGGTAAGAAACGACCACTACCAAATTTTGGCGCCATTGCCGAGGAATGGTGATAAGGATAATGTTGTTTTATTTGTTCAAGCATCTAGTAGTTTGATATTCTCCTTTTCTTGTGTCTGGATAGGTAATTAATGTTCTTGCGTTCTCAAGGGCAGAAAGATTTTTTTTTTAGCCAGAGATAATTAAACGGGAAAGATTATTGAGGAGAAGAGCTAGGTTACTTGAAGAGGTCCGAGAATCATTTGAAACCTTGAATATAGAGAGTGAGGAGATTGAATTGGATGAGATGGCTGGTGAGCAGGATCAGGAAAGAACCATGAAGGAACTTGCCTACACAAGGGTTGCACAAGAACCCTTGTGTATTATGTTCCCGGAGATAGGGAATGATACCACTTTTAAGCTCAAATCGGGGCTCATTCACCTCCTGCGTCATTCCATGGGCTAACCGGGGAAGACCCACACAAATACTTAAAGAAATTTCATGTGGTTCGCTCAAGCATGAAGCCGACTAGGGTGACTGAAGAACAAATTAAGCTCAGAGCATTTCCTTTCTCATTGAAAGATCTTGCTAGAGATTGGTTGTACTACTTGCCATCGGGTTCCATTACTACTTGGGAGCAGATGGAAGCACAGTTTCTAGAAAAGTATTTTCCTGCATCTCGGGCCACCACCATCCGGAAAGAATTTAGTGGAGTGAGGCAAATGCAGGGGGAAACATTGTATGAGTATTGGGAAAGATTCACGAAGCTTCTAGGGAGCTGCCCACCACATCAAATCCCTCCACAATTGTTGATCCAGTATTGGTACGAGGGACTGTGTATAACTGAACGGAACATGATTGATCCAGCCAGGGGAGGGGCTCTGGCTGATAAGACCCCAACCGAGGCCCGGGTATTGATTTCCAAGATGGCCGCCAACACTCAATAGTTCGATTGTAGAGAACTAGTGAGGCGAGTCAAAGATGTTATCAGTTTAACTGTTGACGAAAGATTGGACCAGCTCACCGACCTGGTGAAGAACATGATTTCGGGAAGCATTCCTACCCCAAAACCCTGCAGAATCTGTCAGATAACCGAGCACTCCACTGATACCTGTCCTATTCTTGGAGAAGAAATGGCAGCTCATGCTAATGCAGTTCATAATTCTAATCCTATTCGCAGTCGTTCAATCTAGGGTGGAGAGATCACCCCAATTTCAAATATGGGAATCAAGGTCCAAATATGCATCAGGAGGGTGATCAAGGTGGACACAATCGACCCCCCCTATCCTAGGGGGATGTTCCAGCAAGGGCAACCCACTGAGCCAGTACCCTCTAATCCATCTCTTTTTGACATAGTCAAGAGCTTAGCAATAAGTACGCTTCAACTGCAGAAGGAATCAAGTTCGTGGTTTTAGAGCATTGAGAATCAAGTCAGTCAAATAGCATCAGCGGTATCTCGATTAGAAAATGCACACGGAGGAAGGTTACCGGCTCAACCGAAAGTCAATCCGAAAAATGTGAGTGCCATTGTTGTTATGAATGAGGAGTTACTTGGAGAGCCTGAAAAGCTCGGGTATACTTCATAGGGAAAGAGTGAGGAATTGGATGATAGTCTGAGGAAAGAAGAGACATCAACTTCCCATGTGGCTGAAGTTAAAATTCGGACACCTACGTGGAAGATTGCTAAGGAGTTGCGAAAACAAAAGGAGGCATTAGTTGCATGCTTTCCCGATCACCTACTGCCTTTTCCTACCAAGAAATACTCTCCATAAGGCAAAATTGAAAATGTCAGTGTAAGTACCTTGAGGAGCGAAAAGGTGCTCGAGAAGCCACCCAAGAGCCTCCCTCACTTGGAGGATGAAGAAGAAAAGGGAAGAGAAAGAGAATATGTTGAAGGAAGAACAATACCAATCCCCTTGAGGATCCAAAGCTCAACACTCCAACACTGACCGTCACCCTACCACTTCCATTCCCGTGCCTAATCGAGAAAACTATAGACAAAGACAGAGAACGGGAAATGCTTGAAATATTTCAGAAAGTGGAGATCAAAATTCCACTGATTGAAGTTGTGGAACAGATCCCACGGTATGAAATTTTTTTGAAGGGTCTATGCACAAACAAAAGAAGGCCTCAAGGAAATAACAAGGTACTCAGGAGGGAAAGTGTGTATGCCATATTCTAAAAGAAACTCCCTCAAAAGTGCAAGGACCCGGGGATGTTCGTCATCCCGTGTAAGATTGATAATTGTCTAATTGAGAAAACTATGCTTGATTTAGGGGCATCAATCAATGTGATGCTCCGCTCGATGTTTCAGAGCCTAAACTTAGAGCCATTGAAATAAACTAAGGTTGTTATCCAACTCGCCAATCGAAGTACTTCATTCCCGGATGGGGTGGTTGAAAATGTGCTTGTTGAGGTAAATAATCTTATTTTCCCGGCCGACTTCTATAAATTAGATATGCAAGGAGACACAACAAACTCCACACCTATTTTGTTGGGAAGGCCGTTCATGAACACCTCCCAAACAAAAATAGATGTGCGTGAGGGGACTCTCACCATGGAGTTTGAAGGACAAATTATGAAGTTTAATATATTCAAGTCCATGAAACACTCTGAAGATGTACATGATGTTTTCTCTATTGATTTCATTGACTTGCTTGGGAAAGATAGTGTTGCTTTGAACAGCAAGAAAGCTAGGAAGAGATTGCGTGAAAGGAAGGCAAAGGATGTAGAAAGAATAAGTTTGGGGATCCAAGAGGATACGGGTGAAATTGACCCGGAAATTAAGTTGCCAGAAGACGGTAAGGAAGAGTGGGAGGCCCATAAGGACCTGCGGAGATTGAATGAAGCACGGAAGGAAGGATCGAGGAACCCTTCCCGGTAAATTGAAGTGAAAAGAACATCCGTCGAGCCAACAACGTTAAACAAAGGCGCTTGTCGGGAGGCACCCCGACGGTATCTTTCAATATTTGCATTTTTTTTTCATTTCCTAGTTAGTTGCTTAATAAATGCCTTTTGGCATATGTAATGTTTTTGTTGAGAAATATGCAGGTATAAATTAGAATAAACGAGAGATAGCATGAAGTGGGGGTGAAAGAGAGCAAAATGAAGGAAAAATGCAGGGGAGGCCATCTCGGCCGAGATACACCAGGAATCTCGGCCGAGACGTTGTGAAGGCGCAACAGGGCAATTCCCTAAAATCACATCTCGGCTGAGAAACATACGGCGTCGGCCGAGACCTAGGAGAGCCCAAACTGGCAAACATCTCTGGAACGATATCTCGGCCGAGACGCACACGCATCTCGGCTGAGACCCACTGTGAGCTAATTACTATCTTTTGTTTATTTTAATTATGTTGATATTGTCTTTATTAAATTTTGATACCTTGCATATTTTTAGGAGCATGATTGTTTTTGTTAAGTTAGTTAGTTGGTTAATAATTGGTTGATTTCGATGAGCACTAACTTGTACTCTTCTTTTTCCGCAAACTTAGTTTGCAACTAAGTTTGGGGAAGGGGTGGGATTCGTACAAGTCGGCAGCTTGAGAAAGCAATTGGATGAGTTTAGGAAGGAAAAATGTGGCATTGATTAATGATGAAAAATTTTAACAAATATTTTTGAAAGAAGCACATGGTTGAGCATGATAGACTTGTTGAAACAAAATTGAACATACACTCAAAACTTTTGATCAAAATGCAACCAAGTGAGTCTTTGAGCCTAATGCGTACTCCCATTTTTGGAGTGAAATTAAATTTCCTTTCGGTGTGAAAATTCATTGAATGCATGCATTTTCCTCTAGAACTTGCCCCAATTCTCTACTTTTGAATAAGTCAATACATGTTGTGGCTTTGAAAATGATATTAGGCAATTCTTGATCAAAACCTATTTCAAAAGCTTGAAAATATTTCCTTTTTACCAAATTTGACATTGTCTCTAGTTAAGCCCCTTTGAGCTTATGCCTTTTTGTTTGATATCCAACACTACAAGCAAATTTACCTTTCGTTTAGCCTTTGATACCCAAACGGAATGTTGAGTATGCGGGAGGCGGTTGGAAGGTAGTTAGTTTGGAAATTGGGATTAAATTTGGGTAAACTAGTGGGAAAACAAAGAAGGGTGAAAGGAAAAACGCGAAATAGGCTGTAATCGAGAATATTAACCTCTCCAAAAAAAAAAAAAAGGAAAACCCATAAAAACAAAAGAAAGAGGAAGTGTATATACCATTCTTTAGGAGAAGTTAATGAAAATCACATCATTTTGTGATTACAATCCCTTGTTTAGAAAACTCTTAAGAAGCATAATTATTGAAAGGATTGATAAATATGAGAAATGTAGGTAGGAATAAGGTGAAGAAGTCGAATCTTAAGTTCGACTTGATTGAGAATTAAAAGAGTGAGGTTGAGTGACCATTGTTTGAGGGGTAGATGGGTAGTCCACGACTCATTTAGTCCGTTTTATAGTCACTTTACCTAAACTTTCATCCCACCTTACCCCTAGCCAACATTACAACCCACATAAAGACCTAATTAATTCATTGTCACACATGTCAAGTACTATTTCAAGTTTAGATGACTGGCAAGCTTATGGTAGGCATTGTGTGCATTTCAATGTGAGTGTAAACACTACCCTTTTTAATGCACTCGAGAGAGAGAGAGATACACTCACCCAGAGAGGATGTTAAGTTGAGAGTGTTATGTCTCGAGAGTAGTGGATCTAGTCTAACACATATGCTCGCTTTTATCATCCTTTGCTTCATTTCTTTTATGGAAACTTTCTGAAATCAAATGCCACTAAAATCTGCCCTAAACACGTGTCCTTTTGTCTTTCTCTTTATTGTTCGGGACGAACAATTTTTAAGTTTGGGGAGATTTGGTACACGTGTCCCGTGCACGCACTTTAGGGCACTTTTAGTGTCAATAATGTGCATAATCACGTGTATTTAGTGCTTTTGTACTCTCATGGGCAAAATAATGCGTTTGGGTTGTTTTTGTGTTAAGATAGGTGAAAAGGGATCGAAAAAGAACATCAAACGATCGCGAAGTCGAGGGATCGATCAAGGCAACAAAAGGAAGGGCTAACTGATGATCTTGGCCGAGACAGGATCAAAATCTCGGCCGAGATGAGTCCCCAGGGTAAACATGAAGATTTGCAGAACTGAAGATCTCGGCCGAGACAAGCAACGCATCTCGGCCGAGATGAGTTTCCAGAGGATTTCAGGATTTTCAAAAGACCAAGATCTCGGCCGAGATGAGTCAAACCCTAGCCAGCCCCAATTTCCCCTTTTCACGTCTCGGCCGAGATGAAGTTGAATCTCGGCAGAGATCAGCCTTCGACCCAACAGCTGAAAAATCTTTTTTTTTCACGTCTCGGCCGAGACACACTTGCATCTCGGCCGAGATTCCTTACCCTGTTTTAAAATCTTGAATGCGATTTTGCCTATTTTTTACTAGCACTTTCTCCGCTTATATATATATCATCCCATTCGAATTTGACCTAACATTTTGATACTTTTGGAAGCACTATTCAGCCACCATCACATCCAAGGAGGAGAGAAGGGCAAGAAGACGTCACATCATCTTCCCCATTGATCATCCTTGGGTTTTATCACTCTATCTTTATGAATTCTTGTATTTTCTGTAATTTATTGATTGTATTAGGTGTAATGGATGGCTAGCACCCTAAATTCTACCCTTGATCATGTTGAACCTTGATTGATGATGAGAATGTGATTATTGACTCTTGATGTTATCTTATTTATGCAATTTAAATGTTCTATAATGCTTGATTGGATTGTCTCATGCCTAGATGCCTTTTTTAGGATTGATCACCCTTTGGGAGGCATTTATTGTATGTTGCTAGAGATTGAACTTCACTTTCCGTGATTGTTGAATCTTCAATCTCCCTTAGAAGCGAACAATTCTTGATATCATTGGTGGCATTATAGAGTTTGGCCTCTAAACCCGACCGTGTCGAGATTTATGCTTTATTTATCCCGTTGTTCTAGCTCCTAACCACCCAATATCAATTAGTGTGAATAGAGCTTTTTTGGATCACTAACTAATGTGGGTAGGGATAAATCGATAAACGTACCTTCGATTTATCCACAATTAAGGGACAACACGGTCTACATAAGCAGACCTTGTAGATTGTGGGAAAAGGGTTTAAATCGCATTGAATTCGGGACATCAATGATAATCATTAGGTAGTCGGATTCAAGGGAATACTAGATCGAGGGTAGAGATTTTATCATATTCTAAACCCGAAAAACATTTGTTATTTGTCTTTCTTTGTTTGATATAAAATACCAAAAATATTTATTGCTTATCTAGAATTTTAGTTGATCACGTGTTAGCATCTAGTTGTTAACACAATCCTAACCCCCCCTCGTTTACTTGTTCAAGTTTATTATCCTATCCATCGTAAAACATTTGTTGCTTGTAATATCCGAACAACACTAATCCACCGTTCTCTGTGAGATAGACCCTTACTTACCACTCTACTCGTTAGAGTCGTAGGCTAGGTATCGCGTATACATATTCTTATATATATACGTTTAATTTGGTGGTAAGAAACGACCACTACAAAATTTTGGCGCCATTGCCGGGGATATCTTACCTGAAGGAGACATAGGCAGAAAGGGATGACGGCAACCACTACATACAAGGATTTGTAAGTATCACTCTCAAGGTCCTTGTTTGATCTCTTTTTGAAGTTTTCCCATGTGTAGTAGCACACGTAAAATTGCAAACTTCTGAAAGCCTGAATCTGAGATACATACATACATGAACATGAGAATATAAGTTAAATTAATAACATTTTTGTGTCCATTTCTGATCTTTGGCAAGACAAACAAAGGGAACAATGTTTGTTGTTCATTTATTTCATTGGACTGACATATTCATACCTAGCTGGTTACTGATCCGCCAAGAAGAATTCCATGAAAGAAACCTACAAAATTTTGCAAGATTATAGGCATTTTCTTATAAGAATGAGTCATTCTATGGAGGCATACCTTGTTAAGAGGAGCCACTATAGAGCGCCACGTACATCGGATAAGAAGCAAACAACTCGAATGATATATGATGTTGAGAGGATAGAAGATTATAAGAAAGCACAACCTAGAATATGAGAATAACATCAGCATTCACAGGATGTTTAAAGCTGAAAGAAAAATGTATACTTACTGCAACTAGACCTAGTGGAACCAACTCGGTTAGCATTTGATAACGTTCCATTTCGGGATCCATTTCCAAGTCGAGATTAGAGAAAACAACAGCTAATGTAAGTACTAAGAGACCAGAGGCAACAAGGAAGATTTCTCTGAAGCCAAGTTCTCTTCCTAGTTTGGTTCCAAATATAAATGGATAGTTGACCCGTAATTGCCTTCAGAAATACTTTTTTGCCTCGTACATTCCTAATACGGATAGTAATTTAGATTAGTTTCACAATTACTTGTAGATAAAGATAAATCTTATTGTTGTAATCTTTTCCCTGTAATTTCGAATATCTCTTTGTAATTCTGTTTTAATCACTATTATTAATAGAAGAATATACATTCACCAAATTAGGGTGATCAAAATCCTTTTCTCACATGGTATTAGCAGGCAAATCCTGACCAGCCTCAAAAGCACTTTTTCTCTATTAAAAAATCACTTTCTCCTGCCTCGCTTACACTCTCGCTCTTCTTGCGTCCCTATCTCCTCTCTTCTAATCATCATCCCCGTCTTCGTTTTCCTCCGTCTACCTTTCGGTTTCTCTGTCTCTCCTCTCTCATGGCTGATGACGACTCCATCTCAGATGTTGTCCCTCTCACCACCCTTATATGCATGGTCAAAATACCTCTTACTTCTACAGATTACTTGTTGTGGAAAGGTCAAGTACTGTCTATGCTTAAATTGGCAGACCTTGATTCCTATGTTGATGGAACAAATCTAGTTCCGTCTTCTTTTATAAAAAAACGAGTCAAATGAGGTAGTCACCAACCCTGCTTACAAAATCTGGGGTAAACAAAACGATCGAGTTCTTAGTCTTCTGCTCTCTTTCCTTACTGAAGAGGCCATGTCGAAAGTCGTTGGCCTTAAGACTGCTTGTGGCATTTGGCTCACTTTGGAGAATGTTTTAGCTATTCCTCCTCTTCCCATGCACAACAACTCTGTGACGAACTTCAATTTCTCAAACGAGGTAACTTTTCAGTTATGGATTTCACTTACAATTTCAATATTTTATGCCATAAAGTTGCTGCCATTGGTGAAACTATTACCGAAAGCGACAAAAGTCATTGCTTTCTTCGTGGATTGGGTCCTCAATTTTACACTTTCATTGATGTTCGACTTGCTCTCACTCCACAATTTTCATTCAGGGATCTCCTAAGTCAGGCGCGTGATCAGGAACTCCATGAGCGTGCTCTCGCCTCGGCTGAGTCATCGCAGCCGCCGGCCGCTTTCTATGCAGCATGTTCGTCTTCTTCTCTGTTTGCGATGGATCTTCAGCTCCTCAATTTAGGGCTGCTGGTCGCAACATTTTTACCCAAGCCTCAGCCTCCCGTGGTGCCTCCCATCCTCCTGCTTCTCAGCCTTGTCCCACCCCTAGCGGTGGTCACCAGCGTCCCTACACACCCCGATATTAGATCTGCCAAAGTCCCCATTATGCACATGCCTTGCTAAATTCCAGTTTGACGCTTTTTCCACTGCAGTTTACATAAAAAATAGGTTGTCGTCACCCATTTTAGATAATAGATCTCTTTTTGAATTATTTTTTAAAACTCCTCCTAATTACTCTTATTTTAAAAAATTTGGTTGTCGTGTTTTTCCCCATATTCGTGATTATGCTCCTTGATACACGTTATTTATGCATGTAATTATTTAGGATAGCATTTCAAAGGGATTATGTGCATATTTGGTCAAGAATTGGATAAAGTAACATAACTTGGCCCCTTTAACGTGTTTGACTTGTTTTAAGGTATTTTTTAGCATTTCCAGGCTTAAAATTTGTGATTCACGACTAAGGGGTGAAAGAACAAGTCGAAGGAGAGTCCAGACCAGCCCAAACCAGCAAAAATCGGTCCAGACTGGCCTGAACCGGTCCAAAAGACAAATCAGGGCAAGAACCGACACGGCCGTGTCACTTAAGCAACACGGCCGTGTCAGAAATCCATTTTTGAAAAAAGCCCATCCATGGTAGGAATTGATTCCTAATTCACCCGGGGCTTGTCCGAGGTCTATAAAAGGAAATAAAGTCGTTTCTCAAAGGCGGAGACACTCCATATTCATCATGACACGTTGAAGAGATTTTAGAGACCACTTGGAGGACGAAGAAGACGAAGATCATCAAGACGGATTCATCCGGGTTTAGTCGTTCTTTTCTAGTTTAATCTTTTGCAATTTTTTCTTTAGAATCTTGTATTGGATTATTGCTAGGCATGAGTAGCTAAGCTATTCGTGTCCTAGGGTTAGAAAGTAGGGATTATTATGACAATGTTTTGATTATGTTTTAATTTATTAATTCCGTTCTTTAAGTGTTTATCTCTATGTTTGTGCTTATAATTGAATTTACCTTGATCACCTAGATTTAGTAATTTATTTTAGCAATTCCACTTCGAGAGGAGGGAATCGTTATCAGACTTATGACATAGAGCGCAGTTGTCTATGACTGTGTAGTCTGTGGCTTAAGATCGTTTGGGAGTTATTAGGTTTAATTGACTCGAGAGGACAATTAGCTTAATTAATCAACATTTTAATCACTTCGAGAGAAGGGTTAGATTATTGTCGTGCCGCATAATAAACACTAGAATTGGTAAATTTATAGGTTAATCATATTCAACATTAAAGTAATATCCTGAAATCGAAGCCCTAGGATACCTTTTCCCACTGATTGTTAATTTTCTTTGTGTGTCATGTTTTTGGCGTCGTTGCTGGGGAATGGGATTTAGCGCATAGTTCTTATCTTGAAAAATAGGAGGAAACTAGACTAGATTTTATTTTAGTAATTTTAATTTAATTTTTGTTTTTAATTTTTTTTAATTTTAGTGTTACGCGGTATTCATCGTTTTTTGTGTTTTCAGGTTTCGGATGCAAACCAGATCAAAAGGGAAAGACAATCTTGTCCCTTTCGACCTTGGAATCAATGCAACAGGCCGCGGATATCACAGGAGAAGAAATCCCATGTTCAAGATGGAGAACATACCACAGCATCCGAATCCGGATGAAGCTCTTAACAAAGTACTAACAGCTCTGGCACGTCTGGATGACAGAGTTACTAATATACAGCAGCAGCTACCTCCACAGCAGCCACAACTGCAACAACAACACGGACAAATTCATATAGAACCAGAGGCAGGAGATGAGGATGATACTCCCATCAGTGACTGCCTGAAGCCTAATCCAAATCAGTAGGCAGGAGGAGTACAACCTCCACCACTCAATGCCAACAGTTTCGAGCTGAAGCCTGCACTAATCAACATATTGCAGCAAAACCAATATGGGGGAAGTGCTTTAGAGGACCCGAATGCGCATCTTATAAAGTTTCATAGACTGGCGGACACCATCAAGATAAACTATGTGCCGCACGGGCAGGTCAAATTGGGACAGTTTCCCTTTTCCCTGAAAGATAGAGCCCTGCAATGGTTCAATTCATTGAAGGACATTGCAAGTTGGGAGGACTTGAGTACTTCATTTCTGTTGACATATTTTCCACCGAGCAAGATGCTCGACCTGCAGAATCAGATCAATCAATTCAAGCAGTTAGACCAAGAACCATTCGGAGAAACTTGGGAGCGATTCCGGGATCTTATCCGGAGTTGCCCTCAACATGGGTTTACCAAGAAACAGCAAGTGTGCAAGTTCAACAATGGGCTGCTTGCTCCGATAAGAAATCAGGTAGATGCAGCTACAATTGGTAGTTTGATGGAGAAGTCAATGAGGATGGCATTCTCAATCTTGGACGCTATGGCTAGAACAAGCTACCAATGGTCGAATGAGAGGAACCTGCCAAGGAAAGTGGCGAATGTAATGGAAGTGGAAGCAGTCAGCACTGAGACGAATGAAAAGCTGATATCGCAGCTGACAGCCTTGACGAGTCAGGTAAACTTTCTAACTAATCTAACGTTAGCACAGCAGCCAGGGGGTCAGGAAAAAGGTGAAGACTTAAACTTTGTGAATCAACGAAACTTCAACAACTTCCAGAACAATCAGCCCAGATATAATAAGTACCCCCAAAATCGGAACCATGAGAACTTGTAGTACGGTAACTCGCAGAATACACTTAATCCGCCACCCGAATTTACTGTTACGCATGGGATGATTCATGATGGCACGAATCCCACACAAGAGGACATTGTGCAGTCCTAGTTTGCTAAATACGATGAGAAACTAGCTCAGTTGGAAAAGAAAGTAGATGGAAAGTTTATTGAGCTAAACAAGCACATAACTGGACAGGGGGCTAACATCAAAAGGCTCGAGAACACATTGGTTTAAACTCAAGCGAGCATTGGTGAATTGTCATCAAACATGAGCCAATTGATAAACATTGTAGGGGCTCAGCATAAGCAGGGCTAATATCCGAGTGACACAGTGGTTAATCCGAGGGAGCGCTGTAATGTTATGAAGTCAAAGGAGCAAAAAGATGCGGTGAACTCAAGTAAGGTTCAAGAAACCGAATCAGATGAACCAGCATATGTACCTCCTCCCCCGTTTCCTCAAGCACTTAATAGAAGAAATATATTATCTAGTGGCGACAATGGTACTATGAGCACAAAGGCCCATGAAGTGAAGAAATCAATTGAGAAAGTAAAAAACATTGAGAGGAAGGAGGAAGTCAATACCATCATAGATAAGAAAATTTCATCTCCTATTCTTGATGAGTCTATTGATTTTTGTTTTAAAAATTCATTCTTTGCTAACCTTGATTCTTTAGAGCGCTCTAGCATTATTGTTGTGAAACAGGAGCTATTACAGGAGAGAGTCCAAGATAGGGGGGTAACCAAGAAGGAAGAGCTTCAACCCACCCAAGAGGAGACCAAGAAAAGGAAGGATGGAAAAGAGACAACGAAGAAGAAACCGAGCAGTCCCAAAAAGAGCGCAAACCCAAGCATGAAACCAAAAAGAGCAACAAAAGCAAAAGATCCAGGGAGTTTTACCATTTCTTGCTCAATTGGTAGTCATGAGTTTCACAATGTCATGTGCGATTTGGGGGCTAGCATAAATCTGATGTCTCTTAGGCAGTATAGACAACTAGGATTAAGAGAGATTAAACGATCCTTTACTACTATCCAATTGGCTGATGGATCTTCATTAACGGCATTGGGAGTAGCGGAGGATGTATTGGTGAGAGTGATGAATTTTGAATTCCCTAGTGATTTCTTAGTTGTCGACATGAAAGGGAATGATGAATTTCCTTTTATCTTAGGACGACCTTTCTTGGCGACTAGCCAAGCACTTATAGATGTGCCCAAGAGGGAGTTGATTTTTCGGGTACAAAACGAAACTATCACCCTCCCAATACATAGGTCGGGTCTAAGGGGTAGGCATAATTGTAAGAGGTCCATACGCCCCAAATAGCTCGCTAAGCACTCATAAATTACCAAACTTGGGGTGGCTAGAAAACGGTTGATAGAAAAAGGACGTCTGGCTGATGACGTAAAACAAAGTGCTTTTCGGGAGGCAACCCGATGTTTACCGTTTTATTTTTATTTTATTTCAATTATTTCCTTAAGTTTTATGCTTTTACTTGTGTTTTAGTGTTTGATGTTTTTAGGAATCAATATGGACGAGTGTTGCAAGAAACAGGGGTCGAAGAGACGAAAAACTCGAGCTAAAGGAGGAGGAAGCAACACGGCCGTGTCGCACTATGGACACGACCGCGTCAAAAAGGGGCTGAAACGTGTTTTGAACACTGAGGAACCAACGCGGCCGCGTCGCGTCAAAATCATGTCCAGAAACCAGTTTTTGGCTCAATTGGAACACGACTGCATCAACATTATAACACGGCCGCGTAAAAAATCCCTCTCCAAACGCAATCAACACTGGAATACAACACAGCCACGTCAGCATTATAACACGGACATGTCAAAATCGGTCCAGAAACTCAACTTTTGGCTCAAATGTAACACGGCCGCGTCAGTGCCCCAGTAGTTTAAAGGATCGCGATTCAGGTCATAAAAATGGCACCACCAAAGAAGGTCAGTTCCAGCCGTAGCAAGGGCAAGCAGCTCATGGTTGAAGAACCAGCAGCAAAGAAGGTCGAGGAGTGCATTTGGAGACAACATCAAGATATTCGGTGAGACGCATTGGCCCAATTTTGGAGCTAACATGGTTTCCAACCACCTCCACTGCCACAATGACTGTGGGTTAGCACCAAGGCGTACCACTCTTTTCCTCCAAACATTGGCTTTAAGACAAGTATGGGGGAGGGGGTGAACCGTGGGACGTCTTAGCCACTATGTATCCTTTGTTGTTTCTAATTTTTTGTTTCTTATTGCTTGTTCAAATTGCTGCTATTTGATTCGTATTTGGTTTGATCATTGGGTCTGTGTGCCCACTTGATTTGGAGTACCGGGTCTGTGAGCCAATTTATCTGTCTTTTTGGTGTTGTTGGGTCTGTGAGCACAGTCGTTATCATTTAGTTGTCATGTTGGGTTGTAGGAGTCTTTAGAGTTTAATTATTTTTGTTTTTAGAGTCAGTAAGAATGAGATGAACCTGAGAAGTTAAATAGGTAACAAGTGAAAAGAAAAAGAAAAAAAAAAACAATAGGGAAAGATGGATGATGAATGGTTAATGATGAGATGATTTTGAGAAGTAGATGAAAAAATGGCACATAATAGAGCATGAGAGGTGATTTGAGATGAAATTGAGCTTGAACCTAGAATATTCAATAAAAATTAACCTTGTGAGAATTTGAGCCCAATCGTATTCCTATTTTCGAAGTAATATACCTTCTTTCGGTGTGAATTTGATTGGATACATGCATTAGTCTCTAGAACTTGACTTTGAGTCTTTGCTAAGAATGTGTTAAATTTGTGGTGTGATTGAGGAAATGATCTTAGGCAAATTTTTCTTTAAGCCTATTTATTTGAACCATGAAAATTGCCTTTGAACCATAATGTCAAAAAAAAAAAATTATCCCTAGTTAGCCCACTTGAGCCTTATAGCCATATTCATTCATAACCTAACAATGTCAGCCGAAACCTTTTGATTTAACTCTTTTGGCCTTAATTGCATTAATCAAGTTAGAGGAAGGTGAATTTGAAGGAATTTTGGGTGAACAATTTGTGGGAAGGAATGGGGAGTAGGGATATTTTCAAAAGATGAAGGGAACAAGAGAAAAGTGATTGGTGAAAAACGAAAAACAGCCTCTCGAAACCAAAAAAAAAAAAAAAAAAAAAAAAAAAAAGAAAAGAAAAAGTTAAGTGGCAATAAATTGCTAAGTAGTTTGAGGAGAGGCTAAGAAATCATAAAGGTGCTAAAGCGGTGGTTGAATTGATTAAGAACGGTCGGGTAGTCCCAAAAATGTGGTACCCCTATAGTTGATTTTAATATGAAAAGCACTCAAGTTGTAAGGTTTATCGAAGGTGAAGAAGTCACTTTGCGGGGTGATTTGCTGAGATTTGAAGAGTGAGGTTGAGTGATTATATTGAGGGGTAGTCGGGTTAGATGTAACTTGATTAGTCCAATAAATAGTCACTTTTATCCAAATGTATCCCACCTTACTTTAAGCCCACATTACAACCAAAAGAAAGACCTTTTTTTTATCCTTTTTCACACACATCAAGTACGAGGTCTAGTTTAGACGGTTGGCAAGCATATGGTAGGTTTTGCATGTCATTCAATATGAGTGGAAATTATATTAGCTTAAATACTTGAGAGATGAGTGAAACACTTACCCGGTGAGGATTGAATAATTCAAAAGTTCAAAATCTCGAGATTAGTTGATTTCCGCGTTATTATAGATGCTCAAGTAAATTGTGTTGCCTAGTTGTTTTAAGAAAAATCGGTGTAAGAAACTGAATCATCATCCAATCGCCCTAAAACATTGCATAAATCACTCGTGTTCTTGTCTTTTGTTATGTTGTTCGGGACGAACAACAGTTTAAGTTTGAGGGGGTTTTTTGATACAGGTTATTTATGCATGTAATTATGTCAATTTAGGATAGCATTTCAAAGGGATTATATGCATATTTAGTCGAGTATTAGATAGAGTAATATAAATTGAACCATTTAACGTGTTTGACTTGTTTTAAGGTATTTTTTAGCATTTCCTGGCTTAAAAGTTGTGATTCACGACTAAGGGATGAAAGAACAAGTCGAAGGAGAGTCCAGACCGGCCAAAACCAGCAAAAATGGGTCCAAACCGGCCAAAAACCGGTCCAGACCGGCCTGAACCGGTCCAAATGACAAATCAGGGCAAGAACCGACACAGCCGTGTCACTTAAGCAACACGGCCGTGTCAAAAGTGTCTCGAAACATGTAAAACAACACTGTGCTGCGACACGGCCGTGTCACTTGACCAACATGGTCGTGTCAATTTGTGCATTGTTTAGAAGATTTGGGTTAAAAGCAACACGGCCGTGTCACTTAACCAACACGGCTGTGTCAGAAATCCCTTTTTGAAAAAAAAGCCCATCCAAGGTAGGAATTGATTCCTAATTCACCCGAGGCTTGTCGGAGGTCTATAAAAGGAAGAAAAGCTTGTTTTTCAGAGGGGGAGACACTCCATATTCATCATTACATGTTGAAAAGATTTTAGAGAGCACTTGGAGAACGAAGAAGACGAAGAAGACGAAGATCATCAAGATGGATTCATCCGGGTTTAGTCGTTCTTCTCTAGTTTAATCTTTTACAATGTTTTCTTTAGAATCTTGTATTGAATTATTGTTAGGCATGAGTAGCTAAGCTATTCGTGTCCTACGGTTAGAGAGTACGGATTATTATGATAATGTTTTTATTATGTTTTAATTTAGGGAAAATTGGTAAAAATGCCCTATATGTTTCCAGTATTTAGGAAAATACCCGCTATGTTTCGAATTGTTGAAAATGCCCAGCAACTTACAAAAAATTGGTAAAAATACCCCGTCACCGGCTATCAGCAGTAATTGATCCGGTGACGCGTGACATGTCAATTAAATGCTGATCTGGATCGCTTTCTCGCGTTTTCTTTTACTGAGCTGGAAATTTAGTTATTTAATAACATGAAAAAAGGTTATAGGAGGGAAATAACTCCAACTTAAGTCAAATAAAAAAAAAAAATTCCTAATAAACTAGGTTAACCTAGTCGCGAAATTGAGCACTCATATTCCCTCTTCTCCTCTTCTCTTCACACAGAACATTGAAATCATCTTTAACACGTGTTGTTTAATTTCCGTTGCCACAATGCCGATGAGGCTGCGAGATGTTCGTCGCCACAATGAACCTCCCCCCGACTACGGTAATAGAATGGATTCAATTTTCATTGCTCAATAATCGCGCCTTTGTTCTTTTCTATTTTTGGTCGATTTTGAAACCTATGATTGGGGGTTTTGGATTAACATTTGGCACAAATGGTTGTTAAACTGAGATGGAGCTATATATTTGGGGTTTTTTTTATAGAATTGCTTGAAATGGTGCATCTGAAAATTCGAATTTTTATTGGGTTTTGAGGGGACCAGTTACTGTCTTGCTCATTCTTTATTAATCCATGTCTGGCGTGATTGAGTTGTTCTCAATTGGACCCCACATTATGTTGTTTTTTATAGTTTATTATGTTGGCTTGGAAAGTCTGGTTGTCCCTACATGTTTGTTTGTCTCCTCTGTTTTTGTAGTTTACAATTATTATATGCAAAATTAGTAGATAATTACATGTTTAATTGTGACTTTTTCTTCCAATTTTTTGGTAGGTGAAAATGGGACAGAATATACCTTTTGTATTCAGTACGGGGGACAGGTGGAATTCGAATCAAATTCATACTCAGGGGGCACATTATGCGTATTTGATTATATTGATCTTACAAGATACTCATTCGGTGACCTTAAAAAGTTTGCATCTTATTTAGGTTGTAGCTCGGAACCTAAGTTGTTTGTTAAACTTAATGGTATACTAAGATGTGTATCTGATGATGCTGAATTTGATTCTGTCATTGCTGAGTGTAAGGGTAATAGAGAATTTTTTTGGTATGTTGAGGAAGATGGGCATGTTGGTCATGGGATTAGTGATTTAGCAGAAGAATGTAGGAACGATGAGAGTGGGGATAACACATTAGAAAGGAAGAGGGCGCGTATAAGTGCGGGTAAAAGGTCTGTTGAGGAGTCGAGGTCTGTTGAGGAGTCGGAGTCTGATGACGAAGAGTGTCAGGATAGTGATTATGATTTCAGAAAGGAGGATGGTGAACATGGATTAGATGACCATGATTTTGAGAAGTACACTGATAAGGATGCCGAGTGGGTCGGAAATCAGAATGTTGTAGAGGATGCAGGGGTAGTAGATGATGAAAATGTAGGTGAGGGAGAGAGTGATATTTGTGAGAGTGAGGATGAGCTTAGGAGTCTTCCTGGGTCCGGGGACGAGGCTGAACAGGGTAGACCCCACTACTATAGACACGATTTTAGGAGATCTCCTAACTTGATTTTAGGAATGGTGTTGAGCACTAAGAAAGAGTTTAGGGACATGATTGACACACATGCTATATTGTGGAAGAGAACGATTAATTACCCGAAGAGTGATAAGTGGAGGATTTATGCTGTTTGTGATGACCCTGGGTGCAACTTTAGGGTGAACGCACATAGGAGGGAGGGTGAGTCGTGTTTTGTGGTAACAACTTGTGTGCCTGTCCATACTTGTGCAGAGACCTTCTTTGTAAAAAATATGAAGTCTAGATGGCTTAGTGAGAGGTATGGCTATGCATTTGCATCAGATAAGAAGAGGAGTATCAAGGCTTTCAGAGAGGATCTTATTAAAGAGGCGAGGTGTGATATAACCCCATGGCAGGCCTATCTGTGTAAGCAAAGGTCCGTTAGACAGCTTGAAGGGAGAGCAGATGATCAATACTCATTGTTATGGGATTACGCAGCTGAGATAAGAAGAAGTAACCCTGGATCAAATGTTGTGTTGAACGTAAATCAGACGAGTGAAGGTAATAAGTTTTCAAGATTCTATGTCTGTTTAGCTGCCCTTAGAGAGGGTCTCTTGGTGGGATGTAGACCTGTATTTGGCTTAGATGGCACGTTTCTGAAAGGCCCCCGTGGTGGGATATTGCTTAGTGCTGTAGGCGTAGACCCCAACAACAATTCATTCCCCTTTGCTTATGCTGTAGTTAGTCAGGAAAACGGGGATAATTGGACATGGTTTGTTAATCTGTTGAAAGCGGACTTAATGATAGAGAATGGATATGAGTGGACAATCATTTCCGACAAACAAAAGGGATTGATAAATGCCGTCGCAGATGTATTGCCTGGTGCAGCCCACAGATTTTGTGTGAGGCATATGCACAATAATTTCATAAATGTGGGGTTACGTGGGCACGCCTATAAGGTTGCTGTTTGGAGGGCAGCAAAGGCAACAACTGTGTGTGATTTTACTAGGAGGATGGAGGAGATTAGAAAGATGGAGCAAGGTGCCTTTGATTGGTTGAAGGACAAGTTACCGGAGCAATAGAGCAGATCACATTTCAATCCATACCCGAAATGTGATCTGGTACAGAACAACATGTGTGAGAGCTTCAATGCAAAAATCCTCAATGCACGAGAGCTTCCAATCTTGTCGATGCTCGAGAGTATTATGACTGCACTAATGAAAAGAAGCCAAGAAAATAGAGACAGAGCTGCGAGGTGGAAAGGTAAATATTGTGTGCTTCATATTCCTAAATTTATGTTATTAATCTTTCAATTTCACGTATTCTGTCTTGTGTGTAAATTTTGGTGGCTATTTTCTGTTTCTGTTTCTGTCCAATTTAGCTGATTCTGTACAGTTCTGCTTTTGGCCAATAATTTATGTAGGAAAAAAGTTGTTGTCCAAAACTGCTTTGAGCTTCAATTTTGGTTTGTTAAGTTTCCAATTAAGCTATTGTTCAAAAGTGCTTTTCGTATTATAAATCTATCCAACAGGTGCTCAATTTTATGTCCAAAATCTGCTACAAAATTGTCCAAAAGGTGCTAAATTTTATACTAAACTAATCTGCTCTGAATCTGCTATAAATCTGTCCAAAACCTGCTGAATTTCATAGTCCAACTAATCTGCTATAAATCTGTCCTAAATCTGCTATAACATTAAGCTATAAATCTGTCCAACAGGTGATCAAAATCTGAACTGAAATCTGTCCAAAAATTGAACTAAAATCTGTCCAAAAACTGAACTCTAAATCTGTCCTGAATCTGCTGAATTTCATCTTAAAAATCTGTTGAATTTCATCTTAAAAATCTGCTGAATTTCAGCTGAATTTCACCTTAAAAATCTGCTGAATTTCATCTTAAAAATCTGCTGAATTTCATCTTAAAAATTTGCTGAATTTCAGCTGAATTTCACCTTAAAAATCTGCTGAATTTCACCTTAAAAATCTGCTGAATTTCATCTTAAAAATTTGCTGAATTTCAGCTGAATTTCACCTTAAAAATCTTCTGAATTTCACCTTAAAAATCTGCTGAATTTCATCTTAAAAATCTACTGAATTTCAGCTGAATTTCACCTTAAAAATCTGCTGATTTTCATCTTAAAAATCTGCTGAATTTCATCTAAAAAATCTGCTGAATTTCACCTTAAAAATCTGCTGAATTTCATCTTAAAAATCTGCTGAATTTCATCTGAATTTCAGCTGAATTTGATTAATATAAGCTACTGCCAAAACCTTATTCTGTCCAATTAAGTTGTTGGCCTTATCTGATTGTCCCTAAATTTTATGTTATTAAACTTTGAGAATCATGTTGTAGGTATTCTTTGTCCACGGATCAAGATGAGACTCGATTATAATATTTCCAGAGTGGCAGATTGTATACCCATCAAATCAGACGATACACATTTTCAGATCTCATGCTTTGATGGGACTGAGTATGCGGTTGATTTGTCCAATGGAACGTGTGGTTGCAGAAAATGGGATCTCACTGGTATACCATGCAAGCACGTTTTGTGTGCACTGAATGCCCTTAAAAAGCCACCAGAAGATTACGTTCACAGATGCTACAAGGTTGAGACGTACCGTGCAGTTTATGGTCCAGCAATCCTTCCGATTAATGGGAGACATGATTGGGCAAAGGTTGAGGCAATCCCTCCTCTACCTCCAAAGATTGTTAGAAGAGCAGGCAGGCCGCCTAAAGGAGGAGGGAGCCTGACGAGCCTCAACAAAAACATGTATCCAGAAAGAGAGGGAGACCAGCCAACAGAGATGAACAACACAAAAAACGAAATCAAACAACAGTTAAATGTGGCATTTGTGGTGTGCCTGGTCATAACAGGAGAGTATGCCCCTTCATAAGTATTTTTTTTTCCTAAGGTATATATGAATTTTGATTTATTTAGTTCACATTTTCTAACTATTTATTAATAGGACGAGGAGGGACACAACGAGGAAGAGAGGTTAAGGGTTCAAAGAATCCTTCAAGAATGCGGGCTTGAAGATATAACTGAAGATGGAGTCTTGGACGAGATCTTTAACGATGTGGCAAATGACAACTCGCACGGGGTACCCAACCGTTATATTTTTCTAGATTAATCATTTACAATATGAAGTCTACCCATAAGATAATTCCCCATTTTGTTAGGTTGAGACTAATGAAGACCAAACACAAGAACCCGTAAGTCAATTGACTCAGTTGAATGAAGAACAGGCCGACGTGGTATGTTATTTGTTTAATTTAAATGTCCCTTTCATTGTACATCAGAGTTTTCTAATTATTGTTATTTGATATTCATTTCTTGGGACAGGTCAAAAACTGTGAACAAGAACTAGTTTTAGAAAAGAGAAGATCCAAAAGATTATCAAAGTCATCTACTAAAGGAAAGGTAAAAGTTGTGAAGTGTATTGTAAAATTTCCAAGCTTTAGCATCATTTTTTGAAAACTTCTCAATCGATAACCAATAAATTTACATTCATAGGACACAAGTGTCGTGCCAACAAAAGCACCATCCTCACAACAGAATAACATGGATGAATGCCCTGGTGAAGTCCAAGAACTTAATCAAAATCCGATTACTGAAATAGGTGGACAACAATACATGCACCTATCAGCTTTGAAGGAAGTGGCGAGTGGCCGGAACATTGACCTGAGGAGTGATGGTCCGGGCGGATGTAGGGTTCAGTAGTACTTTAGGATATAGTGCTGTTTTTTGTAAAGTTCGTTATGAACGGAATATTTTTTGTGAAGCTTGACTAGCCAATTACATTGCATTTTGGATTGTGAAGTATGGCTACTGACCTCATTTCCTCAAATTGTATATTGTGCCATGTCATATATAGTACCTTTTGTAGAACCGTATTATCGGCTATTCTATTTTGTAAATGTTTCTACAATTATTTTGGTCTAGTTATACAACCTTTCAAATATTTTTTGTCCTTTGGTCTAGATATGCAGCTTTGGAAGCATTTTGTGAAGATATTTTTGTCCAGAATTATGTGTGCATAGACTATGTTTTGCATTGATTTTGTGCGATTCATAAACCAACTAAATTAAAAATCATTCATCAGTTAATATTTGACGGACTAAATGAACTTGGTTCATATCATAAAATACCAAACACATTAGCAAATAACCACAAATGCACAACATTACCTCAAGTAAAAAATAACAACATACTACCCATACACAATAGCATAAAACAAATTATGGAAAACAGGACAACAAGGCTGTGAGATTCAATGTGCCCAAATAGCTTTGATGATTACATATGCATCTCCCCAAATTAAATGAACATTACATCAAATGTTCATTTCACTAAGATGACCAAGGCTGCGATAGCCAATATCCAACTCGCTACAAGCCACATCTTCATCTCCTTGTTGTTACTCTCCAATAATTTTTGCACACGATCAATCTTCTCGGAGAGTTCCGACATTTGTGCTCGAATATCCCGCACAAACGAATTGGAATTAGACCATGAAGGAGGATCAATCCATTCGAAGAACTCGCAACCACCTCTCTAGAAATAACGAAGAAAGACTAAAGACTCATTTTGATGTGAATTAAAGAATGCAAAAATTTGATAGAGGCAAACAAACTTACGTTCCAATATCGACAACCGTAAAATCTTCTTTCCACACTACCTTCTTTCTTTGATGTTTGGAGAACAACTCTTAACCCACAATGACATTGCATAAATCCTTCAGGGGATGAGTTGGAGTAAGACATCTTCTCCTTTCCACAATTCAGGTAAAAATCGAAAGTTAATGGCTGAAATACAATGGAGAATGGCTGTTCTGCAGCTTTCCTCCAATTTATGGGTTAGGGTTTTAGTGTGGGTAGTTTTGGAGGGAAGTTGGAGTTATTTCCCTCCTATAACCTTTTTTCATGTTATTAATTAACTAAATTTCTAGCTCAGTAAAAGAAAACACGAGAAAGCGATCCAGATCAGCATTTAATTGACATGTCACGCGTCACCGGATCAGTTACTGCTGATAGCCGGTGACGGGGTATTTTTACCAATTTTTTGTAAGTTGCTGGGCATTTTCAACAATTCGAAACATAGCGGGTATTTTCCTAAATACTGGAAACATATAGGGCATTTTTACCAATTTTCCCTTTAATTTATTAATTCCGTTATTGATGTGTTTATCTCTATGTTTTGTGCTTATAACTGAATTTAGCTTGATCACCTAGATTTAGTAATTTAGTTTAGCAATTCCACTTCGAGAGGAGGGAATCTTTATCAGACTTATGACATAGAGCGCAATTGTCTATGACTGTGTAGGTTGTGGCTTAGGATCATTTTGGAGTTATTAGGTTTAATTGCCTCGAGAGGGTAATTAGCTTAATTAATTAATGGTTTAATCACTTCGAGAGAAGGGTTAGATTATTGTCGTGCCACCTAATAAACACTAGAATTGGTAAATTTATAGGTTAATCATATTCAACATTGAAGTAATATCCTGAAATCGAAGGCTTAGGATACCTTTTCCCACTGATTGTTAATTTTCTTTGTTTGTCAAGTGTTAGGGCATAATTAATTTGTTAAATTCTTTATTTTTTGTTAAAATCAACCGTCTGCAACCTAGTATCTAGTTAGGACAATCCTAGAGTATCGAGGTATCGAACTACCTAAAAATCTATTCCTTGAGGGATCGACCTTGACTGCCGCTACTACACCTATCACCATACACTTGCGGAACACTAGGTTAGAAAACCGACGTGTCACTCCTCACAAGTTGGCTCCCCGTAGCTAACCTTGTATTTTTCTTGGGTATATTATTATTTATAAAGGATTTTTGTATTACGATCGAGTTGCATCTCATTTTTACATTACCCGTCATACTCAATTTGACGAATCATTTATTCATTTTTCCAATAATAATGTGTCTTCTAGTGACAATCTTATTCTTTCTCAATTTTTGGAACATTCAGTTCCTTGCACTGCTACTAATATTTCTACGCAGGCCTTATCCCCTGTTGAATCCATTGGGCCGTCATCCTTGGCCCATGAAGGTAGCCCCTCCATTCTGCCATCTCCTGGCCCGCCATCCTTGGCCCACACAAACAGCTTCCCCACTTTGCAATCCCCTGTCTTGGCCCACCAACGCATGTTGTGCCCAATTTTCCCAGGCCTCCATTCTCTCCCTCCAAGCCTAAATCCGCCGAACCCCACTCCACCAGGCCTACCTCCACATACCTCTCCCCATACTAACGACCCATCTCCCCATACCCCTCCACATACTGACGGCCCACATCCACCCATCTTTGATCCAACCGAACACATTACTCCTTCACTTAACACAATTTCTTCTGCCCCAGAACCTACTCCAACTGAACCTATCCATACCTCATCCGTTTGTCTGCTCTGGCCCCTGCCGAGCCAGCTCTGCCTCTATGTATCCTACAAGTATCCACTCACTCCATGCATCCGGTATCTCTAAACTAAAATATTTTTTGTTGACATTGCTTGTACTAGTTTATTGTCCTCTTTATCTTTCTATAGAACCCAAAGGATTCAAATCTGCTCTCAATTCCCCACACTGGCTTTCCTCAATGCATGATAAAATGTCCGATCTTCACTCAAATGGCACATGGGACCTCGTTCCACATCCATCAACCGAGAACATTGTTGGCTCTAAATAGGTTTTTCGCACCAAATATAATGTTGATGGCCCTAATGATTGCTATAAGGCCCGTTTTGTCGCTCAAGGATTCACCAAGATTCCGGGCTTTGATTTCACTCGTACTTTTTGTCCGGTTGTTCGTGCTGCACAGTTCATGTCATCTTGACTCTTGCTGTTCAAAACAAATGGCCCCTACATCAACTAGATGTTAAAACTGTCTTTATGCATGGTCACCTCACTAAACCCGTCTACATGTCTCAGCCCCCAGGTTTTGTTGATCCACATTACCCTAATCATGTTTGTAAGCTCAAAAATGCCCTTTATGGTCTTTGACAAGCTGTGCGCGCCTGATTTGATCATTTTAGCACTTTCTTACTTTCTTTGGGTTTCTCTCGTAGTTGTTCTGACACTTCATTATTTTTTATTCATCGTTCTCATTTTACAATTTATTTGCTTCTTTATGTTGATGACATCATTGTTATAGGTAGTAATGTTGATGTTCTTCGTACTTTCATGTCCCATATCAACAAGGAATTTGTTGTTAAAGACTTGGGGAAACTTAATTATTTCATTGGTCTTGAAATTTCTCATTCAGATTTTGGTCTTTTGCTCGGTCAATAAAAATATGCACATGATATTTTATCTCGTGCTTCTCTCCTTGACTCTAACCCCGTTTCCACCCCGTTGCCCGCCAAAGAATCTCTCATGAGCACTGGCAGGCCTTTCAAGGATCCTACATTATATCGCTCACTTGTTGGTGCCCTACAATATCTCACAATCACTCGATCGGATATGTCCTTCGCTGTCAATCATGTTAGCCGATTCCCCCACAATCCCCACGGATGATCACTTTCTTGCTGTAGAAAGGATACTTCGTTATGTCAAAGGCACAATTCATTATGGTCTCTCCTTCACTCCTACCATGGACTTTAATATACTTGGATATTCTAATGCTGATTGGGCTAGATGTGTCGAAACTCATCGTTCCACATATGGTTATTCTATATTTCTCAATGGGAATCTAGTCTCTTGGATTACAAAGAAACAGCCCATGGTTGCCAAATCAAGTTGTGAATCTAGGTATTGTGCACTTGGTCATGCTGCTCAGGAGATCATTTGGCTTACTCAACTCCTTCAAGAACTTCGTTTTATCCCTCTCACTTGTCATTTGCTTCTGTGTGACAACAAAAGTGCATTATTTTTAAGTCAAAATCCAATCACCCATAAGCGTGCCAGCATACCGACATTGATTTCCATTTTATCCGGGAACTTGTTACTAGTCAACGTCTCTAGACACGTTTTGTTCCTTCTCATCTTCAGCTAGCTGACATTTTGACGAAGAGCCTTCCCCATCCAATGTTTGAATTATTACGCTCCAAGCTGTGTAGATCCAAATCCTACTCTTCGCTTGAGAGGGGGGGGGTAATATTAATAGTAACTTAGATTAATTTTGCAATTACTTGTAGATAAATATAAATCTTATTGTTGTAATCTTTTCCCTATAATTTAGATATCTTTTTGTAACTCTGTTGTAATCACTATTATTAATAGAAGAATATACACTCACCAAATTACTGTGATCCCAAAGCCAATAAGAAGCCTAGATGGACGTTTCAATCCTTTTCTCACAATTACCATGTATAGGCAAATGTATCCAAACACAATAGAGTGGGAAAATGTTGTCCATATACTACAAAACTCCCTCGTGACCAAGAATATTACGTGCATGTATGGAGACGATAATAGCAGCAACCAGAGCTATAGAGCATCCTATGAATAGACTTGCAGGATACACAAGCAATCAATCTTTTCACTTCAATGGCAACTGCTTTCTTCTTCACAATCATACCTAGAAAACAATGTAGTTTTGTGCGTCTCTTTTTTATCTCTGGGCCTTAAGGATTTCATTCCTTTTCATCGATTTCCATCTGTAAAATGCTTGATGAATGTCATCTCTAGTCTCCCCAGAAGAATGTTAACCTAACAAAATATGAAGGAAATTAGAGCAAACTGAAATCATACACGAAAAGACTTTTACTATACAAACCTCGTCCCAGCTGCCAAGGTTAAACTTGTCGACTATATCTGAGTAACTTTTCAAACGTATTTATTGAAGTGATCTGTAAGAAAGTCAAGAATTTGAGACCAAAAATATAAAATAAAATAAATAAAACTTGATCAAAGGGGAAATACCTTGTCATATATATTTCCTCACAATTTTGGAGAAGAAAAGCATGTTAAAGAAATGGCAACCATTCACTTCATTGTTAGTCCTATAAAACTCACAAACACACGTTTGGAATCGTGGGAAGATATCGCATACCTATAGTTTTTCAGAAGCCTGGTGGTAAAATTCAACGAAGGCCTTTCGTAACTTCGCTTCTGCATTAGTTAGTTTATCTTTACTGAAGGAGGGTTCAGATTTGGAACACTTAACAACGTTATGTAAAGTGGATATGGGAATGTCTAGATCTACTTTAGTCTTGACATGGTTTAGAAGTTCCAAGGAGAAGGCCTAAAGCCTTTTTGACTGGTCTCGCCTTCATCAGCTTTGGAACCATTTCATTTTAGTTTATTGAATCGCATCAATATATAGTCCTTCATATGTTAGACAAACATCTGAGCTTTGTTATCAAGGTTAAAAATATTAGTACAAATTCTAATTGTAAATTCCAATAGAACACTCTGTTAATTACAAAATATAGATGCTAAAATAAAATAAAGATTTTATGGCGATATATTGAGGGTTCAGAATTACGTGATAGGAGACTACAACTAATTTGAGAATTTAGTCTTTCTAGAATCTAATTTATGTGTAGTGAGTGAAGTCCTAGTAGTTCAAAGCATATCACCACCACCATCGTCATCGTCATCGTCATCGTCATCGTCATCGTCATCGTCATCGTCATCGTCATCGTCATCGTCATCGTCCACTTTGATCCTCAGGAAATAAGAGCATTTATCTGTTTACTCGGCTCCACGGCCTCTTTTTTCACTCCTTCAACCTTAACCTCATAAAACCTCACCACCATATTAAAATCATCGTTAAGTTTCTTCAATAATTTGGCCTCTTATTTGGACGCCTTAAAAATTATGCCTAGAAAAATTTTCGATACAATTCAAATAGGACTAATAAGCTTCAGATAAGATTTATACAAAAACAAACAAACAACACAAATTAGGTAACAACCTAATCTATCTATAGCGAGGAAAGCACTCAATTAAATCCAGATTCAAACTCAGCTGAAATGTCCAGCATCAACTACTAAGACCTACATGAAATTAGATACCTAGACATTCCAAATAAGCAAAGTCAGCTTCTATGGTACACAAACACAATATAAATTCCATCAGCAAAGTCTTTCACAATATAAACATAATTATATCGGATAATATAGTTTCACAAATATATGAAAATCCGAAAAACATCACAAATGCAGAAATGGACAACTACAGTTCCTCATATTTACATCAAATAAACTTTCATGCAAATATATATATATATATATATATATATATATATATATATATATCAATCGAGCGGCGAATACGGAGCACAAGGGTAAGTAGAGCTTAAAAAATAAAAAATCATGTATGCTAAAACTAGCTAACTTAAAAAAAAAAGGTTTGAATCATCAAATATACAGGGTAATGAGATGAGCTAAGGAACTAACTCTTCAGAAAATCTATAATGTAATAGATTACGAAGAAAACTCAAATAACTTTTTTCAGATGACATCTCAAAATTATGGGATAACGGATATTCATATACACTTTCTTTATGTGAGAAAATGAAGTATAAATTTATACCTTTTTGTGCTCAAAAAGTCTTGCCATTGCCTCTTTCTTTCGAATTTCTAGATGTAAATAGCTTGTTTCTTCTATATGTTCAACACGGAAGTGAGCTCAGTATGTTCAAACATGAAACAGGAACTATCTTAGCATGTTTTCTTAACAGGAACAACAACCTCTAAATGAAATTCAATCTTGTTCAAACTCATCAAATTTAACTATGGTAATTAACTATCGCCTCTATAACTAGATAAAAATGAAGTTCCCTATTGACAGAGATCGGTATACCCTAAGAAGAATCATCATATACACCTGTTGTAATCCAGGTAAACCCTAAACAATATTATGTGATTCCTAATAGCTTGAGTTTTGGTGATTTCCTCCCCAAGCTTAATGATACGCGTCATGTACGCATGCATTTAGGTCAATTTAGAAGAGGATTTGGTAGTATTTGCATGCATGATTGGTCGATTTGTGCTTATATTTGTTATATTATGCCAAATGATATGTTTGTGCTTGTTTTAAGGTTATTCATATGATTTTATGCCAAAAAGTCCATTTAGACGAAGTTTGAAGAAGATATGAAGAAAAGTGGAATTTGGTCCATGGAATATAACTCGGTTGAGTCCATATTAGGACTCGGTCGAGTCAGACTTCGAATTATGAAAGACTGTGGTATAGCGAAAACAACTCAGACGAGGTAGTATGATGACTCGGTCGAGGTAGTGTTGTGACTCTGTTGAGTCAGGTAAGGCGGTATAAGCGCTTTATACGCATTTTGGCCTATTTTTGACTCGTTTCAACCCTAAACCTTCCCAAATTAGAAATAGAGGCTCCCAAGTCCACAATTAAGAATCTTTCATCATTGGAAACACATTGGAGGCTTGTATTGAAGAGAAAATAATGTGAGAGACGAAGATCAAGATCAAGATTCCGGGTTTTATTGGTTCTTGTTTCTTTTTATTATTCAAAGATGTTTGTCTATTGGATGTTTTTGGATGTTATTGATAAACATGAGTAGCTGAGTCCTTGTGTTCTAGGGTTAGATATTCGGTTACATATCAACTATGTTTTAATTTTGTTCTTTTAATTCTAGACTCCATTCTTAATCGTTTATCTATGTGCTTATTTTACTATTATGAATTTTGTCAATTTGGTCAGTTGATGTTATTTTACATGTTTAACAATTCGACGTCCAAGAGGAGAGTTTTGTTAATAGGTTTACAAGCATATAGCGTAGGTACCAATAATTTTCCGAGAGGAGTGAAGTCTTGCGTAGGCATCGGTTGCAGGAGCCCTTGGGAGTCTTTTATGTGATAGTTAACCCGAGAGGGTAATTGTTCATAATTGATCTATACCTTAACATCATTCGAGGAAAGGGTTAACTAGAGTAGTGCCGCCTAATAACGATAGGATCGGTCTAAAATGACTAGAATATTCGTACAATCAAACATACTGGATTGTAACTGAAATCGAAGCCCTAGGATACAGTCTTTGTAGGATCGAGCTTGCTCACTACTAGCTACAGTAGCACTGTACACTTGTGGTTTACTAGATTAGAAAATAGTTTTTCAAGTTTTTGGTGCCATTGTAGGGGACTGATAATTGTGTTAGTTTTTATTCTGATAAATAGTTCGATACTAGACTAGACATTATTTTTTGCACTTTTATTTTTAGGTTTTTGTAGTTTATCTTCGGTTTTACGCTAGTTTTCTTGTTGTGATCTCATGTAGTGCATGAAAACCCGATCTCAAGGAAAAGATAAGCTCGTTACTTTTGATCTAAAAATTGAAGCAACTACCGGAGCCGCAGAACAAATAAAGACCCGGAAAAAGTAATGACGACATACCACCGAACGCGACTATGGAAGACATTGTCAGACAGCTATTTGGGGTTGTAACTACTATACAGACTCAAATGCATAATTTGTAACAGCAACAACAACAATTACATCCACAGCCATAGGCACAAGCTGTACCAGAAGGTGATCAGACGCCTATTAGGAATTGTCTACGTCTCGTGCCTAACCAGCATTATGGAGGAGTCGAATTGCCACCAATCCAATCCAACAACTTTGAACTCAAGCCGGCATTGATATCAATATAACAACTAAATCAGGTTGGTGGGGGCCTTCTGAAAGACCCCAATGTTCACCTATGCCGATTCACAAAAGTTTTAGAAGCCTTGAAAGTTAATCAAGTAATATGAATAGGTCAAACTGCAGTTGTTCCCCTTTTCTCTAAAGGATAAAGCATTGTAATGATTCAAGAAAGTTTCAGAGACCTAGAAAGTCAATCAAGTACCACATGAACAAGATTCTTATTGAAATACTTCCCACCGAGCAAGATGCTTGAATTGCAGGCTAAAATTACCTAGTTCAAATAGATGGACGGAGACCCATTTAGGGAGGCATGAGAGCGATTTTGGGATCTTCTCCGGAATTACCCTCAACACAGGTTCACTAAGAAGCAGCGAATCTGCAAGTTTCATAACGGGCTACTTGAGCCCGCAAGAGTACTCGTAGATGCCACATCGGGTGGATCTATATTGGCAAAGCATACAAGGGTTTTTTTTTCAACATTTCTGATGAGATGGCTGCATTAGTTGGCAATGGTCAAATGAGAGAAATCATCCGAGAAGAGTAGTCAGTGTCACGGAGACGGAAATCGATCCAGTTATGTCGAGATTGAACACTATTACTAATAAGATGAATTTCTTGACTAGTGTGACTTTAGCCCATCATATCGAGTCCAATTCATAGCAGCCACCTATGTAGGAGATAGTTGAAGATGCTAATTGTGTAACCAAAAAAACTTCAACAATTTCCAAGCCAAACACCAGCGGTACAATCATAATCAACAAGGTGCGAGGAATCATCCTAATCTCTCGTACATCAATCCAAATAATTCACTCCAACCGCCATCAAGATTTGCAGTCACCAATGGAATGATTCATGAAGGGGGCATCCTACTACAGAGGAGTTAGTTCAGTCACAGTTGGCCAAACCCGAGGAAAGGATGGCTAAGATGGAGAAAAATATAGAAGGTAGTTATATGGACCTGAATAAGTCCATGATCAATCAGGGTAAGAGATAACAGAAGAGAGAAAAGGGGAGATAAAGGAGCTAAAGACTCACTTGGGTCATCTTGTACAAATCTTAGGGTATCTACATCTGCGGGCAGTTCTCGAGTGATATACTGTGGTCAATCCAGGGGACCAGTGCAATGTCATCTATTCGATGGATGAAGCTAAGTCTGAGAGTCTGAAGCTACTAGAGCCGAAGATTGAGCCATAGAGAGAGAAAAAAAAAAAAAAAAAATTGGAGGAGGACAACAAAATCCAAGAGGATACTCACGAGTTGGTGAAAAAGTGGGCCGCGAAGCCACGATCGATTATTATTTGGATTGTTGCTTGTATGATACATGCTTTGTTGACCTTCATAGTTTAGATTGTGCTAGTACCTTTAATTTGATGCAGGGAGCACCCAAGGAGAGCATTGATGGTGTTGGGGGGGGGGGGGGGTAAACAAAGAAGAGCTGGATCTGCCTTTGAGTTACAGACGAGAGGAAAAGAAAATGACGCACAAAGGAAAATGGGCAAATAAGAGAAATGTACAAGTTCAAAAAGGAGTACCACCACTAACAATCAACCAATAAGCGCAGCAACTTTGAATGATCCAGGGAGCTTTTTCATCCCTTGCTCTATTGGTAGTTATAATTTTTCGAAATGTATTGTGTGACTTAGGGTATAACATTAATTTGATGCCTCTTAAAACATATAGACAATTAGGAGTAGTAGAGGACATGTTGGTTAGAGAGTCCAATTTTGAATTCCATAGTGATATCTATTTTATTTTCATTTTTTTTTTTATTTTCAAATTTTAGGACATTAACATGATGAGAAGAAAATACAGTTAAATAAGTTACAAGGCGTGAGAAACTGAAATGTGAGAAGGGGGTAAGGTTTGACTAAGGCTATTCAATTGAAAACTGCCCAAATTTCAGGTTTAACGTTCCAATTTCATTTTTCAATGAGTGCCACCGAGCCGTACCACTTCTTTCCTACAAACATGGCCTTCGACCATGTTTAGAGGAGGCGGTAGAGTGGGATGTATTGCCAGCTAATTTTCTTTTCTTCTATGAGCTCGTTTGATTGTAGTTAATTTGCATAATGTGGGTTTAAGTTGTTAGTTATTTTTACACTAAGTTTTATTTGAGTTTTTGGTGAATTAGTAAGTCGACTGGTACACGTGTCCCGTGCACGTACTTTAGAGCGCTTTTAGTGCCATTTTAATGTCATTAATGTGCACAATCACGTGTATTTAGTGCTTTTGTATTCTCATGGACGAAATAATGTGTTTGTGTTATTTATGTCCTTAAACAGGTTCAATTAGACCAAAAATAGGGAAACCGGACCAAGAGGTGTGAAACAACAAAGGAAGAGGCATGGTCGCGCAAGGCAGTCCTCGCCCGTGGAGAATTCCACGATCACGGGGCATCTCACTCGCGCCCGCGGGGAAGGGAACATAATAGATCTCAATTTGCAACCCCCAAAGGACACACCCGCACAATCAAAAGCCCGCGTCTGCGGACATCCGAAGCCCGCGTCTGCGGAGGATTCAATCCGCGCCCGTGGACAAAGGCTCAGAAGATTATGAAGAAATCAAGCATCCAAGTCCACGACCGAGGAGCTGTGAAGACCTCGACCGTGGCATTCTACTCCACGATGGAGGAGTGATGCCAGGCCGCGACCGCGGCCCCAAACATGCCTAAACCCTTATCCATTGCCACGGCTGCAACCCATCTTCATACCGCGACCGTGACGGGCAACCCCTGTTTTCTTTGGCAAACACAATTTTGCCTATTTTTTACAAGCACTTTTCTCTCTTATATATATATATCCTCCCATTTGAATTTACCCTATCTTGGGCACAAATTTGGATCACTTTTCAGCCACCATCACTTCCAAGGAGGAGAGAAGGGCAAGAAGGAGCCATCTCATCTTCCCCATTGATCACCCTTGGGTTATATCATTTTATTTTCATGATTTCTTGTATTTCCTTTAAATTTCTATTAGTTTTGGGTAGAATGGGTGAGTAGCACCCCATTTCCTACCCTTGACCATGTAGAACCTTGATTGAAGATGAATATGTGATTATTGGCTTTTGGTGTTACCGTTTTTATGCAATTTAAATGTTCTATAATGCTTGTTTGAATTGTCTCATGCCTAGATGCTTGTTTTAGGATTGATCACCCTTTAGGAAGCATTTATTGTATGTTGCTAGAGATTGGAATTCACTTTTCGTGATTTTTGAAGCTTCAATCTCCCTTAGTAGTGAACAATGCTTGATATTATTGGTGCATTATAGAATTTGGCCTCTAAACCCGATCGATTCGAGGTTTATGCCTTATTTATCTTGTTGTTCTAGTTCGTGATTATCCAATATCAATTAGTGTGAAAAGAGGTTGTTTTGATCACTAATTGATTTGGGTAGGGACAAATCGATAAGCAGACCTTCGATTTATCCATAATTAAGGAACAACACAATTTACATAAGCGGACCTTGTAGATTGTGGGATAAGGATTTAAATTGCATTGAATTGGGGCATCAACAATAATTCATAGGTAGTCAGATTCAAGGGGATACTAGATCGAGGGTAGGCCTTTTTAATATATTCAAAAACCGAAAATATTTGCTTGTTTCTTTGATCCTTTGATTAATATAAAACACCAAAAACATCTATTGCTTTTCTAGATTGGTAGTTGGTTACTTGGTAGAAATTAGTTGTTATACTCAATCAAATCCCCCCTCCAATTTACTTGTTTATGTTTATTGCTTTTATTCCAAATTAAATTATTAATTGCTTGAAGTATTTGAATCAACACTACTCAATCGTTCTCCCTGGGATCGACTCGGACTTACTACTTTACCTAGTAAAGTCAGGAAAGTTCGAAAATTAATCAATATTCTAATTTGGTAGGCAAACGGTTCAACGGCACGTTTGCTCCCTACCGAATTTTGGCGCCGTTTCCGAGGAACGATGTGTGTAGTGTTATTTCCTTTTCAAGCAACATCTCTAGCATATTAATTATCTATTGTATTGCTTAACTAGTGATTGACACTTACTAGTTTGTGTGATTTTGGTTGTATAGTGCATGTTCACCCGCTCCCAAGGAGACAAAGGGCTTTGGATTGAACCGAATATCGTTGAGAAAGAAAGAATACTGAGAAGACGAGCTCGATTGCTTGACGAGATCAGGGAGTCTTTTGAAAGCCTCGACATTGAGAGTGGAGAATCAAGCAAACCTGAAGCAATGGCAGTAGAATGAGCACCTGAGAAGACACTGAAATAACTGGCCAACACAAGGGTCAACCAAGAACCCTTGTGTGTTACTTTCCCCGAGATTGGAGCTGATACACAATTCGAACTGAAGGCAGGGTAGTGAACTTACTACCCTCCTTTCATAGCATGGCTGGGGATGATCCACATAAGCATCTAAAAGAATTTCACGTGGTATACTCTTCCATGAAACCGGCATGAGTCACCGGCTCGGTTACCACGTGGGAACAGATGGAATCTCTCTTTTTAGAAAAGTACTTCCCAGCATTAAGGGCCACAAACATTCGAAAGGGGATAAGCGGTATCCTACAGATGCAAGGGGAGACGCTATATGAATACTGGGAAAGATTTAAGAAGCTCGTGTCGAGTTTTCCTCAACATCAAATAACCGAACACTTGTTGATACAATATTTTTTTATGAGGGCCTCTATTCGACTGATCGCAACATGATAGACAGCGCGAGTGGAGGGGCATTATCAGACAAAACACCCACTAAGGTTTGGACCCTAATCTCAAAAATGGATGCAAACACACAACAGTTTGGGCAGGTCAAGTCAAGGAACCCAAGGATCTCATATAGAAGACCGGCTGGACTAGCTGACGACCCTTGTGAGAAAAGTAGCGGCCGAAAGTATGCATAGCCCTAAACCGTGCAGAGTGTGCCATGTCAGATCACAATACTGACAATTGCCCGGTTCCAGGAGAGGATATTGAGGCCCATGCAAATTCTTGTCACAATTGGTACGACAGGCCAAGGTCACCTCCGGAAAGAAGGAAAAATAACGGAATAGCTACAACCCGGGATGGCGGAATCATCCGAATTTCAGCTACGGTCCACAGAATCAGAATGTTCAGAAAAACCTGGAGAACAGAGCCATTAAAATAGGCCTCCCTTACGAAAGGGAATTTACCAACAGAAAGCACCGGTCTATTCAAATCCTTCAGACCCATCCCTTTCAGATATTGTTAAGAGCCTCGTGAATAGTACAATCCAGCTGCAGAAGGACAACAATTCGAGATTCACCAATCTTGAAACTCAAATGAGCCAAATCGCCACTGCCATGTCAAGGCTAGAAAATGCCCAAGGGGGAAAGTTACCGGCTCAACCGGAAGTCAATCCAAAATATGTGAGTGCCATTGTTATTGTGAATGAAGAGTTACTTGGAGAGCCTGAAAAGCCCGGGTATACTTCATAGGCGAAGACTGAAGAATTGCATGAAAATCCGAGGATAGAAGAGATACCAACTCCCTAAGTGGTCGAAGTTCAAGTTCGGACACCGAAGTGAAAGATTGCTAAGGAGTTGAGAAGACAAAAGAAGGCATTAGCTGCATGTTTTCCTAATCACCTACTGCATTTTCCTACCAAGAGATACTCTTCACATAACGAAATTGAAAATGTCACCGAAAAATTGAACATGCTTTGCTAGATTTAGGAGCATCAATTAATGTTATGCCTCGCTCTAATTTTCAATCCTTGAATTTGGGACCACTCAAGGAAACACAAGTAGTCATTCAACTAGCCGATCGAAGCGCTTCATACCCTGATGGAGTGATTGAAGACGTGCTAGTTGAAGTGGATAACTTAGTGTTTCCGGCTGATTTCTATGATTTGGAGATGCAAGGGAATTCATCAACCTCTATGCCTATCTTATTGGGGAGGCCGTTTCTAAACACCTCCCGAACAAAGATAGACGTTCATGGAGGTACACTTACGATGGAATTTGATGGAAGAACCATGAAATTTAACATTTTTGATGTCGAACAGTGTCCCAAAGATTCCCATGCTGTTTTTCTCACGATGTTGCTAACCCTCCTGTTGAATAAGAATTTGAGATAAGATGCAGGAATAAGTCGAACATGTCTACATTCTTGGAGCATCAAAAAGATGAGGGCGAGAAGCTGCATGAAGTGAAGTGCTTGAACTGGTCCGGACCAATATGAAAACCACCTTGGAACCAACGCTGAGGGAAAGAGCATTCATCGAGCCAACGACATAAAACAAAGGCGTTTGTCAGGAGGCAACCCGACGGTAATCTTTAAATCGCATTTAAATTCGTCGCTAAAAGTAGTTTAGTGTTATTTTGTGTTTTTTGAGGTTTTTGTTAAGATGTGTGTAGGTATTAAACAATCAAGACCAGAGATAGTGTGGAATGGGGGTGAGGACACCCAAAATTGTGAAAATCTGCCAAGTGACTCACCACGGTCGAGGGACAGCATAGGTCGCGACCACGGGTCTCCATCGCCCAAAATCATGGAAATATTCTGGATAGATTCCCGCGGGCGAGGATAATTCTGTGCGATCGTGGACAAAATTGCACCGTGCTCGAGGAGTTCAATCACCGGAACCGCGGAGAATCAGGACAGAATTCTGCCTAAATCACTGGATGAATCCCCGTGGTCGAGGCAAAATTTTGCGCGACCGAGGAGAAAAATGTTCCGCGCTCGAGGAGATTAATCACCGCGACTGCGTAGTAGGTTGACAGAATCCCACCCCATATCCACTAGTTGAAATTCCGCACCCAAGGAAAAATAGGTGCGACCGAGGAGAAAATTGTTCCGCGCTTGAGGAGTTCAATCACCGCGACCGCGGAGAATCAAGACAGAATTCTGTCCAAATCACTGGATGAATCTCCATGGTTGAGGAAAAACTTCGTGCGACCGAGGAACAATAACTCCCGTGCCCGAGGGTTTAAGCTACGCAACCGAGGAAAGGGGAACTTAAAAAACAGGCCAGTTTTCTAAAGGAAGGTCCTCGATCGAGGACATTACAAGCACCTCGACCAAGGAGGAAACATTTGTGCCCACGACCGTGGCACTAGATCACCCCGTGACCACGGCGATTGAACAGGTATAAATATCTCGAATTTGCATAAGTTCGGGCACAAAATTTCTTCTCCCCTCCTTCATCGCGGCTGCGCGAGAAAAGCACAAACACACACTCAAACTCCATTCACACTCAATCTTTTTTCTCTCAAACTCGCAACACACCTCACCCACATCACAATACATCATTTTGTCCGAGCAATTTCGGATTGGGGCAAAAATTGAAGCGGTTCGAAAAAAGGGCACGAAGAACAAGTTTGTAATTTTCTTCGATTAAACCCGATCGGTATGTATTTCTTTTGCTTCCTATTGATCTTTTCTGTTATATTATGATGTTAGGAAGTTGTTTGGCCTTCAATTTTGTATTTATCCATGATTTTGAATTGATAAACTATCAACTTTTGAACCCTTTGAGTATTGCTTGTTCAAAGTCGACTGTGATGATGCATAGATACCATATTCATGATGAGTATACATTTGTGATGATTTTGAGGGTTAGAATAATGACTGGAATGATAAATTTTGTGTAGAGTGTTGAATTGGAATGATTGAGTTGTGGTTAAGGTAGCCATTCAAGCATTATGTGTTGATTGTTATGGTTTTAATGGATGAATTGTTGTCATTTGAATTTTTAGGACTAGTTATTTTATGTTTTATGTGATGAAGTGAACTAGCACCTATTTTTGTTGAAATGATATGCAATTTAAGTTCAATTGTAAACCATTTGTCCTTGATGCTTGTTTGGTTATAATTTAATCAATTGTCCAAGGTCAAGTTCATATTTTGTGGAGTACTTGAGTCAAATTTTACATGAACTTGTATTTACTTGGTTTTGATTAGAATGTGATTTGAGGATCAGACGTGGTTAGATTGTAGAATTAAGTTGAAATATGTTACCAAATCGCGTTTGATTTGTGTTTGAGTGTTTTTCAGATAAAAATGGCACCAACAGGGAATAAACAAAATAAAAAGGCACCAGGAAAGGCACAAAGCACAAGCAAGGCTCCAACTACAAGTCGGGGCCGAGGCAAGGGAAAAATGGTAATCAGTTAAGACCCGAACATTGAGAGCCCAAGACAGGAAGATGCTTAGAGCACAGGGTGGAACCGAGCCATTATAACTTAGTCCTGAGAGGCTAGAAACATTATGCACGTTTCAAGGCACTAATGAAACGTGAAATCGGGCATTCTCGCTACGTCAAGTCTCAGTGTCTGATCGCCATGGGAGTCAAAGAAAATATCGATGGGTTGCTGGAGGCATCAGGCCTCACTGAATTACTCAAGCCAAGGCCCACTTACCTTGACTTCGTGGTGAAATTTATTACTACCTTCGAGGTAATTTCGAGCGATGACAAATGTGGCAGCCGGTATGCTACAATCTCCTTCAACCTTGAAAACTTAAGGAGAGAGCTTCGGATGTCAGACCTGAGGGAAATTTATGGACTTCCAGCACCGCCCGAGCGGGAGGGTATTAAAGATGAGGAAATAGCTGAAGTGGATGCCTACGAGTCAGAGTTCAACGTTGCAGAATTCTAGGCCGAGTTGACAGCTGATGAGGGGCTGATGCCTGCAGAGACATATGACTCAAAGAGCTCAAAGACCACTTCGATTAGAAATCCGGTGGTTAGGGTGATTCAAAAGCTTCTAGCACTAACTATTTTTGGAAGAAAGGAGAAAGGAGCTACCCAGACAGACGAACTAAGTGTGCTGTGGTCAATCCTCAACAGGAAGAAGAGGAACTATGAGGATGTGATAGTGTATTCCTTCCAGAAAACAGTGAAGGATTTGGAGAAAAGAAGAGAAAAGAGGAGCCGAAGCACATGGCTCCTGTACTGAGTGGAGCACTGATCACACCCATCCTCGAGCACTTTAGAGTGAATTTGAACAATCAAGAGCCCATTTCAGATGCCTTTCTTATGGGGTCGGAAGAATTAGCCCAGATGAGAGTCGTGATCATGAGAACGATCGATGGAGTACGTACACCTTTCGTACTCCAAAGAGTAGGCCCGATGCTTCGCCTATCGAACAACCACCTCACCCAGATCCACAGTATGATAGAGTCCAGAGTCAACTTGGCCATGAATTCGACAGCTCACACAGAGGCATCCGAGAACCCTACTCGTGCAGAGCGCGAGCACATCCATGGCGACCAAGGTTCGAGACCAATTGAAGAGGGTACAAGTAGAAGCCAGCAGCCGTCAAAGAAGAGTGCCGCAGCGGCCATAGAGTCAGATGCAGAGTTCCGGGAGCAAGTGAACATCCGGTTAAGCATCATAGAGGAAAGACATCAGGAGTTCAAGGTAGAACTCCAGGATGTGAGAAAGGAAATGAGGGAGGGTCACAACAAGATCAAAGAATGCTTCACAGGCTCGAGCTGCCAATCCTGACGATCTACATGAGTGGAGCACCAGAAATGCCCTTCCCCTTCTTTACAAACTTAGTCTTCAACTAAGTTTGGGGAGACACTCGGGGGAAACACATTCCCGACCACTCATATTTTCCCATTTCCTCCTGTTTTTCTTTTATTAATGCATTTGAATTTTTGGTTGACCCGTGCGCCCCTTTTTGCTGCTTTGGTCATTTGAAATTCTACTGTTTTGGCATGTGAGCCGCCCTGACATTGCACTTGATGTTATCTTTCCCCTGCTTGATGGTGACATTTGGATACCTTGCTTGTTGCTGATTTATTGGTGTTATATCTTGGTTTGTTGATGATTTATTAGTGGCCTTTGAGCCAATTTGTTTGATTGATTGGTGCCTCTATTGATTGAATTGATTGTGTTGATAACTCATACACACTTTAGGAGTAGGACTTTTAATAGATTAGTTAATTAGTTAGTTAGTTAATAGCTGTGAAAAGTGGTGAATAATATGGTTAAATTCGGCGATCACCAACTTGTACTCCTCTTTTCCATAAACTTAGTTTGCAACTAAGTTTGGGGAGGGGGTGGGATTCGTACAAGTTGGCAGCTCGAGAAAGCGATTGGACTAGTTTTGGAAGGAAAAATTGTGGCGTTGATTAATAATGAAAAAAATTTCGAACAAGTATTTCTGGAAATAAGCACATGGTAGAGCATGATAGGCTTTTTTAAACCAAATTGAGCATACACTCAAAACTTTTGATCAAAAAAATTTGCAACCAAGTGAGTCTTTGAGCCTAAAATATACTCCCATTTTTGGAGTAAAATGAAATTTTCTTTCGGTGCAAAAATTCTTTGAATGTATGAAATTTCCTCTAGAACTTGCCCTAATTCTCTACCTTTGAATAAGTCGGAATGTTTGGTGAAAATGAAAATAATTTTAGGCATTTCTTGATTTAAGCCCTTTTCAAAAGCTTGAAAACAATTCCTTTTGACCAAAAATATACAAATTGCCCCTAGTTAGCCCTTTGAGATTAAGCCTTTTTGCTTGATAACCAACACTACAATCAAATTTCCCTTTCATTTAGCCTTTGAACCCAAATGGACTATGGAGTATGAGGGAGGCGGTTGGAAGGTAGTTTGTTTGGAAATTGGGATCGAATTTGGGTAAACTAGTGGAAAACAAAGAAGGGTGAAAGGAAACACGTGAAATAGGATAGAATCGAGAATATTAACCTCTCCATAATTTGTAATTAGTCATGTTATAAAAAAAACGAGAAAAAGTCAAAAACAAAAGAAAAACAAAAGAAAGAGGACGTGTAATATACCATTTTTAGTATTTTCTTTTAGAATTGGAGAGGTCAATGAAGATCACATCATTTTGTGATCACAATCCCTTGGTTAGAAAAGTCTTAAGAAACACATTTCATGTGAGGATTGATAAATATGGGAGATATAGGCAGGAATAAGGTGAAGAAGTCGAATCTTAAGGTCGACTCGATCGGGAATGAAAGAGTGAGGTTGAGTGACCATTGTTTGAGGAGTAGATGGGTAGTGCACGACTCATTTAGTCCATTTTATAGTCATTTTTACCTAAATTTTATCCCACTTTACCCAAGCCAACATTACAACCCATATAAAGACCTAATTGATTCACTGTCACGCATGTCAAGTACAATTTCGGGTTTAGATGATTGGCAAGCCTATGGTAGGCGTTGTACGCATTTCAATGTGAGTGTAAACACTACCCCTTTTAATGCACTCGAGAGAGAGAGATACACTCACCCAGTGAGAATCTTAAATTAAGAGTGTTATGTCTTGAGAGTAGTGGATCTAGTCTATCACATATGTTCACTATTATCATGCTTGCTTCATCTTTTTAGGGAAACTCTCTGAAATTAAATGCCACCAAAATCTGCCCTAAACACGTGTCCTTTTGTCTTTCTCTTCATAGTTCGGAACGAACAAGTTCTAAGTCTAGGGAGATTTGGTACACGTGTCCCGTGCACGCACTTTAGGGCGCTTTTAGTGCCATTTTAATGTCATTAATGTGCACAATCACGTGTATTTAGTGCTTTTCTATTCTCATGAGCGAAATAATGTGTTTTTGTTATTTATGTGCTAAAACAGGTTTAATTAGACCAAAAACAGGGAAACCGGACCAAGAGGGGTGAAACAACAAAGGAAGAGGCAGGACATGGCCGCGCAAGGCAGTCCTCGCCCGTGGAGAATTCCACGGTCGCAGGGCACCTCACCCGCGCCCGCGGGGAAGGGTACATAACAGATATCAATTTTCAACCCCCGAAGGCCGCGCCTGCACAATCAAAAGCCCACACCCAGGGACATTCGAAGCCCGCGCCCGCGGAGGATTCAATCCGTGCCCGTGGACAAAGGCTCAGAAGATTATGAAGAAATTAAGCATCCAAGTCCACGACCAAGGAGCTGTGAAGACCTCGATCGTGGCATTCTACTCCATGGTCGAGGAGTGAAGCCAGGCCGCGGCCCCAAACCTGCCTAAACCCTAAACACTTACCCATTGCCACGGCTGCGGACCATCTTCATGCCGCGACCGCAGCGGGTAACCCCTGTTTTCTTTAGCAAACACGATTTTGCCTATTTTTTACCAGCACTTTGCTCTCTTATATATGCATCCTGTCATTCGAATTCACCCTATCTTGGGCACAAATTTGGATTACTTTTCAGCCACCATCACTTCCAAGGAGGAGAGAAGGGAAAGAAGGAGCCATCTCATCTTCCCCATTGATCACCCTTGGGTTCTATCATTTTATTTTCATGATTTCTTGTATTTCCTTTAAATTTCTACTAGTTTTGCGTAGAATGGGTGAGTAGCACCCCATTTCCTACCCTTGATCATGTTGAACCTTGATTGAAGATGAATATGTGATTATTGGCTTTTGGTGTTACCACTTTTTATGCAATTTAAATGTTCTATAATGCTTGTTTGAATTGTGTCATGCCTAGATGCTTGTTTTAGGATTGATCACCCTTTAGGAAGCATTTGTTGTATGTTGCTAGAGATTGGAATTCACTTTCCATGATTGTTGAAGCTTCAATCTCCCTTAGTAGTGAACAATGCTTGATATCATTGGTGGCATTATATAGTTTGGCCTCTAAACCAGATCGATTCGAGGCTTATGCCTTATTTATCCCGTTGTTCTAGTTCGTGATCATCTAATCAATTAGTGTGAAAAGAGCTTGTTTGGATCACTAATTATTTTGGGTAGGGATAAAATCGATAAGCGGACCTTCGATTTATCCATAATTCAGAAACATCACAATTTACATAAACGGACCTTGTAGATTGTGGGATAAGGATTTATGACACGTAGACGAGCATGATAGGCATATTTGATATGAAATTGAGCATGCGTGTAGAATGATGAGCATATTAGCCCGTGAGTTTTGAGCATTTGATTGAACTCCTATTTTTAAAGTTACATATTGCTTTCTTCCGGTGTGATTTTTTTGTCATCATGTATGTATGTCTCTAGAACTTGCCTTGTGTCTGCTTAAGAGACGTCAAGTGCACATTGTGGATTTAGGAAATGATTTTAGGCGTTCATTCTTTTAGTCTTTTTTTTTAGCTAAAATTTGATCTTTTCACCGAATTTTATAAAATTCCCTAGTCAGCCACTTCGATCCTTTAAGCTTTGTTTTTCATGGTCGTATATTACAAGCCTATAACCATTCCATTTAGTCCCTTCTCGTTGTTATAGAATGATTGGAAGGTAGTATGGCAAAAATGCAAAAGGTTGAATAGAATGGATAGTTAAGAAAGCTTGGTGATTAGTATGAATGTGTTATGGGCAAAAGAAGGAAAAATTAGCCCCGTCTCGTTGTTAATATTTTATTTTCGTTAAAAAAACAGAGAGAGAAAAAATATTTTTTCATATGTTATCAAAAGTTTTTGTGTATGTTATATAAAATGAGAAAATAGAAGAGAAGTTGCTATGCATTGCTTTATTTTCAGTTTATGTTGTAATTGAGAGGGTTAGTTAGAGAAAAAATGCTTAATATGCTTAAGGGTGTGAAAAGATGAGTAGTCTCAAAGTGGTACTCATATATTGTTGGCATTGAAAAGCAATTGGGTAATGTAGTGTATTTTGATTGTGGTTTGAGGTGAAGAAGCTAATTTATTTTTAGCTTACTGAGATTTGAAGAGCGAGAGATTTTCATTTCACATACGGGGAAGTTAAGGTAGCTAACTCGATTAGTTCAAGAATGAGTCACTTTTATCAAAAATTTATCTCACCCTACCTAAAGCCTGCATTAAAACCAACAACAAAGACCTTCTTGCTTCTTTGTTATACGTGTCCAGTATGAAGCATACGTTAGACAATAGGCAAGCATATGGTAGACTGTGCATGTGACTTAACATGAGCATACACACATCTCATTTCATACACTTGAGAGAAGAGTGATATGCTTACTCGGTGAGGATCATCTATTTGAAGTGCCGTGTATCAAAAGTAATTGATATGTGTCATGTCGAATATGCTCAATAGTCTATTTCGTCTATTTTCGGGAAAAAAATTGAGACTAGATTTGTCGCCGTAAATCAGCCTAATGCTTGAAGTTTATGTTCTGTTAGTTTTGTTCTTCGAGGACAAACAACAGTTTAAGTTTGAGAAATTTCGATACACATTATGTATGCATACATTTAGGCCGATTTAGAGAAGAATTTGATACTATTTGCATGCATAAACGGGTCGATTTGTGCTTATATTCATTATATTGTGTTGGATGATGTGTTTGTGCTTGTTTTGAGGTTATTTAGTCGATTTATCCAAAAATCTCATTTGAAAAAAATTTGAAAAATAAACGAGCAAAGATAGTGAGAAGAAAAGAAGAAAAGAGAAATTTAGTCCAGGGAATATAACTCGGTCGAGTCCATATTGGGAATCGGTCGAGTCAGAGTTTGAATTATGAAAGAATGTGGTCCAGCAAAAATAACTTGGGAAAGGTAGTGTGGTGACTCGATCGAGTTATACGACTTGGTCGATGCAGTGTTGTGACTCGGTTGAGCCAAATTAGCAGGTGACGCATTTTCTACGTGTTTTTGCCTATTTTCGACCTTTTCAATCCCGATCCTTCCCAAATTATAAATAGAGGCTCTCAAGTCTGAAATTAAGGATCTTTCATAATTGGAAACACATTGGAGACTTGGATTGAAGAGCAAAGAACACGAGAGACAAAGATTAAGATTCTGGGTTTTATTTGTTCTTGTTTCTTTTAATTATTCAAAGATGGTTGTCTATGGATGTTTTTGGATGTTATTGATAAATATAAGTAGTTAATTCCCTTGTGTTCTAGGGTTAGAGAGTAGGTTACATATCAATTTTTTTTTTAGTTTCGTTTATTTAAATCTAGACTCCGTTCTAAATCGTTTATCTATATGCTTGTTTTATTATTATGAATGTTGTCAATTTAGCTAATTGATGTTATTCTACATTCTTAACAATTCGACTACCGAGAGGAGAGTTTTGTTAATAGGCTTACAAATGTATAGCGTAGGTACCAATAACCGTCCGAGAGGAGTGAAGTCTTGTGTAGGAATCGATTGCATGAGCCCTTGGGAGTCTTTTATGTGATAATTAGCCCAAGAGGGTAATTGTTCATAATTGATCTACATGTTAATATTGTACGAGAGGAGGGTTAACTAGAGAAGTGATCCCTAATAACGAAAGAATAGGTCTAAGACGTCTAGAATATTAGGATAATCAAACATAAGGGATTGTAACTGAAATCGAAGCCATACGATACATCTTTAATTTGATCGAATCTCTTGTGATTGTTTGCTACCTTCTTTTTATGCATATGTTTAGTTTAATTATTTTCAGCACTTTTAGGTTTTAAGAAAATCAATCAAATTACATTATTCGAGAGTTTAGATAGGGTTGATCTATTAGGATTACAATATAAAATTGAACATAGAGAAACAGTCTCTATGGGATCGACAATGCTCACTACTAGCTACAGTAGCACCGTAAACTTGCGGTTTACTAGGTTAGAAAATGGTGCATCACTTAACGGCTTTTTTCAATAAAAAATAAGGATAATAATGGCAAGATATCGATAAATAATCTTACTATCGAAGTAATTTTGTCCTAAGTATTTTTGAATTAATAAATAGATCTAGAACAGCGGCGAATTTATAGTATATATGTCCTAAACTCCAGAACCTTCATGCCTCCAAGTTCAAATCTACTACTAGCAGATTCAAACACATCCAAACCAAAAAAAGATACTAATAAAAATAAAAATAAAATAAATTGATTAGTTGATGTAACACCAGTTACTAGAAGAACCAAAATAGAAGCAAAAATTACCAGAGAAATCGATTGAGGAGGCGACAACAGCAAGCAGAAATCCTAGAGAGATGGATAAATAGAAGCATCAAGAATCAGAGAAGGATAACACCTCGAAAATACACCCCTATAAAATTAATATGCAAATTGATACAAAAGGAAAGGGGAGAGAGATACAGGAAGAGAGAGAGAGAGATGTTGACTTGAAATAGCACTATAAATCACTATAGTCGATAGAGAAGGGGAGAGAGATACAGAGAGAAAGGACGAAGAGAGAGAAATTGATATGGATTCTGAACTTGATCAATTTACTTAAAAAAAACTTAGGGAAATTAAAATTTATTGATTATTAATACATTGATTGAAAAATTATAAGCTCTTTTTCAAATACAAGTAGTGACTAATAGTTTGATTATTTTATTTAAAATTTATTAATATATTTTTTGAGACTACTAAGTGGTCACAAATATTATAAGACCTTTTTCAACAACAAGTGGTCACTATTAATAGTTTGATCATTTTATTTAAAATTTATTAATATATAATATTTGAGACTATAAAGTGGTCATAAATATTATAAGATATTTTACAACAACAAGTAATCACTAATAGTTTGATCATTTGTAACAACACATAGTTGCATATAGTTCTTTTAGCAACTTTTAGTTAAAATACTAGAAAATGTCTTATGTACCTACTCATAGTTATAAAAAGGGATATTTTCAGTAACCACTCTTATAGTTGCAAAAAGTGTAGCGGCTAATGGCTTTTTTTCTTCAGTAGTGACATTGATCATAATATGGTTTTGTGAACATCGATAAGGTGACAAGCGCTATGTATGAGAACATGGGTGCATTTTATGATATGTCCATTAGATATGAATTATTTGCAGAAAAAACTAATAATAAATTGCATGGACTGAAAAAAAAAAAAAAAAAAAATTACAAGTCGACATTTGTTGAAGATACTGAATTACAGCATTATGTATGAATTACAGAGGTGAACATATGAAGATGTCTTTAAGTGAGATTTTTGGATATTTTCTAGAGTATATTTAGGTACAGCAGTTTGCATCTGAACATGATTGTGGTGTTAAAATCTGTAAATACAGAAAGATGCATGCATATTGAGATGTAGCAGATTCATAGAAAGCATGGGAAATGAGTTTTAACATGTTAGGATAACAGTAAGTATGTAAACATCATATGAATGGTTAAGTATGCATTTATACCTGTTTGTATAGTGACATGTTTGCAGATTCACAGATAGCAGTGAAAGGGGGAAAATATATGTGAACATTTTGTTTCTGCAAGTAATCGTAAATTGATCATATATGTGCAGCAATCATCATCAACAATCCTAAGCATAAAATGAGCATATAAAAATTGTAAAAGTAGTTTATATGTTATGTTGATAATTATTAATTATAGGATTTGTACTCATAATCTTCCATCCGTAAGTCCATCATTCGCTTGCCATTAGTATTGATTGATGGTGCTTGTATGAAACAACCTTATCACATCTGTATCCATAAATTTAGAATAGGAGACTAGTCACACTATAAGATTAAGTGAAATTAAAAAAAGAAAAAGGAACGAAATTGTGAATCTAAGTCAATTTTTAAGGACCCCAGCTCAGGGTAAGCACAACCGGGCTGCTAGAGAAAACCGGAAGTCATAACAGAAATGAACCGGCGGTTATGACTCAAAGACATAACAAGGGGGTCTTTAACTATGGTTTCTTCAGAGAAAGACAACAGAAACGGGCAGTTTCACTTTGCCCGTCTTGCTGACACGATTTTCTGGCTGATTTGAAGCTCGTTTCTTATATGTATGAGTTTGCAATGATGAGTACTTGAGTTTAGAACAGTTTTCCCCTTGTAATCAAATCAGGATTAGCTCAATTGCTTTGCTAGGGTTCTTTGCGTAGTTTAGGGTTTCTAAATTGGGGATTCGATTGAATCTTAGTTATATCTTGTAATTGAGAATTGATTTGAGTGAATTGAGGAACATTGATCCTCCGTGATGTAGATCTTCACGATCGAACCACGTAAAAGCTGGTGCATCGTTTTTCTTTCCTGGTTTTGCATATTTTCAATTTATTGTGTTCTTGCTTGGTTGTGGTGATCTTTTGAGAATCTTGGTTGCTGAATTCTATCAAAATGATGAATAAAAAGGTACCCTGCAAAAAGAATTCATCTACCTCTTCGTTAGGAGTAAAATTTGTGAACGCCTTTGAGGACAAGCATGTAGGAAAGGAATGACATCTAAATTCTCCACCGTCTAAATTTTCTGGAAAAAAAAAAAAAAACCCTTGAACTTGCTCATCGTAGTTTTGAAGTTCATGTGATTGTCAGCAACAATAATATCCTTCATTGTATATAAATGCCCAGTACACTTCAAACTTGGTCCCTTTACAGATGCATGTATCCTATGACCGAGCTTGAGCATTAAACTTGATAAATTGAATACTCGTAAAATTATACTCCCTCCATCGAGGCCTAATTGGCCTACTTGTCCGGGCACGGAGACTAAGAAGAAACAGATTTTGTGGAATCTTTGACTTTTTCGAAGGTGGAGATAAAGGGTAGAGATTTCGATGGTGAAATTTGTGAGAGAAATTTGTCATTTATGGGATGATCAATTAGATTGGAACAAACAAAAATGGTAGGCCAATTAGGCCGGGATGGAGGGAATATATGTTATAAGTAAAATATTAGAAATAGAGGGTTATTTATGAAAGCTATGAATCTGGACTTACTTCCTTATCATGAAACACCATTTCCAGGCTTGCTACCTCCTGTTGATGCCCCCAAATTGAAATTTCATACATTTGAACCAATCTAGCAAGGAGAACACATGATGTCCTTGACGGGACGAGATATTGGATGAGACTGAACAGTGGAGCCACTGATGATTTGGTAGGTGATAATGCGGAGATCCGAATATCAGTTGATTCGCAATTAAAACAATTTCACGCAACAGTCAAACAAGCGAGAACATAAAACGACACAAGAATTTACGTGGTTCGATCCGGAGATCTACGTGCACGAGTGAAGGCAATCACCTTCTGAGATGTTTCACTCTCTCCCTCCTTTGAACCCTGGAGTATAACTTTACAAGTAGTCGTTTTAGAAATCAGAATTCGAACCCTAATCTAAACAATATTTCTCCTATTTATACTACACAATAACAACCCTAACAGAATTCCTAAAAATCCGGCACGCGTATCTGCATGGCCGTTTTAGAAGCCCGTCAATCACGCTGTGCCTGGGCTTTATCCAGCTGTGCCGCGCATGGGCTTAGCTGTGTTAGGCTTGTGCTCTCGAGCCCAAATGACCCGGTTGGCAGGCTGGACCGACCCGGGGGAATTGGACCATACCTATCAGATGCCCCCCACCAGCCGGAGCGAGGTAGGAGCTTCGGTTTAAAAGATGCATTTGGTTGGCCAAGGTGTGTGTGTTGTAGCCAAAATGTTATCGGAGTAGTATCAGAGTCCCGTGTAGTTGTAAGATGACAACATACGTAGGTGAACTGAGATATCCCGGGGCTGAAAGAATCTACCGAAATTGAAATAATGCTTTCCCGAGGTGAGGTAGTTGACCGAAGTGGAGATGCTGTTATCCCGAGGTGAGATAGTTAACCGCAGGTGAAAAAAACACTCACCCGAGGTGAAGTAGTGAATCGAGGTTGGAACAGTGCTCACCCGAGGTGAAGTAGTCAAGCAGAGTTGAAAGAACTCTCATCCGAGGTGAAGTAGTCGACCAGAGTTGAAATAATGTTGATCCAAATCCCAAGGCGCGTCTGTCCCACGCGCCTAGGTTCTGGGAAGCGCGTGATAAGCACGCATGCATCATAAGCGTTGAATGCGAAAGGTCGCAATCTGGGCCATTAATCCTTGATTATATATATAAAGCGTATACAGGAAGTTTTCCATCACTCTCATTTGCAATTTACGACAGACAAAGAGCAGGAGAAAAAGAGAATCACCTTGCAAATTCCTGATCCACATACTATTCGAAACAAGTAAGTATGTCTTCATCTTCGTCTTCGTCTTCGATTAGGGAAGTGGGGACGTTGGAATCTCCCCTAGACTCAGAGCCATTGCGTTTTATAGTCCCTGAAAGAAGGGAAATTAGAACGGTGTACCGGGTGGACTGTAGGGAAATTGCAACCCGAGCAATAGATTTTAGTGACTGTCGTGAGGAGGACTTCGAGGTGGCCGGGGAGGCGCCTCGAATGACTCGGGTGCAAGTAGAAGCACTGATACCGTCGTTTTATATTGCCGGAGCCCAGCGACCGAGCCTGTTGTCCACCAAAGGGGTTTGTAGGGGTGTATATAGATCAGTTGAAGGTGGGCCTTAGGTTTCCTCTGTGGGAGTTTGTGGTTCGGCTGCTGAGGTTTTATGGCATTGCATTATGCCAGTTAGCGCCCAATGCTGTGAGGCAGGTGGTAGAGTTTTTGGTAGTGTGTAAGAGGGTCGGGGTAGAGCCCGATGTAGGCATGTTTAGGTTTTTCTTCCAGCTTAAAGCCTTTGGGAAGGCTAAGGGGTGGTACTCGTTTAGCCCGAGGCCCCGGGGTGGCTTTAAGGTAAAGAACCCTAGTAAGGTGGAGGGTTGGAAGGAAAAGTTTCTATTTGTGAAGGTCAGTGTGACCCTCCCGAGCTGGAGAAGGGAGAAGGTTGTGGATAGTGCCCCGGTGGTGGAGCCAGAGTCGGTAGAGGATTTTCGCACCGTGGGTGTGTTTAAACAACTCTGCTCGGAGGAGGAGCTACAGGAGGCAGGGTTGAGCCTCTACTATTCGGGAGGACCAGAGGAGAACCCTACCTGAGGTCAGGGCTCGTCTGCTGGGGCGTCCGAGGAGGGTAGGGCCACTAAATGTTTTTATGTGAGCTGTTATATATGGTAAGAGTGCTAATTGTGTATTGTGTTTGCAGTGGGATGCTTCGGAAAAGATACTACTGGGAGCCCTTCAATGCCACCGGCATTGAAGAAGAAGGGGACAGCTGCTGAGGTGGCACCGAGAGGAGTGGTGTCTCCGAGTCAAGGGCGGTCGCAGGGGACCGAGGATGAAGTGGTGGTGACCGGCCTGACACCGAGGTCGAGGAAGAGGCCGGAGCTATCATCGACGCCTCCTGCGGAGGCAAAGAGAATGCATGCAGACACGGCCCCCGAGGTACATCCAATAATTTATCCCGTAATAAACCGTAACCTTCTAACAGATTGTTTGGTCACAGGGGCAAACAAGCATTTTGGGCCTCGAAGGACCCAAGGCCGAGGAGCTGATGCGTCTGGCCCGGGGGATAATGGAGCTCGGGCAGAGGAGCGACAGGGAGGCCAAGGAAGAGCTGGCCGAGGCGCTAAGGGAGCTCCGGTCCCGCAATGACAGGCTTGCGCACGACTTGTCCGAGGCTCGAAAAAGAGCCTCCGAAGTGGAGAAGGAGGCCGCTCGGCTGCCGGGGGTGGAGGCGGAAGCTCGATTGCTCCGTGGCGAAGTGGCGGAGCTCCGAGCCGAGCTTAAGTGGAAGGAGGCGGCCGTGATCGAGGGCCAAGGGGCCCTGCTGAAGACCTTTGCCAAGAAGCTCCTCCAGACGAGCACGTTCCTCGATTACCAAATGAGGTTCGTGGCCGTCGGTGACACGGCGACGCGCTTCGCGCTGCTGGAGAAGGTCAAAGATGTCTATCCGGACGTGGACGTTTATCGTCCAGAGTTCGGATATGACTATAACTCTTTGGCGCCGTGGAGGAGGCCTACTACGAGGCATTGGCGCAGGTCCTGGAGTGGCCCTTGGTGGAGGCGTTGGCGGAGAAGGGCAAGGTGCTAAATGCCGAAGAGGTCTCTAGTTGCAACGCCGACCAGGACAAAGAGTTCCTGGCTTACCAAAAGGGAGATTTCGCATCGGGGCCGAGAACAAGGGCCCCACCCCCAAGGATGGGATCTCCAGCAGAGGCAGCGGAGGGTGGCGCCGGGGATAGCCAAGCCTTGCCGGAGGAGGAGGAGCGGCTAGAGGCAGCTGAGGGGACCGAACCGGGGAGGTCAGTTCCCCTCAATTTTGAACAAATTGTAAACTGTTATGATTCAGTCACACTCACACACAAACAACACACAACCAGTATTGAATGAAAACAACACAGAATTCGGCCACTAGAAACCGAACCAAGAACAGGAAAGAAAAATGATGAACACAGGGATTTTACGTGGTTAGATCAATGTGATCTACATCAACGGAGGTTCTATATACCTCAATTCACTTCACTAATCGATCAATTTCAAGTATACATCCAGAAAACCAGAAATCCCAATTCACAGCTTGAATTGAGCATAAAACCCTAGCAATCTAATTCTCTTGATTAAGTAATGTTTATAGAGGAAAAAATTCGTGAATCAACTCGCAACTTCAAGTGTTTACAATGTATATAAAGGCCGGAGCTCGAATCAGGGAGTAGAAGAAGTTGTAACCAATTTTGACTCATCCTTTTATCACACCGTTCAAGCCTAATTAGGCTTGAGCAATGAACCATCTTACTCCCAGGCACTGCTTTGGTTAGAAAGTCAGCAACATTGTCACTTGTATGAACCTTCCTAACCTCTACAGACCCTGCATCAATCACATCTCTTGCAAAATGCAACCTGACATCTATGTGCTTAGATCTTTCATGGAAAGCTTGATGTTTCACTAGATGTAATGCACTTTGATTGTCACAATATATAGTAACACAATCCTGCTTTATCCCCAAATCCTTCAGAATACCTTTTAACCACACAGCTTCCTTAATTGCCTCTGTCAGAGCCATGTATTCAGCTTCTGTAATTGATAAAGCCACCACTGATTGTTGCACACTTCTCCAGCTAACTGCAGTACCATATAAAAACATATCCTGTGATTGACTTCCTAGCATCAACATTACCAGCAAAATCAGCATCTGCAAAACCTTCCAAAGGAATAACTATTTCTTCCTGCTTCTGAAACTTCAAACCCAGACTTACTGTTCCCTTTAAATACCTCAAAACCTGCTTCAAAGCCTCCCAGTGAGCTTTCCCTGGATTTGACATATATCTGCTGACCAAAGACACACAGTATGCTAAGTCTGGTCTGCTGCATATCATCCCATACATCAAACTCCCAACTCCACTAGCATAAGGCACACTTCTCATGTATGTCACTACTTCTGCTATCTTAGGACTCTACTTCTTTGATAACCTGAGTTGTTGGCTTACTGGAATACTCAGTGTCTTAGCCTCATGCATCTGAAACCTCTCCACCACTTTCTGAAGATAATGCTTCTGAGACAACCATAAACATCCAGTAGCTCTATCTCTAATTATACTCATTCCCAGAATCTTCTTGGCATCTCCTAAGTCCTTCATGTCAAATTCAGAACTCAACTTCTGCTTAAGCTGATGTATTTTATGTGAGCTCTTGGTTGCAATGAGCATGTCATCCACATACAGCAACAGGTATACAGGATCAACACTTGAACCTTTATCAAAATAAACACAACTATCATACAAACTTCTAACAAACCCAGCTTTTAACATAAACTCATTGAACTTCTTATTCCACTGCCTTGGACTTTGCTTCAATCCATATAATGACTTCTTGAGAAAACATACTTTCTCTTTATTTCTTGGAATCATAAATCTCTCAGGCTGCTTCATATAAATGTTCCCAACTAAGTCTCCATGTAAGAAAGTTGTTTTTACATTCAGCTGTTGTAACTCCATATCCTCTTGTGTTACTTTTGATAAAAGAAGTCTAATTGAACAGTGCTTTACTACAGGAGAGAAAACTTCATTGAAATCAATACCTTCCCTCTGAGTAAGACCCGTTGCTACCAACTGTGAGGTGATGTTCAATATCATCAAGTGAGCCATACTTTGTAATATGGTGTGTTGGGAATGTGGAACCGGAGTCAGGGAGTGAAGAACCGGAGGTTTAAACCGGGTTTTATCATCAAGAAGACAAACTGTTCAGAATAAACCGGGTTCGAGGTAGTTTGGGATAACCGTCAGTTGTGACTAAGCAGTTGCAGGTTAGTGACGAAGAAAACCGTCACATTTGTCCGGTAGCTCAGCTCAACTTCTTTCAGTTAGAACTTCCTGTGCAGTTGCATTCGAGCTTCAATCCATATATCACTGTAAAGCTCTCATTGAGGAGAACATCACTACGTCGAGTAATTTCCTTGTTCTTTAGATTAGAGAGAGTATTTAGAGATTGAGTGTTCGTGCCCTAATTTGTATCCAGAATTGGGCATTTCATTTCTTGAGCTTATTCTCTGTAATTGGTTGAAGTTCTTAGTGGATTGAGGTGTGCCTTGCCTCCGTGGATGTAGTTCATCTTGAACGAACCACGTTAAATCTGTTTTTGATCCATTTCTATTTCCTGTTCTGTGCAAGCTCAGTTCGGTCACAACTCTGGCCGAATTGCATGTGTGATTTTGAATTGTTTTCTTTGTACAAATTCCAGAATCCTTGGTGTTGTGTGTTTAAGAGTTGATTTCACTAACAAGTGGCGCCGTCTGTGGGAAACCAACTCTCACAGCTTGAAGAAGGGAAGGAATGGCTGGTATGAAGATGGACTTTGAGAAGTTTACAGGGAGAAATGATTTCACACTGTGGAAGATCAAGATGAATGCAGTTTTGGTTCACAATGGCCTTGATCTTGCTTTGATACCTCTTGATACGTGGGAGGAAAGTGAGAAACCCAAGTTTGCATCAATGGATAAGAAGGCCCTCAGTCTTATCTTTCTGTGTTTGGGTGATAAACCGCTAAGAGAGGTCTCAAGATGCAAGAGTTCCTCAGAAGCATGGAAGAGATTGGAAGATCTGTATCAATCTAAGTCAGTTTCCAACAAGCTGTTCTTGAAGCAGAAGATGTTGGCCTTCAAGATCACTGAAGATAAGGTAATTTCTGATCAACTTGATGAGTTTATTAAGATGGTTGAGGAATTGGAAGACCTGGATGTGAAATTGGAGGAGGATGATAAAGCATTGATGGTGTTAAACATTCTTCCAAAATCCATGGAAAGCTTTAAGGATGCCTTGATGTATGGGAGAGATGAGCAGCTATCTTATGATGGGATAGTGAAGGCTCTGAGGTCTAAATGCTTCCAGACTCAAGGTGATAAAGGCATGGTGCAATCTGGAGAAGGTTTGAATGTTAAATTCAAGAAACCTTGGCAAGGGAAGAAGGGACAGAATGCTAAGGACCCCAAGGCAGGAGACTCTAATCCAAAGAAGGGGAATGAATGGGTTGAGAAAAGGAAATGCTTCAAGTGCAAGCAGCCTGGTCACTTGAAGAAGGATTGCCCTAAAAGAAACAAGAAAGGTGGAAATCAAGGGGCAGAAGCTGCTGCCATTGACCATCAAGAAGATCCTCCAGAGGTATTATATGTTACTGAATCAAGAATGGTAAAGGAATGGGTCTTGGACACAGGCTGCTCCTTTCATATGTGTCCACACCAGTCATGGTTTGATGAACTGAAGAGAGAAGATGGTGGAAACGTTCTCCTGGGAAATGACCAATCATGCAAGGTTAAAGGAGTTGGATCAGTGAGCATAAGAATGTTTGATGGTGTGGTCAGAATCATCTCAAATGTAAGATATGTTCCTGGCCTAAAAAGAAATCTTCTATCTCTTGGTTCTTTGGTAACTAGTGGTTGTCAGTTTAGCTCAGTGGATGGCTTCTTGCATATCACTAAACATGGTAAAGTGGTGATTAAAGGTAGACAGCATAATGGGTTGTTTATCTTGATTGGTTCACCTGTGGTTGGGAGTGTTGATATGGTCTTGAGCAGTTCTGAGCTTGTTAAATGGCACAAGAGGCTTGGACGCATAGGAGAGAAAGGGTTGAAGGAGTTGTCAAGAAGTGGTGTAATTGGAAACATGGGAAACCAAAACCTGGAGTTTTGTGATCAGTGTGCTTTGGGCAAGTCCAAGAAGCTGCCCTATGGAAAGGGTGTTCACACAACTCAAGAGCCATTAGATTATGTCCACTCTGACATATGGGGTCCTGCAAGGACAGAGACTCATGGTGGAGCCAGGTATTTCATGTCTTTGATTGATGATTACAGTAGAAAGGTGTGGATCATGTTGATGAAGAATAAGAGTGATGCCTTTCATAAGTTCAAAACATGGTTGATTCAACTGGAAAATGTCAAAGGGAAGAAGCTGAAGCACCTTAGGACAGATAATGGATTGGAATACCTCTCTACTGAGTTCACAAACTTCTGTGAAGAAAGAGGAATCAAGAGACACAGGACTGTTCCAATGAATCCTCAACAGAATGGGGTTGCTGAGAGGCTTAATAGGACTCTTCTTGAAAGAGTAAGGTGTATGCTGTTGGATGCTGGGTTGCCAAAGCTATTTTGGGGTGAAACCATTGCTACAGCATGTTATCTCATTAACAGGTCACCCTCATCTGATTGGGTTCAAAACACCTGAAGAGGTGTGGAGTGGACAGAAACCAAGTTATGAAGGTTTAAGGGTGTTTGGTTGTCTTGCTTTTGTCCATGTCAAGCAAGACAAGTTAGATGCAAGAGCTCTAAGATGTGTATTTCTTGGATATCCAGATGGAATAAAGGGCTACAGATTGTGGTGTCTAGAGAAGGGAAATCAGAAGATAATCACAAGTAGAGATGTAAAGTTTAATGAGAATGTGATGGCTTATAGTTCTACAGGCTCTAAGGAAGAATTTGATGGTGCTAAAGAGACAGAAGAGATATCAATTCAGGTGGAGCATTCTGCTGAAAATGATCACACATCTCAACCACAAGAGAATCTACAAGATAGTGATTCATCATCTGAAGAAGAAGAACAAGCTGGACCTTCACAAAATGTTAGAGAATATAGCATTGGAAGGGACAGGCCTAGAAGAACAATCAATAGACCTGACTTCTATGGTCAAGCAGGGAGTGTTTATTATGCCTTGAGTATTGCTGAAGACCTGGAATCACAAGAGCCTAGTAGTTTTAAAGAAGCACTAGACTGTGAAGAAAGAGAGCACTGGATTCAGGCAATGATTGAAGAGATGGAATCCCTGGAAAAGAATGAGACCTGGATGTTGGTGAATAAACCAAAAGGTCAGAAACTTGTGAGTTCTAAATGGATATACAAGAAGAAGTTAGAGACTGCAGGATCCAAACAAGTGAGATTTAAAGCAAGATTGGTGGCTAGGGGTTTTACACAAAGGGAAGGAATTGATTTTAATGAAGTTTTCTCTCCAGTAGTAAAGCACTGCTCAATCAGGTTGCTTTTATCAAAGGTTACTCAAGAGGACATGGAACTACAACAACTGGATGTAAAGACAGCATTCTTACATGGAGAACCCAATGAGAAGATATATATGAAATAGCCAGAAGGCTTTGTTGTTCCTGACCAAGAAGACAATGTTTGTTTACTGAAGAAGTCACTGTATGGACTCAAACAAAGTCCAAGACAGTGGAATAAGAGGTTCAATGACTTCATGATCAGTGTTGGCTTTGTAAGAAGTCTTTATGATAGTTGTGTTTACTTCAACAAGTGTTCAAAGCAAGATAAAGTCTTCCTGCTTTTGTATGTGGATGATATGCTGATTGCCAGCAAGAACAAGAAGAGTGTACAATGGCTGAAGGACAGACTTAACACTGAATTTGACATGAAAGATCTGGGAGATGCCAAGAAGATTTTGGGCATGAACATTCTGAGGAAAAGAGAAGCTGGAGTTCTTTGGTTATCTCAGAGACAATATCTACAGAAGGTTTTGGAGAGGTTCCATATGCATGAATCCAAACCTCTCTCCACTCCAGTTAATCTACAGAAGAAACTCACCAAAGAACAATGCCCAAAGACTGAAGAGGAGGTCATACATATGAGCAATATTCCTTATGCAAGTGGAGTTGGAAGTCTCATGTATGGAATGATTTGTAGTAGGCCTGACTTGGCCTATGCTGTTTCTTTAGTAAGCAGGTTCATGTCAAACCCAGGAGTTGAGCATTGGGAAGCTTTGAAGCATGTGATGAGGTATTTGAAGGGTTCAGTGAACTTGTCACTGAAGTTTGAGAAGAAAGTGAATGGAAGCACTGTTGCATTGGAGGGGTTTGCTGATTCTGATTTTGCAGCAAACATAGACACGAGGAAATCTATTTCTGGATTTGTGTTCACCTTATTTGGAACAACCATCAGCTGGAGAAGTGTACAACAATCAGTTGTAGCACTTTCAACAACAGAAGCAGAATATATCTCTCTCACTGAAGCTATCAAAGAAGCAATCTGGCTTAAAGGGATTTTGAGAGATTTGGACATCAAGCAAAAGTGTGTGGTGATTTACTGTGATAATCAAAGTGCTCTACACCTTGTGAAACATCAAGCATTTCATGAAAGGTCAAAGCACATTGATGTTAGGTTGCATTTTGCTAGGGATATCATTGATTCTGGTTCTGTGGAAGTGAAGAAGGTACACACATTGCATAACCCTGCTGATTTTCTTACTAAGGGTGTACCTGGGAACAAAGTGGAGCATTGCTCGAGCCTGCTGCAGCTTGAGCAATGTCATGAAGAGCATTAACAGAAAAAGGCAGTGGTGAGGCAGGAAGAGGCACACATGATTCATTGAGGTGGAGATTTGTGAGGTGATGTTCAATATCATCAAGTGAGCCATACTTTGTAATATGGTGTGTTGGGAATGTGGAACCGGAGTCAGGGAGTGAAGAACCGGAGGTTTAAACCGGGTTTTATCATCAAGAAGACAAACTGTTCAGAATAAACCGGGTTCGAGGTAGTTTGGGATAACCGTCAGTTGTGACTAAGCAGTTGCAGGTTAGTGACGAAGAAAACCGTCACATTTGTCCGGTAGCTCAGCTCAACTTCTTTCAGTTAGAACTTCTTGTGCAGTTGCATTCGAGCTTCAATCCATATATCACTGTAAAGCTCTCATTGAGGAGAACATCACTACGTCGAGTAATTTCCTTGTTCTTTAGATTAGAGAGAGTATTTAGAGATTGAGTGTTCATGCCCTAATTTGTATCCAGAATTGGGCATTTCATTTCTTGAGCTTATTCTCTGTAATTGGTTGAAGTTCTTAGTAGATTGAGGTGTGCCTTGCCTCCGTGGATGTAGTTCATCTTGAACGAACCACGTTAAATCTGTTTTTTGATCCATTTCTATTTCCTGTTCTGCGCAAGCTCAGTTCGGTCACAACTCTGGCCAAATTGCATGTGTGATTTCGAATTGTTTTCTTTGTACAAATTCCAGAATCCTTGGTGTTGTGTGTTTAAGAGTTGATTTCACTAACACCAACCTTGCCTTATACCTTATCTTGTCTGAGACTCCAGCTTCAACTTTCTTCTTGTAAATCCATTTGGAACTTACCAGCTTTTGTCCATTTGGTTTATCCACCAGTTTCCAGGTGCCATTTCTTTCCAAAGATTCCATTTCCTCCATCATTGCACTAATCCAGTATTCACTTTCATCACCACTAATTCGAGTTAGCTTCACTTATCGGAGAAATTTAGTCAAAAGAGGCAAGTCTCGGAGTGTGCCCTAATTCCTTTGATTTGGGTCGAAATTTTTGAATTTTTTGGTGCAATGAGTGAATAAGTGTTTGTGGTTGTGTTTTTGATTGAATGTGTGTGAGATTGAGTGTGTTTGTGCATGTTTTGCAAAGTGTGTGTGAGTGTGTGTTTTTCGCGTGGGTGCAAAAGAAAAGAGAAGAAGAAGCAATAAAACCTGATTTCGCATTTATAAGCTGCTGAAAAGCTGACGCGGCCGCGTTGAATGTGTAACACAGCCGCATTCCGTTTGAACTGAATTTTGGCGCTTGAATGCATGTTCAATGCCAAATGCTTATGCGGAGAGAATTTGGCGCTGCCGCGTCACACTTTGGGCACGGTCGTGTTGTTCTAGGCTTGAAAATCTGAATTTAGGCTGGTCTTTTGACGCGGCCTGGTACGAGCGATTGTCGTGTGTCGCTTTACCAAATTAATTAGTATAGAAATACACTTATCCTTATCCTACTACTCTAACTAGTAGAGTGCCAAGTAAGGGTCGATCCCACGAGGAACGGTCGAACAATTTTGCTCTACATATTACGTTATTATGATCAAGAAATATAATGTAAATAAGCTAGAAAACAATAAAGAAGTGGGGGGGATTTTAATGAAATACAGAAATAACAACTAACACCTAAATAAACAAAGACAAATAAAGAGATTTTTTTTTTGGTTTTTTGGTTTTTAAATAATAAAACGATTCACCCTTGGTCATGTTTCACCTTGGTCTTGGACGATTTATGCAACTATTGTTAATGCCCGATTAAATTTTGATTCAAGCCCTTATCCCAAGGCTATTAACAAGCTATAATAGTCTTGTTGTCCCTTAATCTTAGTTAATCAAAATAAGCTCTTCGACTAACCCTTTCAATTTAATCGAATCCTCGAACAAGCTCTCTTAGATTCAATTACCAAATGCATTAAACACTAAGACAACGAGATAAATTCAACATAAAACTCGCAAGCTCGGTTTTAGTGGTTGAACTTTGTGTTATCACCAATAAAATAAATATATTGTATGCTACACGGGAATCGGGAATCCTACAATTACGGAAAGTAATTTCCTATTCTAGAAACACATTCACAAATCCCTTAAAGGGTGATCAATCCAATAATCAATTCATAAATGTGACTCAATAACAGCAAATAACACAAAACACTTAAATACACAATATTTTCGGTAACATTAACCGCAATAATCACATAAATGTCTAAAACTCAAGGTTCAACTAATGATCAAGAGTAAATTCTAGGGTGCTAGTCACCAATTACAACTTACAAAGATAAAATAACAGAAAATTAAAGAAAACATGAAAATAAGATAGAAAGAACCAAAGGCTAGGGTTGAAGATCAAGATCTTCAACCCCCTTCCACTCTTTTGCTTCCAATGGAGAAAAGTGGCTGATTATGTGTGGGGGATGGGTTCTAGGTTAGGTCAAATTCAAAAATGACCTTATATATATAGAGGAGAAAGTGTTGGACTGAAAAAATGGGCAAAATGTGTTTCAGGATTAAAAACAGGGTATCGGGTCGCGGCCGTGAACCAAAGGGTCTCGGCCGCGAACCCTTCATTTTGCTTCAATGGTAGTTTGGTTCATGGACACGTTCGCGGGCGCAAACCGTGTCCTTTCTCTTTGATTGGTCGCGGCCGTGACTTGTATTCGCGGGCGCGTCTGGTCGTTCGAACCTCTTCCCCTTGTCCCATCCTTGGCTCGTTCTCCGTTCCGGGCTTCTTCGGTACTCGTTTTTCGGTCTTAATTCACCTATTTTGTCCTGAAACGAGCTCAACACATTAAAATATAACGGTGAACATCGGGGTGCCTCCCGACAAGCGTTTCGTTTTATGTCTCAAGCTGGACGACCTTTTGAGTTCTACTTTGGCTTCTTAAGCCGCACGTTCTTCTTAACTGCTTCCCTCATCATTGGATTTTGCTTTAGATGCTTAGGTAACAGTTCAATGTTTTCGCAATCTTTGTTCTCTTTGAATGCATTCTCAACTTTCTTTTTCTTTTTACGCTTCTTGGCCAACCTTCTTTTTACAAGGGCCTGCAATACATCTAGAACACTACCACTTTCCAAAAGCTCAAGATTAGTAGAATCATGGTGATCAAGATGAATTGTAGAATCGACAAATCATACTTTAGGGGTATTACAATCACTAGGTGGTATTAGGTTCTTATTTATTGTGACATCTACACATAGTATAGAGCTACATGTTTCAATCTGATTCACCCTCTCACCCGCGTGTTGTTTTTGTGCTTCATATATAAAAAATGTGATTTTCTCCTCTTCTACCCTCAATGTTAATTCCCCTTTTTTAACATCTATAAGTGCGATACTCGTTGCTAGAAATGGGCGACCTAAGATTAAAGGAAATTCCTTGTCTTCTACCATATCTAGGACTACGAAGTTAACAGGGATTATAAAATTACCAACTTTTATCAAAACATCCTCTACAATGCCCCCATGGACAAGTTATAGAGCGTTCGGCCATATGAAGGGCGATTGTAGTGGGTTTTAATGTGTCTATTCCTAATTTTTCATATATAGACAAAGGCATTAAGTTGATACTCGCTCCTAAATCACACAGTGCTTTATCAAAAGTTAAAATACCTATTTTTCATTCAAGAGTAAAACTGCCTGGGTCTTTGCACTTTGTTGGTAGCTTCTTTTGGATAATTGCACTGTATTCTTCTATTAAGTTCACCGTCTCATAGTCCTCCCATTTTTTCTTTTGAGCAATCACCTCTTTTAAGAACTTCGCATAATTAGGCATCTGCTATAGTGCCTCGACAAAAGGTATATTGATCTAAATTTTCTTCAGCACATCTAAGAACTTTGCGAATTGCTCATCTACCCTTTTCTTCTTCAGAGCTTGTGGAAATGGAATTGGAGGGACATATTCTGGTAAATTGGCTTTTGGCCTCTTTTCTTCTTCATTTACCCCTCTTTCTTCCACTGAGTGTTCCTTTTGCACTTCATTTTCTTTATCAGCCGGCAACTTTGGGCTTGCATAACCAATGTCACTTCTTACTTGAATCGCGTGACACCGCTCTTTCGGATTCACCACTGTATCACTCGGAAACTGCCCCTGCCTGTGTTGGGCTCCGAAAATATTTATTAGCTGACTCATATTGGTAGTCAATTCATTAAAACTGGTCTCGAGTCGCCTGATGTCCGGTCCTTATTTAGTCATCTGCTTATTTAGCTCAATAAACTTTCCGTCCACCTTTCTCTCCAGTTGAGCTAACTTTTCGTCGCACTTGGAAAATTGAGACTGCATTATCTCCTCTTGTGTTGGCTCTTTACCATCATGAATCATTCCATTCGTGATGATGAATCCGGGTGGTGGATTAAGTGAATTCTTCACATTGTCATAAGAAAAGTTCTGGTGATTCCGATTAGGAGTGTACTGATTGTACCTTGGCTGATTGTTTTGGAAGTTGTTGAAATTCCTTTGGTTTACAAAATTCACATCTTCAACTTCTTCCTAGAACACTATCTGTTGTGATGAAGTATCATTGTGTTGTGCTAAAGTCAGATTAGCTAGCAGACTTACTTGGCTCGGCAAAGCTGTCAATTAGGACGCAAGAGTTTCAATTTGCTCATTTTTCACTGGCTCTGCCTCTTTGACACTTGCTACTCATCTCGGCATGTTTCTTTCATTAGGCCACTGGTAACTTGTTCTGGCCATAGCATCCAAGATTGAGAACACGTTTTTCACAGTTTTCTCCATCAAGCTTCCACCTGCAGCCGCATCTACATGATCCCGTGTTGGAGCAAGTAACCCATTATAAAATTTGCAAACTTGCTGCTTCTTTGTGAACCCATGTTAAGGGCAACTCTAGATAAGATACCGGAATAGTTCCCACGCTTCCCCAAATGGCTCTTGATCCATCTGCTTGAATTGGTTTATTTTGTTCTGTAGATCCAGCATCTTGCTTGGTGTAAAGTATTTCAGAAGGAACCTTGTGCTCAGGTCCTCCCACTCGGTGACATCATTCAGTAAATTGTACCACTATAAGGCTCTATCTTTTGAAGAGAATGGAAACAGCCTCATCTTGACTTGGTCATGTGGCACATGGTTGGTCTTGATGGTGTCTGCCAACTTGCGAAATTTGTTCAAGTGCACATTTGGATCATTTAGAGCACTACCCCCAAACTGGTTCTGTTACACTATATTAATTAGTGTTAGCTTTAACTCAAAGTTGTTTGCGTTCAGTGGTGGGGGTTGTATTCCTCCATACTGCTGATTCGGTGTAGGTCGAAGACAATCACTGCTAGGAGTGGTATCCTCGTCTGCATTATCTTGTGCAATCTGAACTCGTCTCTTTTGCACTGGCTGCTGTGGAGGTTGTTGCTGCTGCAAATTAGTGACTCGATCATCCAGACTAGCGAGAGCTCCTAAAATGTGATTCAGTGCCTCCTCTTGGTTCAGGTTTTGTGGAACGTTTTCCATCTCTAAGGTGGGGTTTCTTCTCGTTTGATCTAGTTTGCATGCGAAACCTGAAAACACCGCTAAAAAGAAATACCACGTAATACGAAAATATAATAAATAAATAAAAATTAAAATTAAATAACAAAAATTAAAAAATACGAAAATAAAGTCTAGTCTAGTATCCTCCAATTTCTTAGGATAAAAACTAGGACGCTATACATATTCCTCGGCAACCGCGCCAAAAACTTGACAAAGCTATTTTCTAACCCTAAATACCGCAAGTATACGGGTGTAGATGCGTATAGGATAAGTCAAGGTCGATCCTCAGAGAACAGGTTGACGCAGTTCGATACCCCAATTTATAAGATTATCCTAACTAGACACTCGATTTGTGAAATTAATTTTAATAAACTAATTACTTATACTAATTATCTTAACTTGTCAAACGATTGACTTCTAATTAACGAGAATATATCCTAGGGCTTCGATTTACGGAATTACTTCTATGGTGATTAGGCTTAACTTATAGACTTTTAAACCAAGTTTTAGTATTTATTAGGCGGCAGTTAAGTAACGTAATACTCCTCTCGAAAAGATTAAGTAGTGGATTGCTTAGGACAACTACCCTCTCGAGTAAATTAAGCCTAACGACTCCTAAAAGACCCTTAACCCTTGCCCGCACAGTTATAGACAACTGTGCTTTATGTCGTGCGTCTATTAATAATTCCCTCCTCTCAAAGCGGAATTGTTAACCGGGATAACTAAACCTAAGTGCCCAATCTAAGTTCAGGAGAAAAACAAATATATAGATAAACGCATAATACTTGAGTCTATAAAATTAAAAGCATAAATCAAACATTGTTATAAAACCCTACTTTCTAACCCTAGGACACGAGTAGTTTAGCTACTATGCCTAGTATCAAATCCTTACAATAATTCAACGAATACATCATAAAGAAATAAAATACTAAGTAAGAAATAATTAAACCCGACTATGTCGGCTCGTTGATCTTCGATTGCTCGTTCTACAAGTTGCTTTCTAAAATCTCTTCAAAGTGGAATGTAGATGATGATGTGTATATTTTTTTTGAAAAACGAGCTCTACTTGCCTTTTTATAAGCTTCAGAAAAGTCCTGGGGGAATCAGGAATCAATTCCTATTCGGGATTGGATTTTTCTTTAGAATCAGCCTACTGACGCGGTCGTGTTGCATGATTGACGCGGCCGCATCGCTTTAAACTCAGCTTTTCCATTAAAATGAAACAATTTGACGCGGCCGTGTTGTATGTTGAACGCGGCCGTGTTGTATGTTGAACGCGGCCGCGTTGCAACATCAGAGCTGATTTGCTTTGCACGCATGATTTGACGCGATCGTGTTGAGATTTTGACAAGGCCGTGTTGGTTCTGCTCTGGTTTGTCTTTTGGACCGGTTCAGAGCGGTTTGAGTCGGTCTAGACCGGTTTTGTCCGGTTCGGACCGATTTTGGTCGGTTTAGACTTCCCTTTGACTTGTTCTCGTCTCTTAGTCGTAAATTACAAATTTTAGTCCTAAAAGTGCTCAAAAATACCTCAACACGAGTCAAATACGTTAAACGGTCCAATTTATAACACTTTATCCAATTTTTGACCAAATATGCACATAATTCCTGTAAAATACAATCCTAAATCGACTCAATTACATGCATAATTAACGTGTATCAGATCACTAAGCGGCGAAGAGGTGGTTTTTCAGGGTGCCAAGTTGAAGTCAACACCCCATTTTCGCACGGCCATGAAGGCTATGAAGATGCTAAGAAAAGAACAGTGTCAAGGGTTCTTGGTGAATGTTATGGGAGCTTCACCTGGTGAGCTGACGGTGGCTGGCGTACCAACAGGGAACGAGTTTCTAGATGTCTTCCCGGAAGACTTACCTAGAATTGCTCCAGATAGACAAGAAGAGTTTACCATATAGTTGGTGCCTGAAGTTGCTCTAGTGTCTAAAGCTCCTTACCGGATGGCACCGAAAGAGTTACAAGAGCTAAAAGTACAAATGCAGGAATTTTTTGACATGGGTTTCATTTGACCTAGTGTCTCGTCGTAGGGCGCACCAGTCTTGTTTGTGAAGAAGAAAGATGGGTCTATGAGAATGTGTATCGATTATCGTGAACTTAACCAACTCACGATAAAGAATAAGTAGTCACTCCCAAGGATTGAGGATCTTTTTTTATCAACTCAGGGGTGCCGGAGTTTTCTCTAAGATTGACCTAAGATCGGGGGTATCATCGGTTGAAGATTAGGGAAAGTGATATCCCTAAGACAGCATTCAGAATCCGATATGGTCACTACGAGTTTGTAGTTATCAGTTATGCCATTCGGACTAAGTAACATGTCAACAGTCTTTATGGACCTGATCAATCCTGCACTCTATCCTTTCTTGGATCAGCTTGTCATCGTATTCATAGATGACATACTAGTGTATTCAAGAGACAAGGAGCAACACGAACAACATCTGAGAATAGTCCTTGAGACACTTTGTCAAGAGAAGTTGTATAAGAAGTTCAGTAAGTGCAAATTTTGGATTGATAGAGTGGTCTTTCTCGGGCATGTGGTAACTGCTCGAGGAATAGAGGTTGATCCAGCAAAAGTAGAAGCATTGGATGATTGGAAGGCGCTGATAGGTATGGCCCAGTCACTTCGGGCCTCCGGATCAAATAAACTCGACCCAAAGACCCCGGCACACTAACCGGCCCAGAAGGCCCAAAAGTAGGCGTCCCAGATAATGTGGCGCGGCCCAACTGCAGCGTGTTCCGCGATTCAAGGCCCACGATCCGCTTCCAACTGCCATGCAACGGAAAATAGGCGCGATAATAGGGAGTTAGTTAGGGTTTAGTATGGAATAGTATAAATAGGAGAAGGCAACTCGGAATTAGGGTTGGTTCTTCGTATTCTAAAACTATAGTGTGTAACTGGAAAAAAAGAGAGTGAATAAACACTTCGGCCAAGGCCATTTTCTGCCCGTGGACGTAGATCTCCGGATCGAACCACGTATATCTTGTGTGTTTTTATATTTCTTGCATCGATTTTGGCTGAATTGATCGTTTACCGGATTGCGCTTTATCAAGCGCCAACTAGTGCGAGTGAAGTTTGCAGCTTTTTGGGTCTTGCCGGTTATTATCTAAGATTCATTGAAGGATTTTCGAAAATAGCTGCACCTATGACTTGGTTGACAAGGAAAGAGGAGAATTTTGTGTGGAATGAGAAATGTGAGAATAGCTTTCACGAGCTAAAATGAAGATTTACCTCAGCACCGGTCCTGACCATTCTAGACCCTACGAAAGGGTTCGTAATATACAGTGATGTGCCAAAGCAAGGGTTGGGATTGTTCTTATGCAACAAGAAAAAGTGGTGGCCTCCTTGAAGCAACATGAGGTGAACTATCCTACGAACAACCTCGAGCTAGCTGCAGTGGTGCATGCTTTAAAAACATGGTGTCATTATCTCTATGGAGGTAAGTGTGAGATATACTCGGACAATAAAAGTTTGAAATATATCTTCACACAGAAGGAGCTAAATATGAGGCAACGCAGATGGTTGGAACTTGTTAAGGACTATGACTGCACGATACATTATCACCCTGGAAAGGCGAATGTGGTAGCCGATGCTTTGAGTCGAAAGGTTCGGGGGAAGGTTGCATGTCTTCTGACCAAAGAGGAGCAACTGATCAAGGAATTTTCCAAGATGCAGCTCGAGATCTTCACACCACCGAAGTCTGCGAAAGTTGTTTTAGCATCGTTGGTGGTGAAGCCGATATTAAGGGAAAGGATCAAAGAGGTACAGCTACGAAATTAGGCTTTGATTAAGGTCAAAGATCACACTATTACTGAGAGTAATGGAAAGTTTTCGGTGGCAGAAGATGGAGTCTTACTGTTTGAGGGAAGAATTAGTGTGCCGAAGGATACGACACTAAGAAGGAAATTTTACTAGAAGCTCATAATACACCTTACACTGCTCATCCTAGCAGAACAAAGATATCCCGGGATTTCAAAATACATTACTCCTGGGAAGGTCTAAAGAACGATGTTGCTAATTTTTTTAAGAGTTGTCTACCTTGTTAGCAAGTGAAATTAGAACATCAATGACCTTATGGATTACTTAAGTCTCTTCACATCTCGGAGCGGAAATGGGAGAACATATCTATGGACTTTGTAGTGGGACTTCCTCGATCGGAAAGAGGAAATCATGTTGTGTGGGTAGTAGTGGACCGTCTCACAAAGTCAGCTCACCTTATCCCTGTCAAGATTAATCTTCAAGTAGATCAGTATGCTCAGATTTATGTGCCAGAGATAGTGAAGTTACACGGAGTGCCGGTATCTATCATCTCAGACCGGGATCCGCGGTTTACCTCGAGGTTCTGGGTTAGTTTTCAGAAAGCTATGGGGATGACCTAGAGTTTCAGTATAGCTTACCATCCTTAGATGAACGGGCAGTCTCAGAGGACTATTCAGATTTTGGAAGATATGTTAAGAGCTTGTGTGCTTGATTTGGGTAATATTTGGGAGCAGTATCTGTCGTTAATTGAATTAACTTTTAACAATAGTTTTCAGTCAACTATTGGTATGCCGCCTTATGAGGTGTTGTATGAAACAAAGTGTAGATTGTCATTGTCTTGGGATGATGTTGAAGAAAGGAAATTGGTAGGACCGGATATGGTGAAGGAAGCAGTGGAAGTAGTTGAGAAAGTTTGAGAGAGAATGAAAGTGGCGCAAGATCAGCAAAAGTCTTACTCCAATAAACGTAGAAAGGATTTGGAGTTTGGTGTTGGCAAGAAGGTGTTTTTGAAGGTTGCTCCGTCTAAAGGAGTAGTTTGTTTTGGAAAACAAGGAAAGTTAAGGCCGAGTTATGTAGGACCTTTCGAAATTCTCACACGTATCGTAGCTTTGGCTTATTGTCTTGCCTTACCACCGGAGTTTTCAGCGGTACATGATATGTTTCATATATCTATGTTAAGAAAGTACGTGCACAACCCAAGTCACGTAATTAGTTATTCCAATCTCGAGGTGAACAAAGACTTATCCTACGAGAAACGACCCGAAATAATTTAGGACAAGAAGGTGCACCAGCTTAGAAATAAAGATATTGTGCTTGTTAAAGTGCAATGGAGTCACCATGGACCCGAAGAGGCTATGTGGGAATGTGGGGATGAATTACGTGCTAAGCATCCGGACACACGGCATGTCATGAATTTTCGCGAGCAAATTTTTTTCTAACGAGGTTAGGATGTAACACCCCGAAATTTACATGGCATTTTAGATATTAAAATGTTCATTTTTATGCATTTTAGATAAGCCGAATTTATATTGAGCTAAGTCTCATAATTATTAAAGTCCAATCCATGATTCATCCAATTACAAATAATAAGTCTTTTTTGGTTTGAAAGGCCCAAATTAGTAAATGGACCAAGATGACCCAATTTGGTTAATAGAGGCCCAATTGATTTACAAGAGGTTCTAATTATTTTATAAAATTCCAAATTTCAATTATAAATTTTCTTGTGACCTTGTAAATAATTTTATTTTTATTTATAAGTCCAAAATTCTAGTTGCTACGTATTGAAATCAAAACTTTTTTATAGTCTAAATTAATTTGAGGCCTATGAATGTACTTATATTTTTTTACAAGTCCATACATATATATATATATATATATATATATGTATCCAACTTTTTATGTAAATAAATTTAGAGTAATAATTATATACATATATATATATAAATAAAAACAAGGGGGAAGGGGTGGAGGGAACTTTCACGGAACAGATTTAGTAATGGAAGGCAAGTCTTCCTCTTCTTCCCCTTTTCATTCAACTCAACAATGGAAGAAGGGGGATATTTTTCTCCTAATTCAAGCCCTAAATTGGCAAAACTTCAGTCTATTCTCTTAATAACCAATTTCAACCCTCTACAACTTCAAACCCAAAATAATTTTCATCTCACACAATCAAAAGTATTTCAGATTTAAAAGGTATATTAAAAAAAATAATATATATATGTGTGTGTGTGTGTGTGTTCTTCATACTTTACTGTTACACATACACACACACAATTATTTTTAGAGATGAGGACGGGTTGAGCTTTTGGGTGTGCAGACAGGCGTTTTGCCACCGCCACCGCCGCCGCCACCGCCGCTGCCACCTATCTGATTTCTCTTTTCCTTTTTCTATATGTTTTCTTTTTAAAATAATTTTTTTGGAAAAGTAGAAGGACACACAGCGAGGCACCACTGTGCGTTGGTGCTCAGCGTGAATTACACAAGACCTACAAGGTCAAAGTAATGAGTCAACTGATAGGCTAGTTATGAATTTTCAACGAATTATTTTGAAGTAGTTACATATATAAAAAATTGAACTTGACGCTCTGAACTGAGATCGGAGTATTTAAGAGCTTAGAACTTGAACACAATTTTATAAGTTCGAACGAATTTGAGCTAAACTCAAACACCCTGAAAAATTAAACAGGTCGAATTCGAGTCTTGTACTGTTATTGATATGTGAAGTCCCGTATATGGGTAAATAGTCTTAATAGGTGCCGTGGTATAATAGCTTTTTAAATGCTATGCCATATGGCATGCATGCCGACCATTAGTAGTGGGGTGGAGCAGTTGATTCAAATGTTTGAAATAACACAGATGGATATGATGAAATAATTTTGATTCTAGATTATGAAAACCAATCAGAAGCACGTGTAGTATGGTTGTGGTTGTTTTAGCGACGGTTAAGGCTGATGATAGAATTCTTCCGAGGCACACAAGCCTTAATGTGTATACTCAGATCTTTTGACCCCCGTGTAACCCATGGGTGCTATTATTTATTTTCTATCCCACAGGTTAAGCGCAGCGTAAAAAACAGAAGATGTGGTTGGCCTAGGATGAAGCCCCCTTGTTTCAGTAATAACAAGCCCCATTTATTACATATATGTATATACATTAAACGCTGCAATTTCTAAGCAAAAGTTGTTGTAGCTCAGTTGCTAACCTGGCTTGATTGATTATGGGAGGTTGCGTGTTCGAGTCTTTGTTGATTTTAATTTTGATTAATTATTTTTCAAATATATTTTATTAAGACTTTTAAATATTTCCATCATGGTCTAAGTTTCCTACTTTGATCAGGCACGGAGCTTAAGAAAAAACAGTTGACTAGGCATTTTTGCTGACTTTTTTTTCAGCCTTAAAATTAACAGAAGGATTAATATAATCTTCTTTCTAATCAAAATCACTAATTCAAAAAAACACAAAAACAGTAAAGTAAAAAAAAAACTAATAGAGTTGAAATTTCCTGAAAATATTACAGATTTGCAAATTTATCATTAAATTACAAGTCCAAAATGAGAAGTTGAACCAAAACAGTGGGAAATTCCCACCAAGAATCCCTAAAATTCTAATTTCCCTCTCTTACATTTTGGAGGGATACATTCAAATTTTTCCAAACCAAATCTGAGTTTACAGCCTACAAACTCTATAAATAACCTCAAAACTGCATTCAATGCAGTTTCACCAACATTTTACAAACAAATTTCAGATTCAAAATTTACAACATGGAAGACAACAAAAACAGGAAGAACTTGTCTCATCAGAGTGATTGTATATTGCTCAATGCCTTCTCCTAAACAACACCAATGGTGTGCTAAAAATAGCGTCAGTAAAGAGATCGCTTCATCATTTGGAGTTACGTCTCAGACAGTTTGACTGATATGGCAGGCTGCAAAAAAGCAGGTATGACCCCGACCACCTTCATCTCATGATCATAATTTGAATGAAGAAGTCATGAGAGCTATACCTTACAACAAGGGATTCAGATTAGACGGTTAGCCATAGAGCTAGATGTAAGTAAATCTAAAGTAGGAAGATGAGTCAAATCTGGGAGAATAAAGGAACATACAAATGCAATCAAACCCCCATTATTAGATTCAAACAAAATGCATAGGCTGAAGTACAGTTTGTCATACTTGCAACAAGACATCAACAACAAAATCAGCTTTGCTAGCATGCACAACGTTATCCACATAGATGAGAAGTGGTTCTATATGCAAAGGCCATCAGAAAGGGCATACAAACTAGCATCTGAGGTGGACCCATATACAGCATGCAAGAGTAAGAGGTTCATCCTGAAGGTCATGTTCATGTGTGCCGTGGCAAGGACACTATACACTGATGAAGGAGATGTACTTTTTTATGGGAAAATAGACATTTTCCCTTTCACAACACAAGAGGCAGCCTTAAGAAATAGTGCAAACAGATCAAGAGGTACGATGGTTACAAAACCGATCGATTCAATCAACAAAGAAGTGATTAAAAGCTATCTTTTGGACAAGGTAATCCATTAACTATCAGAAAATGATCATCATTTAGTTAATGGTGTAAGTAAGTCTCCTAAAATCATCCGAATGTTTAAAACAAGCATTCGGGCTTTGTTGACATTACTAACACTAATCGCAGTTCCATTTTACTTTCTTTTTTTTTTTATCATACGGCATCAATAAAACAGATCATTCCAGCAATTAAAGCAAAATGGTCAGCAAATGTAATTAAGCAAATAATAATTCAGCAAGACAACGCAAGGCCACATTTGAGCAACTTAGATGTATATTTTAGGAGGGTTGCTACATCAGACGGGTTTGATATTAGACTGATGTGTCAACCACCCAATTCACCGGACACAAATGTTTTGGATTTGAGTTATTTCAGAGCCATTCAAAGCTTGTAAGTAGAAACTAGAAGCTACAATGTCGACGATTTGGTGTCAAATGTGCTTTGTTCATTTGAAGAATTAGAGCATGAAAAACTAAACAAAATTTTTCTAAGTTTGCAAACATGTTTTGTGGAAATCATGAAGGTAACAACTATAAGTTGCCTCACATAGGGAAGGCAGCCTTAGCACGGACAGAAAATCTGCCACCAGTTATAGAAGTTGAAGAACAGCTTGCGCGTGACACTATAGAGTTTCTAATTGCAAACGAGGAAGCAACAGAACAATATGATATTGAAGGGATTATGTCAGATTTAGGGTACTTGTAAAACAGTTTAGGTAAGATAGTACTTCTTGTTCTATTGTTTGCAGTGTAAACACATGTGAAGTGTTCATTTTGCTTAAACTGCAAACAATAAGAAAACTGGTCATTTTATAAAAAATGTTATTGGATTTGTTTTATTTTTCTTCTCTCAGACAGGTTTCATCATTGGGATTAAGCCTATACCAACTAAGTTAAGATGGCAGCTTTGAACTACCCCATTTGAACTAGTTCAAGCTAGCCCGAGCTTAACATAATCAACCCAAATCTAAGTTTGGAGTTGATATAACAGACGGTGTTGGGCAGCTACAAGTTCAATCAGAGGAATTTCTTAACAGACTGTGTTGGGAATCTTCGCATTTCTAGACTTCGCAAGCCCTCCGAAGTGAACTCCGATGCCTCAATCCTAGTTGGGAGAGCTCCTAGATCCACTTCGTCCAGATCTGTTTCAGGAACAACGGACTCTTCGGAGTCGAAGAGGAAGCCCTCTTCAGATTCAGAGGATTCAAAATCCATCCCCAAAATCACAAATCTTGCGATTCAAAAACAATATGGGGTGGTAAAGTGGTGGAAAATCCAGATCTAGTCCAGATCTGGGTGAGAGGAGGATGACGTAGTGGTGAGAGATAGAAACGGCGGGATTCAAAACTAGGGTTTGTAGAGAGAGAGAGAGAGAAATCATGATAGAGAGAGGGACGAACAACAAAAATGAAATGGTCAAGTTGTTTATGGGTTGGGTTATGTTGGGTTTGGGCTGGGCTAGTAATATTGAATTAGGGTTGGGGATTAATTAGTGGGTTTAGTTTAATTTAATAAGAGTGGATTAGGAAATTAAAAACAGATTTCAGGATGACAAATTTTTAATAAAAGTGAAAAAGTGGGGATTTTAATGTTTGACTTTTTTTGCCATTTTTGGGGTGGAAAGTTCAGTTGGGACGTACGAAAGGAAAGTACGAAACTTGGAGTGGGACGGAGGGAGTATTAATTACTTCAATGATAAAAAAATAAATTAATAATTAAGTTAATATTAATAAAAATAAATTAATAATTAATTATACTTTTAAATTTTTTATTGTTGATTTTTTTTCTGTTTGTTTATTTTATATTTTACTTCTTATATTTCTTTGTTCAATTTTTTTTCCAAATATATTTTATTAATACTTTAATCAATTATTAGTTACTATTAATTAAAAAATATTATTAATTAATTCAATAATAAAATAAATTAATTAATAATTATATATATTTATTAATTATTTTCTAAACATATTTTATTAATACTTTAATTAATTACTAGTTACTACTATTAGCAATTAAATATTAATTAATCAATATAAAAATAAATTAATAATTAATTATAGTTTTAATTTTTTATTATTGATTTTTTTAATTGTTTTAATTTCTTTGTTTTTTAAAAGGGTTATTTACAAGAAAAATCACGACCTTTGGTCCAATTTTCACAATCTGACGTCTAAAACTTATCAATGTTGGTCATCAACTCTAATTTTTTTTTAATTACAACATCGACTATATCTTTTGACATTTGATTGTGTCGCCATTAACTTTGCTGGAAATTGGCCAGCATCAATTGACAAATCCACTCAGAGATGCTATTACAACAGAAGGATAATATTGTCATATGTTTGGCAAAACTAGCAAATCCATGTGCTATTACATTACAGTGTCAACTAATCCAGAAGCAGTCAGAAATTGGGGCCACTGTTTTGAGATGTAGGATATCTTCAAGGAGAGACAAGCATGAAGCAGGGCAGTCGGCTTCAGCTACTGATGAGAGAATGACTGAGGAAACATCGCCCAAAGAGGCAGGGGATGAAAGATTCAGCTTGTGAGCAACAACAAATGCTTCTCTAAGAGCCAAGAACTAAGCAGCAGTGGGGTACCATTAAAAACCTTGCTGAAACCATACAAGAAGACCATATTATTATTAAAAACATCAACGTCGATTCCTACTTGATTACGTAGAGGATCAATTACACTATCGAAATAAATTTGGGGGTGGTCAAGGGCAGGGGACCGAAGGAGGGGTGGAAGCCGGTTGTTCTATCCATCTCCGAAGAGAGATAAAGTCGTGGAGTAAGCTAAAGGCATAGGAGAAAAATGAGAGTAGGTCGAAAGAAGAGTTCTCGAAGATGCATTTGTTTCTACGATACCAAACGAGGTTACCTAGGCCAGAGAACTCAAGAGAGGCGTGAGAGAGATGGGAGCTAGAAGGGTCAGGAAAACTACAAAATGGCCAGGGATCAGGGAAGCTAAGGCCTCTATGGGTCAGGATTTTCAAGGGAGGGGAGGGAGTATGTGAGGCATTTCTAGACAAAATGAAATGTTAGAGGAGAGAAAAGTATGATAAGACGATTTAACTATAAATTTTCTTCACGAAGTGGTGCCAAATCCAAAGATCAGTGGAAGAAGTTCTTTCGATAAGCATAGAAAGGATAACATTGGATTCATCTAGCGAAAACTTAAAGTGAATGAGGGCAGAATCCAGGAGTTATCGGTAGGGACAATAAGGGTTGAAACGGGAGAAGAGGGGTGGAGAGAAGAGGGCTAAAAGTGATCAATAGTTGCTTATATAAAAGAGCCAAATAGGCAAAACAAAAAATACAAGTCCATATCTCTCTATTACACAAATAGAAGAGCCGACGTGCCAACTTGTAATATGAGACAAACAACTCCGACAGGTCGGTGAAAAATCTGAACAAAAGTCCTACAAAGAGGATAGATATGTGGAGAAATCCTCTGGATGGGGAGGGGGAAAGGTTGTACCAAAGCCTGGAAAGTAGGATGCTATAGGGTCAGAAGCTGATGCTACAGCGGCGTTCGAGTTTCGGCAGCTGAAGAGGCAGACTAAGCGAAATCTGCACTTGGGGGAGTGCAGCGGACGAGCTGCCAGGGGTGCAACCACAATCATCATGCCAATGATGCAAGAGGATCACATCCGTGGACTCTCTCGAAGTGAGAGGAGTCCCGCTGGCCTCATTAAAAACACTTTTGGTAAAACCCATTGGGAAAATCCAAAAGTGGGAAAAAGAATGCCAACGTAGAAATGACACAACAAAAATCCGTCAATTTAGTAATCCGTCGATTAATAAGTAAATATTGTTCCAAGAAGGAACTCCCGAGCAATAAGAAGCTGCAAGAACGACCGGGGTGGGGATGAGGTTAACAAAAATCGCCAGGATGGGCTGTTTGGAGGACTTTGTCCCAAAAGTAGGGGATCTGTAAAAGAAGCAACTATTTACGTGGCTGCTACATAAGTGTCGTGGTCGCATTGAGTGACCTGAGGATTCTAGCTTTCTGGCCAATTTATGACGCAATCGCTACCAGATGTAGTGGTTTGCACCAATGTTAAAACCGCCAGAAAGAGCCTATCCCAAAAACTGCGATTCAGAGCAAGGCGCCAATCAAAGGCGCCGAACATGAGTCTAAAACCCTACGAGAACTAAGAACATATACCAAAAGTGCATTATCAGCTCATTCTAAAGTATTCAATGAAAAAAATCAAGATAAGCCAAATAAAAAATCGCAGCATGTGGATGATCCCACCACAATGTGTGTGAAGTTTAGAGACGGCAACCAGCCATCAAAAGATGTGTGATACCCAGAAAGGAAAAGAGTCAATGAGGTGAAGAACCTAAAGCCATCTCGTGCGTAATTTCTAAGGAACATTCAGAGAGAGGGAATCAAAAAATCCGACGACTTAAGTAGAATCACATTCCATCCAAATGTTGTTCCAACACTTAGACAAAGCCAACTCCACTCACTTGATAGCAGTGTGAAGTCCCGCCTAAAATGCGAAATCAGTGCCAAAGTTCAAGGTATAGCAACTCTTCAGAAAACCTCTAGAATTTCGGAAAATAGCCTTGCCATAAGTCGCACTAGGTGCCCCTGTCGCACTCCTATCTGAATTGATCTTGATCTATCCGAGGGGGGAGGGGTGGGCACCAGCGATTTGAAGTCAATTTGATAGGTGGATTAGGAAGAGAATGCAGCCCCATCCTACGCAAGCGAGATAGATCAAGAGACGTATTATGCATGCCCCCATTAGGAAAAGAGTCGGCCTCCTGAATCGCCGACTAGACCCGAGAAGCCACTTTATTAATAGATGAAGAAGCTTCTTTGAAAACCACCTGATTTCACATATTTCAAATAGCCCAAATAAGGGTAAAAAAAGTTAGTGATCGAATATGTACACTAAGCTGTAGATCCAGAGCTTGAAGTAGTAACCTATGGAAACCTAGAGAAGCATGAAAAGTCTAACACACAAAATGGAAAATGCGCAAAGTAAAGGATGACTAGAATATAAATGATCAAGAGACACCCCTGATTGACGGCAAAGAACATATACCGAAGGGCCCTGAATGCCTCTAGAATGCAGATGATCCCAAGATGGGATTTTACCAGAGATAGCTCTCTAAATGGTAGTGGAATGGCAGTTTAGAATGAAGGGGACCCAAATCCAAGGGGCCCATGACGGAGAGAGAGCAGAGGGTCGCAAATGATGATAAGCAGTCGAAGATGTGACAAAACCTTACTGAGAACCCATTCAAACGCGGTGATCAACCGTATTAGGTGAGAAGGAAAAAGCTACAATGTCCTTAGCAATAATGGGGAAAACTAAGAAGAAATCAATTGTGAGAAACCAAATCCCATTAATATAGAAGTCCGAAATGGAATGAGAAAATAAGCGATCCCGATGCTCCAAAGGAATATTAAACCGATCAGTAATGACGTATCTGAGCCATTTATCGAGACCAAAATGAACCTGAAAATTCAGGCCAACAATCCAAAGGGTGGAATGATATAGCCTTTCAAACCAACGACGAAGCCCTCTCTGCAAAGAGCACGTTACCGAATAACTCTGACCCCTTCCATCATCATAGAGCCACCTAGCATACATCATTTCCATAGATGGAGAAGTTAAGAGCTCCCAGGCAAAGCGTAGAAGATAAGCCTCATTCGCTAAACGAATCGAACGGATGCCGAAACCATCATCCTACTTAGGAGAACACACCTTCTTCCACGAAATATTGCATTGACCAGTAGTATGAACATCTCCCATCAAAATGAAATTACACATAGCAACCTCTATTGACTTAAGTAAATCCACCGGCCAGTAATAAACCATCATGATATGAATAGTGGAGCTCGTGATAACTAAATCCACCAGGCAGGCGTGACCAGCAAGAGACATCGTGGAGCCCTTCCACCTGCTAAATTTGGCAATAATCTTGTCCATAGCATCATGAAAATAAGCAGGTTTGGATGCTCCAACGAACAAAGGCATGCCCAAATAAGAAGTGGGAAAGAGCCCTCAACAACCCCAAGTTCCATATGAACAACCGGCTTCGACCAACAATTGACCCCCGTACCAAAAAATACCTTCGATTTCGCAGGGCTGAAGACTTGGTTAGATAACAAACCAAACTCATCTAAGATAGTGCGGATGGAGCGAATAAAGGATGGATCAGCCGAGGTAAATAGAAAGATATCATCCGCATAAAAAAAGTAAGAAGGGCACTGGATTCCCATTTTTGCGATCATCGTAGCCATCTGGCGAAGAGACACCACATGATCAATAAGCCGCCCAAGAACATCTTGAGCAATGCAGAAAAGAAAAGGAGAAATGGGGTCACCCTGTCGTACCCCCCTAGAGCAATCAAAATAACAACGCGGGATGTCATTAATCAATACAGAGAGCCTCGCCGAGTGAAGAACCGAGTGAATGTGATTCATGAAGATGTCAGGAAAGCCCGTAAGTTAAAGCACTGACAGCAAGAAATCCCACCTAAGAGTGTCAAACGATTTGTGAATATCAATCTTGAGAGCCAAATTTCCATGAGGGGTAGTCCTATTAAGACTGTTCACACTTTCCGAAGCCAGTGCAATGCAGCTGTGAATATGACGCCCAAGAATAAAGCCATACAGGTGAAGAGAAAGGTAGTGAGGAATGATCACTCCCTAATGAGTAGCCAGGATTTTCGTGATGATTTTGAAAAAGAAATTACTGAGAACAATCGGGCGAAAGTCCTCCACCTTCTGGGCATCCTCCACTTTAGGGATAAGAACCACAAAGCTAGAATTAAGGCCAGCCGAAAGAAATCCCATATTAAAAAAGTAAATGGCAGCAGCCACAATATCATTGCTAATGATCGCCTAACAATGACGAAAGAACAGACCACCAAAACTATCCGGACCATAAGAGCCATCAGCGGATATGTCAAAAAGTCACTAATTTAACTTCGTTGGCTGAGGATGTCGCCAACAAAGAGGAGCAATGAAGCGGGTTGATCTTCAGAGGAAAAAAGATGTTGAATTATGTCACTCACCGAGCCGGCATCAAGCTGATTAGGGTCATTCGGAAAAAGGTAAGTGTAGTACTGCACAAGTATTGAGTAATCAATTGCTCATCATAACAGGGTATGTCATTAATAATAAGAGAAGAGATGCCTGGACGAGTTTTGCGATGATGGGTGAGACTCATGGAAAAATGAGGTATTTCTATCCCCATCCCAAAGCCAGGCGAGGCGGTGCTTTTGACTATAGAATGGTTGTTGTTGTAAGAGGGTCCTGTTAATACTAACCTAAAGATCGATCTCACTCAAAAACCAGGAATCCGAGTAACCATACATGTTAATCTCATCCTGAAGATAAGAGAGGTCTACATAAAGAGAATCGAGGCGGTGATAAACATTGTGAAACATGGTCCAATTCCAAGATTTGAGAGAAGCTTTGAGCCTCTTGAGCTTGCGCACCACCAAAGTGATGAGGTCTCGCGCACATAATGGTTATGCCCATGAATCAGTCACGAGCTATAAGAAACCCTCATGTTGAACCCACATATGTTGGAAACAAAAAGGCCGACCAAAGCTCGGCTCCGAGGAGGAACAAGAAAGGAATATAGGATTGTGATGGAAGTTCATTCTAGGAAGAGCCAAAGCTGAGAAAGAATCCCACCTTAGAAGAAAGAGATTATTAACGAAGACTTTATCAAGCTTAGAGGCTTTATAATCGTCATTAGCCTGATGAGAGACCTAAGTGAACCTGGCACCAAAGACCGGGATCTTTGTAAGCAGTGCATCATCAATAGCAAGCCTAAATTCCCTACAAGAAGCAGAGGAGGGGTGGGCGCGTCCACTGTGTTCCGAAGCCTCGAAAACAGCATTAAAACCCCCCATACTGCAAGCAGACAAACCCAGAAGATGGACAAGCTCATACTGACAGGCTTTTTATTCGAACCTTAAAACACCGCAAGTGTACGGGTGTAGATGTATATAGAGGAAGTCAAGGTCGATCCACGAAGAATAGGTTAGGTAGTTCGATACCCTAATTATCTAGGATTATTCTAACTAGATACTGGAAATTTGAATGTTTGATTAAAGATTAAATTACATAAACTATTAAATTGAATTAATTAATAAAAGGGATTCCAAACAACAAGAATGTATCCTAGGATATCAATTTCAGGAAGTACGGTAAGGATGACTAATCTCTAACCTATAACCTTTAAACCAGTTTTATTATCTAATAGGCAGCACTTAATTAACCTAATCTTTTTCTCAAAGTTACTAAGTCGTATTAGAATAATTACTCTCTCGAGTTAATTAATCCTAACAACTCCTAACAGTCCCTTAATCCTTGCCTACACAGACAATCGCGCTATGTGTTATCGTCTATTAACAATTCCCTTCTCTCAAAGCGGAACTGTTAAATAAGTAAATTAAACCTAACTGATCATATTAAATTCAATTATAAGGATGAAACCAAACACATAGGTAGATATTAAAAACTGGAGTCTATAAATTAACAAAATAATTCAAACATTATTGTAAAACCCTACTTTCTAATCCTAGGACACGAGTAATTTAGCTACTCACGCCTACTACCACATCAAAACAATAATTCAAAGAAAACATTGTCAAGAAATTGAAGTAAAAAAAGAATAATTAAACCCGATTGTTCGGCTCGTCGATCTTCGTCTTCTCGCTCTCAAGTCTTCTACTCCAGTGTAAAAGTCTAAGAAACTATGGTGTTTGATGATCCTAAAAAATCGAGTCTCTATGTCTTTTTATAGGTTTTGGGATGAATCCTGGGGCTTCAATTCCCACTTGGAACAAGAAACCAATTTAAAAAAACGACCTTTTATCACGGCCGCCAACTATGCTTCTCGCGTTCGCACCACTTTGTGCTCAAAACTGCTCTAAACGGACTCTTTTATCGCAGCCGCGATGCATGTGTGTCGCGGTTGTGATGCTCTTCACAGTGGTGATTCCATTTCCAACCACTTTCCGTTCGTGGCCGCGCGCCTTCCTTTTTCGATGTCGTGTCGGTTCAACTTCAGACCGGTTTAGGCCGGTTTTGGGCGGTTTTTCCATTCCTTTGACTTGTCTTTTCATCTGATGGTCGTAAAATACGAATTCTGACCATGAAACACTCAAAATACCTTCAAAACAAGTCAAACACGTTAAATGATCCAAATATAAAAATCCACGCAACCCTCGACCAAATATGCATATAAATGTTATCAAATACATTCCTATATCGATCTAAATACATGCATAATTAACGTGTATCACATACTGTAGATATCAGTTCAATATCATCAAGTGATCATAGTTTGTAGTAGAGGGTTTGAGGAATCAGGAACCGGGTTCAGGTTGGGAAGAACCGGGCTAGAGAACCGGGTTTTAGCCGGATCAGTTTTGAAGGTTAAGAGAAAATCGGAGTCAAGACGGTTATAACTGACTTATGCAATGGATTAGAACCATTGAGTGTAAAACCGTTGTGAAAGGCCCGTCTAACAGCTTTGTGCAGTTGGAAACAAAATTGGTTACAACTGCTACTACTTCCTGATTCGAGCTTCAGCCTTTATATACATTGAATCCACTTGTAGTTGCGAGTTGATACACGTTATTTTCCCTCTGTAAACACTACTCAATCATTAGAATTAGTTAGCTAGGGTTCTTAAGCTCAATTCGGTCTGTGAATTGGGGGTTTCTAGTTTTCTAGGTTAATTCTTGTAATTGATTAATTAGTGGATTGAATTGAGGTGTATAGAGCCTCCGTGGATGTAGATCAAATTTATCGAACCACGTAAAATCCTTGTGTTCTTTATTTCTTATTCCTGTTGTGTGTTCGGTTCTTTTCTGGCCGAATTCCTAATTGTTTTTCATTCTCTCTTGGTTTGAGTATTGTGTGTGTGTGTCAAGAGTTAATTACCTAACAAGTGGCGCCGTATGTGGGAAGCTTGAGCAGACACTCGAAGAGGAAAGGAGAATGAATGGAATGAAGATGGATGTGAAGAAGTTTCAGGTAAAAATGACTTCTCACTTTGGAAAATCAAGATGAATGTTGTATTGGTTCAAAATGGTTTAGATTATGCACTCCTTCCGGTTGATCAATGGTCTGATGCTGAGAAATCAAAGTAGTGGATAAGAAGGCTTTGAGCCTGATATTCCTCTGTTTGGGTGATAAACCCCTGAGGGAGATATCAAGGTGTAAGAATGCAATGGAGGCATGGGGAAAACTAGAAGAACTTTATCAATCAAAGTCAATATCAAACAAACTATTTCTGAAGCAGAAATTGATGTCTTTCAAGATCACTGATGATAAGGCCATTTCTGATCAACTTGATGAGTTTGTCAAGATGATTGAAGAGTTAGAAGATCTGGGGGTGAACTTGGATGATGATGATAAGGCTCTGATGGTGTTGAATGTTCTTCCAAAGTCTATGGAAAGCTTCAAGGATGCATTAATGTTTGGAAGGGATGGAAAAATCAGTTATGAATCTATCCTCTCAGCAATAAGAACGAAGTGTTTTCAAAATCAGGGAGAAAAGGGCTCTACACAGGCTGGAGAAGGCTTGAACATAAAGTTCAAAAAGAACTATCAAAAGAAGAAGTTCCAGGGATTCAAAGATAACAAATCTGGAACTCAGAATGCAAAGAAGCAGGGAGACTGGGTTGAAAATAGAAAGCGTTTCAAATGCAAGCAAGCTGGACATTTCTAGAAGGATTTCCCACAAAAGAAGAAGAAACAGGAAAATCAGAGGGCAGAAGTGGCTGTGACTGAACATCAAGATGATACCCCTGAAGTTTTAAACATCACAGACACAAAGATGGAAAATGAATGGGTTCTTGATACAGGGTGTTCATTCCACATGTGTCCTAATGAATCCTGGTTCAAGGATTTACAGAAAGAAGATGGTGGATGTGTATTACTGGGAAATGACCACTCCTGCAGAGTTAAAGGCACAGGATCAATTCAGATCAAAATGTATGATGGAGTCATCAAGACCATTTCTCAAGTGAGGTATGTTCCTGGTCTTAAAAGAAACCTCCTATCCCTTGGATCTCTTATGGCAAATGGCTGTCAGTTCAACTCCACAGATGGTTATCTTCATATCACTAAACACAACAAGCTGGTAATCAAGAGAAGGCAAGACAATGGCCTGTTTATTCTGATTGGATCTCCTGCGATAGGTTGTGCTGAATTTGTGTTAAGTAGAGAGGATTTCATGAAGTGGCATAAAAGACTGGGTCATATAGGAGAGAAAGGATTGAAGGAGCTATCTGAGAGGGGCATAATTGGTGAAATAGGAAATCAAACACTTGAGTTCTTGTGATAAATGTGCTCTGGGAAAGGCCAAGAAGCTGCCTTACGCTAAAGGGATACATTCTACTCAAGAACCACTTGATTATGTACACTCGGATATATGGGGGCCTTCAAGAACAGAGACATATGGAGGAGGAAGGAATTTCATGTCCATCATTGATGATTACAGTAGAAAAATGTGGGTATATGTCTTAAGGAACAAGAGTGATGCATTCCTTAAGTTTAAAACATGGTTGAGCCAGGTGGAGAATCTAAGAGGGAATAAATTGAAACATCTGAGGACTGATAATGGCTTGGAATATCTATCTACTGAGTTCACAAGGTTTTGTGAAGATAAGGGCATCACAAGGCACAGAACTGTCCCATTGAACCCTCAACAAAATGGGGTTGCTGAAAGGTTTAACAGGACTGTGCTTGAGAGAGTTAGATGTATGCTGATTGATGCTGGATTATCCAAATCCTTCTGGGGAGCAACTCTGAACACTGGATGTTATTTGATAAACAGATCACCATCATCAACTCTAGGATTTAAGACTCCAAAAGAAGTTTGGAGTGGAAAGGTACCAAACTATAATGACTTGAGAGTGTTTGGTTGTCTGGCCTATGCTCACATTAGGCAAGACAAACTTGATGCTAGGGTACAGAGGTGTGTATTCCTAGGATATCCTGAGGGCATAAAAGGCTACAGGTTATGGTGATTGAAACAAGGAAACCAGAAACTCTTGATAAGTAGAGATGTAAGGTTCAGTGAGGCTGTGATGGGATACAACTCTACTGGAAGTCAAGAAGAAGCTAATAGTGCTGTGGAATCAGAAAGAATTTCCATTCAGTGGAGCCTATTGATGAAGAGAAGACACCAGGGAATGATGCTCAAGCTCAATCAGGAAATGACAGTTCATCAGAACAGGATGAAGATCAACCTGAGATTTCAAATCTCATAACTTATAGCATTGGTAGAGATAGACCAAGAAGGCAAATCCACAGGCCTGATTTCTATGGACAAGCTGGGAGTGTCTATTATGCATTAAGAGTAGCAGAAGACCTGGAGTTTCAAGAGCCAAGCAGTTTCAAGGAAGCAATCAACTGCAGTGAAAGTGAACACTGGATAGAGGCCATGATGGAGGAAATGGAATCTCTGGAGAGGAACCAAACCTGGAAGCTTGTAGACAAACCAAAGGGGCAGAAGCTAGTCAGCTCAAAATGGATCTACAAGAAGAAGGTGGAGGCTGGAAAGGCTGTTAAAATCAGATACAAGGCAAGGCTGGTGGCCAGGGACTTTACACAAAGAGAAGACATTGATTATAATGAGGTATTCTCTCCTGTTGTGAAGCATTGCTCTATTAGGTTACTATTATCAAAAGTTACCCAAGAAGACATGGAACTACAGCAGTTAGATGTTAAGACAACATTCCTGCATGGTGATCTCATTGAAAGAATATACATGAAGCAACCTGAGGGCTTTGTGAGTCCAGGAAATGAAGAGAAGGTCTGTTTTCTCAAGAAATCACTGTATGGATTGAAGCAGAGTCCAAGTCAGTGGAATAAGAAGTTCAATGAGTTCATGATCAATGCAGGTTTCATAAGAAGTTTGTATAACAGTTGTGTATACTTTAACAAAGGTTCAAGGTTTGAACAAGTGTTTCTGTTATTATATGTGGATGGCATGCTCATTGCCAGTAAGAATATGGACAAAATACAACAGTTAAAGGGAAGATTGAGTTCAGAATTTGATATGAAGGATCTTGGAGAAGCAAGGAAGATTCTGGGAATGGACATCATTAGAAGAAGGAAGACTGGAACACTTTGGCTCTCACAGAAGCAGTATTTGCAGAAGGTTGTGGAGAGATTTCACATGCATGAGTCAAGGCTACTAAGTATTCCAGTTAACCAACAAACCAAGTTGTCCAAGGATCAGTGCCCAAAGACAGAAGCTAAGGAGATTCACATGAAGAATGTTCCATATGCCAGTGGTGTTGGCAGTTTGATGTATGGTATGATATGCAGCAGGCCAGATTTGGCCTATAGTGTGTCTCTGGTAAGCAGGTACATGTCAAATCCTGAAGAGGCTCATTGGGAAGCTTTAAAGCAAGTCTTGAGGTATCTAAAGGGCTCAGTCAATGTCAGTCTGAAGTTTAAGAAACAAGAAGCTGGTGTTGTACCTCTTGTTGGATATGCTAATGCAGATTGTTCTGGGAACCTAGATACAAGGAAATATGTTACAGGATATGTTTTTACCTTGTATGGAACAGCTGTAAGCTGGAAAAGTGTGCAACAGCCTGTGGTTGCTTTGTCAACAACTGAGGCAGAATAAATTGCCTTAACTGAGGCGATCAAGGAAGCTCTATGGCTCAAGGGAATTCTCAAAGACTTAGGGGTCAGACAAGGGTGTGTTACCATTCAGTGTGATAATCAGCGTGCTCTTCACTTGGTGAAACATCAAGCTTTTCATGAGAGGTCTAAGCATATTGATGTTAGACTTCATTTTGCAAGAGATGTGATTGAAGCAGGATCTGTTGAGGTGAAGAAGATGCATACTATGGATAATGCAGCTGATTTTCTAACCAAGGCAGTTCCGGGAAGCAAGATAGTTCATTGCTCAAGCCTGATAAGGCTTGAACAATGTGATTAGACCTGAACACCAAATGCAGAATGAGGTGATGAAGTACACTTGAGTTCATTGAGGTGGAGATTTGTAGATATCAGTTCAATATCATCAAGTGATCATAGTTTGTAGTAGAGGGTTTGAGGAATCAGGAACCGGGTTCAGGTTGGGAAGAATCGCGCTAGAGAACTGGGTTTTAGCCGGATCAGTTTTGAAGGTTAAGAGAAAATCGGAGTTAAGACGGTTATAACTGACTTATGTAACGGATTAGAACCGTTCAGTGTAAAGCCGTTGTGAAAGGCCCGTCTAACAGCTTTGTGCAGTCGGAAACAAAATTGGTTACAACTGCTGCTACTTCCAGATTCGAGCTTCAGCCTTTATATACATTGAATCCACTTGTAGTTGCGAGTTGATACACGTTATTTTCCCTCTGTAAACACTACTCAATCATTAGAATGAGTTAGCTAGGGTTCTTGAGCTCAATTCGGTCTGTGAATTGGGGGTTTCTAGTTTTCTGGGTTAATTCTTGTAATTAATTGTTTAGTGGAGTGAATTGAGGTGTATAGAGCCTCCGTGGATGTAGATCACATTGATCGAACCACGTAAAATCCTTGTGTTCTTCATTTCTTATTCCTGTTGTGTGTTTGGTTCTTTTCTGGCCGAATTCCTGAGTATTGTGTGTGTGTGTCAAGAGTTAATTACCTAACACATACCAAAGCTGACGGCTGTCCACCAGACTATTCGAGGCATGAACAAAACCCAAAAGAAAATGATCCAAAGAAGTAAGAACCTCCACAACAATCATCTGAGGAGAGATAGATAAAACAGAGACCAACCCATCAAAAGTATCCTTGAGAAGACCAAATGTTGGGAAGAAGACCCTGATGAACATTCTATGACACAAAGTTCATATGTATCCCCGACCAAAATCGGTGATTAATTGAACAAAAACTGATCTTAGGCTCAATTATAGCAAGCCAGTTTGGGGAATGGATCCGAAAGTAATCCCGAAGGGAGTTCTGGGACTGAGATTGGCAAAGTCCCCTGATATTACAAGCGAGGCAATTCATAAATTAACTTCGTTAGCTCCATGCTCAGGCGGTGTATCGTCAGCCAAATCAGACCAACGGTCACTAGCAACAGTGTTCATATCTATTAGCGCCGATTCAGATGTAGCAGTAACAATAGAGAATTAACAGTTAGCCACCTTGTTCATTTCCTGAAGGTGACGCATCAGAGGAGCCTACTCAGTTTGGTGTTGAAACCGAGGAGAATGTCGGGGAGGCTGAGAGACTTGGATTGGCGGCACAAAAGAGGATGTATCCGGAGGCAATTGAGGCAGAGGGAACGGGGCATGGGTGAAATCCCGCCCCATTTCCTATTGCGGAGAAGTCAAAGTCGATATGTTAATAACTAAAGCATCGCTAGCCACTACAAAAGGTAAAGAATGAGCATGTAGGTTGTGGGTGTCTCTCAAAGAATCTGACGGATATGTAACCCCTATAGACGAAAAGGGTTCGTAGCAGGGAGTGGACGTTCGCATGTCTAGCAGACCCCCGGCGTTGCCGGCATTGTCGGACTAAGGGATAGAAGTGCTTGGAGAGAGGGACGATGAGTGACTGATAATTAAATATGGAGCATTTCTCGGTCGAATCCATTTCCTGAAGAATGAAAAATGTATTCGAAGTCGGTGTGACTGAAACTGGGGGAATTGGCTGGGAAGAAGTGCCCGCCTGCTTCGGGCGATAAACCTTCTCTAGAGGGGCATGTGAACAACCTCTGGATTTAGAGCGGGTGCAGGATTTAGAACGATATGGGGTAGAGATATCAGAGCTTTTCTGAAGGTGATCCTTATGCTTTTTGCATGAACCAAAATAGTGACCCACAAAGCTGCAATAGGAACAGTATTCTAGCAGATTTTCATACCAAATCGTAGCATTAGTGAAGGAGTCATCTCCTTCAACTGTGACCATCTCCAGCAAAAGCCTAATTATTACAAAATCAATCTCAACTAGGACCCTGGCATAATGGCCATGAGATCCAGCCAGAGCCTTGTCATCAACTTGAAGAGGAGTGCCGATGGATTTGGCGATCCCCTAAAGACATGGATGGTACCAATGCTCCATCCTAGCTCGTATACGCGAATCCAAACTTGTGCAACAGAAGTATTGGGCCGATATGGATTTAAATTGGGGACCCATTTAGACAAACGAAGTGTGCCTGGTTTTAAAGACCAAGCAGAGTGGTTAAGAGCTTTTTTCCGGTCTTAATCATTTTCAATTGAACATTATAGCAGGCTCGACCCAAAGGAATGAGTTTCCAAGCATGTGTCGTGTTCCAAAGAATCGTCAACTTCGATTTCAAATTCGTAATAGCCCAAGGCTTGTCTTCTTTGAGATAAAACATGCGTCCAATCAGAGTGTTGGAAAAGAATGCCACACATTTCGTGTAATCCATATTATCCAGCCAAATAGCAGGTGTATCCCCACACATAAAAGGTTCATATGGAAAGATTTTGGTTGGTCTCGGTGTTGACAGAATACCTGAATGCAAAGGAACCTCATTTGTATTACCGATCGGGGTCAGTACAGATCCAAACTGAATGGAGTGTAGAGCAGTGGAGTCGAGAAGGCTCCGAGAGGTACCTGCAACCTGTGCCGAAGCCGGTAATGGATCGGCATTGGAGCTGAAACCAGATAGCGGCATAGAAACGTCCAAAACAAAAGAAGCAGCAGGATTCAGGGAATCCCGTTTAAGTGTTTTAAGGAAGTTTGTTATAGTTGAATCCCCATTATCAACAGAACTAGAAACATGATTTGAACTAACAGAATTAACATGGACCACATGATTGTCCGAGTAATGCAAACTATGGGGTAGGGGGACGTGATCAACCATAGAAGGCATGCCACGGGAAGGTGGAGGATCTAGGGGTCATCCCAGATTCTTGTAGATGAACCGGAACCGATGAGACGTCGGCAACCAAGGCGGAGAAGGGGAAGTGAGATCTGGATACCACGCCAGGACCTAGATGGTATAGTGCTGGAAGTAGCTTCGAACAGGCTCGAGTGGGCGAGATATTTTGCTTTGTAGATGCCAGCGAGGGGAGAGTTCGGAAAAGTGAGGAGGCTCTAGGCTTGGTTTGCTATCATGGCTTGGTTGAAGGCTCAGAAGTTACGGAAACCTAACCACCCCGAGGATTTATCTTTTGCCAATTTATCCCAAGTGAGCCAATGGATTATTTTCTTATTCGGCATGCTCCCCCACCAAAAAGAGGATACAAGGAATTAATATCATCAAAAACACAATCTGGAAGGGGAAAACAAGACATTGCAAAAAATGTAATTGCTTGAATGATGGACTTGATGAGTACTTGTTTTCCAGCTTGAGAGAGGGTCTTTTCGCGCCAACCTTGGAGCTTCGACCAAATTTGGTCACCTTCTGCTCATAGTCAGAAGTCCTTTTTACCATTGTTACCTCTTCCTGCACACTATAATAATAATGCCAATAATGGAAGTAACTCTACTGCTCATGTTAATGGTAATAATGTTACTCTAAATATCATTGGTCATGCTATGAATTCTGCTAGTTGTAATAATGTTGCTCATGATAATAGAGATAATGTTGTTCTAAATGTCAGTGATCATGTTTTGAATTATGTTAATGTTGTGAATTATGTTAATAACAATAGTGTTGCCCATGTTTCTAATTCAAACAACTTGCAGCACAACACTCAGCATGAAGTTAACAGTGCTCACACATTTAGACAACAGAGTTTGTCTGTTTCTAGTTCTTCTACTAAATCTGTAGCAACTCAATCACCACCACCTGGTCCAAGTGGTTCTTCCCATCACATGATAACAAGATCTAAAGCAGGTATATTCAAACCAAAAGCCTACTTACTATAGGTAAATCCTTTGGAACCTTTGACTGTTAAAGAAGCACTTGCAGGTAGTGACTGGAAAAAGGTTATGGAAGCTGAATTTGTAGCACTTCAAAGCAATAATACTTGGGTTTTAGTTCCAAGAACACAGGACATGAAAGTAGTACAAAACAAGTGGGTGTTTTAGAGTAAAACAAAAGGCAGATGGGTCTACTGAAAGATTCAAAGCTAGGTTAGTTGCAAAAGGGTTTCAACAAAGTGCGGGGGTGGATTATTTTGAGACTTATAGTCCTGTAGTAAAGCCTATTACTATTAGGACTATTTTCTCTCTTGCAATTACCAAAGGCTAGTCCATTCAACAAATAGACATAAATAATGCTTTTTTACATGGTACTTTGAAGAAATAGTTTATATGACTCAACCCGAAGGTTTTGTTGACTCTAAAAACCTATATCATGTTTGTAATCTTGGGAAGTCACTCTATGGACTTAAACAAGCCCCTAGATCTTGGACAGATACTCTCAAAGAGTTCTTGTTGTCACTTGGTTTTAAAACTTCAATTTCTTATAATTCTCTCTTCTATCAGTATATTAACTCTAAGATTATTATTCCTTGTTTATGTTGATGATATGCTTTTTACAAGAGAGGATACTAATCAAATAAGCAAGGTTATAAAGCACATGATACCAAGTTTGGCTTAAAAACGTTAGTGAAGTGCAATACTTTCTAGGCTTGGAAGTTCACAGAAATAAAGAATCCTTGTCGTTAAACCAACATAAATATGCTATAGATTCACTTAAGAGACACAAATATGATAGATATCAATGTAATAGCTAGATAGAGAGACACGGTATACTAAAAGTTTGCTTTACTGTAATTGGGAGATTGTTGGGGTTGTATACTGAAAGCAAGACTTTTATGTTGTATACAATGTTTCCAGTTATTCACTGTTAATCTCCTATCTGACTCTGTTTACACTAATCACTATATATGTCCTTATATCTTTTACTATAATTAGATCATATAGTGTGTTGTAGATCACAGAGGATCATATGATTGGTTAACCTTAATGAGATATAAAATATAAATCACAGTCGAGACGACTTGAGGATGAGTTGTTGGTATGGGCTACAGTATTAAATAGAAGTAGTTTGTCTTGACTATTTACTTATACTGGTACGTCTTTACGTATTGATAAGATCACGGTGAGATAAGTTCTTCTACCTGACCTTAGTGAAGAACAAGAGATCTCGGTGACTTATTGTAATCTAAACCCTAATAAGATTACAGTTGTGTATGCGTGTTTGTGTGTGATTTTGCAACTGTAATCTTATTAGGGTTTAGATTACAATAAGTCACCGAGATCTCTGGGTCTAGATTACAATAAGTCACCAAGATCTCTTGTTCTTCACTAAGGTCAGGTAGAAGAACTTATCTCACCGTGATCCTATTAATACGTAAAGACGTACCAATATAAGTAAATAGTCAAGATAAACTATTTCTAGTTAATACTGTAGCCTATACCAACAACTCGTCCTCAAGACGTCTCGGTTGTGATTTATATTTTATATCTCATTAACGTTAACCAATTATATGATCCTCTTTGATCTACAACACACCATATGATCTACTTATAGTAAAAGATATAAAGACATATATAGTGATTAGTGTAAACAGAGTCACATAGGAGATTAACAGTGAATAACTGGAAACATTGTATACAACATAAAAGTCTTGCTTTCAGTATACAAACCCAACAAGCGAGCCTAGTCCTACACCTTATAACACTGCAAAAAAATTAAATCTTAATGATAGTGCATTGTTTGATTTGCCTTCTCTTTATAGAAGTATAAAGGGCTCTCTTCAATATCTAGCAATGACACGACCTGATCTAGATTTTATTGTTAATAAGCTATCTAAGTTTCTGAAGGCTCCAACCATAAATCATTGGAATGGTTGTTGATAAAGCGCAATCTGTTATCAAGAAAGTACCAGCCAAAAGATAACAAATTAGAATGTAAATAGACAACAGAACGCAAGGTGTACGTGGTTCGATCCGGAGATCTACGTCCACGGGGAAAATAATGTCCCTGCCGGGCACTTTTTCTTCTCCTTCTTTCGTTTAGTTTACAGGTTATAATCTCAAAAATCAGAGTTCGAACCCCTCAAACGTCTTTAATTCTACTATTTATATCATACAAATCATAACCCTAACTATATTCCTAAAATTATGGCCACCAAATCTGCCTTCGTGATTGAGAGAAGATCGTGGGAGGAATCTTCAATCCCCCGTGCGTTACTACCGCAGCCTAGTTACCAAATCTGCAATTGGGCCGATTATTGGGCTTGTAGCCCCAGACTACTTGGGCCGAGTATTGGTCTTGTAACCCTGGGTAACTAGGCCACACCTACCATATGCCCCTCCCCCAAATAAGCCGGAGCAAGAGGCTTCGGCTTGTAGAGCAAATAAGAGTAGGCGGGAGGTGACGTGAGATAGAAGATCCATGGGTACGTGGTTATTCCCAAAGTCCATCAAACGAATTTTGAGAGAATGCAAAAACACCGGGGTCCCTCAGCCGGAGTTGAAAAAATGTAAAACCCCCGGGTCCCCTCAACCGGAGTTGAGAAAAAGCGAAACCCCTGGGGTCCCTCAACCGGGGTTGAGAAAGAGCGAAACCCCTGGGGTTTCTCAACCGGAGTTGAGAAACTTCTTCAACACGAGTGCTGGATAAAGCTGAGGCACGTGACTGACAAGTGCGCACAATATTCGAGTAGGCGCGTGTGAAACGGCGCATATTGTGGGTTTCGAGGCACGTGTATGGCACGTGAAGATTATAATTGCTGATTTTAAACCATTGAATCTGAACCGTTGCTGAAATTATAAGAAAAGGAGGGAAAACAAAAACCCTTCACCTTCGTCACTTACAGATAATTGAATCACGCATCAGGGAAATCAACGATTGTGCCAACTTTGAAGATTATCACCACACCGATCAAAGAAAACAAGTAAGTATGTCTATCTCATCTTCATCTTCGTCTAGAGTTGAGGAGGTGGGCAAAGAAGGGGAGCCTTTTAGAGCACCCCCTATACGGGTGATCTTCCCGGATAATAGTGAAACTAGGCAGGTTTACCGGGGCGATCTGAGTGAAATTAGGGTGGAGGCAGTTAGTTTCCCCCACTGTGAGGAGGAAGTTGAAGAGTTCGAAGTAGCAGGGGTGAGACCCACTGTGACTGAGGCCCAAATCAGAGAATGGATTCCAAATTTCTTCTTGCCATTTGACCTTGAATTTATTATTCCTGAATATAAGGATAAGGCATGTTGCCCCCCTAAAGGATTTATATCCATATACATAGATCAACTGGCCGCAGGGTTGAGGTTTCCCCTGTGGGATTTTTTGGTAAAATTGTTAGAGTATTATGGGTTAGCTCTGGGGCAATTAGGGCCCAATGCCATGAGGCAGGTGGTAGGATTTTTAGTTGAATGTAGTAAGGGGAGATTGAAGCCCAGTGTTAGTTTATTTAGGCATTTCTTTCAGCTTAAAACGATGGGGAGAAATAAAGGCTGGTATTACCTTAACCCCAGGCAAGGTAAGAAATTCAAAGTAAAGAACCCGAGCAAAATTGAAGGATGGAGAGGTAAATTTATATACGTTAGGCAGGAGAGGGTTCTTCCGAAGTGGCAGAGGTTTGAGGTAGTAGATAGTGCACCAGCGGGGGAACCTAGAGGTGTGGATATACTGAGAAAAGCCGGTGTTCTGGGGTCCACATTTTCAGAAGAAGTCCTGGACGAAGCTGGGTTGAGCCCCTATTATTCCAGGTTGGCCGCTGGGACCTCGGATTCCCAGGAGGAGGATACCCCAACTGAGACTGACTCAGAAAAGGCGCCGGGCGTAGCTGAGATAGAGGGGTCGAGAGCCGGGGCAGAAATAGAGGGTAGGACTTTTATTTCTGTACAAGTTGTGTAAGATAAATTGTAATATTTTTGAATGCATTATGCGTCATGTGCAGTGGGTAAGTTCAAGAGTGCCGCGAAGAAGGGAGCCGGAGCCAGCTCCAGTGGGCGAGATGATAGATCTAAGACCCTGGAGCTACAGAAGACGACGGCAGGGGGTGGTCATGGAGATGATCACGAGGACAATATTCCGCTCTCGGGGCTGACTCCGAGCTCTAAGAGGAGGATTACATCGCCAACAACACCACCACCTCCCAAAAAGGCGCACGTGACCCCGTCTCACGAGGTATGTATGTGAATAGTGCTCTATTACGTGCCGCATAAGCCCATCATGACACTGAGATAATGCAGGAACAAAGAATGGAAATAACCGTGGCCGGGGCCGAGCTGGAACAACTGCTGGAGCCAATCCGCGGGCTGGTGGGAAGGCTGGAGAAAGAATCTTCCCGAGACAGAATAGCCGAACTGGAGGCCGAGGTCACCAAATTACGTGCCGGATTCGCGGAGGCCCAAAAGAGTGCTAGAGTGGCCCGAGACAGAGCTGTACTCGCTGAGAGAGAGGCAGCAAGACTGCGCGAACAAGCTGTGGAGGTTGCCGTGATCTGGGGTGATCTTACGGCGGCATAGGAAGAACTGAGCAGGGCGGTCGAGGGCTAGGGGGCTATGTTAGAGGCCTTCACTGAGAAATTGATGCAAACAGAAACTTTCCTGAAGTTTCTAAGCACCTTTGTGGCCGCAGGTGACACAACTACAAGGAGCGAGCTGTTAGAGGCCGTATACGACAAATACCCGGAGGTCAATGTATATGACGAAGACTTCGGGTATAACTATGATGCAGTGGGGAATGAAGATGGGGCATACTTCGAAGCGTTGACACAAGCACCGAAGTGGCCGCTGATCGAGGCCCTGGCTAAAAAGAACGTGCTCTTGACGTCTGAGGTGATCAAACGCTGCAATGAAGACCAGGACAAAGATTTCTTGGGATTCTGCAACGGCTTTCATGTACGGGAATTAAGAAGCAGAGCTCCCATCCCTCACAAAGGAGTCGTGGGGCCTACTGACTTAACTGGAGGCTCCGGGAAGGCGATAGAGGCAACCGGGGACCTTGCAGAGCTCCCAGGTGTGATAAGGACCACCTCTACCCCTGGAGAGGTCAGTGACCCTCCGACTCATGACAAGCATGTAGAATAGGCGATTTGTAAAAAGATGAAAATTCCTTTGTAATCTCTTGTTTTGTAATGGAACAACTTGTATTTACGGAGAAATGAACAATGATGAATTGGTTTAATAGCCGTCATATGTCGCAACGCATTTTTACTCGTAACAATGTTCATGTATCCGTACATTCTAAATACCAAGGTGTCTCCTCTGTCAGGGAATCATTGAAAACCCATATGAGGTAATAAAACAGCTCCGGTTTTCGATAGCTTGGTTACAGAAAGACCGAGACATCTAGATGTTGCAAGAAGTCCCCCAGTTATCGAAGAAGTTAGCATCAGTAGAAAAGAGATGTGCGGAGGCAGAAAACTGTTGGACGAAAGCTGCACAACAGATGCGGCAGTATAAAGCAGAGTGCGTGCTAAAAGATATGGAGTTGGAACAACTCCGCATAAACCAACAAGAATGTGAACACTTGCTTGTTGACGGCGGGCGACTATCAATCAAAGAGGTTCGTGCTCGGAGAGCAATCGGGGAGATGTCCAGCAACGGAGCAAGCAAGGCGATGCCAATAACCCCGAAGTCATAAGGAACCGATTGGTGTTAGGATTTCTCGTGGAGCTGCAAAAGAAAATAGAAGCCCGTAACGAAGCTCTAGACGTTGCAGAGCATGAGGAACAAGAACGCAGCGACGTGCAGAGACCTCAGGGCAAGAAAACAGGGACTGTTGCTCAGGAGGGGACGGGGTCCGAGGACCACACCACGGTTGCAGGAAAAGCAAAGAACATGCCCGAAGCGATGACGGGTCTCCCCCAAGAACCTAGAGAAACATGTGTGGATGAGCCGGAGGCCAGTGGAGCAACAGTTATAGCCTTGGCAAAGGAAATTGATGAGATGCCTGTAGAAGAATGGGATGCTGTAGAGTGGGCAAACACTTCGAGGAGGACACGGAGAGCAAACCCGGTATTGCGGAAAACAACAGATTCTCATCAACGTAAGACCGGGGAGTGCATTACTCAAACCCCAGAGGAGATGGACCCCTTGGCACCATTAGAGTGGGACCACACGGAGTGGAGCAACATATCAGGCCCAAGTAGAAGATCCGGGAACCCAGGATCAGACCGGGGTCTACAAGGGATAGTTAATACGCCTAGGACCGGGGTCCTTGATCGAGGAAATTTAGGGCGGCGTCGGAACACGCAAGAGACCTCCCGGAGGACTAGAAGTAGTCGATCAGAAACAAAGCGATGGGGTTTTGCGTTCTGGTTCGGAGAGGACTCAAAACAGCGACAGTAGGGAATAGTGTAGCCAAAGGCCAACCAAAACAATGTATTGAAAAAATATTTATTTTTTGTAACAACCATACAGAATATATACATATTATTGGTGTTCAAAAAAAATTGTGTGTTGTTTTTTTTTTTTTTTTTTAAAACAAAATTACTCGACCATATCAACAAAGACAGGGAAAGGAAACGGGCTTAAGTCCGGAGATAAATTAATAACGCCTTGTATTCTTCGATCGAGTGGGGTGAAATTTAAACAAAACCCTGAGGCTTGATCATGTATCCTGACCGGGTCAGGGAGGCAAGTAATTGAGTCCGGAGACGTGTTCTATACACCCGACTGGTCGGCAAAAATGTTCGGAAACATGTAATATAAGGACACCGGGGCGTCCCCACGATATCGTAAACAAGCAATATAAAGACGAAACATAATATTTTATCAAGTAAAATTGGTCAGAACAATTGCAAAAATAAAAACTAAAATTCAAGAAGTAGAAAGCAGAAATAAAACTAACAGTGTTTAGATAAAAAAAAAATTACGAAGGTTAGTCACATGCCAAGTACGAGGCACTGGGGTACCATCGGCGCGTGCAAGCTGATAACTCCCGAGGGAATGGACGGCAACCACACGATAGGGTCCTTCCCATGCTGCATGGAGTTTGCCTTCGGGATTGGCCTTACTGGCAGAATTGTGCCGGAGCACGAGATCACCGACCTTAAACTGTGTGCCCCGAACTCGAGCATTATAGTATTTTACAGTTTGCTGTTTATATTTGGCTTGTCGAATAAGGGCTTGTTCCCTGCGATATTCTACTTCGTCAAGGTTAGTACGGAGAGCTTCCTCATTTTGCTCCGGGTCGATAGTCAATAGCCTAGGGCTGGGTACTCCAATTTCTGCCGGGATGACGGCTTCGGAGCCATAGGTTAGGCTGAAAGGAGTCTCGCCTGTAAAAGAGTGAGGCGTAGTACGATAAGCCTATAATACCTGAGGTAGGTTATCAACCCAAAGCCCTTTAGATTCGCCTAAGCGTTTTTTTATGCCGTCAACAAGTGTTCGATTCGTCACCTCGACCTGACCATTAGCCTGGGGGTGAGCCACCGAAGTGAATGCCTGTTTAATGTGTAACTCCTCACACCAAGAGCGGAAAGGGTCGTTTGCGAACTGTTTTCCATTGTCGGAAACGATGGTGCTAGGAATACTGAATCGGCAAACAATATGCTTCCAAACAAAATTAAGAATTTTCCTTCCAGTGATGGTGGTAAGTAGAGGTGGAAATTCGGGTGGCCCGGCGGGCTCGGGCCGGGCCCAGTCGGGCCAAGGAAAAGTTCGGGCCGGGTCGGGCCGGGCCCAATTTAGAAATGTTAGCCCCGGCCCGGAGGACCTCGGGCCATCGGGTCATCGGGCCAAAAAAGCCCACCAATGAGTTTTTTTTTATTTATTACTTTAACTATGAAGTAGAATTATATATTGAGGCAAACTTCAGTTTAATTCTCTTAAGAAAAAACTTGATCGGAAGATAATATATTACTATTCGTTGCAATATGGAATGATATCTATTAATCTATAGGCATGTCTTAAACCCCAGATATAACAATAATAATAATAATAATAATAATAATAATAATAATAATAATAATAATAATAATAATAATAATAATAATAATAATAATAATAATAATAATAATAATAATAATAATAATAATAATAATAATAATAATAATAATAATAATAATAATAATAATAATAATAATAATAATAATAATAATAATGATATATAGTTATATACTATATGTCACAAGTTATTTAATTTTTGTGTACGTACTATATTACATGTTAATCAATTTTTCATTTTTCGACACATAATAATTAATGAGCATGCTTGGATCTAATTCATTTTCCATCTTCTGCTAATAAAACTGAAGAAATAGAGTATTAAATTAGTCAAATGTTTTAATTTCTCGGTAAATAAATAGATTTATGTTCTGCTAGAAAGAGAAAAAAGAAAAACATGTTTCAAATAGTACACAAGATATTACTTAATTCCTAATTTTTTCTTATTCGATTAGTGAGAAGAAAAAATTCAATTCAATCGGGCCGGCCCGCGGGCCTTCGGGCCGGGCCAAAAAAGCCCGAATTTTTTCGGGCCTCTAATATTTCGGCCCAGCCCGCTCTATATTTCGGGCCGGGCCAGTTTTGCCATCTCTAGTGGTAAGTGGTTCGGCCTCAACCCACTTGGTAAAGTAATCCATAGCGACCACCAAGAATTTGAAACCACCCGGAGCTACAGGGAAAGGACCCACAATGTCTATGCCCCATTGAATAAAAGGCCATGCACTCTGTATGTCTGTGAGCTCTGTTTGAGATAAGTGTTTTACCCATGAGTGCCGCTGACAGTTCTCACATTTTGACACTAGGTCATGTGCATCATTAAAAAGAGTAGGCCAATAATATCCCCACCGTAGTGCCTTCTTAGCGAGAGTTCGGGACCCAATATGGCTTTCGCAGGAGCCTTCGTGTAATTCCTTGAGGATGTAGTCGGCTTGAACTGGGTCAAGGCATCGAAGACTGGGCTGGAGGTAAGATTGTCTGTACAAGACCCCGTCATGTAAAGTGTATTTTGGTGCTTTCAAGATTATCTGGCGAGCGCACAACTTGTCATCGGGTAGAGTTCCGTCCTGTAGGTATCGGACAATGGGTGTCATCCAAGTAGGTTTAGAATCAGTGATCACCGAGACATTCTGTTCATAGATGGACTGATGGGATGCCTCTTCTACAAGTATGTCGGAAGGTATGCTTGAAGGGACCGCGGAGGCCAGCTTACTGAGAGTATCAGCCTTTATGTTCTCTTCTCGGGGGATCTTGCGGATGTCAGCAGAGGAAAATGTGAGCAAGAGACTTTTGGTTAAAGCTAAGTACCTTTTCATGGTTTCCTCCTTTACTGTATATGAGCCATTGATTTGACTAGAGACTACCTCGGAGTCAGTATATACTCGAATGTGTAAAGCTCCTAAAGTCTTTGCAAGGCGAAGACCAGCAAGAACCGCCTCATATTCAGCTTCATTATTCGTGACTTTAAAGTTGAAGCGTAAAACATACTTGACTTCGACGTCGTCGGGCCCATTGACGATGACCCCAGCACCTCTTCCCCGGGTAGCGGATGCGCCATCTACATGGATATGCCATCGTTTGGCTTCAATACTGAGGTAAGTAGGGAGAAGGTCCTCAGGACGTGGGTTGGAGTCACAGCCCTCAAAGGGAGCCTCAGCTAGAAAATCGGCTAGGGCTTGGCCTTTAATGGCTCGGCGGGGAAGAAATTGAATATCATGCTCTCCCAGCTCTATTGCCCATTTAACGAGTCGGCCGGAATGATCGGGCTTACTCAAGATCTGACGGATTGGTTGGTTTGTGAGGACGTTGATAACATGTCCTTGGAAATAGGGACGGAGGCGGCGGGCCGCCATAACTAGTGCCAATATTGTCTTTCCGATAACAGAGTATCGTGTTTCCGCTCCTTGTAAGGCTCGGCTAGCAAAATATACAACCTTCTGAGTCCCTTGGTCTTCGCGGACAAGAGCCGCACTGATGGCTTCATCGGAGGTGTACAAATATATATATAGGGGTTCTCCAGCAATCGGGGCGGAAACAATGGGAAGTTGGCTGATGTGTTGTTTTAAGGCTGTCAAAGCTTCTTCACATTGGGGAGTCCATTCAAATCTCTTAGCTTGCCTCAGAATTTTAAAGAAAGGAAGTTGTCGTTCAGCCGCCTTAGATAGAAACCTGTTCAGTGCAGCCAGTCGCCCGGTAAGGCGCTGAACATCTTTTTCTTTCTCAGGTGTCTTGAGGTTGAGTATATCCCGAATTTTGGAGGGATTAGCTTGGAGTCCCTGAGGGGAAACCATGTATCCTAAAAATTTCCCGAAACCGACCCCAAAGGTGCATTTAGCCGGATTTAATAGGAGATTATGGCGTCTGAGTATGTCCAATGTTTCAGCAATATCCCGGACACGTGCATCGAAAGTTCGACTTTTGATGACGAGGTCATCAACATAAACTTCTATATTTCGGCCAATTTGGTCCTGGAAGACGTGATCCATTAACCGTTGATAAGTTGCCCCGGCATTCTTAAGCCCGAAGGGCATCTTTTTGTACGCAAAAATACCGAAGTCCGTTATGAAGGCTGTTTTAATAGCATCCTTCCGATCCATGTGAATTTGGTGGTACCCTTTATAGAGGTCCAAGAAACAGAGTGGATGTCAGGTAATGGCTTCGGTCTTTTGGTCGATCGGAGGTAGTGGATAGCAATCCTTTGGGCAGTATTTGTTCAGATCGGTAAAGTCCACACACATTCTCCATGTATTATCAACCTTCTGAACTAAAATAGGATTCGCTAACCAGGTCGGATAATGAACCTCGAAGAGGATATCTGCCTTTACGAGCGCTTCAACCTCTACGCGGATAGCAGCTTTTCTGTCTGCAGCAAACTGCCTACGCTTCTACTGTACCGGTTTGACTGTTAGGTCAATGATTAATTTGTGGGTAATCAAGTCTGGCGAGACACCGGGCATGTCCAAGGGTGACCAGCGAAGACCTCGGAATATTCACGCAGTATCTGAACAATGGCGCTATGAAGTAGGGGTAAATGTACAGCACCGAACTTAACAGTTTGCTCGGGCTTGTTTGGATCAAGAGGTACTTCAACTACCTCGTCGCCAAGGGGCTGAATCGGGATCGATGCGAGTCCCGGGGTATCTATTTGAAACTGAGGCCGAGCAGCCTGCGTATGCTGTTTGAGTACAATAAGCATACACTGTTTAGCCATCTTCTGATCGCCACAGATGGTTATTGCTCTGTAGGGTGAGGGACACTTCATCGTCAAGTGAAACGTGGAACATACAGCTTGTGCAGGAGTAAGTCAATCTCGTCCAAGAATCATATTATAAGGAGATGTAGATGACACCACATAAAAATCAACAAAGACCGTTTTGATGGCAGGATGAGTACCTACCGAGGCTGGGAGATTAATAATCCCTTCTGCCCGAACTTCTCCCTGCATAAATGTCTGCAGGGGTCCTGGTGCAGGCCGAAGCAGATCACGAGATATGCCCATTTTTTGGAAACAATCTGAGAAGATAACACTCACGGCTGCGCCATTATCAACGTACACCCGTTTGATGATAATATTTGCCAGTCATATCAATGATGATAGCATCAGTGTGAGGTGTGCGCTCGGGTACGGGGTCGTCTTCGGTGAAACTTACTGTTTCAGTTTTATGGAAACGCTTGTGACGGGGTTCCTCAGGAGAAGGCCTGCAAGCTTCTGCGATAAGAGCTTTGCGAGACACTCCTGCCGGCTGCGTGCCATAGATCATACGAATGACGCTATTAACAACACGAGTTGGAGGGTTAGTCCCTTCTTCTTGAGGAGGGGGAGCTGGCAATAAGCGAGGTTGTTGCTGCTGAGTACTTTGCCTACTTCCCTGATCGTGTTTTGGGTAGTTGTTGTTCCCGGATCGATTATTCGGCCCTTGTGACCGACCTTGTTGCGAGCCTCGATTATTATAGCCAGCCCGATTTTGTTTCTACTTTCCACTTCTGTGTTGTTGTCGATTATTTGGTTGAGCAATATACTGGCGAAAATATCCCTGTTTTATACACTCTTCAATTTCTTTGCTGAGTTCTCGGCATTCTTCTGTGTCGTGCCCGTGGTCGTGGTGATATTCGCACCACTTGGTGCGATTTCGTTTATCGGCCGGCGCAGTCATGTGAGGGCAAGATCTTAGATCGGCCTTTTGGATGGCATGTATTTCGGTTCGGGACCGATTCAAAGGTGTAAGTTGAGGTAGATCGTGACGAGTTTCTAGTCGCCCTCTGCCCAGCCGGTTGAAGGCGCTGGTGCGAGTGTTAGACCCGGATTGTCCTTTATCTGACTGTCTCTTAGCAATAGATTTATCTCTCTTACGTCGGGTTTGCTCGTCTGCTTTAGCGAATTTACCAACCACATGATAGAGAGCTCGGGTAGTGGCTGGGGTATTACGGGCTAGCTCGGTGTACAGTGGTCCGGCTCGTAATCCATTCATGAAGGCTGTGACAATGATGCTGTCAGGCTGACTTCCCACTTTCAAACTTTCGGTCGTAAAGCACTCCAGGAATTGAGAGATGGTTTCTCCTTCTTTTTGTTCCATGTTCATCAGATCGGCCAAAGTGGACATGGGCTTTGCACGTGCTTCGAAACGTGCCCAAAAGTGTTCAGCAAGTTCTCTAAAAGAGGATATACTATTGCGGGGAAGTGAGTCAAACCAAACCCGGGCCTCATCCTGAAGATACTCGGGGAAAACCTTACAGTAGTGAAGAGACACGGTATGATCTCGACTGAGCATGTTGTGCCTAAAAGCCCCAAGAAAGTTGGTCGGGTCTCCAGTTCCATCATAAGGTGATATGGAAGGTCTCTTGAACCCTTCGGGAAGGGGCGTAGCCAGTATTTCTTGGGAGAATGGAGTGATAATGTCTCTGTTGGCATCAAGACCTAGAATCCTGTCTAGTTCAACATTGCGTTGTACTCGCTCATACTCCTGAAGATCTAAAGTATGGGGATGGGCATAGCGAGCTCTCTTAGTCGCGTTAAGTGGACGGCGTCGATCAGCGTCGGCAAGTTCTTCGTTGCGTTGTCTTGACCCATTAGAACTCCCATGGTCCTCGGGGGAACCAGGTCGCTCTCGTCGTCGATCCTGACGCCCATTGTGCATAGGATCGTGTTGGTTGGGCGGGTTTCGACGAGGTGGATGTACCGCGGGGTTGGTGGCATTTCCAGCAGGTCCCTTGAGGTTTGAACGATTGGTTGCCCAATCCTGGAGGACATGAGCATGTTCTTGGAGAAAAGCCTGGAGTAATTCCGGAGTCATTTGAATATTAATCGGCGGCTGTGCAGCAGCGGGATTAGGATTGTGTATATCTTGTTGAGGTAGAGGTAGAGATAGGTCGTCCGGATTCACGACTGGGCCTTGGTTTCCCTGATGATGAGATACATTTCGCATCAGTTGTTGCCTCGGTGGCAAAGTTTGATCCACGGGTGGATCTTGATTAATCTGATTACCTTGGCGAGATTGAGTTAAACGGGTGGTCACCATGGTGTAACAAGTGCAGTATCAATATTCCGTTTAATTTCGTTCCCACAGACGGCGCCAATTGATAAAGCGCAATCCGTTATCAAGAAAGTACCAGCCAAAAGATAACAAATTAGAATGTAAATAGACAAAAGAACGCAAGGTGTACGTGGTTTGATCCGGAGATCTACGTCCACGGGGAAAATAATGTCCCTGCTGGGCATTTTTTCTTCTCCTTCTTTCGTTTAGTTTACAGGTTATAATCTCAAAAATCAGAGTTCGAACCCCTCAAACGTCTTTAATTCTACTATTTATATCAAACAAATCATAACCCTAACTATATTCCTAAAATTATGGCCACCAAATCTGCCTTCGTGATTGAGAGAAGATCGTGGGAGGAATCTTCAATCCCCCGTGCGTTGCTACCGCGGCCTAGTTACCAAATCTGCAATTGGGCCGATTATTGGGCTTGTAGCCCCAGACAACTTGGGCCGAGTATTGGTCTTGTAACCCTGGGCAACTGGGCCACACCTACCAGTTGTAAACGGGTTATTAGATATATTAAATGGATTGTTGTACTTGGACTAACCTTTAAACCATTTTAGAGTTTATATCTTCATTGCTTTGCAGATGCGGATTATGCTAGTTCCATAGATGATAGAAGGTAAACATGAGGCTTTTGAGTCTTCATTGGTCCAAATTTGATCATGTGGAGTTCAAAGAAACAAAGTGTTGTCTCAAGAAGTAGCACTAAGTCAGAATACAGGTCTCTTGCCACTGCTGCTACTGATCTAATATGGCTGAAATATGTCTTCAAAGAATTGGGTTTTGAAGTTAGACCTCCATCCATAATCTGGTGTGATAACATGGGGGCTATCTCTCTAGCGTCTAATCTGGTCTTCCACAGCAAAACAAAACACATAGAAGTAGATATCCATTTTGTAAGGAAAAAGGTGCAGCAATAGTAATTGGAGATAAGACATATCTCAACTGAAGATCAGGTTGCAGGTGTGTTAACTAAACCTCTTGCAATTCAAAGATTTGATCATCTCTATTCAAAATTCATGTTCTCACTAGTTACACACAACACAACCTGAAAGAAGCAACTTCAGAGAACTCCTAGCATAGCAAAAGTTTCAGTCTGTTTATGTTTGTTTGTGTCTCAATTTATTGGACCCTTGTAATGTGTGTTTTTTCTTTACTGTCAAATAGCAAGTAGCTATGCTTGACAAAGGTGTCTTGAGTATGTATAAAGAACTTAGCACACCTAGCCACTTTTGACAGGGTTATATTAGAATATAAACTAGAGTGTTAGTTAGAGCTAATTAAGTTAGTAGTTACAATTAGTTAGGAAAAGCAATTAAAAGTTATTCCCGTAAGCTAGTTTGACTTTGTATAAATACCACCACATTTATGAAATAAAGTAAGAAATTTTTATATTTTAATAGGTACAAGAAGCTTTACAAACTGAACCACAGTCAATTTTCGGTAATCACTCGAAAGCTATAAGTTACAATGAAGTTGTTTTTTTTTTCTTCCTAAAAATTGATGATTTTTTTAACATGTAATTTTAAAAGAGATTGGAAGCATTTATTTCTCAAACACTTTAAGCTTTGAAGTTTTGCTAAAATTGCTTATTTTCAAACATTACTCACTTCTAGTTATAAGTAATGTTTGCATGATTTATAATTTTAGTTACTTTTTCAAAATATAAACAAATGATACTATCCCATTAGTCCAATACATAAGAGGACCCTACAGGTCATTTTACTTTTTAAGGACCAAGTTTTGGTCCTAATCCATGGTGTATGATCAACTTGGTGGAATTTAATGGGATTATATTGGTCCTGGGGGGAGGTGGGAGAGAATTTTGTACTTTTGGTCTCACAGGACACGCACCCGTTTCAAAATGGTGTCAGCCCTTGCACATTTAATTCCATTGGATTTAAACGTTGCAAGTTTAGTCCCCCAAACGTCAATTTTTTTCATAACAGGTCCCAAAATTTTGGCAAAAGTGGTCCAAAAATTTTTTAGCCGTTAGAGTGACGTCAAAACTTCAAAATTTTTGCAGTTTTGGTCCCATTGGATACACTTTGTTGCGTTTTGGTCCCAACTCTCTCACTTTTGACCCCATTAAACTTAAAAAATATTTAAAAACTATAAAATAATTTTAAAAATCATAAATTAATGTAAAAATAAAAACAAATTTTAATTGTAAAATTTATTTAAAATATCATAAAGTAACTGAAAATATTAAATTTAGAAAAATTAGTTTTCGAAAAATTAAATTTTTTTATTAAATTTTAAAAAAAAAAATTAAATTGTTTTAAAATTTTAATTTTTTTGAATTAAAAAAAAAACCTACTTATTTTATAATTTTAGATTTTCTTAAAACTTATTTTCTAAATTCTAAATAATTTTGTATCTTTCATAAATTACCTTAAACTCTTTTAAGAAAATTAATTTCTTCCTAAAACTACTTCCGACATTTCATAGATACTTTTACATATCTTAACTGAACTTTTTTAGATTTCAAACTATTTTTTTATAATTATTTATCAATCTATCTTTCGATTAGGGAGAAAACTCTCACATTGACGATATGTTACTCCCATTCATTAAAAAACTAAGTTGTCTACAAATGCTATCAATTATTTGTGACATACGCACGTTAATAATCAATTGCTTCTGGGGCACAAATATAACCCGTTTTATTTGAATTATTGTTATGTAAATTTTCCAAATTCTAGAACAATGCATAACATTTTAGGGACTTATAAAAGGATTATCCAAATAGGGTTGATAAATCTGTAATTTATTTTGAAATATAAAAGAATTATTTAAAATATGTAAAAGTATCTATGAAATGTCGTAAATATTTTTTTAAAAAAATAAATGAATTTTCTTAAAAGAATTTAAAGTAGCTTATGAAACATATAAAAAAATTATTTAGAACTCAGAAAATATTTTTTTAAGAAAATCTAATTTTATAAAATAAGTACACTTTTTTAATTTAGAAATTTTAGAATTTTAAAACCCTTTTAAGACATTTTCAATTTTTCAATCTTTGTAATTTTAAAAATATTTCAAATTTTAGATTTTTTTTATATAAGTTTATGATTGTTAAATATTTTTTAATCTGCTCACTGGAATTCTTCGCACGAGTAGAGTATTAAATATTACACACAGTAGAATCCAAATTAGAAATTTATGAAACATACAAAATTATTTAGAATTTAGAAAATAAAATATTGAGAAAATCTAATTTTATAAAATAAGTAGATTTTTTTTTAATTCAAAAATTTAATATTTTAAGACAACTTAAAATATTCATTTTTTAGAATTTTATAAAAATTTATTTTTTTGAAAACTAATTTTTCTAAATTTAATATTTTCAGTTACTTTATGATATTTTAAATAAATTTTACAATTAATTTTTTTTAATTTTTTTACATTAATTTCTGATTTTTTAAATTATTTTATAGTTTTTAAATTTTTTTTAAGTTTAATGGGGTCAAAAGTGAGAGAGTTGGGACCAAAACGCAACAAAGTGTGTCTAGTGGGACTAAAATTGCAAAAATCTTGAAGTTATGATGTCACACTAATGGCGGAAAAAGTTTGGGACCACTTATGCAAAAAATTGACGTTTGGGACTGAACTTGCAACGTTTGAATCCAATGGGGTCAAAAGTGCCAGAGTTGGGACCATTTTGGAACAGGTGTGTGTCCTGTGGGACCAAAAGTGCAAAATTCTCGGAGGTGGGACCATGTAATGAGGTTTTGGGTGTTTTAGTGTGAGGCTAATCCGGGTTGGTGGGTTTATTAGAAATTTGGAGACAAATAATTTAAACATGAGATAACTCAAAATTATTATCGAAATCTCATATTATGACTCAAAGTAAACTGGCCCTAAGAGGAATGCTGAACTTTGAGGACATTTTTTCGGGTGATTGAAGCCCAACCCACCGAGACGTTCTCGGTTCGTGGGTTTATAAAAAGATAAAGCCCAAGTCCAACCCAATAACTGATCATGCTATAAGATTCTTTTCATTAAACATATGCATTGCAACAATAGCCGCTTCGATATACTCCATATTATATTGGCAAAGTCTCATGTGCGTCAGTTGAACGGTACAATTCGAATTGGGTATCAATATCACTATTTATGCTTAAAGATATTATATGTTCTGCAATTTTACTTAGAACATATAATATCTTTAAACATAAATCGTGATACATTTTCACCATGATACCTTTACCCATCAGGTGTAATATCTTTAGGTATAAATATTAATACCTTTTGAACCATGACCCATTTGAAAATTCGTGCAATTGGTGCAGAAAAGACATCCCCTATAATATTATGCTTTTAGTTTCAGTAATTTGTGTATTTCTTTTTTTATTTTTAAAGATCATAATTTTAGTTTTATCGAAATTATGAATGTTAATTTGACATCGTCTCCCATAATTCGGTCAAAGCTTCTAATACCATAATTAAGAAAAAAAATCCCCCCCCCCCCCTTCTAGCTTTTTTTACGTTTACCACTTAGTCTTAGCATGTTTTACACCACCTTTTTTTCAGTTTTATGTACTATTAAAAAATTTAAACTTATGTATTTACAAACCTTCTAAACGTATTATCATACAATATTTTTCGTGAGAAAGGACGTTTCATAGTTTATTCTTTAATTCTAATTACCGTAAAATGTTATTTATTTTGTGTCTCCAAATATCTTACTTAATTACTTTTGTGATATTGTCCTAATTTAAGTTAAATGGAGGGTTTGGTAATTATTGTTTCGACTATAATTAAGTACTTAAAAGCCAAATGTTATATATAAGCAACAAATGAGTTTCATTTAGTAGTTTCTTAGGATTTTTATAAATTTGTCAAACTTATTTTAAATAAAATAAATAATAAAAAATACTTGTTTATCAAACATTACAAATTTTTTAGTTTTGGCTAAACGAATTTTAATTTTTCTATAGTTTCCAATTTTAATCATTTTCTTTTGATCAATCACAAACATGGAAATTAGTGATGAATCACAAACATGCAAATTAGTGATGAATAATAAATTTATAGTTCATATTTATCATGCTCATAATTTACAAAACCACCGAGAGAATTCAGCAACTAAGTACCAAAACTTAATGAGGCAAAAGAATTTTATAATGATGTTAAAAAAAATAAACCACAATACCAGAAACCCAAGCTAATCATATTCCTAACTCAAATAACTACAGCATCAAGAGAAAAGCTCACCAGCCAATTTGTTATTTTAAAACAGAGAAACAATTTTAAAATCAAATACCACGAGAATACCCTATGATGATAACCAGATGCAAAAGGAACAAAAAGAAAAGATTCAATCAAACCGATAATTGAACACACAGATGATTTTGTGCTATCCTGATATTATCAACGGTTGCTGCATTCCAATTCCGAAGCAATCACGGTTAATTTTAATCACTTATTTTGAGCAATCAGAAACATGCAAATTGGATACGATTTGTAACAGAAAGATATCAGAGAATCATCTCAGTGCAGCGAATCAGTTTGGCAACTGAAAATCAGAAAATGATATGTATTCAAATATCAACAGAATATGGAAAATCCATAACATCGACTCAACTTCGTAGTTCATATTAAGCAGAAATTAGTAGAAACGCAGCAATAAAACCACAGCATTCAGCAACAGCAGCAGATATAGAAACATCCACAAAACATCCCCAAAATCAATTATGCATCATTAGACTTGCAGTTTGCCTTTGCCTCCTTGAATTACTAGGGTCGGTTGGGACATTCAAAATGGATGTGATGACGGAGCGTTTTCTTAGTCCAGCAATAGGTTCCGCACCTATAACAGCGGTTTTTCTTCTTGGCGAGCTTCTTATGACTTTCCTCAATGTGTTGGCTTAGCTTGTATGGCTTATCCGTCTCGAAATTGCACTCCGGACAAGCCAAGCAGGCGAAGTAACGGAGTTGGAGGTGTGACAGAAAATGAAAACGCTGATTTAAAACGCAGAGGTGAAATGCAGTGGGAGGTGTGAGAACAGAGAGGTGTGAGAAATGATGAGTAAAACTTACCAGATCTGGAATTGAAGCAATCCAGGGTGCAGCAGTTATAAAAATCGGTCCAGTTGAAGATATGGAAGGTGAAATTCCACCGATCGAAGGGCCAGTAGGTGGAATGCCAATCGAAGGACTAATAGGTGCGATTCCAGAAGAAGGTGCACAGAGCCATGCACTTCCAGTCGAAGGAACAGTAGATTTGATAGGTGAAGCTCCCGGTGATATTCCAAAAGATGCTGCAGTCCGTGGTGCAATTCCAGTTGAAGCTCCAATTCCAGTTGAACGCATTGCTCGCGACAGAGAGGAAACGCGCCATTTTCTAAATGAGAGAGATTGTGATTTGTGCTTTGGGAAAATTAAATGCCATTCAAATTTATAGACGAGGATGGGCTTTGATGGGCTTTGTACTTTGGGCTTAGATGGGCCATTTTCTCAGAAAAGGCTTTATGTACCCGGTGGGTACTTTACCCACTAATATATAATTAAAACTAAAATAATTATGATTAACCTTATTAATCAAACAGTTAATTATTTATGAACCTTGTTAATGGATATGTTGGATGATTATTAATGATTATCAAGTTTTTTTATGGCTGATGTTATCTCCTAATTGATTTTTTCTTTTCCTTTTTTCATTTGGTAGGGGCAAAATGACCTTTTCCACATCGGTTGTATTATGAACTGGACCAACTCAAAAACTTTCGGATCAAAAGTTAGTATGTCCAGCCCAACTCACCCCTATTCTAAGATTTTTGATAGACCTATGATCCATCGCATCGGACCCAATGGTCTATCGAACCAATATCCCTAAGTTCGTGCAGCTAGGCTGATCTCTATTCTTATGGATCTATTTTATTATCGATAAAGCCTCACGACCAGATTCGGGTATTTTTTAAAATATTGTGTTTTGGTAGATTCAAAATGTCCATTATGCCCCTTAATTAAAAAATATTTTCAGCTTCCTTGATATTTGTGTTACAACTTCCAAGAAAACGTCATTCATCTTCTAAAGAAAGAATTCAGCAGTCTTATATCGATTCAGATCTTTTATCACATTTGGTACAATATATTATATTAATCATGCTACATAATCATTTATGATTTTTGTCATCATATACACGTGTCATATGGAGATTAAAATGTAGTAGAAGATGTTATATTGTCACTTCCTTGTAAACCCTATAATTATTTTCTTTGTTACTCCCTTATTGACCCAAAAATAATCTTCGAATATTTATTTTCTCATGTTATCTTCAAGAATAAAATTCGAGCTCAAATGTAAATAGTCAAAGAAATTATATTATACAAAATAAAAATTAAATTAAGCATTTTTTATCAAGTTATTGTACAACAATGTAATTATAAATAACTCATAAATTACAGAAATAATTAGTTTTAAACTGATTCTGATGTTTTAATTCTTTTTATGACTTGGTGGCTCGATAAGCCGAACGGGTCAAATCATGGGTACTTGTTGATTCGAGAGGCTGAATCGAGTAAAAAAGTGGGTACATGCTGATCCGACAAGGCGAATCCGTCAAATAGTGGTACATGGGAACTTAATAAGCTGAACGGGGGGTTGATAGTTGATCCTTGTTGATCCGACAAGTTGAATCGGGTAAAATCAAGGGTACTTGGTGGCTCGATAAGGCAAACGGGGAAAATAGAGGGTACTTGTTGAACCGATAAGTCTAATGGATCGAATAGTGGATACTTGTTGATTTGAGAAGCCGAATCATGATAATAGTGGGTACATGTTGGTCCGACAAGTCGAATCGATTAAATAGTAGTAGATGGTGACTCGATATATCGAACGAGTCAAATAGTTGGTACTTGTTGATCCGACAAGTCAAACCGAGTGTGTGTACTTGCCGACTCGATAAACCAAACAGATCAAACAGTGGGTACTTGGTAATTCGAAAAGCCGAACCGGGTCAAATCGTTGGTACAAGATGATCCAAGACACTAAATCGGGTCAGATTTTGGGTACTTGCTGACTCGAGAGCGAACGGGTCAAATAGTGGGTACTTGTTGTACCAATAAAGCAAATGAATCAAATTGTCGATAGTTGTTTATTCGAGAAGTCGAATTAGGCCAAATAGTGGGTACATGTGGATCCGACCAGCCGAATCCATTAAATAGGTACACGATGACTCGATATGCCGAATGGGTCAATGGTTGGTATTTGTTGATCTGCCAAGCCGAATAGGTTCAAATCATGGGTACTTTGTGACTCGATAAGGCGAATAGATCAAATAGTGTAACTGGTTGATTCGATAAGCGAAATCGGGTCAAATAGTGGATACATGTTAATATGAGATGTTAAATCGGGAGAAATAGTGGGTACGCGTTGATCCAACGAGTCGAATCTGTTAAATGGTGTCACATGGTGACTTGATATGCCGAAAGGATCAAATAGTTGTACTTATTAATCGGACAAGGTGGATCAGGTTGAATAGTGCGTACTTGCTGACTCGATAAGACAAACTGGTCAAATAGTAAGTACTTGGTAATCCAAGAAGCTGAATCGGGTCTAATGATAGACTTGGTGACTCGATAAACCGAATAGGTCAAATCGTGGGTACTTGTTGATATGACAAGGTTAATCGGGTCAAATATTAGGTACTTGTTGGCTCGAAAGCGAACAGGTCAAATAGTAGGTACTTGTTGAGCCGATAAGACAAAGGGGTCAAATTATGGATAGTTGTTGATCTGAGAAGTCGAATCGGGTCAAATAGTGGGTAGATGTTGATCTGACAAACCGAATTCATCAAATAGTGGTACTTGATAATTCGATAAGACGAACGGGTCCATAGTTGATCCTTGTTGATCCGACAAGTCGAATCGGGTCAAATAGTAAATACTTGTTGAACAGATAAGTCAAATGGGTAAAGTAGTGGATGCTTGTTAATCTAAGAAGCTAAATCGGGAGAAATAGTGGGTACATGTTGATCCGACAAGCCACATAAGTCAAATAGTGGTAGATGGTGACTCGATATGCCGAACGAGTCAAATAGTGTGTAGTTGTAGATCCGACAAGCCGAATCTGGTCGAATAGTGTGTACTTGCGAACTCGATAAGTCTAACGGATGAAATAGTGGGTGTTTGTAATCCGAGAAGCCGAATCCGAGAAAATGGTAGACATGGTGACTCGATAAGCCGAACTAGTCAAATTGTGGGTAATTGTTGATCCGAGAAGTCGAATTGGGTTAAATAGTGGCTACATGTTGATCCGACGAGCCGAATACGCCAAATAGGGGTACATGGTGACTCGATATGCCTAAAGGACCAAATAGGTTGTACTTGTTGATTAGATATGTTAAATCGAGTCGAATACTACGTGCTTGCTGACTCGATAAGCCGAATAAATAAAATAGTGGGTACATGATAATTCGAGAATCCGAATTGGGTCAAATGGTAGACTTGGTGACTTGATAAGTCGAACGAATCAAATCGTGTGTACTTGTTGATTCGAGAGGCCGAATTAGGTCAAACAGGGGGCACGTGTTGATACGACAAGCTGAATCCGTCAAATAGTGGTACTTGGTAACTCGATAGGCTGGACGGGTCAATAGTTGGTCCTTGTTGATTCGACAAGCCGAATCAGGTGAAATTGTGGGTACACTGTGACTCGATAAGACGAACGGGTCAAATAGTGGGAACTTGTTGAACCTATTAGCCAAACAGGTCAAATAATGGATACTTATTGATCTGAGAAGCCGAATCGGGACAAATAGTGGGTGCATATTGATCCGACAAGCTGAATTGGTCAAATAGTGGTAGATGGTGAATCAATATGCCAAACGTGTCAAATAGTTGGTACTTTTTTATTCGACAAGTCGAATCGGATCGAATAGCATATACTTGCCGACTCGATAAGCTAAATGGATCTAATAGTTGGTACTTGGTAATCCGAGAAGTTGAATCGAGTCAAATGGTAGACTTGGTGACTCAATAAGCCGAATGGGTCAAATCGTTGGTACTTGTTTATTCGAGAAGCTGAATCGGGTCGAATAGTGCGTACTTGATGACTTAATAAGACAAACGGATCAAATAGTGGGTACTTGGTAATCCTACAAGCTGAATCAGATCAAATGCTAGACTTGGTGACTCGATAAGCTGAACGGGTTAAATCGTGGGTACTTGTTGAATCGAGAAGCTAAATTGGGTCAGATACTGGGTACTTGTTGACTTGAAAGCGAATGGATCAAATAGTGGGTACTTGTAGAGTCGATAAGACAAACATGTCAATTTTTGGATAATTGTTGATCCGAGAAGTGGAATCGAGTGAAATAAATGGTACATGTTGATCCGACAAGCTGAATCTGTCAAATTGTGTTAAATGGTGACTCGATATGCCGAACGGATCAGTAATTGGTCTTTGTTGATCAAACAAGTCGAAAAGGGTCAAATCGTGGGTACTTGGTTACTTAATAAGGTGAATGGATCATATGGTGGGCATATGTTGATCTGATACGGGTAATGGGGTCAAATAATGGATACTTGTTGAATAGTGGAATGATTTAAATAGTGATACTTGTTGATCTGAGAAGCCAAATCGGGACAAATAGTGCGTGCACGTTGATCCCCCAAGCCAAATCCGTCAAATAGTGGCACATGGTGACTCGGTAGGTCAAAATGACCTAATAGGTTGTACATGTGGATCCAACAAGCCGAATCAGGTTGAATATCGCGTACTTACTGACTTGATAAGACAAACGGATCAAATAGTGGGTACTTCGTAATACGAGAAGCCGAATCGGGTTAAATGGTAAACTTGGTTACTCGATAAGCCGAACAGGTCAAATCATGGGTACTTGTTGATCCGAGAAGCTGAATCAGGTCAAATATTGGATACTTATTGACACCAAAGCAAACAAGTCAAAATAGTGGGTACTTATAGAGAAGATAAGGCAAGCATGTCAAATTATGGATAGTTGTTGATCCAAGAAGCCGAATCGGGTCACATAGTGGGTACATGTTGATCCGACAAGTCGAATCAATGAAATAGTGGTACATAGTAACTCGATATACCAAACGGGCCAATAGCTGGTCTTTATTGATCCGAAAAGATGAATATGGTCAAACCATGGGTACTAGTGACTCCATAAGATGAATAGATCAAATAGTGGGTACTTGTTGTTCCGATAAGCACAATCGGGTCAAATAGTGGATACTTGTTGAAAATTGAAATGGATCAAATAATGGATACTTGTTGATCTGAGAAGCTAAATCAGGAAAAATAGTGATTACACATTGATCATATGAGCCGAATCCCTCAAATAGTGGTACATGGTGACTCGATATGTTGAAGGGATCCAATAGGTTATATTGGTTGATCCGACAAACTGAATCAGGTTGAATAGTGCGTACTAGCTGACCCGATGAGCCGAACTGATTAAATAGTGGGTACTTGTCAAATTGAGAACCTGAATCGGGTCAAATAGTGGGTATTTATTGATTCGAGAGGCTAAATCGGGTAAAACAATGGGTATATGTTGATCTGACAAGCTGAATTCCTCAAATATATGTACTTGGTAATTTGATAAGCCAAACGGATAAATAGCTAGACCTTATTGATTCGACAACCCAAATCGGGTCAAATCTTGGGTACCTGGTGACTCGATAGGGCGAACGGGTCGAATAGTAGGTACTTGTTGAACCGATAAGCCAAACGGCCAAAAAAGTGGATATTTCTTGATCTGAGAAGTCGAACCGGGACATATAGTGGGTACATGTTGATCCGACAAGTCGAATTGGTCAAATTATGGTAGATGGTGACTCGATATGCCGAACGACTTAAATAGTTGGTACTTGTGGATCCGACAAGTCGAATCAAGTCACAAAGTGCGTACTTGCTGACTCGATAAATTTAAATGGATCAAATAGTGGGTACTTGGTAATCCGCGAAGCCAAATTAGGTCAATTGGTAGACATGGTAAATGATAAGCCGAACCGACTATATAGTGGGTATTTGTTAACCCGAGAAGCGGAATCTGGTTGAATAGTGGCTACATGTTGATCCGACAAGCCGAATCTTTTAAATAGTGGTACAAGTTGACTCAATATGCCAAAAGGATCTAATAGGTTGTACTAGTTGATCCCACAAGTCAAATCGAGTCGAATAATGCTTACTTGCTCATTCAATAAGTGGAATGGATTAAAGAGTGGGTACCTGTTAATTCGAGAAGCCAAATCGAGTCAAATGGTAGACTTGGTGCCTTAATAAGTCGAACGGGTTAAATAGTGGGTACTTGTTGATTCAAGAGGCCGAATCGGGTCAAATAGTGGGTACATGTTGATCCGACAAGTTAAATCCATCAAATAGTGGTACTTGGTAATTCGATAAGCCGAACGGGTCAATAGTTTCTCCTTGTTGATTTCAAAAGCCAAATTAGGTTAAATCATGGTGCTTGGTGACTCGATAAGGCGAATGGATCAAATAGTGGGTACTTGTTGAACCGATTAGATAAACGGGCAAAATAGTGGATAATTGTTGATCTGAGAAGCTGAATCGAGATAAATTATGGTTACATGTTGATCTGAGAAGCCGAATAGGGTCAAATGGTAGACTTGGTTACTCGATTAGCCGAACAGGTCAATACGTAGGTACTTCCGGATCCGAGAAGCTGGATCGGGTTATATATTGGGTACTTGTTGACTCGAAATAAAACGGGCCAAATAGTGGGTACTTCGTGAGCCGATAAAGCAAACGGGTCAAATTTTGGATAGTTTAGGAATCCGAGAAGCCGGATCGGGTCAAATAGTGGGTACATGTTGATCCGACAAACCAAATCTGTAAAATAGTGGTACATGGTGACTCAATAGAATGGGTCAATAGTTGATCTTTGTTGATCCAACAAGCCAAATAGGGTCAAATCGTGGGTACTTGGTGAGGCAGAAGGCGAATAAATAAAATAGTGTGTACTTATTGATCCGATAAGCGAAATCGGGTAAAATATTTTATACTTGTTGAATAGTGGAATAGGGTCGAACAGTGGATACTTCTTGATCTGAGAAGCCAAATCGGGATAAATGATGGGTACACATTGATCCGACGAGCCAAATCCGTCAAATAGTGGTACATGGTGACTAGATATGCCGAAAGGATTAAACCGGTTGTACTTGTTGATCCGATAAGACAAATGGATCTAATAGTGGGTACTTGGTAATCCGAGAAGACGAATCGAGTTAAATGGTAGACTTGGTGACTCGATAAACTGAACGGGTCAAAACGTGGGTACTGGTTAATCCAAGAAGCTGAATCGGGTCAGATACTGGGTATTTGTTGGCTCGAAAGCGAAAGAGTCAATTAGTGGGTACTTGTTAAACCAATAAGGCCAACGGGTCACTTTGTGGATAGTTGTTGATCCGAGAAGCCGAATAGAGTTAAACTGTGAAAACATGTTGATCCGACAAGTCGAATTTGTCAAATAGTGGTACATGGTGAATCGATATGCCGAACATGTCAGTAGTTGGTCATTGTTGATCCGAAAAGCCGAATAGGGTCAATTCGTGGGTACTGGGTGACTCGATAAGGTGAATGTATCAAACTGTGTGTACTGTTTGATCTGATAAGGGAAATCGGGTAAAATAGTGTGTACTTGTTGAATAGTGGAACGGGTTAAATAGTGGATTCTTGTTGATTTAAGAAGCCAAATCTAGATCAAATAGTAGGTACACATTGATCTGACTAGCCGAATCTGTCAAATAGGGGTACATGGTGGCTGGATATGCCGAAAGGATCAAATAGGTTGTACTAGTTGATACAACAAGCCGAATTGGGTCGAATACTGCGTAGTCACTCAATAATCCGAAAGGGTCAAATGGTAGACTTGGTGGTTCGATTAGCCAAACGGGTCAAATAGTGGGTACTTGTTAATTCGAGAAGCTGAATCGGGTGAAACTGTGTGTACATGTTGATCAACAAGCTGAATCCATCCAATAGTGGTGCTTGGTAATTCGATAAGTCGAACGGGCCAATAGTTGGTCCTTGTTGATCCGACAAGCCGAATCGGGTCAAATCGTGGGTACTTGGTTACTTGATAAGGCAAATGTGTCGACTAGTGGGTACTTGTTAAACTGATGAGCCAAATAGTGGATATATTTTTATTTGAAAAGCTGATTCGGAACAAATAGTGGGTACATGTGGATCCAACAAACCGGATCAATTAAATAGTAGTAGATGGTGCCTCGATATGCCGAACGGGTGGTTGGAGTTTGTGGTTCAAACTCTTGTCTTCTACTTGTTTTTGTTTTGCCTTTTATACGCAATTTATGGTTAATTAAGGCCGAAATTATGGTTATTTTGGATGTCAATTTTATTGACAATTATGTAGGGACATAAGTACAAATAAAAAAAGTTGAAGACCTAGTACAAAGCTATTGAGGAAGTTAGCTGAAGGACTTGGTCTCCAACAAGGGAAACCGGGTCTACCTCGCGCCAACAATTATATGTTTTTGTTCGTATTTTACTTGTGAGATTCTTTTGATATTCTTTGTCTTATCATCAGATGTTATTTGTTTCAATCTCTTGTGTTCGTCCAAAATTTCCGATCTCATATGTTCAGCTATTTGTAAATTGTAATACTACTTTTTCAGGTTTTGTTTGTATGGTGTTCACTATGTTCTGAATTTAGATACTAGGTCACTTATTGCATGTTTGTGTCTATTGGATGCTCATTTGGTTCAAAGTTGGGATAATAAATTATGTCTAACATCACATGAAATTAGATAGTAAACCATGAGATTTTATTAATCATGTATTATACGACATAACCATGTATAATATATCCTAATATATAACTTTGACTTTGTATTCACTGATCTTGTGCATATACAGTTGCTCCATACCCTACCTACCATGGACATATGCTAATGTGCCTACTGCTAATGTGTATAAACTTTATCCTTAGAGATGAGATAAATCACTTCTGTGTAGTAGATTTTGACACATTAGGTGGTGGATATATCAACATGTGCTCACAATGGTTAAGGCAGCGAGCCTGCGGTAATGAAATAATGAAATATTAAAAATGATTTACTATAAAGTTGACTATATTTGGAGAATTCTTTGCTAGCGTGTTTGCCATGATTTTATCCCACATGACATTTCTTATATGCAAAAGTATCAAATTTTTAATAGTTTATGTTTGTTTTTTTATCTCTCTGTGTGAATTATATATAGGATTATTTTACTATAAAATCCATAATTTGTTCTATCCTCTCCAGTATATGATTCATTGTTGGAGTTTGCAGTGTAAACTCTTATCTTCTACTTAATTTTGTTTTATTTTTTATACACATTTTATGTTTTAATTAAGGTCAAAATTATGGATATTTCGGATGTCATTTTACTAACAATTATGAGGGGACATAAGTGCAAACAAGAAGAGTTGAAGACTTGGCCCAAAAGATGCTGAGGAAGTTGGGCGACGGACTTGGTCTCTAACAAGGAAGACCGAGTCTACCTCGCACCAACAACATCTCTATTTGGACATGTAACATCACCAGCTAATGGCCCCAATCGTAGGGAATGGTGGTTAGTGGAAAATGTTCTTCAAGCTACAAGTTGCCTATAAATAGGACTTCAACTATCAACAAGTATTCTTTAAAATTGTATCATCTAGTAGGTTTAGTCAACCATCTATCCAACCTGAAGTGTTCTATTTTTGTAACATTCAAATTCCTCACAAATCTAAATCACTTTTCGTAGAATACTTGTTAGGATAGCTTTTAATAGGTTATTTGTACTCTAGATATTGTTTAGTCGTCCATTGAGACGTTAGTATTCGTGTGGTGTAAATCGAAGTTTATCTCGATTTACTCTTTGGAATCTTTTTGTAATTCACAAGTATATAGTGAGTTGTTTCGCCCTGAAAACACCCACAAGTGATTTAAGGCTTGTGGAAAAATTTTACTTTGTGCTGTCATATTTTTTTTCGCCATGTTATACTCTAGGTTGGGTAAACCTCGTAGAAGACCTTTGATTATTTTGGACAATGCACACTTTCAATTGGCACTAGAGCCATCACTTGACACACTAAGTGTGATCCTGACAGTGTTTTTGTCATAATGGACACTACAACATCAATAAGACTTTCAGTTTTGGACGGTTCCAATTATGATTATTAGAATGTTCGGCTGAGGAATCACATCAAGTCGATTGATATGAGAGCATATAGAGTAGTCGCAGAAGGTCAGAGGCTGCCTATGATCATTGATCGTGATGGTGAGAGAATAAAAAAGCCTGAAGAACAGTGGACTCGAGAGGAGATTGATGCCTCCAACTACAATGAACAAACACGCAATGCAATCACTCTCGTGGTGGACATGAATATGTTTTGGTTAGTCAAATCGTGCAAAACAGAAAAACACGCCTGAGATATTCTTCAACGTCATTGTGAGGGTCATCATAGTATAAGAGAGTCTTGTTTGAGAATGGTCACGGATCAATTTGAGAATCTTTAAATGGATGAAAATGAGTCCATCCAAAGCTATTTCAATGAAATTCTTGATATAGCTAATGAGGCCTCGGACTTGGGGGAAGACATTGGCAACAAGAATCTTGTTTCTAAAGCTATAAGTTCAGTTCCTGACCACTTCAACATTAAGGTTTCTTCCATTGAAGAATCCCATAATATGGCCACGATGGAGGTCACCACTCTCATGAATATCCTTCAAACCTATGAGATGAACATGAATCATCAAAAGAAATTGTACAAGGGAAATAATGTGGTCTCGCAAATTTAAGATGGAGAGTCTTCCAAGGAATCCATAGCCTCAAATGAAGAAGACAATGAGGAACTGGAAGAAATAGGTGAGGGAGCTAACGTAGCCTTACTAAGTCAGAAGCTCAATTCAATGATGAGGAAGCTGAAAAGCAAGTTTACAACTATACCAAGATCTTCAGCTCAGAAGGAGTCTCCACTGAAGAGGTTGCCTCCAATCTCTACCCCACCGGTCAGAAGAGCTTTTTCCAGATCAACAAGGGTACGAATCTAGAAACATGAATTATGTTCAATGTCGGGCATGCAAAGGATATGGACATTATGCAAATGAATGTGCCAATATTTTTCGCAGATACGGTAAAGCTAACTAGGCCTCCTTAAGTGATGACGATGCGTTAGAGCTCAAAGCCATAACCGATCAAACAACCTTAATTTCAACCTTGGAAAGGTGCTTAGAACTGGATGACACTGTAGTAGAGTCAGAGGTTGACTTAACCTGTGACTTAGTCTCAGAAATGTTTTATTTCAACACCAATGTTGAAAAGGAACCAGAAGGGAAGATAGATGATGAAACAATCAAGGTGATAGAAGAAATGAAGGTGGTGTACATGCAGCTTCTCAAGAAATGGAATCAACAAAGTTGTGACATGGTTAAGTTGAACGAAAAGAACGATAATCTCCGTGAACTTGTGACAAGGTTGGAAGTACCCCTAACCAAAAAAGATGTTGAACTCAAAATTGCAAAGAAGAAATTTGAAGAAGCAACTAGAACCTTCAAAAGGCTGAATTCAGATACTTCTAAACTTAATGAAGTCTTATCTATTGGTAGGAATAATCATGTTGAACTAGGATAGACTGAATCTAGGGAAACTAACATAGTAAGTAGTAATGGACTTCCTTTTGTTCGAGAAGGTGAAAATTGTATTAATGTTAAAACTAATGGATCACCTAAGAAGTCCAAAGCTAACAAAAAACGGATGTTTGTATGTCATTAGGGATTAACCCCTGGTCATATTAAACAATTTTTTTGTCGAAAAATGAGATCTGATGCGAAGAAGGGTAAGGGGTTGAATCAGAGGTTACCCAACCCCCCATCAGACCAGAGTGTCTAAAAATCTATCCTTAAGCCAAAAAAAATGTGGGTTTGTAAATCGGATTTAGTTTGCAATGTTGCTTTTACTACTTAAAGAACTAAAATCTCAGACTCATGGTACTTTGATAGTGGTTGTTCTCGCCACATGACAGGAAATAAGAATTTTCTTGTTGATTCTGTACCATGTGTTGGAGGTCGTGTGACCTATGGAAGAGGTTCCAGTGGACAAATAGTTGGCAAAGGAACGTTGAATGTTCAAGGTTTTTCTAAAATGCATAATGTGTACCGTGTGAAAGGATTGTAAGCTAATTTGATTAGTATTAACCAATTATGTGATGATGATATATAGGTTAAGTTGACCCGAAACACATGTGATGTCTTTGACCGATCTAACACACGTGTTATGAAGATTAGCTGACAATTGCTACCTCGTTAGAGAGTTGAGGTGTAATAGAGCACATATAGATGACACAATATTGTGGCACCAAAAAATTGGACATGTAAACTTTAGGAATTTAGGCAGTCTAGTGAAGTTTGAAGCTGCAAAAGGTATCCCTAACCTACAGGAGAAACATAATTTTGTCTGTGGCGACTACCAAAAAGGTAAATAGACTGGGGTCAGCCATGAGGTTGTCCAACACCCAGGTCAACCGGTTGTTACCACTCGCTGTTTTGAATCACTTCACATGGATCTTATGGGTCCTGTGGAAGTGGAAAGTTTAGGAGGTAAAAGGTACTCATATGTGATAATTGATGATTTCTCACAATTTACTTGGGTGTTTTTTTTACGTGAAAACTCAAATGCCTTTGATTCATTTAAAATTATATTTTCTAGAATAAAAAACATGCATTTCACTACCATTGCTCGCATAAGATTAAATCATTGAAAGGAATTCCAAAATAAGTATTTCACTAAGTTTTGTGAGAGAAAATGTATTTTCCAAGAGTTTTCTTCTCATAAAACTCTTGAGCAAAACGGAGTGCTGAGAGGAAAATCGCACCCTACAAGAAATGGCTCATGTTATGCTAAGTTCAAAGAACCTTGCAAAGCGTTTTTGGGCTGAGGCATTGGACACTGCCTATCATATTGTAAATCGTGTATATTTGAGACCTGGCATGACCATGACTCCCTATGAGATTTTAAATGGTAGAAAGCCTAATCTAAACTATTTTCACGTTTTGGGTGTGTGTGCTTTATCTTGAACGATCGTGAAAACCTTTCAAAATTTGATTCTAAAAGCGACAAGGGCATTTTTCTTGGATATGCCACAAATAATCATGCATATAGGATCTATAACTTAAGAACTAGATGCATTTAAGAATCTATAAATGCTGTCCTCGACTATGCTGATGCTACAGGAAAGATAGAACATGATGATATAGAAGATTTGATCGATGATCACAAAAGGATTGAAAATGAGAGTGAAATTGATGCAGTGGTTATCCCATCCGCTAGGTCAACCCCTATCAATCAAAACTCAGCAAAGAAAACAATGATGAACTTGATCCAAATCCGCAGGTGACATGCCGCCGTTATCCACCTGCTCGAGTAAGGAATGATCATCCTTTGCCACAAGTAATAGGACAAGTGGGAGAAGCAGTGTGAACCAGAAACATGGTGTCTAGTATGCATGTCATCTACTTACAATGAGGTATATCTTTCCCACTTTGTATCAGCTTAGAACCATTTAACCTTGCATGAACCCCAATTAGAAGCTAGGCCCTAGTCTACCGTCCGACTAGCGTTTAGCGTCTTTTAGAACATTGATACAATAATTAAAAAATTTAATACCGTTATTGACCAAAAGATCCTGTGTGTACGTACTATACTCTTTGAATTTTGAATAAGAAGTGGACTTGCTTGTAGATGTGCTGCTGTAAGATTTGACCTTCCCTTATTTTGCGAATCGAATAAGATGCAGAAACTATATTAAAATTCATTGAATTTTCTCTGACTCCTCTTGAACAATGATTGAATATTGATGCGCTGAGGTGGAAAGCATTTCTCATCAATTATTTTTTGGTAATCCTGAAAGAGTTTATCGAGTCTGTTCTAGTTTTGAATTTGTCCTGCCAAAATTGTTGGGCGCTGAGGTTTGCCATTTTTGCTGCGTTATGGTATTGGCATCTCTGGTTCTTAGATGCACTACTGAAGAAGAAAGGGAAAACTAGAAAAAATAAAAGAGAAAAAGAGAAATGACATGTAATATAAGGTGGAATTTCATAAAATAAATATTGCTGACGTGTACAAGTTTTATCGAAAAAATAACGGAGATATAAATTTCCGTCACATTCCAACGCGTAAGGACCTATACAAATTCCTGTTTAATAACCGATGAACCTATACCACTATTATAATAACTGACGAATTTTTGCAAAAATATTCAGGAACAATGAGGAACCTAAACATGTGTTTTGTTGCCAATAACTAACTACCGTAATAGTAATGTTTTTGTGGAACATAGGCGAACCATTTTGGAGAGCAAGATACCTATATATATGTTTTAAAATATCTGCAGTTACCCAATGGGGTTTTGGAGAGGGTTTTGAATACTTTCTTCTCCTACCTCCTCTCTCCCTCTCTCTCTCTGCACCTCTTATCTACATTCACTACCCAGCTCGGTCCACCCAACCCCTACATCCTCCCTATCCCTGCTCACTCCCCCACAGCTGAATTCATCAGCTATGGCTTCCACAGCTCAATTTTTTCCGAGCTCCGTATCTCAATTTCACCAACCCGCTCCACCATGGAAACCCCAGAAAAAGCCAAACTTCATTCCCATGTCCACCCCCGAAATTCCAAGTTTCTCCCAAAACCCCCAACTTTCCACTTCCTTTTTTCCCCAAACGCTTAAACTCCCTTCCCTCCATAACCCCGCCCCTCTTCTTCCACCCCCTGTATCAGACTCCACCGATGACAGTTTCCAAGAAAACTCCGACAAGTTGTCGAATTTACAAGTGATTCCGAATGGGTATCCTTCAAACTTGATGAAAGAATCCGGCGACAGAGTTTTCATTCAGGACCCACCTTGGATTTCCTCGCTTTTCATGAAAAGCCTGTTTTTTAGGAGCAAAAATAGCAGCGGGGTCAAACTGGAGTTCCAAGAAATGGAGAGGCGGAAGTATTATTTACTGAGGAGGCGACAGGTGAAGGCGGAGACGGAGGCGTGGGAGAATATGGTGGAGGAATATAGAGAATTGGAGAGGGAAATGTGTGAGAGAAAGCTGGCGCCAAATCTGCCTTATTTCAAGAAATTAATGTTGGGATGGTTTCAGCCTCTGAGGGAAGCCATTGAAAAAGAACAGAACTTGCAGAGGTCCAAGAAGAATAAAGCGGCCTTTGCCCCTTTCATCGACGCTTTGCCTGCAGACAAAATGGCTATCATCGTGATGCATAAGATTATGGCGCTGTTGATGATGGGGGACAAGGACGGTAGGTGCGTGCGCGTGGTGGAGGCTGCCGTTCAAATTGGGGTAGCAATTGAGAACGAAGTGAGTATTATGCTATATTCCTATGAGGTTTAAAGCATTATAATTTTGCCTTGTTATCTATTTTTGCTTAAAGCATTACAGACTGTCATCTTACTCACTTGCATTGCCTTGTTTCTTGCCTGTGTATTTTTTTCCCAGAAATTTGATATCTTGATTTAATAGCTTTAGTAATATTCACCTGTCAGATTAGAATTCACGATTTCTTGGAGAAAGAGAGAAAGCATAGGACAAGGGAAGTTGAAGCTGAAAATCAAGAAGATTCAAGTAAGGAAGCGGCGATTCTTAGACAACGTGTCAAAAGTCTTATTAAAAAGAACAGGGTCATTGAAGTACAAAAGCTGGTGAGAAGTAGTGAAGGGTATAAGTCTTGGGGTCGAGACATACAAGCTAAGGTGTGGAGCCTATCTTTTACGTTATGATCGAGGAACTTAGTAATGATTCAGTATCATCAATCTCAGTGCTTTTATTCTTATTGGAGAGTTATTTCTTTGTTTCTGCAGCTGGGATGCTGTCTTATAGATTTGTTAACTCAAAGTGCTTATGTGCAACCTCCAGTCACTCAGTCAGCTGACTGTCCACCTGATGTCCGCCCCGCGTTTAGGCACATCTTCAAGCTAGCACCAAGAGAACCAGGGTGAGAAGATTGGATCAGACGCAATTCCCCTTGGATGACAGTACACAAATAATTCGTATATTATGTATATGTCATGGCCCGAGGGGTTCTCAATAATGTCCTTAAACATATATTACAGTTGAATCAAGTTACCAAATTCTTGAACTCTCTGTATTCTCAGAAGCCTTGTTGTCAATTGTCAATATTATAAAGGAAATATCATTTCCCTTTTTTTTCCTTTTCTTTTGGTGGGGTTGGGGGGGGGGGGGGGGTGTGAGTTTTAATAATCCTGTCAATTGATCTGAATGGTTGTTTGTGTTCTGGTTCAGGCAGACCCTTGTGAAGAAGTATGGTGTCATAGAATGTGATCCTTTAGTCATTGCTGGCCTTGATAAAACTGTGAGTTCATGGAAATTTTTTTTTTTTGGTGACATAATCTTTTGTACTGGTTTACAGAGAGTACTTTTTTTTATTTATAGATTGCAGTTCCACATTGGCTGGCTGGTACAAGATCAGGGCTATTATATTTTATTGTTCGATTGATTAGATTGAGTTCATATGGCATGGGGTCAATACTGTTCTTGAACATGAAGTTGATTTTCACTTCTGGATGTATTTTCTTCCCTAGATATAAAATTCTCTTTCCACATTGGAAGTTTACATATGAAAAATAAGAAACAAGTGTGGCTTTTCTTCCTTTTCTATCCCTCTTTTAACATCAAATCATTCAAAATTTAGGTAATTTTTTTTTATCTCTAATTTTTATTTGTTTATGCAGGTAAGACATATGATCATTCCTTATGTGCCGATGTTGGTCCCACCAAAAAAGTGGAAAGGGTACTATTTCACTCCTCTAGCAAAGTCCATACTAAATATAATTAATTGGTACAGTTCAACCAAAATAAATGCAACCAGCAAACAAAAAACGTGTAAATATGAGTAGTCTCAAACTGTTATTTCTATTAATATTAGTAACCTTGATGGACATCTCTCAGGCTGCAGAGTTTAGATCTCATTTCTATTATATTGGACATCCTTCAGGTATGACAAAGGAGGTTACCTGTTCTTGCCTTCATACTTAATGCGTACTCATGGTTCACGGAAGCAACAGGATGCTGTTAAAACTGTTCCTGTGAAACAAATGCAAAAAGTATATGAGGTGAGAACTGGAACAGTTGCATTATATTTAGTATTGCTTTGATATCATACATACAGTTCACCTATAAGGTCAAGTGTGAAAACTGAATGGTGCTGGCATTTTATTTCAGTCCTGACTGAACTTCCCAACATGTTTGCTTCTTGTGTGTTAGCTCTATCAGGATTCATCCCTTCAAAAGTAGTTCCTTAAACTTTTTTTTGGCTCAACTCTAGTTGGTTCTGTGTACCTTGTAGCACTAGACTTGTTGCGCTGATGCTTTCCTTGTCGTATCTTACATGTTTGATCGTGGTAACATGTTCTTTTCTGATTGAAAATGAAGGCCCTTGATACTTTAGGAAACACCAAGTGGAGAGTGAACAAACGTATTCTAAGTGTTGTGGAGAGCATTTGGGCCACAGGTGGCAATGTTGCTGGTCTGGTAAACCGTGAAGATGTAAGTGGACTTCCAGTATTCTTTTGTTTCCATTGCATTCAATATATCTTTCTTCTTATGCATTGCTTGAAGATAAATTTCGTATAGCTTATGTTGGTTGCTCAATAAAAGTGTCATATATTTTGTAGGTTCCGATACCTGAGTTGCTCTCAGATGATCCAAATGAAGTCAAGAAGTGGAAATGGAGTAGAAGGAAGGCAAAGAAAATTAATCAAGAGAGGCATTCACAAAGATGTGATATAGAACTAAAGCTCTCTGTAAGAGTTTCAACTACCAGAAACTGTTCCAAAAAAGCTATTATTCAGAGTACCCAATACCTTTTTGACTTGAGTGCAATTCCAGATTTACGTGCTTCTGCTTTGCTGGTGTGGTTTGACCTTAAATATTTTGATAAAAACCAATGCACTGAATTATTAGCTCCAACTTTTGCCTTGGATTGAGCGGTTTTAATGAAAAATTCTGTATCCTACAGTCCTACTACTATTTCTGATGATCTCCTTGAGAAGTTAATATCATTCTCTTCAATACTGTAATTTAGAAATTTCATGCCACTATATCCTTAATGTATGAACAATACACATGAACATTGGGCATAGCTAGTTGTTTTCCTAGAGCATTATGTTTCACGACAAGACAGGCACAATAAGCTTGAAACATCAGTTGCCTGCGCGTGCTTAGAGGAAATTGTTCTTTATCTCTCAGTTAATAATACAAGAGGAAAAAATAAAAAAATAAAAGAGGCTTTGTGATGGACTCTGAGCGAGGGATTTTGTGAATCAGGTTGCTCGGAAGATGAAAGATGAAGAAGGTTTTTACTATCCCCACAATCTTGACTTTCGAGGCCGTGCATATCCTATGCACCCACATTTGAATCATCTTAGTTCTGATCTGTGTCGAGGAATTCTTGAATTTGCTGAGGGAAGGCCATTGGGGAAGTCTGGGTTACGTTGGCTAAAAGTGCATTTAGCGAATCTTTATGGTGGTGGTGTTGATAAGCTCTCTTACGATGCCCGCGTCTCATTTGTGGAAAGTAATATAGAAGAAATATTTGATTCTGCTGATAATTCTCTGAATGGAAATCGGTGGTGGCTGAAGGCAGAGGATCCTTTTCAATGCTTAGCTGCTTGTATTAATCTGTCAGAAGCCTTAAGAAGCTCATCTCCGCACACTGTTATCTCCTACTTGCCAATTCATCAGGTATGCACTGTCCTAACCTTGACACGTCTCTTTAGAAACTACTGATTTCGGGAAGAGAGGGAGGATGGTGTCTCGAGTAATATGCCAATGTTTGATAAGGAGCACAGATTTGAAGCTGTTAAATGTTGTACATATTACGCATTACCAGATTTGATTGGTTTGTTCCTAGTGTAATCTAAAATGTCTGAGCTACTTCTATTGACCTGTTTAATGCTACAGTTAATTTCTTGATTTTGCTTTCTTGAATTTGACAAATGATGTGACACCAGACACGGCAACAGTGTAATGCCGTTGCAGCTATCATCAAAGCTCTATCCACTATCCACTATCTAGGGTCAATTTGGGCTCTAACATTTTGGGGGTAGACAGTATTTGAAAGGAAAAGAGTAAAAGGGCGTTGGAGGTTATAGCATGTCTATTTACATTGACATATCAATTCATGAGATGCTCTTTTCACCACTAGCCATCTTGAATGTTGTTCTAGATGATTTTGAGAGAGGAAAAGTTACTTGAGCGAGCGAACTACACGATATTCTTAACTTAGGAGTTGCTGATATACTAAGTCGGTACTTGAAGTGTTTATGGTTTGCCCTATTGTGAATTTGATGTCCTTATCTAATGAAGTTTCTATGCTTCATCCAAAACTATGTGTCTCCATATGCACAGCGAGTGGTCAATTACCTTGATAACAACTCCTCCCTCCAAGGTCTAAATCGCTTTCCTGCATCTATACCTTAAATCCATTTGAAATGAACTTTCTCCCATCAATTTGTTCCTTCATCCATAGTTGGGTTCACCTGTTTGTTTATTACTTTTGTACCACGGAGTTTTTTAATGTACACTTTTTATTTTGTTTTAATTTTTCTTGTGTGTCTCCTGCAATGATCTTCATATTGATTATATTCTGTTTTCGTCTGTAGGACGGGTCTTGCAATGGACTTCAGCATTATGCAGCTCTTGGAAGAGACAGTGTATGTCATTGTTCAGAGCTACTTTGTTTTTTCTTGGAAATTATACTTAAAATTTGATTAATCTTGCATCTTTCATGTGTTACTAGGGATGACTTTAATACGCTACATATCCTGATTCCATTGTAGTTCATATCTATGGTGGTTGAGTCACTAGAATATTTTTCCCATGCTCTTCAACCAACTTTTCTTTTTATTAATCTGGTCATAGACACCCTGGTGTTTGCTACAAAATATGGCATGAAATTAGGGTCATCATTTGTGCTACAAGTTGGTTACTCGGTTCTACCTGCTAAAAGGGTGGAGGACTGAAATTATTTAGATGTTTCTTATAAAAAAAAGTTTCTGGATTCTTATTGGTTTGTCTTACCCCTCTTAACCTAGTTCTGTGCCTTCTCATTTATTTTACGGATATCAATACTTGTTCTCCCTTGTATAAGGCCTTAATGGTATCTTGTCACTCCTTTGAGTCCTTTCTGAAACGCTGCCAATTTTCAGTTTGAAGCTGCTGCTGTCAACCTAGTTGCTGGAGGCAAACCTGCTGATGTTTACTCAGAAATTGCAGAGAGGTTTGTAAATATAATTGTTCATGTTTATGCAAAATTTCCAGAGGTTGTCTGTAATGGAGTTGATTTAACCTTTTCCACCTTTTAGTTAATGTGAATTGGTGTTGCTTACTAAATCCATTCATATACCGCTTTCAAAACACGACATTTTTCGTAGGAGTTTGCTTTTAGTTAATACAAGATATAGTTGCTAGAATTTTACGTCCCCTTCAGGATGAAATTTCTCTTTAGTTAGTGCTAGAATAAATAGCCACTAGAATCTCGTCCCGTTTAAGGACATGGAATTCTGCCGGGAAAATTTCGTTATAATTGGTGCAAGATATAATAGTCATTAGAAATTTAGAACCATGTCCAATATGTTCCCCAATACCTGATGTTTGATAAATGAGAAAATCAAGGGATATAAGCCTGAAGAAATTAAAGTAGTATTTGGAATGAGGTATTTGAAACTCAAGGATTTGATTAGGAGATGCTGAGGCAAAAGCTATCCAACATAATCACATTAATATGATATTTACATGATAATGGAAATTTGTGAACTTCACATAAAGTAAATAAAAAACATGTGTACAAATTGGTATCCTGTTATACAGAATTGATAATCTATTTTGTTTCATTAGGATCAATAAAATCAGATTAGTAATAAAAATGATTTGAACGGGTTTGTGTGGGTGGAAGCAACGTAAATTTTCTCTTTAATTTTCTCTTATCTTTCAAATAAACTTGTTTTAAACAGAATAAGTTTCTGTTTCGTATAATCTGTCATCCATTTCTTTCTCCATGTTGTAATAATTTAGTTGCCAATGTGGTTTTGGTATGTTCTTGTTCTCTATGTTCCCAATCTAGGTGGTTTGCCTTCTTCTAAACATTACTTCTTGTTTCTCAGGGTTCACAATACCATGAAACGAGATAGTGAGAAGGATCCTGCAACTAATCCAGAAGCTTTGATGGCCAAAATCTTAATCGATCAGGTGGGTTTATCCTTCCTATATTACTTTCTAGGTTGGTGTTGTAAGCATCCGAGTTTTATTAAGTTTTATTGATCCTATATGGAGTTCAAGTATATGAAGTATTTTGAAAGCTTTCAGGTAGACCGGAAACTTGTTAAACAGACCGTGATGACTTCAGTATATGGGGTGACCTATGTTGGTGCACGGGAGCAGATAAAAAGAAGATTGGAGGAGAAGGGTCTCATCAGTGATGACAGAATGCTCTTCAGTGCAGCATGTTATGCTGCTAAGGTAAGTAGATGAACCGAAGGAGAGGTTTTTGTTCCTTATATCAACTAGACTCCCTCCCTCCCTCCCTCCCTCCCCTGGGGTCACTCTAGATTGTCTTGGCTTGGCCAAAATGAACATGTGGCACTTGTTGTGCCTCTCATCCACATAACCTTGGCTGAGTTGGTCATCACATATGAACTAACCGTTTATAACTGACTTGTTTGTCAATCAATAGTGGGTTTTTCTTTAGAGAATTGCAACCTCTCTCCCACTTCTTTTCATATAACTATATCAAGTTATATTCTCAACTCAAGCACTACTCATCGTGGTATCTGATGACCTGTCTGTAACAAAAATGTCCTTTCATAGGCCAGTGTTTACAGAACGAAATGATGATAACATAAAACACTTTTGAGTTTCTATAACTGAAAGCATCTTTTTAGGTGACGTTGGCAGCTCTGGAGGAGTTATTTCAAGCTGCACGTGCAATAATGGGTTGGCTTGGCGACTGTGCAAAGGTATGCTGCATTTTCAATAGCATGTTTCGAAGTCTGTTCCATAAGTTGATAAATTTTAAAAAACTTGCGTCTATTTTGTCATGAAATTTTGACAGATTATTGCTTCAGAAAATGAACCTGTACGCTGGACAACTCCACTTGGTCTTCCTGTTGTGCAGCCATATTTTAAAACTCAACGTCATGTGGTAAGTGCTACACATGCTAATGGCACTCCTCAGTAGTGACATATATTTGGACTATCATGAAGATGCAACATGATTGACATTTGAGTAGCATTCCTTATATTGGCTTGAGCAAATTAACATTTGCATGACTCAATATTTAGAACAATGGCAAGAGTCCAAGACTCGTGGACAGTTATGTCAGAAATTTTATACTAATTGCTTAAAATGTGAATTGTAGAGCTTGAAATTCTTGAGATAAATATGTGAATATGCCCTGTATTACCATGTCTTAAATCTCAACTTCGATTTTATATGGATGGGGTAGCTGATTCCACATGTCAAATGCAGATAAGAACATCTCTTCAGGTTTTGGCATTGCAGCGCGAGGGTGATTCAGTAAGTTGGATCAACTCGCCCTTTTGTATCTAAGCATTTGACATTACAAGAACCAGTAATCATATTAAAATGATTGACCCTAGGTCGAAGTAAGAAGGCAGAGAACTGCTTTCCCACCCAACTTTGTGCACTCATTGGATGGTTCACACATGATGATGACTGCTGTTGCTTGTCGAGATGCTGGATTGCGCTTTGCAGGTTTGTCACGATCACGCTCCCCTTGCCAACAGGCCATATCATACTTGACATGTGGTAGAGGGGTCATCACTGGGCAGTCAAAACCTGTTATGTCGAAGATTTCTTTCTACTGATTAGATTGGACTTGTCTTTAGTTTTGGCTATCATTTTGTCAAGGAAAATAGGAAAATTCAACCATATTAATTTTGCAATTTGGTATCTGTCAATCTTCTTAGAACGTGGTGTTTGTTGCAGGTGTGCATGATTCATTCTGGACACATGCTTGCGATGTTGACAGAATGAATCACATCTTGAGACAGAAATTCGTGGATTTATACAGCATGCCAATACTTGAAAATGTAAGCATTGCACAACCTCAATCCGTGGCTTCTTCATTCATGCACTGCTTAATTGTCGTACCACAAACACACATAAATTAGTTATATTACTAAGATGATTTACTTCCAAATTTGATAAATGATGGCATGAGCTGATTTACTTCCAAATTTGATAAATGATGGCATGAGCAGCTGCTTGAAAGCTTCCAGATATCATACCCAACCTTGACATTTCCGCCTCTGCCAAAGAGAGGAGATTTCGATCTTGAAAAAGTGCGTGAATCACCATATTTCTTCAACTGATCATCCTCTTTGTGCCTTGCTCTCTGAAATTTTGCTGTGTCTGCGGTGGAGGGGTCGGGGGAGAAGGGAGTTCCTCCTGATCACTGCTTGTTTAGAAAGGCCATACTTATCTAAAGCAGATTGTCTGTGGTCCTCCTGAAATCATTCTGGTATTTCCAAGCAAATACACGGATATTCGGTTGATGTGAACATTCCAGAAGATTTTAAGCGTCAAGTCTTCCTAGTGATTTACGCGGATTAATTGTTGGTTGTGGGCTGAGAGCAGCAGAGTATCCTCAAAGGCAATATACGAAATTAGTCATATTTGCGTGTGAAATTCAGAAGTTTTTGAAAAGAGATGTCATTTCTCAAGAGAGGTAGTTGTAAGTGAATTGTGTATAGGTAGGTAGATGCTGTGTTGTTTTGTAATTGGATTAAAAAAGAAGGTAAGATGTATAGGTTTTGTGGTTATGTATATAAGCAAGTCTTGAAATGGAAATACTACAGGGACATTCTGCTTCGCCGTCTCTTTTGTAATGTGAGCAAAATATTTTATTCAGGATCATCTATGTTTGCACAAGATTGCTATCAGCAAATTTCATATAATTTTGAGTATGATTATTTTCTTTTCTTTTCTTAAGTTCTTGGGGAGGATTACCTTAATGTCGTTATTTCTTTCTTGCATTGGTAGGGGTATTGGGAGGTTTAACCTATCATAAGATTATTTAACAAGGTTTGACTATACTACTTTCGTCCCAACTTAACCTGTCTACTTGTCATTTTAGTTAGTCTCACTCCCACCTTAACCTGTCAGCCTCATAAATAGCAAATTTCTCTCACAATCTCTACCTTCAAAATCTCCACTCTCAATCTCCATTTTTAAAAAAGTCAAAGATTTCACAAAATTTGCTTTTTCTTAATCCTCGTGCCCGGTCAACCTAGGCAGGTTAAGCCGGGACGAAGGGACTATAATTTAACTAGTCTTGCCTTTGATAGGGGGTATTAGGTTTTATGATACACTTTATTGGGTGTTTGGTAACCTACATAATATTACTGTTACATACAAATTGTGTCATTGTAGGTACACTTTATCCCATGTTTGTGGAACCGGACCGGCCGGTTCGACCGGTTCAACCGGGAACGGGGCCCGGAACCGGTCCGGTTGAGTTAAAAAACCGGATTGTTTTTTTTTTTTTTCTTTTTTTTTTTTAAATAAAGTTGTTTTTGGCCTATTTTAAGTTAAAAAAAAAGGGATTTTCACAATTTATCTTCATTTGCCCTTATTATTCCCATCTTATTTTAAATTTGGCACTAGGATGTTATTAAAAAAATTAGAGTTAAAAGTATCTTTGGATTAATTGATATTGAAATATGTTGAATTTTTTTTTACAAGTTAAACTCTAGTATCAAATTAGATTGTATTACACATAAAAACTATTGAAATTCAAAAGTCAACAAGTTGCCTTTGACCGGTTGAACCGGTTGTTGAACCGGTCGGACCGGTCGAACCTTGAACCGGTGGCTTGTCCGGTTCGATCACCGGTCCGGTTCCACAAACACTGACTTTATCCCTACCAAATCTGAAAATTAGTCATTTCCCTTTTTCTCATCTTTATATCGTGGTGTTTGTCGCCTCAGCTTGCCCTAGGTGGAAATCTCAGAAGAACAAAATGGATGATCGCTCTCGACAACATGCTATGAAGATGATTTTACTTTGTTACCCGAAATATAGCTTTTATTGGATTTCAAATAATAATAATAATAATAATAATAATAATAATAATAATAACAAATTGGTTATCTTATTTTACTATTTACTCATGAGATGCTATCTTACCAAATTGGTAAGATAGCTAAGAGGCCTTAATATGAGCTAATAATCGGGTCCCCTAGTTTTAACACATAATACTAAATGATTGATTAGGTCATATAAGTAATATAATATGGACTTATCATCCCTATCAAATGAGCCTTTTATGTAAAGATTAAAGGTATTTTAACTATTTTTTGGAGTCGGAATCAAAATTAAAAATCTACTTGAATGAAATTGGACTGAAGAAACATTTGTTATTTTTCTTATATGGTTGTTTGTAGTCCAATTTTTTTCCTTTGTGGGAAGACAATAGTCTTTAATGTAGGCACGCCCAATTCAATGTCTCAACAGAACAGAACACTAACATACTCTGTGACAAAATTAAGTCTAAGAGGTGAGTATGAATGCATGTATAGAGCTATCACGTACATACGTAGGTTTTCTAGTTGGAATATTATTAAACAATTGGAGAGTAAGAGCTACAAACAAACTTGTTCCAACTAGCATTCTATGAGGATCAATTCATTTCTTAAACAAACTGAAAAACTGATCTGAATATATATAGAAATTTTCAGTTAAGTTTGATTTTGTCCAATTTAAGGCCACCGAATTTATGAGCTTTAAATAATAACCTGTAATTTTTTTATTTTATACTTACAATTTATGCTTCATTTCAGAAGCATAACGTAGCAGACATAAAGTGGATAGGGACATAGTTATCAGATGTAAACTGAAATATTCCCATATATAACTGGAATCTCTCACTCTAACATACTTCCAATCAAACTACAAATCCAAATAACAATTTCCAACTGACTTGTGCCCTGCGTAAACTCTGTGGGAGCATGCATATATATATATATAAATTATTTTAAAAGATGAATTTGAAATTTATAATTTTAATTTAGTCAACATTTTTACATAAATATATTTTCAAAATTTTGAAACGTGACCTTGTTTTAGAGTGATTTTGGTGAATTTAAGAACCACCACTGTGACATGCATTTGATACAGATGAATAAATAAATGGATTGAATATAGTATTAGTGGCAAAATTTAACAACCAACCACTAATCTCTTTTTCCCTTACTGGTCAACAAAATTTATTGGAAAAGCAACTGCCAACATATTCTGAGACAAAAGTCAACTATGAGAGAGAGGTGGTCATGAATGCATGCATGGAAATGAAATTATCACGTATTTGTGTGGGTATTCGAGCTGGAAACTGTAAGTTGTCACTAAGAAATGAAAAAGTATACAAAGGTAAAACTGGTTGGGAAGAGTAATTAATAGGTAGGTGGATGCACTTGCAGTTATATATAGTGATGAAGTTTAGTAATTTATTTGTATCAGAGAAGTGTTTATGCAAATGATGCGAGTTAATATGGTTGTGAAAGGCCTTCTGCCGGTGGTTCTTTTTGTTGTGGTGGTGGCATATGCGGAGGGGAGGAAGTTGGGGGAAAGTGGCGGCGAAAACGAACCACAATTGTTTACTGACAGAAATCGTGGTTGGGTTGGAGACGGAGGTTCGAGTGCGGTTGGTTTTGGTTCTCACTATAGCAAGCCTGACTGTATAGAAAAAGGTGGTGGCATTGGTGGTGGAGGTGGAGTTGGTGGCGGTATCGGTGGTGGGATAGGTGGAGGTGGTGGTGGAGGTGGTGGCGGTAGTGGTGGAGGCATTGGTGGTGGCAGTAGTGGTGGTGGGATAGGTGGAGTTGGTGGCGGTATTGGTGGTGGGATAGGCAAAGGAATTGGTGGTGGTGGGGGTAAAGGTAGTGGTGGAGGAGGTGGTGAAGGTGGAGGTGGAGGCATTGGTGGTGGCAGTGGCGGTGGCGGTAGTGGTGGTGGAGGTGGTGGGATAGGCAAAGGAATTGGTGGCGATGTTGGAGGTGGTACTGGTGGCGGTAGAGGCATTGGTGGTGGTGGGGGTAAAGGTAAAGGTAAAGGTATTGGTGGTGGAGGTGTTGTGGGTGGTGGCGTTGGTGGGGGACATGGTAGAGGTGGTGCGGGTTCAAGTGGAGTGCACAATAAAAAGGGGAACGAACATCACCACGGGGGAATAGGAAAGGGAGGTGGACATAGCCATGGATCAGGCGGTAGTGCAAGTGGAGGTATTGGAAAAGGTGGTGGCGCTGGTGGAGGAATAGGCAAAGGGATAGGCGGTGGAGCTGGAGGAGGAATTGGTTCTGATGGAGGAATAGGCAAAGGAATTGGTGGTGGAATTGGAGGGGGCATTGGTGGAGGCATAGGTGGTGGAATAGGAGGTGGTGTTGGTGGAGGAATAGGTGGTGGAATCGGAGGTGGTGTTGGTGGTGGCATAGGTGGAGGTGGTGGTTTTGGCGGGGGATTTGGAGGTGGTATTGGCAAAGGAATTGGTGGAGGAGGAGGAGGAGGAGGTGGTGGTGGTGGAGGAGGGATCGGCGTTTGGCCTGGGGAAGGCACAGGTGGTGGAGGGAACTAAAGAAACCACGAATTAGAATGTTATTCTTATTCTTTCACTACTGACTATTCATCAAACAAATGCACGCCATTATTGTGCCTGGAAATTCTTTCTGTTGTTTCTGTAATTTTCCAGTTCGCAACTCATTGTATTTCTATGGCCATTCTTCATGTTTTCTGCAGTAATAAGTTAAAATATCTGTTATTGATCAAGATCTAGCTTAATCGTAATAAATGAATTCCATCATATTATGTAACAAAATGAAAAATAATATGGACTAAAGCTGACTCACAGTGAAAAGTTGGCAATTGCATTCGCACTTTCAAGTACTCCAGAGGGAACACCTATACTAGTAATGAAAAACCTGAGAGCTTGCGTAGATTGCCATGTTACGAAAGTGTTGGAAGGGAAACTACCGAGAGACTCTAGTAGGTTCCATCATTTTGTTGATGTGGATGTGGGGATTACTGGTGATATGTTTTGTTGCATGTTACAACGTGTTTGATTCTGACGAGTATCTAGTGGCGTGAAACTCGATCCTTTTCCCCATTTTCGACTGATGATTCAAGCTAGAGCAGTGGAATGCCACAACTTCGTGTAGATGTGCTCCTTGGCTGAACCTACTGACTGCTGCCTATTGAAGGATGAGAAAGTGATAGATGTGAAAGAGACAGTATTCATAACCAGCTGTTGCATTTCCCTGAGACGCATGTCACTGGAGAGACAGTCGCCCCGGCAGGAGGAGATCCACGACTCGGTGATGTTATTGGCGACACATGATGTGTGTGCCAGCAGCTGTTCTTCGACAGATTTGTTATTTACTGAAACAGGTAAAAGTCTTATTGGGTGGAATGAGCAATTACCATTGTAGAACTATCTGCTTCCAAATAATGGTTATTTTCTTCTGTGAAAGCTAGGGGTGAGCATTCGGTCGGTTCGGTTAAAAATCGAACCGAACAACAAGAATCGAAATCAATTTTTTTTATTTTTTCTAAAGCCGAACCCAAATTCTCAACCAAACCGAACCGAACCGAAAATTTTTCGGGTTAGTTCGGTTCGGTTGTTGGTTTAAGTTTTGAATTTTTAACTTCTTTATTTTTAATATTTTATAGCAAAAAATCTCGATTTCCATGATAATTTTTCTTTAGAATAGGCAAATTAAAAAAGAGACCAAAATATAGGCTTAAGTTTTAATTTTCATACATAAGACAATGTGAAAATTACTTATATGTATCAATTCAATCAAGAAAAAGAATATACAATAAATAAATAATTGAAAATATATAATTAAATATGAGTAAAAAAGAATATACAATAAATAAATAATTGAAAATATATAATTAAATATGAGTATTTCGGTTCGGTTCGGTCAACCGAATTCTTTTTTGTTAAAAACCGAACCGAGCAGATCCAAACCGAGTCACTCGGATCAGTTTTTCGGTTTTGCTCACCCCTAGTGAAAGCTGGAACACAACATTGACTCACAAAAAAGAGTTCCATAAAACAAAAAGCACATTCCTTCTTGCTAACTTTAAAAGCAACCTCATTCATTCCGTTGAAACAAGAGATAGACCACTAAACAGAAAACAGGGGTAGCTGCCAACAATCTGTTACTCGAGAATTTGCAATTCTCGCTTCATATCACAGTGTAGCATGTACTAGTATGTAGTAGTAGCTCTATATAGTTACAAATATATATATTTCCATAAAAAACTATACATATAGAGTCAACTTCCTCATTTTACCACAAGGAGCTCTAAATACGTTGCTAAAGAACCACTGGTTGAGCTCAATGACGAATAGGAGCAGTATCATCGCCAGTTTCGCTGTTGTACGTGTAAGCTATCGTCCAGCCATTATTCATCTAAGACTAGAGACACTGCCTGGAAAATCTATACATATTTTGTTATCAATTTTTTTTAACAAATCAGATGAGCCAACTGTGAAGGGTACATTGTAGATTCCAAACGTACAACACTTACTTCTGCATTGAATTCTCAGCGTGCTAAGGTGTGACGCCACATATGGAGGAAACAAGCAGCATAAGCATGACCAGCAGCAAGAGATGCAGAGCAAGCATCACAGTCCCACCTGCTTCATCCACAAGGACCACTTTACCGCCTCCAAGAACCTATCATTCCTTTTCAATGCATTGATCAGATTAGTATAGGTTATCCTGTCAGGTTCGATTCCATTTTCTCTCATGTCCTTGACTAAAGCAACAGCATCTTCAACCATTCCTGCAACACCATATGCTTTAATCAGCGTGTTATAGCTGCACAAATCAGGACCGATCCCACATTCTTTCAATTCTGTTAACACAGCAGCTACTTCATCAATCCATCCCTTCTCTCCATAGATGTTGATTAAGATGTTGTAAGTATAGTGGTCGGCAGAACAGTTAGATACTTTCATCCTCTGCAAGACATTTCTAAATTTATCCATTTCACCTTCTTTTCCGTACACATCCAACATGGAATTGTAGGCTTCAAGAGAAACCGAGAAGCCATCAAATTGCATCATCTTAACAGCAGCTGACATATTCTTCAAGTATTTGTTTTTCCCATAAGCAGCTATCATGGTATTGTAGGATACAACGTCGACTAAACCTCGTTTCTTAGCAATCCAAAACACTTTCCTTGCCCTTTCGAATAGCCTGGCTTTTCCATAAGCATTCAGCATCACGTTAAAGGTGGTAGTATTTGGTGTGAATCCTCGTTCAAGCATTTCATCAAAAAGCTTTGAAAGTTCATCAACTGGCAGTGCACAGGCACAGCAATTTATGACACAATTGTACATTTCTTGATCCCAAATTTCACCATTTTTCAGCACCTTATAGTACAGATCTGCTAGTTTATCATCCATGCCACATCGCTGATAAATGCGTAGTATGTCACGGAGAAGATAAACATCAGGCACAATATTCTTTTGTTCATCCATTATGTCCACAACAATGCGGGCCTTCTTCAAAGATCCAGATTTGACATACATTCTTATTATAATGCTGAAGGCTATCATGTCCAATTTGACATCTGAATTCTTCAACTCGGTATAAAGTCTTTCAGCTTCAACAAACAGGCTCATTTTACTGTAAATGTCAATCATCGTGCAGTAGATATTTATGTTTGGCTTGGCAGGTTTCAGCATGGAAGTGAATATTTTGACGGCGTTCTCAAGATGGCCCAAATCTTTGCATGAACATATTAAGAGGTGGTATAAGTTGTCTTCAAACATAGGATCCACCCAGTGCTTTTCTCTGAGGACTTCTAGTGCATTATCAATCAAACAATTCTTCACATAGGCTGTTACAAGAATTGTGCAAGATGTCTGGTTCTCAAGAACATGCTCGTACAAGGGACCTTTCAAAATCAAAGACATCTGTTCCAGTCTATTTGCCTTCTCATAAGCCTGTAGAACAGTCCCAAGAATTGATGACTTTTGACAACCCATCATCATCATATCATCAATTGTTCCTATAGCACCCTCTTCGTCTTCATGCTTGGCTTGCAATCTTATCAATGTGTACAAGTTTGATGAACTAGGCTTAAACCCTAACCTCTTGAGCTCAAGGTAATAGAGCTTAACCTGCCTATAATTGTTTATTCGGCCCCAACCTTCAATCATTGACCTATATGTCGTTTCATATGGCACAATAACAACTTTTTTGAGGTCATGGAACAAGCGTTCTGCATGACCCATACTTGAAACTTTCCCATATCCAGTGATCATTGTGTTGTATGCAATGATATTGGGAGGAAAGCCCGATTCTCTCATTGCACAAAACACTTGCTCTGCCTCACCCAGCTTCCCTTGCTGACAATAGGCATTGAGCATAACCAACCAGTTTTCTTGATTTAAAACCACTTCATCTTCTCTTAGGAAGCCAATAATATCCTCCGCTTTGTCATACAAGCCCATCCGAGTATATATTGTGATCATTGCTGAATAAGCAGATTGGCACATTATCTTCATATTCCTCATAAGAGAAAACGTATATTCCGCCTCCTCAACAACCCAACCCTTCTGGTAAAGAGACATCAGCATCCCAAAAGTAGCAACATTGGGCTGAACCTCATAATCCAGCATCATCCTGAACCACCTTGTACCAAAATCCACAAGCCCACTCTTATAACAAGCATATATAAGGGTATTAAAAATCTTATAATTAAGTTTGCAACCTGAGTCATCAACCATCTCCTTCATCATGAGCTCTGCTCCATCCCAGTCCCATTTTCTACCCAAAACCCTTAGAATCAAATTATAAGCAGTCAAATTCTTAGTTAGCTTGCCATTAACCTTCATCCACTCAAAAAACCGCAAAGCTTTATCGCCATTGCTTTTCTCAAGCTTTTCTAGCAATAGATTGCAGCGTTCCGAGCTCCACTCAGCCCCAACATCATCGAAATCCAAATCCACCACAGTTTGAGAATCCAAGACAGGGTTTGCACCAGCTTTCTGCAATTCAACCATAGATTCTTCCTGTTTCTTGTATTTGGCTTTTCTATGTTCATCCAAATTCTTCTCTCTAATTTTCTTCACCGTTTTCGTACCCCGGAACTTTCTCCAAATATTTACTGTCCCATTACGATAATCCCCAAGGAAATCTTGGCCCTCCAACACCAAATTATCATCACCAGCCACACATTTCTTACGAATATCGATCAAAGAGTCATCTGATTTCAGTTCAGTCATATCTGAGAACTCATTTTCCAGCCTAGAAACCCTAATGTGCTTGATTCTACAAAAGGGCTTCAGAACAATTGCTCCATTCGTACTTACATAACCCGAAAACAAAGTATTCGAGGTGAATTGCAAGGAATTCAAAGCAGAACACAGTTTCTGGGATTCATGATAGTTAGTATCTGGAGAAACTAGGAGCTTCAGAGAGGCCATGGAGTACAATTGCCTCTGCTTAAATATGCACTATGTTTTCTCAATTCAAAGTATTGACAACATCAGCATAAGGCCAAATACAAATTCGAGGATTACAAAGCCGAATTAAGCATATAATAAAGTGATATTCAGCAATAGAGCTAGTGAAAATCGTACCTTCGATCAGAAAGAGGGAGTGTTGACAGGATAATGGAAACTGAAAGAAGTGGATGAAAAGAAACTACCGTTGGGTTGGTTAAAACGTAAACCGGGAAGTTTTCGGTCCAATTGTTATATAAAATCTGGCGGCATTGGACTAGGAGGTAGTTGCATACAATTCTACTTTTAGAAAAAATGATTTAATTAAATCTTATAGTAAATTACAATTTTTGTAGTGTTTTGTGATAAAAGTGGTTTTTAAACTAGCTTCTCAAAAGCTGGTCTTCTTAACTTTTTAAAATCAGTTTTTAATTACTTTTAGAAAGCAATTTTCTTAGGCAAAGATGCTATTGCAAACATTCCCTCAATTTGAAAGTACTTTTCAAAAATGATTTTGGTGGCCAATTAGTGCTTGCAAACACCCCTCATTATGTTGACTGGTTGTTGGGATTGGTTAATTAATTTAGGAAAACGCAAGATTTATTATGCCTATCCTAATAAATCTTTGGTTAAAATATTTAAATTGCAAGAAAATATATTTGTGAGCATATGATCAATAATGTAATTGAATATCAATACCCTTGGATCAGAGTCAGGTAGTATTTGATTTATCTTTATATTTTAATTATTTTATTTATATGTTTTGGTTAATCTTAGGATTTAACATAGTTAGATAAATCACTCAATCAAAACCCCCTAGTTTATTCTAATTTTCGCTCAAAAGGAACTAATCTCCGTTCCCTGTGGATTCAACCCTACTCACCACTTTACTCGTAATTTGTTAGTAGGTAATTTAATTTGGCAGTTTGACACCCATCATGCATCCAATTGTATCTCGTCCAGGTGGTAGTTCAGTCAGCTTCCATGTGTTATTCCTCAATAAAGCGGCATATTCATCCTACATAGCACTCCTCCAGTGACAATCTTCCAAGGCCTGAGTATGATTTATGGGCTCCTCCTCCTGTTCCTTGAGCTCAGTCCAATAAGTTTTAGGTCCGAAAATGTCAATCTTAGACCTTGTAACCATGTGATGCCCCCTTGGAATGAGCTCAGAACCTACAACATCAACAGAGTGATTAAGTGCAGTGTTGGAAATTTCCTCAGGATTAGCATTATTTTCATCCTGCAAAACAATATTATTGTCATCATTGGGAGAAGATTGATGTGAAGGAGGTGAAGAAGAAAAGGTAGAGAATGAAGTTTGAGAAAAGGATGGTTGAGCTAGAGAGGCAGTAGTAGTGATGGGAACTGATAAGGGTGCGTTTATGATTGGAGGAGGAGGTATGGAAGTGACAGATTGGTGAGGTGTAGGGGAAGGAGATGGAGTATGATATGGAAAAAAGTTCTCATTAAAGAGAACATGCCTGGTGATTATTATCTTATATCTCTTGGGCAAGTAAATTTTATAACCCTTGTGTTGAAGGGAATAGCCAAGAAAAACACCAGATTCACTTTTGTATTGAAGTTTGTGCTTATTATGAGGTCTGAGAAGAGGGAAAGCTTTGACAGCCAAAGACTTTAAAGTCAAAATAAAGGGGTGGCTTACCAGTAAGGGCTTGATAAGGAATATTATGGTGAAAGGCTTTAGAAGGCAATCTGTTAATGAGATGAACAACGGTGAGAAAAGAACTATCCCAATGATGAGTTGGAACAACTGAATGTGCTAACAGGGACATGCCAACCTCAACTATGTGCCTATGCTTTTGTTCAGCAAGGCCATTCTGCTCAGGTGTGTATAGGCAAGACAACTTATGGATTATACCCGATTTGTGAAAGAGGTCAAGAAGTGATTTATACTATGTCCCACCATCGCTTTGAACTTGTTTAATGGATACCAAACTGAGTTTCCACAAGCTTTTGAAAGTGGGACAAGGTAATCACAGTTTCTGATTTGTGTTTGAGAAGGTATAGCCAAGTGAATCTGGTAGAGTGGTCAATAAAACTCACATAATAACTGAAACCTTGATAAGACTTCATGGGAGATGACCCCCATAAGTCAGTATGAACAAGTTCTAAAACACCATAATTATGAGAACTAGAATCTGGATAAGGCAATTTGTGCATCTTTTACAATGGGCAAGTAGGACAGAAAAAGTTGTTCTCATTAGATGGAATTGAAACATTACATAGCTGTAAAACCTTTCTCACTACATCAAAGGAGGGATGCCCTAGTCTAGAATGCCATAAGCTAAGAGCGCTTTTATTCTGTAACTCTGCAGTGTAAGCTGCAGCGGACTTCTTGGAATTGAAAACCTGAAGAGATGATGATGGATGTGAAACTGTGATCTTGCTTGGTCAAGGCAAATGAATAAAGGCCATGTTTAGCAGTCCCCGTGAGTAGAATTTCCCCTGTGAACTGATCCTTCACCAAACAAAAGGTAGGATGAAATTAAAAAAAACACTGAGTTATCTTTTGCAAATTGAGAGACATTAAGGAGATTTTAGTTATTTCAGGTACATGCAACATATTTTTAAGGAGGAAAGAATGTGAGGATTTAGGGAGAGATGACTTTACTATTGTATTACTAGAATGAGAAATATACAGACCTGATCCATTTCCAACCTGCACTTTCTCATTTCCTTGATATTCAACAGCCATGTTGAGGTTGTTGAAGTCATAGGTAAGGTGGTTTGTGGCTCCAGAATCTGGATACCACTCATGTTCATTATAGTACTCAATGCCAGGTACTAAAGCAACATTAGCTGCTGGATTTCTTCCTGAATGAGTGTACCCTCTTCCTTGTTGTTGAGCCAGCATGCAAGGATGGTCTGGATTTCTTTATAAAAACACTGAGCAGTGTTGTGATTGTCCCGATTACAGTAGGTGCACCATTTTTTTGTAATTGGTGTACCTACCTCCTCTTTCTCTAGAATTAGTTCTTCCTGCATTTCTTCTTGGAGAACCACCTCTTCCACCTCTGTTGGATGATCCTCGTCCTCTCCAAGATTGTGTACCACCTCCCTTTCCTTCAATTGCCACATTGGCAGTTGGCAATGAACCATCAGAGTTAATTTGTGCCCCATCGAGGCTCTCGATTCTACTTTCAAAGCTTAACAGGAGTGAATATACTTCTCTCAACGGACATCCTCCTATCTTGGCAGAAACACTGACCATGATTGGGTTGTAGTCTGCACCCAAGCCACTGAGAATGTAAAGGATATGATCTGTTTCTGAAATAGTTTGGCCAGCGGCGGTGAGGGCATCACAACATGCTTTAATTTTATTCAGGTATTCTCTCATCCCCATGTTGGCCTTCTTAATGTTCTGAAGCTGAAGCTTATACTGCATTATCTTTGCCATCGATTGACTGGTAAAACTGGATGTCAATGCCTCCCAAATGTCTTTTGATGTCTCTAAGCCCACTGTGGTAACCAACTGGTCCTCTGAAAGAGATGAAAGTAGCAAAGACACAAGCAGTTGATCTTGTCTGGTCCATGCATCTCGTAGAATGAGAGATTTTGTTGTATCTCCTCCCTCTGATGGCCTTTCTGGGGCTTTCGCGGCTCCAGTAAGATAACCTTCGAGACCATGTCCTCGAGTTGCTGCCAAAATTTGTTGTTTCCACACTAGGAAATTGGATTCGCTTAGTTTGATAGTTATAAGTGGGGCTTGGAGTTGAATAACTGTTGGTAGAGGAGAAAAAAATTAGGTAGGTGTTTGTGGGGTAGCTGGCTCGCTTTTAGCCATTTATGAAGGAGAAAGCTGTGATGAAAAAGTGATCGGGATCAGGCACCAGCTTTAGCAGCTGTGTTCTGATACCATAAAAGGAAACTTGACAAACAAAGCATATGAAAACACAACATATATTTCATAAGAGCAGCTCATAGTGTGTATTGCATTAATTGAATGAATGAGATGTTACAACAACACATCATTTATAGTAAGCTAATACAGAAGTGTAACCCTAGCTACAAGCTTACGCTAGACACGTGTCTATCACTTCTTGGTAGTTTTCAGATGCATGCAGGGATTCTTTTCATTCATTTTATCAGCCATGGGATCCAATCCATTGTAGCACTTCCTTAGCTTAGTATGGTGCACATCACATACCTATATGCTCATATTCACGTTCCTTAATACTCATCACATGGTTGTTTCCCAACATACTTCTAATAGTGGTTGTCGCATGTTGATTGAATGCTATTCTAACAATATCATTTGGTGGGAACCCAACATGAGTTTGGAGTTCATTCGTCCGATCTCTCATGAAGTTCTGGTAGGATGATATGTTCTTGTAGAGTAGCAATATAGCCTGACCAAAGTAACATGAGTTAACAAAACTGCCATCACCAGTAAGAATTTCCATGCAACGCTCTCTAGCATATTCAATTCTTCTGATTTTTGCCCCACAACCTTGCAATATATCTACTAATTTATGTTCTAGATTCAGGAAATAGGAAATCAGGATAGTGCAATAGTACGTACAGATCTGCAGTGGTTCTTGATTTGGTTTGTTCCTACAAATGCACGTCTTTAGCAGCTTCGGCAGCTCTTCAATATCATAAGGTATATGAAGATCAACTTCTACTTTTCTTCCAGGTAACCTTGAATTCCAATGCCCGTCCCAGTCGAGACTGTAAACAATGAGAGCTAGAAATTCAATCTAGGGGTTCAATATTTTAAGTTACTAGTTAGAGACACGTGCATTGCACGTGATCTGTAGAATTCATTCAAAGTTACTATTATGTTTTACTTAAAATCTTACAAAATTGTATATATAGTATGTCAAGTATAAAAATATTTCTTATTACAAAGGTTTCTAATGAATCTTGTACCAAATGTGTTGTATAATCTGAATGAGTACGTTAAATGCTTAATTTTGATAAATAAAAAAGAAATACATTAAGGAAAAAGTAAAACTCAAAGAGATTTTTTTTAACAAAGTGAAACAATGATATTGTTTATAATAACCCCATTTGTTCCATAAATTTAAAAAAAAAATCATTTTTTTTTTTAATTTTATGGTGTGTTCCAGAAAAAGAGCCCAGTTTCAAGATGCCAATGTACTGTTTTATTAGTCAATGTAAAAATATTAAAATTCAATTTATAAATAAGTTAATATTATTGAATAAGTCAACAAAAACATATAAATTCGAATAACTAATTAGAGTTCATAATATAGAAAGTAGTACATTTATCTAATTGACAAAAAATTAAAAAGTTATACTTTTGTTAAAGATGACTCTTTTTTCGGGGATGTAAGAGTATACGTTATTAGTCTTTTTTTTTCTTTTTTTTTTTTTTTTTTACTTTTTGTTAGAAGGTAAGTTATATATCTTGATATGTACAAGGATAAAATGTTTGCATATATGCTTACTTCATGTGTATTGTCTCTTTCAATGATTCTGAATATAAAAATAAAAATATATAATTTAGAAGAGCCATAAGATTTATATATACCTATATATATATATATGTATATATTTCAAGTGATATTTACAATCATATAAGGTGTACCACATCACCTTTAAACTCACGAATTATTTTAATGTTCACTACCTCATTATTGTAATGCAGGATATATGTTATTAAATATCTATAAAAGAAAATGTAAATTGTATCTCTTTCTATTTTCAAATATATATTACTTGGTCAAACCGTGAACCAATAGTTTTCAAGTAATTATTATCAATAATTATAGATAGTGTTAGTTAACCTTAATATTTGAGATGTATATCAAATGAAAATAGATTCACGCATTGGTTTTCCATCAATAAATAAAGAAGTTTCATAAAGATCGGACTAAATTACTTAACTTTCTAAATTTATTATCTCTTCTAAAGTTTGAGCTCTTTTAGAAATAAAAAAAGTATGAGTCGGGAAGATTTCAAACTCTAACCTCCTCTCTAGGTAAAACCAACTCTTTTAACAAGAGTGAGTCAGTTGTTTGAACTAACTTTTGTCTACTTTATTATTAAAAATTACTATTCACATGATATATAATAGATAAGAAAAACTTAGTTATCAGAATGAGATTTTTGCACTTTTGGTCCCACAGGACATCTCTGTTTTTCATTTTGGTCCCAGCAGTTGCAAAATGACCCCATTCGAATTGACAGTTGCAAGAGTAGTCCTTCTGTTACGGAAACTGTTAAGTTTTTTGCAAATTTAGTCCCAAACGTTATATGCATGTTAGTCCCCTGTTACAGTTGCAGAATTAGTCCCAAAAAATTGGCACTTTTGGTACCAAATCTAAAAATTATGTAAAAAAACCTAGAAATATATTTTTAAATTCTGGATTAAAATCTGAAAATTATGTAAAAGTTAGAAAAATATTTTTAGATTCTGAATAAAAATCTGAAAATTATGTAAAATTATGTAAAAACTAAAAAAATATTTTTAAAATCTGAAAATTATGTAAAAACTAGAAAAATATTTTTAAATTCTGAATTAAAATCTGAAAATTATGTAAAAACTAAAAAAATATTTTTAAAATCTGATAATTATGTAAAATCTAGAAAAATATTTTTAAATTCTGGAATAAAATCTGAAAATTATGTAAAATAATTTAAAAACTAAAAAATATTTTTAAAATCTGAAAATTATGTAAAAACTAGAAAAATATTTTTAAATTCTGAAAATTATGTAAAAAATGTAAAAACTGAAAAAAGTATTTTTAAAATCTGAAAATTATGTAAAAACTAGACAATTGATTTTAATTCATATAAAATCATAAAGCAAATCATTGATTTCAATTCATAATTTTCTACTTTTTACATAATTTTCTAGTTTTTCATAATTTTCAGATTTTAATTTAGAATTTAAAAATATTTTTCTAGTTTTCACATAATTTTCAGATTTTAATTCAGAATTTAAAAATATTTTTCTAGTTTTTACATAATTTTCATAATTTCCAGATTTTAATTCATAATTTAAAAATATTTTTCTATGTCAATTTATTATTAGTATTATCATGGCTCCGAATTTCGGAATATGTGATTGGTTGGAAATAACGTGCTGGATCAATTAAAATTATATTTTCTTAAAAAAATATTTTCTAAGTTCTAAATAATTTTTATATATATATTTCATAAATTATTTTAAGATAATTCACTTATTTTAAAAAAAATATTTCCTACATTACATAGATAATTTAACATATTTTAAATAATTTTTTTAGATTTCAAAATAATTTACAGATTTGTCAACTCTATTTGGATAATTTACATAATAATAATTTAAATAAAATGGGTTAAAGTTGTACCCCAGGAGTAGTTGCTTATTAACGTGCGTATGTCACAAATAATTAATAGCATTTGTAAATAATTAACCTATCGTCAACCTGTGATTTTTCTCCCTATTCGAACAATAGATTGATAAATAATTAAAAGAAAATAGTTTGAAATCTAAAATTTTTTATTTAAGATATGTAAAAGTATCTATGAAATGTTGGAAGTATTTTTGGGAAGAAATTAATTTTCTTAAAAGAGTTTAAAATAATTTATGAAATATATAAAATTATTTAGAATTTAGAAAATAAAATTTTAAGAAAATCTAATTTCATAAAACAAGTTGAATTTTCATTTTTTAAAAAATTTATAAAAATAAACTTAAAATTTTCATTTTTTAAAATTTTATAAAAATTCAATTTTCCGAAAACTAATTTTTCTAAATTTAATATTTTAGGTTACGGTTGTGATATTTTAAATAAATTTTAGAATAAATTTATTTTTATTTTTACATTAATTTCAGATTTTTTAGATTTTTTTATAATTTTTAAATATTTTTTAAGAATTATGACGTCATTTTTAAAATTATGACGTCATTTTTAATATTTTTAGAATAATTATGACGTCAGCAAACGAGCAACGTTAGGTTGAAACGGTTTGGGACTAGTTTTGCACTTTTTTTGGGACTATATTTGCAAAACTTGCAACTGTCAATTCGAATGGGGTCATTTTGCAACTGCTGGGACCAAAATGAAAAACAGAGATGTCCTGTGGGATCAAAAGTGCAAAAATCTCTTATCAGAATATATTACTTACTATAAAAAAGTAGACATCAAACATATTATCACTTGAGAAATTTCACTATTAGAAATATACACAAAGATTGGACCCGTAGTATGTAAATAAGTCATGCATTATTTATATAGTTTAAGAATAGATTTAAATCGAGGGAATATGTCATAAAAAAATATTTAAATTAGTAATGAAATATATATATATATATGTTATAATTATTGCCAATGAGAGTTATATTAGTTAGTATTATCCTGATATGTTTCTTATATTGTGGGTTGTGGTTTTAAACAATATGATTTTTAGTAGAAATAGACATTATTCTTGGTATAAAACTAAGGGTCCGCTTGGTTGGGGGTCTCTTCTCATTACTTTGTTAAAAATATTCTGTGATTTTAAATTAGTTTGTAAATTGTATTCAATATTTTTAAATCGTTTCTACATGATTATTCATATTCACATTTTTACCGATATTATATATGTGATAAAAAATAATATGCTAAAAAATAAAATTAAACTAATACTGAAATTATATGCGGCGTGAAATGTTATTAAAAAAAATCATCATTTGATAAGAATCTAAATTTTAGATGATAATTCTTTTATTCTAATTTTTATAAATGTTTGGCGTGCTGCTTATCTTAAAATCAAATTTTAATTATCTAGCATTAAAAAACATAATGCATGAAATCTTTTCTTTGCATCTTAACTATATCTTTTCTCGTCAAAAGTATTATATTGGAATTACCTTATAATTTTATCTTAAAAATTATATCCATACTCAACTTGTTGTAGTTTTCTCCCGATTTACTCCATATGATATATGGAATTAGCATTTTTTTCCCTAAAAGTTTGCATGTGAAATATATATTAAAGTTAAATACATATTATGAAAATTAATAAAATATAAATTGTATACTTCCTCACATAAGTTTAATTAATTCTACATCTAAAAAGTTAAAATATAAATTTATTACGTTTGATTAGAAGTTTTAGGCTTTAAAACCAATACAAATAAACAACATAAAACTAAGTAGGGAATGATATTATTAATTTCATGCAATAAATACATATTAAAAATATGGTAAATTACATAGTTGTCCTTGCATATTCCCTCATAGATAATGTATGATAGATGGGCATTTTGACACTACATTATTTTGTAAGAAATACCCATACTTTTTAAGGTAGGGATACTTTTTAAGGTAGGGAGATTAAGAGGGTGTTTGGCTAAACTTATTTTAAACATTTTATAAGCTCCAACATCTTATAAGTTGTTTCAAGGACTTATAAGATATAATTTTTAAGGAGCTTATAAGTTAATAAAGTGTTTGGATAAAAGAGTTTATAAGCTTGCAAATGAATATAGTGATTTAGCTAGAAATTTGGGGTCTAATTTAAAAGTTAATATTAAACACACATTTTGATTAGTGCGTGAAATGTATGTAGTGTATGAAGTGTGTATAGTGTGTGAAATGTGCGTAGTATGTGTAGTGTGTAGTGTGTGAAATGTGTGTAGTGTGTGTAGTGTGTGTAGTATGTATAGTGTGCAGTGTGTGTTGTGTATGTAGTGTATGAAGTGTGTGAAATGTGTGTATGTGTAAAATGTGTGAAGTGTGTGTAGTGCATGAAATGTGTAGTGTGTGTAGTGTGTGATATGTGTGTAGTGTGTGTGAAATTTGAGTGCAATAATTAAGATCTTAAAAAATAAGATGAAAATAAGATAGGGATAACAACTTAATTTTTTTAGATCTTATAAGTTCTTAGAGCTTATTTTTTTGTCTTATAAACTCCTACACATCTTTTTTAACTAAACACTTTACAAAAAATTATAAGCTCCTAAAAACATCTTATAAGCGGGCAAACACCATCTAATGACTAGAATATGTTGAAAAATTCAAAAGTTATGATATAAATACAAATTTCTTCAGGTAAAGAAACACGTGTCTATAAAGAAAACAAAAAATTGAGGACCCCTTGCCACATACCGTGGATCATATATAGCTGTATCTCTCCTGAAGCCATAAGTTGCTGGTATAAGGGTTGACTGGGTGTTCTGGTTTGTTGCCATTGTTAGTCTCAGCTTCAGTTTCAATCTTGGCAATCCTTGTTGTGTTCTCTTGCGATGAATGAAGTATTAATAAGCACTGGAATGCTGACTGGACATGTAAATATAGAAGGCTTGTGATCGTAATTTGTGATTCAGTGTATGTGTTGATTGAATGCACTGATTCTGAGAGCTGATATACGTGCTTCATCGTAGTTTTTATCAAGTATGATAGTATAGTGGAACGCATACATAAGATCCATGTATTTAGTTTGAAGTATATTGAATGTAGTATGGCTCCATCGATGTTAATATCAGACTTTTGGTTATTTTGAACTTTTTTCTGGTTGTCTTATTTTGTTTTGTGATTGACTTCGTTTTATACACACAAACTCTCATGTACGGAACCCAGAAGTTAGAAAAATATGGTACAAAGCTTTTTATTCTTTTTATCTTTTCCTTTTTATGTGTATGGAGTGGGGAATGATAATAGAGTAGGATAGGATGGGTAATTGCAGATCCGTGTTTGTCCCTTCCTTCAAACGGGTCAAGATGGGCTGACTTGTTGCAAGTTGGCGGGCGAAATGACCTATGTTTCCCAGAAAAAGTTAACAGAATTAAAAAACAAATGTTAGTTGAATGCTAATATTATTTAAAAGATTCATCATGAAAATAAAAGAGTAATTAGTAATAATTAAAACACATTTATAGCCCTATTTTTTAATATTTATTAGGATGTTAAACGTAATAATAATTGTCACACTATAGCCTATCCCTTAGTTGATACTCTCTCCGTCCCAATTTACTTGATCAATTTATCATATTTGTTTGTTTCAACCTAATTGTTTTAGCCCATAAATGACAAATTCTCTTACAATCTTCACCCTCAAAATCCCCACTCTTAGTCTTCACCTTTGAAAAAGTCAAAGATTCTACAAAATCTGTTTTTCCTTACTCTCCGTGCCCGATCAAGATTGGTCAATTAAGCCGGGATGGAGGGAGTACTTGTTATTATTTGTAAATGTTATATGATTATTAAATAATATATATATATATCATAAACTATTAAGTTGATTAATTTATTTAAATAATGGCATCATATACATATTTATTTATAGGCAAAAACTTGGGTGCATAAGATGCACCATAGTGTTATTGTACACTTTATGGGTCCCACTGGTTCAGCCCAAATAAACCCCGGTCTGAACCGGCCAATTATTATTATATTAATATTTTTTGCGCGCACATTTTATATAATAAATGGCATGTTTGTTGAACACTAAAAGCAAGTGATCTGGTGGTATTTAATGCAGTCTTAAATATCTTCAAGGTTCAATTCCGTTTGCATCTTTTTTCTTTCTTCCTTCATTTTTTTTTTCCTTTTCCTTCTTCTTTCTTTTTTGCCCTTTAATTTTTTTTATCTTTTAGCCTGTGAGTCTGGAAAAAATTATAAATTGTATTATTAATTTTTTTTATAATGCAACAATAATTGTATTGTAAGTTCGAAACATAAATATTGTACAATATACAAGAAAAATTAATCTAACCAAACCTATACTGTCATACATCATAATATACATTGTATCGAAATATTAAATATACTGTGAGAATTGTAAGTTGGAAAAAATAAAAATTTCGCAGTATGAAACAAAAATTAACTAAAATAACATATACTGTCAGGCATCACAACGTATACTGTATCGAAATATTAAATATACTGTGAGTATTGTAAGTTGGAAAAAAAAATTCGCAGTGTAAAACAAAAATTAACTAAAACAACGTATACTGTCAGGCATCATAACGTATACTGTATCGATATATTAAATATACTGTGAGTATTGTAAGTTGGAAAAAATAAATATTTCGCAGTATAAAACAACATATACTGTCATGCAACATGACGTATACTACATCAAAATATTAAATATACTGTTAGGCATCATAACATATACTATGCTCGAAATTTGAATATACTGCTGGTGAAAAATAAAAAGGAACAACGTATACTGTCATGCAACATAACGTATACTACATCGAAATATTAAATATATTGTTAGGCATTATAACATATACTATGCTCGAAATTTGAATATACTGCTGGTGAAAAATAAAAAGGTGTTATTCATATACTCTCTACTACATCGAAATATTAAATATACTGTTAGACATTATAACATATACTATGCTCGAAATTTGAATATACTGTTGGTGAAAAAAAAAAAGAAGGTGTGTTGTTCATATACTCTCAGGCTTTATAACATATAATAAGCTCGGAATTTGAATATACTGTTGGTGGAAAATAAAAAGGTGCTGTTAAGATTTGAACCCGCGCACTGAAGGGTAGGATGAAATAGTTACAAACACACCTTAATATATATAGATCGCGCGCGTAAAAATTATAAGTGGAGCCCACAAAGTGTACATTACCATTAATGTACATCTTATGCACATGAGTGTGACTCTTATTTATAATATATATATATTACAACGAATAGGGTAGGATGAAATAGTTACGTACTTACATGACCAATACTAGTTGCAAACTACAAGATAGGATGATCCAAACACCTCAAGTTAGAATAGATTAGGGTGAGTTAGGTCAAAATTACTATGCATGGTCAAAAGAAAGAAAAAACAGTGTTGAATTTAGAATTTTTTTTGTTACATCGATAATTACATGCATATGTTTTAAGTATTTTTCCATAATCAGCGCTCCAACCCAATTGCGACCCATCTACTACTCCGAAATCAACAATTAGCCCAGTTTCTTGTACTGGGCTATACCATATTCAAGATCAAGGCCTCAAGGGTATCATCATCTGGGCCTTTTCTTATATAGGAAATATAGCCTATTATTTTTAAAACTAATTAGTTTAGTGCAATATGTTTTTCTTACATTTTTAATAATTAATTAAATAGAGCACATTTTACTTGAAAAGTAATGAATTACATTAAAATTAGTAATTTTTACTTGAAAAATGAATGTACAACGCAGGAATGAACAAAGAAATTAGTCCTTTTTACAGAGCATAAATTGTTTTAGAAATTTTAATTGCCATAAATCATAGGGCGCCACAATACCATCTCCTGTACTCTTCCTCGAACCCATCTATTTTCTACTTACCTAGACGGGGTCGATGGGTGATCATCAAGGTCCATGGCCTAGGTAGGCGACCTCCATTGCACTTTGGAGGGGCGCTCGCCTAAGATCGGCCCAAGTGATCGATCCTACGTCATAATTTGTGTTAGAAGGGCCTGCGTTCGCGCGGCAATGAGATAATAGAACCCATCTATTTTATTATTATTTATTTTAAAAATGCAAAAGCATTGGCAACATCTTTTGATCAGTACAGATATCTGGGCTTATACTGTTGTAGCACTATTGAGACCCCTCTGCTTCTCCAAAATAATTAATTAGGCCAGATTCTTGTATTGGGCTATACCACACTCAAAGGAATCAACATCTGGGCATCTGGGCTTCTTCCCTATTATCTTACTTTATAACAAAAGATAATTCTCTACGACAAAAAATTACGGATAAGTCTCCTACTTATTTTACCTACTAAAGATGGATACTGTAAATATTACTAATATAACTTTTTTGGAAAAATCATTACTGATTAAATAACAGATGTATATATATTAGTGAAATCATGCTTATCCAAATTTGGACTTTTTTGGCAGGTTGCTACATCATAAAACATTATAGGTGGTAGATTATGAGCCATTTATTCATAAAAAAAAAATCCAAAAATAAAAACACAGATTAAATTTTTGTTTATTTTCCTTTTATGTATAATATATCAAATTAATCGTTTTTTTTTCTTGACATCTATATTGCATTTTTAAAAAGAAGTTACATTAAAGAAAAAAAAATTGTCCATTCTCCAGGTTAGATTTTTGTATGTAATATATTTGTGAACAAGAGGTATAAAATACTACATGTAAAATAACTACCTATTTTTATTTATATATTACCGTGATTATGTTTGAATACTAGTAAATGCTCCCGTGCGATGCACGGGCTATTTTTTTTTAAGAGTAAATCAATATTAATATGAACAATACATTTTATTAAAAATGCATTTTTATTTAATAATATATAACAAAAAAAGAAATGGTTAAAATTTGTTACAAAGAAAACTTTTGTGTTCTTTTGCGGTGCTATTCATTTCTTGTCTCTTACTCCAAAAAATCAGATTTTTCCTCTAATAAAAATACATTTTAATTTTTTCACGAATTTCTTCCTCATATCTTATTCCAGAATTTTTTTTTTTTTTTTTTTTTATTTCATCCTTTTATTTAGCTTCTCTTGTCTATATCAAAACATTCATATTAAATTATAATAAATTTGAATAGATCACAATGATTGATAATAATAAATAAAGTGAACATACATAATCCAGAATCCGATATGATTGAACAGATTGAGAAACAAAAAGTTTCAAATCTAATATCAATCAATTAATAGGATTGAGAAACAAATAATCTTAAGGATTATTCTTATATAAAATATTTTATTAGTTTACGTACAAAACATCTTCTATTAGAAACAACAACAAAAAGAATTAAGGATTATTCTTATATAAAATATTTTATTAGTTTACCTACAAAATATCCTCTATTAGAAATAATTTTTAAGAAAGACGTAGAAAATACAATTTTATTTTAGGATGAATTGAATCTTTATAGTCCATTTTATTTTAGGATGAATTGAATCTTTATAGTCCATATGATGAGCTGATTCATATAAATAGAGTTGAATTTGGATTTAGAATTTTTTAAAGACATACATGACCTCAAATCTTTCAATTAGCTCATACAAATAAAGTTGGATTTTGATTTAGATAAACATAAAGAAAAATTAATGAACTAAACTAATAAAATACTTTATATAGGAATAATCATTACGAAAATATATTATTTTCTCAATCTTTACAATTCTGGATTGTATATCTTCATTGTTTGTTTATGATTGTTAATCAGTATGATCTATTCCAAAATTTATTATAATTTAATATTAAGATTTTGGGGGGGAGATGAGAGAAGAAAAAAATCGAATGAAATTAAGTATTTTCGGATTGTAAATTACCAATTTAAATTTATTTCTAAAAAAATGAACATTCTAAATTTCTATTAATTTAGAAATATTCCACCATTTGAAATAAATTTGTTCTAAGATAAATTATTTTGTATTTTTCTCATCGTAATTTAGAATTATTTTTTCTGTAGTTGTAAGGTTCACCTGGTAGTCCCACATAGGCTATGTACGCTCTGACTAAACGAACCCTTACTGCCCACAACATATTTTTTTGGAGTAAGTTCATCAACCATGATGAATACCGGTTTTTCTGGAGTAAGTTCATCAACCATGTTGAATACCGGAGCCATTACTGCCCACAACATATTTCTTCTGGAGTAAGTTCATCAACTAACATGTTCATCAACCATGTTGAATACCGATTTTTCTAGAGTAAGTTCATCAACCATGTTGAATACCGGAGTCATTGTTTCTGTATCAACTGACTTTGAAACTAAAATCTTGCGTTTGACAGATATGGATGAAGGGGTCCAGATATTTATAGCCTATATAAAACCCTAGTATACACGCGTCTGTAACTACGTTCTGTTAAACATACCGCGTAAAAACATATTTTACTGATTATATAATTCCTGAAATCTCTCAACTACATTTTAAACAATAACTTTAAAAAAAATCATTAGATTTCTTTTTTTTTTTGGGGACCAGAAATATAGATCTTATAATGTTTCAATAATATCGTACAAATTATGACAAAAGATATATGGCGTTTTTATATTCTATGTAAATATTCTTTGATTTATAAATTAAAATATATAATTATAAATTTTTTTAATCAGTGATTATATCCACATTAGTTATTTAAAAATTATTTATATTTATTTCATAAATAAAAAATAGATATAATATTCTTTAAAAATATAGAATACATATATATACAATTTATTCAATTCCTCAAATATCTCAATTACATATCTAAATTTTATAATATGTTTTTATTACATCTATACTAATGAAATAATTTTAAATTGATTTTATAAGTTGTATTATATACATGCATTGAATATGTGGCAAACATTTTCTTTTTAAACAATAGGCTCGCCTTAGTATACACGCATCTAAATATTCATTCTGTTAAACATTAATTTAAAAAATCGGGAGTCCATATATTTATTTAAAGTTTATTTAAAACTCTAAAACTCTAATATACACATGTCTAAATATTTATTCTGTTGATTAAATTAGCGAAATAGTATATCTCAACGAATGTATAATTCCTGAAATATCTCAACTATATTTTACACTATATATTAAAATAAATTACATGTCTATTCTTTTGTTTTATTTGGTTCGGATATTTAAATATTCTAATATTCAATTATATTTTACCCTTTGATTTTAGATATGTATTGCCTTTTTTTATCCTAACTATATATATATATATATATATATATATATATATATATATATATATAAAAATTCTTTTATTTATAAATTGTATTATATAACTATAAATTTTAAATAGATATGATGTATTTTAAAATTCTAAAAAACATATCTGTAACATATTTTTTAATTCCTAAAACATCTCAACAACATGAACAATTCAAAATTAAATATATACCATGTTGATATGATTTGTTCTGGATATTTAGATCGTTTAATATGACAATTAGATTTCCAATTGAAAAGTAGATTAATATATGGCCTTTTCAACTCCACGGAATTTTCAATAGAAATATTTTGATTTATAAATATATATTTCTACGTTTGTTTCTTTTTAGAATATCTTAACCAAACAACGCTTTTGCCAGGATATTTTAATTTATATATATTTCAATGATTTTATATTGCTTACTAAAACATTATCAGAATAATGTCGATTCAGTTGAAGTTGATACATGGATTTATTTAAATAAAATTATAAAATTGAAATCTACTACTACAATAAAATCAGATTTGGTCTTCAACATCAGCGGATCCTCGAATGTTTAGCGAATCTCTAACCCTTTTCCAATATTCTTCGCCAATTGGTTGTATACATGTAATAAACCAAATAGTTATTTTCTTAGAAAAATATATTGACAACAATTTAAATAATTCACATAACAGGAAATAAATAAATCTAAACTTTTTATATGATTACATATTACTGTAGAAAAAGATGATGGTAGGTAAATTTGATTTTTGCAATCTTCAAAGCTATTTTCGCCAGAATCATGATTGAGTGTTGCTGATTTTTCTTATCTTTATTTGCAGGTCGTCCCTTTGGAGCATCCATTATGGTGAAGTATCTATCAAAGTTACACATAATAATTAAGGAATGTCAGAATAATAGAATTTTGCATCCACAAATGTGAATCCAAAAAACTGTAATTGTTACAAAGCTAAGAAATTGCAAAATGAATAAGAAATAGAATTACTCAGCAAAATCAAATATGAATCAAATAAACTGAAAATGAATAAGAAATAGAATTACTCAGCAAAATCAAATATAAATCAAATAAACTGAAATAGTGGCGAAATAAAGAAATTGCGAAATGAATAAAAAATAAAAATACTCAGCTGCAAATGTGATTCTCATTTACTGAAGCCACTGTATTTATAGGAGCAAATATGTTATCAGATAAGGATTTTTTTAAATTTCAAATTTCAAAATTTTAAATAATATAACGAAATCTGTTTTAAATATCTTTACAGATTTATTATTGCTGATTTTTCGCCAGATCTCAAAATATAACATTGGATAATTTAAAATTCAAAATTCGAAATTCAAATTCACTTCTATTCTTAGTAACTAAATAATTGGGCGGGAAAAATCTTAACTTACTAATTCTGGATGACTTGGCTTATTATATATATATAGATTATTTATTATGGTTGAACTATTTGTGTTGAATTTGAGCTGCAAATAAAAATAAATTAAATAATTTTTTGAATGAACTAATTTTAAAAAATAGTTATTTAACTTATTTTATTGAATTAATTAATTCTAATTTTTCTTTAAAAATAAATATATTTTAAGTCGCAAAATCGAAGTTTTTAAAATAATTAGTTTAGCGAAATATGTTTTCCCTACAATTATTTTTAAAAATTTAGTCAATATAGTATGTTTTACTCGAAAAATAATGACTTTATTATTAAAATTAGTATTTTTTACCTGAAAAATGAATGTGCAGTGCAGGAATGAAAAAAGGTAAAGTAACATCTCTGATACAATACATACTTAGAGATAAATTGTTTTTAGATTTTTTAATTATATAAATTTGATATTATTTAGCTTTGTTTGGTACATTTAGAATTAAGTTGAGGGTTGAACAGTGGTTTTGGTTGTCATAAATCATAGAGTACTGAGTAGCAGTATATATACCATCTCCTCTACTTTTCTGGAAACACTATCTATTTATTTATTTGAAAATATAAAAGCAATGGCAACATGTTATGATAAGTACATATATCTTCTGTGTTCAAGTATAGGTAATCATATTGAATAAACTTAATTTTCAATCACCACCACGTTTATATTTAATCTAAAAAAAGCGAGTAATAAATGTGCAATAGTTGTCTTTTAAAAAAAAGATAAGGACAGGGTCGGGGGCAAATTGCAGTCACATGGCCATGCCCATTTGTCTATCTGGATTTGGATGCATGCTGCTTCCTCCTCCATCACTTCTATAATGTCATATCAATATTCTTGCCTACACATCATATTTCATTTTTATATTATCATTATGCGTATATTTATGTGTCACACATGTATCAATTTAAATTTACATAACGCTTTCGCCTAATTCAATTGGTTATCAAAATTTCGCTAAAATGAAAAAAGGAAAAGTTTGCATCCACGACAAGCAAGGATAAAGTGATACTGTTTTCGGAAAAAGAAAATGTCATCGTTTTTTAAAAAAATAAAATTATTTTGCTTTTTTTAATAAATTATTTGTTCTTATCAAATTTATATATATTTTCAATGTCAAGATTTACATAAGCTATCAATTTATAATCCACAAACTATATCAACTATTATTTCGTAAAAGTATTACTTTCAGAAAACTAATACGTCTTTTGGAAAAGTATTTTTTTTTATAGAAAATATAATGTAATATTTTTCCAATAAAACGTACTCCCTTTGCCCCATAGAATTCTTGTCCCCAAAATTAGGATTATGTTTAAAAGTCAATGTCTTTTTTGAGTAGTCCAAGTAAAATAAAACTAAGATTTTTAATTTGACGAATTAGTCAAATAAAAAAATCGTACAAATGCAGATATATGATTTTTGGAGAGTTCAATCTTCATAAAAATTTATAAAAAAAATGCAATTAAAAAATAGGATTCTCATTGGAGGCAGTAATATTTTTCTATAATAATAATTCTTGTGTGTTCATGTATTCTTATTTAGTTTTATATAAAAAGTTGATGCAAAAGTATATTATTTATAAGTTTGGTATTGATATCTTAATATCTCCTTTCCAATAATATATAATGCATTTTTCAGAAATAATATTAGTTAATCTTAGGAAAAGTACAACGTTTTGTTGAAAAACCATTCGTTAGTCGAAATTACTGGATACACGAAATAAACACCAGAGGTTGTATTATAATGTGGAAATGGGGTGTTTTGGCCTGTCAGAGACATAGTGAAATATTTTTTGATAGTTTAACTTTTTATTTGATAAAGTAGTCAGCATGTGTCAGGAGGTGTAGTAAATTATCGTGTACATAATACTATTATCGTGTACACGATAATTATATCGTGTACACATCGTGTACATGATAATTTTATATCGTGTACATGAAATGGAAACTATCTCTGACAAATTTTGACTACTTTTACATGTAAAAAATTAAACTATGCACAAAATATTACACTATGAATCTGACAGGCTACAGTGTCAAGAATTCCTATTGTAATTTTGTATACGTAACAATTCGTACATATGAGGTATTCAACATATGTACGATGATTCACAGAAACAAAAATGAAAAATAGTTACTAGCTCATACATTTAACATGCCCGTATATAACGCTTCTTTTTTAAGCTAGCCACCTAAATGACTTCTATGAAATTTTGATTTTACATACATCAGTATTTCATTCGTGTATTACACGATTTGTGAAATTTATTATACTATAATAGCGAATTATTAGTAGTAGTAATAAAAATATACACTCGAACAAAGTGAGCTAGCTCAAGTATAAAATCACCCACTAACTAATACTTCTATTTGAATTTTTTATAAAAAGTATTACATGTTCATAGGGCAAAATAATGATCAATGTTAATAATTATTGCTTATTAAGTTATATATGATAAAATTGATAATAAAATGACATGGGTGGCACAAACATAAAAAGGAAAATTAAAAAAATTAACTTAATATATATAATAAAATTGATAATATCATGACATGGCCACCACACACAAGATTTACTTTTATTAGATCATGTGTATCGTATAATGTCTTATCATATCATTGTATCTCTGTATCGGTCTATGAATCATACCAGACGCGTCACACTATCATATTGTGTCAGGGATTACATCTCCTGCATAAGAGTTTAATAATCTTACAAAAGTAGTAATATAAGAAATTTTCATATAAATTGCGTAAAGTGCAACAATAAAACTTAAATAAAAAGAAATTAAACAAATTTACAAATTCTCATTAGATAATAAAATATGAATTATAAATGAAATAATACATGTATATATCTTATGATACGTGGTTGAAGCCGACAAATTCTTTCAATTCTGAATATAATAAAAATCCGCCAGATCTCTATAACATATTGACAATTTTCTTAAGAAATAAATCGTGCGATTTAAGAAATCAACATGTCAATATCAAAAAATCATGATGCTTTTGAGTATGCGAAATAGTTATAATCCACATATACACACTCATTTTTCAATGTGGGGTAAAGTCCTTTTTTTGTTCTTCAAAAAGTAACTAACGCTTACTTTTTTTTTTAAGACTCAATTATGTGTTAAATAAAATATGATAATTGCCTGAATGTCCACATATATAAATTAATACACAAATAATAAATTAAGACATACAATTTCATTAAAACCCCACAATTCCAAATTATATATATTAGCCCGAGAAACTAATATAAATAATGTAAATCCAAGAAATTTATGAGAAACTATCTTATAATATATATTTAATAGCATGTACCTAATTGATTAATTATGTTCTATTAACTAGTCAGTCTCTATCTTGTAGAATTTAAATTAAACAAAAACCGTATTTTATTTTTTTCTAACCCAATTTCTTTATTATTATACTTAGTACAAAAGATCTATGGATTAATAGGTATATTGATTGATATCATATATTAGATTTAGTACAATTATAATATTTTGATTAATACCTTTATGTGTTATTAATGAAGTTATTTAGAAAAATAATAAATAAAATAATTTTTTAAGGATTTTTATTTTTATGATCCATTCTACCTGTCATGTATGTATAGCCACATTATCACACACATTTCACACATTACACACAACACATTACACATACCACACACACTTCACACATATACTACACACACTTCTCACACACACAACACTGCTACACGCGCACACATACACAATACACACATACTACATGCACTACACGCACACACTATACACATACTACACACATTACACACATTTATTTTCAAAAATATTAAGAAAATTTTGAAAAATGAAGTTTAAACAATTCAAATCCACTCATTTGAATTTAAACATTCAAATAAGGGATGGAAATGAATTTGAAATGAGTGAATTTCCAAATATAAAAAATTAAAAATTAAATTCTTTACTTTCCAAATCCTTCAATCCAAACACAACCTAAGTTAAATTATAAAACCTGCAACGAGAGCTTTAATGATCAAGTAATGTTACGTGTTTTACCTCTGCAAGAAGTTTTGACAAGAGGAAGAGCAATGATGCAGAAGTTGGATGCCAAGTTGAATCAGACCTCATTTGGATGGAGGGATTTGATTTGCCAAGAAATTTAAAATAAATAGATCTCAAAATTCTTAGATTGGAAATTCATGGACTTGAAATCCCTTGTTTGGATTTATGATGGATTTGTGAAAGAATTTTTAAATCTAAAATTTTCAAATCCATTATTTGGCAAAAAATTGATGCAATATTTGTAAAATTCAATTTTTTTTCTTTAAAGTTTAAACTAACAATTTATATTTTTTGTTAAATAAAATAATATTAATCTATATCTAAATGAACTAAACAATTTTTTTTACCAATTATATATATACCACATATATACATATTATGTATTTTATACCCCAAAAAATTATTAGGAGCATTTCATTGGAGATAAAAGAAAAAAAATAAAAAAATAAAAGAATTGAAAAATATTAGGAGCATTTCATTGGAGAACGAGAGCGAGAGATAGCGATAGGAAGAAGTGAAAGAGAGAGAGAGAGAGAGAGAGAGAGAGAGAGAGAGAGGGGAGGGGAGAGAGAAGTGTGAGTGAGGAGGGATTTGTAAATGACTACCTTTGTCAAAGAATTTGAAATCCACCCAAATATAGTATAAAATAGAGAATCTCAAATCTTGGATTTCTAAATGGGTTGATTTAAAAATCTGAATTTACAAATCCACTCATTTAGTATTTTATCCACACACATGGAGTTAATTTGACAATGAATTTATAAATCCAGAACAAAAATCCCTCCATCCAAATGGGGCCTCAAAGAATTTGGGCTCTCCAGATTTATTTACAAAAGGAATAAAATCCTCATAAACAACAAAAGGTCCATTGCAATTGGGAGTTTACATAAAGAAAGCATTAATAGATCCCCAAATTTTGAAACTAAAATTTAAGCAATCCTTAGAGGATCGAATAATCTCTCAATCATTGGGTTTTTTGTCCCTTCCCTTCAACCAATATAAGCTTCTACTTAATTTTGAATATAAATGGACTATATTGAGTAGTGGTTTACGATAAGATATTTAATTTAAAGACTTGCCATAAAAGGCAAGATAGCATTTGGCAGCTCGCATGTGAGCATGCAGAATTGCTATAAATGTATCACAAAAGAAGTTGTTCTAAACACAACTTAATTACAGTTAACATAAGCTAAAAACAGCAAAAAACAAAATGGCAAAAGCATAAGCATGCTAAACTGATAAGTTCAACACCCCCTTCTCAAGCTAGAGGCGCATGAAGTTGCAGTCCAAGCTTGGACAGAATATGGTGAAAAATTCCTGGAGGTAGCTGCTTGGTAAGGATGTCAGCCAGTTGATTCTTGGAAGATACTGGATGAAAAACTACGAAGCCATCTTTGTACTTGTTTCTGACCACATGACAGTCTATGTCCAAATGTTTGGTCCGTTCATGAAATACTGGATTTTCAGCAATATGAATCGCAGCTTGATTATCACAGGCCAATCCCAATGGTTTAGGAACCATGATACTCAAATCTGCAGAAATATAGTTTATCCACATAAGCTCACAAGTGATGGAAGCCATGGCCCTATACTCAGCTTTAGCAGAGCTTCTAAACACTGTTGTCTACTTCTTAGATTTCCAAGATATCAAGCAGTCACCTAGGAACACATAGTAGCCAGCGATTGACTTATGTGTGTCCTGGCAAGCTCCCCAATCTGAATCACAAAAGCCTCTAATAGTGAATTCACTGGAAATGGGGTAGAAAAGGCCTAGGTGTGTGGTACCTTTTAAGTACTTGAGAAGATGTATTGCTGCATTCCAGTGTGAGGTTCTGGGAGCACTTATAAACTGGCTGAGTTTCTATGTGGCATAAGTGAGGTATGGTGACACGTCGGTTTCTAACCTAGTGTTCCGCAAGTGTACGGATGTAGGTGTAGTAACGATTATCAAGGTCGATCCCACAAGGAATAGTTTAGGTAGTTTGATACCTCAATACTCTAGGAATGTCCTAACTAGATACTAAGTTGTAAAAGGTTGATTTTACTAATTAAAGTACTCAATTAAATATAACTTCAAACTTAGGAAACACAAAGAACTACAATTAAGGAGAATAGGTATCCTAGGGCTTCAATTTCAGGATATTACTTCAATGTTGAATATGATTAACCTATTGATTTACCAATTCTAGTGTTTATTAGGCGGCACGACAATAATCTAACCCTTCTCTCGAAGCGATTAAACCGTTGATTGATTAAGCTAATTACCCTCTCGAGTCAATTAAACCTAATAACTCTCAAACGATCCTAAGCCACGGCCTACACAGTCATAGACAACTGCGCTCTATGTTCTAAGTCTGATAACGACTCCTTCCTCTCGAAGCGGAATTGCTAAACTAAATTACTAAATCTAGGTGATCAAGCTAAATTCAGTTATAAGCACAAACATAAAGATAAACACGTAAAGAACGGAATCAATAAATCAAACCATAAATCAAAATATTGTCATAATAATCCCTACTTTCTAACCGTAGGACACGAATAGCTTAGCTACTCATGCCTAGGAATAATCCAATACAAAATTCTACGAAAAACATTGTAAAAGATTAAACTAGGAAAGAACGACTAAACCCGGATAAATCCATCTCGATGATCTTCGTCTTCTTTGTCCTCCAAGACTTCTTCTAGGTAGAATGATGTAATTGATGTTCTCTCTGATGTTTTTTTCCTCTTAGAGCTTGAGGTCCCTTTTTATAGAGTTGGGGACGAATCTTTGAGAAGATAGGATCCAAATCCTATTAGGAAATCAAATCCCTATTAAACAGGATCTTCTCTTATCGGCGGCCTTTTTGACACAGTCGTGTTGCTTAAGTGACACGGCCGTGTTGCTTAAGTGACACGGCCGTGTTGCTTTGTAAACTTCACTTTCTGCGCAACATTTGACACGGCCGTGTTGCAATTGTGACGCGGCCGTGTTCTGATCCAGAGCTGTTTTAACCTTTTCACATCACTTTTGACACGGCCGTGTTGAAGGTTTGACGCGGCCGTGTCGGTTCTTGTGTCGTTTTGCTACTGGATCGGTTCAGGCCGGTCTGGACCGGTTTGGACCGGTTTTCACTGGTTTTCACTCTTTTCCAACTTGTTTCCTTGTCCGGTAGTCGTAAATCACAACCTTTTATCCTGAAAAAGCTCAAAAACACCTTAAAACAAGCCGAGTACGTTAACTGGTCACTTATATAACATTTCATCCAATTCTTGACCATCTATGCACATAATTCCTATAAAATAGTATCATAACTCGACCTAATTACAAGCATAATTACCGTGTATCATATGGCCGAGTCAAATTGAGGTACAGAAGTCGCCCAATAAGTCTTCTATACGGTTCAACATCTGTGAGAAGAGAACCATCTGAGTTGCTTAATTTCTGATTGTATGGCAACGGAGTAGAAACAGATTTACAATTATCCAAACCTGCATCATTAATGATGTCAAGAGTATACTTCCTTTAACAAAGCAGAGTTCCAGAAGCATTCTTGGTCAGTTCCACTCCAAGGAAGTATGTTGCTTCTCCCAGATCCTTGATTGTGAATGCCTCATTCAAGAACTGCTTAAGAGCATCAATAAGGATTCTGTCATTACCAGTAATAAGGACATCATCCACATACACTAGAACAACTAGGAAATATGTGTCTTTAATCATAGTGAAAAGGCAGTGGCCATGAGGGGATTGTTCAAAACCAAAATCCCCTAGTTTTGTGCAGAATTCAGTGTTCCACTACCTAGAAGCCTGTTTCAAACCATAAAGGCTTTTCTTAAGTCTGCACTCTTGGTTTGAAGAGGCTTTGGTATAACCATCAGAAGGTATCAAATAAACCTCCTTATCCATGAAACCATGTAGAAATGCATTATTATGTCTATGTAGTGTAATGCCCATTGTTTAATAGTAGCTAGAGCAATAAGGTAACTTACTGTAACTGGTTTTGCCACAGGAGAGAAGCTAGCATCATAATCTTCACCAAGGACTTGGTTGTATCCTTTTGCAACCAGTCTTGCCTTGTACCTCTCCACTGATCCATTTGGGTATAATTTCACCTTGTAAACCCATTTACTGCCTATTTCTTTCTTCCCAGCTGGTAGTGTAGTAATTTCCCATATATCATTTTCTTCCAAGGCCTTGAGTTCCTATTGCATGGCTTGGATCCATTCTGGATATCTACTAGCTTCTTTGAAATTAGTGGGTTCAGGAATGGTGAGCATGAAATGCAACATGAGATGGAGGTGACTGGGAAGTAACTGATAGGATTGAGTGGATCAGTGGAATCAATGGTGGTTTGAACATAGTCCTGTAAATGAGCAGGTCTGTGAGGGACTCTCTCACTTCTTTTAACTCGAGCCTGATTAACTCTCTGCATCTCATCAGTTGGCTCAGGAGCAGAGACTTGAATTTCTGGTGATGGAGCAGAGAATGAAGATTCTGTGGGCAAGTTATTCATAGGAGATGGGTGTGGGTTCAAACTTGGTTCATCATCAGTAAGGAAGGGGAAAGGTAGTGTTGGTTCAACATCATGATTTTGGTTATGATTATTGGCATAAGGGTAAGTTGTTTAAAAAAAAATGACATCTCTGGAGGTGATCACCTTGTGATTGCTCATGTTATACATCCTATAACCCTTTTGATGTGGTACATATCCAATGAAAATACACTTCTTTCCTCTTTCTTCAAACTTTGTCTTGTGTGGCTCAGTGTCAGTGGCATAAGCCAAGCATCCATAAGGGTTTCATCTTGCCATAAGGTGCAGCATCCTTGAACATAAGCTCATACGGCACCTGCCAGTCCAATACCTTTGTGGGTAATCTATTGATGATGTGTGTTGCAGTTAAAATTGAGTAGGGCCATAAGTAGTGTGGTACAGAGGATTCCTTCATGAGTGCTCGTGCCATTTCAAGCAAATGCCTGTGTTTCCTTTCCACCACCCCATTCTGTTGTGGAGTAAACACAGGTTCTTTAATGTATGATTCCTTTACTGGAAAAAAAATCTTGACAATCCCTGCTCAGAAACTCTGCTCCATTGTCAGTTCTTACTATCTTCACTTCTAGTTCAAGTTGTTTAGAGATCATGTTGATGAATTGCTGAAGTGATGTGAGTGCCTACTTATTTTACTAGCCATCAAGTTGACCTAAGTCATCCTGATGTAATCATCTACAACAGTGACAAAATATGAAGTCTCTGTGATACTAGGTTGGGAATAAGGCCCCCAACTGTCCACATGCAACAACTCCAATTCTCTAGAGCTCTGGCTTGAGTTGGTTGGAAAACTGACTCTAGTCTGCTTAGTTGTGTGATATATGTTATAATGCCTGTGTCCTGCAATCACTAGAGGAGTGCATATGTGCTTGAGAAAAAACAGATGCTACATGGTGGTGGGAGAACCATGTCCGAGTCTCCTATGCCAGGTTCTGAAGATTTTAGTATAATGAGAGGCATTTAAAGCATAAGCAGCCATTTCTTCAGTTGAGTCAGCAGGTTGTGCAATGTACAGCTTCCCAAGTAGTTGACCAGTCAGTAAGATGCCACCATCATGAGCATCTTTCACAACACAAGATTCTTGATCAAAAGTAGCTAGTGCTCCATTATCTTGGGTGAGCTGTGAGATAGATAGCAAGTTGCAGGCAAAGCTTGGTACAAGGAACACTTCTCTCAATGTTAGTCTATCTGACAATGTCACATCTCCATAGTGAGTGACCTGCTTCTGTGCACCATATGGCAAAGTGATCACAACTGTATTTTGGATGGACTTGAGATTGGTCATGAGTGTGGAATCATAGCACATGTGCCTGCTTGCACCTGTATCAATGGTCCAAGCTCCATCATATATCCCTTCTATCAAAGTAAAGGCAAAATGTGAGCTTCCAATGGATGAAAAATCCTGTGGCTTTCCTTTTGAAGCATCAACAGATCCTCTGGAGTTGGATTGAGCAGCTAGTATCTTTGCCACTTCCTTCTGTACAAGAGCAGATATATCTTGAGTTCTTCTTGTGGAGTTTGTGTTGTTTTCAATCTGATTTTCACTTCCAGGATCTGTTTCCACTGCATTAGCATAGTTTCTTTGTTCCTTTGGTACATAGTACCAACCAGGATACCCTTTCAGTTTAAAACAGTCAGTTATCACATGCCCATGAGTGCCACAGTGCTCACACAACAACTTTGCCTTCTCTTCTCTAGGTAGTCTAGAATTTCCTCTGCCTCTCCCACTAGAGGATCCTCCTCTGGTAAACGAGATGTGAGGGGAACCTCTTCCTGCAAATCCTCTGCCACTGTTGTTGAATTTAACATTCATAGCAGTGTGATCAGTCCCTTCATTTCCACTTACATGGACATTTCTTTGCTTTTCAATTCTGAGCACCATGAAGTATGCTTTATCCACACTTGGCAGTGGATCTATCATGAGGATCTGGCTTCTAACAGGATCATATAAATCATTTAGTCCCATAAGGAACTGAATTAACTTCCCTAACATCTCAAACTCCTCCTATTTCTTGGCAACATCACAAGTGCAAATAGGTATGCATTTCAGCAAAGATATTTTATTCCAAAGAAACAACTATTGATGATTTCCTTGTGTGAGGTTGCATATATCTTTCTGGATTTGGAACACCCGAGGCCCATTACTGTCACCAAATCTACTAGCTACAGTGTCCCATAAACTCTTAGAATATTTTACATATAGAAAAGTTTCAAAAATTTCTTTTGCTAGTGAGTTAATCAGCCAGGCTCGCACCATGCCATCAACCATCTCCCATTGTTCTTTAAGCTTGACTTCAGAATGTATTTCAATACTGCCATTTATAAAACCTAACTTGTTTTTGGCTAGAAGAGCTATTTGCACTTATCTACTCTAAGGCAAATAATTATTTCCAGTGAATTTATTGGATACCAAACTCATACCTAGGTGATCCGAGCCATGAAGGCTAAGAGGATCATTCTCTGATAGATTTAAAGCTGAGGTAGAGGCTGTAGCTTCAGTGGTCATGAGAACAGGATTTGTGGATCCAGATCTGAGTTGTGGCCAATCCTCTGCAGTGCTCTTCCAAGGATTCGTGTTTGAAGTCATAGTGCAAGACTATGGCTCTGGTACCATGTTGAAAGATTTAAACGGAAGCATAGTAAACATGATCAAAGTAAGGAAACATCATAAGAAAAATAATAAGCTGATCACAAAAGATTTTGCTTCATTGATTGATTTCTCCCAATTGCTGCATTGCGGCTAGCAATAGCATTACAACACTCATTCCTAATTGATTCACTATATATATCAGTCCAAACCTTGTGCCCTAGAAGTCCTTACAAAACAAAACAAAAAACAATTAAAGACTTGTCATAAAAGGCAAGACAGCATTTGGCAGCTTGCATGTGAGCATGCATAATTGCTGTAAATGTATCACAAAAGAAGTTGTCCTAAACATAGCTTAATTACAGTTAACATAAGCTAAAAATAGCAAAAAACAAAATGGCAAAAGCATAAGCATGCTAAACTGATAAGGGTGAAACTGATAAGTTCAACAGACTCTATACGTGGTAAGTCCTAAGAAAATTAAAATAAGAGATGAAGCACCATTCAAAATAGATTATTCCATCAGTTTTTGATTGATAACTCCAAAACACATCTTCTAACAGTGCAGGACAAACTGATAGCACAAACTTGCAAACTACAGGTTTAGGCGAACGATGAAACTTTCGATGAAAATCAAATTTGCTCTATAACAAAATACAGTAAGAATTTGAATCATCTGAAATATTTCACTATTAATTTTGATAAAATAGTCGACAATTTTAAGTCTACAAAACCATCAAGTGGAAAGACGACGACTTGAACAATTTTAATATAGTTGAAAACAGATAGTGTTTTCTCCAACATATACCACTTATTTATATAACTAAGCTCGTAGTACACAAGATGCAAAAACAACGGGTCTGTTTGCTTAAGATTGGGCTTAGTAGATTTAAAGGATCGAATCCCAATAAAGCACACTCATTAACTCCCTGATGCACGTTAATTATGCTTGTAATTATGTCAATTTACGATAATATTTTATAGGAATTATGTGCATAAATGATTAAGAATTGGATGAAATGTGATATAAGTGACCAATTAACGTACTCGGCTTGTTTCAAGGTGTTTTTGAGCATTTTCAGGATTAAAAGTCATGATTTACGACTACCGGACAAGAAAATAAGTTGGAACAGAGTGAAAACCGGTCCAAAATAGCAAAAACCAGTGGAAATCGGTCCGAACCGCCCAAGAACCGGTCCAAACCGGCCTGAACCGGTCCAGGAGCAAAACATAGCAAGAACCGACGCGGCCGTGTCACATAAGCAACACGGCCGTGTCAAAAGTGTTGCGCAAATGCCAAATTGGTTCTGGAGGAGTAACACGGCTGCGTCACAAAGCAACACGGCCGTGTCAAATGATGCGCAGAAACTGAAGGCCGTGTCACTTGATCGACACGGCCGTGTCAAAAGGGCTTTCGTTAATAAAAAATCCTGTTTTAAAGAGGATTTGATTCCTAATTTAACTCGGCTTATCTAAGCTCTATAAAAAGGGGTCCAAGTTCGTTTTTTCTGGAGGGACACATAATATTCGAGTTTTTAAGGCGATAGACGACTTGGACGACGACGAAGATTCAATCAACGGAACGATTTACTCGGGTTTAGCAATTCTACTTAGTTTTGATTCTGTATAATGTTTTGTTTCGAATATTGTATTGGATTGAACCTAGGCATGAGTAGCTAAGCTATTCGTGTCCTAGGGTTAGAAAGTAGGGATTATTTTATGACAATGTTTTGATTTACGTTTAACTTATTGATTTCCGTTCTTATATGTGTTTATCTTTATATTTGTTTTAATAACTAAATTTAGACTGGCCATCTAGGTTTAGTAATCTCGTTTAGCAAATCCGCTTCGAGAGAAGGGGTTTGTTATTAGACGTACGATATAGAGCACAGTTATCTATGATTGCGTAGACATAGGTTCATGAGCTTTTTGGAGTTTCTAGGATTAATTGACTCGAGAGGGTAATTGTCTTAGTTAATCTACGATTTAACTACTTCGAGAGGAGGGTTAGGTTAATATTGCGCCGCTTAATAAACACTAGATCGGTTATAATCAATAAGTTAATTCTAATCATCATTGGAATAAATATCCTGAAATCGACACCCTAGGATTCCTTTTATCCTTGATTGTTAATTCTTTGTATTTACCAAGTTTGAAGTCATATTTAATTGAGTATTTTAATTAGTAAAATCAATCTTTTGCAAATTAGTATCTAGTTAGGGTATTCCTAGAATATTGAGGTATCGAACTACCTAAAACTATTCTTTGTGGGATCGACCTTGATTATCGCTAACTACACCTACATCCGTGTACACTTGCGGAACACTAGGTTAGAAACCGACGTGTCAAGTTTTTGGCGCCGTTGTCGGGGAATAGGATTTAGCGCTTAGTTTTTATCTTGAAAAATAGGAGGAAACTAGACTAGATTTTATTTTTCGTATTTTAAATTTTTATTTTCGTTTTTATTTTTGTTTAATTTTTGTGTTACGCGGTATTTGCTGTTTTTGGTGTTATCAGGCTTCGCATGCACACCAGATCAAAAGGGAAAGAAACTCTTCTTCCTTTCGATCTAGAAATTAAAGCGACAGCTCGTAGACACCGAACTAGAAGGTCTGAGATGGAGAATCCACCACAGCAACCGAATGATGAAGCTTTAAACAGAGTGCTAACAGCTTTGGCACGATTGGACGATCAAGTTACTAACATACAGCAGCAGATATCTGTACAGCAACCACAGTTTCCACAGCAGCGCGAACCAATTCCGATTGAACCAGATGCGGGAGATGAAGATGATACTCCCATTAGTGACTGTTTAAAGCCTAATCCAAATCAACAGTCATGAGGAGTACGAACTCCACCACTTAATGCTAACAGTTTCGAGCTGAAGCCGGCACTAATCAATATAGTGCAGCAAAACCAGTATGGGGGAAGTGCATTAGAGGATCCGAACGCTCACCTGATAAAGTTCCGAAGACTGGCAGAAACCATCAAAATAAACCTTGTGCCGCATGAGCAGGTTAAACTGAGACTGCTCCCCTTTTCATTGAAAGATAGAGCCCTCCAATGTTTCAACTCATTGGAAGATATCACCAGCTGGGAAGATTTGAGTACTTCGTTTCTATTGAAGTACTTTCCACCGAACAAGATGCTCGACTTACAGAATCATATTAATCAGTTCAAGCAAATGGATCAGGAGCCGTTTGGAGAAGCTTGAGAGCGATTCCGGGATCTTATCCGGAATTGCCCTCAACATGGTTTTATGAAAAAACAGCTGATATGTAAGTTTTATAATGGCTTACTTGCTCCGAATAGAAACTAAGTGGACGCAGCTGCAGGTGGTAGCTTGATGGAGACATCAGTAAAGACAGCGTTCTCGATTTTGGATACTATGGCCAGAATAAGTTATCAGTGGCCAAATGAGAGAAACCAGCCACGGAGGGTAGCAAATGTTATGGAAGTGGAGACGGTCAACAATGAGCCACATGAAAAACTCACATCACAGCTGACAGCCCTGACGAGTCAGGTAAATCTGCTAACTAGTCTGACGTTAGCATAACAGACAGGGGGTCAGGAAGAAGTTGAAGAGGTTAATTTTCTAAATCGAAGGAACTTCAACAACTTCCAAAACAACCAGCCTAGGTACAGTCAGTACCCACAGAATCGGAATCACCAAAATTTCTCATATGGGAATTCCAAGAATACACTCAATCCACCACCTGGGTTTGCTGTTTCAAATGGTATGATCCATGACGGTAAGAAGCCATCACAAGAAGAGATTGCCCAGTCACAGTTTGAAAAGTATGATGATAAGTTAGCTCAGTTGGAGAAGAAAGTAGAAGGGAAATTTATCGAGCTAAACAAGCATATTACTGGGCAAGGGGCAGACATCAAGAGGCTAGAGAATACGATGGTTCAGACTCAAGCAAGCATTGGTGAGTTGTCTTCCAATATGAGCCAATTGATCAAGATTGTTGGGTCCTAACACAAGCAGGGCCAATATCCGAGTGATACGGTGGTGAATCCAAGAGAGCAATGTCAAGCCATTCAGTTGAGGAGTGGTACTGAGTACGAGGGACCCCAGTTGCCAGTTGATAAAGATAAAGCAGTGGAAAAGGAGCAAATGGAAGAGAAGCATGATCAGACGGGCAAAAAAAAGACAGTGAAGCAAAGCGAAGGAAAGGAAATCAAAGCAGACATCCCACCTTATGTCCCGGCTGTCCCATTCCCACAAGCCTTAAGGAAGAAAAAAGATTGATGAGCAGTTCGCGAAGTTTTTGGATGTGCTAAAGAGGATCCAAATTAACATTCCCTTTGTTGAAGCACTACAGCAAATGCCGAACTACGCTAAATTTTTGAAGGAAGTGATCTCAAAGAAGAAGAAGTGGGAGGAATACGAGACAGACAACTTGACTGAAGAGTGCAGTGCTGTAATCCAAAGGAAGCTACCGCTCAAGCGAAAAGATCTAGGTAGTTTTACTATTGCATGTCAAATAGGTAATGTTACATTTGATAAAGCAATGTGTGATCTAGGGGCTAGTATTAACTTGATGCCACTATCTATTTTTGAGAAATTGAATCCAGGTACCTTGAAACCCACTACAATTTCTTTACAAATGGCTGATCGGTCTATGACTTGGCCAAAGGGGATTGTAGAGGATCTTTTGTTAAAAGTTGGAAAGTTTATAATACCTATTGATTTTGTGGTTTTAGATATGGTAGAAGACAAAGATGTCCCTTTGATTTTAGGTCGCCCGTTTCTAGCAACGGGAAAAGCATTAATAGATGTTCAAAAGGGAGAGTTGACATTAAGGGTAGATAAAGAGCAAGTTACTTTTTCAATCTATAAAGCTCTACAACATCATGATAGGGAGGATGTATCTCAATTAGAAACATGTAGTTTTGCTCATTCAATTGAAACTGCATTTTGTAGGAAACTAACCTCACCAAGTGATAGTGATCCCCTTGAAACATGCATCACAAATTCTATTTATAATGTTAATCTCCATGATTCTACTGACCCTGATCTTGCCGAAAGTGTTAGTGCATTAAATGCTTTGCAGGAGGCGCCTAAAGAGAGCTCGACTCAAGAAAATATCAACAAGAAAGCGGTTGAAGAAGAGCAAAAAGGGGCCGATGGATGCCCAGAGCTGAAACCATTACCTGATCATCTGCAGTACGCATTTTTAGATAATGAAAACAGATATCCGGTAATAATCTCTTCTTCCCTTACTGATTTTGAAACTGATAAGATGTTGCGTGTATTGAGGAAGTATAAATCTGCTATAGGATGGTCGATTGCTAACTTGAAAGGAATTAGTCCTACTATTTGTATGCATAAAATTCTGATGGAAGATGAATATAAACCCTCTGTTCAAAACCAACCTAGGCTTAACCCAATGATGCAAGAAGTAGTTAGGAAAGAAGTGCTTAAGTGGTTAGATGCTGGGATAGTCTTTCCTATTTCTGATAGTAAGTGGGTAAGTCCAACTCAGGTTGTGCCAAAGAAGGGAGGGATGACTGTAGTTAAGGGTGATCTTGATGAGGTCATAGCCACTAGGTTGATTACGGGCTGGCGTGTATGTATAGATTATAGGAAACTTAATGCAGCTACTCGTAAAGACCATTTTCCCCTTCCCTTTCTAGATCAAATGCTTGATAGGTTAGTAGGATTTGAGTATTATTGTTTTCTCGATGGCTATTCGGGGTACAATCAGATTGCAACTGCTCCGGAGGATCAAGAAAAAACTGTTTTTGTGTGTCCTTATGGTGTCTTTGCTTTTCGTAGAATGCCATTTGGGCTTTGTAATGCGCCTGCTACTTTTCAACGGTGTATGATGGAAATTTTTGGGGGTTTGATAGAAAATATAATGGAGCTATTTATGGACGATTTTTCTGTGTTCAGTTCGTCCTTTGATAATTGTCTAGATAACTTAGCTCAGGTGCTTAAAAGGTGTGAAGAAACTAATCTAGTCCTTAACTGGGAAAAGTGTCATTTCATGGTAAAGGATGGGATAGTCTTAGGGCATAGAATTTCATCACAAGGATTAGAAGTTGATAGGGCTAAGGTGGTGGCAATAGGGAAATTACCACCTCCTAAGAATAAAAAAGGGGTTAGAAGCTTTTTAGGACATGCGGGGTTTCATAGAAGGTTCATAAAGGATTTTTCTAAAATTGCTAAACCTTTATCTCATTTGTTAGAAAAAGATACTCCTTTTGTTTTCGATGATGCATGCATACAAGCCTTTGAGACGCTCAAGAAGGCATTGATCACTGCTCCAGTACTGATTACACCCGACTGGTCACAATCATTCGAGGTTATGTGTGACGCGAGCAACATGGCTGTGGGAGCGGCATTGGGTCAAAAGCGGGAAAAGATTTTTCGAGTCATATACTATGCCAGCAAAACTCTCGACCCCGCTCAAGCAAACTATACCACCACAGAGAAGGAACTTTTAGCTGTTGTTTATGCTTGTGATAAATTTCGTTCATATCTTGTACAGGCTAAAACAATAGTTTATATTGATCATATTGCTCTTAAGTATTTGTTTGCTAAACAGGATTCCAAGCCCAGACTAATTAGATGGATACTACTTTTACAAGAATTTGACTTGGAGATCAAAGATAGGTAGGGCTGCGAAAATGTAGTGGCTGACCACTTGTCTCGCATTGAGAATGAGGCGGATGCAAAGGGCCAGCAAACAGCCATTAGTGATATCTTTCCAGACGAGCACGTGATGGTTGTGGAGAATGGCCCATGGTAAAGTGACATCGCAAATTTTATAGCGAGTGAGATTGTTCCGGACTTTCCTCATCATAAGAAGAAGAAATTTTCCCATGATGTCAAGTTCTACATATGGCATGATCCCTATCTCTATAGGAGATGCGCGGATACAATTATTAGACGATGTGTGCCTCAAGAAGAAGTAAAAGATATCATAACTCATTGTCACTCATCCCCAACTGGAGGACATTTTGCATCAGCACGAACAGCAGCGAAGGTGCTTCAAAGTGGCTTTTATTGGCCATCCATTCACAAAGACTGTCATGCGTTCATTCTGCAATGTGATAAGTGCCAAAGAACAGGAGGAATCACACGGAAGCACGAGATGCCGCTCAGCACAATTCTTGAGGTTGAGTTGTTTGACGTATGGGGTATAGATTTTATGGGACCTTTTCCATCCTCAAATGGGTTCCAATACATCTTGGTGGCTCTGGAGTATGTTTCGAGATGGGTGGAAGTTGTTCTGACTCAAACAAATGATGCCAAGGTGGTACTCAAATTCCTCCAAAAGAATATCTTGACAAGGTATGACACGCCGAGAGCCTTGATTAGCGATAGGGGCTCCCATTTTTGTAATAGATGGATGGCAGCATTATTGGCTAAGTATGGGGTAAAACATCATGTGACCACTCCATATCATCCTCAAGCCAATGGACAAGTGGAACTAGCAAATCGAGAAATCAAGCAAATACTAGAGAAGTCGGTAAATAGGAACCGGAAAGATTGGGCGATGATATTAGATGATGCACTTTGGGCATATAGGACGGCATATAACACCATTGGGACTTTCGCCGTATCAATTAGTGTTTGGAAAGGCATGTCATCTACCGGTTGAATTGGAGCATAGAGCATATTGGGCAGTGAAGAAGCTGAATTTCGACTTCGAAGCTGCTGGAAAAGAGCGACTCTTAAAGCTCAACGAATTGGAGGAGTTTAGACAGCAAGCATTCGAAAACTCCAGCTTATACAAAGAGCTGGTCAAGAGGTTCCACGACCGAATGATCAAGAATCGCACATTTGAAGCCGGTGAACAAGTTCTCTTGTTCAATTCCCGTCTAAGACTTTTTCCGGGCAAGTTAAAATCTCGATGGTCAGGCCCATTCACAATCAAAACTGTTAGAGCATCTGGTGTAGTTGAGCTGTTGAATCAAGACGGGAGCACATTTCTCGTGAATGGACAATGAATTAAGAAATATTACAAGTCCGACCAAATTCAAACCGTACATGAAGTGCGGTTGAAAGAATCAAATTAGAACCAAAGGTCGTCAAGCTTGAGACGTAAAACAAAGCGCTTGTCGGGAGGCAACCCGATGTTTAGTGTTTTATGTACTTTCTTTAAATTCTTTTTAGTTTTATGGTGATTTTATTTTTTTTGTATTGTTAGGAATCAATATGGACGAGTAGTGCAAGAAACGGGGGCCGAAAAGATGAAAATATCACGTGGAAGGATAATCAGAGCAACAAGGCCGCGTCACAAAGGGACACGGCTGCGTCAAAAAGGGCGTAAAATGGGCGTCAAATTCGGCTCAAGTGTAACACGGCCGCGTCACACAAAGGACACGGCCGCGTCAAAAGATGGCTCAAAACGGGAAAAAGCTCTGTACGACCAACACGGCCGTGCACATACTGGACGCGGCCGTGTCAAAAGCGCCCCAGAAAACCAGTTTTGGCTCAAATTCAACACGGCCGTGTCAATACATAACACGGCCGTGTCAATACATAAGACGGCCGTGTCACACTTCCAGCAGGTTAAAACACGCGACCAGGTTTAATTTCGTCCCTTTCTCTTTCTTTTGCACTTCACGCATGACAACACCCAAATTTACACACCATCCACCAATTCACGCACGAATACACTCAAATTCACCCACAATCCAACCTAAACACAATCACACACTCTAATTCACTCACTACTCAATCAAAGTCGAAATTTTCGACTCAAATCCGAGGAACTAGGGCACAATCCGAATCGCTTTTTCTCCGTCTAAACTTCTCCGGTAAGTGAAGCTAACCCTTATTAGTTTGTTTCCCATTAATTCTTATGCTTGATTAGTATTGGAGAAGATTTAATTTTGTGATTAATGCGATTATTGTAGTGCTTATTTGCTAAATATTGCTATTTTGGGTATGAATTTGTAAGAATAGTGAATGGGTTTTACTACATGAGTATAGGTTGTAGTGATTGTTGTTATATTAGACGAAAATGATATGGTTAGAATGGAATGGGAACACCGAGATTGAATTTCATGTGCTTGTGTCATTGAGGCTTATTATCAAACATGTTATATGCATGATTTAGAGTGAGCTATGTGACTTGATTTATATCCCTTATAGCAATTCCACATGATACACGAATTAATTGAATTAAGATGTATGTTTTACGTTGATAAATTCGATGTTTCCATAATTAACGAACTTTAAAATGAAGCATTTAGGAGTTGAGCATGAGATAGGGGGTATATAAAGCACGAAAGGCTCGGGTGTTACTAGCATATGAATGTCTCGTTGTATTATTTGGAATAGTTCATTTTTCGTCTGTATTTGGGCTAAATTAAGGATTGTGTCACTACTAATTTGTGTGGTGTTGAGTGTGTGCACAGGGTACTAAAATGGCACCACCAAAAGGTAGCTCTAGTCGTAGCAGAGGAAAGCAAGTCATGGTTGAAGAAATCCCGGCTGTCAACCCAAATGACAGTCAAACTCTTCTCGGGTTCTCTTTGACAGAGGCTGAACATAAGGCTCGGTTTGAGGAGCTTCGTCATCGCACTGTTATCCCAACAAGATTTGGTAGTGACAATCTAACTCGGGCAATGGGCATTCATGATAATGTCCGTACTCTGCTCAACCGGGTCGTGTTACTTCAGTTCATGAGAGTGCAGCAGACATACAGACGAATCACTATCGAGTTCTTGAGCACATTTAGCATCATTACAGCCAGTTCTTTTCACTCCACCCAACCGGACGGAATCACTTTCCAATAATGGGGAAAGCTCGAACATTGACCTACAGTGAGCTAGATAGGATATATGGCTTTCCGAAATTTTCAAGAGAGAAACCCCCGGAGGTATTTGACCCACACACCTTTTGGGCATTGTTGACAACTGCACCACCGATTGTAGCAGCCCAACCATATATCTCCAAGGCAGCCAAAGCTTCATGGATCCGTAATCCAGTCATTCGCTACATACAGAAGCTGCTTGCCTACACTCTCTTTGCCCGGCGTGAAGTGGGAGCTGTGAGACAGAGTGAACTTCACATGTTGTGGAACATCCTGCATGGCTATAAAGTGGATTATGCAAAAATATTGATGGAACACATTGAGAATGTCATCCGGAAGCAGAAGGACGACATTATGATTGGAGGACTGATCACTCCAATTGCAGCAACTTTTGATGGCATCGACCTTACTGCTATGGAGCCGGTAAGAGGTGAAGTCCAATTTACGTGGGACTTGCTTGAATTGATGCAGGTTGTGGTTCTAGGTGAGGATGGGACTGTCCCATACGTGTACCAAAATGTTGGCCCCTATCTTCGCCTGCCGTATGAGATTGGGACAGCGGTCACAGGTGTACATGATACAGCGAATCTGTCGCTTTCTACTGAAGACCATCTCCAGCTATCCCAACCACCAGACTCTGAGGTGTTCCAGTCCAGGCCACCAGCTGAACAAAGCAGCCACACTCCGAGACAACCCAGGAAGAAACGAGCAGCTGCGACAGTTGCTTCCCAATCGGAGTTCAATGAAGACATGGTCGGTATCATTAATTCTTTACGGGATGATGTTCGTCTCTATAATGAGTCGATGCAGACCTTTCAAACGTCGATGGAGAGGCACCGAACAGAGGTCCGGGGATCTCTTCAAACAATTCATTCCGAATTACATGCTCAAAGAGGAGTACTCAACACACTTCTTCAAAGAAGTGATGAAGACCGCCTGTGGAGACAGCAAAAATAGACTCAATGGGAGGCGATGACACAATTTTGGAGCCAATATAGGTTCCAACCCCCGCCTCCACCTTAGTGATCTGTAAGTTAGCACCAAGGCGTACCACTATTTTCCTCCAAACATTGGCTTCTAGCCAAGTTTGGGGGAGGGGGTGAACCGTGGGACGTCTTGGCCGCTATGTTTATTGTTTTATTGCTATTTTGACTTTGTGGTCATGTTGGTAATTCGGTTTTGTAATTGATTGTTTGAGTGTCGGTTGACTTGTACTCAAGTTCAGTTGTCGACTCTGTGAGCCATTTGCATGATTGTTATTATTTTGCTATTGATTTAGAGTATTGGGTCTGTGAGCCCAAATATCTGTTTAATTGGTGGTGGTGGGTTTGTGAACACAATTTTATTGTTTTGTGTGTCCATAATTGAGTTTTGGGAGTCTATTGTTAGAGTCTTATTTTTGGTCAAATTGTTAGAGTCAAAAGGAAAAAGAATGCAAACCCAAGTTGTAATTGTTGCAAATTTAGGGAACCGATGGATGATAAAGTGTTAATGATGATACGATTTTATGCATGAACTTGAAAAATTGACACAGAGTGGAGCATGATAGGCAATTTGAGACGAACTTGAGTTAAACTAAGAACTTTGATCAAAATGACCCGTGTGAGAAATTGAGCCTAAAAAGTGACTCCTATTTATGGAGTGCCATATTTTCTTTCGGTGTGATTTTGATTGGATATTAGTCTTGGTTTCTAGAACTTGCCTTGAGACTGTATTGAGAATATGTCAAAAGTATAATGTGACTTAGAAGGTGATATAGGCAATTCTTGTTTTGTACCCGATTATTGAGCCTAGAATTAACGTTTTTACCAAGATTTTTTGTCCAAAATATCAGTAGTAAGCCCAATTGAGCTTTTAGCTTTTTTGTTCATAACCTTATATGTTACAAGCCATATACCTTTTAGTTTTAGCCTTTGAACCTATATTGGACTAATTGAGTAAAGAGGGAGGTGGATTGGAAGGTAGATCGGATTCTGGGAACAAAATGGGCGGCAGTATAGATAATTAAAAGGGTAAAAAGTGTCTGAAGTGCTAAGGAGAAAAAAAGAAGAAAAGGGGCAAGTAAATATAACCTCTCCTTGAAAAAAAAATTCAATTTACTGATTATTTTCGTTAAAAAAAAAATGGGGAAAAAGGCAAAAGAAAGAGCCAGCTGTAAATAAAGGTTCTATGGTTTAGATATAATAAAGAGAGGTTAGAGGAAGAAGTGTTAGAATGAGCTGAAAAATGGGTAGTCCCATGATGTGGTACCCAAATAATTGGAAAAAACACTTGGTTGAAAAAGTACTGTTGGTAAGGTGAAGAAGTCACCATGAGGGGTGAATTGTTGAGAAGGGAAGAGTGAGATTGAGTGATTGTATTGAGGGGTAGTGGGGTTATATATAACTTGATTAGTCCAATACATAGTCACTTATATCCAAATATGTCCCACCTTACCTTAAGCCAATATTACAACCGAATAAAAGTCCTACTTGATTCTTTGTCACTTATGCCACTGTACTGAGTTCAACTTAGACAATTGGCAAGCCTATGGTAAAACTGAGCGTATAGTCCAATCTGAGCGAAATTGCAATTTTTAGCCATAAACACTTGAGAGATGCAAAAGATTGGGCTTAGTAGATTTAAAGGATCGAATCCCAATAAAGCACACTCATTAACTCTCTGATGCACGTTATTATGCATGTAATTAGGTCAATTTACGATACTATTTTATAGGAATTATGTGCATAAATGATTAAGAAATGGATGAAATGTGATATAAGTGACCAATTAACGTACTCGGCTTGTTTTAAGGTGTTTTTGAGCATTTTCAGGATTAAAAGTCGTAATTTACGACTACCGGACAAGAAAACAAGTTCGAACAGAGTGAAAACCGGTCCAAAATAGCAAAAACCAGTGGAAATCGGTCCGAACCGCCCAAGAACCGGTCCAAACCGGCCTGAACCGGTCCAGGAGCAAAACATAGCAAGAACCGACGCGGCCGTGTCACATAAGCAACACGGCCGTGTCAAAAGTGTTGCGCAAATGCCAAATTGGCTCTGGAGGAGTAACACGGCCGTGTCAAATAATGCGCAGAAACTGAAGTTTTGCAAAGCAACACGGCCGTGTTACTTGATCGACACGGCCGTGTCAAAAGGGCTTTCGTTAATAAAAAATCCTGTTTTAAAGAGGATTTGATTCTTAATTTAACTCGGCTTATATAAGCTCTATAAAAAGGGGTCCAAGTTCGTTTTTTCTGGAGGGACACATAATATTCGAGTTTTTAAGGCGATAGACGACTTGGACGACGACGAAGATTCAATCAACGGAACGATTTACTCGGGTTTAGCAATTCTACTTAGTTTTGATTCTGTATAATGTTTTGTTTCGAATATTGTATTGGATTGAACCTAGGCATGAGTAGCTAAGCTATTCGTGTCCTAGGGTTAGAAAGTAGGGATTATTTTATGACAATGTTTTGATTTACGTTTAACTTATTGATTTCCGTTCTTATATGTGTTTATCTTTATATTTGTTTTAATAACTAAATTTAGACTGGCCATCTAGGTTTAGTAATCTCGTTTAGCAAATCCGCTTCGAGAGAAGGGGTTTGTTATTAGACGTACGATATAGAGCACAGTTATCTATGATTGCGTAGACATAGGTTCATGAGCTTTTTGGAGTTTCTAGGATTAATTGACTCGAGAGGGTAATTGTCTTAGTTAATCTACGATTTAACTACTTCGAGAGGAGGGTTAGGCTAATATTGCGCCGCTTAATAAACACTAGATCGGTTATAATCAATAAGTTAATTCTAATCATCATTGGAATAAATATCCTGAAATCGACACCCTAGGATTCCTTTTATCCTTGATTGTTAATTCTTTGTATTTACCAAGTTTGAAGTCATATTTAATTGAGTATTTTAATTAGTAAAATCAATCTTTTGCAAATTAGTATCTAGTTAGGGTATTCCTAGAATATTGAGGTATCGAACTACCTAAAACTATTCTTTGTGGGATCGACCTTGATTATCGCTAACTACACCTACATCCGTACACTTGCGGAACACTAGGTTAGAAACCGACGTGTCACTCTCTCAGTCAGGTTTGGCCCAGCATTCTTCAGTCTTAAGCAAACGGTTAGCTTTCAATCTTATTGTCCTCAAGTCGTCAGAAATCGTAGTCCATTTCAGAAGTAAATCTCTCATTTCATCTTCCACGTTACTATAATTAAGTTGTGAAGAACAGTAACGTGTTCGGTCTATTTAGTTGAACACATAAAAAACTGTTCGACTTTACCTTGTCCAACAATGACCAGGACAAGTCCACTTTATATACCGAAAACACAGAAAATAACATGATAAAATTACATAATAATCACATAATTAACCAACAACTAAAAGAAAGGTATTTCTCGTTGTTATATTGCCCTTCATTGATGAACCTTGAGGAAACTACGGTTTATGTAATTCTGGGAAACAGAGACGGTCTGAATGAAGATGACACTGAATAAAGAAAAAAAAAATCTTAATTTCTCGAATTTCATATAGATATATATTGTATTAATTGATTATATTGATTTTTCATTAAGGACGACATTATTTTTCAGTAATAACATTTTAATTTATAATAGTAGGGTTGCGTTGAAAAATTACGTGGATTGCGAATAGTCACTACCTATATAATTTCATAACTATATTATATCACTATAAAAGTAGTATCTCGCAATTTTCCAAAAAGGAAAAAATTAATAATAACTTCTTGTGTTTAGCCTACAAGGATTAGATACAAAAATTGCTTGACTTTGAGCATCATCCAAATTCTATGAGGTCGTTTTACACTGTTTTATTATTTCTCATTGCATCCTCCATTGATAAATAATTTCAAGGAAAAAGTTACGATTATTTTGTATAAAAATAAATCAGCCAGTTTGAATTTTCTAGCACACTTGATACAATATCTTTTATACCAAATTACACTAGTCATGTTAAATAGTTATTTACTATTTCTAATAAATTTATGATGTTATCGTATAAACGTGTAATGTGAATTGAACTATAGTAAAAGATGTATATGTTTGGTTGGGGTTGACCCATCTGTTGGACCAAAACAACCATATGTTTGGCTCAGTAGTTGTAGCAACCCTGGGTTGGGGTACAAATTTCCTCAAAACAATCACCTATCAACAATCATACACATCATCAATCAATCACAAATTACAATACTACTTTAATCATTAAACTAATCATCAATAACAACTTCTTACCCACACCACATCATCTTTTACAAATTTAAATTATATCCTACACTACAATCACTACTCAAACCACATAAACAAACATTAATCAATCATTAATAACAACCTCTTACACACATCACATCACCTGTTACAATTTAAAATTATATCCTCCACTACAGTCACTACCCTAACCACCCAAACAAACATCACTATTTAACACTTCAAACCATTATCTTCAGTAGGGATGTGCATTCGGCTAAACCGAACCGTAAATTCGGTTAACCGAAATTTCGGTTAGGTAGTTCAGGGAACCTAAAACCGAACCAAACAACAACAGTTCGGTTCGGTTAAAACCGAAAATTTTCGGTTCCAGTTTCGATTAACCGTTTTTTTTAATTATTTGTTTGTTTATTTTTACATCGATTAGAAATTCATAAATCAAAGTACAATCTTTATTTGATTTAAACTTCATAATAAAATAAATTTGAAGTTTACGACATACATTTAAGTCATAAAACAAAGTACATAACAACATAACTAGACAAATTCCACGTCTACAAATACAAAAACATGTATAAACTTTGATAAGCAAACAAGAAATTCATAATTAAAAATAAGACGATAGAGATTTATAGAAGAACAAAAACTCAAACATATAAGATATAACAAACACTGTAAATCTATAACACATAAATAAGAAAGAAAATAACGAAATAATAGAAGTCTAAAAATCAAACTCACAAAATATAGAAGAGAAAAAAGTGGAAAAAGTCATAAATCGCGACTCTCTCCCAAATCACAAACTATAAAAGAGAAAGAAAATTAAAAAAAATAAATAAATAAATTGCATTCGGTTTTCGGTTCGGACCGGTTAACCAAATACAAAAACCGAAATCGAACCGAAAATCGAAATTCACCTAAACTAAGAACCGAAAATACGATTTCGATTTCGATTCGGTCGGATAACCGATCCGTGCATACCCCTAATCTTCAGTCACTGTCTTCAGGCAACAGTACTCCAGCCAATCGAAGTAGATCCGGAAACAACTAATCAATGGCAGAACTTGCAATACATCCAAAGGAGTCACATACACGTCTACATACATTTTGTTTTCAGCAACTACAATTATTAACATACTTAATAAAATATTCTTAATACTTTCTTAATAGAATATTTTTGAGAAAAAGATAATAGAAAACCTAAAATCTCTCCTTTTTCTTGTTCTTCCAAAAGACTCTTCCTTCTTTGTGGAGCAAGACTCCAAAAATCACACACAATAAACAAAATCGGCTGCTGCTGCCTGCGTCTGTGAGATGGTTTTCTTTTCATCTAACAAATATTATATATATAAAAACAGATAATTATAAGTAAAGGAAGAAAAGGGAAGAGTTTGACAATGATATTATCAAATCATTAAATCGTCGAAGAACAACACTCCACGCCATTGTTAGAAGAAAACAGCTATAGATACACCAAGGTATATGCATACACCAGCAAAGATTTGCACACACAACACGCAGAGAGAAAAAAACATAAAACTATAAATGGGTTTCGTGTAATCATTGTTTTTCTTCTAGTTTTGGGTTAAAATTCTCTCTTATATTTCTTAAATATATCTGCCTTTTGTCCTTTAGGTTTTAAACTCGTCTTTGTGAGGTACTTAAGTGATTTCTTTCTGGAGCCCTTGCTATTGTTTTACTTCTTTTGTTGTGGTTTATTTTCGGTTGCTTGATTGCTGGAATCTTTGACAATTGCGACTAAAGGTAGGATTTTGTTGAATTATATTCGTCAGGTGTCTTGAAATTGGGCCTTTTTCCTCTTGAGAAGGATTCTGCGGTTAGTCGGTGGGAATTTAAATCATCGTTGGTTATGTGGGTTCTCAACGCCGCTAATTCCGCAGATCTCTGAGTGGGAGTTTCTGATATTTGGGGAAGGAATCGGTGGTCAAATTGAGGTTTTTTACTGGTGGATTGATCAATTAGGGTTCTTTGGGGGTTTCTATTATATTCGTCATATCAGTAACAAGCTCCTGGTGATTTGCTGATTCTTTCTGTCAGGGAGAAGGGGAATTGAGTTCGCTACTATTGGGCTTGCAGCATACCTGATTCTAGGGTTAATTGTGGTCGAAAGTTTGGACCTTGTTGGGGGTCGGAAATGAGTTCCAGTTCTTTGGAAGGTGTAGTTCAAATGGGAAAGCTTGTTGTGCACATAGCTGAGAATGGGCACTCGTATGAGCTAGACTGTGACGAATATACCCTTGTTGAGGGCGTGCAGAAGTTCCTAGAGTCAGTTTGTGGGATACCACTTAATGATCAGCTTCTGTTGTGCTTGGACATGAAATTGGAATCTCAACGTCCCCTTTCGACTTATAAACTCCCATCTAGTGAGCGGGAGGTCTTCTTGTTCAATAAAGCAAGGATGCGGAGTAATGCACCGCCTCCTTCATTGGAGCAGGTTGACATTGTCGATATCCCTGATCCCCCAATGCCATCATCATCTCACAGTCCTCATCCTTTGGACGATGCTTCAGACCCTGCACTAAAAATCTTGCCTTCATATGAGAGGCAGTTTAGATATCATTTTCAATGTGGACATGCTATCTATAGCCGAACTTCTGCTAAAATGGAGACATGTGAGAGGCTATTGCAGGAGCAGAGGGTGCAAGAAAGGGCGTTGGAGATTGCAAGGGGTAATTTGGACTATTTCTATAGGATTGTACTCCAAAACTACACTGATTTTGTCAAATGCTACTCGCAGCAGCACCGAAATCATACGAGCCTTTTAGTGAATTTTGGGAGGGATTTGGAAAAATTGAGAAATGTAAGACTTCACCCATCTTTACAAACTGCAAATCGAAAATGCCTACTAGATTTTGTGAAAGAAGAGAACTTGCGAAAGACAGTGGAGGATTGCAGTAGTTCTCACCGGCAGTTTGAGAGCAAAGTTTCAGAGTTTAAACAGGAGTTTGGAGACTTAAAGCGTAATGCAGAAGATTTATTTTCAAGCAAGGCTTCGTTTCTTGTCAAGGACTTGGATATGGCAATGAAAGACCGCCAGCGGTTTATTAACGAGCAAAAAAGCATAATGCAAGCTTTGAGGTTCGCTCTATGTCTCTCTCTCTCACTCACACACACACACACACACATACAGAGCTATTTATATTCCAAACTTTCTGCTTCTTATTTGGTTCGTATGACAAGTTTCATCTAATAGCAGCATTATATAACTTTATGAGGTGTTGTATACTGTTGGTTAACCTATTGATGTCTGTTCCTCTTTAACTGTTTCTTAATATTCGATTTGCAAAATTCAGTCACATGTGCACATAGTGACAATTATAGGAACAGTTCACTTGATTTAAGCTTTTTGTTTGGTGTAACACTTTACTAGATACAAATGGCTAAAATTGTTGCAAAACTTCGACTTGGTGCATTTAATTGGTTTCCTTGGCATTTTTATTCAGAAGATGGATTTATGGTGCATAAGATGTTCAGCTTCCTATCTGTAATGACATCACATTCCTACCAAACTATTTTGGAAACAATATATGATAAGAAGTAGACAGTGTTCAATTGACCAGGATTGGTGATTGATGATCAATGTTGGTCATATGACCCCCTACAGGGGGGAGTAAAGCACCTATAACTTGGGTTAATGTGAGGCTGTGAAACATTTCTCAACTACTCAGATAATTGAATCTAGAAAGAATCATTCTTTTGTATGAAATCTTAAAATACAAGAGAACTGCGGATGAGCGGGAGAGCTGGAAATTGATCTTAGAGATAGAGGGAAAGACTTCTGTTTATTGTGGTGACTTATTATGGAGTGCAGTGGTGAATTCAGTCATGAGAGATTGAGTGAAGATCCTTCCCTGGCTCCTAGAGGTTAAGCCTAACTGAGTACATTGATTCTTTTTTATCATTGCATTCAAATAGTTCCAAATGATTGATGTTAGTATGTATTTGGGTCCTGGCATGTTGGGCTTTTTTTTAAAATTTGTTTCTCAGGAATAAAAGAAACAATATACATTTATTTCCAGGCTGTTTTCTGGCATTTATAGATGGGTAAAGCTTTGTAACCTGAAAGCATGAAGCTTTTACAGTTAATCTGGATCTGAAAATTTGCATTTGCCTACTGAGATTTGGGTATTGAAGTTTGGCGCATAGCGTAGATATATGAGGTCAAATTAGCTTTCCAGTATACATGGCAGATGTTTTCAGCAACTCTTATCTGTAAAACATGAGAAACTCTTGCTTAAGAATGTATTCTGAATTGTGCAATTTGTCATACCCTTGGACATTCTTTGGGATGTGTATTTGATTTAATTATAAAGTTGCTAGGTAATTATTGCTTAATTTTCTTTCTTTCTTTGTGTTGTATGCTATTCTGGGAGAATCTGCTGCATTAGTGATTATTAAGTAAATGTTTCTCATCTGTTGGTGCAGTAAAGATGTAAATACTGTAAAGAAGCTTGTGGGTGACTGTCTTTCCAGTGACTTGTCGTCTTCCCTGCGCCCTCATGATGCTGTTTTAGCACTGGGTCCGATATATAATAGCCATGACAAAAGTTACCTTCCGAAGATGCAGGAATGCGATCAGGCAATTTCTGATTTGCTTGATTTCTGCAGGGATAAAAAGAATGAGATGAATGTCTTTGTGCACAATTACATGCAAAAGATTGCATACATTCAGTACAGCATCAAAGATGTCCGCTACAAGTTCTCTGTGTTCCAGGAGGCTTTGAAGCGTCAGAATGATCAATTTGAGCACTTAAAAGTGGTGCGTGGAATTGGCCCTGCATATAAGGCATGCCTTGCTGAAATAGTCAGAAGAAAAGCATCAAAGAAGATCTATATGGGCAAGGCTGGACAATTGGCTGAAAAACTTGCTGCTGAGAGAGATGCTGAAGTTCGAAGGCGTGAGGAATTTTTGAAAGTGCAGAGTACATATATTCCTCGGGACATTTTGGCATCCATGGGACTGTATGACAACCCTAATCCATGTGATGTCAATGTGAACCCTTTCGACTCTAATTTGCTTGATATAGATTTTTCAGATCTAGATCGTTATGCTCCCGATTCACTGATAGGACCTTTACCGAGGAGTGAGAAGCCTGGAGCTTCGAGGTCCTCATTGTCAATATCTAATGACGGTTCTCAGTCGTCTGAAGTTGAAGGAAGTGGGGTGGACTTATATGAGAAGTATGACTTTCAGGAGTCGCTTGAAGAGTCAGAGTTGGTGGAGATTGCAGGGACTAGCAGGATGGAAGTCGAGAATGCAAAACTGAAAGCGGAACTTGCTTCTAAGATTGCTCTAATATGTTCCATGAGTACAGAGCTTGACTATGAGTCACTTGATGAGGGTAAAATAGAGAGTATGTTGAGAAATGCCAAGGAGAAGACATCTGAAGCATTGCATCTGAAAGATGAGTATGAAAAACACCTCCAGTCAATGCTAAAGGCGAAGCAGATGCAATGTGAGTCTTATGAGAAACGGATTCAGGAACTAGAACAAAGGTTGTCTCATCAGTATGCAAGAGGACATAAACTTTCAGCTGACGAGAGTGAATCTAGTTCTGCAGTTTTATCTGCAAAGACTGGTGAGAACAAGCCAGAAATTTCTGGTGTTGGAGAAATGCACTTGCCCCATGAAATGGAAGAGGTTTCTTGTTTATCTAGCTCACTGAAATCTGGGCTTCTCCTCGATCATGATAAGGCACAAGAGGGACAGGGGGATAATATGTCAGATTCCTCAATCATGGTAAATCCTCAGTTGGATTCCTCTATGCTGGATCTACACCGTGACAAAGAACAGCCCAGTGACAAGGAAAAGAAGGAAACGCCATTATCTGATGTAGGCATGACACTTGGCGCTAGTAATATGGCTGTTAGCATCTCACAACCAGCAGATGTTTTATCGTGTGAACCAGGTTTGGATGCAAAAGTATGTGATGATAGCCTTATGATGGAAATGCAAAATGCCCTTGCAGAGAAATCAAATCAACTAGAAAATGCAGAAACGAAGATCCAGGGATTAATGGATGAGGTTTCGAAGCTTGGAAGGGAATTGGAGATCAGTCGGAAGCTACTTGATGAATCTCAGGTACTACTTATGACATGTCTTTCTTTTATGTAACATTCCAATCCTCTTTACTTTCAGGCTTCTGGACATAGTTTTATGATACATTATAGTTTTACTGCTGTTTAGAAATGGGAATGCACCCATTTGCCTAATGGGTCAAATGCCACCTACAGTGGGAGAATGACTAGAATATTGATCAAATCTGTCATTCTGAAATATTAAAATGCTTGTTAAACTCATTTTATTTTCATGTTGTTGAAGGCTTCTGTCCTTTTAGTTGTATTGGCAATACAAACTTGGAAGCAATTAAGATCTCACTATAGAAAGATTCCACCCCTACCCTTGCCAGCACAATTTTTTCTTGGATCTTTTTTAAGTTAATGGTTAATCTGCATTACAAACATTTCTCAAATGGAAGAAAACACTGCGAACTTGATTACATGACTATCTTTTCCTGTGTTATAAAATTTCAATCCTAACATCCACCGAGGAAGGGTATTGATGTTGTCTTCCTTTTATCAATGCTGAAAGATTAAAGAATTTGAACTTGTCAGAGATCAGTTGTAGGGATTCGTAGGGATATGATCAGACATATAATTCCCCATATTACTTATAAAGTTTTCTATTTTAAGTATGTAAAATAGGTTGACGTATTAGAACCGTTATTTATTCTTGCAGATGAATTGCGCTCATCTGGAGAATTGTCTGCATGAGGCAAGAGAAGAAGCCCAAACCCATCTTTGTGCAGCTGATCGTAGGGCTTCAGAGTATAGTGCATTGCGTATCTCTGCTATCAAAACACGTGGACTTTTTGAAAGATTGAAAAGCTGTGTTTTGTCAGCTGGGGTGGCAACCTTTTCTGACTCGTTGCGAGGTTTAGCTCAGTCTTTAAGCAGGTTAGCAACATACAGCAATCATTCTTAGGTTACATATTTACGTGCGTCATTTTTATAGTTTGTGTTGATGGGTTAGTTTAGGGTCCCTTGTTCCATTATACTTCTCTTGTCCAATGACTGAGCAACTCTTTGTTTCATTGTCCATCCGGAAAATGAAAAAAAGATATTTATGTGATTGTTGTGTATATTTAACTGGCAAAGAAGTTTTGATGGATGTACGTGCTGATGGATGATGGTAGTAAATGTCCCATTACTATTTCCTGCACTCCATTAAATTGGAAGGAAGCTTAAGAAAAATGCAAAATAATATTCCTTGAGTCATTTATTTATGCAGTTACTTGAGATTAGGCCGTGGAATCGGTCTATAAATTTCAGGTTATTAATTTCTTGCTTTGCAGCATAAAATTTCTATATTAATGCTTAAATTAGAATTTTTCAGTGGCATTTAGACTGAAAATGCACTGCCTAGCTGATGATGATGATGCTAGTTGAAATTGAGTTGTTCTTTCAGTTTAACTGGGGATTGGAGGGTGGGAGTTGGTGATGATGCTAACTGAAATTGATGTCTGATTGAATGCATTTGAAATTTCAGTGTTGCCAGTGAGAGTGATGATGATGGTACGGCTGAGTTCCGAGAATGTATACGGGTACTTGCCGATAAAGTTAGTGTGTTGTCAAGACAACGTGCAGAACTGCTCGACCGACACTCTAAAGCTGAAGCTTCAAATGAGCAACTCACGAAGGAGTTAGAAGAGAAGAAAGAGATGATCAACACTCTCTACATGAAGCATCAACTCGAAAAGCAGGTAATCTACATCACATCTTGATGTTTTACCATATATCTCTTAGTGAATTCAAGTTCTTGCACTAAACGAATGAATGATTCCATTACAGGCCAACAAAGAGAAGATATCCTTTGGCCGATTAGAAGTCCACGAAATAGGTGCATTCGTCCTCAATCCTGCTGGTTATTACGAGGCTATCAACCGTAACTGCCCTTATTACTATCTATCAGCTGAATCAGTGGCCCTTTTTACTGACCATCTCCCGAGTCGCCCTAGCTATATCATAGGCCAAGTTGTGCATATAGAACGGCAGGTAGTGAAGTCACCGCCATCAACACCTGAACGAGTCTCTGAGACTGGAAGCAATCGGATGGCCTTGAATCCAGCATCAACGTCAAATCCTTACGGTCTTGGCATCGGCCGTGAATACTTCGTAGTGACTGTAGCAATGTTACCTGATACGACTATTCATTCACCTCCTTCCTGATCTTTGGCAGATAGACATGATGGAAGAAACCAAGTGTATATAATCTATGACATACTTTCTGTGGTATGGGACTGTTTAATTTGACTTTATTCATCCTCTCTTGTATAGCAACCACCCATTTGATTTAATCCATCCGTTTGTACATTAATCTCCCAACATTTTTAGGGCTTTCCATATTAAATGTTCTCAATTAGGTAAATCCTAAATTCTTGAATATTAGCCAGATGTGCTAATGAGGCTTGTTTGGGCCGCGTCTCTTGGTAGGCTGGCACATAAGCCTACATTATTTTACATGAAATTGAAAATTAAAGGCTTTCCAAATTTTAAGGTTCATCAATTTAAGCTTCTTGCTCTATTTCTCATAATGACGCATCTACCGAACATATTATAACATATACTGCCTTGTGAAAATAATGTTGGAATTTTCGATGGAAATTGACAAATGTCTTTTAGACGAAAATGTGTATAAAAATTTGCATATGTTCAAGTGGAATAGGCGCGAACGTTCATGTCAATCCAATCATTAAATTATGATTTTTGATCAAGAGATACGACCTAATAATTGTGATTGATCAAGTCAAAGAGGTGGACCCACCCATAATATGACAGCTAGAAGTCTATAAAATATACATTCTCATTTCACATTCTTCACTGGTCAATAAATAGGTTAAAAGCAGTCAAGTTAAGTTTTGATACCAGTCGGAATATTTTGAAATTCATTATTTCTTATTCCAATTGTTATCCCCAACTGTTCGTCCCAAGGGAGAGTTTGGTAAGCCATTTGATTTGTCGAGTTCTTGCATTATTAAATATGTCGAAATGTATGTTTTTATTGTAAATTATGAAAATTATCTAAATTTACCCTAGTATTTTATAATTTTTATAGCAGGGAAGGATAAAACACAAACATTATCTACCTTAAACATAAAAGAAAGATCATTGAAAAGTCTTTTCTGATGATGTGTCTTTTTGTAATTTGTTTGAATTATTTTTAAATTATAGTTCATGAATTGTATTTTACTCTAGTGCCGAAGAAAAATGAAAAAAAAAATGGTAGGGTGGGTGAAGTTTCTACGAATGAGGAGAGTTAGTTAAAAGTAATCAATAAGATTTTTTCCTTTTTCCTTTTTTTTTCTTTTTCCTTAATATTTAAGGCGTTATAACTTTTTCGTCTCAACTCTATTTTTTATAAAAATTATTCTCTCCCTCCCCGCCTAACTTGCCTACTTTGATCGGACACGGAGGTTAAGAAAAAATAGATTTTGTGGAATCTTTGACTTTTTTAAAGGTGAAGATTGAGAGTGAAAATTGTGAGAAAAAATTGTCATTTAGGGCTGACAAGTTAAGTTGGGACAAATCGAAAAGAAAAGTGGGCAAGTTAAAGCGGGACGGAGGTAGTATATCAAATTAAATTTCTTTTCACAATCTTTGGTTTGACTTGCATATATATAATTAAGATATTAATTTTAAGTGTAAGCTTTTATTAATTTTAAGTGTAAGTTTTTTTTTTCTTTTTGGATTTTTATGGTATCTTTCGATTTTTAATATTTTTGTATATAAAATAAAATGTCAGAAAATTTCAAAATGATCTTTTCGAATACTAATTTTTTTTTTTTTAATTTTAGGTTTACACATTACAATTGAAAAACTTAGATGTATGCGATTGTGAGTTTTCATGCGAGTATTACTAAATTTAAGATATGTAACTTCAAACAATAATAACTATTAAAAAAATTGGCATTGTCTTATCTTTATACTTATATACAATTATATATTAATATATCATTATAAATATTACAATCCTTGCAACGCACTGGTGAAATACTATGGAGATAAATTAATCAAATTTTATTGTGCTACTTAAATTTTTATTTAAGACAAAGACTTATGTGCACCCAACACACAATAAGTCTTATTATACACTTGGGAGATTTTAGGGGTTTTTAGAGTTTTAGGGTTTAGGAGTTTAGATATTTTAGGGGTTTTTAGGGTTTAAGGTTTTACAATTTAGGGTTTAAGGTTTTACAATTTAGGGTTTTAGAGGTTTTACGGGGGTTTTCGGGGAGTTTTTAGGGGTTTTTCGAGTTTTTTTAAGGTTTTAGGGTTTAGGGTTTTTAGAGTTTCAGGATTTAGGGTTTAATTTTGGGTTTTGTAGGGTTTTACGGGTTTATGGTGCACAATAAGCTTATTGTGTGTTGGGTGCACGCAAGACCTACTCTTTATTTAAATATTCAACCCCGTTAAATCCTACAAATCGATGTGGCTTAAAGATCTTTATATGCAATGAAGAGAAATAAAAGGCAATTCAATGGTCAATGTTGTGTACAAATTATTTTAATAATAATTGAACAAAACAAATTCCAGCATGTGCATCGCACAGGAGGAAAACTAGCTCAAAATAAATACACAAAATAGATAAAAATAGTGGGGGTGGGCGGGGTAGGTCTAGCCTTGTTTACTCTCTAATTTTTACTAGAAAACCAATTTCATATCACACATGACCATATGGTTAATAGGTGTTAAGTATTCCCCTGTAGTTTTTATTTGTGCAAGCAAATAACGGATCTGAAGTTGATGGTGTTAAATTATTTGTGTAGAAGTACATAGAACTTTGTCTGAGGATTCCTCTTATACTACAAGGCCTCGTTTACTTTGGGGGATAGCTCAGCATAACTCAAAATAACTTTTTTTTCAGCTTTATCCTATGTTTACTCTACAAGATCAATTTACCCGGGTTATCCACTTTACCTGGGATAACTCGAGTTTTCTAGGATAAATCAAAGAATAACTATCCCATGGAATCCAGATAACTTAACGGGAAGCCGGATAAGCAGATTTATTACTTTTCGCCAAATCAACATTATAATTTTATTAATGAAATTAAAACTTATTTAAAAGCTATTAGACAATTTCATATTATTTTATTTAACAAAAATTAAGTTATCTAATTATATTTTTAATTATTTAACTTGATTTTTCTTACAAATAAATATATTTTAAGATTGTGCATCACACGACGCGAAATTCTACTATTATCTAAATCTCTAATGTTACAAACTATGATAACAAAAAAGATTCATAGTGTCAACTTTTATGTGGAATGTTACGACCTAACTTTTTACTATTATTGTTTACTATAATTATCAATTAAAATCGATCGCCTGAAGTTCTATTTGGTAGTTATGATCTTTTTAAAAGCTATATATATATATATATATATATATATATATATATATATATACACATGTACAGTCACCCACCTAAAATAAAAAAAAACTTCAATTTATATTTAATTTTAAAAAATAACCAATATAATAAAAAAAATAAGATATTGAAATAAGTTTAATAGCAAACAAGTATAACAGAAAAGTCTTTAGGAAATATAAAACAATCACATGAAATATTCCAATATGACTTAATTTAGGCTAGTCTTAGTTACAATTTTTTATAATTAATAATTAAGTAAATAATTTATGATTCTTCACACATAGGGTAAGAATTATAAAAATAGATTGCATATGTGTTTGAGTTTTTAGGAACAATTAATCAAATTTTAAAATGTCTTATAGTATATATTAAATAATTTGATGGTAAAAAAGTAATTATATATATTTTCTATATGTCCGTCGTGTGGGAAAACAACTAGTTAGGTTAATGTGGAGATAATAAATTAGATTTAATTTAATTTGTAATATATATATACACACAGAGAGAGAAATAGACAAGAAAATATTTGATTAATAAATTAATTTAATACGATCAAAATAAGGGTTTTTTTCTCCTGAGAATTCATTCGCAAATATATTTCCATTTTGGAAGTAAAATGTCTATGATCAACAATAAATCAAACCAACAAGACTTTCCAAACTCATCGAAGTAAGACATGGAAAAAAACTCCAGAATTACATTTAAAAGCAATACTTGTCATCGATAACGAATATATATAATTGTTGACAACCATAATTAACTTAAGTAGTTAATCCATCTGCAGTTAGCAAAGAGGTTATACTCTCCACAAAAAAGATTTTTTATTTTTCAGACGCCTTCTGCCAAACCAACAAAACTTTTCAAATTGCTCGAATAAAAAATGGGATGATTCCTATTAAACATAATCCTTACTACATATCTAACATCAACGTCAATTAATAATAAGTAATATGATACATATTTACAATTTAGGCAAGATGATTTAGACTAGTCGAAAACCACTACATATGTTCTCTTATATCAAATGCTCAACAACAATACCAAACAATACTAAAAAACGCAATACATCTATTGTCCTACATATTAGTAAAAATCTTTGCATTATTCATCAGTTAGGAACTCTAAATAGTGAACAAAATTAAAATGGGTATGAAGGAACATATTTTTTTATGTTGGCAATTCCTTGGTTGGAGTCATGCGTCTTCAAAGAATTTAGCCCAAAAAACAATGGCTTCGTTCAAAATTGTCCGTGTCCTTATTTTTTCTTTTCAGGTTGTTCATCTACCATTAAGGGAGAAGGGGTATGAAATTCATCTTTTTCCTCCTTCATTAATTAGGGTAATTACCTAAATACCAACTTATCTCAACTAGACATGTGTTAAAGTAAACATTGGATATAGATAACATCTATCCTTATCTGAAATTTATATGGAGAAATAAACATTAGAATAGTTCTCCAATTTATCCATATCCCACTAAATTATCCATTGACATGGGATATAGGTGCTCTTCATATCTCCCAAAGTAAACAAGGCCCAAATAAATAAAAAATAAAAAGAACACCGAAAACTAGACCAAAGAACATGATTATCTCAATCAATTACTACTTAAGATAATTAGTGGTTTCTATTTGCCTTTTCTTATGCTATGATAATTAGTTGTTTTCAGCCCTATTCCACTTGACTTTCTTTCGGCAATTTCAAGCCCCGACTAAGACGATGTTTGGCTAATCTCATTTCAAACATCTTATAAACTCCAACATCTTATAAGTTATTCAAAAAGCTTATAAGATGTAATTTCTTAAGAGCTTATAAGTTAATAAAATCTTTGGATAAAAGAGCTTATAAGCTTGCAATTAAATAAAGCGATTGAGCTATGAAGTATGTGTAGTGTGTGGAATGTGTTTAGTGTGTGGAATGTGTTTAGTGTGTGAAATGTGCGTAGTGCGTGAAGTGTGTGTAGTGTGTGAAGTGTGTGAAATATGTATAGTGTATGAAATGTGTGAAGTATATGTAGTGTTGTGTAGCGTGTGAAATGTGTGTAGTAAGTATAGTGTGTGAAATGTGTGCCGTAAGTATAGTGTGTGTAGTGTGTGACATATGTGTAGTGTGTGTAGTGTGTGAAGTGTATGCTGTGAGTGAAATGAGTGTAATGTGCGAAATATGTGTAGTGTGTGAAATGAGTGTAGTGTAGGTAGTGTGTGTATAGTGTGTGAAATGTGTGTAGTGTGTGAAATGTGTGAAGCGTGTGTAGTATATGAAGTGTGTGAAATGTGTAAAGTGTGTGAACTGTGTGTGAAATGTGTGAACTGTGGGCAGCGTGTGAAATGTGTATAGTGTGTGAAATGTGTGTAGTGTTTTGTAGTGTTTGTAGTGTGTGTGACATGTGTGTAGTATGTGTATGATGAGTGAAATATGTGTAGTGTGTGTAGTGTGTGCAGTGTGTGTAGTGTGTGAAATGTGTGTAGTGTGTGAAATATGTGTAGTGTGTAAAATTTGTAGTGTATGAAATGTGTGGTTGTTTAGTATGTGAAGTGTGTGAGATGTGTGTAGTGTGTAAAATGTGTGTAGTGTCTGTAGTGTTGTGTAGTGTAGTGTGTGTAGTGTGTATAGTATGTGATATGTATGTAGTGTGTAGTGTGTGAAATATGTGAAATTTATGCAGTGTGTGCATAGCATGTGTAGTGTGTGAAATGTGTGTAGTGTGTGAAATGTGTGTAGTGTGCGTTCTGTGTGAAGTGTGTGTAGTGTGTAAAATGTGTGTAGTATGTGAAATGTATGTCATGTGTGAAGTGTAGTGTGTGTAGTATGTGAAATGTGCAGTGTGTATGTACAGTGTGTTTAATGTGTGTATATTGCGTGAAATGTGTAAAGTGTGTGTAGTATGTGAAGGTGTGAAATTTGTGAAGTGTGTGTAGTGTATAAAATGTGTGTAGTGTGTGATGTATTTAATGTGTATAGTGTGTTAAATGTGTGTAGTGTTGTGTAGTGCGCGTGTATAGTGTGTGAAATGTGTGTAGTTCATGTAATGTGTGAAATGTGTGAAGTGTGTGTAGTGTGTGTAGTGTGTGAAGTGTGTGTAATGTGTGTAGTGTGAAGTGTGTGTAGTGTGTGAAGTGTGTGGTGTGTGAAGTGTGTGAAATATGTGTAGTGTGTGTACAGTGTGTTGTGTGTGAAATATGTGTAGTGTGTGAAGTGTATGTAGTGTGTGTTAGTGTGTAAAATGTGTGTAATGTGTGAAGTGTGTGTAGTATATGAAGTGTGTAAAATGTGCAAAGTGAGTGTAGTATGAGAAGTGTGTGAACTGTGTGTAGTGTGTATAGTTTTTGAAATGTGTGTAGTGTTGTGTAGTGTGTGTATAGTGTGTGAAATGTGTATAGTATGTGTATGATGAGTGAAATATGTGTAGTGTGTGAAATGTGTGTAGTGCATTTAGTTGTGCAATGCGTGTAGTGTATGAAATGTGTGTAGTGTGTGAAATGTGTGTAGTGGGTGTATAGCGAGTGAAATGTGTGTAGTGAGTAAAGTATTTGTAGTGTGTGTAGTGTGTGAAGTGTATGTTGTGTGTGAAATGAGTGTAATGTGTGAAATGTGTGTAGTGTGTGAAATGTGTTTAGTGTGTGAAATGTGTGTGTGTATAGTGTGTGAAATGTGTGAAGTGTGTGTAGTATATGAAATGTGTGAAATGTGTAAAGTGTGTAGTATGTGAAGTGTATGAACTGTGAATTATGTGTGAAATGTGTGAACTATGTGCGTGTGAAATATATGTAGTGTGTATAGTGTGTGAAATGTGTGTAGAGTTTTGTAGTGTGTGTAATGTGTGTATAGTGTGTGAAAGGCGTGTAGTATGTGTATGATGAGTTAAATATGTGTAGTGTGTGATATGTGTGCAATTCGTGTAGTGTGAAATTTATGGTGTGTGAAATGTGTGGTGCGTGTAGTACGTGAAGTGTATGAGATGTGTGTAGTGTGCGTAGTGTGTAAAATGTGTGTAGTGTATGTAGTATTATGTAGTGTGTGTAGTGTGTGAAATGTGTGTAGTGTACGTATAGTGGGTGCAATATGTGTAGTGTGTGTAGTGTGTGAAATATGTGAAATTTATGTAGTATGTGCATAGTGTGTGTAGTTTATGTAGTGTGTGAAATGTGTGTAGTGTGTAAAATGTATGTAATGTTGTGTAGTGTGTAAAATACGTGTAGTGTGTGTATAATGTGTGAAATGTGTGTAGTGCGTTTATAATGTGTGTAGTGTGTTCTGTGTGAAGTGTGTGTAGTGTGTAAAATGTTTGTAGTATGTGAAATGTGTGCAGTGTGTGAAGTGTGTGTAGTGTGTGAAATGTGTGTAGTGTGTGTAATGTGTGTATAGTGCATGAAATGTGTGAAGTATGTGAAATGTGTGTAGTGTGTGTGAAATGTGTGTAGTGTGTGTAATGTGTGTATAGTGCATGAAATGTGTGAAGTGTGTGTAGTATGTGAAGGTGTGAAATGTGTGTAGTGTGTGAAATGTGTGTATTATGTATAGTGTGTTAAATGTGTGTAGTATTGTGTAGTGTGCGTGTATAGTGTGTGAAACGTGTGTAGTTCCTGTAGTGTGTGTAATGTGTGCAGTGTGTGAAGTGTGTGTAGTGCGTGTAGTGTGTGAAATGTGCAGTGTGTGAAGTGTGTGTCGTGTGCGAAGTGTGTAGATAGTGTGTAGTGTGTGTAGTGTGTGTAGCGTGTGAAGTATGTGTCTAGTGTGTGAAAAGTGTATAATATGTGTAGTGTGTGAAATGTGTATTGTATGAAATGTGTGGTGTGTGAAGTGTGTGTAGTGTGAAATATATGTAATATGTGAAGTATGTGAAATGTGTGTAGTGTGTAGTGTATGAAATGTGTGAAATGTGTGTAGTGTCTGTAGTGTGAGTAGTATTGTGTAGTGTGTTTAGTGTGTCTAGTGTTTAGTGTGTGAACTGTGTGTATTGTGTGTGAAGTGCATGTAGTGTGTGAAATGTGTGTAGTCTGTCAGTCTGTGTAGTATGTGAAGTATGTGAAATGTGTGTAGTGTGTGAACTGTGTGTAGTGTGTATATAGTGTGTGAGGTGTGTGTTGTGTGTGTAGTGCATGTAGTGTGTGAAATGTGTATAGTATTATTTAGTGTGTGAAATGTGTGTAGTGTGTGTAAGTGTAAGTAGTGTGAAATGTATAGTGTTGTGTAGTATTGTGTAGTGTGTTTAGTGCGAAATGTGTAGTGTGTGAAATATGACATATGTAAAATGTTTGTAGTGTGTATAATGTGTGAAGTAGTGTGTGTAGTGTGCGTGAAGTATATATAGTATGTGTGTATATATGTGTGTAGTGTGTGAAATTTGAGTGTATAATTTTTTTAGAAAATAAGATAAACTAGAGGAACTGTTTTCTTTTTGGAGCTTATAAGATTTGAGAGCTTATTTTTACATCTTATAAAACACGTTACAAGAGCTTATAAGATGTTTTAAGAAGCTTATAAGCTTACCAAACACCCTTTAAGTGGTGTCATTGCCTTGTTAAAAACACTTCAGAACATATTTGGGTGCTGTGGTGGCCCATACATCACTTGTAAAGGAAGACCAAAATGAATAATGCATCCGACACGACCAACAACACTAATTATTTATTTACAAAACCTACTGAATCAAATTCATAAGTCTAAGAAAAAACAAAACAAATAAATCCTATTCTTTCTTGTGCTGCTAATAATACTAGGATTCTTCATCAATCTTAATTTCCGAATCCTTTCAACTCCCAGAGTGTAGTTGCCAATCAAAGTCAAGTCTTCTAAAGGAAAACAATAACTAGCTCGTTGTCAGTCTCCGCTTATTCGCCTAAAATGTAGATGGAAATTCATTGTCTTCTGAAATTCCAAATAATTTCGGGAAACTAGAAAGAGAAGCAATACGGGGAAGATGAAGAAGCAAGTCTCCTAACGAGTCTGGCCGAGGTAGGCCAGGTGTCCCTTCAGGAGCCTGTATGGTGTTACTCGACCTCTCATGCATAGAATCATTCACCAGGTCAAAATAGACATTTTCCCCATGGTGAGCAAATTCATAGCAATTATCTCCAGCAGGATCCTGTAGGAGGGAGCACAGAGAATTCACCTTTTTCATTAGGCACATTTCATCCAAACCCGATGTGCAATGAGTGTCGCTTAGCAAATCCTGGGCAATGGTTTCCAGCACATCCTGACATTCTGATGCCTTGTCTGAAGGTAAACTTCCAGAAGTCCTTTGCTCCGAGATACAGTTTCCGATGTGATTCACTAAATCACTCATCGACATAGAGGGAGTTAGCCCTGGCACTTTCAAATGACTTTTTTGTCCTCCAGAATCATGCTCATCGCTCATTCTGTTCGCTTCATCTATATTATTTTTAAATATAGAATTAAGTAAGTCAGATATTGGACTTTAAATATTTCATATTAAAATAAAGAACAAAATAAGTTAGAGACTAAACTTAATACATTTCAGGCATGTTACAAAATTCAACTGTACAACCAGCCTCCTAACAAGATTTAAAACCAAATGATCTGATTAATTATTAAATTCTGTGGGTTATTCTTGAGTATCACATCCAAGTCCCGCATCTAGTAAAACAGATGCTCAAAACAGGGGAGAGCCATCACATACCTGAGCTTGGTGGTGCTGCTTCTTTAGACACACTTTGAACTGACAATGGACTCTGTCCAAACTCGAAAGAAGATGACTGTGCACCAACTGATGATGCTGTATCCTTGAAAGAAGACGGTGATCTTTTAGCAGCAGGTGGCAGCTGATTCGATCCATCACCATCGGAGTCTTCCGAGTTTTCACAGGCTTCTGCTTGTGATTCAAAGTATGGGGAGTCCAATACTATTTCAGGTTGTTGACTCAAAATATTAAGACGCATGTCGCACTGTATAAGCTTTTCATAATGCTTGTTGAGCACACCTGGAGGGAATCGTATAAAATGTTTCCTACACAAATAGAATCGATTGTATCATTAGATTAGGTCAACAGCCAGTGCAATTTAACAAGCTATATATAAAAACCAATTCACTTTCGCACATATCAGAAAACGTTAACCACAAATATGCTACAGTAAACTAAACAATCATTATGCTCAGGACAAGAATACTGCATCGCATTAAAATCTGCTAACATACATGGCAATGGACTACTTGCATAAGTGCAAAGTTGCACTTGGTGATTAAAAAAGAAATGAGGAAAACTGTAATGACTTCTGCACAAGTGTGAATGTTGAATAAAAAAGAAATGAGTAAAACAGCAATGACTTACTTGTTTAAGCTAGCCTGTCCATCAGTAAAGTCAGAGGTTGCCTGCCAGAGGGTATGTTTTCTGGGTTGTGGATTGGTCTCCCGAAAAAATGCAGGTCGTCGAGAAAGCTGGACCATACAGAATTGAAGGGGGATAATTATTAAGAATTGCATGTGCAGTAGTTGTACACTACAAATGATATTAATATAAATAAGAATATTCAAAGAGAAAAAAAAAAACAGTACCACTATTGTCAAAGTGCCAGGACCATCATCAGGGTAATCAGCTTTGAGAGCCACAATATGAGACCACTGGATCTCTATTTTACTCTTGAGACCTCCTTCAAGAACTTCCCAAACAAGTTTATGCTTCGCAAAATAACACTTAGCCACCAAATCACCCTCATATCTAGATACATACTGCAAGAATATCCTATGTCAGTAATAAGCAGGAAATTTAACATACTTAGGATATAATTTCATCTCATTTACTTTTCTATCATTCCAACTGTATTCTTTCACAAGTTAGATAGCTTCAACTGCAAACTATAAAGACTCCTTAAAATGGTGTGCCGTTGATTTCATTAGAAAATCACACATTTAATAGTATTGTTCTGTACAGTTTTAGATCCTGGATAAAAATTAAGACATAAATAACCAAATTGCTATCTACAATAACTACCATTCAAAAGGACTAGCATTAGAAAAGGCAAGAGTTTAACCTCTAACAACAAATCAAAACTCCACTTAAAATGGCTTGTCTCTATTACTACCTTTTCATTTTCAGAAAGAAAAAATTAGAAACTCCTCGATCAACATGAGCTTTGGATCTTATTTAAGAGTTAACTTGAGAGAAACTATTGCAGGTCCTGATTCTACTCAACTGGTACTTTAAAAGTGATTTCAGATGATTCACCTCCACTAACCAAGATGTAAACAGTAAATCCCTGCAACACACATACTGACTCAACTAGAATTTGTCACGCAAAAGTTCAAAAAGCACTACCTCCCAGCTGCCAATTCTCAATAATGAAGCTTGAAAGTTTGAGGCCTTCAACTTGTCATTAACACTTGAAGCAGCACTTCCCTTCACATTACTCTTGTCAGCTAATTCAGTTGGTGCCATTGAAGTAGATGCGCTACTTCCTCGAGTGAGCTTCATTTGGATCATATCCAAAAATGATGGACTTTTCTTAAGCCTCAAACCCAAAGGGCTTGGCTCATCAAGTGGATTGTACTGTGAAGGTGGGACAGCAAACATATGGCTGCCCGAGTTAAACTGCTGAAAACAAGGGAATAAACTAGAAATTAAGTGATAAAGAAACAAATACACAAAAAGATACAATCATACAACACCAAACAACCGAACTCACGAGCACATATAAAAGAAAGTACAAAAAAAACCTATGCTTCTAAACCTCCAAGAAACAAGTTTAAGTAAGCTTACGTTCTCCAATATTAATTCCTAAAATATGCTGCGGTAACCATTAATAACAGAAAATTGACCTAAAACTGTAACTAAAAACGCTTCATTCTTATTTAACCGTTTTGACTCTCATTCGTCAGCCATGCCAAGAAAAAAAAAAACAAAAAAACTAGGAAATGAAATTTATGTCACCAAAAAATTCATTATAGAATATGAACTTAGAACTCCAAAACACAGAATAGAAGATGACAAACAAATTAAAACGTTGAAAAATCAAACAATTAAAACCCTCGTATTTTTTATAACCTGATTAAGAGGAGCGCCAGCCAAACAAGGACGTTTCGGTAGAGATCCGTACTCTTCTTCAGTAAAATCCTCAACATTGCCAGAATACAACGATCCCATCAGCTGAACCATCAAAAAAGCAAAACCCCTTCCGAGATTTGAAAACCTGAAAATCCAAATTTCAATAGGAATCTTAAATTTCCGAAAATAAAATGTTCTTTCTCTTCAAGCAACGACACCTTTAAATTTGGGGTTGTTGTGAGGAAGAAAAAGAAGAGAAAGAGGGGAAAGGCGAAAGCAGAAGGATTTATGTTAGTTAGAAAAGGATTCAGTCAAGATTTATAATTCCCATGTATTCAGGTATGCGTAAATTGACAACTCTACCCTCCTCCGTAAATGGGCAGTTTAACGGCTGGCTGTTGACCGCCGACTCATTCGAGATTTAACCAATTTGGTCAAATCTGTAGAAACGGGACACTGCCCTTTACAAGAAACTCTTAAAATTTAATAATTCTAGAGCTTTTCTTTTTAAAAAGAAAAATTATAAAGTTAAATTTAAAATGAATAGCTCATTCTAAAAAAATTACTCACTTTTCTCAAAAGAAAGTTATTTTATATCAAATACTTTTTCATAAAAGCAATAATTCTAGAAAATTTTACATATGTCTTCCAATATTATCCTCTCCCTACAAATCTCATAATATTATAATTACTTAAATCATGTGTTCTCTCTATTTGTAAATTTATGCTCATGAAATATTTGTTGGACAAAAATATAGAATTTAAGATTATAAGAATAAATTTTCTGAGTGTGTTTTTATACATCCCATAATTTCATAATTTATACCTGAAAGTTTAAAATGATTTTCTTTTGTAAACGAAAGGAGTTGGTAGATTTTTTTATTGGGTATATATAGAGTTGTAAGAACGTGTTGGAAAGCTGTCAAAACGTGCTAGAGGGGTGGGGTCATGAAACTACTAAAACATTAGCCCAAACCCATCCACCACGGGACACATGTTAGGGCAGACCAACCCTCTTCTCTCTCTCTCTCTCTCTCTCTCTCTCTCTCTATATATATATATATATATATATATATATTAAATAGACGGACTATAATTAATGTAAACTATCTATTTATTAATTAATTTGACAATTAGATTACTCTAATCCTATTCATCATTTGCTATAGTACAACTCGGAATAGTTCTCATAGTTTCTCCATTTTCAACTTTCACCAAACATAAATACATAGTATACAACTTTACAAGATGACATGTAAAGTTTTCAGCGGGCTCACGGGAGAGGGACAGGGTCGGGCGGGCCACTAAAACTTCGGTCAACCCACGAGCTAAAATTATGATTTGTTTTAACTTATTTGATGTTTAACTCTTTGAGATGTGTATGTAACTTATTTGATGTTTAACTACTTTGAGATGTGTATGTAAAGATCGATCCAAGAAAAAACAGTATTTGACGGTAGGTTGTTTAGCATCAGTTTCGGCTAGATAGGTTTTGTATTGTATTGTAGATCTTTGTCTTGATTTTGAGCGAAGCGTAGTTTTCCTTGTGGGAATGTTTCGTCTCCTGTATTGGAGTGTCTTTTCATTTTTTAAAAGGATTTTGGATTTCAATACCTTTTCAGAATTGTCGTCTAGAATCCCTGATTTCGTTTGAATTACTTTGATAGTCACGCGGACTATCTGACCCGTCGATTAGGTGAATGAAAATTTATATCATTTGGAAAAAAAAGTTGATAAGCAATTAAGTATTGTCGCATTTTCTTCAAGAAAACAAATAATAAGAGGAAGTTATTTTTGTCTTGACACTCTAACTTTTAATCATTAAAAATATTGCCCGATAATTAGGACATTAAACGCTGCCAATCTATCATATAAGGCAATTCATTAATTAGATACTAACGGTAATAATAATAAGATCCTCATAATATACAGTAGTTTTTTTGTTTTTCTTTTTTTACGGTTGATGCCATTTATAAATTTAATGAAATGCCATAATAATGTTTAAAATTACACAAGTCTTTATTTTATTAAAAAATTACACAGAAAATTAGGAAAGATGATTCACCATCTATAACGTGACCCATACCCAGTGACGAACCAACAACTTTATTGAGGGAGGCCAATTAGAGTTAAATTTAGAAATTTATTATACAAGGATTAACTTTTCTAATTATACTCCAAGATTATGTGGCAAATTTTATACCAAGTAGAAAATGTTAGTCTCTAAATTTAAAATATTTTACAAACTCTCATATACTAGGCCCCAAATTTAAAATATTGAATAGATTAGACAATAAAAAGGGAGGACCACGGCTCTCGCCCCCAAGTCTGTCATTAAATTTCAGCAATATTTAACTCTATAAATAAAATTAAAAAGTACGAAAGATATTGGTTAGATTAGATCAATAAAAATATTTCAATTACAAAAATTGAATTATTTCATTATATTTTTTGAAATCTTTATCGTTATTACTTACATTTAAAGGTGCATGCGTTGATTATTATTATTAAATAATTATTTAATTTAAACAAAATACTTATTTATTTTATGTAGGTAAGTTATTTAAAATGACTAAAATAACACATATAATAATAAATTTTAATGTGGCTGCCCCCCCCCCCCCCTCCCCATGTAGGTCCATCCTTGCCCATGCCATATAGCTTATCTTTTATTATTTCATTCATTTATAAAAATAAAATCATTTTGAACTTTCAGGTAAAATAAAAAAAAATATATGGGATAGACAAAAACACCCCTAAAAAATCTATTGTTATAATCTTATGTTTTATTTTTCTTTCCAATAAATCATTCATTACCATAAATTACTAATAGAGAGCACATAATTTGGATAAGAGTGGGTCTTGGGTGCACCATGTGCACAATAATCTTATTGTGCATCGGTTCGGCCGCGGCCGCGACCAATTGTGACTAAAAGGGAAGTTGGGCCGTGGAGAGACTGCGCGGCCGCGCACTACTGTGACTCAAACATACTTTATGAAATTGCCAAACATACTTTATGCAAATATCAAACATACTTTATGAGTAAATCAACCATACCTATGTTAGAAATTTTGTGTCTTGAATCTATTTCACTTTAAAATTGTGACTCAACATACTTCATGAAATTGTCAAACATACTTTATGCAAATATCAAACATACTTTATGCAAATAACAACAATAATGCATGTTGACGCTCAAGCATACTTTATGAAATTGTCAAACATACTTTATGTAAATATCAAACATACTTTATGAGTAAATCAACCATACACAAAATCCTAATATAGTGCACTTAAGGTATGGTCGATTTACTCATAAAGTATGTTTGATATTTACATAAAGTATGTTTGACAATTTCATAAAGTATGTTTTGAGCGTCAACATGTATTATTGTTGATATTTGCATAAAGTATTTTTGATATTTGCATAAAGTATGTTTGACAATTTCATAAAGTATGTTTGAGTCACAATTTTAAAGTGAAACAGATTCAAGACAGAAAATCATAATATAGTGCACTTAAGGTATGGTTGATTTACTCATAAAGTATGTTTGACAATTTCATAAAGTATGTTTGAGCGTCAACATGCATTATTGTTGATATTTGCATAAAGTATGTTTGACAATTCCATAAAGTATGTTTGAGTCACAATTTTAAAGTGTAACAAATTCAAGACACAAAAATTCTAACATAGGTATGGTTGATTTACTCATAAAGTATGTTTGGTATTTGCATAAAGTATGTTTGACAATTTCATAAAGTATGTTTGGGCGCGGCCGCGCTCACTCCACAGCCCAAATACCCTTTTCAGTCACAATTGGCCGCGGCCGCGGCCGAACCGATGCACAATAAGACTATTGTGCACATGGTGCACCCTAGTTTTTGCCTTTGGATAATGATAATATTATGAGATTTTTAGGGAACTTTTCTTGGACTTATCTATAAAAAATTTGGTAAAATGATTTTTTTGTGAAAAAATTAAAATATTTTTTATTTATATTTTTTGACGGGGAGTAATATATTACGAGCTATGGCGGCTTCCGTTTCCGTTTCGTTGTTTAGAAGGATGGAATACTAATTCTTTAATCATTGTTGACACCTACCAATACTTTCACATTTGATTACAACTAATCACAACTTATAATTTCAACCCTTAATAAATACTAAAAAAACACTTTGAATAAGAAATTGAAATACGATGACGTACATGTCAATATTTTCTCAACTCACAACTTTTATGGATAAAAAATTCATAATATCCAAACTCAATTACTCAACCCTTCTGTCAGGCGCAAACTAATATTTTTTCTTTTTTCAGTTAATCATGCCAATTTTCTAAGGGTGAGTCTTGTGTGTGAATGGTCACACGTGTGGCGAAATATATTTTTACAAAAAATATTGATATTTTTTCAGGAAAAAGTGATACTTTTGCTACACTGATACTTTTACAGATAGAGGTGATACTTTTGCTACAAAAAGTGATACTTTTTGTTGTTAAAAAAAATGATACTTTTACAGATAAACGTGATACTTTCACCACAAAAAATTATACTTTTTCCCGTCACACTATGTGACGGATACATACGATTTTTTGTAATATGACAAACATTCGAATACTCCTAGGTTCTAATTATCATTGATTGTGCCACGTATAAACATCTATGTTTCAAAAGTATTTTTTTACCCCTCCGTTTCATAAAGAATGTCACTTAACTATTTTTGAAGAAATTAAGGATTGGTATATTTTGTGAAATATAGAAATAATCAACTAAATTAAGTAGGTTGTTTAAGATAATATTGGAAGAATTGTAGTTTTTTTGGTAAAGTGACATTTATTGTGAATTTTTTTAGAGTGTTTAGAATGACATTATTTATGAAATGGATAGAGTATCCTAAAATAAACCTACTACTTTAAAAATCAATCTCTTGTTTTATGAGTTTATGTAAATTTTAGAATCTTTGATTATATACTGACAACTATATTTAAGTAAATCAAATTAATAAATAAATGAAACATGTGACAAGTTATTAATTATAAAAAAAGAAATTATACTTCCTTTGTCTCGAATGAACTTCTACACTTTCTATTTCAGTTTGTCCCAAGTAATTTATTCATTTTTTAAAAAAGAAAACAAATCTCACAAATTTTATCACACAATACAACTTTATTTACCAAATAAAGCAAAAAGATAGGTTCGAAAAGGCAATATAACCAAAAAAATAATTCTTTTCTTAATATATATGTCCACTTGCAAGTGTAAGTTCATTCGGGACAGAAGGAGTAATAAATAGTTAAAAAATTGTAGTCTAATTTAATTGAAAATGGAAACCTAAGAATACAAGGGCTCCAGCAGTAGTTTGCGGGGGTAGATTTGTAATTAAGGAATGGTGCATGCACATGGCAATATTTGCATGTGTGGGTTTAGTGGATAAATGTGTGGGTCCAGATTCTTTCCACCGAAAAAGAAATAGAAAAGCTGAGTTTTAAAGACGAACGCGTTCAAACGGAGTTGACAGCTTTTCATATATAGTCACGTGCATAAAATCTCACACACGCCTAACCACCTCACTTCAGTTTGCTTATGTGTTGCATGATTTGTATCCATGGTTGTAAAAGGCGGAAAACGGTTTCTGGTCGTCTAGCATCTAGATTGTCTAAGCACGGCCTAGGTGTAGTTAATTATTTAATTCAAAAATTATTTATAAAAGATAATCATGATATAGCACTAAAATCAATTTGTTTAATATTTTAAAAAAACTTCTCATTTTTTTTGCTACGAAGAATTTGTATTAAAAAAGAAAATTCAAATACATAAACTTTATTATAAGAAGTCAACATAAAATTAAAATAAAAAGAGGTTAACATAATTCAATTACTAAGTCCAAAATAATTAAACAAGACAACAATGTCGGCAATACATAACAATAAGTCAATAACATAATAAACTAAATGAAAACAACGTCATTTCGAACCATTTTTAAAAATAAAAATAAAAAGAATTCGAAAAACGCCCAGACCGTCCAGGCCGTTTAGGCGGCGCCCAGCCAAAAAATGCCCAGAGTAATCGTCCAGACCTTAATCGGGACGATCAGGACCGCCTAACACCCAGACGACTGTCTAGATCGCCTTTTGCATCCACGTTTGTATCAAATAATATTATTATTATTATTATTGTTTTTCTTTTGAGTTACAATTGAAGAATGGGAGTTTTAAACTTGAGTTTCTATTTATACTGACTACTATCGGAGAATAACAACTAATTTGTAGATAAGGGAGAAAACCAGATTTTTATTAAATATCACTACCATCATTCTATATCAAAAGACTATAATATATAGGAAAGTATAACCTAAATACCTTACTTATATAAGGTAGAGACTTGTAAAATTATAGGGTTATTTGGACGGACAGATTTCACTAAAGGTTTAAGTGATGAATTTGAAATGAACAATTAAATTTAAGGGTGTGCATGGTACGGTGAGTTGGATATTTGAAATATTTAGATCCATGCTAAACTTCGATTATTTAAGAAAAGGCGTATGCAAAACCAATACAAAAAAAAAATGGGGACGATACGGTACAGTGATTTTTTTCAAAACAGTTTGGTTCAGGATTTCGGATCTAAAGAAAAGATTAAATTCGGTAACGAGAGATTATTTATCTTTTGAATAATAAATTCAATTTGAATAAAATATATTAATATCTAACTAATATTAATAAAGTTAGGTGGCGGCTAATGTCACCACAAATATCTCTAGGTACACCACAATTTTTATAGGACAAAGATTACTTTGGATCAAAGGACTAAGTTGCCCTTTATAATAAATAATTAAAGAAACTAAAGACGCCACAAAAATATTTATTTTTATTTGACATTTCATTGAACACTTTGCCAACATTATACAAACACTTCATTTCACCATACATCTCAACTATGGGATCAAATTGAAGCCGATATTTCACGATACTCACCTGGACGTTTTTCACAATTCTCATATCATCATTTGAAGAACATGCCCTCAATATTGGAGAGAAAGTAAAATTATTCAATTCCACCAAATTTTGTAACATACATCGATACACATAAATAGCTTCTCGAAACAGGCTATTCCATACGCACTATTTAATCGACACTCCCAACGTAAATGAATCTTAATAATAAGCTATAGCATCCAATTATTTTTATGTTTTTCACATTCTCACATGCGATGAACAAACTAATTTCGAACATACAATAAATAGTTTGGAAACATAATTTGAACATACCATGGTTTATTCGGAAACTAAATTTTGAACAGACCACAGTTATTCCAAACAATGAACATATCATAGATCATTTGGAAACTGAAATTTAAACATACAATGATAAGTTTGGAAACTATACTTTGAACATTAGTTGTAATAGGTTAAGGGTAAAATAGGAACATAACGTGGTGCCTAAAGAAAAATTTGAGTATTCAAATTATTTATATGTATTGTCTTTAGTAAATGTGGTGTACTTAGAAGTATGTGTGGTGTCATTACCCACCGTCATAATTTTATTACATCAAATTTGTTTCCAACTCACTAACTTGTGCCTTGAGAATTATATATAATTAAATATAAGTTTCTTTAATTATTTATGTTAAATATAACTAACTACAAAGTTATGAAGAATTTAATTATTAATTATTATTTAAACTAATCTTTTAGAGATAATATATTTTAAATTTTATAATTTGTTATATATTCGGTATTCGGTTCAACACAGTTCGGTACGGTTACAAACGATTTTCGATTCCAAAAATTGAAAAAATATCCGAATTCGTACCAAAAAATAATCGGTTCAATTCGATTCAGAAAAAGTTAAACGGTCAACGAATTTTTCGATTCAGATTTCGGTCCGATTTCGATAGTCACCAAACTCCATGCAAAACCCCAAATAAATCCACTCAATTTATTTAACAAAAAAATTGAATCGATGGATTTAAAAGCCCTTCTAAAATCTAATTCAAATTTTATGTAATTGAAATTATTTCCACAACATAGTTATTTGAAATCTATCATCTCTCATATACATATAAAGGGTTGAGTTTCTAAATTAGACCCATAAAAATACATTTTCCCTCTAATATCTAATACATTTTCAAATACAAAATTCTTAAATTGGAAAACCAGCATCAACTTAAGTATGATGAGAAGATGGGGATAAATAAACTAGCAACCTAGAGGACCAAGTGGACCCACACTCTCCATACCATGAGTGCTAGTATGACACACACACAAAAAAAAAAAAAAAAAAAAAAAAAAAAGCCACAAAGATCAAGAATAGTACCAACCAACGCTAATGAATCAAACAATCATCAATATCATGACTCCTTGCACATTAGTCGGGGAAGGCAAATAGATTCATAAAAAGTACCAAACACCATAAACTACTAACCTTATACTCATGACATCCACATAAACGCTCATGACATCCACAGAAACAGATTAGAGCTACAAACCTTATACTCAGAAACTAAACAATATCAGGATCTTCATCAGCAGCTAGTTGTTGCAGATTACGAGATGCACGTTGATTCCCAAGCCCTTGAACAATCCAAACGATAGACGGGGTTGATCTTCATCAACCACTGCCGAAACAAAACTACGAGAATGACCAGCACCCAAATCAATCTCCCAATGTATATTTGTTTATTCTTGCCCCATTACCTTCCTCATGGGACCCTTGTCTAGCACCACATGTCCTCGGAATATCTCCATCCACCAGTCATAAGCCACCAGGCTTCCTACTTGACCTAAACGGGCGTCCCGTGTTACGTTTATCCTTCATCGCTCCCACATAAGTCAGAATTCTCATGTCCGAGTTTAACCGACCAAATACCGAGGCAACCCAAACATTCGGACCCCCTCTACCAATTCATGGTACATTAAAATATCCTCACTATCATCCGAAATACCCAATCCCTCGAATGGATTCAACACCTCCGCATGACCACACCTGCTCACCTGAATAATATCATCCCGAGTTCTATTGTTTGCAACTAGCAATTCCCCCACCTCCACACCCACACAAGCACCTACTTTCTTCCCTGCAAACCTCACTTGCGGCTCACTTAAAGGGATCAACTGCTCCACCGTATCACTCTCACCCAACACCTCTCGGAGAGGTTGTTGCTCCTTTTACTAGCCCATGTTGGCGCACCAAACACCCACTCTTATTTGGACCTCTTGTTTGGGTATTGTTTGTAGATGTTGACTCCCCTCCCCTTCTACCAGCCTCCGGTCTCCATAGCCACTGCCACTGTGACCTCTTATACCGAAATTATCCCTATACAATTTTCTCTAAGTCATGGACTATACTGTCGGTGCTGCACCCAGCCCTCTATCCACCTCTTCATGCCTCTAAGAACAATCGATCTCCAAGTGGTCGAGCCTCCCACACCAATAATGGAAGTCCGAGAGTTTTTTTGTATTAGGAATTATTGTCCTTCTAAAGTATCCAATAACACCAATGCACTCCGTTTGAGGGGTTTAGATAAGTCAAGTAACAGTTTCACTCTCAAACTTCATCCCCATGTTATAGTTCCCTTAACACAATCCACCTCTAACACAAGCCCCATTGAAGCACCCACCGCACAACACACCTCTCCCGTCATATGTCGTAATTGAAGGCTATGTATTTGTACCCAAAATGACATTGATTTGATCTTTATTTTGTCAACTTGCTCATTCCCCTCAACACGAGCTAAAGCGAGTAACAACCCTTTAAAATTCCATGGTTGCTGGAAAAGAACCTAATTGTGCTTCCACTGCAGCACAACTCCGAGGTCTCTATAGCTATTAGCATCTCAGATCCATCATCCCTGCCAAACATGCACCAACATCTGCCTCCCATAGTGCCGGAACAACCACCTCAGTACGTTCATCCTTTGTGAAAGATATCCTACTCCACACCACCTCTAACTAATTATTTCATTTATTGCCATGATATTTGTTCCACGTCAAAAACCAAACAAATCAGACTTCAATAAAATGTTCAAATTAAAAGCCTTTGTTTGTTTGTTTTACAAGAAACGTTACGCAACTAGGAATAATTTATGCTCAAGCAATTATGACTGTATTAACCATATATATTCAAGAACCTTATGTAATTATTAACCAATTACTATTGTGACTAACTTAAAAGAGAACTTCAAAGCAAGAATTCCACAAGCAACAAAAATCTCACACACGTCAAGTATCTTTTGGGAAACCTTACCTAGCAACCGAAACCTAAAAACTCAAGACATGAACCAATCCTAGATGCAGCACAAATAAGAAACTTGTGCAGCAAGAATCCCAACGCAATTGGAAAAACACTACTCAATCCTCGACTAGATTTCAACGTTGACAAAGAATACCAGAAAGATGCATAAAAAATAAGACCTCAAGAACAAACAATTAACCAGAAAGACGTATTCCAGAAAAAGAAATCAGAAAAATCAAACTACAAAACTAGAAAAAGAAAACGTATCAAAGAACTAAATCCCTCAACCCAAACATCAAAACCCTACACACTGAGAAATAACTATCCACGAGGTACTACGCGTAGCAAGACCAAGAAGGTCGGAGAATGAAAAGGAGAATACCCATCGGAACCCCACAATAGCTATAAACAAACCAAAGTGAAGAGACACTCACCTAGGTTTAAAACCTAGGGAGAAGAAAGTTTTTTAGTGGTTATACATACATGCAATTTCGAATTGGGGTAGGATTTCAAATTATCATTCCACTAATAAGAAACAATTAACTATTGACATCAAAATAATTTATACAGTTATTATAACGAACTAATGGGAAAAAATAAAATAAGTTATCTTTATTGTATGGTTGTGTGATGGCTATGAGTTTAAATATTGAAATCTAATATTAGAAAAATTACAAAAATACTATGATTTGATAAAATGATATAAACTTTTTTATGAAAAAAGATACTTTATTTTTTTCTTTCTCCGTCCCACTGCATTCTTGCCCTCATTTTAACTCTGTTTAATCATTTTGAAATACATTGTTGTTTATAAAGTTTAAAAAAAAAAACAATAAAAATTATCAGTATAGCAGGCTGAACTTACACAACTGAAGACCTAATATCGACCCAGGTACAGGCCCAACACACAACAAAATCAAAATAAAAGTTTACAATATGGCAAAAGGAGGGAAAAACACAAAAATAGGGCTCAAGTTAAACATCTCATGGCATAATATACAGTCCAAGTGAGAGCCCAACATAAAACAAAATATAAATAAATCAACAATACAAAATATGAACTCGAATCCTTGACATGAAGCAAAGAACAAGGACCACCGACCGTAAAGGTACTCAACAATTTATGGCCAAATAGTGTCTGTGTGTGTGTATATAAAATTACCATGGGCCCTAAAATTTTATATTTATCTCGGGCTCCGGTTGACAAACTCTTCCGACTTATGGAAGGTTTGGCCCTATATAATATATAACCACATCACACACTACACACAACCCACTTGATTCACATATCAACATTTCACACACTTCATGCGCACATTATACACACACTTTACACGAATATCCTACACACATTTTACACGAACACAAACTTCACATATACACACACTATACACTACACGTTGATCTAGGTAAAGCAGATATAGGGCTCCAGCCCATAGAAAATTTTGTAGAACCACATTTTTTGTATTATAATTTTTATTGTTCTATAGTTATTATTTTATTTTTTACTAAACCCACCTCATTTGATTTTTTTTATTCACATTCTCGTCTCTTTTTCACTAATAAATATCTATCTTAAACTAAAAATTATGTCCAATTATTTCATTTCAAATTAATCTATCAATTATTTTAGTCAATTTTCAATAGAAAAATCAGATTTGTCGTAGATTATTTTACTAATAATTTTTTTGTTGGAAGTATAATAAGACGCAACTTCTTTTCACATTAATTTTTTTTACTGCTTTTTAATTTTTACGTTCTAATTCATCATGTCATCAAATTATCGATTTGCCCATGTTCACGCACACTACACTACACATGCTACACAATACTCACACGCATACACAACATACACATTCATACTTTCATATCATCAGATTTTCTTTAAAAAAAAAAGTCAAACAATTTAAATATACTTATTTAAATTCAAACATCAAAAGAATGAATGAATTTTCAAATGCAAATGATTCTAATTCAGTCCATTTGAAACTGCATTTATTACCAGATTTCTCAATCCAAACACAACCATAGAGAATTCAATTTTTATAAAGTATATAAATAATTAGTCGTATTCGTCCATGATGAAGTAATTAAGAATGCGATTCAATCAAAGTGACTTATAGGTAGGGGTGGCAAATAACAGGTCAACCCAATAAAGCTCAAACCAATAAAGGCTAATCCGAACCCGTCTATTAATCTTATTGGGTTGAAAACCTAAACCTGAACACGAACTATTAAAAACCCAATAACCCAATCCAACACGATAAGCCCCTGTATACTTGCATACATATTTATGTCTTATTATTTATTCAGACTCACTAAACATATAACTATTATTGATTTTTGTAGAAGTGTAAAATAAATTTAAGCATTCAAATAAGTAGAGCACAGATTCTATAATTAATCTCTATTCACATAATAAAAAAAAAATACAAAAAAAAAAAAGATGCCACGACGGATGTCTACAACATAAGACATAATCATTAAACAAAATTCTTTCAAATTCTTTGACCAACATTTCTCCTTTAGACAACTAGCTCCATTTCTTTAAACTCTTCGGTCACTAAATCAATCAATTCTAACATTAACAAATAAATATCATTAATAATAATAATAATAAAAAAAATAGAAAACACATTAGAGTAGGTCTTGGGTGCACCATGTGCACAATAGTGCTATGGTGCCCCTGTTTGCGTCATAATTGTGCACAGTCGCAACCAAATGCCGCGGTTGTGATCAAGTGTCGCAGCCATGTCAACATGCATTATTGTTGATATTTGCATAAAATATGTTTGATATTTACATAAAGTATGTTTGACAATTTCATAAAGTATGTTAGAGTCACAATTTTAAAGTGAAACAGATTCAAGACACAAATTCCTAACATAATGCACTTAAGGTATGGCTGATTTACTCATAAAGTATGTTTGATATTTACATAAAGTATGCTTAACAATTTCATAAAGTATGTTTGAGCGTCAACATGCATTATTGTTGATATTTGCATAAAGTATGTTTGATATTTGCATAAAGTATGTTTGACAATTTCATAAAGTATGTTTGAGTCACAATTTTAGAGTGAAACAAATTGAAGACACAAATTCCTAACATATGTATGGCTGATTTACTCATAAAGTATGTTTGATATTTGCATAAAGTATGTTTGACAATTTCATAAAGTATGTTTGAGTCACAATTGTGCGCGGCCGCGCCAACTCCACAACCCAAACTCCTTTTCAGTCACAATTGGTCGCGGCCGCGAACCAGACTGATGCACAATAAAACTATTGTACACAAGGTGCACAAGAGTTTTTGCCATTAATAAAACTAGTAATATTCCCGTGCGATGCACGGAAGTTTATTTAAAAAGTAATGATTTTAATAAAACTAAATATAATATAATCTAATTTAATATTTAAATATGTGACAATTTGATTCTAATATTTTTTTCATAATATAGGATAAAACATATATAAAATTATAAGTAATGTAAATATAAATTTCTCACACGTTATATATGGATTTAATATAACTTACTTTATATATATATTAACATCAAGATAAATATTAAATATAAAACAAAAATATTTTTCAACATGATCATTTCTTATCTTTGAAATCAAAACACACATTTAGTGTGTATGTATCATTCTTCACCTATATGCATATAGCTTAATTAATTATTAATGTTACACCAAACATAAATATCTAAATATTAATTCATAATATTAAAGAAAAAATGAATAATGTTATAAGAAAATTATTTATCTTTAATTTTTTTCCAATTTACTTTAAATATTTAAATTTATCTAAATAAAGGTTTAAATTTATCTATAACTATTTACTTTTAAAAAATCTTATTTGCAAGTTTTAATACTTTACTTGATATTTCAGAGATACAAATAATAACAAAATAACATTCAAAAGTTATTCAATAGTTGAAATAGCAAAATAAAACATATGAGTTCTTCAATATTTCTTAATACTTTCATATATATGTTGAAAAGTTTCAATTAAATTAATTTATATTGTAAATAGTAGATTCACTTAAAGATACAAATTGTTTAATATAAAAAAGAAATTTCTTAATTAGGTTGCAAAATATGAAGGGAAAAAAAGAAGAAGAAGAAAAAAAAAGACATAATTGAGATTGGTTAATGTGACCAAGTATTGTTAAGGTTACAAAGTCTTAAAAAATATAGTTCAAGTTGATTAATTTTGCTTATTTAAAAAAAGTTTAGTTGCAACTTATATAACATCATAGTTTAGGTTATATATATGAGCAAAAAGTCTTAGTTTTGTGATTTATCAACAAAAATAATTATTATAACAAATAAATATTAGTAAATTTAATAATTTAATACGTTGATTATAAATCAAATATTAACTATCGCTTTTACTTCTATAAAATATGTATGCAATTATATATACATTGATTTTTCTCTCAATGTAATAAATGAAGAAAATTTGAGACAATTCATGTCGGATAAAACGAACTGATTAGTTGTGATTTTAATGAAATAATTATGTAAAATAATTTGTAAAAGAGAATTACTTGAATGATTTTTAATTTTATTCCGAACCAATATTGTATTTACTGTACAATCCACAATAAACATTGTAATCTTACTCAAATAATCATCGAACAGATAATATAATATTTTAAATAGAATGTCTTATTATTATTATTATTATTATTATTATTATTATTATTATTATTATTATTATTATTATTATTATTATTATTATTATTATTATTATTATTATTATTATTATTATTACTATTATTATTATTATTATTATTATTATTATTATTATTATTATTATTATTATTATGTCAATCAAATATCATCAAAATATAATTAATTTGATATAATATACATAATAAATAGATTAGAAATGAAAAAAGATATTTGCAACTTTAGAAAATAAAATAAATTTTGATTCTAACCAAATGTGACAACAACTTACCAATCACAGTATAAAATTTTAGGTGGAAACTATTTACTTATAGAATGTCCATACTGTGGCTTATATATATATATATATATATATATATATATATAGATTTTTTAATTTATAAAATATTTTTTTAAATTCTAACTATAAATAATTAAAAATAACCATGAAATAGATAATAAAAGGAACAATGATATTTTATTTGGATATTTCATATGTAATGTAAAATTTAATAATTTATGTCCTACTTTTATTATATATATATTTTTTAATTGATCTGATTAAACTTTCAAGTTCTAATTATATATATTTAAGTTTCTCTTTCTAAGGTTAGATTTTCATTTGCAACTTTTAACATTTCATTTGGTGATTTCAAATATACTTAAATATTTTTTTAATAAATTATTATTTCAGCAAAATAAATTCAAAAGTTATTCAATAATTCGAATAACAAATTAAATTCTGTGAGTTCTTCAAAATATTTGAATATTTTCGTATTTTATTTTGGTACTGTAATTATTTATATAAATGTTATATTTATCTTATAAAAAGTCTATTTATTTGAAGATAAAAATTGATTAGTGCGAACAAAGTTATTTAGATTGTTAAGAGTAAAAAAGACATTTGATGTTGATTAATGCGACAGAGATTTTTTAGCTTACAAAGTGTAAAAACATATAATTGAAGTTTTAGTAAAAATAAAAAATTAAAAAAGATTGCAAATTGTAACAAATGTCATAATTTAGGCTGCAAAGAATAAATTTCCTTAAAAGAGTAATTTTAACAAAATATGCATTATTAAAAATATAAATAGGTAATTATAAATAATTTCAATAATAATTTTAATACACAATTATACATATGCTCAAATCTTCAGTACTTTCGTGATATAAAAAAATATTAGCAAAATTTGATGATATAATAAGTTCATTATAAAATAGATATTGATTTTTCTGCCTTTGATTTAATAAAGTAGGACTTTCATTATTTAAACAATGACCTTTCTCCCTACATAACTAAAATAACAAAAATATTTGAAAATTCATGTCAAATAAAATAAATTGGTTAGTTGTATTTTTTTAAAAAAATACTCATGTTTTTTTAAAAGGAATTATTTTACTAATTTTAGTTGCAACTCAAATCAAAATAGCATAGCTCAAATTCATGTGAAACACCAGTTTAGTATAAATAATTAACCAACAAATAATCTGTTTATTCAAATTAAATATCTCATTATAATATATGTGATATGGATGTCAAATCGATGATCAAGAAAAAAATGAATAATTTGGTATATTATGCATAAAAGTCGGATTAAAAATGAAAAAGTTATTTGTGTTTAAAAAAAATAAAATAAATTTATGAATTTACCAAAAATAAGAAAAACTTACTAATTATATGGTGTAAAATTTTTGGAGAAAAAGTTAAAATGACATTAACGCCCTCCATTTTACTTATATATATATATATATATATATATATATATATATATATATATATATATATATATATTTATAACCATCATGGTTTGCAAATTACTTACCATAGATGAAGTCATAGAAGTGCTACATATATTAGATTCATTCAAGTAAAATTCAATTTGAGTTTTTTTAGCACTAAAAACCCCATCAAATTTTGAAGGTTTTAAATTCAAAGAATGCTGTGATATTATTACTAATAAGAGATAATTAAAAAAAAGAAGAGGAATAATAGTTATTGGGTCATTATCGTGTTTATCGGGTTGTGAAATATCAGAATATAAGCGCGTGTGCTATTTTAATAACTTGAATCAAATGATTTAAACAGGAGTTGTACTGATCTAGTTCATACTGTGAATGAACATGACGTAATCTGAAAATAGTTAACGGTTGGAAAATATGAGGAAGACACCTTCCTCTGGAACATATTATTACTGGGATGTGATTTACTTTACAATGTACTATAGAAAATTATATTACAATGCATAAACACACTCCCCCTGAATACTATACTCCTAAGACTATTAAGTACTCAAAATGTAGAGAATCCCTTCCACTACACAAGCAGAGAGTTCTCCTGAACTCAACTTGTTCTCCCGAACAACTCAAGAGTCAATTCTCCCGAATAAACTCTATCTGCTTACATGTGTTCCAACACTGGTTGAACACAGATTGAACTCTATAGTCAAGACAACTGTTTTTCCCAGTTATCAATCTGTCAAGCCGCACTGCTCTTCATGGATGATTCTCATCTATATAACTGCGTCAAAAAAGTCTTTCACACAGCATATCAATCAATTTCATCTAATTTACTGACTTTCCTATTTCAGCTTTCTCAACTTTGGCAAGAAGATCAATTTGTCCCTTCATTCCTTGATCCTAGATGATAAACTTTGACTTTCCTATTTCAGCTTTCTCAACTTTGGCAAGAGGATCAATTTATCCCTTCATTCCTGCAATATAAATCAATTGTGCCAAGATTATTTATTTCAAGTTGAATGCCACACAATTCTTGTGTTTACAGGTTGGCCCGATATGACCCGAATTTTATTGTTTCTTATTGAATTGACCCGATAATAACCCGAACCCAATAAACTTCGGCCCAAACTCGAAATTAATCGTACGGGTTCGTGTCGTGCTATTGGGTTGTGTTGAGTTTTGTCACTCCTACTGAGACGAGATTAAGATTTTTGCTAAGCTTATTTCAAACATCTTATAAATTGTTTAAAGAGCTTATAAGTTAGTAAAAGTGTTTGCGTAAAGAGCTTGTAAACTTACAATTGAATGGAGGGGTTTAGCTATGAATTTGAGAAAAATGTAAAAGCCACCATCAAATATACATTTTGATTAGTGTGTGCAGTGTGTGAAATATCAACTCGAATTCGAACCGAATATTAATCAAATTTTAAAAGATGATTTGAATTTGATTCAATTTGAGATTCGAAATTTGTCTCTTTTATTTTTATTTTTAGATATTCTTTTTTAATATTCATTTTTTTATTTTTATGTTTTCAATTACAACATTTAATAAGGTACAACATATATAAATTTATTTAAATATACAGTTATATAAATATTTTTTTTTAGAAATATGATACATAAACGAATTAAATATTCGAATCGAATGCAATTATATTTGTGATCGAATATGATTACAACACGAATCTAAAAATATTCGCATTCGAGCTTTCCAAATCCAAATTATGGCAATTAAATTTGAATCACGAATGAAATTAAAATGATTTAATTTGTTTTAATCCCTTCGCCACTCTCAGTTTTAGTCTCCAAGAAGCGTGGAGACAAGATTAATATGGCTCGAAAAAGTAGATAAACTATTACAAGATCTTTGTGATTTTAGAATAATTGTTCTGTTTGTATTGAGTATGAGAAGTGGTGGGGTCAGTCACAAAATTGTGGGAGATTCCAGATTTTCCCTTCCAAAAGAAGATAATCATTATTGATGAACTTTCTCCAAAAAAAAATAAATTATCTCCAACTATTATAATCAGATGCTTAATTCGGTTTACCACTAAGTTGGGCGGTGCCAATTACCTACTAAAAAATAATTTTCTGGCGTGCACGTTCAGATGTGACATTACCAAACTTATTATTTAAATTTTAAACTACTGTTTTCTCCTTTTTCCTTTTCTTTCTCTCAACAATTCACTGCAAATTAAGACCAATAATCCCAAAACCACGCCACCCACATATGCTTACCCCATTTGTATTAACTTAAGATTAAAATCAAAATAGAAACCACCACTAAAAATCATATAAAAAATAATTTAATCAGTAATTTACCAATTATATATGATCATTGGGACAAACCAGATTAAATTCAAATGATAAAAACTGTGAATTAATTTGTAATAAAAATATGAAAAATGGAAATCAAGATTATTCTCACCAAAAAAAAAAAAAAAAAAAAAAAAAAGCGAGGACACTGTTGAGTATGGAGTCCAAAACTCGTCCAGGAGCAATTTGGCCTTGGCAGGATTGACGAAACAGGAGAGTTTGAGCCGAGAGAACAACTCTCCTGCCTCGGCCGAGGCGAGAAGACGACTCGACCGAGGCAGGTGGCCTCGACCGAGTCCCGGAATCTGTACGCGGAGGAGTTAGGCACTGAGAAAGTGCCGCGGCCGAGGCAAGAAGGCAACTCGGCCGAGGCGAGTCTCGCGGCCAGTTTTCTTGGGCCTCAAGTCAGGATCAGATTTTGAGGCCCAAGGTGTTATTATAAATAAGGGTTTCCTTCACTGCTCATTGTAACTCCGAAAATTCATCACTTTAGTAAATATCCTGGCTTGGTATCGCCCCCAGACGTAGTGACACATCGTAACGAACTGGGTAATCAAATTGTTGTCTTATTGTTTGCTATTTTATTGCTTTCTTTATCCGATTATCTAGTCGTATCGTGGTTGTGGGTGGGATAAATTCCTAACAACTGGTATCAAGAGCATCAGGTTAGTTTCCTGGGAGTATTCACGATGAACGACGGAAAGATTTCGGTGGAAAGATTCGATGGGACTGATTATGGATTCTGGAAGATGCAAATTGAAGATTACCTATACGGTAAGGATTTGCACCAGCCTCTCAAGAAGAAGCCCGAGAAGATGTCTGCGGAGGAGTGGGAGTTATTGGACAGGAAAGCGATGAGCGCGGTGCGTCTGTCGCTGTCCAAGGAAGTGGCTTACCATACCACAGGCGCGAAGTCTACACGGGAGATGCTGAAAACCTTGGAGGAGATGTATCAAAAACCATCGACGGCAAACAAGGTTCATCTGATTAGACGGTTGTTTAATCTGAGGATGACGGAGGGAACACCAGTACAACAACACTTGAATGAGTTTTACATGCTAACCTCACAGTTGGACTCGGTGGATATAAAGTTTGATGATGAGATTCGGGCCCTAATAATGCTATCTTCTCTGCCAGACAGTTGGGCCGGTACAGTGACAGCCGTTAGCGCCACAGACGCTAAGCTGAAGTTTGACAGGGTGAGGGACTTGATGATCGGGGAGGAGATTCGGAGAAACGAATCAGGATCAGGATCGTCCTCAGGGTCAGCACTGAATATCGAGAACAGAGGCAGACAGAAGGGAAGGCAGTCTAGGGGGAGGTCAAAATCCAGAGGGAAGAGTCAGACGTGCTGGAATTGTGACGAGGTTGGTCACTTCAAATACCAGTGCAAGGCGCCGAAGAAGAACAAGGGGGATCAGGCAGACAGTAAGACAGCGAATGCAGCCACGGATGAGGATGATGGCGATGCATTGGTCTTGAGCGTGTGCAGTCCCATGGAGTCTTGGGTCTTGGATTTCGGCGCATCATTCCATTCATGCGGTAACTTTAGTATAATGCAAAATTATGTTTCTGGCAATTTTGGACAGGTGTATCTGGCAGATGATGAACCCCTGAAAATCGTGGGTAAGGGAAACGTGAAGGTTGAGACATCAAATGGCTCAAAACTGATGTTGAATGGAGTGAGACATATCCCTGGATTAAAGAGGAACTTGCTTTCAGTTGGACAGCTTGACAAGGAAGGTTACGTAGTAACGTTTGGCTGTAGCAACTGGAAGATTACCAAGGGAGCTATGGTAGTAGCTCGTGGTAAGAAGGAAGGAACGCTGTACATGACTAGTAACTCGCAGGATTCCCTTGATCTTGTGAGTGGTAATGGTGATGTAGATTTGTGGCACTGCCGGCTGGGCCACATGAGCGAGAAAGGGATGAAAGTCATGAGTTCGAAGGGTAAAATGCCTGGTTTACAAACCGTGGAGGTTGGTATGTGTGAAGATTGTGTCTTCGGAAAACAAAGGCGAGTGAGTTTCTCGAGGAGTGGCAGGACCCTGAAGAAGGAGAAGCTAGAGTTGGTCCATAGCGATCTATGGGGACCAGCTCCGGTGGCGTCCATTGGAGGATCGATGTACTACATGACGTTCATCGACGATTCAACCCGCAAGGTATGGATTTATTTTCTGAAAAATAAGTCTAATGCATTTGACGTTTTCAAAAGGTGGAAGGCCTTGGTTGAGACGGAGACGGGGTTGAAGGTGAAGTGCCTGCGTTCCGACAATGGTGGCGAATATGAACTCAAGGAGTTCAAGGAGTATTGTGCTGAGCATGGGATTCGTACAGAGAGGACTGTACGTGGTACGCCCCAGCAGAATGGTGTGGCCGAGAGGATGAACAGAACTCTAAATGAACGGGCTAGATGCATGAGACTGAAGAGCGGACTGCCTCAGTCATTTTGGGCGGATGCAGTGAGCACAGCTGCATTCCTGATCAACCGAGGTCCATCGGTTCCCTTGGATAATCGGATACCCAAGGAGGAGTGGACTGGAAAGGAGGTAAATCTATCTTACTTGCGTATTTTCAGTTGTGTTGCTTACGCTCTTTTGGATTCTGTTGGGAGAAATAAGCTAGATGCCAAGTCCGTGAAGTGTACGTTTGTTGGGTATGGCGGCGATGAGTTCGGCTATAGGCTATGGGATGAGCAAAGTCGAAAAGTAATTCGCAGCCGAGATGTTATATTCAATGAACAGGTTATGTACAAGGATAGGATGAAGGATTTGGGCGCTGATAGTGGAAAGCTCCGCACTGTTGAGTTACCCGATCTAGACTCGAGTGGGAGCAAAGGGAGTCCGGTCGATGAGGAGGTTCATGATGACGAACCAAGAACACCACCACCACCTCAAAGACCAGCTAGAGACCGAAGGCCACCAGATAAGTATTCACCCTCCAACTTTTACTTATTGTTGACTGATGGTGGTGAACCTGAGAGCTTTGCAGAGGCAAAGCAGGTTGGTGATAAATGAAGAAGAAGAGGAGATGGTGATACCAAGTAGGAAACGGGAAGGAGAAAAAGAGGACGAAATTTGCTTTGAAGGTGTTTTTGTCTCCAAGTGGGAGATTGTTGAGTATGGAGCCCAAAACTCGTCCAGGAGCAACTCGGCCGAGGCGGGAGGCCGCGGCTGAGGCAGGATTGACGAAACAGGGGAGTTTGAGCCGAGAGAACAATTCTGCCTCGGCCGAGGCGAGAAGACGACTCGACCGAGGCAGGTGGCCTCGACCGAGTCCCGGAATCTGTACGCGGAGGAGTTAGGCACTGAGAAAGTGCCGCGGCCGAGGCAAGAAGGCAACTCGGCCGAGGCGAGTCTCGCGGCCAGTTTTCTTGGGCCTCAAGTCAGGATCAGATTTTGAGGCCCAAGGTGTTATTATAAATAAGGGTTTCCTTCACTGCTCATTGTAACTCCGAAAATTCATCACTTTAGTAAATATCCTGGCTTGGTATCGCCCCCAGACGTAGTTACACATCGTAACGAACTGGGTAATCAAATTGTTGTCTTATTGTTTGCTATTTTATTGCTTTCTTTATCCGATTATCTAGTCGTGTCGTGGTTGTGGGTGGGATAAATTCCTAACAGACACAAGATTGAAACTATTAGAGTTTTGACTGAGGTGAGTACGGATCTCAAAGATAATCCAAACTGCATTGAATTTCGGACTAAAAGTACTTCGAATTGATAATATTCACTAACTATTTTACTTTATCCAAACTGAATAAATTCGAAGTTTTTTTTTTTTGTTAAACCGCACCATTCCGAACCGAAAAATCAAAATACAATCAATAAAACCGTTAATCAGATATATAACTTTTCTATATCATTAATCCATTTCTTTTATATTGCGATTTTGAATATTTATAAATTTTGGTGAATTTTAACAATAGTAACAGTGCATGTGTAAGACTACTGTTGTTTTAGAATTTCATAAAAGAGTTTAATGATTAATAATGGAGTAAAATATTTAATAAAAATAATTTTCATAACAAACATAATTTATTAACTATGGACATATTAATCAGTTAATATATTTATAATTTATATAAAGAAATATATTACATGATATGTGCAAATTTAACTCTAAATTTTTAATTCAACCATTAAAATTTGTTATTATATAAAATATTTAATTATTTTCATATATAAAAGTCGAGATCCTTGACCAAAACATCCTACACCTCAATTCTACCATACGTAGATACCAGCAGTGACTCGTTCTCTTCTTCTTTGATTCTCCATCTTTCTCGTGAACTCAAGTTTTTCTCTTAATATCATTTCACTTAGTCATATTAATCTTACTGCTTCACTTTCATAGTCTATCCACCCTATATTGTTTGGAATTATTTATAACAAAAGAAGACGAAAACATGTGAATGAAACAAATCTTATTGAAATGTATATATGAATAGAGCTTTATAGATGAAAAGAATCCATAAAGGTCCAAAGAGGTTATTAATAGCTAATAACTTTATAATTTAATTTTATCATTTGTTAGACGAGACGTCTGCTTCGTAACTTGTAATTATTTTTATAAGTTAGGGTTTAAGACTTGTTCTAATATAAACATATAAATAGTTTAATATTACACTTTTTTAAAAAAAAAAAAAAAACTTTATTGTAAAGAATCTTGGTTAATAAGATTAAATGGATAACTCTCAAAAACTTCCAAATAATCTGACTGAATAGATCCGATCTCCAAAAAAAAAATTGAACCAATCAACGAAACGATTCTAGAGATTAGTTTTAGAAATCTCCAAATATCTTTGACTTTGGCTTCAGGTTTGAGATTTTCCGGACCATGCTCACCCATAATTTTGCCCCAAAAGAAATTTTCATGAAATCGCGGTCTGGGAAACAAATCCAATAATTGATTCATCACATTGTTATGTTGCTCTGTTAAAGACACTTGAAAACAACCATAGTTATAATTATAAGAGGAAATAGGCCACTGTGCCCTTGCAGAGAGTGCAAACAAGTTTTTTGCCACTTTAACTTCTTTAAGGCAAAAATACCCACTTTACCAAAATTGCCCCTTCTTTTTGTTGAGGAACTTTAACCTCAATTGGCTGTGACATAAGAATGATGGATAGCATACACGACCAGGTCGTGTATCATTTTCGGACATGATGCACGACCTGTGGACATGATACACGACCTGGTCGTGTATTATGTATGTGGTCGTGCATCATGTCCGAAAATGATACACGACCTGGTGGACATGATACACGACCAATCGTGTATCATGCCTTGTGGTCGTGTATCATGTCCGACGTGATACACGACCGGTCGGACATGATACACGACCGGTCGTGTATCATGCCTTGTGGTCGTGTATCATGTCCGACGTGATACACGACCGGTCGAACATGATACACGATCGGTCGTGTATCATGCCTTGTGGTCGTGTATCATGTCCGACGTGATACACGACCGGTCGTGCATCATGTCCACCAGGTCGTGCATCATGTCGGACTTGATGCACGACCACATACATGATACACGACCTGGTCGTGCATCATGTCCACCTGGTCGTGCATCATGTCCACCAGGTCGACATACATGATACACGACCTGGTCGTGCATCATGTCCACCAGGTCGTGCATCATGTCCGACATGATGCACGACCACATACATAATACACGACCTGGTCGTGCATCATGTCCACCAGGTCGTGCATCATGTCGGACATGATGCACGACCACATACATGATACACGATATGGTCGTGCATCATGTCCACCAGGTCGTGTATCATGTCGGACATGATGCACGACCTGGGTGACAGTGAGGGTGAGGGTGAGAATAAATTATATAAGGGTATAATGGACAACACACATGAAAAGTGGGTAATTTTACAATTTCAAAGTTAAAGTGGCAGAAAAGTTTGTACCCACTTTCTGCGTGGGTACAGTAAATTTTTCCCCATATTATAATGGGTGGCTAGGGTAGCAAGGCCATGCCAAACCAATAGCAAATTAGAATGGCAAAAGACAAGAACTCAGCTTAAGACAAACTACAATAATTGTACCACAAACACTCAACTCTCAGTGACCCTTGTTAAATCCGGTCCAACCAAACCAACTGTATATGTAGTAATCAAACCCATAAAGGTGAATTTAGTAACTTCTCAAGGTTACTTTAATCTTTCTTCCATCGCAATTCCTAACTCCATCACAGTCGACTTCACGGCCTTGATAAGATGGCTACTGATTCCCACTCCAAACTGCATATCACGTCCTGCAACATAACATCTTTCCCCAACATTAAACACAAAACCAGAAAGCGAACAAGATTTGAAGAAATATAACCGAGATATGCATTTACACACCGATGGGTTTTGTTTGTCAATGTCAAAGCAATTTATTGCACAGGGTTCAGCCAACAGCTCTACGGGTTCTTCACCTAGTTGAGTTGAAATAAAACAGCTTATGTATCATCAAAAATAAACAGCTTATGTATCACCAAAAATAAAAATTTCTTATTAAGAAAGTTGTACCTTGATCGATGACAGCAAGGATACCGTCCTCTGAACAAATCATAGCAGGTAGAATCCTAGACGATGAAGAATTAGTCATCTTGGAAGAATGTGTATAGTTGTCATAATGGACCTCCCATATGTCACTTTCTACGAGCGGATTTTGAGGTGCATCAGCAATACCAACCCCAGACAACATAACAGGCTGTTTTGGCCAACGGATATCCCATGCAAACACAACACCAGAAGACCCTCCTGCCTTCACACACATATATTATTAGCAAATAACAACTCCTGTGTTGAAAGCGGCAAGACAAGAATTCTAGAAGAAATGCTAAAACTTTCATCAGAAGGTGTATTAAAAATTAAAACAGTAAAAGCTAATTGGAACGACAAAAGAAGAATCTTACAAGGCAAGTGTATTTTCGTGATGGATGAATATCGATGGAATGTACAATTCCAGAAGCATTTCCTCTTGGCCTGTACAAATCATTAGTGGAAACATGTGTCAGCTTTACAACAGCATATTAGATTCTTGGAACTTCAATTAATAGGTACCGTAGATTTTGGTAGCAACTTTTATAAGGATATAAAATTTCTTTACTACAGCTTCGATTTAGAGAGTGAAGTTCTGAGGTTTTCCTTAATGGCACATTTCTTTGCACCGATAATCCTGACAGATGCTGAAGGTAGACGACTATTCTATATCGTGCGAGTTAGGATCCCCTGCAGTGGGAAAGAACACAACAATTGGTGTTGCCTCACAAAAAATTGCTGTGTTCGTTTCTCTTTCCACCCTCCAAGAAAACTAGTTCTAATCATGATACACTGTCTCACATATGTTTCTCCTTTATTTTTCCTTCTTTTAGCCAAGTACTTCTAACTAGAAAACTATTAGTTAAAATTACATTATTAGCTTTAACTATCTTCTTTACATTTTTCTGTTATCTTTGGTAAAAAAAGAAAATGAAAATGCAAACAGAGGATTTGATTTATGTGGTGTTTAGGATTTAGGGTTTTAGAGGGTTTTTGGGGGAGGTTATTGTGCAGCCTGTGCACGCAAGACCCACTCATTTTCTATTAGGCTATTACTGCATTATCCTTTATCAATTTTCATACTCTTATGAACTTCTTAAGTCCAGTAAAAATATGTTCCTTACTCCTTATATGTATGGTGCACTAATTACAGTACACCATCATATCCCCAAAATAATGAACATACGACCTAACAATAAGGTCAAAAGCAGCAGGCAATGCAATATATACCTGTTTAAGAGATAGATACAGACAAATATATAGGTACACAAACAAGTAACACAACAAAACCCCAACAAAACGATTAACAAAAGATACTAATTCCTGCACCACCCTCGGCATTTGGCGTCATTCTTTAACAAACATCTCGTTCACCTTCAGTTGATGCAACCCAACAACTAAGATATTTGCATGGTTTCATCTAGAATAAGTCTTTATCACCACTGTCTAAAGCTATAATATTTTCAGGCTAACAACTTAGTTCTCCCAATTAACAATTCAAATTTCATATGCAACAATAAGGATTAATCAGTACAAGTCTTCAATTAAAAGAACACAAGTACTAGTTATTCCAAACAAAGAAAAATAAGGAGAAAGGTGAGTACATTACCAATTGTCCTTAAACAATGCGACCGGACCATCGGGCTTCCGCTGATCCCACCAATGGAGGCCAAACCCAAATGCACCCGTCACGAATTCCGTAGGCGAAGCCCACTTAACAGAACTATACGAAACTAACCCATTACTGTCAAAAACCCTCCTAAACCCCCTCCCAGCCGACGGATTTACCAAATTGACCCTCCCATCCTCTCCAACACTCACGCACTCCGATCCATTCTCATTCAGATCGATCGCTGAAACAGGCCCAAAATGAAAACCTTTCTCAGGCACGGAGAACTCGGAATTTAAAGAACCGCTAACCAAATCAGCGGAACAAAAGAGCAGTGAACCAGAAAAAGTAGCCGCGGCGACAAGGGCTTTGGAGGGGGCTAAGGGTGAGGGGGAAACTTTGAGAGAGGTGATTCTGGAAGGGGCGGAGAGGGAGGCTTGAGGAGCGAGGGAAGGGCCAGGTTTGACATTGAGAGTTTGGAGGGAAGGAGCGGAGTTGTCGGAGTCGTAGGCGGCGAGGAGGATGTGACGAGTGAAGGTGGAGAAATGGGGCAGCCACCGGAGGGCGTCGATATATGTGTACTGTGGGAGTTTGTGAACTTGTATGGGGTGGGGAGAGGGGGTGAGCGCCATTGTTGAGATCGATATTTTGGAGGTCAGGGGTGAGGTTTAGGCGATAGAAATGGGCCAGATGAATCAAGTTGGGCTACCCACAGAAGCCCAACCTGCTTTTCCTTGTAATGTAAGGGGGGGCTTTATTTTAGTGGCCCAGTAGTTTTGTTATATTATTTCAACAAATTCTATAATTATAATTCATACTGCAACAAATTAGGAAATGGAAATTTAGGACGAATGGAAAGTATCACTAAAGTTAAAAGAATGTTACAAATCATCATTTGGGATGAAATTATTCCGTTACATCAAACATCATAATATTTGAATCAGTAATAGTTTTCAAGACATATATTTCAAAATGTCTCTAAGCAATCTTTTAGTAATGTTTATTAATTGTCTCAAAAACAAAAATGTGATTTTTTTAGTTATTTCAAAATATTTCTTTTAACAACATTATTTGAATTGCCTCAAGATTTTCTTTAGTGACATTTTGTAATTGGCTCAAATGTTATCACAATATTCAACCCTTACTAACAGATGTTTCCTGGCTGAGAAAACAAAACGTTTATAATGCACAAAAGATCTTAGTCCTTAGAGTTTAGATAAAGTATATGTTTAAGGATTGGAGAATAACAATTATAACTAAGGACCCGTTTGATTGGGGGTTTAGGGATAATGAATAGGAATGAATGAAGACTCATTCACGTTTATGGTGTTTGGTATATAATAAATAAGTTATTCATTACCCCATTCATACTCATTGTCATTGTCATTGATGATTTGCAACCAAGCGGGTCCTAAGATTAAAAAAATATCATACTAATTACACCTATTTGAAATCATAATATTAGTGTGGACTCTTTCACAATTTTCTCTTCTCACCAGATATTCTCAGACTGTCTCCTTGTAAAACAAGTGGTTAAATTACGAGAATGTTATCTCTCAAAACTGATAGTTTTAGTTAATTGAAGTTAAATTAAAACAATTTCACCAAATTATTAGCGTTTTTTATATAAAGTATTAAAAAAAAAAATTGTGGCAGTGATACATATAAATTATATGGGTTTAGCAGATAAGCCACCAAACTTATTTTTCAACTATTTTTCATTAGAATTCCGCACGCGACTTGCGCGTGATACACTTTTATGATGTTTTTTGTCCAAATAACTTTTTTAGTATGTAGAGGAGCTGATCATCTTCAACAATGTAAGTTCTAGATATTAGGGAAGATAATCGGTAATGATTCAAATGAATTGTTAAGGAAGAAAAATGTGTGAAGTAAATTTACACTTTTAGCCTATTAAAAGTTTGTTTGGACAAAAATAGACTCTTAAAATTTTATCATGCGCAAGTCATATGCCGAATTCCGGCGAAAAGTGGTCGGAAAATAAGTTTGGTGGTTTATCTGTCAAACTTGTATAATTTGTATGTATCAACGTAAAAAAAAAAAAAGTTTAGTAATTTATGTGCAAAAACGATTGATAATTTGGTGGATTTACTGGAACTAACCCTTGTATTTATTATTTTTCTCGAAAAGATAACTATCATTTTTTATACATAGACCGTCTTAGACGACCTTCATAAGTTTTTATAATTTCCCAAATACTGATGTGTGGGTAATTATGCATGATCTCTATGCTTTCCAAACACTTGAGTATTTAATAGTGCTTTTTCTTCCAATGGAGAAGTTTTGTCCCCTGGGATTAGGGTTTTATGGCAGTTGGTAGTGGTTCTTCCGTGGGGAAGTATACCACGTCTAACGGTTATTGAGACGACCATCTTCTGTTTCTTTAGCTCCGGTCCTTGGTTTCTATTCGTCCTGTTTTGTTTTTTCTTCTCCTGTTCCTGATTCATTTTCGTGTTTCTACGGTTTCGCTTCTCTTATTATAACCTTGGCATTTTGAAAATGCCCTTTTTGTGATCAAAGAACTCCAAGGCACTGAATAGCCGTCTAAGGTATCGATCACGAAGGCGGCAATGTGGGTGAGGGTCTATGACGTCCCTATGAGGCTGTGGCGAGGGTTTTTGCTGCCCAGATTGAAGAACTTGATAGGATGGGTGTTGATACTATTAAAGGGATCGGGAAGTTCATTCGACTCAAGGTTTGGATGGATATAACAGCAGGGATGGAACCCACCCGCCCCCCTCAAATTTTAAAAAAAATTAAAGAGTATATATATGTATAGTGCAATATCAAAAGAAATTTAAATTTTCTCCCCCAAAAGATCCAGGAATCTTGCTTTCCCTCCCACAACTTCTAAATACATCAATTAATCCTTGTAGATAAGAAACTAAAATTTAATATTGTTTACAAAAAATTATAATGTCCCCTTAACTAAAATTCCTGGTTTCGTTCCTGTATAACAGAGTCATTGCTACGGGGATTGACGATCAAACTCAACGGTGAAGTTTTGTGGTTACCTCTTAAATATGAATCCCTTCCCTTATATTGTTTTGTTGTGGACATATTGGACATATTGTGAAGAACTGTGTTAGCTGTGATAGAAATGACTATCCCGATATTGTGGATTTGAAGTTCAGACCTCATATGAAAGCATCACCTTTACAATGAGTGAAAATGAAGAAAAGAATTAGAACAGAAACACAGCTGTAGCTCGGGCTTTATTCCCGAATAATAAGGCGTGTGAGGGCAGTCAGGTGATCCCTTCGCTGCATGGAACCATATCGGGCAGCCATGTCATGCAAACCGAGATTGATAAGGTTGTTATGCATTTGTTTAAGACAGCAAAACTCCCAGATGGACCAACTGATAAAGGTTCACGTGAACATGACAATAATACTACCAAAACACCCACCTTTGAGGAGATACATCGATCCATAAGCCTAGAACAATCACACCTAAAACCACACCACTGAATCCCAAAGCCAAATCACTGAAGTCAAAGTCCCATTCTTTTAAAAAGATATCCACATCCCCTCAGAAGATAACATCACTGAAACCATTTCCCTTATCCAATTTCATGCTACATGATTCTTCTATGCGAAATCAAACCACACCACTTAAACCCAGAAACACACACAAAAAAAAAAAAAAAAACAAGATGTCCACACTAAATATAACTCGACACCGATTGCTACCTCGCACAACCTGCCCCTGACGAATACAATGCCAAACCTTCAACAATATGATGCTACTTCTCATGATCCACCCCCTACAATCCTCCAAAATGGACAAGACGAAAACCCCACTACCAAGACCACTAACCAAACCAAGCGAAATATGTTGTCTCTAATTGATGATTCAAACGAGTCGGAGTCGGAAGACCCGACTAAGAAAATTTGGCCTGGGGATTACTGTGTTCTGGATTTGAACATGATATCGGGGGAGACTACGGGGATATAGTCCCCCCGGATGCAATGAGTTGTATAAGTTGGAACTATCAGGGACTTGAGAACCAACCGACAGTAAATACCCTTAAACGATTATTAAAGTTAAAGTCACCCACTATGATTTCTTAATAGAAACCAGATTATTAGACACTGAAGTTCATAGAGTGGCTAAGCAGGTTGGATATGAAGTTTTAGTGGTTGTTAGTTGTAGTATAGATGGGGGATAGAAGTCCCCCGAGGTTTGGCTTTTAGGAAAGGAGATGGAGGGAGTTGATATTATGAGGAGCTCTCTGCACTATATTGAATGTGTTATTCATGATCCTATAGGCGACTGGAGGCTTATGGGGATTTATGGGTGGCCTGAAGAGACTGAAAAAGAACTCACACGGGATCTTCTGAAAGGCTTTCCAATCACAATAAAAGTGGTCTTTTGTATAAGACCTTTTGACGCCATAATTGTGGTCACTAATAATAAGTTATTTGTGACCACACAAATCTCTCTACAAATTATTTGAGACAACTTTAAAACTATATTTAGAGACAAATAGTTGTTGCAAAAAATATTTGAGATGCATTTGAGACCACTTTTATGGTCACAAATATATTATTTGCGACCGAGTTATTAAGACCACAATAAAGTTGTAACAAATACTCATAAGTTGTGACAAATACTCATTATTTGAGACCACCTCTCATAAGTTGTGGCAAATACTCATTATTTGACACAACTTTTTGTGGTCTCAAAAGACCATTTTTGTTGTAGTGAATGGGAGCTGCCTTAGCTCTGTGTAGGTGATTGGAATGAAATTTTATATAGATACGAAAAGATTGGGAGAAGACCGAGGGATAGTGGCAAGATGAATGCTTTCCATGATGCAACCGAGTCTGTGACTCGCAATTTATGAAATTCGGTGTTCCACCCTAAAAAACTTGATATATAATATAAACAAACAAAAATAAAAGGCTTAATATCGTAAAATACACAATATTTTGATCAATTATCAAATACAATACGACCTTTTAAATATAACATATAAATACATTATCTTTTTTTTAAAAAAAAAAAAATACACGGGGACTTATTTCAGGCTCTAATGGCTGACGTGGAGCCCAAACTATAATTTTGGGCATACTTTTCAGACGTTGAATTAAAAGTTTTTTTTTTTTTTTTTTTTTTTTTTTGATAACCCATAATTTAGTCAAACAACATCGCAAATAGATTAACACCAAAGATTGGGTACAAAACCTTCTTGTCAAAGGCAAACTCACCCACTCCTGAAAATAATTTATTTACATTGTGGATACTCTTGGAACAAAATAGAGCATATAGTGAAAATAAATCGATGGAAATAAACTGACACAAAGCCTTGCCTTTAGCAATGCCTTGAACATAATCCCTTTTATAATGTGTTGAAAGTTTCAGGTGTTCTATTCCCATGATTCAATTGTGTATTCTTCTTCAAATGTTGCACTTTAGAATTTAAAAAGTCTATAAATTGTATTTTTGTGTTTCTCTTAAACTCTCGTAGACTGTGTACTTTACGTTTTCTCTCTTATACAATATTTCTCGGACTATCTTTGAAGTGATTTAGCGAATCTATTATCTGCAATTTATACAGATTTACAGGAATTCTCTAATAGATACAACTCTTCTTACTAATAATCACGTCCTTTAGTTAGCGTCTTATCTATATAATCGATTGCAATTTATTTGGTATTCTCTTCAAACTTAACTAATAATTAGTTTGAATTCCGCTGAAGGACACGTCGGCTCATATCATCTATCTATTAATATATATGTATAGTTTATTCAAATCTAATCAACGAGACTGTACTAACATCAAATTAAATATAGTATTATATAATAATATTTATAAGTCTATTAAATAGATCAATTAGATAAATTTGTAATTAATATATAAATTAATTTTAAATACTAAATATTCAACAATACCCCACATTTGAAGTTAAGAAAATTTAGACTAAATTTTTATCAATTTCCGTCTGATAGAAACATCGATATTTTATGCTTCAGGTGAAGTGGCTAAATAGACTTGAACTTACCTTAGTAAAAATTCATTGGAGTTACTTGGTGAAACAGTGGATACATACAATCTTGAACTGTTCACCATTTGTAGTAATCAAGACAATAAAATTTACGGTTCTGTTCATTTTGGTCTTGAACATATCCCGATTTCATGATAACTTTAGAGAACTTAGTCATTTCATTCTTATAAATGTAACCCCATATTTATTATCATAGAGGTGACACTATTGAGTTCTATAAACTTCTATAGTTGCCATTAAATGCTTTACGCATAACATTAACCATCATTACCAACACACATTCTTATAGGAATGGGTAGTATGTGTATTTTACTATTTTAGTATTACCAAATCAGTTTGCCTACTAAACCTAGACCATGGGATCTCCAATCTGCTAGGTTAGGTTTTTGTCAGGTTCTACTCATTGATTGGCTTTAAACTCATTCTATTCGAAACTATTTTAGTCTACTCCTTGTTAGGCCTTCTGTCAAAGAATCTGCTATATTCTCCTATGACTTTTCATATTCCATGGAAACGACTTTATTTGAGAGCAATTATCTTATCGTATTATTGGGTACGCTAATAGGCCTTGACTTACGCCATTCTTCGCTCTAACTTGTGCCGGCATACTATCATAATTTATACATGTAATTGTCACAGGCTTAAGCCAGACTTGAATGTCTCTTAACCATTCGGCTTCTTCAATAACCTTATCTAATACTATGAATTTTGTTTCATAGTTAAATCTGTTAGTATATGTTCATTTGGAGGACTTTCATACGACAACTCCACCTAATGTAAAAACATATCAAATGGTTGTTTTTCAACTTCTGCTTTATAAGTCTTAAACTATTCAAAAGCTTCATACTTAAATAAAAATAATAGGAAAATTTAGAATAAATGCCCAGTATATTTTCACTATTTAAAAGTTAGGACACTAAGTATAACACTTTTTAAAAGTGCCATCTAACTTATAAAAAATTGATGAAAATACCCCGTGACCGGCTATAGGTTGCTACACAACTGGTCATGATGAGGTGGAGCTCTTTTTCTGACTGGAATTAATTTTTGGTTCTTTTTTTTTTTCTTTCTGCTGAGTCACTTGATAGGATGGAAAAAGAATTCAAAAATAATATAAAATATTAATTTGAATTTAAAAAAAATTATAGACCCAAAAAAAATGTTTAGAATTCAGAAAATAAATATTTGTGAAATTAATTTTAAAAATTACCAAATTCTTTTAAAATTCGAAATTAAAAAATATATATTTATGAAAAAAATTCAAAAATTATAAAATTCATTTAAAAAATTCAAAAGTTCATTTTAAATTCGAAAATTTAAAAATTTATTTCTGAAAATTATTTAAAAACTATAAAATTCATTTAAAACCAAAAAAAAATTATTTCAAAAAATATATATTTCATTTTAAATTAAAAAAAATAAAATTTTATTTCTGAAAATTATTTCAAAAATTATAAAATTCATTTTAAATTAAAAATTAAAAAAATTATCTCCAAAAATTATTTCAAATTTTAAAAAATTCATTTTAAATTCAAAAAATAAAAAATTAATTTCTGAAATTATAAAAGAAAATTATAAAATTCATTTTTTTAAAAAAATTATTTAAAAAATTATGAAATTCATTTAAAATTTAAAAAATTAAAAAATTATTTCAAAAATTATAAATTTCATTTTTAATTAAAAAATTAAAATTTTATTTCTAAAATTTATTTTAAAAATTATAAAATTAATTTAAAATTATAAAATAATGTGTCTTCTTATTTTCTTATCTTATGTGTCATTAGTTTTACGATTTTTTTTGTGTTTTTAGGTTGACCCACTTATTAGGGTTATAAAAAATAAACTATATACAGATACATATATACACACACACACATATAATACATATATATATATACACAAACATATACAGACATATATATACACACAGACGTAAAAAAAATAAGCCAAGCCCCAACCTCGTTTTCCCGTCCCCAAATCTTGATCCCACCCCACCACCCATTCTTTCCGTCGGGCTGTGCAACCCAGGCTCATCGTCGACGTGATTAGAAGACCCATAGAAGATCCAGGAGTGGATTGTATGTCATTGACTTTGACAGCGGGGGATTCAGCAGGGAGAGGGCAAATAAGCGAAGATCAAAGAGGATGAGGAAAGCAAGATCAAAGTTTTAATCGATACTCTAGTCTTAGATTGACAGCGGTGAGAAACATTGTTGGCTTAGTATTGCACTTCTCCATAATTAATTATTGCTTTGGCGCTGGTGGAGGCTTCGTACGGGGCATGGGTATGAGAATGATGGCTAGACGTGGTTTTGGTAATTTTCGTACCTCTTAACATTCGATTTGAAATTGGATCAAAAAAAATATTCGATCTGAAATATCATCTTTGAAATACCTTTTAATTTTATAATTTTAAATAAATTTTAAAATTTTTAAAATAAATTTTTAATTTTTGTATTTAAAATGAGTTTTATAATTTTTGAAATAATTTTCAGAAATAAAATTTATAATTTTTTAATTTAAAATGAATTTTAGAATTTTCAAAATTAATTTCACAAATAACATTTTTATTTTTCTGAATTTTAAACAAGTTTTTGGGGATTATAATTTTTTTTTTAAAATTCAAAATAATATTTTATATTATTTTTTAATTTTTTTCCACTCTATCAAGTGAGTCAGCAGAAAAAACAAACAAGAAAACCAGAAATTAATGTCACGTTAGAAAAGAGCTCCACCGCATCAATGACCAGTTGTGTAACAACCTATAACCGGTCACGGAGCATTTTCACCAATTTTTTGTAAGTTAGGAGACATTTTAAAAAAGTGGTATACTTAGTGTCTTAGTTTTAAATAGTGGAAACATATTGGACATTTATACCAATTTTTCCAAAATAATAATACCTAATACAATCGTCACTAAATACGATGAAATATTTATTTCAACCATGTGTAGGAGTTAATTTAAAATTACAGGGATCACCTTATATCAAAAGAATCAGCAATATAAGCAGAAACTATTTTTATTATTAATTTTTATATTATAGTATTTGTAACTATTACATTGAGTTTGAATAAACCATCACATTTGTAGTGGTGAATCAATTTTGTAAATATTACATTGCTAAAGTGTTTATGAGTTAGGTAAAGAGATGTCTTCAAACCAAGTCGCTTGTTGGCAAGGACGAAAATATCAATTTTTACGAAAATATTGGTGTTTCAATATTACGGAAATTTTGGAGAATTTTTTTATGGAAATATCGATGTAATTTTTTAGAAAATGCTAAAAAATGTATTAAAAACAGACAATCTATCGTGAAATGATGTATATAAGTGGCGTTCTTCTAAGAACGTCCAAAAAAAACAAAAAAAAAACTATTATTTTGAGAATAAATAAAGTGAAATCTTATTTTGTCAAAATGAAAAATGCAAATGAAAAACTAATATACTTTATATGTAAATGGAAATAATAAATTTAATTAAGATATATATAAATACTAATGTATATATAAAGAAACTTTTTTAAGAAGAAAAAATAATTCAGACTTAAGATCTCTCTCTCTCTCTCTCACACTGTAATCTTTCACTAAGGGGTTTCATGCCCTAATTCAAGTATTTCTTAAGTTAGGGCGAATATAATTTTATGTTATTTTTAGCTCTAATATGTGATTTTGTTTCTGTGAATAGATTTAGGTTTGATGTTACTTGTGATGGGTTGTAAGTTAATTATCATCTCCAACGAGACTTTACAAATTTACTTTTGTTATGACTTTTCTTATGGCTTTTCAAAAAGGAAATGGATCAAGGTTGGATGACTGCAAGAAGATTTTCATATGAGCATATGAAAGGAATCCAATCATTTATGAAACTTTTAGAGATCATATCAGGACAAAATGTAATATTTATAGTCAATGTCTGGATTGAATATTAGTATTCATACCCAATATGTAGTTTCCAACCATTTTTTGTTTAAAGGCATAAATAAGTTCTAGACACGGTAGATCTATCATGGAAAGTCCTTTGAGTCTAACATTAACAAAAATATAATTAATGAGGGATTACAAGATAAGTCTGCTAGCGGTATTCATACGAATATTGACGACAATTATGGATTGCAGGATATGCTTAATGATGTGAATGATTTTTTGACTAATGATATTTCTTTCACTTTCCACCACTGCACACACTCGTTCATAATATGATTAGTACCCTATTGGTAGTGGTAGACTCGTTAGAGATAAAACAATACATGAAGGCAATTTCATCGTTGTAATGTTAGCTAGTTTCTTAGGTCTAGTCGGCTGCAAGGGTGTCCCGACAAACGGTTTTGTTTACTTAAATTGAGTGACCCTTTCCCTATACTATAGGTAAGTACAAACCATGAAGTAGGTTTTGTAGTAGTTGCGGGGGCCAGGTCAACGTACCATTAATTAGTGCGAACAACGGCCAATCTAAGGAAATTCTTAAATGATGTTTGCTCGGAAGATCCAAGAAGAATGGTTGGGCTTTCTACCTACGGATACATTTACCGATGTTGAGACAATGACTTTCACCTTTGTTTTTTTCCTTAGGACCCATAAGCAATGTAGGTAGTTAAAGTCAAAAGTAACAATATCATATAGAAAGGGCTTTCCTGGGAATTTCTTCTTCTTGCTTAGCTTGCTTAGAGAGTCTTACTGGAGTACTCGAAACACGAAGCCTATTTGCAATACCTAATACTAATGACTTTTTCAACCCTTTACCATTATTTTGCTCGGAGAGCATACTTAGAAAGGAATAGATTTTTTCAGTCCATTATATACATGATTTAAGAACAAATTAGGGTAGTTCAGTACCTAAACCCTTGGAGATAAGGTTTCCGTATAAAAACAGTAATTTCGGGGGGCTCGATGACCAAAGTCACACTTGGAGCTATTTTTAAGGGGCTGAAAGCAGCCTTTTTTCATGTATACCTTATGTTGAAAGCTATAATGAACGGGTTACTGCCAAGTTCGACTGAGTATTCTACCGGTCCAATAAGTATCTTTGTTAAGTGATAGGGGTTCCGAGGATCCTAATACAGGTTCTTCCTTATTTCGATTTTGGAAAGATCTCTCATGATTTTTTGTGTAAGCCCGGAAGCACAGAGGGGAAGGCTTAGTTTACTAATGGAAAACGCCCACTTCTATCTTATATGCCCTAAGAAGTAGAGTCATCGTTTAAAATAAGAAATTTCGGTCATACCTTTTGTTTTGACTTTATTATCATTGCTAATGGTTGAGGTTCTCTCAGATAACTGATGGAAGAATGTAGGTTCTCTAGCTTTATGGACGAAGTAGCAGAACATCCTCTCGCGCGCAACTGACTATTTAGTAGGGCGACTTACGCAACAACCCTCTCGTCTGCTCTCTATTCACTAATTTACATTTGCTTATTAGTCAATTTTTTCTTCTTTTCCTATACGAATTGATAGTGTATGGAGTAGCATAGAGGTCGTTTATCATGAATAAGTTCGAACTCCGTGAGCCATTTGATCAGATTGGGAGAATCAACCGCATCGGCGGCATCTACATTGAAGTTGTAGTGTGGAATATCATCGCTATTACCGATAATGGGTGCTTGTGTGGCTGATTCATTTTGCGACTTGTTCCGGATGACTCTTTCTGCCTGCATTTCTACGTGGCGGTTAGTTTGGGATGAGTTCTATACCCAAAGATCATAATATTTTTTTTCTTTTGGATGAAAACTAAATCCAAGAAAGTTTTTCTTTTAAATGAAAATTGAATCTGAGAAACACTCAACTCAACACGGCCACAACGGTTCCTATGGTAATTCAAATAGATAAACCCAGTGAGGAACCGCTAGTAATTCAAATAGATAAACCTAGTGAGGATATGTGTAGTTAAATAAAAATTAAAACTAAACTCTACCGTTTTGTTAGTTGAACGCGTTATTTTAGCGGATTTTTAGCGACTCTTTTTTAATATTAAATGTGGACTAGAATTTCTCATCGTGCGATGCATGATTTGAAATATATTTCTTTGTAAGAAAAATCAAAGTCTAATATTCGAACGACATAATTGACTAACTTATTTTTCGCAAAGTAAAAGAATATTAATTACCTAATAACTTTTCATTTTATTAAACTTAATTCATTTTATTTATAAAAAATATTTTATTAATTTTTATTTGCAACTCATATCTAATGCAAAAAGTTCAGTTTACAATAAATGTTCAAATATATGCACAATAATCAACCAACAAACAATTCTTCATTTCAAACTTAATATATTATTTTAAAATATCAAAATCAGTACCAGAATAAATACGATAAAAAGAGGGTTGCTTTCTATCTATTGCAAATAAAAGAAATAGATTCAAAAAATAAAAATAAAAAGGTATTAGTGCCTTTAGAATCTTGGAAAAAGCTGAATATTTGAGAGAGAGAGAAAGAGAGAGCTACAAAAAATGAAGCATAACTCTAAACTCTTTCCAACCCCAACGTAGGCACATGTATTCCTCGACTATTTCTTTTTTTTTTTTTTTTTTTTTTGTTCTTTATAAAAAAATTAAAATATTATTCGTGAATCTAGAAATGGAAAAATAGTTAGGTTTTATTATTTTTTATCAATTGCAATATTGTAAGAAAAATAAATATATTATTTGTTAACAAAATAAAATTAAGGTTGTTAAAAATATAAAAAATTAACTAATAGTTTAAAAAGTTTTGTTAATAAGTATTTAGATAAAAATATTTCTAATATTTATTTAGTTTATCTCAACTCAATCAAATAATTCAACTCATATTACATAAATATCTAACCTAAATAATCGACAAACAATCACATTTTTTAAATATAACTGCGGATTCCTATTGTACAATAATTTTGGCCATGTTATAATGTTATGACTATAGTAGGCAACACTAAAAAAAACATAGGCTTTAATTTTATATTACCTGACTCTGCACATATGACCTGCAAAATCTTGCTAACAGTTGAGGGACATCAGTCACTTTGGTAACAATAAGTAACCCTAGCTCCACACACGAGATCGGTCTTTCTGGACACCTTAAAAAGAACTCTACGATCAACTTACTACCAATGAAGTAATCTAGAACACATGGTTCAGCATCGTACAACACACACAGATTTCATATAAGAAACTCTAAACTATATAGAAATTCTTTTAAAAATAGATTAAACTTGGGAATGACAATATTAGGAGTACATTTAGTAGACAACTCACATCCTCGATTTTTAGCTCATATGTCGTCTTTCCGAATATAACCTGACCTTCAGCATCCCATGCGACGTCCCCATCTCAATGAAACTTATATTTATTAGAAAAATGGGCAACGTCACTAAAATTTATAAAATCCTTGAACTTTAATTGATGATAATTTTTCCTCGAAATAATGAATACTTAAAAGACGTTTGTAAATCACGTTAACACAATCTTAAAACAAGCAGAAGCTCATAATTACTTCAAAACTAGATGTCCACCCGTGCGATGCACGGGTTAGACTTTCTGTTGTGAATAAAAAATTAAAAATAAATGAGAACTCCTGCGACAATGGAAACTGTAATATGTACAATGTGAATAATTACAATATTATATACGTAATCAAAGATGAAATAGTATGAAATGAGGTGGAATTTAAACAATTTTAGTCCAATAGAATACGAATAAGAAATTACAAATTTCTAAAAACTTCCCTATATACAACATTAACAGTGGTGTTGATATGTTTTTTTTCATCGTCACATATTAAAACTTTCAAACCTTTCCTATTTGTGACTCGTGAAAAAGCAACATACAACTGACCATGACTAAAAACAGGCTTACGCAAGTAAAGTCCAACGTTAGTTAATGATTGACCTTGACTTTTGTTAATTGTCATGGCATATGAAACGGCAATAGGAAACTGACGTCGCTGAAATTTGAAAGGTACTTTTGAATCTGAAGGAGTCATCGATAATCGCGGGATCAATACCAATTCACCTGCACTTGATCCGGTCATTATCTTTGCTTGAAGGACATGATCTCCTAGCCTGATAAGAAGAAGTCTTGTACCGTTACACAAACCTCTGCTTGGGTCAATGTTCCTTAGCAACATCACCGGCGTTCCTACCTTCAAATATAATTCATGATTTGGAACTCCTGAACACTTGATTCCATTTAGGAATTCAGGTGTATGGACATTTGTAGCAATATCTCCATTCATATCTGATTGACTTACGCTGTCGGAGCTGAAATATTGACGACTATCTCCAGTATTCCTCTCAATCATATACTGGTTTATAGAGTCAACAACATCTAAAGTTGGCGCAAGTATAGCTCGCTGTTGTAGATATTCAGGGTCATGAATTCTCTCAGATAGGTTAGGATAAGTGCTCTCGACAATTGTTGCAATTGGATCGGGACCATTTTGCAGTAGTATATTATCAGGTATTCGTATGATGGCTGAACCATCATTTCCTTCCCCAATTGTCCCATTTCCAATATCTTGTAACCAATCTGAAAATTCAGCTAAAGTTGTACCTTCAGTTTCTGAACCTAAACTTTGCAGCCTCATATTCTTCGTCAACCGAAGAACTTCGCAGGAGTCCCATATGTAAGATGCGTTAATCGTTGCGTTTACAATATCTTGTCGTCGACCTTTTGGAATAACCGGTAGTATTTGACGAAAATCACCTCCAAAAACAACAGTCTTACCACCAAATGGCTTTTTCGCGTTTTCATTGTCAACGCATTTCATAACATCCTTAAGGCTTTTGTCTAAAGCTTGGAAGCAGAATTTGTGCATCATGGGAGCCTCATCCCATATAATAAGCTTTGCTTTCACAATTAGTTCAGCCAGCTCACTACCCAACTTGATGCTACACATTGATTTTTCATGTGGTTTCAACGGTATCTTGAAGCGTGAGTGCGCAGTTCGACCTCCTGGAAGAAGCAAGGATGCTATTCCACATGAAGCAACATTCAAAACCACTTGTCCTTTACATCTGATTGCTGCAGATAATGTTTTCCAAACAAAAGTTTTTCCAGTGCCTCCATAGCCATAAAGAAAGAAAGTCTTACCCATGTCTCCTTGGGCTGATGCCATAATTTTGTCAAAAACAACGCGTTGCTCGTCCGTCAACTTTGGGAGTAGGTCTTTAAGCTCCTTTGACAATAAACATCTATCATATTGCAACTCTTCATGCAACAGTCTGTTCGGGCATGTTGCAATATCTTCGAAATCCGGCAGTGGCATTGTGTTAAAGTTTCTTAGGCTACTTCCACAACTACGCAGTACATTCTCTATCTCAATGAGAGCAAGGTTCTTGATTTGAGCCTCCGTTAGCTCTAGATCTATGAAGGTAGTGCAGGGGTTTGGATTAGTGAAGTGGTAGAATAAAGTACAGTTGAAGAATTATTCAAAAATGAATGTAATTCATATGCATACCTTTGTTGTGATAAAATTGACGTTGTTTGTATAGGATGTCGTCCGACAAATACACCCAACATTTTTCCCAAACAATCTCTGGTCTCCCCATACAGTTCTCTGTTAATAAAGTGGAAAACATAGTGCGTAGAGAATGTGCAGATGCCCAAAAACTTGCCTCAGTTATTCCATCAATATACTCACTGTCATCTTCCAAAAGACCAAATGCGTAGCACGCGTCTCTGTATGAATCATATTGTATATGATGTGCTACTTTCATGTCATCGTGACATTTGGCTCCACGAATAACATTAATTAAGCATCTAAGGTAATAAGTATCACCTGCTCCTGGTGGGACATAATATGGTCTTCCCAAAGCAATTCCCTGACTCCTAGGAATCCATTTTTTACCGTCCTGTTTCCAAAAAAAGTGCTGAGGAAATTCTGCATATGTGAGGTGATTTCCTTCTGGATATTCAATGTTTGCCTTGAACCAAGCTTCAAACTTGCTTGTGTTGAAAGGCTGACCATCAATGACATGTTCAATGTCTTGAGTTTCTGAAAAAACAACACTTTGTTCGCCGGGAAGATGGAAACTCAACCGCTCCACAGCAGGTTCTCTATATGCTATATCGAACCCAAAAATTCTCCACATGGACTCACATGGTGAAACGTATCTACAATCGTAGTACATTTGGACCTCGTCAATTACTTTACCATTCTGTGCATCCTTCTTGCTCTTCAGGAACTGTGCAGTTGCCCGATCACACCCTTTGTTTATGTATTTGAATAAATACTTAATGGAACGTGATTGGTTACACCACTCCATATTCATGTGACCTCCGTATCGGAGTAAGAGATAAGGGTTATGTGGAACTATGAATCGATTATCAACAGGTACTCCATTTTTCATGATATTCCTTCCATTATCCCTTCGCCTGTAAATTGGATAGCCATCATCACTGAAAGTAGTGTTGTCTACAAAATCTTTCGGGAAAAACTTAGTACAACCCTTTTCAGACATGCATGGAGAATTTTTGTTAGCATCCCCGCACGGGCCATGTATCATAAATGTCTTCACTGCAGCATAGTAAGCAGGATATATATTCACATCTGGAATTTCAGCTGATATGATTCTATCTATATCTATCCCTGTCGGATATCTATCCTCAGCAGCTAGAAACAACAATATATGCGCGTGGGGTAAACCTCGCTTCTGAAATTCTACTGTGTATACCACTGCATGAGTATTTGATAAAATAATGTAGTTTAGAAAGCGGATAAGTCATAGCATTTAAAAGAGTGAAGAGAAGTATGTATACTATGAAAATATGCAAATTTATGTGATAACCAAATCAATAAACAAATGTAGCATACCTGCTTTGACCCGACCAAATACTCTATTCTTTTTCAAATCTTTGATCAATCCGTCCAATTTCATCTTGAAGACTCTACAAACAATATCAGGGCGATCTTCGGGATTAAGACCCCTTCTATCGAGATATCGGGTGATTTCAGGCCATTTGGCATTGCACGTTAATGTTATAAACAAATCGGGGTATCCAGCCCATCCACATATCGTCATAGCATCCTGAAAGTTTTGAATCATATATCTGGGACCTCCGGTGTATGAAGATGGCAAAATCATTGGCTGCCCCTGGGTTGCTAGATTTGTTTCACCTCGAAATAAAGCATCAGCAAGTCCCTTATACATTTCACATCGGAGAGTTTTCTGGTTAAGCTTAACCCATGTCAATCTTCCTGATTCTATAATAGTGTATGAATCCACTATTAACTGTTGAGTTAGTCTTCTTGATGATAAGATGACACACTCTTCTCCATTCCTATCGTGAAATCGGTAAGCAAAGAATTGTCTTGGTGTGACACGTGGTGCATTACTTGTGGTGTCCGACAATGAGATGTCTTCCTGATATCCATCTTCTCCGTAGGGGAATATCAGTGGATACTGAAAACCTAGGTAAGAGGCATGTAGCTCATTTATCCGCTGCAGATATCCACCTTGTGTTTCCACAATGATATCCCGATTACCTAATGCTTCATCAAAGTCCCCTACAATCAATGCTGCTACTTCAGAAGCTGTTGGAAGGTTATACATCCTACCATCCTTATCTCTTCTACCAATAAGCTTCAACTTAACACTGACATCACTACACTGTTGAAGTTTGTCTCTTGCCATCCTAAAGCATTGCACTAAAACATTGTTATCATCAAGCATTTCCTTCAAATCTTTAACAATATCGGTGTGAAGTCCATCTGAGTTGTTGCTTGACCTAAATAGTTATATTTGAGCGGCAACATCAAATAAACATAAAAAAGCATTAGATTTATTGGTATGTTAGTGTGTAGGTTATTAAATTAAAAACATACCTAACAGAGTTTATTCTGTTTGCGACCTCATTTTCAGTGTCATATATGTACAGTTGAGCAAACTTTGGACTGTGTTCTTCATTTGGCATCAAGCTTCCAATAAAATGGTAGTTCTAACCGTGCAACTTGAAAATTGGTGGAGATGTTCCCGTGTTAGGACTGTTATCAATTTTTCCTCCCATTGATGTGAAAGAAAACATGCAGTTGTAGGATCTAATGTTTTTTATGAAGTGATTGCTTTTTGGAGTGTTGCCACTTAGAAGATCCATCAACAACTGTGGAGGTTTTTTCATCTTTGGAAGTACAACTTTTCCTTGCAAGCAACAGGTTGAGTATTTTGGTCTTTTTGCTCCATAAGTAGACCTCAATCGCTCATCATACCAGAAAAATGCACCGCAATATTCACACATATGGTCCGCATCACCTAGATCCCAATACTCTAAAATAAAGAAAATAAATATAAGGAATCTATAATATGAAGTTGATATAGTCACAATATGAAGTGTTGCTAATATGAAGTAAATTGTTTATTGTTTTGTTATGGATACCTGTAGAGTTAGTACGCTCATAAATAATGTCACAATCTTCATTTAGAATAGGAAATGTAGAGGGTTGTAGATCATTTGTATTTGGTATGGAACTGAAAAAGAAATATGAGTTAGTAAAATTCAATATAGGACATCAAAAAAATGAAAATAATAGTACCTGGTACTTTCTCCAAAAGGCTGTCGATTCGTTGTATTTTCTGGGGAAAGTGATTGAAATTTTAAGTTGAGAGCCATTTAAAAGTAGAAACAACATTGAATATAAATATAAAGTTTCCATAAATCGGGTATGTTATGTAGTCTCTGAGGGATATGCAACATTTATGGGTTATAGTAGGTTAAAATGAAGTTTGCAAATGTACCTTGTGTGGTTGAAGTAGAAGGCAAGTTGGTGTTTGAGAATTGAGATAAACCCCTTCGTAACGTAGAGTCAACATTCACTATTTAATAAAATATCGGAACAATATTACAAAAAGAAATATATGTTAAGAATACAAACACAGCAATTGCATTAGACTTTTTAAATGTAACATTGGGCAGTGGTGAAGGTAGTCAGATACATTCTTGGTGGGTTTTTCTTTCAAATTTGGCTAAATAATAAAGGCAACTTATAAATAAATGATGTGATTATGTTGAAATATATAGGGAAAAAAATAATTTTATTGTTTAACAAACTTTTTATTTATAAATTAACAATTAACAATTAATTTAATGTAATATGAAATACCTGGGTTATTCCTCACTGAAGTTGATCCTGAAATGAATGTATTACTACGTTGCGACCGAGCTCTAAGTAATCTTGCAGCATGCAACTTACCTAAAAAATGCAAATTACATATATTTTTACCAATACAACGCATCAAACATTTTGTAATTGTGAAACTAAACAATTACTATTGTTGAATAAATGCAAATAATGGAAAAAAGCTCACTCGTGTCAGCAGGTGATGATATTGCAGCTGATGAGGGAGCAGATATAGCACATCCATCTGAACGCGGAATTTTATTCGGCGTACTATCTAATTCCCCTAATGGAAGTGGAAAAAGAAAGTAGTGCATGTTAATATAACATATATTAACATTAACCTCGGGAAAAAATAAGATATATTTAAAAAAATGCTTACGGATCGAACTGATTGGGCGTTTTTTATTCATTCTACTCCGGCGTAAATTTCTTGCTTCTCTTGCATTGGAGGGATCCATTTTTTTGTTTATATCTTTGATCAAACAAAAAAACACACGTACTAATTTAGAGTTGGAATACATGTACATATAAAAAGCATTATTTGATGCTAAATATAAATATAAATATATATAATAGGATGTATATATATAAAAATAAATATAAAAATAAAAAAATATATATATATATATTATAGGATGTATAAAATAAAAATAAAAAATGGTCATAAATTTATTATAGTATTTGACATTCTAATTATAAAAGTAATAATATATTCAATTAGTTGTTGTATTTAACTTAACCTTATAAGTATTAGAGTGTTTTCAAAAGATATTAATCATAACACATTTGATAGATATAATTTAAATTAAACAATAAAAAAAAAAATTAAGAGCATGTCACATAAATTTTTTAATATGGGCCTGACCTAAATCATGGACTGCACAGCCCATCATATCTCATGGGTTAGGCCTAAATTAATTTAACAGCCCAACAGGCTATATGGGTTTAAAAACCCAATTGGGCTTTCGGGATAGTGGGCCTCGTATCATGCCCATTATTTCTGAAAATACTGCTTTTGCACGGCCCAATTGCAACATGTGAAAACCGAGTTTAGGCCGGCCCATAAAGTAACATGTAAGAACTGAAAATTTTTGGCCCAGACGGAAACCCTATTTTTCCGCCTCCCTTCTATATAAGGCAGTGAAATGGGCACTCTATTCTCACTCTCTCTCTCTCTCTACAGCGCCGTCACTATAGTTCTCTCTAAATCTATCTCTCTCTAAGATGCAATGTTCATCGACCTTCTTGAATATTCTGTGGTCCTATCTAATTCCTTGCGTAGTACACTGTTGATATTTGTTAGTTTTTCTCTAGCTCAAAAACTTGGATCGAAAGTTTTATCGTTATAATCTTTTCGAAAGTTTTATCGTTATAATTTTTACACCTTTTTATTGTAAAAATTAGTTCAGTGGGTCTGTGGTACAGCAAAACTGGGTGTTTTTGGAAGTTTTTGCTAAATAATAGCAACAAACTTCTGATTTCAAACCAGGATATCTTTATCTTAAGTTCACTATAGCTGGTTGTTTGTTGGACTTGGATCCGTAAGAAACGACATTTCAGTTATTTTGAACTGATGATGGTAATATCGGTGTGTTTTCTGAGATCTTTATAAATTTTTACTTTATAAAGGTTTTAGTTTTTATTTTATATCAAATCTGATGATATTTGGAATTTTTTGCTAAATAATAGCAATAAAATTCCGATTTCAAGCCAGGGACATTTTTAGCTGCCAAGCAATGGCAGGAAGCATGTTTTGATCTAGATCTGTAAAAGTAAGTGGTGATGTTATTTTAACAATAACCGAAAACACTTTCTCTATCTACGAATTTGTTCTAGATCTGTACGAAGTTAGTTGCATGTGCTTTTCAGATGTGGATTTGAGTTTTATGTTAAAAAACCAGTTGACAAAACATGTTTTTATTTCTGGAAGAGTAGTATAACTGAGGATCTGAGCTAAAATCATTTAAAACCCTTTCTATATTTACGATTTTGATCTGGATGTGTTAGATATTTGTTGCATGTGGTATTTCGGTTCTGGATCTGAGTTTTTATATTAAAAAATCAGTTGATAGAACATGTTATATCTCTGGAAGAAGAGATTAAATGTGGTTCTTAGCTGAAATTACCGAAAACTCTTTCTTTATCTACTACAATGACTGTGGTATCATAAGTGTAAATTTAAACATTTCAGTATCCCCGAATTGGACACAGAATTATGAAATGTTTTTGTATTTCAAATTTGAGTTTTGGATCTGAGTTTAGAGTTATCACTATTGGAAGTGGTTGGGCTTCAGGAAGTCGAACTTAAATTTTCAGATGGGTGACTTTTGAAGTTGCAATTTTGTACTATTTTAACATTGCTGAATTTACTTTTATTCGCTATATCAACAGGGTCTTGTATATTGATAATTGTTTGCCCTTTTAATTTATATACAAAAAATTAAAAATATACAACTTTATAAAGTTGAAATTAAATTTTTTAGGTAAATTAAACAAAAAATCATCACGTTTATATAAATTATTTTGAAAGTTTTTTTCTGCATAAAAAGGTTTCTTAAATTATTAATGTAACATGAATGTAACTTATTAATGTCAGAAACATTATTGTACCCTAGTGTATTTCACGGCAGGTTTACTTAGCATTCATGATCATATAATAGCAGTTTCAGAACGATGTATAGAGGAACATAAAACTATCATATACCAAGTAAATTTGGATTAAAGAGTAAAATGATAACAGAATTGAAATAAATTGGAAACATTCTATCTATTGTGGTGTAAATTTATCATAAAACCTATTTCTGCCTTTGTTTGTTTAATTATGAGTGACTCTCTAGAATGAGGAAATGTTAATTCTATTGTGTTGGTTTAACTGAATAAACATCTTCTGTGAAGAGTCAGACTATTAGTACTAACCTAAATACGAAAAATGAAATCATTAAAATCTAAATACTAACCTAGTCTTGCACCCGCCTCTGTTCTATAATCTTCAAATTTCCCAGATTTAATACCCAGTCAACTGTAGACTCAATTTCCGTCTTCAATCGTTTCTTTGCCACTGCGGGAATCCTCTCCAAGTCCTCTACTCCGCTGTTTCTTTCTTTTTGGGTTACAGAATAATCTCCAATTTCGTCTTATTGGGAAAGAATCTGTTTCTTGGTGGGTAATATCTTTTTCTCTCAATTGCTAATTCGTTCTTTCTTTTTTCTTTTATCTGTTGGTTTATGTCACTTTTTCTATGTTATGATCATGATATGAATATGAATTTGAACTTCACTAAATCTATTTTATATTTTTGGGATGTAACTGAATAAAACGTGGCCCAATTGTGTATTCTGATAGGTGGCCCATTTCTTTTGTATATGTTGGTTACTTTCTTCGCAGTTAATAATGAGGGCCTTTCGGTTGATGACGTATTTTGGGCTTTAGAAGACCAGTTTATTTTTAACTTTCCATAAACCTTCAATCTATTTATTTTGTATTTCCTTATACCTGATATTATCAACATCTTTTGACCTTTAGGAGGTCAGATTTATTTTTAAATCCATAATGATATGTATTCTTATTTAATTTTTTTTCTTTGTTCTATTCTTTTTAAACAACATACTAATTTATTAGTTTTTATTGCAAAAATTGGTAAAAAAAAATTATGAAATTCAAAAGAAGGCTCAACTCTAAAGTTTGTTTTTAACAGTCGGAAAATCGTGGCCCAATTTGAATAGCCTTTTAGTTGCAATTCACTAAAATGGGTCTTGGTGCTCTTGACTATTTTTTGGTCTTACGTAGCCCACTTATGGAAAGATGATATGGTCTCTTATTGGGCCGACGATGTTGGATATTATGGGAATCACTTTTCATTGGTTTTCTTTTTTTATTTATATCTTTTTTATATTTTTCCCTATTATTAATATTATCAATTCTGGTGTGGTTAATATGGGTCAAAGCTGTAGGATAGACAGAGGGCAAAAGAAGGGTCAGATTAAAAGATCTAATTCTATTAATGTTGTACGAAAACATTATTTATGAAGGATATGATGATATAATTTATAACATAGTGAAACTTATAGTCTATAACTGTGCAAAATATTTAAAAAGATGTATCATAATATCACTAAGGTGTTTCCAATGTTACTTTTAATCTACATCACCGATCTTTTATTTTTTAACAACGATTAGTAGTTTGAATTGATATTAGAATTGTTGTCTTGTTGTGTTATAATTGGTTTCATCACGAAATGATGTTTATATACCATTATTTTATTGAAAGATGTTCTGGTCTTCACTTCGCCAATAAATTTGGACATTATGGGAATCAATTTTCATTGGAGTTTTTTTATCCTACTCTTTTCGCTATACAATATTAATAATGTTTTGTTGAAATTTATTCCCTGAAGATATTATATCACATGCTTTTGAGATGTCAATGATAAGATTCATAATTTTATTTTTGTTTCTACTGGAGGCTTCATTTGTGATGTAATATAACGTTCTTCTGGAAGAAATATGGAACTACAGAAATACTGAATATTATTGTTGTTTTTTTATTAAATGTTTAATTTAACTTCTATTTTTATATTAAGATTTTTAATTTTTAATGTACTTACATGTATTATATTCGTATTCCCTTTTCAAGTATGGCTTAATTTTTTATTGATATAATTTGTTTTATGTGAAGGCAACTAAGAGGGCAGCAGAGCAGGAATATTGTACTTCTTTGAAATATGGTAAGTTCTTCTGTATTTTTTATTTGTTTGGAAATTAGTAGAATATATGGCAAATATGATACTGAATAAAAGTTTCATTAATAGTAGACTGAATTGCAAGAACAACACTGATATAATCACCCTAAGAAGTAACATACTGAAACCTAAACGACCTACTTAAGCAAAACATGTTTTTGAAGCTGGAAATCCTAGTAAACTGAAACATAGTAGATAATTGTAAGAATAAATCTTCATTTGTCATTCTCTGGGCTGTTTTTTCTCTTTTTTCCTATCTCACTGCGAAGTGCCACTTCAGTGATTTTGGCAACCTTAGCTTCATTTGCATCAACAGCATGCTCCTTTCCCTTTTCTTCATCTTTTTCTTCAATTTCAACTGTCCCATCATTGATTTTTAGAATGTTATCTTCATGTTCATCAACAACTTGCTCTTTTTCCTTTTCTTCATTGATTTCTTCAATGTCTACTGTCCCATCAGTGATGTTTGGGACATTACCTTCGTTTTCATCAACAACTTGCTCCTTTTTCTTTTCATCAATGAGGTAACTTTTTTTCTGCACAAAACGTGACATAGTTCAAATGGATGATTTAGACATTGGTTTTAAGATGGTTTTCAAATCTTTTTGAATTTCTTCAAACCTTTTGATTAACATAAACATTGTAGTAGATTCCTAGAATCTTTTCATCAGCAGAAAGTTTCGTGACATTATAAGTTGCTGAGTGACGATTTTGATCACCTTCCTTCACTTGCACCTTGAAGAGGCCTACACGGTCTGATAGGGCCTCTTCAATCACTGGTGGGACAAAATCAAAGGCTTCTGGCTGCATTAAAACATTCAAAGTTAGTTTATGCATGTGCTATGAACTACTGCTAAACCTCCATAAAAGGTAAAAACTGCCATACATGTGCCTTGACCACATCTGCTGCAGTTTTTCCAATTAGTTCAGTGTATTCATGATCCCACAGTAGAAATTTTGCAACGGCACTTCCGTCATGTACCAGAACTTCTATTTTATACCTTTGTTTGACAATTTAGTGTGGTTAGATAGAATATTACGAAATTTTTAGCTAAACTGAACTTATTTTGATAAAGATATGTACCTGTAGTGTCCACGAACACCTCTTGCTCCACATCTCGTACATAGAAAACTGCTGCCATCTTTGCTTAATTTTTTAGAACATTTGTTACATGCCAAGTAGCACCATTCTCTTAGTGTCTCAAGCTGAATGATAGTGGCCTCGACCCAAAAAACCCCATCCTTGTCATAGCGCACTATTTCTGCCAAGTTTTTCACATCAGCTTTCCCACTCTTGAAAGTGTTTTCGATGCTTGGTGCGGAACTGCTCTCAACAGTTGTTAAGACAGCACTCACATGTCCTGAATCTGCCAAACTGGTTTAAAAAACAATCAAATATTGTGATTAACATTGTAGTTCAGTTCTGTTGTCAGTATTTTTAGTTAAGCGAAGATAAATGTGAATTGATAATATATGAACATACCATTTGGTGAAATTTTTGAATGCTTTAGTTTCTCCATTCACAGTAACTTTTGTGACATTATAAGTATTGCAGAACCTCACTTGATCTGTTAATTGAGATAAAATTATGAGAAAAATATTGTTTAACATTGGTAAGGTATTAAGATGCATTTGATTATTTTACCTCCAAACACTGATGCTCTTCCAAATTCAATCATCACGACAATGCTTTTCTCAGAATTTGACTCCAGAAACGGCAGCAATTCGTTAACGTAGTCGTCCCATAAAGTGCAGTTAATATTCGTTTGGTTGCTGTCCTGCAGGGTGAATTCCAACCGTTTCCCTTTCGCTGTTGTTACTGGTGGAAGCTGGCAGGATACAACACGTCCGATGACATCTGATAAGAAGGTAATATCCTTGAGTATTTTCAAATAATTTAACAAATATACTAAAATAAATTAATTAATTTGTTAAGATGTTTAAAATACTACTCACCAAACAACAGAAATTGCAGCATTTCTTTGCTTTCTTCAATCTCTTTAAAAGGTTTAAAGTCGTGCACAATATCTGGAAATTCATCATCAAAAATTTCCTGCATTTTTGTTTTCTTTAAAAAGATGATCTTCAGTGGATGAGGAGAAGTCCTAAATTTCATGCGGTTTTCTGTGACAATGAAGTCCTTCAAAGCATAAAGATGGCCCTCCATAGCCTTTTCTTTGAAGGACCTCATACACGGCCCCCTAACTGTGGCATGGACACGATCACCCTAAACACAGTAAATAGAGTACAATTATTGTTGTTACTATACAAAAAACAGAGATAGTAATTGAATTATCGATTTTGTATTAACCTCTTTGTCTTGGAATATATACTCAAAGCTTGCCACTTCACTCTTATTGCCGTATGCAGGTACCTCGTAGCTGCGAACCAGTCGCACTCGCATAACCCACAGTGTGGTAGCTGGTGTGAGGTCTTTCACCAAGCTGAAAAAAGGCGCCATCAGAGTTGCTTCTGTATCTAGGGTTTATAGCTATTTTAATGTGAAAGTATTGTAATTTTAAATTGGGACTACAGTGCTTTTATAGATGTGAAAATTAGAAACTGAATTGCCCACTACTTCACTAATTAATGGACGTGTGAGTATAAAAAGGTGTGAAGTAGTGGGTAATTTCAGTTTTACAAATAGTATTATTATTATTATTATTATTATTATTATTATTATTATTATTATTATTATTATTATTATTATTATTATTATTATTATTATTATTATTATTATTATTATTATTATTATTATTATTATTATTAATTATCTATTATTTATATGTATTTATATCTATATTAGTAGTATTTGCAGTATATCTATATTATATTTGAAATTACTTTTTTATGTTGATAATCGACGTCATTATCAAATTTTTTGTGTACGTAAAGTGTCTAGTAGTGTTCTTCTTAATTTAATTATGTGACAATGTTACAATGCCTTTTGTTACACTACAAAGTAATTAATTATATAGATAATCGGGGTTTAGTATTTTTAATATACATTTCGAAACTCATACAAACAAAGATGTTTGGTAATTGGATATCTGTTGTTTTCAAATTTCATTCTTCCTAAATATACCTGGATAATTGATTTTCGTATTTTTTAAATAAAAGAATAAAGTATTTGTAAATTTTGTTGGTATGCCACGTGTTGGTGTGCCACGTGTCCCTTCCTCATTTTTCGATTCTCATTCTTCCTAGGTCTACGTTTCGAAACTGGCACAGAACAAATTTACCTGGCAACTTGATTTCCGTAATTTATAAACAAAAAAATTAATTATCTGTAAATTCTGCTGGCGTGCCACGTGTCTCTTCCTCATTTTTCGCGACTTTCCTTTAGTAGAATAGGTGGATAGTTCATCATAATAGGGATCACATAGTTTGAAAAGTAGTTTAACAAAGCTTAAAGCAGAAGTGCATAAAGAAATCTTCACAGCTTGCTTATATGTCCCATAAAATAGAGTTTAATAAAGCTCTTTATCAAATATTAGTAGCTTTCACTTCGGACGAGGGCTCACATCCATCTTCATTCCTCTTGCACGTTAGTACCTAAAAGGAGGGGGGTGAGTGTTCGAGAAAAACACTCTGTGGGTTCACTCGGTTGCCCACTGAGATGTCATACAAAGAATTGCAATAACGGGCAGTTACATAGATAATGCATATACCATCAACACATAAAACACATCCGAAAACATGTTGGAATCTAAATTAAAATAAATATACACATATATACATACTATATAAATACACATAGGAGCACATAGGTGGGGCACGTGTTGCCCCGCTCGAGCAGCGTAGCATATTCGAGAGCGACCCGAGGGTGATCTTTCGATCCATAACATGTACGGTGTTACTCGTAGAGCATAATTGTATACAGTTTTACCCGTAAGTATAATCATGTACGATTTTACCCGTAAAGCATAGCATGTACAGTTTTACTAGTAAGGTTTTTGAAAAGCATATTCGGGAGCAACCCGAGGATTTTGTACGGTGTTACCTGCAGTCCTAGCATAGTTAGTATGGTATTACCCGTATACAATAAACATAATATGATTTTACCCATAACTTCACATAAATTTCACACAAGTTACACATAAATTAGCATGAAAACAAGTAGACAACATAAATTAGCCACATAGAGATTCCCCACCTAGAAGTGCGTTCGACTAGTTGGTCGTATAGTCATTCTATAGATAAGAGTCCTCTTCTACTTCAACTTCTTTTAGTCCTATAATATAGAATATTTGTCTTAGCATAGGTGGGTACTAGGCTTTAAACATAAATTGAAGATTGAGGGGCAAGATTTGTAATTTTATAAAAGTTGAGAGACCATTTTGCAATTTCATAAAATATTTCAGATTCATATTTTTATGTAAAACTGTAGATTTTGGAATTTGGGTTCTTTGACAATTGGTTTGAGCCGAATCGGGTTAAAAACGAGCAATTTATGACGCTTTGAAAGTCTAATGGCATTGTTGTAATTTCTAAAAAAGAGTAACAATTTTATAAAAAGGGCAGTGACATTTTAGTAAATACATGGGTTGGTTGACTTTTCAAAAAGTCTGACTTTGACTAGAGACTGCATTGAAAATCGAAAATTGCATTTTAGCCCTTAAAAAATATCTAATTTTAAAAAGATGGTACATGAATTTCTGTAGCAACTTTGACCAAACTTTTCTAGCGACTTCGTTCATCGGAATTTCAATAGGGATATGGTTACGGAAAGCTCTCGTCAAGAGCTTTCTAGAATGACCAGACACAATAGAATAAGAGTTCGGAACAAAAAGTTATGCCTCCTTGAAGGTGGTTCGGTTATATGGGTTTCGCCTAAACTTTGACCGGCCATAACCGGAGTTTTAGAGCTCAGATTACGATTCGAAAATTGTTCCAGAATTCTCTCGCTAAGACCCTATCATATTGTATAAGAAAATATGAGTTTTGATAAATGAACAAAAATGAAAATGGGGCAGTAGCTGATCCGACGAGCCTAAAAAGCTGTCGGGTCACTTTTCCCGTGACTTCGCCGGATTTCGGTGGCTGGGGATGGAACATTTGAGATGGAAAGAAAGAAGACTTACCAACTATACTTTGTGGAAGAAGAAAGGAAGACTTCAAACTATGTTTTGGTGGGAGGAGGTGATGGAATGAAGGCCTCCTCATACCTCTATTTATAGACCTACCAAGCACAAAACCATGGGAATAAAACCGTGGTTCGACTGGTGGTTTTAGGCAATATTGTGGGCATAAAACTATAGAATTTAACCATTAATTTTTGGGCAATATTGTGGGCATAAAGCCGTGGAATCCGGCCTTTGGTTTATAGGTTAGTAATCCTATGGAGAGGGCTTGCCATAAAAATGTAGGCTTCTTTCTATCATTGGGTAATATAACATCTAAGTGTTGTCTAATTAAACTTCTGTATCCCGATCCGTTTAAAAATATTAATTCATACCATTACTTATAAAGATCGATAATTATGCAAGTGTAAGAAAAATAATTACAACAAGTAAAATGCGCACAAAAATAATGCAACTAATATATATATATATATATTTTAACTCAATTCAAATAAAATAATGCAAGTAGAAATTTGGGTCGTTACATCCCATACAACGAATAGTGTATTGTAAGTTTAGTCAATGACTCTGACTTCAACTTGTACCTGTACCGATTGCTATTATGTCAGACCTCATCATCAAATTGAAATTATAGAGCATACTATGTGATTCACTAAAATATTTAAATATGAAATATCCTTATCTGAAATTAGTGTTTGCATCAACATCCCCACATTGTCTGCAGTCCCATTTATTGTCAATAGAGGTAAACTTTCGATGGCATGTTACACATGTCATGTATCACACATCCTTTGGGTTTTCGATCTCTACAATGGAGCTGTAAACCCAAAACGATCCATCCTATTTGATTTTGCAAACAAACATTTAACCAAAAAAATTATAATTACAGAACCTACTGCTGCTCAATCATAGTATAAATCAATATTTGTTCTTTAAATAAACTATCTAATTACCTCCCATTTGCACATTTCTTGCAGATTTTGAACAACTCGACCGGAAGCAAATTTCCGGGTGATGCCCCAGAACCCGACATCTGAGTAATAATAATCAGCGTCAACATAGTTGGTGGTGCAGCAATCCTTCAAAGAAACGTTAGTTATGTAGGGTTCAAATCATTATTTGATGCATCGGTAATAGGGTAAAAACTAAGATACAATTTTACTTACATTTCTTATACTCATTTATCTCCTAGACGTTATTGCTAACAATTATCTGTGTGTAGTTGTAAGCATTTGAAACCTTCACATTATCTGCATCAACAATATATATCCCAAACAAAAAAACTGAACTGTTTAAAGGCACTCATACATGTCGGGTACTATTTTCGTTTTTATTTTAAGTATGAACACTTTAGGTTTGCAAAACTGCATAACTATCACCACCGGTTCGAACTTGGCTAATTATAGCAACGCATGACCTTATCCACAAATTCTTCCTCGAGGGTTATAGTTAACCTACGATCGCTTTATAGAGCTTAATATGAAAAAAAATGTAAAGCATACAAAAACATCAATGCTTTTTCTCATTTTCTTAAAATAAAGTGTATCCCATGTCTTCTATTGCCCTTCCTACTAGGCATATTTCTAAGAGGGTGCATCTCCACCAATCTTCCTATTACATCTTCATATCGAAGAGTCAATATTGTAAGTCAGCAGTAGAATCAAGCAAACCAACTTATCTAGTAACAGATTAGAACGAATATAGACTTATCCATCTGCTTCTTTCAATTTAGCAATCACATTGAATGGCTTGAAAATAAACCTATTATTTGGAAAAGCCTGATCACGAATCTGCCGCATGATAGTCTTCCCATAGAAGGAGAACTTCTGTGTACATGTTGCTTACTTGTGATGAAGCTCATCCTCTGATACCATGAAATTACTGATCATATATAGGTTGCCCTCACGAAGCTTTGCATGAACATTCTCGATGTGAGGTAACCTTGCAGAACCTCGAATAGTCGAACCATTCAAAAGATCCAAAGGTAAATGTTAAGTTTACATTCAATTTTTTCCAAGTTCTTAAATTTTATATAAATCTATATACATGATGTTAAAATGCAATTAGGAATTGATACTATAGGCAAAACCTGCATTTTAGATAAAACTGCACATTAAAATGTCATTAAATGTTATCATATTCTGATAAATAGGATGTTAAAATGCTCGTACAACAGTCAATTAATGACACTGCATGTCGAGTTATAATTTATATCATCATATGTTTTTATATACATAGACATATCGCAACTTTCTGTTCAAATATGTCACCTTGTAAAAAGTGTTAATATATTGTAGTTCATTTTCCAGTTTGTCATTTTTTAAGAGCTTGTATTTTTTCAATTTGTCTATCCTTGAAAGTTCACAATATGTATTTCAGTATGCATATAAAATATTACAAAATGAATATGTCCACTGACAATATTCGGTATGTTTCACAAGGTTATAAAATGAAAGCCTGATAGTTTTTTAAAGTGACGTTTTATGTGATCACATTATGCTGAAATGTGATTTTCTCTAAGATGCTTGATATATAAATCAAGTGACCAGACAATATTGGAAACTTTGTAAAACAATAATAAAACATTAAATGTTTAGGTCGAAATGATACATGCAAAACACAATTTACCTCAAAATCTCTTAAAACACACTTAAAACTCTGAATTTGTTCGGAATTTCTGAATACAGGTATATTATAAACCCTAACCAATCTCAGCTTGAGGGCCCATTCAGACATCATAGCATTGACCTCACTGATCTTTGCAAAAATTGGGGTCAACTAATAAAAAGAAAAAAAAGCATACGTTGCAATATGGTAAATCGGAAGTCCATTCTTATAAATAAATTAAGGATAAAGTGATCAAAATCATTTGAATAGCACACTAATCAATCTTTACTGATAAATGTCATTAAAATGTGAAAGTAAATGATACGCTGAAGGATCATCTCGAAAATGCAGATTCATAAGTATTTCAGGTAAAAAAAATTCACTATTTTCAATCTCTAAATTGACACATCATTCATTTACATATCATGTTATTAGAATGAAAAAGAGAAGACCCACATCAGTTTACTTAATTTGATTGTTGTTTGTTTTTTTTCTTCGGAGAATGGCCAACAATTTTACAAACATAGCTTTACTCCTAAACAGATCTCATAGCTTGATTTAGATCAACTCGAAACCGCAGAGTCATAAATATTTCAAGTAAAAAAATTCCACTATTTTCAATCTTTAGATCGACATATCATTTGTTTATACATATTGATAATTTTGAGCGTTTTCATTATTTTTCAGATACTAAGCGGAATTTGATTGAAAATATTGCTATTAATAAACAGGATCACATAGTTTGATAAGATTAGGTTTTGAAATAATCAATTTTAACCTCATCATACTAAATATGACAATTAAACATATAATCAAATTAAGCACCAAATCCATATTTATCAAATAAAAGTACGGTAATTTGTATTGAATTTTTAACGCAACCAACTAATTTAATAATTTTGCATACCTAATCCTAAAGGTGGCAATTCAGCGCGTCCGACCAGCCCAGCCCAGTCCAGCCCATCAGACCAAGGCCATAAATTAGGTCGACCCTTTTGGGTTGATGATCCAGTGAGCCAACAATTATTGAGCTTATTCCATCCCGTTAAATATATAAAGATTTTCCCGGCTGACCCGCGATTCGTCGGGCTTCTAGCCCATCAAGTCTGGCCTATTGGGCACGATGGCCCTGTAGGCCTAGATTTCTACAGTCTAGCCCATCTAAAATGTCGGGTGGGTTAGGCCAGCCCATTGAGTCAGGCTGATTTTGCAATCGAAGTGTACTTTTTGTGAATGGATCGAAGCTAACAACAAGCGAGCTAGTACCTTTTGGGACTGGCATAGATAATCCCAAATGTACAACAAACGGGATGGAGGAGATTAGGGCAAACCTGTCCAATATACTTGGCACAACATAGGTAATTCGTTGAAGTCATTGCTAAATTAGCTAGATTTTTTGTTGTCGGATAATTGATTGTACTTGCTTCGGTAGTTGCCATCTTTATGACATGAAGCTTAAACTTTAATCAAGATGGACTTGAATTCAACATTGTAATAATAAAAGACTAACTTAGTTGGTGAATGTTGTAATAACTTAGAGACATATTCTGTTTGATTATGTAGTTGATTTGTGGGTCCTAACTAAAAAGGGTGATTTATTGCATCAAGTAATTGTGGTTATGCTAATTCTAGTTTTTTCATATGATCCCAATAGGATGAGTGAATCTGTTTGCTCAACAACTTTTTTGTCCATCTTGATTTTTTTTTAAACTCACTTTAGTTAGTTATAGGTGTTTCATTCCTTTATCACCCCTCCCCCTCACCCCCCCTCCCCCCCCCCCCCCCCCCCCATCTTCCCTAAAAGCATATCCTACTGATTTGTACTTTATCTAAATTAAGGTAACATAATTCATTCCTTTTATTGTATGATAAGACTAGTTACCAAATTTATCATACAACTTCAAAGGAATATATTCCCCCTCAGAGATTCCTTCTTACTCCTGCAGATTCTTTATTGATTTTGAAAATCTTGATCTTTTGGCTCTTTCTGTACATCTCTAGTGCATTTTTCCTTATATATAGTGAGCCTTTCCTAAGAACATAACAATAGAGTATATTGTGCAAAAAAATATTTGTTGTTTGCATCATGGCTCCAACCCCCATCGGCCAAGAATGTGTTTTCTACTTGTCTAACTGGACTTGGGCTATCGAGGATGAGTTCATCTCAGTCCTGGTCGATGAATGCCTGCTTGGCACCTGGAATAGACATGGTGGGAACGTAAATGCTATCAAGCGTACAATGCAACAGGTAAATCAAAAGTTCAAAACTCACTTTGATTTCAAGTTTTGTAGGGGCATGTTCGGATTGCTGAAAAACCGCTACCGTGTGTTCACTTGGATTATCCATCTTAACGGTGTTATTCACAACGATACCACCAACAAAATAGGATGTAGTGATGATGTTTGGGATTTCATCTGTGAGGTGATTTTTACTTTTCCCACCTTACTTAACTTATTTTATTTAGTTGTTGATATTTTACTCACACAAGGTATGGATCCAATTGTGCTGTAGAAAGAAAAACTTGAAAGATGCTATATTGACAAAGGGGAACCCCCAATATGATAGCTTGGAATACCTCTTCAAAGTGGATCAGTCTAATGAAGATGAGAAACCCCAGGTTCTTATCAATGTTAACAGCGAAGAGGACGAGAAAGACTTTGAAATCTCAATGCATATCACAAACGACGATGACAAGAAAGATGCCCATTTTTGGGAAAACGTGGCTGGAGAATTTAATGTTTCATCGGATACTGAGGTCCGGACTTCGATAATGTCGTCGACAAACTCTGTTCTATCGAAGTTGAAGAAGCCTGTAGTTGCTCGATTCAAAGCAAGGCTGGAGCATCCAACTACATCGGTCGAATCCACATCATCCTTCTCACCTTACAAGAAAGCTTGAAAACCTCCAGCTTGATAAGTTATTTGAAGGGATCTGCGGAATTCTATCTTAGTAGTATGATTATTAAGTTCAATACTTATTTGCTTTGGCATAGGGTTTTTTAATTTCAACTCAAACTTAGGATTTCAATGTTATTGAATTGTTATGGTCAGTCTGGATAGGGTTTCCTTATTATTATAGGTTTTGAATTTCTAAATATGTCTGAACCGATGTACGAGTTATTGTGTACTAATTAACAATATTCAGGTGCATTTTATCGTATAAGTGCTTGTTTTTTAGTTGTTCTGGTTATAAAGAAAATAATGCAAACATACTTGGTTTGCAGTGATCAATTTGGGTTGTCTAGTGATTAAATCGTTAGGTTGCTGGTATTCGAAATTGAAGAGTATGCAATTAAAAATTTATTATATCTCTGATTTTATATCTAATCAAATCATTCAGATATTAATTTAATAAAAAACATTTACGTTTTTTTTTTTATGGATGGAGGGGGAAATAGCAAATCTAAATGTGAAATTCTTTGTTTTATAAATTCAATATGTAATATTTGTTTTTAGATATGATATGGTCAAATTATAAGATATTGTCAAATCATCCTTAAAATTGCTCAAGTGTATTATATAACTAAGTTATTTAAATTACAATTTCCCGTTCCATCCGGGCACGCAGTTCCATAAAAAAACCACCCAGAATCTAGCATCAATACCGTCACCAAGTCATTGAACTAAAAGCAAAGACTAAATTTGCTATTACATATTTCAAATCCGTAATACAGATCATCCATCCAAAAATACACTACAAGAAAAATGCAAAACAACAACGCTTCTAAGACAACGGTTTTAGATCAAAACCGTTGTCTATTAACGATTACCGTTGTTGTTTTAAAACCCGATGTTGTTTAGTATGTAAATTCGCTCAACAACAACGGTTATACTATACCGTTGTTGTCTCGCGTTGTTGTTTATGATCTTAATTTTTTTTTACGGCAATTTATTTGTTTAGGACCTCATTTTATTTTTTATTTTTTGTGTTTAAATATCATGGTTTTCTTTTAAATGATAAATTATTTTTTTGTTTAATTATAATAAAATAACAAATATTAGCCATTGAAGTTCATAAGGCGATTTACAGTGAAAAAATTCTGTGAACCTTAATAGCACCTTTGCTCACCCGCCGTCGTTGGGCTAAGGCTGCCGTTTTCTTGCCCCCGGCCCGTCGTCGTCCTGCCCCGTCGTCTCCCAATGCCCACACTGTCTCCCTCCCTGCGACGTCGCCCGCTCTCCAAGCACGAAGCTCTCTTTCTCCCCGCGACGGCGCCTGCTCTCACCACGCGAAAAATCGCCATCCTCAAAATGCGGCGTTGAATGGTGTGTGGCTTGGATTACGGTGCTAACTAACTTACTGAGTCATGTTGGTTCGCGGATTGGAGCGCTAAAAGTGAGATTTCGCATTGTGTTGGCCCTAGATTCGGACAGAGTTTTCCAGCGAGAAGCAGGCTTCGCTCAAGAGTTTTCTCTTCACTGCTGAATCAATTGTCATCCTTACATTCTCAAAATCCCCTTGCAACCAATTCTCTAGTATTTGGTTTTCGCCCAGGTATTCTCTTATTCAAGTAGTTTGTGCGGTGAGAGTGGATGAATGAGAGTATCAAATTGCAGGTGTACTGATTAGCAAATTGAAGATTTATGAGGTCCACATACTCATTTTCAATTTGATTGTAAATTAATCATGGTTTCTCAATCATGCGTTGGAATTCAAACCTAGTAGTGCTTTAGTCTGATTTTGTTTGTTGATAGTTGTGCAATTAGTTTTTCTGCTTCACGAGTGTTAATATGATTTACTCGATTTGAGTTTTGAATGGCTGGATTTGGGTAATAGATTGTTTAGAAAAAATATTTTCCAGCTGAGAAATTTAGAAGGGGAATTTGAGGTGTCTAATATGATGAGATAGGATGAACTGGTTCATTAAGTTTGGTTTTGATGCTTTTCTATACATTAATAATGAAATAAGAAAACATTTTTTCGGTAAGTTTGAGTGCATTTTTAGGATGCCAAAGTTATGATCTAGCAGTATTCATGGCTTATTCAGTAACTCATTGTCTATTGATCTGTTCTTTTTTTTTTTTTTTTAACAGTCAAATGAAACCAATGTTAGATTAGATTGCTTGTCATTTCATTTACTCATCCAAGCTTTGTTTGTCGTTGAGGCATTTACTTTTATTTATTGATTGAATGTTTTTATGAGAAGTACTAATCAATTTCTAGTTTCTTGTGAAGGAAGAAGTAGCCAAAGAATTTGGCATTCCAGTCCAATTTCAGCGCTTCTGGATATGGGCAAAAAGACAAAACCATATTTATCGCCCAAACCGACCATTGACGCCGCCGGAGGAAGCACAAATTGTAAGTCTATTACTCCCCTTCCGGTTTACTTTGATGAGGGGTCAATGTTCTTTCAGAGAATTCTTACTTTGCCCACACATTAATGGGTTAATTTGTTTGTGTTCATTGTGGCTGAGTTGGTATCAAGTACCCGGATATAGTCATAAAATCTTCAAATACCACTTCAACCCTATAAAATTATATTAAGTGGATTACCTCCATCTTAAGATAAATATATAGATCTACTATTCCCCATCTGTCATACCTTATTTTGCATAATGCCCCCCACAAAATATTTTTTGTTAATTTTGACCCATTTTTATACAATATTATATAAACCATGTGCATGTCTTCTATAGATGCCGATTTCATTTTTATACGATATTATATAAAATATGTACATGTCTTCTATAGACATAGATATCATACATTTAAGATTAGCGACTTCAGTTTTTCTCTTTTTTTATATTGTTGTTTCTTTTAATGGTATAATTAATGTTACCTTGTGATTAAGGTATGCATGCATAATTGTAATTTAATGCATTTCCAGTTCATACCATTCACTTTCTAGCTATTTATTTGTGAAATGGGAATACCCTTTATATTTTCTGTTGCTGGATTAATATATTTTATCAAAATTTGATTACTTGTGTGGTACAATATTTATTGTTAATATTAGAGAGAGGTAAAAGTAGGTGTGCGTGCAGAATCTAGCGGATGTTCAGTTCATACTCTTCATGTTCTAGCAATTTATTTGTGAATGCACAATGGAAGGCAGAAAATTTTCTTATAATATAAATCAACTAGTGTAGATTTTTGAATGGAAAATGATTTACCGGATGCATCTTTCTGGAGTGTATTCTATTAATGGGCTTATTGTCAATAAAATTTGTATGAAATAATTTTAAATACAATGTCTTCTCTTGCACTGTTGTAGCCATAGTTTCCTATTTATGTTAGGTGAAGATAATCAAAGGCTGCTAGGCTAGTATTACAATGCAGGCCTCAGGTAAATCGGTAAATAAGAAACTGTAATTGCATAATATACCATATAACAGAAATTAGTTGTCGGAGATGTGATGACTAGTGGCCTTATGTAATCCTCTCATTGAGAAATCAAGTAAATCTCTTTCGACATAATTTATTTATTACATGCATGTTTAGCAATCTAACTCATGCATTTTCGATTATTGTGCTTCAGCTTGTGGACGCATATTTAGTGATAGGTCGGGCGGCAATCAATTCTTGTTTTGCAGTAATTGAGATGTTAATTTGGTATTATGGATTTATTTATCTAGGTGACCGGATGTTCTATTATGATTTTGTGTTTTTATTTTAGCATAAATGCTCCATAATTTTGGTATACATGTTAATGTGTCCACCACTTATTTGTAATTATCTTAGCCTTAAAATTTAGATAAAGTTAAATGTGTCCACCAAGATATGTAATGTTATTAATATAATCACCGGTTTTCCTAATCTATTTTATTTGTTTATTTTTTCCAAAGAAAGTGGACCATATATCAAGATGATTTTTTTAATGATGACACAATCAAATTGCAGGCCACTAAGTGTTGATTCTGAACAGAGAAGGCTAAATTTGAAAATTATATGATGGTTCAAAGTAAAAATTATTTGATGGTTCTGGTACTCTCTTTTCTCTCTCATGAGACAGTGTTAAATTTGTTGCTTGGTTGGTTAGATTTCTGGGCTTTGAGATATGGGCACACCTCTGTCTCAAATGAAAATCTGTTAATGAGTTAAATTTCATCTTTCATGAAGCTGTTAATTTAGATTTTCTAAAGATTTTTTTTTTATTTGAAATTGCTGCTTGACTAGAATGGCATTAGTGTACTGTAGTCTGGTTCACCATGTTTTTCTTAAACTGAAGTCGAGAAATGAAAATAATGTATCGTTGGCCTTCAATTACTGGAGTCATCATAAAAATGATTAGGAGTAAAAAAATCTCGATTCGAGAGTGTATCCAAAAGCTCCTTTGAACTTCATTGGATAAAGATATCAGATAAACTTGAACATAATTTTACATTTCTAAAATCTAAAGTTTGACTTGAACGATATATAAATTTTGATACGACGAGTATAAAAATGTCAACCTACTCGAGCTTGCTCGTGTATGCTTGATTCGAGCCCATTCAAACTCAACTCAACTAATAATCAAATAAGTTCAACATGATCTTAAAAGGTCGATAGAATTTCAAACAAGCTTGATTAGTATGTGTGGCTCGACCGGACTCGACTCATCTAAAGTCCTAAATATGGTTGCACACGTTGAATGTCATTTAAAATTTAACTATTTGGATCCAAGAGTTTGCAGTTCGCTTTTAGTTGAATAAAAAAGCGTACTCATTGTGGGATGGTCATTAATGGATAAAGAAACATGTTTCCTTTTGCTGTTGCATTTCTAATATCCTGGATCTTGGACCATCTCTTTCATCTTGTTTTCATTTATATAAAATAATTATGTACATAGACAAATAAACTAATGTATTTTACATGCATATTGTACCTAGTTAACATAGTACATTTAAGAGTCTAAGATGAAATTAAAATTCTTAACATGTATATGACAATATAAAGTGACAAGCGGGAGATCTTTTTTTTTCAAAGTATAAAGATGCGGCTGCATTTTTAGTTGATAGTAACTAGCATAATCTATTTTATGGTCTTTTTCTAAAGTACATGGAGGGAAAGGCCTGCAATTTTAGTTGATAGTAACTAGCATAATCTATTTAATTACTTTGCTCCACTAAAATACCATTTACAACTAATTGGTATTCTTAATTTCTATTTGGGTGTTGTTTTATGCAGAAAAGAGACGGTGATATTGTTAAATATAAGATTTAATTTTCAGTGTAAGAGCCAATATAGAAACGAAAAGACTTGATATTTGCTTGTCAGAATATAGCTGCTTATTTTCTTGTTCTTTTGGTCTTTCCAAATTTTCCACCAGTTCTAGATCGTTTTGTTGGTCAGGGTTTTGTCTTGATTTTCATGAATCTCGAGGGAAATGAATGTAATTCACAACGGGTTCATTGAAATTGAAGATATTCTAATATGGACACTATAATTGCTTCATTTTGATGCTTGAAGATGGTGTTTTGGACCCAAAGACTACAGTGGTCTCTATATTCCCGTTGCCAATGCACTATGCATACCCGACCGAGGTCCAATGGCATGCCAAGGCTCGGATTAGTGCCGGTGAAAATTTCTACATAGTAGGCTGGGATCCAGCTGGAATGGGCCACCCACTTGAGAAATGAGATCTGTACGATGCAGATCATGGGAAGAAGGTCCTGGCATGGCTCCTGGCTTAGAGCGGCTCAACATCCTGCCGTTCAAGGTAAACGGACTGCCCTTGACTCGACTGTTAGCACGTTTTTGTGAGATGATTATGATCTTGTAATAATGTAGTATATGAAACTGTTTCAGGTAGCTGCTTATGACAAGACTCAGGGTTAAATGGCTTTCTTTGATCCATCAAGGGCTCAAGATTCAAACAGTTTAAGTTGGTAGATTCCTTGACAGGTGATACAAATAGTGATTATGTGTCCGCCTCATGAACCTTACTTTAAACTGTTACTAGATGACTTTATTGTGGATGAGCTAGGCTGTGTGGACAGTCTAAAACTTTAAATCTCACTTGAAGTAAGTTGATTAGTGAATATATGAATCTAGATATGTTTCTCAACGGTGTACCCATGCAACACTAAAACAATTTTATACTCAAGCGTGTACTTGTTTGCTTCTGGAAATTACTTGATTTGTAATTGTAAGTTATGGATTTACTTTCTTCAGTTTCTTGCATGTTTTTTGTTCCCTCTGATTATTCTTGTGGCTTTATTAATGTAAAATTTATTTGCTTTGTATAATAGTCCAGGAATCATTTTACTGATATTTACCAAAACCTAAGGTGCTTTCCCTTTGAAGATACTCTCAATTAAGGATTGGACTGTTCTGAAATCGTTTAACCATCTCCTTCATCGAAACAAGAAGGTGGATTTTCATCGAACAATTCAATGAAATGCTTCTTGTCAAGTAAGAGAATGAAAATCTCTAGATTGTTGATGTAAGTTATTATCTAATCTCATTCTGACAATTCTACCCTTACAAAAGTTGAGATCCTATTCGTGTAGGTTTGCAATGCTGAGATAACGAAAGTAAGCCGGACGAAGTTCATGACCCCTTCTGCATTTATATTCCTGACGTTCAGAAACTGAACAGTTGGCGTTTGGAACTTCGGCGGGGAGCTCGTGACCTCATTCAAGGATCACCTTTCATGGCATCCTGATTGCTACACTAGCAACATATACATCACGAGCGATCAGGACCTCATCATTTCTTATTGCAAAGCGGATACTGAAGAGCCATTATCTGATGGAAATGGTATGTTCAGTAGGCACAATAATGCACTTTCCATATTGATATTGAATTTCTATTTATGGAATTGATCTCAGCTTTGCATAATGTATTAAGAAGTCCAAATACTTTTTCAGTAGGATTCTTTGTTTTGCATCCTAAACATCGTATAGTTCTGGAATAACTTGCATGTTGTTTTTCCCCTAAAAAAATCTAATAGGAATAAACATGGATATCCCATTATTTTTATGACACATTTAGGTGCCTCTAGAAAAAGTCTTAAGAGGAATAAAAATGGATGTCCTTTCTTTGATACAATGTCATCCAGTAACAATGTCTCTTCTTCGTCTTTTTCTTTTCTCTTTTAGTTTTTATTTTTTCCAATGTATCTAGCTTTGTTCATGGTATAAGTTTTCTAGGTTCAATATGTTAACTGCAGATATATGTTAAGTACCAAAGTGCATAAGTAGCTTTTCTATATTTTTTTAATCTTGGTGCCTTGTAAATCTGAAATAGATATCCAATTGTAGATTCAATTCATGGTGTTACATCTTGGTTTATTAGCAGTTTCTACTTCCATCATCTAATATTTTATTTTGCGTTATATATATCCAAATTTCGACAAGAGGGAGCTACTAGTCTATCCGTCTTAACAAGTGTGGCAATCCTTCTAGCTTCATCAGATTGGAGCAAATCAGATTATTACTTCAGCCAACACGAGCGAAGCTTGATAATTTTTTGGCACAACTAGAAGGGGCTGGATGGGATACAATTCGGATAGGTCTGAAGGTGGCAAAGGAAATTTTAATCCTAGAACCTCATACTTCTTAATACGTCACTTGCTGCTCATGGGATATCTGAGAACATTCTCTAATCGCCAGCTAAAGGTAATCCAGGTGACATCAATCTTGTGTTCTGCGTCGAGGTCTATTATTTTCCACCTGAGGTCTTACAATGCGAAAATTCCATTATAGGTCCGGAAAATAGATGCGGTGTTGTAACAACAAATTTTGTGAATTAAATTAACAAACACAAAGAATTGTACAAATTAATTCCAATTGGATCAAAATGAGTAATTTTATGGGTAACACTCTCTATTCTTCAATCCTTTGATTCTTCTCTTCGAATGTTTTCTTCGAATTTAGAATTTTGGAGTAAAATCCGCTTCTTGATTTTCTCCGCCGCTTTTGTTGTCTTTCAATAACGTTGTCTGAAGGCCGACCAGCTTGATTCCGGATTGAAAGCTACTTCACGATGAATTTGATGAAGAACGTCTTCGAATCTTGAAGAATGTCTTCGAATCTTTGAGAACTTTGAGTCTTCTGAATTTCTTGGAGTTCTTCCAATTCTTGAAGCTTTACCCTTGTTCTTGAATGAATGAAGAGAGGCTCTTATTTATAGGTGTAGGGAGAGCTCTTTCCATATTTTATTTGCCACGTGGCGCTATTTGATTGGCCACCTTTGATTTGATGGGTTTGGCCTGATTTAGTTGGGTTAGGCCTGATTTGGTTGGGCTTGGCTAGACTTGGCCTGATTTGGTTGGGCCTTCTTGTTGGATTAGGCCCTTTTGACTTGATCGGGCCTTTCTTGATTTGATTGGACCATCTTACCAAAATGTTGGTAAATAATTTATTTTGGCCCAAATTAAATATCAATTATACTATAACTTATGAATTAATTTAATTAAATTCCAAAGACATTGATAGTATATTTTTTTATTGATATTTAATTAATTTCCACGTGTCGTCATTTGATTGGACACAAAATTTATTTATCTACAAATGCCCCCTCGCGATATGTTCACGGACACCGAGTCTTGAAGTGAATGGATCGCGAAATAAATTTTAACCCTACATATTAATCGGAATATGTAGAATTATATGTACACTTTTGGGCCCAAATTACATCCCCCTTTTTTTTTGATTAAATGACCTGGAGAATATATAGCCCAAAGTTAAATTTAATTCCTGGAAGAATAAAAGAAACAGGCTACTTGATTAGCCCACAATTTCATTCAATTCCAAGGACCATGAGTTGGGCCCACGTCCACCATCATTTGCCTCCTTCTTCAGATTCTATCCTTATGCAACTTTGGTAACAAATCTTCAAATATCAGACTTGATTATCACATGATTTTCTTTCTAAAGCTGACCCACTTGCATATCACTTCATTATTTGGAAGAATAATCTCCTTTTGGAAATAAAATCGCACCCTGGTTTTCTTCTTTTAGTTTTCGCAGCGACATGAGTATCCTTTATTTAGATGCAGATTTTCATCTCCTAGTATTCAACGAAGGGTCCATATTCTTTCTACTTCATCCCTCCACATGGGTCCACTTGCATGGTAATCTTTTGACATTTTTGGAAAGAAAATCATGCCCTGATTTCTTCTTGCAGTTTCTGCGACTTCAGTTCCGAACGCAAATCTTCGTCTTCTCCCCAGGCAACACGTCTAAGGAAAGTGTATAATTATCTTTTCCTTAATTTTTCTTTCACCAGAATACTTCCATAATGGCAGCAAATTGAAACTATAAAATGGAGGTCCTCAGACTCCATTTCATACATCATTCTGGACAGGCTACTCATTCTCTTCCTCTGCTCATCATCTTTCTGGTGAATTTAGTGGGTAATTTAGCTCCGATCTTGCGATTAAATTTTTTTTCGATATTGCTCGCAAGCTGCTCAACGTATTACCTCACCCGCTCCTGGTGTTGTCCTTTTGTAGGATCGACGTCCGAAAATTGGTATGAGTGTTGGGACTCACCTTTCTATTCTTCTTCTTCTTCAGTATTACACCTTATCTTCTTCAACATCTTGAAGCTTCTTCAAAATCTTGAAGTTCCTAGAAACATGAACTTTTTTTTTTTTTAATAAACTTCTGCAAGTTCAGTCTCTGAAATTTAAGTTAACCACAAATTTCACCAATGAAATCTTCTGATCAAAATGGCATGCATACGTATTCATGTTCACAATCATGAAGTCTATTAATTAGAAAAGTACACTCTCAATTCAAACACAAAAAATGAATAGCATCCACCGTTGATGTTCTGAGAAGATAGGACAATGGCCATTATTCAAAACTGTAGCAGCCACTTGTATTGCATCCTTCATATCATACACACATGTATATGTTTGTAAATATTTTGCGTGTTGACTTGTCTTTTCTCATTTGAGATTATACTCCTGCACTATCTTGGACGCAGGTCTCTAACACGTTCCCATATCCCCGTTTTCTTTTTCTTTTTTTTTTTCTTTTTTTTTTAAATTAAGTTCGACTCTTAGGTCGTCATGGTGTACTTCAAAGATACCACTTCTTCGAATGGAGAGCAATACTTTGTGATCCTTGACGAAAAACATCATCCTTTGGAGGGAGGAACCCACTTAGTGATAGACGAACCCGTTACTGGCAGTCACTCAAAGGCATGGCCAAAACTGACCAACTCTCTCTACATCAGTGAATGGTCCCAAAGCATCACGTTTGGCAAATCAAAGGCGTGGAGTCTACAAGCGACTCATCATTATCCTACGAAGGTAGTGGATCCGTTGCCAACCTTGGGACGGCAGATTATTGATGGCAAGTCAAAATGGGGAGATGCCATAGAATTTTTTGGAGAAATCTGCTACACGAAGGGATATTGGGAGTGGACTGAAGACGTCCTTAGTAGATGCAAGTGTCTGCTCAACGGTGCGGAAATTTATAACCCTGTGTACGCGTCTCTTTTTACGTATGATTGTAACTCCGAAATCATGAAGGCTTTTTGTGAGGCCTGATGCCCATCGACCAACACGCTGCTTACATCATTCGGGGAATTATCAATTTCTCTATGGGACTTGCATGCATTATCAGGCCTTCCGATGACCGGATTTCCTTATGACGAGGTCGTACCAACATCAGCGGAGCTTATTGGGACTGATAGAGCTGGAAACCTCTGCCTTCCTAGTAGCTGCAAATACCTATTTCACGCATACCATCTTCTTTGTAGAGATGCAAATGGAAGCCAAGTGTCGATCGAGAAGTGGGTGAAGTTTTGGTTCAAGAAAGCTACGAAACATGGTGAACCTCCCTCGCGCAAAATTTCAGAGAAGAAGAGATCAACTCGTCCCAAGCTAACACACAATCCGCACGACGACTTAGGAGAATCCGAGCAGTGGACTTCGATAGAGGAGTCTTTGTTCAAGAAGCTCGACATTAAACGAAAGCAGCGGGAAGAGACGTATTTGGCCGCCTACCTCGCATGTTGGCTTTGCAAGTTTGTCTTTCCAGGTGACGATATTAGCTTGATACGACCAAGCACTTTCAAGATGGAGAGCATGATGGCAGCGGGGAATACAATAGGTCTTGCAGTCCCTGTTCTGACAAGCATTTATCGAGGCCTGAACAAGATTTCGAATCTCGCGAGACCCTCGAGAAGTCGATCAACTTTCCCCGTTCATTTTGTTTATGCTTGGTTGGCGCAATACTTCAAGACTCACTTTTCAATTGGTCCCGGAGTGCGAACGCCCGCAATGGTTACTTATTCCGGTGAAGGTGGTGCGAGGGTTTTGACCCCGACGAGGCACGCAAAAGGATCTTTAAAGGAGATTTGGTTTCATGGACATGCAACATGCTAAAAAGTGAAGACTTCTTTATGTTGATGACACCCGATCAAGGGGGCGTGAGTGGAGATACTTCATAGCTATTCGCTCCAATTACCTTGCGTGGCGGCAAAGGCGATCGATTCTTTATTGAGCCTTATAGTCCTCATCGTTTTAGTCGTCAGTTTGGATACCACCAAGATATTCCCGGATCATTAAAGCATGATATTCGAGAAGCTTCTCTTGAGAAAGGAATTTATTATTGGCGGCTTTGTGTCCTCAACAGATCGATGTCTAAGGCATATCTACCATGCGCACCTCAAAGGACCAAGATTTTCTATACATCTGATTATAAGAAATGGTGGAACCAGCTGCATGGGAGCTTTCTTGAAGACAACATCGAGCAGCTTATCAAGTCGAAGCCAAGTGAAGTACTTTCAAAGGGTAAATAGCACGTTCATGTAAATGCCCCCATTGCCGAGAATGATAGAGATGCCACACCTACTATTGTCATCCATCCCGAGCAAGATGATACACATTCGATCGAGCTTGTTGAGGTGAGTAAAAGGAAGAGAAATCCCAACTCCTTAGACGAAAGTGATAGCAAGAATGCCGACCGTCATTGGAAGAGACCAAAGAAGGACCTTCATCTTTTGAAGCCCGTTGAAGGATGTACGAGTAATCAACAAGATGCTAAGGATCTTACTGCTGAGGTTTCCTATCTCTTATTTCTTTCATTTTCTGTTGTACCATTCTCTTCATTAAGTCTCTAATGCCGACTTACTACTTGCCAGGCGATTAGGGATGTCTTCGGCTCCGACAGTGTGGAAAGCCAAGGGTCTTCAATGGCCAAGTCATCAACTAGAACTCCTTCTCAAAAGGCAACACAAGCGAGGCCTGTTGCAATATCAACAGTTGAAGGTGAAAAATTCGTCCGCGATCGTCAGAGGAAATACCTTCAGGAGATGTGGGATGATCTTCGCGAGAAGGTTTTATTGACTCCTGTTGATTCAATGTCTTCTATGAAGGAAGGAGTTTTCTATGTGCTTAGTGAGATGAAGTGCTTCAAGAAATTTGATTTCTCCGGCATAGAGAAACTGTTGAGAGGGTTGTTTGACAAGGTCGCCACTTACGACAAGATTCAATCGAAGTCTTTTGAGAGGGTGACGAAGGCACTTCTCGAGCGGCAACTCTCCGAAGCCAAAGATCGTCTTAATGATGGCAAGACGAAGGAACTCAAGGAAGCTGATGAGATCAAATCCACCAAATTCAAGTTGGAGAAAGTTGAAAAAGAGCTCGATCATCTCAAGGAAAGGCAAAAAAGTTTTCCGGAGGCCCTCCATGAGCAAAAGCAATCCCTCTCAGATACTAGAGCTGAAGTCCATGATATTCAAGAAGAGATTCTTGCGATCAACAACACTCCTCCCTTAGATGACGAGGTTGTTGAAGATTTGAAGGCATCGAAGCTCGACTTCGAGGTAGCGCGAGAAGAAATGAAGAATCTTAGCATTTCCTTTGTTTTTTTTAGCTTTCTCTATTCCTTTGCTTTTTTTTTTTCGATGTAATGAATATCCAAGACTTTATGATAATAAGAAGGTTATTTTTGTTTTTCTGTTTACAATCTCTTTTAGTTTCTTTGCTCTTATTGGCTTTGCACTTCGATCTTTCACTTCACTTGTGCTCGAGTTAACCAACTTAGAAAAGAGGAAACACAATTTGTGACTGAACTTAGAAAATATCTAAGCTGCCTACGTACCTCTTTTGAGGAGGATCAAGTCAAAACGTAGTTCAATTGCCACTTTTGTGTTTTGTTTTTGGGAGGGTGCCGTGCACAGTTTATACTCATGCGGGCCAGGAGTGACTATTCTTTATCCACTTTAGCCAAAGTGGGGTAAGTTAGCATTTTTACCACATACTTTACCTTTGGTGGTTGCCGTGCACAGTTTATACTCATGCGGGCCAGGAGTTATTATTTTTTTTTTTTTGTTCTTTTTTTTTTATATATATTTTTTCATGTATCAGGCTCAAGCGTAGTAGCGTTTCAAAAACTTCCCATTTATGGGACCAACTCGTACGCCGTCTTCAGAGATCAATTTGTAGGCGCCATTTGTGTAGACTTCTTTCACCACATATGGTCCATCCCACCTTAACATGAACTTGTTTCCAACTCGATGTGTAGTAACAATGGGTCTTCTCACCGCAAGCACCAAATCACCGACCTGGAAGGAACGTGACCGTACTTTCTTGTTGAATGCTCTAGAAAGACGAGCTTGGTAGCATTCAAGTCTTTGTTGCGCTTCCAACCTTTTCTCATCAAGGGCCTCTAACTCATCCAGGCGTAAGCGCGCATTCTCCTCCTCGGTCAACCCTTCTTGCATAGCTACCCGAAGAGAAGGAATTTGTTTCTCCAAAGGGATAACTGCTTCCACACCATACACCAAAGAGTACGGGGTAGCTTGAGTTAGCGTTCTGTAAGTTGTTCGGTAAGCCCAAAGTGCTTCTCCGATCCTTTCGTGCCAATCTCGCTTTGACTTCCCAACGACCTTCTTTAGTAGATTGCACAGTGTCTTGTTAAATGCTTCGGCGAGTCCATTAGCGGCCGCGTTATACATTGATGACTTCCTTTGTTTAAAATCAAACTTCTCACAAAGTTTATCAATCAAGCTATTGCTAAAGGCTTTTCCGTTGTCAGTGATCATGTAGCGAGGAACTCCATATCGATAGATGATGTTGATGCGGATGAAGTCTGCTACATTTTCTTTCTTTACTTCTTTCAAAGGCACTGCCTCCGCCCATTTGGAAAAGTAATCCGTTGCAGCCAAAATGTACAAGTGACCTGCAGAAGACTTTGTCAAAGGCCCAACTACATCCAAGCCCCAAGCATCAAATGGCCACGAAGCAACAGTGGGATGCAAAGGTTCAGGCGGCTGGTGAATGAGGTTTGCGTGGAACTGGCATGCTTGACATTTCTGGGCATAGTCCATGCAGTCTCTAACCATTGTTGGCCAATAGTAACCCATCATCTTTATTCGAAAATGTAGCTTTGGGCCCGATTGATGGGCCCCACAGATGCCGGAATGAGCTTCCTTCATGGCTCGAATGGCTTCATCATCGCCTAAACACCTCAAGAAAACTCCATCAAAAGAACGCCTATAAAGTGTGCCCTTAAAATAAATGAAGTGAGGAGCACGGCGTCGGATATCAACTTTTTGCTTTGGATCACTTGGTAACTTCTCATACTTAAGGTAATCAACGAGAGGTTGTCGCGAATCCTCTTTCTCAATTTCAAATACTTCCACCATATGGCTTCCTTCCTCATCGTGGCCTTCATCTTCAAAAATTGGCGGTATGACCCATCTTTGGCAAATTGGCACGCGAACTTCACCTTCCGGTATGGCTATTGCGGCTGCAAGTTTTGCTAAAGCATCGGCTTATTTGTTTTCTTTTCTCGGCACATGTAACATTTCCATATCATCAAGCCAAGCTACAAGCTTTCGGGCGTAATTGAAATATGGAAATAACTCTGGCTTCTTAACCTCGTAATCACCAAGCACTTGATTGATCACCAACTTAGAGTCCCCATACACTTTGAGATGCAAATGCTTTGCGTCAACTGCCATTTCTAGTCCCAGGATGAGCGCTTGGTATTCAGCGACATTGTTGGAGCAATTTTCGATTAGCGTAAAAGAGTATGGCAACACGTCTCCGTCGGGTGTCACGAACGCAACCCCGGCACCGGCCCCTTCTCTGTGGGATGCTCCGTCAAAATACATGCTCCATGGAGGAGAGATTTTAATCGCCAACACATCTTCATCTAGTAGATCATCAGATAATTCCCATTCGGCAGGGATGGGATGATCAGCCAAGAAGTCTGCCAAGACTTGTCCTTTCACTGTCTTTTGAGGGACATATACAATCTCGAATTGTTGCAGCTGGAGGTACCACGTTGCAAGTCTATCAGAAAGAACCGGTTTGGACATGACATACTTAAGCGGATTTGCCTTTGAAACAAGACGAACAGTATGAGCTTGAAAGTAGTGCTTCAGCTTTTGAATTGCGAATATGAGAGCCAAACATATCTTCTCAATGGGTGAATACTTGAGCTCATTTGGTGTCATCATTCTACTCAAGTAGTACAAAGCACTCTCTTTTCCAACATCATTTTGTTGTGCCAGCAAGGCTCCAACTAAACGCTCTTGGGCAGCGATGTAGAGAATCAATGGTCGTCCAGGTACTGCCGCGACTAGCATGGGCGGTTTCATCAAGTAGGCTTTGATGCTCTTGAAAGCATTGCTACATGCTTCATCCCAATCGAACGGAGTACCTTTCTTCATGAGACGGCTAAAAGGCTGACATCGACCAGCTAAGTTTGAAATGAATCTTCGGAGGTAAGCCAACTTTCCTTGCAAACTTTTAAGTTCGTGGATGTTGCGAGGCTCGGGTATCTTTAGAATTGCATCAATCTTCGCCTGCTCTATTTCAATGCCTCGGTGGCGAACAACAAACCCAAGAAACTTTCCCGACGTAACTCCGAATACACATTTAAGTGGATTCATCCTTAGTTGATATCTTCGTAGGCATTCGAAGACTCTTCTTAGGTCACAAAGATGATCTTCTCTCTTCTTAGATTTTACCACCAAATCATCCACGTAACACTCCACGTGCTTATGGAGGATGTCATCAAAGATTTTCTGCATTGCCCTTTGGTATGTCGCACCGGCATTCTTCAAGCCGAAAGGCATCACCTTATAGCAATATATCCCTTTTGGGGTTTGGAATGCTGTGAGTTCTTCATCCTTAGGCGAAATACGAATTTGATTATACCCAGATGATCCATCCATGAAGGATAAAGCTTCATGGCCCGTCGTAGCATCAATCATAAGTTCGGCGATAGGCAATGGAAAGTCATCCTTCGGGCATGCTTCATTTAAGTCTCGGAAGTCAACACAAACTCGTATTTGACCATTCTTCTTCCTCACTATGACAATGCTAGAGATCCACGTAGGGTACTTAACTTCACGAATAAACCCCACTTCAATAAGTTTATTCACTTCAACTTCAATCAAGGGAACTAACTCCGGTCGGAATCGACGTTGAGCTTGTTTGATAGGTCGTGCCCCCTTTCTTATTGATAACTGATGAACTGCCACTTTTGGGTCTAGACCTGGCATCTCTTTGTACGACCATGCAAATACATCCTTGAATTCGTGTAGCAGCTCAATGTATTCTTGTTCTTCCTTAGTTGTCAGCAAGGTACTTATGAAGATAGGTCGTGGTTCGTCAGTTGTGCCCAAATTAATTTCCTTCAACTCACCAACAGTGGATTTGATGCCTTCTTCCAGTTCAAGTGGAGCTTCCTCAGCATCTTCCTCTTGTACTGGAACGTCTTCACAAAGAGTTATGTGATTTGATGATGCCACTTGTTCATTGACTTCTTCAGGACTTCTGAAATCTATGCGCGTTCTTGTCTGTCCGTTCCTCTGTCTCACTCGGACAATTCGCATGGTGTTATTTACTTCAGTGATAATCCCTCTCTCAATCAGCAAAGCAATCTCTCTTTGTTGGGTACTTTCAACATTTTGTGAAGTTGTGCGGTGGATGCTAGCATCAACAAAGTTTGAGGAAGCCACATTTCTATATCCTCCTCTTCGTTGCCTTGAACGCGAGTCAGAATTACAGTCTGCATTTTAGCAGTCAAAACGCTTCCGCATGATATGGTCAAGGTAGTGCGACGTTTCATTCGAGAGGGAATTGAGCTATGGAGTTTCTGAAAAGGTCCCTTGGTGACTCTCAACCTTCGACGGCTATTTCTCCTACCCATTCGAAGTGGGCCAAGCCTATCAAAGACAGAGTCTTGTTTCACTTTCTTGCCATGTTCATCAAACGTGTCTTCTGTTGATGAAGCGTCATCTTCCATGATGTAGTTTGTACTGGCTCTCTTAATTGCAATGCGAATGGGACTTCCAGAGACATATCCCAAACCCTTTTTGGTGCTTTTGACAGTATATCCACTTTTCTTCAACATTATTTGAGTTGCATTAAGTCCATACTCTGACTGGCTAGGGGCTTCGGGAGTTAATTTTCCTAACTCAGAGCTTCCTTGTTCATATCCAGCTCTAACAAGAAGCTTGAAAGCCTTCGGGTCATAACATTTGGTGACTTCGGATTCAAGCAATCCTCTATGCTCCGTTTTAGCACCTTGAATTGGACGGACGAATCCTTCGGGTGGTGGCAGAGAAGGCTTGCTTGCATCAAGCTTTGTCAAAGGTAGTGTTAAATCCTTTAGCACCTCGATTCCCTCGCGAGGTTGCTTGCCCTTATCACGAGTAGCAGTAGGTGTGTCCTTATTTTCTTTGACACGATCATCCTGAGATTTCTCTTGTACAAGATCTTCCTTAGGTCTCACAATTTTTGCATCTTTAAAATAATACTTAGCATCAGCAAAGTACGATTCCGCCTCGGTGAAAGGCTTAGCATCGCCCACCACTGTCTTCACAGTTCCCTCCTGGCAGTATTTGAAGCATTGACGTAAGGTGGATGAGATTACTCCATTCTCGTGAAGCCACGGGCGTCCCAAAAGCATATTGTATGATGTCTTGGCATCTATGACATGGAAGAGTACATTCGAGACCATTTCTTCAATCAGCAACTCCAGCATGATGGTGCCAAGAGCCCTTTGTCCCTCTTGGTTGAACCCTTGAATCATCAATCGGCTATTCGAGAGTTCGTCTATGGAGACCTCCAATTTCTTCAGTATTTGCAAGGGTAAGATGTTAACCCCCGAACCTCCGTCGATTAAGATTCGATTTATCTTTTGCTCACGGGTATATCCAGCAACGAACAGCGGTCAGTTATGGGATTGTGAACCGAGCAACAAATCTTCATCAGTGAAAGTCAATGCTGAGCTGGAGTCATCATCGCTATTGCAAAATCCGATTCCGGATTGACACACTTCGTTCTTTTCTCCATCAGTTGTATAACATGAGATGTTATTGCTACCGCCATCATTGTTAGCAGTGATGAAATTTGCGACTGCCTGACTTTCCTCCAACAAGATCTTCCCTTATCGAGCTAACTGCAAAACTTTCTCTTTGAATATGAAGCAATCTTGGATGGGATGCCCTACTATGCGATGGTATTTGCAGTACTTCAGATCATCAGTTCGTCCAGCTTCTTCTGGCCGCTTCATTTCTGGCAGTTCGATGAGGTTTTCTTTGACCAGATCATCGAATATTCCAGAGACGTCGGAGTCTAAGAACGGGTAAGTCTTTTGTTGCATCTCTTTTAAGGTTGGCCTCTTCTGCCCCCTATCTTGTGGAGTATTCTTTCCCTTGTCGTCCTTGATGTTTTCCATTCTCCGAAACTTAATAGGCATTGCACTAACAGCCATTGTCTCTTTGGCTTGCCCTTTGCCGAAGGGTTTTCCTCCTTTCTTAACTTCTTGCTTATCTTTGAATTTACGAGACTCATAAACTGGAGGCCCTTCAACTCCAACTTCAGCCATGCTTAATTCCATGTCATGAGCTCTGGTTGCCAGCTCTTCAAATGTCCTTGGTCGGATTCCTTGGAGGATGTACCGAAGACCCCATTGCATTCCTTGGATGCACATTTCAATGGCCGAACTTTCAGACAATCGATCCTTGCAATTGAGACTTAGATTTCTCCATCGATTGATGTAGTCGATGACAGACTCATCCTTCCACTGACGGGAATTTGTCAACTCGATCATGCTCACTGTCCTTCTGGTGCTATAGAAGCGGTTGAGGAATTCTTGCTCCATCTGGTCCCAGCTATCTATAGAGTTGGCTTCTAGGTCTATATACTAGTCGAATGCATTTCCTTTTCAATGAGCGGACGAATTGCTTTGCCAAATGATCACCATAAGTCCCGGCGTCGTTGCATGTTTCGACGAAATGGGCAATATGTTGTTTAGGGTTACCTTTGCCATCAAATTGTTGGAACTTAGGAGGTTTGTAACTTATTGGCATTCTTAGACTGTCGATTCTCTGAGAGTACGGTTTGCTGTAAGTTAGGGATGATTTAGGCGTCCCATCAAACTTGTCTTTGATGGTTCCTAAAATGATCTCTTTTAATTGGTCTACATGGACCAAACCATCAGCGGAGACTTGCAGTTCGTTCAAAGATTTCTCCTTCTCAAGTGGTGGATGATGATGCCTTGCAGAATCCTCAGCCTCCTCTTGGTCCTCCATAGGTTCTTTTCCAGGAGCGCGACTCGTATCGCCATTATCAGCTTTGCTCATCAGCTTTTCTATCCTAGAGTCTTGCTCTTGGACATGTCTCGTAAGGCATTCAATTGCTTTGGCTAAGCTTAGGAGTTGTTCCTCCAGAGTTGAACTATTTGTCATCATCACTGGAGCAATGTCGGGAGTGGATGAAGAGCTTGATGTGGAGCGAGGAGTGGAACACGTAGAGTTGGCCTTTTCATTTGTATTGCTATCAACAATGTCTGGCACTGGCTTCTCGACAACTCCGGGTGAATTGTTTCTCTCTGAAGATGCTAACGGTTGTGATTGTCTCGACATACTCCTTGTGACGACGTTGACATTTGCAGTTGGAGAGCTTGTTGCAGCGATCTTCGTCAGCGTGATCTTATGAGGCGCCATAACACTATCTTCAGTTGTTGCTTGAGGAGAAGAGATGAGAGGTAGAGAGGTCCCACTGGGCGTGCCAAATTTGTAACAACAAATTTTGTGAATTGAATTAACAAACACAAAAAATTGTACAAATTAATTCCAATTGGATCAAAATGAGTAACTTTATGGGTAACACTCTCTATTCTTCAATCCTCTGATTCTTCTCTTCGAATGTTTTCTTCGAATTTGGAATTTTGGAGTAAAATCCGCTTCTTGATTTTCTCCCCCGCTTTTGTTGTCTTTCAATAACGTTGTCCGAAGGCCGACCGGCTTGATTCCAGATTGAACGCTACTTCTCGATGAATTTGATGAAGAACGTCTTCGAATCTTGAAGAATGTCTTCGAATCTTCGAGAACTTTGAGTCTTCTGAATTTCTTGGAGTTCTTCCAATTCTTGAAGCTCTACCCTTGTTCTTGAATGAATGAAGAGAGGCTCTTATTTATAGGTGTAGGGGAGAGCTCTTTCCATATTTTATTTGCCACGTGGCGCTATTTGATTGGCCACCCTTGATTTGATGGGCTTGGCCTGATTTGGTTGGGCTAGGCCTGATTTGGTTAGGCTAGGCCTGATTTAGTTGGGCTTGGCTAGACTTGGCCTGATTTGGTTGGGCCTTCTTGTTGGATTAGGCCCTTTTGACTTGAACATGCCTTTCTTGATTTGATTGGGCCATCTTACCAAAATGTTGGTAAATAATTTATTTTGACCCAAATTAAATATCAATTATACTATAACTTAGGAATTAATTTAATTAAATTCCCAAGACATGGATAGTATATTTTTTAATGATACTTAATTAATTTCCACGTGTCGTCATTTGATTGAACACAAAATTTATTTATCTACAGGTGTATATTGCCTGCTGTCTTAAAGTTTGTGACAATGCGCATGGTTGTCTTTGCTTCCACAGATCAATGTTGGGCAATGGAGGAATGAGAGTTTGTATGTTGTGAAGTAGTTTGAAGCTTAAAAAGATTTTGTTGCTTAGTTAATTATTTTAATTAGTATTAGAAGCATATTGGAGGATTTTCGCTAAAACTAGATTTTGGATCATTTGCTAGATATACAATTGATTCGGTCATGTAGTTAATTTTTTATATTTATTAACTTTGATGATGTGACGATTTTTTTTTTAATTTTGGTTTATTTACGTTTTTCTCCTTTTATATGATGTATTTTCTTCTTGAATTATTTATTATTTAAAAATATTAAAAAAATTAAAACAGGAAAATAATACCTAATAACAGGTACCACAAACCCTTATTATAAAAGTTAAATGACAACGGTCAGACACCGTTGTCTTTAGTTGCTGTAAAAATTAAAACCACAACGGTAAAAAACTCTTGTAATGACTATTGTTGTAAAGGCCCAAACGACAATGGTTAATAACTGTTGTTAACAATAAGTGTTGTGATACAAACGACAACGGTTACGTTGCGTTGTAATGGGCCTTGTGGTAAATGTAAACCACAACGGTAAAAAATCGTTGTGGTATAGACTTTCGACAACGTTAAAAAACCGTTGTGGTAGGTTGGGTCTACCACAACGCCAGGTACGACAACGCTCCCTTTATCGCAAACGACAACTGTTTTCCACCGTTGTCGTTTTGCAGAACTGTTGTAGTGATAATATTTACATTAGCAAACTACAATAATGAACACCATGAAAACACAATCTTAGCCTTCACAAAAGCAGATTATTTCATTTCTCTCTCTGATATAACCTCGAATCATAGCTCCCAATGCATAAACGCAATTGGGTCGTTATCAGCCATGAAGTTTGGAGGCTTAATTAGCTTTGGAAGAATTTTGGAACGTCCGATAAAGAGATTTGGAAGAAAGATATTCAAATGAGGACTCCCAAAAAAAAATGTCATCCCGGCCCGCAGGTCACAGATTACCCGCAAGCTTCATATTTGTAAACTCTTCCTTAGCGTGTGTTGGCAAGTTGTAGAACAGCTCCAGGTCCTCGGTGTCCTTAACAAGTAGTTTGGAAACCAAAAGCTTCTCGTGAAGATTCAAGCCCGCCATTCCGTCCACAAATGTCCACACCTCTATTCGGGCCGTCGAAATGTCGTATTCATATCCAATGCGAGTCGCAATTTCACCCAACCTAGTACTTGTGGTCTTGCAAAATCGACCGAGGAGGCGGTCTCAGAATTATCGAACGTCTTTCTTTTATTACCTAGTACTTAGAGGTGGCAAAATAGGCCCAGCCTAGTAGGCCCGATATTTTAGATGGGTCGGGCCATAGAAATGTAGGCTCAAAGTACTATTCGGCCTGATGGGCTAAAAGCCCAACGGACCCTGGGCCGGCCCGAAAATCTAAGTATATTATAGGGCAATACCCTGGGCCGGGCCGACTAATTTTAGGCTCGACCATATTGAGTCGGCCCGGCCCGACCTGAAATATGGCGTTGGCCCTATGGACCCGGCCCGATCGGGCCGGGCCACCAGAATTGCCACCTCTACTAGTACTTGTGGTCTTGCAGAATCGACCGAGGAGGTCTCAGAATTATCAAACGTCTTTCTTTTCTTACCTCCCTTTCCCATGCCGGTTACACTTCCAGTTTGTTATGCCTCAGATACACAAGGTTGTTTTCCCTTACCTTTGTTGCCAGCGTTATTCGGGGATCACCCTCGCGAACAGTCTCTGCGGTCTCACCAACACCGTTGAAGAACCTTTCAAAGCCCGCGAATACATTGTCCTCGTCCTGTGTTTATGGATTTCTTGTTAAATAGTTGGCTAATGTAGCTAAACAGTATACTCAAGTTCAGAATTAATAAATATTGAAATAACTTCACATAAGCATTAATAATGACAAAGACAATCATTTTATGGACTAACTCCTCACTAGAACAGAAATTTGAACATATATTATGAACTTAAATTCAAGGTCAATATATTCAAGTTCATATTTACAAGAAAGCAAGCACGAATGTAGAACAAAACAAAATAGTACCTACAATGACGGCTCGTCAATACATGGTTAACAACATCGACAAAACTTTCAGAATTTTCCCCAGCCGCTTGGTCTTTCCCGAAGACTTCACACCAATCATCATAATACAGCCATGACTTAAACCTCATAACCTTTGCGGCCGGATCAACCTTTACAATTGATAAGATATACGGATTGGCAATATATATATATATATATATATATATATATATATATTTATATTTATTTACAAAGAACTGATTACGATTATAACAATAGGGATATAAATATCAGATATGAAGTTCAAGAATATTGACCTTAATGTATTCATCCCACGCTTCTTGGGTGACTTCAATCATCTTGGTGGTGTGATTATAACCGATGCCACTCTTAGCAAGCAACGAAAACAAACTTCCATGACTTTTCTTCCAACCATGTATCTTACTATTGATGTGCGAGTTCCCTTTCAAGTTGATACTCGGAAACGACTTAGCCATAAATGTCTCTAAGGCATTCAGATACCCTGGTTGAAATCCATTTTTCAGATTTCCCCGTCGGTCAGGATAATGTCCTTCAAACCATCGATAAACGTCTCATCTTCTTGTTTACTCCAGCTGCGACGTCCCTTCTTGTTCCTTAGCCGGGGTAGGTCGTACATTTTGAACGTTAACACCATACATCTAAATGACCAAAGTTCAAAGTCAGTTGATTGTGTCATGATGAAGTTTCAATTAAAATGACCATGCTCACAAAAAAATGATTTATCATAAACATGTTCATGTTTTAAATACAAGGGGAAAATCTTAGAACCATTCTGCCAATGAAGTTATTCTAATTTTACAATTAACCAATCACGGCACCATTATTTTCATTTACTAATTAGTCAAGTCAAAGTTATTCATGATATCAAGATTATGCAATATTCTTCTACTTAAGTCTTTCCCAAATCAAATTTTTCGGAATTGCAGCCTAATATATTATGCAAATGCAGAATTTTAAAATAATAACAAATCTAATAACAAAACAATTTGAAACAGCCCCTACCAGCATTTTATTGCACTGAAAAGTATCAAGGATGGGACTTATTACTACCAAGATAACAACATGAATCCCATTTGAAAGTTCCTGTTTAATGCAAATCATCAAAAAATAAACTACGTCAATCAGGACATGAATATGGTAGTAACAACGAATAAACTGACATAAATGCATAATAAATTCGATACAACTCAAATAATTACTGGATATAGTCAACTTCATGGTTCCATTGTAGATAGAGTTTCCAACCAACATAAAAGACAGAAATCTTAGATAGCTAAATAAATTCAGTTTGTCGATACATGTTTAACCCAATTTACGAACTAAAATGGGACATCCTCCATTCATAGAACATCGACCTAGCTAGGATTTCTTTCCAGTTTGACCATTCAAGTGTTGGCTCTACCGAGTCTATATATGTTATGTGCTCGTCATCTTCATGCAACAACTCTACGTCGCCTAGGTCATCAAGCAATGGATCTAAGGGCATCTCGTTTCGAAAAAAATTATGCAATAAGGTACAACCCATTATAATCCAGTTTTGTCCCTTAAGTTTGTAGAATGATGGGCTTCGAAGGATCGCTCACCATTTCTTCAGAAGCCTGAAAGTACATTCACTCACATTTCAAGACTTGGAATGACATATTATAGTACTCTTGATAGGTCTGTGGTGCCCTAGATCCCTCTCTCCATTCATCTAAGTGATACTGAACTCCCTTATAGGGAGTTAGAAATTCGTCTGCATTTGTATACCCATTATCGCACAGGTAGTAGTGACCTGTCGATAAAAAAACATCAAACAGTTTAATTTCCCAAAACAGCTACAACTTTGTGGTAATTGAGATCACGACAAGGTTATTAGATTCGAACCATATGGTACTTTAAAACCATTTTGCCTACTGACCGCATCTCGTAAGACCCTACAATCGGCGACTGAACCTTCTCAGCCGGTTAACAAATAGATGAACTTCATATCCCGTTCACATACCCCAAGAATGTTAACAACTATATCCCCTTCCTTGTCCTATACTTTCCCTTATCAAAATCTGGGACGGTGACTTTGATATAAGTGTCATCTAAAGCACCCAAACAACCCTAGACAAGTGAGTATAATTGTCAAAATTTAAAGAATTTCTTCATTTAAAATAATAAAGGAGGGTATGGTAATGATTTTGTTAATTTAATTTAATACCTTGAACCATCGCCAACTTGAGTTATCATTGCTCTCATCAATCGGTTCAGGCTTAGCTAGGAGGATGGGATGGAGCTTAAGTACTGCCGCCAGCACGGTGTGAAAATGGGTGCTCACAGTTTGCCCTGATATTTTGAAATCAAATTTGGACACGATTTTTCTTATAGTGTGAGAGCACATATAGGAGCAATGCTACCTTCTTGTTGACACTAACGCAACGAGAATCTTTTAGGCCGCAGACATGTTTCAATTGGAAACAAAGTCTAGCAAAAGATGGTCGGGCCTTCTCAATTAATGTCATTTTTTTAAAATTAGACTATCTAGATCCTTAATTTGGTCAGGAATACTGTCGGTCATCACGTACCTAATCTCACGCTCACACCTACGACGGCTAGGGGTACCAAGTTCTAACTGGGTGAGTACACCATTAATAACCACAAACTTGTGGGCAAAATTTCCTCAACAATTAGAAAGATCTCAGCCTTCGTCTGCCGATTTCAGCCATGACAACACTACCTTATATGAAATTTAAGGTTAGATCAACCAAATAAACTCAAATAGCCCATAAACCCAATATAAGTCATTCTAACTCGACATGACTAGAGACAACCCAAGAAATAATACTTAAACCCACACAATAGCACATAAAATTAGCTAAAGGAAATTTAAACACCGCATAAAGTACAAAATCCAATTAATTCATCACATTAATCATGATAGAAACACGACCTAACCATATGGAAATACATCAACAAGAAATAACATGTGAATTTATTCAAAATTCTCTATACAACACAATATGTGCAGTATATCATGTCATCACAAATATTCCTTCAATCTTGTTAACACAAACATGTACACTATGATGAACTAAATAGTTGGACTCAAGCTAAATATACCGAAAATCCCAAGAATCGAAGGATCAAACTACACTCTTACCAAATACTAACAACTTATGGGAATTGATATAGACTGATAATATCTTCTAACAATTAACAGAGAACTGAAATAAGATTTATATGAACAAGAAAGCAAAGACACAACGTTGACAAAAAATCCCTAAAATAAAAATTCACAAAATACCAGTATACAAGATGCAAAAAAATAAAATATATATCAGTAAAAAGAACACCGAAAATGGATTCCGTTTATATTATTAAAAATACAAAAAAAAAAAAAAAAAAAACCAGAAAACAAGTTTAAGCTAAAATAAAGTCTCATATTTTGTGAACCCATATGAATGAAAAGTACCTGGTTATAGTGCTTTGAATGGCTTAGGGCGCAACTTCAGAGTGAAAGGAAATGGCTGAAGAATTAAAAAAAAGAAAAAGAAATAAGTGACTAAATTAACTTAATAATAAGCAAAATGAAAGACGTAGCGTGTATGCAACGATTACGAAGAGAAATTGCTTACCAACTTCAGGTCTCAAGAACTCTTCGCTTCACCATTGTAGAGGATATCTTTGCCGCGGCTACAGGAAATGAGAAAGAGGAGAAACCTTAGCACACTACTGCCTTTTAATTCAGAGGCAAAAATGTCCAGAAAGTAATGGGTTAAGGATGGATTATAAATCAGTTTATAACAACCCAACCCCCTTGAGACCCAATCTCCCGGGCCTAGCACTATATTCCAGCTAGGCTTGAAATATAACCGGGGCCCAAACCGTGCAACCAAATGGTGTAATAACCCAGTTACATTATTTAATAAGGCTTATTAACCCAGCCAAACGGGCCCTTAGTATTATGTCTCTATCACTCAACACTCTCTCACTTAACACACTCGACCGACCTACTTATTGTCATATTACCTTAGCTCTCATACTGATATGGTCAATTTCGCCTCTTCGATCTATATCTCTCTTGTTAGTCTCTATCAACTCTCATGAAGATATAGGCTTTAAATCGGCTGCAAAATTGCGAGCCTTTGCTTCCTGTTCTTTTGAGTTTATGTGTGACTTCCTAGAGCATGTTTGGTTGCCAGTAACAATAATTTGGTTGATATAACTAAATGAGCTTTTAAAGTGATTACAATCACTTAGGCTAATGTATTAATCTGTTTGGTTGGTTGATTTATTCGGGTTGGTATAGCCCAGGTTAATTTATTATGAATTGTTTGGTTCATATGTTAACATGTGGGTTATGTTATAGATTTTACAAAATTACCCTGCCTAGGGAATCAAACTAAATATTAAGAAAAATTTGATTCGAATTTGTAGATATGAACTCAATTTCGAATTTCGAATTCTAATAGAATACTAATCGAATTTTAAAAGGTGATTTGAATTCGATTCGTGAGAAATATTCGAACTATTCGATTCGAGATTCGAAAAGTTCATTTTTATTTTTATTTTTAGATTTTTTTTAAAAAGTCTAATATTATTATTTTTAATTTTTTCAATTACAAATTTTAATAATATATATTATATATAAATTACTTTAAATATATAGCTATATAAACATATTATATATACATATATTTAGTATTATATGTGTTATTTAAAATTTTAAAATATAATATATATATATAATATTTATATAAACGAACGAAATATTCAAATTATTTGAATCGAATACAATTATATTCGAATTCGAATATTATTCGAATCATATAATTAATTCACATTCGAATTCGAATCATTTTAATTAAATTCGAATTATGAATCGAATAAAAAATACTCCCTCCGTCCCGGCTTATCTTGTACAGGGGGGGTCGGCACGGGTATTAAGAAAAGTTGTTTTTTGGTTGTTTGTTGACTTTTCAAAGGTAAATTGAGGGTGGAGATTGAGAGTGAAGATTTTGAGGGTGAAAATTATGTTATAACTTTCTTTTTTTAGGCTGTGCAAGATAAGGTGGGACGGAGGAAGTATTAAATTTGTTTACATCCCCTGACCAAAAGAAGTGGGGCGTTTTAGAAGTTAAACCAAAAAACAAAGCCTCCAAGTTGCATCTATTCCTTCATTCCACAATCTCCGCCAGCATCTGGGTGACTCATAAATAAGAGCCTGTTAATTAATTTCTTGATCAATATCAAAATAAGAGTCTATTAATTAATTTTTCTAAATAATACATTCAACACAATTTGATTTGAAAGCTCAAAAACCAGAATTAGATAAAGTAGAAGAGTTATATTTATATGTGCCTTCTCTAATATTAATCACTCTCCATAGCCTCGTTTACTTGACGGGATAAGATAGAATAACTCAGAATCACACAATTTTATCATGGATTATCATGCGCTTACTTTCATATGCTATTTGTTTGCTTTACCTTGATAACCCAAAAAAATAAAATAACTCATTGGATACTAATCCCCCCGTCCCACCCAATAATTATTCTCAAACCTGAGTAAGCACTTCTATTTTTCATTATTTCACGTATGCTCACACTTCTTTCACTAGGGTTCACGGCGCTGCGACTAGGGGAGAAGGGCGATTCTGCGACGGACACGCTACTACCCCACCGGAGAAGAAGACAAGATCGTGAGGAAGGCAAATCAGGTAATGTCTTCGTTCGTTTGGAGGATGCTCGGTCCAGTTTTCGATTTTCAGTAATTTTTTTTGTTTATCTTGCGATTCTTCATTGTGTTTATGGATATTTTTCTGTAAATGTTAAATTTGTATCTGGAAATAGTTAATGGGAAAGTAATTGCTGCGCTTCATCCAAATTTTTGCAAAAAACAGATTTAGCTTAATAGAAATTAAATGGTGATGTTATAGCTCAGGCGCAGTCTGGTACGGGGAAGACTTCCATGATTGCCCTCTCTGTTTGCCAAATTGTTGATACCAAGTCCTCAGAGTATGTTTTATATTCTTATTTCCTCGTTGCTCTTTGCTTGTTTGGTAATTGTTGTTGCTACTTGTGTCTTTGGTTTTTTCGTGTAATGGAACTCTTCACTGTGCATTGGTTGTATTGAGGATTATAATTTTAGGATATAGGGTTCCTGGTTTTCGTTCAAGATTCTGTGCTTTGTGTTTCCAGTAGATTTTACGTGCTCGGTTTTGGTCATTATGTGTGAATGGCTTCGTCCAGAGCTCGGATATTGGCTTATTTAATATACCTAGTTTTTTAGTTTTAGTTCATTTTTCCAGTTTATGTTTTCAGTGTGATGTAATTTTATTTTAGGGTGAAAATAGGCAGGTTTTCTTTTCCTATTGGGCATATATTATTTTCCTATTTACCTTAATGGTACTATTAACCTTGCCTTAGCCAGTGTACGCGGGGTTAGACATGTTGTCGTTCAGTTACATATTATACGGATAGGTAAACACTGGAATAAATTATTTACCTTATCCCTAACCTACACAATTATCCAATGAGCTAGGATGAGGTGTTATCCCTATCCACCGAAGTAAACGAGGCCTATGTCAACATAACTAAAGGTCGGAAGACTTTTTTTTTTAACACAGAGGTCTGTTACTCTTTACAGTATTTACTCAGTGCCTAAATCAAAACCCGCACCCTCCTATGACAACACGAAAGGTCAGAAGACTTTTTTCTAAACACAGATCTGTTACTCTGTACAGTATTTACTGATTTTGTTTTTTAAAAAAATATTTTATTTGTATGTGTTTCTTTCTGCTCCATCACTATTAAACTTTTTCGCGTTTTTATTTTGTAAAAAAAATTACATCTACTCGTCTTTAAAGCACATATCCATCCTGTCTGCACGCACTTCTTCAAAAGATGGGTAGATCTATGTAAGTGGTTTTACGGATCTGTAATTTTCTGATGTTTGATGTATCGTAGAAAGCACTAAATGTTGAAAATTGTGTAGCTATTATTGTTTCAGAACAAAAGCTGTTTTTTTACTCTAAAATATGTAAATTTACAACACACCGTTACAAAGAGTAAGTGTTACAGTACAAAAATTTGTTTGGATTTCGTAGAACCAACCTTTTGTGTCTATCCAATTGTAGATCCGTGTGTTCTATGTGATTTTCTGAGTTCCCTACTTGAAATGTGGTATGAATTTAGTGAAGTTTCGTTTATGGGTTGGAAGATTATGTTTGTTTTGTGTTAAACGATGGATTATAAAATTCTTAAACAAAACATTTTGCATTGAAATGAAAACACTTGTTTTTTTTCCTCAGATAAGCTTCAAATTGATTCATTTAGTGAGATGGTAAGAAGAAGATAAATAAGAAAATGTTAAATTACATTTAGTTTGTAAATTGTATTTCTATATTCACTTATGCACGTCAATTATTAGTATATGTATTCATGTATTGATGGATCTTTTCTGTGTGCAGAAAATGACCATGAAAATATGAGTAGAGAGACATTAGGTTAGACGCGAGTGCATCATACTCATGAATAAAGGTATACATGCAGAATCTATAATTTAGTGAAAAGTCCCACATTCTTAAGCACACGAACAACACCAAGAAAGGAAAGCAGCGAAATGGACTTTGAGCAAGCCATGAATTTATTTGGAGAATCCGAATCAGAGGAGGAAAATAATAACAATTATTCAAATGAGAATGACGAAGAGCAAGATAAAGAGAGGCAGCAAAAAAGCTCCTCCTCTTCATCGGCATCTTCTTCCTCCTCATCCTCCGGTGGTTCCTCTTCTGCATCTTCCTCTACATCCTCCTCATCCTCGAATCATAGCAGTAGCCCTGATGAAGAAGAAGACAACAATGATAATCATGGCGAAGTAAAGAGTTCGTACAATGACCACAACTACAACCATGAGATTAACAGTCACCATTATGAGAATGATGAAGATGTGGAGGAGGACAAGGATCTGTTTGGCTCTGATAATGAGGATTATGTCAAAACACCTGCCAGCAGTCGCCACCCAGTACCAGGTTCGCCAATTTATTTTTCTGGTTTTTTTGACTCATGATTATGCTGATTTACGATGTTTATGTTGTTTCCTGTTGTGGTCCTATGTGGATTGCTTCGTTGCAGAACCCTTTCAAGCTTTTAATCAAATACTCCCTGTGTCCCACAAAGATAGAATTGATTTCTCTTTTGGTCTGTCCCACAAAGATAAGCCGCTTACTATATTTAGCATATCATTAATTTTTCATTTTCATGTCTGCCCCTAATTAATGTGTCTTGGTATTTTGATCTAGGACATTCAACAACAGAATGTATGTCTTTAGTGGTTGTGTTAGCTTACTCTCCTAATGAAGTTACTTGTCTAGAACAATTTATTTAATATGTACGTATAAACAGAGGAAAGGTAGAAAGAAATGTGATTTTTTTAGAGTTACTTATTATAAGTCTTTTTTTGTATGTGGCTCCTTACATCTTCTTTGTATGTCTTGATTCTTATCTTGCTCACTCAGTTTTGCCGCCCATACGTAATCCAACTAATCACACAAGAGGTGGTTTTGGACGTGGTCGCTGGCAAAATGATAGGGGAGCTGGTCTCCTTCCGCGTCCTGGGCCTTACCCTCAAAGGCAAAACTATGGCTATGGTCAAAAGTTCTTTAATGCTCCTCGTGATGAACGTTTTGTTTCTGAGTTGAAATTTTCAAAAAGTGAAGAAACATTAGCTAGAAAAGCCATCGCTTTCCAGGAGGTAACAACATTTTTATGTTTTTAATAGTAATAGCAATTTTGAATGTGCATATATCTTTTTTCTCTCCCTCTTGATGGGAACGGAGTAAAATGATTAAAATGATTAAGGTTTGGCTTAGTAGATTAGGATGTGGAATCCCTACGGCCTGAGAAACATAAACTAAAATACAACAGGCTAGGAAACAATTGTGAGTCTTTGAATATCAGAAAAATCTGAACTTTTTCTGAATGAAGCCCACCAAAGATACTCTAAACTTAATTCGCTCAGACCTTGTCAGAAGGTTCCTCTTCGTCTTCAAACATTCTTCTTTTTCTTTCTGCCCATAAAGACCAGCACAGATTTTGTACAATGATGCCCCAAAGCATCTGCTGCGTTTTTCTGGTTCTGTGGTGATAAAGTGTTGAACCACATGCAAAGCATTGAGTATATTTTGATGATCTATATGTTGTTTTAATTTATGAGGCTATTGGAAGATTGATTCCTGTGATGTATTAGATCACGTTCTGGTGTATCCTTTGGAGCTTTGTATGATGTTGTAGTAAAGCATTAGATACTGGCTAAGCTATTAACTTTGAAATTGTCGTGGGAATAAAAAGAGGGTCGGCAGTAGGAGATATTTGGAGGTACGCATTGATGGGTATGGACTTGGGTATTTGGGTGCTGCATAATGCCCTGTATCAACGTAATAAAATACATGAAGCCACAAAGAATGTTATGAATACAGCTGGCGAAGTCCCTGTATTGGATTTATAATTTGCATATTTCAGATATAACCCATAACAGGTGCTTTAATCAGTTTTTCATCAATAGAAAAGATGTATAATGTCATCTGTATCAATGTAATAAAATACATGAAGCCGCCACAAAGAATGTTATGATTACAGCTGTATAATGTCATCCATATCAATGCAACAAAATACATGAAGCCACAAAGAATGTTATATATACAGCTGGCGAAGTCCCTGTATTGGATTTCATAATTTGCATATTTCAGATATAACCCATAACAGGTGCTTTAATCAGCTTTTCATCAGTAGAAAAGATGTATAATGTCATCTGTATCAATGTAATAAAATACATGAAGCCGCCACAAAGAATGTTATGATTACAGCTGTATAATGTCATCCATATCAATGCAATAAAATACATGAAGCCACAAAGAATGTTATATATACAGCTGGCGAAGTCCCTGTATTGGATTTCATATTTTGTATATTTCAGATATAACTCATAACACTTGAACAGGTGCTTTAATCAGCTTTTCATCAATAAACTGTGTTATACATGTCTTTGGAACACATTCTTTATCTACCTCCTGCTCAAACAAATCTTAATTAGAAGATCCTATTCCTAAAATAATGGCAATAGACGTGATGTAAGATTTGTACTTCTGTACAGATTGGGGAAGAAATTGTGGATGCAAGTGTCGCTACATGTCTGCACACACCTATTTTAGGATATAAACTGAATTGCAGCTATATTGTCTTACCCGTTTTAGCTTGTCTATTTTAAACCAGCCATGTGAGCTCGCTTGCTACAGTCGTGTAGAAGGTGGGGATGTCTACTTTGATGATCGTAGTTTGGTGAGCCTTCTTTTTCTTTTATGCACAGTTCCTGCACGTGATGATTAGCAGCTCATCTGAATCATTTTTATGTTCCTAGAGGCTGTTTAAGCGGCTAATAACTGAAGATATTGGAACTGACCTCAATGAAGGTTTTGATACGTATACTCCGAAGAAAGGTGTGCTATACTAGAATATGCAATTATGCATCATGTATCAAACTCTTCTTCTTCAAAACTATATATGCTTTTGATCTTGTTTGCAATTATCAATTGCTAAATATGTTATTTCTTTGGTCATCAGACTTGGGCTCTCAAGGCTTCGGTGACCTTCTTGCTACTATAAGAAATGGAAATATTCCCCTTCAAAACATGCACTTTGTGGTAAGAATATCCAATATACCTTGTTTCATGTACCTAACTTGTCTAAGAAGATTGGTTCAAATTAGTTTAATATTTCTTTGTCTTCTTTTGCTTTGCAGACATATCGCAACAATCTTAACAAGGTAATTGTTGGTTCTTTTGATTGATGCTGTTTTGTTGGCTTGTTGTTCTTCCTTGAATTAGTGTTGGTTCCAGATAATTAAAGAAGACACATATATGTCCTTCCTGCCAAGGGAGAAAATAATGACTCCATCTTTGTCTTTGTGTTTAGATCTTCTTTTATTACTGAAGAGAATGTTCAGTCAAAAAAGATGTTGTAAACAAGATTGTTTAGAACTAATGAAATATTAACAAAATAGTTGACATGTATTATGTGTCTTTAGATTTTGAAATACAAAAATGTTAAGACAATTTGGGATTCCTTAGAGCTCCTTTGTAGATCACTCTAGTCAAATTATTATTTGATAGAACTATCAAACTCATTGCTATATCACAGTGAAACCCTTCGTGGGAGTAATATGTATGATATCCTCTTGAATATGCAATTTTAGATAAAGCACGCACCAAATACAATATATTTATGTATACATATATTTGTATATTTTAGGAAGCCTATTAATTAAATTTCTAGAAATCACCATGTAAAATGTTTTCCTCATTTGCAGTTATATGAAACCTCTGAATGTTAAAACATTTTTGTTTTGAGTAAGAAAAATTGTGCAACTTGATCATGGTATATTGCATTAGTAATAAATTAGTATTATGGTATCTCATTATATGTCATATAGACCATATTCCCATGAGAAGACATCTATTAGGTCATGGGGCTGCAAGCTACTAAGTGGCCAAACCACATGTATTAGCTGTGGGAAAACACCAGTGTTGAAAGGCACGCGCATATGGGATGTTTAAATAAAAGTGCGCATCATAAGGAGCTCTCATTTCTGCTGTGAACAAGTGAAACATAATCCACTGTGTTAGTATAGACATCATAAAGTTGCTCACAGAGAGTGTGAACTCTACAATTGGATCTGCTATCTTCTGTTATCTTTTCATCTTAGTACCTTGTAAACGAACATCTGAATCCCGCATTTCCAAATTTCCAAGACAAAAAATGTGCTGGAGAAAATGGAGCAAGTCGGTAAACAAAAAGACATGATAGTTGATGGATGAGTGTGGATATTGGATATACTTTTAGGACATTAAATTATGTGAAATATCGTGAGACATCATAATTCATATAAGAAAAGCATGTCTCGCTGGTTCCTTGCTTATCCGGAATGTGCTTTGAGGAACATATGTAAATATGTGTTTGTTTATTGTTTTTCCCCCTACTTCAACATTTTCTAGACAGAGTTCAGATAACTACTGTAGTTCAGAAACATGCATGCCTCTGTTTGTTGGTTCAGTTTGAACTAACCGACCAATGATTTCTAATATCAAGCAACGTGTTTCATATTTGACCATTTGCTATACATGTATTACTTTTGTTTTGGTCTATATTTTCTGTTGAATTTCCTAATGCTGCTTTTAGTGTCTCTAATATTGTGATCAATTTGATAGGGTTTAACTGTTCTATTTAGAATAATTTGCGTCACTGCAATTCAATGAACGTAGAAGTATAACATCTGTTTACGAGATGATGCAATTGTAGGAACATACATTTTTCCTTAAATCAAGTGGTTCGATTTCACTTTTGAATCAAACTTTAATGTGCTCTTCCTATCATTTTCCTTTTCCTTTCTTTCTTTTTCTCCATCTGGTACAGGGATCTGTGGGGTATTGAAGGTTATCCTAAACTTTTTTATAATTTGATCAATTACTAAAATTATCCATTATTTTGTTTATTGCTAAAAATAACCTTGAACTCTTAGTCATAATCTGTATTTTTGTGTCATTAGATTTTTCAATAGCATTGAGTTTCAGTGCAACCAAACAACGGGAGAAAATATGGAATAAGCACTAACTTTTTCCCCATTTACTCTTTCATGCAACTTAAACTAACAATTACTTTCTAATCTATCATCTGTTCCATCTGTCAGATTCTAGCCACTGCTTACGTAAGGCATGAGCCTTGGGAAATGGGGGTGCATAAAAGGAATGGAGTAGTCTATCTTGATGTGCATAAATTGCCAGAAAGGCCACAAAGTGAACTGGAACGTCGAAGGTGCAATTGCTTTCACCATAGTTGTTAAAATTCCGTCCAATGTATGCATCCTTTATCATTTCTCTTTGGTTTGTTTGGTGTTGGAGTGGTGTAAGGTAGGACAGCAAGAAAGATTACCAAAAAGTGACAGAAATGTGAAAATCATTGACTCAAATTGGAAAGTGAGAGAAATATGGTCCTCTTTGGTATTATGCTGTACGAAGAATTAATATTATTCAAGTGTCTTTCCTTATTCGTATCACCATATTTTTTAAGATACATGCACTCGAAGTTGCTACAGAATTCCCTTGCTGTTGTGGGGAGAATTGGAATATGAATAAGGAACACTGGCATATGAGTAATTATCTCTCTTATGTGTCAACTTGTAGTAGGAATTCACATTTGAGGGCTGTCAATGATAATTGTTGGCAGTATACAGACTTCTGCTCAAGCTCATTCTAGACATGATGAGCTTGACCTCCCTCGCGAATAGGCTCCTGCTCAGTTCAGATTGTTGGGTGCAGCGCAACTAAGCATGATTTATCTTGAATATAGTTGTAGGCTGTTTGGTTTGAAAATGTTTCAAATTCTTCCTATTTTTCCTTACATTTTACATACATGAGTGAAAATCCCATTGACTTAAATCTTTTTTATTTCCCTTCCGGAGATAGATGTTATTGGGGATATTGTTTCGAGACTCTTGCCACAGAAGATCCAAAAAGAGCTGATGGGGAACAGATACATCATGTTGATGCCAATGTGGAGTATTGCGCTGTAATTAAAACCAAATTAGGTGCTCATCGTATACTCATGGGCGCTGAAATGGACTGTTGTGATTCAACTGATGATGGTAGGAGATTCTATGTGGAACTGAAAACAAGTCGCGAGGTAGGAATGGTTGTTGGATTTTGTTTTGTGCTTCATTCTAGTTTAGCGACCCAGTTATAACTTCCGAACATTCTATATGTGCTTCTACAGTTAGATTACCGCACTGAGGAAAGATTTGAGAGGGAGAAATTGCTCAAGTTTTGGGTAAATGCATTGCTAAATTCTGTTTTATTTTTCTTCAATCTTTTCATTTATAGCTCGCATGGCTCTCTATTTTCCCCCAATTTGTTTTCTTTTCTTTTTGCTAATGGTATCAAGTTCATTGAAGATGGGTCAACATGGAAGAACCGTTTGGTTAGCTGCTTTAGACAACGGTTTCTTGTTGGCAACGCTGTCAATTCACTGTTCTACCTTTTTGGTTAAAGGGTACTTGTATTATATGAGAACGGAAAATATTGAAAGAGTTGAGAGTTCCAACATCACATTGGGTTATTCTTGTCAAGCCTGATGATGAAGTAAAAACTATTGTAGTGAAATTTTATATTCAATACCCAATATGTCAATTGTATAGCATCTTTAACTTTAGATACATGTTTATGGAATCATAAATAGATATTAATATGTATAAATGAATATGAATGAAAACAGAGGGTCTCATAAATGGGATAGATTGGCAGATACACTAGATTGGGTAGAATGAGTGCATTTGAAATGAAGTGGGGTAACCCTCAATATGAGTGAATCAGGAAAATGTAATATGACTTGTACATGTGCATAAGTGATCTTAGATGTCTAGTATGTCGTATAGAAAGTAGAGAACAATAACTGAAGTTAGAAGTGAGGAAGACATAAAATTGAAAGGGACTATTAGAAAAGACGTGATACAGGATTGTGTTTCAAATGAATACAATGGTGTGATATGATCCATATGAACGATCTTACATAGTACGATTAGGACTTGGTCTTTGTAGTTTGCTGTAGTTGACTTACAATAGTATCTTTCAGCTAGAATTGCTCGTTGTTCGATGCTATTTGTCAAGTGCATTCATGTCTAATAACTCAAATCATCTGCCCTGCTCGTCATGGAGAGTACTCTCTTCACCACTGTAGAAATTACAGCTTTACTTTGGAACTTGCTCCTTCAGTCTCTAAGTGGACCCCTATATGTTTCTTATAATACTTTAGCTCGTTTCCCTACCTTCGAATCTAGGGACTCGGGGGAGGATCTTGTCTCACTTCACAGGGTTGGGGGTGGTAATTACCCTTTGAGGGGATATAACAATAAAAAATACATAGTAATGAGGATTTTTTAGGGAGGGGTGAGGAATATTTAGGGGGTGGGGGGTTCGATCCCCTCCAAGGTACACACAAGGAACTGCCCCTGTGTCTTTTAAGGGTGCAGTAAGAAATTTATGCTATCTGGATTTGCCATTACCTTTTTCTTATTACCATTACAACTTTTGCTGTTGCAGATCCAATCATTCCTTGCTGGTGTACCTTTTATAGTGATTGGGTTCAGGTACTTCCTGTATATTTCAGCTCTTGTTTTTTAATCCGTGAACAGATGGTTATAAACCGAATAACAAGATTTTCCATCATTTCTCGGCTTTGTATCATTAGACAGTTCATTGGTCCTCTGTTATTGTAGGGATGATAGTGGCCGACTTGTTCGTACAGAGAGGTTAAGGACCAAAGATATAACTCACAGAGTAAAGATGAAAAATTACTGGCAGGTACAATGACGTTGGACTATCCTTTCTTGTCGTCTTTGACTTTTTCTGTGTTTGTGATATACACTGTTATTTGGCAGGGAGGAGTGTGCTTAGCGTTTGCTGATGAGGTGTTATGCTGGCTTTACGGTACTGTCAAAGAGAGTACGTACCTTCAATTATTATTAAAAAAAACATGTTTGTCTATTCTAGGTTTCTGTATTTTGAACATATATTTATATTTATTTATTATTTGGGGCCCTATACTTCTAAGAACATTAGGTCATTCATTGCCGAGGGACATGACCCAATTTTAATGCTGATAGGGACATAATTAGAAAAAAACAATAAAGGAAATAGAGACCAACTTTTGGAATTTTCTAACATACATTATATTTCTCCACACTACATAAATCATGTTAGGACATTTCGTTGGTTTGTCGTAGATGGAATAGCTTGTGTCGTTGATCATGGTTTCATGTCTCTTGCATTATGATAAAACATGAGATTTATGGGTGGGTGCAGATGAAGACTATATATTGCAGTTTGCGGCTCCTTTCACGCGATTGGAGCTTCTTCAAGCCCAGTCCTGCCCTGATGTTATCACTGACCATGTCCAACAATTGTAGCAGGTAGGTATAAACAATTTTGAACTCTGTATTATTCATGTAAACATATGTGGACACTCTGGAATTGGATTCTATGATATGTGACATTGATGGAGATGTCTTTACTTATTTATTTTATGGTTCAACTCCTGTCGATGGGTTTATTGCGCTGGACTTCCTTCAATTTTAACCGTACTTGGTTGGAATGGTATTTGACAGTTCGACAGCCCCAAATTAAAATTTTAAAGCGCAACATAATGCAAATATAAATATAACCCTTAATTTGAATTAGTTAATACTGCCTTTCCTAACAAGGGCCTTATTATCTATATCTATGTTTATGCTAGCATAAAGAAATTTCATCATCATGATGTCAAATTCGCATGCATAATTCCATTTTATATTATTACACAGGGAAGGTAACTATCGACAACACTATAATATAGACCCTCCGACCCACCCCCATAAAAAGGAGTCATGTTTCAAAATGTTTCAAATTGATATCTTGTCCCAATACAAAAGTCTTGTTTCAAATGTCAATATCTCTGTTTTTTTAGTTCAAATTAAAAATTTAAAACTTTTAATTTCCCAAATTATATATATGTGATTGAATATGTTAAGTAAAAACATAAGACAAGTCGTATGAGTGAGAATAGATGGTTTTTGGAGTGTTGTACCTTCATCAAATTGTCAAAAATAATAAGTGGCAAATTGTTCTAACGTAACTCATTTTATGGGTCGGGAGTGCATTTCTTCCCGTCTCTAAAGAGGCCTGGTTTCCAAAAAAAAAAAAGAGGTTTCGATAAAGGAATTTCATTTTATTAATCGGAGTAAATTGTTGAAAAGTTTAATCCCAGAACCTGATTAAAATGAAAAGTTATATATTCGTAAATGATAACTTTATGTTGGGAGTACTAGAAAACTCAAACCGAAAAGAAGTATATATGAATTAAAATTAGAAACGTCGTTGTTGATCTATACTGACTGTAATACTGTAGTCATTTTGACTAATATGATGGGCAACCTTGCAAATGATTTTTTTTTTTTGTTGAAAGGCCTCCGCATTCTCTAAAAAATATATTAAAAAGCAATATACGATATTCGCAAGAATAGAAAAGATCATAATATTCCTATGAAACAGTTTGACGTGAATTTACATTGCATAAAAGAAAAACTGAAAACTGAAGAAACTGGTAACTAATCCATCTAATGCGGTACAATAATAATTTAATGAAATGATTTGGTGTGGTGTGGTATGGTACTATTGATCTGGAGACGGTTTTTATGCTTTTTATAATAACCTCTAGACGTAAACTTTCTGCACAAGTTCGAATAGTAGCGCTCTTGATAGTGTATATATAAACATATATTTTTTTTAATTTTTGTTAATTATCAATTACAACACGACTTTTAAAATTTTATGTATTAATGTGGATCTTTAATCTGTTTTTAATTTAATAAACGGAAGCTAGTGAAGTCCAAATTAAAGAGAAAAGGAATTTTTTTTTTCCGACCGGGTTTTTGGGTCAACTTTTTTAATGTGAAATTTTCTTATTATATTTTTTAATAACATTAGTCAGTCTGGTGAAAGAACTTCTCTTACCCCGATCCCCGTCAGAATAAGAATCACATAAACTAGAGGTTTTCCTCATTTTCAACCAGACAAAGGATTGTAGTCTCGGATTCGGAACACAAGCACAATAACTTAGGTCTTTTGTTTCTTTTATATAATCTTATTTAAAAAATAGTAGCTACAAAGAAAAGCACACCAACTAAATTGTATTATTGCACATAAGGTATTAGGGTGCAATTATAAAGAATTGTATAGGAACGAAAAAAGAACACAAATTTGTTAATCCAGATTGGCAAGAATAACTACGTCTGGAGACACTACCAAGTCAAGAGAATTACTAATAGTTTCGGTGATTATAAATATATTGAATCAGACTTGGCCATAGCCCTAAAAGCCCATTCATCTACTTTTAAGGCCCTAAAAAAAGTCCTCGGGGGCTCTGCCCCGAACCCCCGCCAACTCATCGGCGAGCGAGAGAGAGATTGCTCAACATTGCACACACAATTACACAACCAGCTATTTCAGCTTAATCAAAATCATTATCATCAACAATTGAATACTAAAATCAGCAGCAAACAGAATAAAGTAAAAAATAAAAACCGTCTGTTGAAACTACAAATCAAACATTTTACCACTATAATTTATCACTTTACAAGAATAACCTCAACATTCACTTACAGATACACAGAGAGAGAGCAGATGTGGCATCATACACTTGGTAGGAGAAAAGCCGATTTAAGACTTTCTCATAGTCACAACTCGGATCTGTTTAGATCCACAATTAGAATGCTCCGCAACCTATTAAACTCACTGAAAACATAGCGCAAAGCCGCTGCATCCACAATGTTCGTGGAGGAAGCCGCTGACATTTCGAACTCTAGAGATGAGGATGAGAAGAAGAAGAAGAACATAAAGAAGAGAGAATTCGAGGTATCTGTTGGATGTTTAATGTTTGAAGTTAATTTTTATATTAATTTTAAATTTAGCTAATAGATTTATATATATATATATATATATATATATTGTTTTATAATAATATATTTACTTTGATGTTAGTACGGGCTTGTTGATTAGATTTGATTAACTTATAGAGATTAATAGATGGATGATTTGAGCCGACGTGCCCTTCGGCGGAATTCAAACTAATCATTAATTAAGTTTGAAGAGAAGACCAAATAAATTGCAAGTGGTTATATAGATAAGACACATCTTTTATTAACTGAAAGTCATGTTTATTAGTAAGAAGAATTGTATTTCTTGGAGAAGTCCCATAAATCTGTATTAATTTTAGATAAGAGATCCGCTAAAATCACTTTTGAGATAGTTTGAGAAGTACCGTACAAGAGAGAAAACATAAATTACACAGTCTATGAGAGTTTGAGAGAAACACAAAATACAATTTCAAGACTTCTTAAATTCTAGAGTGCAAAATTTGAAGAAGAATGCACAGTTGAGTCCTGGTAACAGAACACTTGAAGTTTTTAGCACATCAGATAAGGAATGAAATATTCTGTTTTAGGACATTGCTAAAAACAAGTCTATGTGTCAATTTATTTCTATTGATCTATTTTTACTATATGCTATATTTTGTTCCTACAGTATAAAATAGAATAATTTTTTTGTAGCAGATATATATTGATTTTTATATATAACTTGAAGGATGTTGAAAGGAATGGCCGCAAGTTCGAATCCATAAATTGATGTCTTCAAATATGAGAAGTCGGATAAATTCAAAGAACTAGACTTCAAAAGATGGTAACATAAAATGTTATTTTATTTGACAACATTGAAGTTGGCATATCTCGTTAGTGAAGAATGTCTGAAGCCAGTTGATCCTACTAAAAAGGAAGCAATTTTAACTATTGAAGAATGGAAACAATCTGACTTTTTCTGTGTTATCATTTAGGCTTGTAATACGTTGTATGATATTTATGCAACGTATGATACTTCTAATGAACTTTGGGAGTCACTTGAGAGAAAATATAAAATTGAAGATGTAGGTGCGAAGAAATTCGTCATTGGAAAATTTCTCAAGTACGTTATGGTTGATTACAAGCCTGTCATAAAACAAGTCGAAGAACTTCAGATGTTGATCTATGAATTACATTCCGAAGGATGCGTGGCAAAATGATCATTTGCAAGTAGGAGCAATTACTGAAAAATTTCTCATTCTTGGAATGATTTTAAAATTTATCTCAAGCACGAGCGAAGAGAAATGACTATGGAGAATCTTCTCCTTATGCTACGAGTTGAAGAAGACCACTGGAAAAGGAGACACAATTAATGAACAAATTATGCAGGCCGAGGTTAAAATTATTAAAGGAAAATCAAAATTTCAGAAGTTCAAATGCAAGAAAGTTGCAAAGAAAGTTGACAATCTCCATGCACCATAAGACAAAGCTTGCAAGAAGATCAAATGATCTTGTTGAGTGTGTGGTAAGACCGGAGATAAGGCAATGAAATGTTGACAAAAAAATAATAATGTCAATCTTGTGGAAAATACTGAAGTCATTGTTATGGAGAACCATGATGAAATTGAATATCTCCAATAGAATAAATCAATTGTTCGCTACATGGGAATCAGATTCATAACAATTACGGATTACAAACCTAATTCTAGCAACACACAAACAAACATCCAAATGGGTGATCAAACCATAATTTAATTCAAAAGTGTGAATCAACAATCCCAAATAACATAGAACATTCCAAAACATAATCCAATCAGTTAATAACCATAAAAATTACATAAACATCTTAAATCCAAGGTTTAACTAATGATCAAGAGTTGAAATTAGAGTGCTAGCCACTCATATCAACTATTACAAAGTAAAACAAGTGAAAATCCAATGGTTAATGGTGGCTGAATATGTGTGAGAAATGAGTGCTTGGTTAGGTCAAATTCGAAATTGAGTGCCTGTATTGTCCTGAAATGAGCTCAAACACATTAAATGGTCCAATAATACAAATATGAACAATACACAGTCAAATATGCATGCAAATGTCATTAAAACGACACTTAATTCGATCTAAAATGTATGCATGAACACGTGTACTAAATCTCTCCAAACTTAAACCTCTGTTCGTCCCGAACAGATTGAAGCAAAGAAAAAGAATAAAAAGGACACGTGTTAGGGAAGATTTAAGTGATGAAGTCAGTTTCAGACGCAGTTTTCAAAAGCAAGACAATCATGATAAGATGAGCATATATGATATAACAACTTCAACTACTTTTAAAACTTGAAAACCCACAACTAAAGATCCTCGCCGGCTGAGTGTATCCGACTGTCAAGTGTATCAAATAGGTAATATTTTTCGCTCACATTGAAATGTATGCAACGACTACCATATGCTTGCCAATCTTTTAAAGTCGAATTTGTACTCGAGACGTGTGACAAAGAATAAATAAGGTCTTATTATTTTTGTTGTAATGTTGGTTTAACGTAAGGTGGGATAGATATGGGCACAAGTGACTAATTCTTGGATTAATTGAGTTAGTTACTCTCAATCACCCCTCAAACAACATTCACTCTTTCCTCACTCTCTCGCTTCCCTAGTAAACCAATCCCGAAATTGATTTCTTCCCCACTATAAACTCACAACCTAAATGTTTTTTCCTATTCTCCCTTGGATGTGTTTTCATTGAGATCATTGGTCAAGAAGCATTTATGTTGCTAGTCTCTCCTAATCAAAAGCAGTGAACTAAATATGTACATCCGACTTTTTCTTTCCTTTTCTGCCTTTTTTTTTTTTTTTGGGTAAACTATTCACAAATTAGGGAAGACTAGTTTTTCCAATTCTTTGTCTATTGTTTCATTTCTCTTCACCCTTCAATATTCCCAATAGTTTTACCCTTTTAATCCCAAATGTTACCCGACTACCTTCTAACCGCCTCCCTCTTACTCAAATAGTCCAATTAAGGTCAAAGGCTAAATCGAAAGGTACTCGGCTTGTAGAATTAGGCTATCAAACGAAAATTTAAAAGCTCAAGGGTCTAACTAGAGGCAATTTTCCAATTTTTGGTGAAATGTGTAACATTTTCAAGTTTACAAATAGGCTAAAATCAAGAATTGCCTAAAATCATTTTCTAAGTCATACAATGTACCGACTTATTCAAAATAGAGAATCAAGACAAGTTCAAGAGACAATCACATGCAATCAATGAACTACACACCGAAAGAGAGCATGGATTACTCCAAACATGGGAGTATGATAAAGGCTAAAAAACTCACAAGGTAAAAGTCTTGATCAAAAGTTTAAGTTACAAGCTCAATTTCATCTCATTTGCTTGTCATGCTCTATCATGAGCCATTTTTCAAATTTTATTATTATTATTATTATTATTATTATTATTATTATTATTATTATTATTATTATTATTATTATTATTATTATTATTATTATTATTATTATTATTATTATTATTATTATTATTATTATTATTATTATTATTATTATTATTATTATTATTATTATTATTTGGCAAAAACTCACTTCATCATTAACTATTCGTCAATTATCAATCCCATCACTATCCATAATCAAGACAAAATCGAGAGCGGCCAATACATATACCTACCACCCCTTCCCCAAACTTGGTTGAAAGTCCAAAGATTATGGGAGAGAAAGGGGTACGAATTTGTGCTCTACAAAAGACAATCAATCAATCAACGCTATTGATTGGTTCTTATTGACTCAAATTAACAATGCAAAAGACTAATCAATATAAAGATACCAAATCCAATCCAAGTCAAATCAATCCCAAAAGGTAATAGATTAGCATACGAAAAGTAAGCTCGCGGGCGGCCAATACGTACACCTACACCCCCTTCCCTAAACTTGGTTTAAAACCAAAGTCTGTGGGAAAGAAAGGATACAAATTGGTGCTCCAACTCACAGTGGCTGTTGGGCTTCGTCACCCCCAGTTGGTACTATTTCTTTGAACTTCATGGCTTGGTTGGTTTCTCGTCATCATAGTCCCTGCACACTAAAAGATTAAAATAAGACAATATCTAAATATATAAGTAAACAAATCTAAACTACGAAATTGAACACACGAAAATAGTAAACATCGGGTTGTCTCCCGATAAGCGTCTTTGTTTAACGTCGTTAGCTCGATGGAAGCTCTTTCTCTTTAGCGTTTGTTCCAAGGTGGTTTCCATATTGGCCCGGACCAGTTCAAGCACTTTACTTCATGTAGCTTCTCACCTTCCTCTTTACGATGCCTAAAAAATGTGGAAATGTTCGACTTATTCCTGCACCTTATCTCAAATTCTTTCTCAACAGGAGGGTTAACAACGTCATGAGGAAAAAACAGGATGGAAATCTTCGGGAAACTGCTTGGCATAAAAAATATTAAATTGCACTATTCTTCCATCAAACTCCATCGTGAGTGTGCCTTCACGAACGTCTATCTTAGTTTGGGAGGTGTTTAGAAATGGCCTCCCCAATAAGATAGGCGTGGAGATTGATGAATAGTCTTGCATCTCCAAAACATAGAAATCAGCCGGAAACACTAAGTTATCAACTTCAACTAGCACATCTTCAATCACTCCATCGAGTATGAAGTGCTTCGATCAGCTAGTTGAATGACGACTCATGTTCTCTTGGGTGACCCCAAATTCGAAGAATGAAAAATTGAACGTGTCATAACATTAATTGAAACTCCTAAGTCGAACATTGCACGTTCTATCTTACAGTTACCTATCTTGCATGGAATTGCGAATATTTCGGGATCTTTACACTTCGGAGGGATCTTCTTTTGGAAGATAGCTGAGACACTCTCTCCCATGATCACTTTTTCATTGCCCTTTAGCTTCCTCTTGTTAGTGCACAAGTCCTTGTGGAACTTAGCATACCTCGAGATTTTCTTAACGACATCAATCAAGGGGATGTTTATCTCCATCTTCCGAAACACTTTTAGCATCTCCTTATCTTTATTCTTATCCACTGCTCTTACGACTTGGCTTGGAATTATGAGTCGTTGAGTCGGGGTAGGAGGTGAAACTTCAAATTTCTGGGCAGCAGGGGTCGCGGCTGCGATAGGGGGTCGTGGTCACGACAAACTAGCGTAGATGAAGTGGGCTTTTGCGCTCTTGGTCGCGGCCGCAACAGGGGTTTGTGGGCTCGACCTCCTCTTCGAAACAACACTTTATTTCATTTTTTCCTTCAATTTCCCCCGGAATTTCATCCTTCAAAGGATGTCCGGGCTTGTTAAGCTCTCCAAGCATCACTCCACTTCTGAGGGTGATGGCACTGACATTTCTGAGGTTGATTTTCGGCTGAGCCGGCAGTTAGCACTGTTTGCACTTTCAAGTCGGCTCACGACTGTTGCAAGTTGGCTCACATGTGTTTCAAAGTTCTTGATGCTCGATTGAGTTTTCTTCTGAAACTGGACTCTATTAGTAGGCGCTTCACAATGTCTTCTAATGATGGACCTGATGACGATTCAGTCGATTGCTACTGTTGGTACATCCCTTGTGGTTGAGGAACTCGACCTTGGCTTTGGTCACTTTTTTGGCCACCTTGGTTATCATGCCAAAAGTTTGGATGATCTCTCCACCTGGGATTATAACTTTGAGAATAAGGGTCATACCTCCTTCCCCCGTTGAAGTTGTCAACGACGTTTCCGTGAACTTAGATCTCTTCATCCAAGATTGGGCATATGTCGTTATTATGCACGGTGGTTTGACAAATCATACATGGCCTAGGGGCTTGAGTATTGCCCGATGCTACCCTTTTGACCAAATTAGTGAGTTGCTCTAATTTTTCATCAATGGTCAAATGATGAACCTCCCTAACCATCCTTGTTGGCTCAGGACACCCAAATTGTTGGATATTTGCACTCATCTTGGAAATTAACGAACGAACGACTGTTGGAGTCTTGTCAACCAATGCTCCCCACTTACCGAGTCGATCATGTTCAGTTCGGTCAAAGACAGGCATTCATAGAAGTACTATATAAGAAGCTGATCAGTGATCTGGTGCTGTGGACAACTAGCAACTAACTCATTAAACCTTTCCCAATATTCATGCAGCGTCTCTTCTTGGCATTGTCGAATACCGCTGATTTGCTTCCGAATATTTGTGGCCCGAGAGGCTGGAAAGTACTTCTCAAGGAATTGTCTCTCCATTTGTTCCCACATTGTAATAGAAGTAGGTGGGAGGTAGTATAACCAATCTTTGGCTAGATCTTTCAAAGAAAGGGGAATGCCCTTAACTTTATTTGTTCCTCCGTCACCTTTGTAGGCTTCATACTTGAACATACAATATGAAACTCCTTGAGACGCTTATGTGGGTCTTCTCCCGAAAGACCGTGGAAAGATGGTAGCAAGTGTATAAGACCCGACTTCAATTCAAAAATCGTGTCATGTTCAAACTCGGAGAAGGTAATACAGAGGGGTTGGTGTGTGACCCCCGTGTTTGCTAGCTCCTTCATGGTCCTCTCGGGTGCCCTTTCATTCTTCATTTCTTCTTCGGGTTCAAGATTTAATCCTTCAAATTCTCCACAAAATTGCTCAATTGCTCTTGTTTGCCCCCTCAAAACTCATTCCCGAAGAACTATATCGGGTTCAAACAATAGCTCCTTGTGTCCTTGAGCACGTGTGAAAATCCACTGTATCAATGTAAAAAAAATAGCAAATGATTATCAAAATAACAAACATAACAGAAACACTTAACTAGAATAATAAAAATAGTGCTTAACACTAAAAACAAAACCGTTCTAATACCATTCCCTAACAACGACGCCAAAATTTGGTAGGAGGCGCATTGTTCGCCTTGCCAAATTAATATATATATATATATATATATATATATATATATATATATACTTATCCTTGATCTACTACTCTAACTAGTAGAGTGGTAAATAAGGGTCGATCATACGAGAAATGATTGAACAATTTTGCTTTATATATTAAACTATTATGATCAAGCAATATAATATAAATAAGCTAGTAAACAACAAAGAAGTGGAGGGGGGGGGGGGAGGGGGAGTTCTGATGGAATCACAACTAACACCTAAATTTATATTAAGCAACTCAAATAACAATTACTCTAAAAGTACTTAGCAAATTGACAATTCAAGTAAACAAAGATAAGAGAATGATTTTTTATTTTATAAATGATAAAATGATTCAACCCTTGATCGAGTATCCCCTTTGCCCGGATAATCTATATAATTGATGTTACTACCTGATTGATTTAGCCTTAGAATCCCTACCAAGTTTAATAACAAGCTCTATTAACCTTGTTGTCTCTTATGTATAATTAATAACAAGCTCTTCAATTAATCCTACTCAACTTATCAATTCCTAGAACAAGTTCTCTAAGAATCAATAGTCAAATGCCTTAAGAGTCAAGACAACGGAGTAGATATGACGTAAAACTCACAAGCTCGGTTTTAGTGGTCGAACTCTCCCCAATAGAATGAATTCACTGTTTGCTACATGAGAATAAGATTCATAACAATTACGAATTACAAACCCAATTCTATCAGCACACAAACAAACATCCAAATAGGTGATCAAACCACAAATCAATTCATAAGTGTGAATCCACAATCCCAAATAACATAGAACATTCCAAAACATAATCCAATTGGTTAATAACCGTAAAAATTACATAAACATCCTAAATACAAGGTTCAACTAATGATCAAGGGCTAAAATTAGAGTGCTATCCACTCATATCAACTATTACAAAGATAAAACAAGTGAAAATCAAATAAGACATTAAAATAAGATAGAATGAACTAAAAGATTGAGTTGATGATCTTGATCTTCAACCATCTTCTAATTCCTTGCTTCCAATGGTTAATGGTGTCTGAATATGTGTGAGAAATGAGTGCTTGGTTAGGTCAAATTCGAAATTGATCTTATATATATAGAGGAGAAAGTGCTGGACTGAAAAATGGCTAAAAACGTGTTTCAAGATTAAAAACAGGGTATCGGAGTCACGGCCGCGAACCATTGGTTCAGCTTAAGGAGCAGTTTGGTTAGCGGGCTTGGTCGCGGCCGCGAACCATGACTTGGATTTTGGCTAGTTTCGGTGGATTGGTCGCAGTCGCGACCACAAGTCACGGGCGCAACTTCTCGCCGTAACCTCTTTCCCTTTGTTTCATCCTTGGCTCGTTCTTCGTTCAGGACTTCTTCGAGAATTGTTTTTGGTCCTATATTGCTTGTATTATCCTTAAACGAGCTTAAACACATTAAATGATCCAATAATACAAATATGAACAATACACGGTCAAATATGTATACAAATGCCATTAAAACAACACTTAATTCGGCCTAAAATGCATGCATGAACATGTGTACCAAAACTGTTATCTAATCCTCTATTTTTGTGTCTTGCCTTTAATTTTATACACAATACATATTTTTGTGTGTTATAATCTCTTTAATTAAGGCCGAATAATAGTATATTATGGATGTCGGATTGATAGGTTGATAACTAATTGCAGGGACATGAGTGCAATAAATCAAAGAGATGAAGACTTGGTCTTGCGCTGTTGAGAAGAGAGAGGCTAGGATTTGGTCCCAAACAAAGAGGACCGAGTCTCTCTTGCTCATCCATCCAACATTTCAGATGGTTAGCCACTAACCACTAACGCCCTCAACTGCAGGAGGTGGTGGTTATGTAAGGGTGTTACCCAAGCTACTCATTGACCAATAAATAGAGTTTCAACTACCAACAGAAGAAGAGCAGCAATACGAGAGAAAGATCGAGTCTGTCTAGCTGTTGTGTTGTCTAGAGGGTTTAGTAAACCTCCCGTCCAACTTGAAGTGTCCATTTTAGTAACATTCAGAATCCTCACGATTATGAATCTCTTTTGATTTAATACTTGTTAAGATAGCTTTTGATAGGTTATTTAGTGCTCTAAACATTGTTTATTCGTCTATTGAGACGTTCGGATTCTTGAAGTGTGAATCGAAGTTTGTCTCGATTCACATTATGGATGTTTTTTTTTAATTAACAAGTGTTATAGTGAGTTATTTCGCCTTGAAGGCACCCACAAGTGATTTAAGACTTGTGAAATTTTTTACTGAGATTGTATTTTATATTTTCGTCGTGTTTCAACTCTAGGTTGGGTAAACCTCGTACCCAACATCTGTTTATTATTGGAAACACACACTTTCATAGATAAATGGGTGGTACGTATCCACCCATACCCCCTTGGATAGTCTTATCTGGAAAAGGCAAAAATACCCTTAATCTTTCACAAACAAGATCAAATAAGTTAACCTTAGGCTTCTCTGTGGCAGATATGTGACTATTTCATGAGGTTAAAAGAAACCCCGAGAATGATAAATATTCTGGTGAGGTTCAAAAGAATGTCTGTGATCTGTCTAAGGCTAGGTCATGCAAGAGTAACAACAGCGAAGATTGAACTAATTTTTAATCTCGTGAATGAGTCTTTAGAGAGAAATAGTGAGCTACAAAGGTGAAAATAATGATCTAGATAGAAATGAGAATGAGATTGGTTAAATATCTTAAGCAAGCAAGTCTCGAATTGCAAGATTCTATGAGTGCAATTTTTTGAACATGAGAATGACGATGTCAACAAAAGCAATTATGCCAAGGTGGAGAAGGCGTTGGTTCATATCGCAGTGACAGAAACTTGTTGGAGAATTCACAATTGCACGTCTAACGCCTCGTTGCTTGATGTATTACCAGAGGAAGAAAACATATTGCTCAATGTATTACCCTTATTTTCGTCAATAAATCAAAGCATTGTGGTAAGGAATTACTTAGGACGAAGAACTAGACGACTTTCACATCTTCATTTTTCTCGTTTTCTTAGTGGGGTATTTTAGTCAAATGCCCCCTTATCCTAGATCACTGCAGTAGAAGTAAACATTAGACATGGATTGGAACATCTCCCCATTTTCATTACTATTCAAAACACTATCCTATTATATTGGATAGTAACATTATCAATCTACTACAAAGTAAACGGTAGGGTTGTATAATAAATTTCCCAAATCAGTCAAATCAATTCAATTCAACCAGTCCAAATCGAAAAATACGGTTTATAATTATGTTGAATTGATTACAATTCAAAAAATAGGTAATTTGGTTTGGCTTGTGGTTTCATAGTATAATATCAATCCAAACCGAACCAAACTAGTTTCATAGTATATAATATCAATCCAAATCGAACCAAACCAAGGTTATATATATATATATATATATATACACGCACATGTGAAAAAATAAGAGTAGAGGTATTCTTTTATATAATGTTATGCTAGTCCTAGATATTATTTGGAGTTATTTTCGAATCGCAATTATGGATTATTTGTTAGTATTTTTGTTAGACATGATGGATTTTTTTATCTGAACACAAATGTTGCATGATCAAATATTAATTTGATTATATAACTTTGATTATTTAACATTTTTTATAAGCTCGATGTGCTTACTAAGATTAATGAGGATTTGTACTTTTACTGATATGTTAGTTTATCTAAATCTTGTTAAGTATTTACTTACATAAATCTAAATCTTGTTAAGTATTTACTTGCATAACAAATATTTTGTGGAAAATTTAATAATTTTGTTTGATTCTTGAAGAAATAAAATTTACCAAAACATCATGGTTCAAACCAAAACAAAATTAATTTTAGTCAATTCAAATCACCCGAAACCATTGATTTCGTGAATTGTTGGTTCGAATTGGAGGTAATAAATTCATAAACAGGGTTGGTTTGACTTAGGGTGTATTTGCTTATAGTTTTCCTCAATAGATTTAGAAGATCAAATCTTAATAAAACACGCTCATTAATTATCTGAGTCAAGTTTAACTCAACACTCCTCAACCTTAAGCAAACATATCCTTAATATAAGCCACGTATACCCTAGTAAATGGTGCCTAAGAGAAATATATAATTGTTATGGACTTATGGGTCCTGAAGAAACTTTATTTTGTTGTTGGGACATGCCTTATGGGCCCGGTCCAATACTTACCTAAACACGACCATGTTGGTAGCTTAATAACACAAACCAGAAAAGGAAAAAGAAAAAAACATGGAGCAGCCTTCATCTATATTTGGGCCTACACCTTCATTACCATTGGGCCTACACAAAGTCCAGCAGTGGGACAATTTTAATTTGGCAAGAGGACAAAAATACAAATAAGAGTTCCTCTTCTTTTTCTAATATTTATCTTTATTATTTCTAACATCAATTTAAAGAGTATAATTCTCCAGCCCCTCAACAAAAGGACCACTAGTGTAATACTCCCTTCATTTCATATTAGTTGACGTTTTAGGATGAAAGAAAAGAATTAAGGATGAAACATTTTGATAGATATACTCTCAGCTAAAGATTTGATCAAATCAAAATATATATATTTAAAAATAGAGATATTTTAGGATTTAGTTAGGGAGAAAATTGGTAGAATTGATGAAAAATATCTAAAACGTCAATTAATTGGAAAAGAGAAGAACATTTTAAAACGTCAATTAATATGGAACGAATGGAGTGTGTAACTATATTTGCCTATTAAATAATTAATCGTTCAAGAAGCAGACTGATTAAGGAGATCATTCAACAATTTTTTAAATATATATCTCTATCTTAGCTCAAGGCATTAAAACCTAATTTCTGTTAGTTTTTTTATTTTTTGGGTTTTGTTTCATTTTTAGGAGGCAGAGAAAAAGAATGAATATTGAAATTTAAAAACAAAATTTTATATGAGAAGCTGAAAAAATATCATGTGATTTTATTTATTTATATGTTCCTGAACTCTTTTTTTTTTTTTGTTTATTAATTTCCTTTTGCTCTTTTATAAACCAAAATTTTATTTCCTTCTTTAAGATGAAATCCATTCAAAAATTATATATATAAAAGAGAAAAATTGAATTATCTTGTTGTAATAATATAAGCTGTAGCATCGGAATAAGTTAAAATAAAAAGAAAAGAAATGTGTGGGTATGAGAGGCAGTCATGAAATACCGATAAGAGTTTTGAGATATGCAAATCCTAAGATAAGAAAAATGTCCAGTGCAGCTGCAGCAGCCACCACTCTTACTGTCTGCTTCAACACAAACACAAATGCCACTAAAACAATATTGGCTTTCAACAAGAAATTAGATTCAACTAAACAAAACAAAAAGGCACCTTCCCCTCTGCAACTCATCTCCAACACTAAATTTCTCACTCAGTCTGCTGTTGGAGTTTTTGCCTTGGGATTCATCGACGCCGGGTACTTAAATTAATTTTTTTTTTTTTTTTTTCATTTGTTCTCTTGTATTTAATTATTATGAGTTTTGAATTCTCAGGTATAGTGGAGATTGGTCCAGAATTGGTGTAATTTCAAGAGGGACAGAAGATTTGCTCAAAGCTGCTGCCTTTTTAGTAGTCCCTCTTTGCATTTTTCTCATTATTTTATTCTTCAGGAAAGATAATGACCCATGAATTCAACACTACTTCCATTGTCTGTTCGACAAACTCAATTCATAATCTCTTAATCTATATTGCCCTGCACCTTGTGCATCTTGTTTTACTTGTAACCATTTAATTATTTATTTTTCTTCTTGTATTTTGGAATATTATACGTATGCAACTCGTTTATTTATGTGTTAGTCCTGATCTCGTCTAGTTACGATTATATTCTATTTAGATCCGATTAACTTCACCTAAATTTCAATTTAATGCGAGACCAATGAGTGCCGACCGACTGTCTCCTAATTTTTTTTTAGAACACTGGCCCTACCAAACTTCTGCGGAGCTAAAATTTCATTTGCTAAAGAATTGAGTCAATGTTGGCTGACCTACACTTTTTCTTACAATGTGTTTTAAGAAATACTATAAATTATTTATTTTTTAAAATGAGACATTTTTTTTTTTTTTTTTCTGACAAAAAAAGAAAAGAAGAAGTCATTTTTAAGTTTAAAACGTAGTTGGACCAGTTTAGCGGTGGTTATATTTAATATTTATTGAAACCTAACTTATAATCTAAAGAAAATGAAGGCATATTGAATGAGGTAAAGACGCACAAGTGAGCCAAACCCAAATAAGTAGCTATGGTGGGTCTACTTAGACAAGGCATACTCATATAAATACCCATTTCCAGCCAACTAAATAAATATAAATACTTTGATCAAAACAAACACAACCCAAACCTACCGTTCTTTTATACCATCTCCTCCTGTAGGGATGCATCAATGATCCTAGTCCGTCGGGTCGATTCGAGTTCGCCCGAAAAAAATTAAGTTTAGATATTTTTAGGTCTAGTTAAAACTCGAGTTTTTTAACTTGGATTTTGGATCCGTGGGCTATACAGACTGGTCCGAGGTTTAGCTGAGCTAGCCCTAAATATTACTATTTTATTTTTTTATCTGGTCTCTAAGACTTTAACACTCATTCAGTTTTACATTATACTTACTCGTTGTCTCGTCTCTTGCTTACAATCTTATTTACTCTTAATTAGTATTTTTAAATCTTTGATGTTTTTGTTAAACTATTTTTATCATGTATATGAACATGAATGAAATTCAAATCTTGATAACATTATGTTGTTTTGTTATACAATGTATGGAATGGTGATTTATTTGATATTTCAAACCTTAATGTTTTTATGTTATAATTTGACTTATGGCCTTAGTGACTCGATTAGATCGAAAAATGATAGGGTTGAGCTTAGGTTCACCATATTATCAGTGCGATAAAAATAAATCGATAAGCCCAAAAACCACTACGACTAACCCGAAACTGCTAGGATTGGGTTGTTAGGCATCCCTAACTATGTGTTAAAGACCGAATTAAAGATTTAACTATTCCTCAGCACCTGACTGAAGCTTCAACTCGAATTCAAGTTCTAAGTTCTTCCGTACATCCGAGCTTAATTCCTATCTCAGTTTTCACAAGACTAAGAGGGTGTTCGCCTAAGCTTATTTTAAACATCTTATAAGCTCTAACATCTAATAAGTTATTTCAAAAACTTATAAGATGTAATTTTTAAGGAGCTTATAAGTTAACAAAGTGTTTGGATAAGAGAGCTTTATAAGCTTGCAATTGAATATAGTGATTTAGCTATAAATTTGGGGTCTAATTTAAAGTTAATATTGAACATACATTTTGATTAGTGATGAAATATGTGTAGTGTGTGAAATGTGTGTAGTGTGTGAAGTGTGTGTAATGTGTGTAGTGTGTGAAATGTGTGTAGTGTGTGTAAGTATGAATTGTGTGTAGTATGTGTAGTGTGAATTGTGTGTGAAATTTGAGTGTAATAATTAAGATCTTAAAAAATAAGATGGAAATAGGTTGGGGTATAACAACTTATTTTCTTAAGATCTTATAAGCTCTTAGAGCTTATTTTTGTGTCATACAAGCTCCTAAACATCTTTTTTTGTCAAACACTTTGCAAGAGCTTATAAGCTCCTACACATCTTATAAGATGTTTTTAGGAGCTTATAAGCTTATAAATATAGCTATTCCTTGCTTGAAAGTTATTCCTTGTCTAAAACAAGTGTATATTTTCAAAAGTTAAAGTCTTATTTTTATTAGTTAAAACAAAAGGCAATACTTCCTCCGTTCCAAAATAAGAGTTATTCTACACAAAATGAAAAATTATCACTTTAGCAAAAAAAAAAAAAACCAATTCTTCCAATTTTATCATAAACAACCTACTTAATTTATTGATTATTTCCGTATCCCACAAAATATATCCAATAAAATGGATTATGTATTAAATATTTATCTTTTATATAAATCTTTAATTTTTTTTAAAAAAAAACTTATTTTGAAATGGAAGGAGTATATTTTAATTTCGCAATTCTACTATCCTACTATATAAAAAGAAATCCTTCGAAAGAGAAAATAAATGGTTTTTCCAGCCTGTACCACCTGCTAAAAATAGATAGGTTAAATCATTAACATTAATAATATACTAATAAGAGATATTTATATATATAGTTAAATTGCCCAAAATTAGTTCCATTCTTTCTTCTTTTGGAAATTCGCCATATAAAAAAATTATAAGAGATAACTTATGATTTTGGGTAAAATGTAGTATTAAACTAATGTTTTTTTTACAGTTTTTAATTTTAATTTAACGTCTATATTCTATGTTTTAATAAGCTACACTAGAAAAAAGATATAATTACTTGTCAATTATTTAGGCTATATTTGTATTATGTCATGTAGATTGAATTATTTGTATAGGGTTTAGGATGCAAACAAAATTGCAAATAAAATTTATACTTTTTCTTACTTTCTTGATTTAATACCCATATTGAATATATTTAAACAAAATATTAAATTCAAATTAACAATTATTTGTTGGTAGATTGTTGGACTTATGTTGGAATATTTATTATGGACTGAACTATATTTATTGGATAGGTCATAATTAAAAAGTTTTTAGGTTATTTAAAATTCTTTATTTGAAAAAATATATTAATTATATAATTTATTTATACAATTATATAATTTTAATTTTGCATAAATAAATGTATTTGAAATCATGTATTGCATGACAGTGAAAAGTTTAGTTCTGGTTAAATAAGTAAAACCAACAAATGGAAAGAAAGTGTGTTTACGAGAGTTTCTAGCTTTTAGAAGATTATGCCTTTATTAAATTTACTAAAGTAAAAAGTTGTATCTCCATGAAATCGAACTCTTCTTTTGGATGGAGAAAGTAAAACCAATGTTTTTATAACCGAACCAACGATTAAATTGGTCTCATCATCGATTGACGGTTCAATCGATCAGAAGGGCGGTCTAACCAGAAAAACTGATAGTTACTAACTATTTATTTGTGATGTAATCATACACCATACCATCCACAAAAATTAAATACTTTAATAGAAAATTATGAATTAAACTTTGAAATTTTAATAAAACTAGTTATTACAACTTAAAAACTACTAAGAATATGAATGTCTTTAGTAAAATCTAATGATTTATCGAACATAATTTTTTTAACTTCAAATCTTTTCTAAACCTAACAACTATGGTAAAAAAATGAATAACTTATTAAAATTTTATAAACTCATAAACAGAAAGTAAAAAATAAATCCCTAAATATAAAAAATAAAAACAAAAATAAAAAAAGGAATAATTGGTTTTTCTGGTTCTCTGTTTTTTTTTGTTTTCGGTTAAATCATAAAAAAACGATTTTATGGGGTGTTTCGGACTGGCCCAAACATCAGTGTGCAGTTCAACCAATTGAATCGATTGATCCGATTCAGTTCTGAAAATAGTGGTAAAAATTTCTCATACGTTACTAAAATAAAATATATAATGGTGGCAATGATGTTAACAAGATATATATTATCCGCAAATTGGATTGAGGTGTTTAGGACAGAATTCAAATGTTATATGTGCTTCTTAACAAATTGAGGACAAATAGGAGTTTCAGGATATATAACTGGAATTCCAACTATATGATAGACTTCATTAGTATTTTCACTTTTTTCTTTCTTCTTTCCAAAATCAAGTTGGTAGTTCAATTTTAGTTTCCAATGTCATAGTAGTTTACTGTTCAATTTAATTTATTATTATATATTTTTTTTTAATTCATGTAAAACATCCTTAAAAAGATAAACTCCTCTCATAAAAATAATTTGTTGATTGGATACCATTTTGCTAGCAAAAATTTAGCTACATTAACTTTTTGTAACTTTAATTTTACTCCAAGAACACAAGTAGATTTATGTGCAGTTTGGCTAATTTTACTAGCAACATAAATCATTCATTATTTTGAAATTTAATCCATTAAGCCATAAACATATCATCAGCTCAAATCAAATTTTAGAAGTAACACCGAATCAAGACCCTTTTCTTTGGGTCACATGAAAAAGTCAACACAAAAAAAAAAAAAAAAGAAGAATTAAAGAAAAAAGAAGAGAGAGAGAGAGAACGAATTAAAGGGGCACTGCCAATTAAAAGTGTTGGCCAGTAAAATGCTTCTAGCCTCTGTTCCCTCCATTTTAATCCTATTGGTTAGATTTTTTATTTTCCTTAATGCTAATACCCTTTTTCTTTTATTTGATAACCTCTTGTGCAGGTACTAAAGTATTATTTTTAAAAGTAAAGAATATAATGATTGAAATTTATTGGGACATCGATACCAGATGCATCCTAGAAGTCCTCCACTTTATACCCTTTATCAAATAATACCTTTTTATACTATACTGTCTAAGTGTCTATCTATGCTAAAAAATCTCATGATAGTTAATGCTCACTTATCGTATACTCCCTATTAAATGAACCCCAAAGAATTAGTAGAAAATTGAAAGTATCACCTCAAGATAAAAAAGGCAAATAAATTGATCTTGGGTGAATCCAAACTTAATCTCATCAGAGTAAAATATCAAACCTTTGAACGAGGTCTTGTTTGAGACCATATTAGCAAACTTCTCTTTATTCTATCGGTTGGTATAGGGGTAGTTTGGGTCCGGTATTCTTTTGTTCACTAGATATAGGGATTTTTGGGGTCGGATTTATTTTGAGGTCGGATTTTCTTAACAAAATCAATTATAACTTTACACATATTTCAACAATCTTTAAAAAAAAATCATTTCGTAAAAAATAACTTTGAGATTCATTGTTTTAAGTCATATTTCATCTCCAATTCTAATTTAAAAAATATAATGTTTACTTGTGACGTTAGTATGATATTATTTTGTATATCTCTGTGTAGTGAAAATTCTATACTGCTTTATGAGGTAGTACAAACTCATTTTATGTGTGCCACATGACACATGACCAAAAATCAACGACGTTAATGCACTAACAGTGTGGTAGCATGAAATTTCCTGCATTGTGTATTGTAGAGCTAGAATAAATGATGAAACACTATATTATTGGACAACAAAAATTATCTCAAGTAATAAGTATTTGTTACAACTACATCATAGCAGACAATACATCATCTCAATAATTCATATGCTAATAATATTATTTACGATAAAAAAAAGTTGCGGAATTGCATATCAAATATTTTGGTGACATATAATTAACTCTTAAAGAAGTTAAAAAATAATTATAAATAATTTGTAGAGTATTTTGTGATGATAAGTTGCCACATACAGGGGCAGACCTACCACCACCCATGGGGTGGCCCTGGCCCCCCCCACCCCCACCCCCACCCCACCCCATTAATTTTGTACCTAAAATATATATAATATGTACATTGTGTACTTATTTGAACAATATGTGTGTTTTGACCCACCTTAAAATTATGAAATATTAGGATAAGTTTAGATAATTTTTATAATATACAACATAAACACTCTAAATTTTAATATATAGATGACCAATAATACATTTTAACATATTTAATCATAAATATTAATGATGTTCTGCTTAAATAATAAATATAATATATTAATATTTATTATTACGTATATACTATTATTGATTGGGGTTCTTTATTTATCGGCCCCTAGTTATAAGATCTAGATCCGTCCTTGCACATAATTTATTTTTGTTAGTGATACCAATTGACTTGTAAGAAATGCGTGATAAAAGCTCTTTTTTAATAGTGATAAATGATAATTTAGTAGATGTTGATTTCCAATTAATTATAGTGTGTGTTTGGTTTTCTGTAATAAGAAATAAATAATTATAAGAAGGAGAAAGTTTTGCAGAAAAAGGGAGAGCCAAAGGGAGAAAGAGCAAGTTAGTGTTAATTAGCGGGGCGTATCTAAAAGGAGATACGTGGCTTAAAGTTAAGCGCGCAAAATCTATCATTTTATCCACTTAACTACAATCTTATCTTATGAATAAAGCCAAACACACCATTCCCATTCACCCTTTTCTTAGTAAAACCTCAAACTTCTTCTTAGGACAAATCACGCTACCTAATTCCATCCATGTACAAACTGAATTCAGATTAATTAATTTCACTTTTTAATGGATGGCTGGATGTTCTACTGTTTGGATCATCTGACCCGCATTTATCATGTTTAAATTGTGTTCAATTTCAAAATTGAATCATACAACATGAATTGTGAATCCCGAACACATAAAACATGAATCCTAACATATGAACTATTAAATTATAAACACTAAATCATTAAATCATGAACCGTGAATCGTGAAATCGTAAATTTAAAATACCAAATATACTCTAATACAAAAAAGTTGAACCATATACCTTAAACATGGAATTTGAATATGAATCCTGGACTTAAATCATGGATTTTAAATTCACTAATCACAAAAAAATAATTATAATTGGCTCGACTTTGGAGTGGGACATAGTTGAGATAGGATAAAAGTGGAAACTCTACATTACTCGGTTGTAAAGTGTCCAACTATTCATGACAAAAGTAAATGAAAATCAAATACATATTATCCATGAATTTTATTCACTTTCTAAGTGTATGACTGGTTCACTTAGTCGGGGACTGTCCGACTGGGTAGGACAGAAGTGGTTAGCCACCAGTCGGGTACGGATTTTCATAGAATTTCTCTGACAAGTGCCCAACTTTTGTTGCTGGGCTGCTTCTAGTCCCTAATGACAAGCTCCCAGTTGGAAGAGAGAGAGAGAGAGAGAGAGATGGAAGAAGAAGAGAAATGAGAGGCCACAAATTTCCAGCCTTTCATTCTTGCTGAATATGTACAAATATTAACAGAAGAATAGGGTAGCCTAGTTGTGGGATTTGTATTACCTTATCCTATCCTCCTTCCTCTCCCTCTCCCTCCCTCTCTCTCTCTAAAAGCCTTCCCTGTCCATTTAGCTACTTTTGCTTCACTTCCTTAAATGAACTTCAACTAATTCTTGTACTTGCAGTCTTGTAACATCATCCTTGATTTCATGCACTTATTCCAATCTTCTTTTCTTTGCTTCATTTTTCATTCCATTCTGTCCACATTGTTTGCTTAATTCATTGCTCACTCTACTCCTTTCCAGTAGATTACCAATTTGACAAGCTTTTTTCTCAAGCAAATTCACTTCATTGTTGTCATCCCCCTTTTGAAGCATACAAAATGGCTCCTAAAACTGGAAAAACTAAACCCCACAAAGCCAAAGGAGAGAAGAAGAAGAAAGAAGAGAAAGGTTGAATTCTCTTTTCCAGAATTCAATTGTTTTTCATAAATAAAACAGCAGATGAATAACTTGTTGTTGGTTTTGGTTTTACAGTTTTACCAACTGTAATAGAAGTAAGTGTAGAGATACCAGAGGATTCACAAGTGACACTTAAGGTATGTACTACATATATCAATCATCATTCCATCCTTCATTTTGCATTTTCAACTGTTCCATTGATATTTAATTGAGGACAGTGCATTTATGACAATCTTCATAAAAATTCCACGGATTTACTCTAAACTTTATTTAGTAAAATTACTTTCTGTCTTAAATGGATTCTACTCTACAGACTTAAATTGTCTCAAAAGTGTAGTACCATCACTATGTTGAAATCTGAGTTTGAAATGATAAGGTCCAATCAATTTTGAAAGATCATGTTTCTTATAAATTTCACGCACTTATATCAAAATGTGTAAGGTGTACCGTGAAAAATACCTGACCCACTACATGTTGTACAATATACTTCTCCAGTTCTCCTCGACCATTTTAGTTTTTTTAGTTTTTTTTCTTCTTTTAATGCAATTATGTTTGCATTTCTTCCTTGTGAATTAAGGAGCTTAATTGAATTATATTGTTACTCGACCTTATTACAAAAGAAAATACTTCCTCTATTCCCATAAAAAAATCAACTTTGATAAATTTATAACTTTTTATCTGTGATCAACTTTCTTATAAGAAAATGATTATTAATTTTATCCTTTATTAATTTATTAAACCCATCCATATTTCGATAACATGAAAGTATTAATATAATTTGCCAAAAGTGTCACAGTAATTTTTTATTAGTAGCTAACTTTAATTAAGTGTGACTCATTTTATAAAATGTGAAATAATTTTGATACATATTTTTTTTTGGGAGGAATGAAGTATTGAGTAATTGGTTATTATGGAACTGCAGGGTATATCAACGGACAGGATATTAGATGTGAGGAAACTTTTGGCCGTCCACATTGACACGTGTCACTTGACCAATTATTCTTTGTCCCACGAGGTATCTCCACGTTCTTCTTATTATTATTATTTTTTTGACAAGGATGTGCTCCTACCATCTTATGTTTACAATTTATGTACAGTAAATGCACTATTAGCGTTGTGGGTTGGTAACTTGACATGCATGTGTTCTTCCGATCCATTGCTACTTTTCTATGCACTATAAAATATACTCCCTCAATTCCTAAATGTTACTTATATATCTAGAAAAAATTATTTTGTTCCGGAAAATAAGTTAACATAGAAAAAAACTCATATACATCAACAAGTCTTTCTAAAAATGTCTTAATTTGGAGGGTGTTTGGCTAAACTTATTTTAAACATTTTATAAGCTCCAACATCTTATAAGATGTTTCAAGAGCTTATAAGATGTAATCTTTAAGGAGCTTATAAGTTAACAAAGCGTTTGGATAAAAGAACTTATAAGCTTGCAATTGAATATAATGATTAGTTATACATTTGAGGTCTAATTTAAAAGTTAATATTAGACACACATTTTGATTAGTTTATGAAATATGTGTAGTGTGTATAGTGTGTGTAGTGTGTGAAATGTGTGTACTGTGTGTAGTGTGTGAAATGTGTGTAGTGTGTGAAATGTGTATAAGTGTGTGAATTTGAGTATAATAATTAAGATCTTAAAAATTAAGATGGAAATAAGATGGGGTATAGCAACTTATTTGTTTTAGATCTTATAAGTTCTTAGAGCTTACTTTTGTGTCTTATAAGTTCCAACTTATTTTTCTTTTTGCCAAACATTTTGCAAGAACTTATAAACTCCTAAACATCTTATAAGATGTTTTTAGGACCTTATAAACTCAGCCAAACGCCCTCTTAATCATTTCCAATGAAAAAATAAACTTTGTTAGGAGGAAAAACCAAGACTTTAGATGATATAGATAGATTATATGGGGCATATTTATCCATTAAGACTTCCTAATTTTTCTCACAAAAGTTAAAAGGCTAGTGCTTAGGATCTAAAAACATAATTTATTCGAGAAATTGTTAATACCTCCTGTCTCATATAAAAAGTCCAAATTTCTTTTTCAGTTTGTTCCCTAAAAATGTACAATTTCTCTAGAACCTCCAATTTGATTTTTATTGGGATTAATCATTCTCCATTATTAATTTAAAGTATTTCAAAATAAATAAGGGTATCGATGAAATTTTCAGGTAGAATTGATTTTTTTAAGTACATTAAAAAGAGGAGAGGTTAGAGGAAAGTTGAAATTTGATATTTAGGAATAATATATGACGACAACTATTTGTAGCCACAAAATTTCTTAACGTAACCCACTTCTCAATACTATCCACATATGTCTAAGAAATAAGTGTAAAGTACTTAACACAGTCCACTTGAAAAAGAAAAAGAGAAGGGAATGACTAAATAGTCTCTTAGGACGAAGTCCCCGACTTTAGTGAAGCTTGAATCAAACATTTTCTTTTTTCCTTTGCAGTGCTTCCCTCCCTCCCTCTCTCTAATTACTCTTGATATGTACATTATGGAGACTTAAAGGCCCGCTTGGTTGGGGGTTTATGGGTAATGAATGAGAATGAATGAGGACTTATTCTCATTTATGATACTTGATACATAATAAATAAGTTAATCATTAGCCTCTTTTATTAACAATTCCCCTCATTTCATTCCATAGTATGATTGACCCCTCATTCATACCCATTACCATTGTCATTGATGAGTTGCAACCAAGCGGGCCCTAAGATCTTCTCAACTTTGAAGTCCATAATGTACATGTGAGAACCATGGAGTTAATTGGACAGTGTATTTGCTAGAAATTTGGCAATTGTTTCATAAATATAATTTTGCAATTGTTTCAATAAAACAATTTGAAATTGGGAAAAAGGTTTGAAAATTGTAGCTTAAATTTAGGAATTTCACAAAATTATTAGTATGTTATTTGATTTAAGTGATTTGGGTTGGAAAAAACAATAAGGGGTTAGAGTTTATCAGATTGAGGGATGTTGGAGGAGTGACAGATGAAGAAAATTGAGTAATGTTTTATTTTCTTCTTTATTGTCATTAATTAATTATTTTTCATTCGTATTAAAGGTATTTAAGTCTTTTAGTAATTCATATTTTAATACTTAAATGAGCGGGTTACATTGAGAAAAAATATAAACAACGAATAGTCTGCCATAATATATTGTTATATTATACTCCCTCCGTCCCGACCTAATTGGCCAACTTGTCATATTTGTTTGTCCCAACCTAATTGTCCTAGCTCTTAAATGACAAATTCTCTCACAATCTCCACCCTCAAAATCTCCACTCTTAATATTCACCTTTGAAAAAGTCAAAGATTCCACAAAATCTGTTTTTCTTTAGTCTCTGTGTCCGATCAAAATTGGTCAATTAGGTCGGGATGGAGGGGGTGTAATTTTTATCGCTGCTGTATCGCACATATAACAATAACGTTATACATATTATTAATTATATGTTGAAACACAAGCATGATTGATTTTGTGTGGTATGACTTTATTTTGGCAGGTTCGAGGTTCAAGATTAAAGGACTCGGTGGAGATTGCATCTCTCAAGCCTTGCCACCTTACCATTGTTGAAGGTATGTGTGTGTGCATACGTATATATGTCAATAATTTTCTTATACATTAATTCTACGGGTTTAAAATTGACGTAATTCACATGGTAGATGGATGAACAAGTTATGTATATATGATAATGTGGACACGTTATTTAATTGAATTATAGCTTGCAATTTTTGTAGATCCTAACTTAAATCAATTTTTAAAACATTGAAAGAGACCTCAGCTCCTATATCCGAAAATAATTTTGACAAACTTAATTGGTTGTTGTTTTTTAAATAACTTTTCCTAAAATATTCAAATACAAAATAACTCTTCTTTTTTTATTTATTGTTGGCGTATTATATATTAAATTAATCTTCCTCATATAATATTTAATATATTAAAATGAGATATTAGTTGAAAAAAAATGTAATTATTTGTTCATTGATTATTTTAGTTAGATTGAAATATATATGGTAGGATTGGAATTTTGGTATTAGATATGGGTTTACTAAAGAAAAAGAAATTATTATTTAAAAAAAATAAAATTAAGCAAAAGTTATAAAAACATAACAATTATTTGGAAATGGAGTCAGGTTTTTATTAAAAAAAATTCAAAGAACTAAAGCAGTATGTGTTGCAATACGAGCGGCATGTTTTTATTTTATTACAGAAAGAAAAGAGAAAACACAGAGAGAGGCGCGCACAACGTTCATGCAAAAATCTTTTTTCGCTTGTATGTTCAAAAACATTTGTTTCACGTTTATCACTGATAAATGGATAGCTATGTAATTTTCAACAATATAAGGGTGAAATCGAAACTATAAATATCCTATAATCCCATGCAGAGGAGTACACGGAACGGCAAGCTGTGGATCACATCAGACGGCTCTTAGACATTGTTGCCTGCACCACGTACTTCGGCGGTTCATCATCTACTCCAAAGACCGGAGCTAAAACCAGCTCCAAAGATCCCGGACCGAAAGAACCCGGTTCATTGGACTCAGAGCCCGGTTCACAGAATGCAGGTAGCGCTTCCTCTCCCAAGCCGAAAGTCGCCGACAGAAAGACCGCCGTTTCGCCCAAGTCCAAGGCCGGAAAACCGGAGTTTCTCGCCACGGCCGCCGGATCGGACGCGGCCTTGAAAGGCGAACCCGATGCGTCGCTTATGTGCCCTCCGCCGAGGCTCGGACAGTTCTACGACTTCTTCTCATTCTCTCACCTCACTCCGCCCATTCAATGTTAGTAGTTTGTTCTAGTTATTTTACTTTCTTCTGTAACTTTGGTTCAAATTTGAAATCGCCTGAAATATGCTAAGTAGCGGTCAAAATTACGTGGGGATATTGCTTGATACTATGTGCAGGTTCATCAAATTTGAAAAGTTGATATTCTGTATATAATAATATATCGAGAAAATTGATATTCTGTGGAAATGTTAGTTTTTAACTTATTCTGAGTGTTTTTTTGTTTAGAATAAGAGAAACAAATTTATCATTTATGGCCATTTGACAAAGTTTGTAAAGAAAGACGGGGATAAAATGCTGGGTTTATAGATGATTCTTGATTTGAAGATAGTTTATTGACTCTCTGAGAATATATGTTAAATATACTTCATATATATATTGGTGGGAAAGTTTAGGAAAAACATATTGAAAATCATCTCATTTTTGGTATAGCTGCATCAATTTGGCGCTTTAGATGATATGAGTGGTATGCTCGTTGAGAAAAAATCTTGAATATTCATTTGCTAATCAGTTATCCATACATTGCAGATATTAGGAGATCGGCTCGGCCGTTCCTTGAGGACAAAACAGATGATGACTTATTTCAAATTGATGTTAGAATCTTGAACTCTACTCACAACAACTTTCTTCTCTTTAATAGCTAGAACTCGTTTTTAGTGTCTTTCTGTTGCCATGTGAATGACATGGGTTTGGGTGGACTTTTCTTTATCAAATTTCAATATAGGTACGGATTTGCAGTGGAAAGCCAACAACTATTGTTGCCTCTAAGAAAGGTTTTTATCCTGCTGGAAAGCGTGTCCTCTCGAGCCACTCTTTGGCTGGCCTTTTACAGCAGATAAGCAGAATTTTCGATTCTGTAAGTGAAGTCTGATACTATTCTGTTGCTCCTTATTTTCCGAGAATTATTGTGCAATGATAATTGTCTTTCTTTCTTGTTTGTTGTAATGTGGCTATTCAAGTATGTCTGCTTGTACTTTTTCATGCGAATTTAATCTAATGTTGTTCTACGCCTGTGACTTATATTTGCTTCAGGCATACAAGGCTCTCATGAAAGCTTTCACTGAGCACAATAAAGTGAGTAGTTTAGTATTTTTTACAAACAATGGATTCTCTCTCCCCCTCCTCTCTCTATACTGTGGGTTTGGAACAGATTAAAATAATAATATCTATGTTCTCTCAGTTTGGGAATCTTCCATATGGATTTCGTGCAAACACTTGGCTAGTGCCCTCTCTTGTTGCTGAGAACCCATCTACGTTTCCTGCACTTCCGATTGAAGATGAAAGTTGGGGAGGAAGTGGAGGTGGACAAGGAAGAGAAGGGAAGCATGACTACAGGCCATGGGCGAAGGAATTCGCCATATTGGCGGCAATGCCGTGTAAAACTGCTGAAGAGAGGCAGCTAAGAGATAGGAAAGCCTTTCTCCTTCACAGTCTATTTGTCGATGTTTCAGTGTTTAAAGCAGTTGATGCAATAAAGCATGTAATAGATAACAATCAGCAGTCTGCAAATGGCTCTAGCTCATCAGTTGTACATGAAGAAAGAGTTGGAGATCTACTTATTTGCGTTGCGAAAGACCCACCAGATGGAAGTGTAAAGTTGGACGGCAAGAATGATGGGAGCAAGGTTCTTGGAATTTCACACGAAGAACTAACTAAGAGAAACCTGCTTAAAGGCATAACTGCAGATGAGAGTGCGACTGTACATGTTAGTCTGGCAACTTTTTAAATCTTTTCTTCTTTGTTCTTGCAGTTGTTCTTTTTCTTTTAGTATGTCAAGTAATAATCATGAAGATGACGTCGTTTCCATACAGGATACTTCTACTTTAGGTGTTGTGGTGGTTAGACACTGCGGGCATACAGCCACTGTAAAAGTTTCAGCTGAGGTGAATTGGGATGGTAAATCCATCCCTCAGGATATTGAAATCGAGGACCATCCCGAGGGAGGAGCAAACGCATTGAACATTAACAGGTCAGTACAGATAGCTCTACTCTGTCTCTATGTTGGTTTAACAAAAGCTTCTTACATTATGAAGAGACTTTATGCAATTCATTTCAAGATCCTTTAATAACTAATTCTATTGATGCAAAGATACATTATAATTATTCAATCTTGAAAAAATGGATCACCGTGTTCATTGATCTTATCTTCCAGCTTGAGAATGCTATTGCACAAGGCAACCACGCCCCAATCCTCCAGTCCAATTCAACGAGTTCAGAATGCCGATTTAGAAGAATCACGATTCAGTAGGCCTGTGGTTTCGCAGGTGCTCAGTGAAAGCTTGCAGAGAATTCAAGGAGAAGAATCGACACCAAAAAAATCGATTAGATGGGAGCTTGGTGCTTGTTGGGTGCAACACCTGCAAAATCAGGCTTCAGGGAAAGATGATTCAAAGAAGAACGAAGAAGTTAAAGTTGAGCCGGCTGTAAAGGGTCTTGGAAAGCATGGTGGCCTGCTGAAGGATTTGAAAAAGAAGTCAGATGATCAAAATAGTAAAACGGATCCTAACAAGGAATTGTCTGCTAATAACAGTTCTGATGCAAGCAAGAAGGAAACCGAAAAAGATGAGGACAAGGAAATCATGTGGAAGAAATTGCTACCTGAAGCATCATATTTGCGACTCAAAGAATCAGATACTGGTCTTCACCTCAAGGTCACTTTGCTTACTTTTGAAATGAATTATATTTTCTAAACAGTGCCATTGTTAGTCTGGGTTGCGTATCTGCCTGAGGTTATGACTGGAATTAAAATTCTATAAAATGATTAGTACTAGAGATGCTGATCTTCTGATTTTGGCTGAGAAAAAATAAACTCATTTGATTCTTAGCTTGTAGAAATTTCAACTCATAATTTATCTGGTTACCCACATATTTGCAGTCACCTGATGAGTTGATTGAGATGGCACACAAATACTATGCTGAAACAGCTCTTCCAAAACTGGTAAATCTCCTATTGAGGGCTTTTCTTTGACCAATATCTGAACTTCTGAGATGCTGATTCATTTGCTTCGATGTCAATTCTTTTGACAGGTGGCTGATTTTGGGTCGCTTGAACTTTCACCAGTTGATGGAAGGACACTGACAGATTTCATGCATACCAGGGGTTTGCAGATGTGGTCATTGGGTCGCGTGGTAAACTAATTTGGTTTGTAGTATATTTAATAGTTTATATCTTATTGCTTTGGTGGGTTTCACTTCAAAGTTTGTGGTCAAGTTCTTATCCATCTACCTGCCAAATCTGGACACTTATATAATTACAAAACATGGTGCATAGCATTTAAACTAATGTTGCTTCCATCAATCTGATGATCAATAATTTGGTAAATCTACTGGGGAGAAAAGAATTCTGGTAAACAAGATGATATCCAGCGCTCAGCTGCTGTGCTCTGGAAATTAGCATTTGTTCATGTTATGAATTTAAAACCTGCTTTTTCATAGTATCAAGCTTTTGAGGATAAATTGCTTGTTCAGCAGGGATGGGGGAAATCTGTGGATTGGACAGTTAAGCTTAGAATTGGTTAAATGGTACTTCAGTGCAGCATACCACTGGAAATGAATGTATGTATGAGCAAATGTTTAGAAAGAAACTGAAGAAAGTAGCAAGGTAAAAAGTACAAGAAAGAAGCAAGTGAAAATGTAGTTTAAGAATGTTCTTTCAGAAAAATACTACTTTGAGATGTTACATGTGTCAACGGTAGAGTTTGTGGTGAGAAAGTCTTTGACAAACACAGGCTCTTTAGTTTCTATTTTGACAAAGCAACTGGCGTAACGAAACGTAGAATTCGAACCGGCATCCAACCTTTGATTAAATGCATATGACCACCACGGCTTTACGAGGTAAATGAGCAGCTAGGGATGTTCCTTTTGAAAAGTGGAAGGGACTTAGATGATTTTTTCTTTCAAAATACTCTAAAAATTCCTACCATAGTTGATCAGTAATTTAGTTCATTTAGTCATAAGCTACAAAATTGGGCATCTTAGTAAGCTACTTGACTAGTCAAACTCATATTTAGACCCACATCTACTTACGTTTCATTAATTGCAGACTGGTTATTTAAAGCTGCATGCCATAAGCTTCGGAAGGCTCAATTTATTGCTTTTATTGGGATCAGAGTTTGTGAATAAATCTTTCATAAATTGCTAAATTATCCCTTAAACTGTTTAAATGTCCTGCTTGGGCTTATACGGATCTCTTTCCCATTGTTTGCTTTTCCTCAGGCTCATGTTATTTTAAAAACACAAAGCTCTTTCCAGTACTTATTTCTGTTTCTTTTCTCTTTTTATAATTCATGCCCATCAGGTTGAACTTGCGGACAAGCTCCCCCATGTCCAGTCCCTCTGTATTCATGAGATGGTTGTTCGAGCTTATAAGCACATCCTGCAGGCTGTTCTGGCATCAGTGGATGACATTGCTAACATGGCTTCATCAATTGCTTCTTGCTTGAATCTGTTGCTGGGGACCCCACCTGCAGAAAATGGTGACACAGATGCAAGTAGTGATGAAGTCTTAAAATGGAAGTGGGTTGAAACATTCCTTCTGAAGAGGTTTGGTTGGCAATGGAAAGATGAAGCACGCCATGAGATTAGAAAGTTTGCTATTCTTCGGGGACTTTGCCACAAGGTAAGTTAATACATGCAGATGAACGTTTAATGTCTTGACTAAGTGATTATGTTATTAATTTCATTTATTTTCCAGGTTGGACTTGAACTCGTTCCCAGGGACTATGATATGGATTCGCCCTTCCCATTCAAGAAATCAGATATAATCAGCATGGTGCCCGTGTATAAAGTATGCTGTTAGTGATCATTTATATTGGAAAAATGTTACTTCAAACAATATTTTCAAGTGATTCTGACGACATTATCTTTCATCCAGCACGTTGCTTGCTCATCTGCTGATGGACGTACACTTTTGGAATCATCAAAGACTTCCTTGGACAAGGGCAAATTGGAGGATGCTGTTACCTATGGAACAAAGGTAAATCAGCCCTCTGATTGGTTTCCCCACTTTCTGAAGTGGCTGTGTAATTATGATCAGGGGTGTGATGACCATTCTTTAATCTTTTAAAGGCACTAGCGAAACTGGTTTCTGTCTGTGGTCCTTATCATCGAATGACAGCAGGGGCGTATAGTCTGTTGGCTGTGGTGCTCTACCACACTGGGGATTTTAATCAGGTATGAGGATCCAATCTTCGATCTGATAGTTATTTACTGACCAAATAGAGTTTCTTTACATGCTCTCGAACCTAAAACTGGAATAGGTCTTCAAGTTTCTGTCCAAGATGGGCTGACACTTGAAACTTTTAAGTTGGCTGGACTTCAGTGAGCTTTGATTTAAACTGATGCTTCATAAAAAAATTGTCCAATTTTCTCTGCCAGGCTGTGATAGCCTGTTCTTGGTCGAGTGCCAGTGGCAACATTACCGAAACTAAACTTTATGCAAGAATGCAATCACTATATGGATTTATTCTTCTAGTGATTGATTTGAGCTTGCTTTAAACATATAGAATATGTCTTCTAACATTTCAAGATGCAATGTGACTAATATTCTGATCTGATCCTTTGCCTTATTCTAATGTGATCAGGCCACTATCTACCAGCAAAAAGCTTTAGATATCAATGAGAGGGAGCTCGGCCTTGATCATCCAGACACAATGAAAAGCTACGGAGATTTAGCAGTTTTCTACTATAGGCTCCAACACACTGAGCTGGCTTTAAAGTATGTTTTAATGTTCTTCACATTTGAATACACCTTAGTGGTCCTTGCTGGCATGGCATATTTCATCAGTATATGCTATTTTAAATTAAAATATTAAATTAAAAGACGCTCACTCACACACACAAAACCAGCCACTGAAAATTAAATTAGACACACTAGTGAAAGCTGAAAATCCAATGCAAAGTTTCATCAAACAATTTCCCCAAAAACATGTTGAACAACCTTTTGTGTCCCACTTATGCAGTTTTTACTAGTGTGGCCTAATAGCTAGTTTTACATTTATAGACATTCGATCCTTTTTTTTTTTTTTTTTTAAATTATTATTTTAATTTTTTAACTGTATTATTGTCTACTAAAATCACAGCCAGCAAAGTTATAGAACATTAGTGTTTGTGATGATAGTTTAATAGAAGGAACTTATGTCGTAGAACATTAATGTTCTGAAAATTGAGTCTATCATCGGACAGGTGTATCTTGTAAACGCCTCCCAATGAGATTGTTCTTATTGAAATGAAGGCGTAATAAATGGTAGATTTACCGCATTCATGAATCATGTTTCTGTTTTTTGTAGTAACAGAATTGCACCTCTGGCCTTTCTGTACATAAGTCAAAGACCTCTCCATTGATTACTATAAGGCAACCTGCTAGGCATCTAATAAATGAGAAAACTTGCTAAAGCAATCAATTGTAGTTTCTTTATTTCTTTCGGGATTTTGAGAAACGGCTTGCGTTTTTTCACTAGGTATGTCAATCGTGCACTGTATCTCCTGCATCTAACATGTGGCCCTTCACACCCAAATACTGCTGCCACTTATATCAACGTAGCTATGATGGAAGAAGGCTTGGGTAATGTACATGTTGCTCTTAGGTATCTCCATGAGGCTCTCAAGTGTAACCAAAGACTTCTGGGAGCTGATCACATACAAGTAACCTCTCTCTCTCTCCCTCCCTCTCTCGTATATATGTGTGTGCGTGTGTGTGGAAATATCTATCTAACCTATTTTTGTTGATCTGTGTAATGCTTCTGGTGGTGGTGGACCTTGTAATGTGTGAAAGTAATAAGCTTTTATTACTGACTCACTTGATAAGAATATGATTTAAAAGCATCACACTTTCGAGAATTAGAAGGCAATTTTTCAGTACAAAAATGGCCTTTAAATATTTGGTATCATGTTACTATACAGAGAATATTCATTTAGTCTTGTCCGTGAAGATTATTGCTATAGGAAGAGCAATTTGAGTCAAGTCAAAATCAATTATCTTTCAGTGTTGTCTCATTGTTGAATTTCATCCTTGGCAATTTTAATAAGAAGGTCGTGTGCAACACTTTACTCCTGAGATGAAAAACCCTTGTGGATGCATCTAATCCGACCTTGACAGAATTATAATGTACCATGGAACCCAAATATCATTTTCACGGTGGCATGGGACCAATGACTTGTAGGAAATTTAAGTATCTGTATTTTTATTTTCATACATACATCCTTACTTAAATATCTATCAAAGTGCTTTACCATTAAATATCAGACTAATATGCTGCTTAATCTTGTTTGGGCATCAAAAGATACTGAAGTATCCATCTTTTTCGTGTGTTTCCAGACAGCTGCTAGCTATCATGCCATTGCAATTGCTCTCTCATTGATGGAGGCATATTCTCTGAGTGTCCAGCATGAACAGACCACTCTTCAGATACTGCAGGCTAAACTAGGATCAGATGATCTACGTACACAGGTTACACTTGCTTATGTTATTCCGACAGAAGGTTTTTGTCGAAACTGCTCTTCCTTATATTATTTGATATCGTGTAGGATGCTGCTGCATGGCTGGAATATTTCGAGTCCAAGGCTCTGGAACAGCAAGAAGCTGCACGCAATGGCACGCCAAAACCAGATGCCTCTATCTCTAGCAAAGGACATTTGAGGTTAAATTCCTGTGCTATTTCACATTTTCCAAATGTCTTTAATGTATGGAATAACTACATAACTGCGGTAGGAAGTTACAGTGTGAGTTTTTTAAATCTTGCAGAAGATGAACGAAAATGGCTAAAACTTTGCGGGCATTATACATTTTCTGTTTCATTCATTGTAGTTAACTGTGGCAGTTAAACTATCGACAATAGTTACCCGATAGTTGCTATTGCATTTAATGGCACCACTAATATGCATTACTCTTTCTTCTTCTTCATCTTCTTCTTCTTCTTCTTCTTCTTCTTCTTCTTCTTCTTCTTCTTCTTCTAAATCAGCGTTTCGGACCTACTAGACTATATAACCCCGGAGGCCGAGATGAAAGCAAGAGAGGCCCAAAAGAAGCAAGCTCGTGCCAAGGTTGAAATGCTGATTTATTCTCATGTTTCTGATATTTATTATTCTTTCCTTTGCTATTTGTGACTGGATATCATCTTTACTTGTACAGCTTAAAGGAAAACTCAGCCCGAATTCGGAAACAGTGGCAGATGAGTACCAAAAGGGTGAACTCAAATCCGCGAGTGAACCTGTGACAGAGAACTCTAGTGATAAAGAGAATAGATCTGAATTAGAGAACAAATCCGAGTCTCTTTTTGTGGATTCCTCTAAGAATACTGATTCTATTTTAGGAGATAAAACTTTGTTGGATCAAAATGATAATTTTGGAAATGAAGACATCTCTGAAGAAGGATGGCAGGAAGCTTTTCCAAAAGGGCGACCTACAGGCCGCAAGCCCTCTGCTTCTAGAAGGCCGAGCCTTGCCAAATTGAACACCAACTTTCTGAATACTTCTAATCCATCTAGAAACCGAGGAAAACAGACTAATTTCACCTCTCCAAGAACAAGTACAAATGAGAATGCTGCTTCCTCTGGACCTGCCCCACAGGGTCCCAAGAAATTCGGAAAGAGTGCTAGCTTCAGCCCAAAGCCCAGTAGTCCTTCTGGGTCCGCTAACGTGAAAGAGAAAGTTGTAAACCCAAAATCGGCACCTGCTAACCCAGCTTCCGCTGAAGTAGTTAAAGCTTCTGCTGTTAGTTCACTTAGTGTTCAAGCAGCGGGAAAGCTTTTCTCATACAAAGAGGTCGCCTTAGCTCCACCTGGTACCATTGTTAAGGCTGTTGCTGAGCAGAACTCAGAGGAGAAATCTGCAGAAGAAAATCTCCAAGTGGCTAGTGGCTCCAATCAAACTCAAAAAGCGGTGGATGAAAAAATCCCTGTGGATTGTGTCAAGGAAATGGATGTAACTAGCGAGAAAGATCATCATTTAATAAGTGGCACTTCTGAAACATCAGCAGATGCTGTTACTGAATCAGAAACTGCTGCTAAAAGCACAGAAGTTGAAAGCGGACATAAACCGATTGCAGTAACTGGGGATTCTGCTTCCTCGGAGCTTTCAAATTCTAGTAATAACCAAAAAGAAACATCTGAAATACAATGTGTTGTTATAACAGATGATTCTGCTCAACTGCTGGAGAATAATGTCTCTGGTTTGAAAGAAAGTGTGGTGGAGGAAGAGAATGCTGATTTAAATAATGGAAGTGACAATGTCGTTCCAGTGACAGATGAGGCAGAAAACCAAGTCAATGGGAATGCCACTATTTCACCAACTGAAGCAGAAAAGCAAGGTGATACTGACTCCGGAAAGGAACCAACCAAGAAACTGTCTGCTGCTGCGCCTCCATTTAATCCATCTACGATTCCCGTATTCGGCTCTTTACCTTTGCCCGGTTACATAGAGCATGGCGGAATATTGCCACCACCAGTGAATATTGCTCCAATGCTTCCTGTTAGTCCTGGCCGTAGATCACCACATCAATCAGCAACTGCTAGAGTTCCGTATGGCCCACGTCTCTCAGGTGGCTACAACAGATCTGGGACCCGTCTTCCCCGAAACAGGCCAGCTTTCCACAATGCTGAAAGTAATGGGGATCAAGGTCACTTCAGCCCTCCCAGAATTATGAATCCACATGCAACTGAGTTTGTACCTGGCCAACCATGGGTTCCAGGCAGCTACCCTGTTACATCAAATGGCTACCTTGCAACACCAAACGGTGTTACATTCTCCACGAATGGGTATCCTACATCACCAAATGGCTTCCCACCACTACCAAATGGTACAACAGAAGCTCAAAACGGGATTCCGGTATCTTCAGTAGGTCCAACAGATTCTCCATCTGTTGTAACTGTCGAAGTTTCCGCTGAATCCAGTCATCATGCTGTGGAAGAGGTGATCATAAATGAAACATTGAGCAACTCAACTATTGTCCCTTCAGAAACGTCAGAAAAAATCGAGGAACAAGTGAATGAAGAAACTCATTCTGACCAGCCAGAAGATGGTTGTCATCCTGGAGAAACCTGTACAGATACAGGTGCAGAATCCCCCAATGTCAATCCTACAAAAGGCAATAACGATGATGTGGCTGCTGAAGGAGAAACAACGAAACGTTGGGGTGATTACAGTGATGGAGAAGCTGAGGTTGTTGAGGCAACAAATCAATAGGCTGTGTATCTTTGCAGGTAAGTCTGCTCTTAGCCACGACTCTTTTTGTGACACTAATTCGTTGAAATGATACACCAAGCTGAGGTTTTGAGAATGTGGAAACTCGAGATGATGCGAAAATTTAGTTGTCTTGGTGAAAATGCAGTGTTCCACCGGGAGGCTCTAACTTGGTTCAATAGTTTGATATTTTTCTGGCTTATTTGGTGAAAATCATCAAGGCAAAGCAACATTGCGTTAATCTTTAAGTGGAAGAATGAGTTCAATCGTCCTTAAGCAAAACAGAGATGAACGCAGCTTATGTTTGTTTGTAGGGCGGTAGTAATCATGTGCATGAAGTGTGATGACGAGGTACAGTTGGACATAGGCCGTTTCATGCTTTTTGTATCCAGTAAAGTTTTTGAGATGACTCTAAACATCTGGTAATAATTGCGCGTTTAGATTTTTCTTATAAAATTGTTGGACGAAACTGCTGTAATTTTATTTGGTACAGAGCATCTCAAATTCAGTTTCCATTCAGTTTCCTTAATGAATGAGTGTGCTTGGAATGTTATGAAGCTACCTCTGTTTTTTTTTCTATGCTGAAATGTTAGAGTTACAGTTGACGTGCAGAAACAGTAACAACAACAACGATATTGCTTTGCTCGCCTACCTTCAGGCCGTTTGTTGGTCGAAGGCCTGAATTTTTTTGGTTCAAAATCGGAGCAAGGAGAGAGGATGCGATAACATGACAGCCAATGTAAAATATGTCACTCCAAAATATGGATCATGAAATTTCATATAAATAATGCTCATGTACATTGCACAGATACAGATGAAATTTCATGAATAATGCTCATGTACATTGAAGAGATACTGCTTCGTAGAAACTGCAAAAAAATTAAAAGAATCAACTAAAAAGAAACCCAACATGACTCTACTCTACTAGTGGGGCTTCTAGAATCTTTGCACGAGCAAACCCCGTCTCCAGTCCATGATAATGATGCAGGCTGCGCTATGAGCAAGCGCAGCCGCAACCACAAAAATGTGGAAAATTTGATGACTATGACCGACAATATCAAAAGCTCCTGGTTTCCATCTCTCCGGAATCCTAGCTACATAGATTCCGGCCCCTACGCCGTACAAAATACCCATCAATATCTCATAGACAAGTGCCATAAGAATCTCCGGTTGATTCCAATGGATGACGACTGCATGAGCAGCCGGAATCACACCGGAGAATCCCATACAGAGGAAGAGGGCTGCTCTGGAGGAATGGGAAAAGCCCCTCGAGAGAGATGGGCTAAGTAGAGTTAAGGCCACGAGAATTCCGACCAGGGTGACTGAGGAGAGGTAAAAGTAGCGCCAGTGGGGGTGCTCAGAGAATATGTAGTATATTGGGGCAAAGAAGGAGCAGACGATCATGATGGAGATGCCGGTGTAATCCAAGCGCCATAAGAAGTAGTGGAAGCGTGGGGAATGGCAGCCGAAGAGGTGGGACACTGAGCTGAAGATCAAACAGGTCATTGCTCCAAACAAGAAAACAAGCCAAGGCCATAGGGGAATTGCATTCAATTCTCCACTTGTACCCAAGATTGATAATGAATCCTGCAGATTACAAACAAAATTATAGTGACTAGAATAAGCTTTTAAAAGACAGAAAGGGCGAAAAGGACGAACCGTGAAAAAAGAGCCGGAGGCAATAGATTGGTTCATCGCCAACAATCCGTTACTTGTATCGCAGAATAAAGTTCCCATCACATTCCTCATGCTTATATTTCCGGTTAAGCTAATTGCCATCATCCTCGAAAATATCAGAAATCCGACTAAATGCCTGTAAAACAATGTCAATTTGAATCAGATAATTGCTAAAAGTATGCACATTTGGTTTTTCTTCAAATTCATGAAGAGAGAGAGAGAGAGAGGGAACTCACGTCCAAACGTTGAAAGTTTCATTGTGCAAAGAGAACATGCTGAGAACAATATCTGTCAAAGGCCATTCACATCTGTAATAATTCCTTATAAATTGATTATCCTTCATATACTCCGGCAGGGCCTCGTAACTGATAAGCACACTCCGCTCCGATTTCACCTTCCTACAACAAGTATCATGGCCGTGCATCGGCAAGCTTAGTTTCTCGGTGTTTTTCATCTTCGTTTCCAAAATATTCGCTCAAATCATAATTCTGTTACTACAATATATGCGTGATTTTCCTCACCGGAAAAGGAAAGACAGGCTATCTCTTTCCCGGCGAGATCTCCACCGCTAAACTGACGCTTCTTTTTCGCCGGCCCCTATCATGCGTATCTCTATAAATTGGTGAACATTAATAGAGCTATATATAAAACACATGTCTTTCCATAGCTATATATGGAGCTTCATATGAGAGGTCTCAGGATATTTATATTCCCAGCAAATACCGGTGTCACCACGAAATCAAAGCGGTATACTTATCATACAACTCCTTTTATCCTTTCTTTTCTAGCGGGGTTGCTCACCCAATGCAACTACGCTACCAACCTCAAAACTTAACGGGAACCTCACGGTTTTTTAAGTTTTTTTTATAATTTTACGAATTTGACAAATCAATCATCAAACTCATTTTCCAATTATTTTTCGTTGGAATTTCACAGTGACTTGAGCGTGACAGAGTTTTAAGGTTTTTTTTATTCAAACAATATTTCTAGTAGGTAGAGGAGAGAATCATTGATAATTCAATGGGATTGTTGCCAAAATAAATGTGTGAATAAATTTTACACTTTTTACCTACTAAAAAGATCGTTTGGAAAAAAACTAAAAGTTTATCACGCGCAAGTCACATGCAAAATTCCGTCAAAAAATGGCTAGAATAAGTTTATCTACCAAATCCCTATAATTTGTATATGTTGATGCAAATTTTTTTTAGTGATTTATGTGGAAAAACGCTGATAGTTTGGTAAGATTGCTGCAATTAACTTTTAAAATTATTATAATATTAATTAATCTTAATCCTTAAAGAAAATCTTTAGTATCAATTTTCTCTCTTTCTCTCTCTCTTTTTTTTCCTTACTTCTATTTTTTAGTTGATTTTGTTTTGGAGTATTTGAGTAACCTTAATATTATTTATATAATTTTTATAATAAAATTAAGTTTAAATTATTAAAATATTAATAAATTTGCATCCATAATTTTATGTTGAAAAAACGCCTATATCGAATCCTCTATTACTCTCTCTTTTTTTAGCTCTCTTTTATTTTCTTTTTTAGTAATGCTCTTGTGCGATGCACAGATCATAGATGCAGTATAAATATATAACAAAATTTGATATTCTGATATAATATAACATAATTAAATAGAAAATCAATAAACAATATAAAAATGAAAAATTATGTATTTACTTTATTAGTTTTCTTTTTTTTTTTTTATGGTTTTTAAGAGATTGGATAATAAAGTTGGGAAAAAATCATTTTTAGTCCTGTTTATTAGGTCTTGTCTTAAAAAAATCATCTATTTTAGAATTTTTAATTTTAGTCCCGTATATTTCAATAATTGTCCAATTTCAGGTCACTGACCATCATCAACAACCAATTTGGACGAAATTAGACTAATAAACTTGAGACTTTCGACTGCAGATGCTTATATGCCAAGTATTTGTCCAAATGACATGCCACATAATTAAATGACTTTAGTAGCTAGCCAAAAGAAAAAAATTAAACTCTAATTCCCGTATGAGGTGTATTTTGTTTTATTTTTCTTTCTTTCTTCATCTTTCCCAAATTTCACGTGACTAATTCCGGCCAAATTGATCGTCAACAATGGTCAAGTGTCCTTAAATTGGACAACTTTTGGAACATACAGGACTAAAATTGAAATTTTCAAACATACATGATTTTTACTAGACAAGGCCTAATATACAGAACTAAAAATGAATTTTTCCCAATAAAGTTAGGATAAAGTGTTTATAACATGAAATTGAAAGTGGATAATTATATGTAATATGCTAACAACTTTTGGGCTTTTTATATGTACAACAACCAATAACAGGGTATCTCTCAATCTTTAAGAGCTTATATATGTACAAATCATTTATTTATTTATTTATTTTATAATTATTCTCGAGTTCACCATAAAACATTACCATTATATTTAATAAACTAAAACTTCAACTAAAAAAAAGTAATTTCAAGAAAATAAGTCACAAATATCATGTGCATACAGTTTGAAGTTTCCCCATTAAAACATTTTTTTTTTAACATCAAAGTTTCCTTCCAAAAAACATAAAAATAAATATTCACTAATAATAAAAATAACCATCCAAAACAAATAATTCAATCGAAGAAAAAATTACAATCAAATATTTCGAATCTAATACTTTATTTTTATACATATGCAATATACATGTCAATTTAAAGATCGTAAAATGGTAACTCATATAACATACTCCCTCCATCCCGGCCTAATTAACCTACTTTCCCTTTTTGTTTGTCACAACTTAATTGGCCTAACCCATAAATGACAAATTTCTCTCACAATCTCCACCCTCAAAATCTCCACTTTTAATCTCCACCTTTGAAAAAGTCAAAGATTTCACAAAATATGTTTTTTCTTAATCTCCGTGCCCGGCCAAGGTAGGCCAATTAGATCGGGATGGAGGGAGTATTATATACGTTAAAATGTAAAAATTATGTGCACTTGAAAAAGAATTCAAATTTGTTTCTATAGATAAAAGAAAAGAAAACACTGTTTTTTTGTAGGAGATTATCGAATTTTTTTTTTTTTTTTGTTTAATAATAAAATTTTCAGAATTGTTTTCATTTAGAAACTAAAAATTGACGAGATTTTACTATCTATAGACAGTTTTCTTTTTACATTAGTATAGATTATATGACAACCCTAGATATTTTTTCTATAATATACTCTCTCCGTTCCGGTTAACTTTGCACACTTGTCTTTTCGATCCGTCTCACTTAACTTTGCACACCCCATAAATGAAAACAAAAGTCAATAAATTCAGCCTTCAAAAGTTACACACAATTACAAAAATGTCATTATTTTACTTAATTAAACAATTCTGATTTAGGTTAATTAGATAATCAGATTTTATTAACTTAACTAATTTAACCTAGTTATCTACCTAATTAAGCAACCCCACCCCCCAATACAACCCCTCTTATTCTCGAATCATCTCACACACTCAGGAACACTCCCCCTCCCCTCAAACCCTAATCCTGTCTTCTCTCTCACTCTCCACTCGCCGCTCTTCTAGATCTTTCTCAGATCTTCGAGCTTCTCTTAGATCTGTATCTGATCTTTCTCACCCACCTTTCCCATGTTCTTTCTACGGCTTTTTTATGGAAGAATACTGACGAGGGTTTCACTTTTTATTCTGAGGAATCCTTCGTGGGAAAAGTAGTAGACGTGCCAAAGTTGGATGAATGCAAAAGGACATCCTGACCACGTTGTGTCGATTGCAAAACATTTTTCCCCATCATTCTTTAATGTGATGGTCCATTTAAGGGTTCATCTTGTTCATGAGGTGAGACTGTGTGGGCCGGTATGGTATAGGTGGATGTACCCATTGGAAAGATTCATGAAGATCTTAAAAGAATATGTCCGGAACCGCACTCGACTCGAAGGGTGTATAGAGTGTTATATTGTTGAGGAGGCCGTTGAGTTTTGCTCTGAGTACCTACCTGATCTACGCAGAAACAGAGTTTGATGGAGGTGGGATTCCTCCTTCCAAGGCCAAGGAGGCATTTACGGCGACGAATCGTGTTTTCGCCTCGGAAACCGGAGTACATCCATTGGCTAAAAATGGATAGTTCAAATCCGATGCTTTGCGGAGACACTTCTTTGAGTGTCTAGCTCTCTAGTTTCCTACTATCTTAAAGGTTTATGTCTCTTTTTCTAGTTTCATCTGAGATCTGAAAACCCTAAATAAAAAAAAAATTGAAAAAAAAATCCAAGATCTGATTTTACTTTGAAGGCTTCAGTGGCACTTTGAATGTTTTGTTTGAAAAAACCCAAATCTGTTTTCAAATCGAGGGTTTCTGTCCCTGTACGAATTTTGAGAAGAAAACCCCAAATGTGTTTTCAAAATTATGGTTTCTTGTTCGTGTTCTGATTTTGGGTAAGTAAACTCTAAAACTAACTTAGATTGAGGGTTTTTATCCACACCTCAATTTTTATTTGAAAACCCTAGATCAGAAGCTTATTTGATTGTGGTACATGTTCCTTCTCAGTTTTGCATGTGAAAACGATTTTGCTGATATTAATTGAGGATTTCTATTCCAAAACTTATTGGGTTTGAGATGAATGTTTATTTGTATGATGGTAATAATGTAATGTACTGATGTTGTTTGCATTGGCTTGTATCTGATGTAAATATGTGTTGGTCTTGCTTGATTGTGTTCTGGATTGGATTCTGGATTGGCTCTTATACGAATATTTTTGTGAATGATGATAGGCTGGTGTACTGAATCTGTCCTGATGCTGATATTGTTGAGATTCTGTGTGTGATATGCAACTGTGATTCTGTTCATGCTGAATGAGAATGATAAAAATTGTTGTATGGTGGTTTAACAAGATGATGTTTATAGTGCTGATTGATTAATGCTATCCACTAAATAATTGAACTGTTTGTGTTGATTGTATATTTGTTGATTGTTGGTTGCTTAAACTAGTCTTCTCTGACTACTCTAAGGCTGCCCTCAACATCTGTAGGGCTTGATGTTAATACCTAATGATGAATCTGTTCTGAGGGTAGCCAAAAAAAAAAAAAAAAAACCAAGTTTAATCAATAAACTAAATGATAAAATAATTCTGATAGTTTAAAGAATCACCTTATCCATTAGGCAGTCTTTGATGACTTGTTTGGTAATTGATTCAATTGGTTTGGTGACTAAAGTGCCTATTACTCTGTTTACACTGTTCCTGAGGGCAGGTTCTAATGTTGTGAATGGAAAATTTTCAATTTTCTCATCAAACAACAGCTCCCCATCTAAATTGTATTGTGGCCTTACCACAATACACATAAATATAATCTTGGGCATATATTTTTTGCTCTTACATGCCCTATATATCTTCTTCTACTGCAAGTTTATATGCCATCTCACTTATTCATTCAATGTAAACCACTTCTCATATGTGGACAACATTATGCATGCTTTCATACCTGATTGTGTGAAGATTTATGTCCATGTGTAAGAAGCTAAGGTTGTATTTCAGCCTTTGCAACTTATCTACGTCGGTTAATTGAGGCTTGATTGCATTTGTATGTGGCTTTATGGCCTCTGACTTACCCATCCGTCCACTTGACTTTTGCTGACACTCAACTCTTAGACAAGTCTTCTTATACTGCCTCCTTTTGAATATGGTATGACTTTCATAGCATCTTCATCTAATGCTACAACCCTTGACGAGGCAGACCTAAACTTTTTATCTGGAAATGAGACTGGTTTACCTTCTGAAATCTGCTTCTTTGCAGATTGCCAAATAAGTTGAATCGTTTGTTTTAAAACTCCGAATGATGCTGCCACTTCTTTCGTCTTGCCGGTTTACAAAACACCATTTGTGTTGTTGGCTAAAAGAAATTGGGCGGTAAGAAGTCGCTCTATTGGAGTCAAATTTGACCTTTTTACGTGTTAGTAATTTTTTTTTAAGTTCTAACTTTGGATCTGATTTTGAAGTTTGTAACAATATTGAATGTTGATTTTTGGGATAGGTATGGACATTTATAGTGTTAACACACTAATCCCTCCCTTAAAAATTAGATTAAAAATCCCTCTAAAGTAAAAAAAATTTAAAAAAAAATATTGCTTCTTCTTAACATTTGTGTCCGGTCAACTGTGCAAAGTTAATCGAGACAGAGTGAGTAACTAAGAGCAACATAAATATTTTTATTGTATAACTATAATTCTTAGATATCTTTATAATACATCAAATTTATTTTAATTTTGATGGACTTATGTATTTATCCTACTGGACAGTGTTTACTTTGAGGTCATAGATAATGTCAATATTCAATTCATCAAGATAAAGGGGTGGGATAGAGAATCTTTTTAAAATCTTTTTCCAATATTTACTCTATGATACAACTAGAGGTGGCAAAATCGGTCTGGTCCGATGGACCGGCCCAGTACGTCCGATATTGTAGATGGGTCGGGTCATAGAAATATAGGCCTGAAGTACTATATGGTACGACCGGATCGGCCCGATTGGCCAAAAGTCCGACGGCCCCCTGACCGGCCCGATAATCTTAGTATTTTATAGGAAAATACTCCAAGCCGAACCGACTAATTTTAGGTCGAGCCAAAATTTGGCCCAACCCGACCCGACTCGAAATATGGTGGTGATCGGGCCGGACCACTCGAATTGCCACCTCTAGATAACTAATGGGTAAAGATATTTCTTATATATATCTTATGTTTATTTATTTGCAGTAAAATGCCCCAGTGAAGATTCATCAACCCTTATATTGAGTACTTGGATAACTATCCAAGAGTTCATTGAGATAAGTATCTCACATTTATCTTGAATTATGACGAGTTATTTTGGGTTACCAAGATACCCCTGAAAAATAATATCTAGCAAAGTAAACCCTAAAAATATTTGGATAGTTATACACGTACTATCTATAAATATCTAATAAAGTAAGCACTGCCACAAGCTTATACGAGGTAATCGGGGATGCACTTTATATTATGTGGAACATGAAATTTATGTTCAAACTTAGTTGTATACTTATTATTACTAGGTGGATGAATAAGGATACCTTGATTTAATTTTATGTTTAAGCCTCTAAATTATTTTATGCTAAAAGTCTAAATCAAATATGAAGTTGATGTGGAATTTCGTTAAGTTCTTTGTCAAACACTTCTACTTGCCTAATACCGTGGGTGTGGTAAGATAAAAATTGAGTCTGCATTTTATTGTTCATTTTTTTTTTAGACATCCCCTGCATGATTTTCTATGAAGTTATGGATAAAAATATTATTAATCGTAAATTGAAATGTTTTGGTTGTCTGGAATTTTGGTTTAATTATTGACGGTTACACCACTTAATTTACCACCCATACAGTGAGCTTGACTATGAGTCAGTGGGTTAAAGTAAGGGGAAGTTGAATTATTTGCGTCTATTTGTTGCTTTGGTATCTTTGGATTTTTTCGTAAAAAAGGGGAAGAAATATTGTTTTTGCCGCCACAGTTGCTATTGTTGCTTTTATGGAATGTTTATAGGTTGTTATTTATTTTTGGATTTTTGACATAAAATGACAAAGGGGGAGATTGTTAAGGTCTACTGTGATGACAATATTTTTGTCAAAATACCTTATGTTATTTTTATTTATTTTATTGAACCTAGTAATTATTATTCGTAATTATTTGTTTTATAAAATTGATCATTTTAATATTATATTATTTTTATAGAAACGGATCATAAGAAATGGATAAAAGTTGATGGAGTACCTTTAAAAGATACGAACATATGAAAATTGAGTGACAAGCAATAAATGAAATCTTGAAAATTAAGGGGAGAAAAACGATATACCGTGAAAAAAACTTATCAAGGAAGCCGCATGATAAAAGGTCATGTGAAAAATAAGGCATGATGGTTGAAAAATGAAAATACTACATGGGCTTGAGCCCAGCAACATAAAATCCCTTATATATATGAAAACATATAGTGGCGGTGAGAAGTAAGAGCAACAACAGAGATTTTTATTAGTTGCTAAATTATCTAAGTTTGATATTAATCATTATTACTTTTTGTTGGTAGTTATATTTATTGATTTTGTAAGGAACAAGTTGTTTTATTAGTGCATATAGCTTTAATATTATTTGTGTTGAAGGATTTTTGGGAAAAGGGACTTCAAAGAGAGTTCGGGAGAGCTCGTTCGAACGGGAGTCGCCGGACGTTGTTGGTATAGTATAGGTTAAGGAGCAGGGTCTCTTTGTAAAACCTATAATTATACAGAGTATCAATAATAAAAGGTCCGAGGGCTCTGAGAGATTCAACCCCGTGTTTATTTTGGTATTCGTTCTTCTGTTTTTATTTTCACCAGTTTCTGTGTTGCAACGGAGTCAATTCAGAATATAAAACTTCTTCCACTTTTCACAATATATGTTCTCCATCATAAGCATGATCCTAAAAGTCGCTAGACACTAGTTAGATGGTGGACTGGAGTCTAGCGATTAGTCGGACTTAGACGGGACTAATTGGGGCAGCGTGGTTAGACGAGAAAAATTCGGGAAATAAATATAGTCGATTAATAGAAATCTAATACCTAGACTGAGAGTAATCAAAGTTAGTCGAAAATTTTAAATATAGGTCACTGAAAAAAAGGTTTAATTTATAACTTATATTTTAAAAATTCATCTAAAGTATTCATGAGCAAGTAACCCTTTAAATAACTATGAATAAAAACATAAAGGTAAAAAAGTGGTTATATCACTTTTAGACTGGGTTTAATAATATATTGAACCTTGGTGGGTAATTCTATTTGCAGCCACTAAATCTGTATATACAACCAATGCACGCATGGATTCACCATTTTACCCTTAAATTACTTGTTCCATTTTTTGACAGCCCTAAACTCGGCTTTTTCTATGCTGGCCGATCGGGTAGCTACCCGAGTCGGCCAGCGGCTGACATCTGTCAAAGTAACCAGTAAAAAGTTTGCCAATCTCTCTCTTCAAATTAATTCCCACCCTTTAGTGAAACATAAAGAACCTGTTAATAATGGCGGGCCCCATTATTATAGTGATTTTAGTTGTCCTTTTCATTTAATTTAATTGTATATTTTCACACTCTCTCTCTATCCATTTAATTGTATCCTGCATCAAAGAATTAATGGTTTCACTAAAAGTGCAGCTGGGCCCCACTAAATATACAAGGAATGGTTTAATTCTTTATTCTTTTGGGCTATCAGAATTATAGTTGTTGTATTGAAATAACATGTAATTAATTGCAGAATTCAATAGAGAGAATATCTCAACTACAACTTATTAATTAAATTGAGTTCATTCACCATTCTGTTTAATTTTTCTCCTATCTGTCTGTCGAAAAAAAATTCTCCCTCACATGGCTTGAAGCCTTGAACCCAAGTACCTGCAATAGTTGATATATTTCAAGGTTAGTTGCTACATTTTTGTAAAAGTTGCTTTAAGTATTATGTTATTATTTTATTTTTTTGTGTGTTATGTGTATTTATGTCTTATATATGTTGTGCATATTGTAAGATAGAGCCTTAAGATGTATTCTTAATTTTTTTTAAATATGGAGTAGTAAAATATAGTGTAAGTCTGCAAATATTGTATTTTTTGGTTTATGTATTTTTTGGTATTTTTGTGTTAAGATAAAATTTTATGTATGTGTTAGAGTAGTAAGTCAGGGTACTATGATATTCTTTGTCTTATTCTTTTTTTTGCTTGTTGGAGTATTTATTATTTTCATTGTTATTTAGGTAATTCTAATAAAATGGAAGTTGTTATTCACTATCATCCGATGGATTTGATGGAGACATAGAAAAATCGAGCATCGTAACATGTGCGATGAAGTGAATTTAATTGATGTAGATAATATGTGTGAGGAACAGAATCAAACCCAAGATGATGAAATAAACGTTGTTTCATTTGTTGATGAATTGGAGAGTAAATTAGAGGTTGGAACAAATATGAGCAGTGTTGAAGATGCATATTTAATTTATTGTGAATATGCACGTGTTAAAGGCTTTAGTGTTAAAAAAGGTGATAATGGATACTTTCCCCGCTCTGGTGAACTACAATCAAAGGAATTTGAATGTTCTTGTCAAGGTTCTAAAGATCATAAGGCTTCTAAGGATAAAGTGCTTGTTTACCAAAAGCCAACAATTAGAACCAATTGCAAAGCGAGACTTAGGATTTCAAGAGAGTTGGGAGGGGAGTGGAAAGTAAGTAGATTTATCAAAGAACACAATCATGAATTTGTTTCAGCTGCTCAAAGTCATAGACTAAGATCAGCACGTCATATGAATGATGCAACAAAATCTACATTAGAAACTCTAGTCAAAGCCGGAATTTCCGTGGGTAATGCTATATCTTTCATGCAAAATGAAGCACATGGGACTGAAAATTTGGGTTTCATTCGGAAGGATGCATATAACCACATTGATTTTTTGAAAAGGCATACTAAAGTTGATAATGGAGATGCTAATTCTTTAGTCCAGTATTTTACAAAAAAATCAAACAAGGAAGCTGGTTTTTATTGGAGCATGCAATTGGATGATGAAGATCGGATCATGAATTTTTTCTTCAGGGATTACAGATCTTATACTGATTATGAGTGTTTTGGTGATGTCTTATCTATTGATACAACTTACAAGACGAATAGGTATAACTTGATATGTGCTCCCTTTGTTGGTGTAAATCACCATATGAAAAATGTGATGTTTGGATTAGCTTTTATGTCAGATGAGACCGAAAGTTCTTTTGAATGGCTGTTTCAAACTTTTCTTGATTCCATGAATGGGAAACAACCTCAAGTTATTTTCTCTGACCAATGTCAAGCTATGATGAATGCAATAGAATCTGTTTTCCCACACTCACATCATCGTCTATGTCAGTGGCACATCAATCAGAATGCCCCATCACATTTTGGTAGTTTGAATGGGAATTCATCATTTAAATCAATGTGGCAAAAGTGCATGAATAAATGTGATTCTGAAAGTGAATTTGAGGAGACATGGGACCGCATGATTCTTGAATACAATCTTGCTAATCATACATGGATGAATGGGATGTATAAGTTGAGAAGAAAATGGGCAACATGCTTCAGTAATGATCTGTTTTGTGCCGGCCTTTTAGCTACGTCACGTAGTGAAGCCACGAATCGGGTTCTGAAAGAAGTGGGTAAAAAGACCTTCACATTGTTTGAATTTGTTGAAAATTATGAAAACATTCAGAAGAGATGGCGTAGCAATGAGGGGGATGAGAATACTCGTTGCCAGGGGATAGCTGGGCAAATTCTACAACGTAATCCTTTGTTGTCTTCTGCTGCAAGTGTGTATACATTAAATGTATACAAGAAGTTCGAAAATGAATTTCTTCAGTGTTTGAATATTGTATTTGTTGGACAATCAGATTTTGGGAATGGTCAATTTGGTTTCAGAGTAAGATCTCAAGGTGAAAACTCAAAGATAAGACATGTTTGGTTTGATACGGAAACTCAAGCGGTTAAGTGTAGTTGTCATCACTTTGAGACCGTTGGAATATTGTGTAGACATGCATTGAAAGTTTACAATCTTATGAATGTAACCGCTTTGCCTCAGTCGTATATTTTACAGAGGTGGTTGAAAACAACTGGAGAAAGAGGTGTTATTGAGGTCGAAAATGGTGGAGTTGGAGGTGATTATGAATCTGATTTGGTATTTGTAAATCAGACAATGAGGACTTCGTATGACTTGGCTCATTTATGCAAATCTCATCGGGGTGCAAGACTCAAGTTGACCGAAATGCTTGATAAGGTCAAGAATGAACTGACCACTTCTTTTGAGCATTTGAGTGTAGGTGATCGACATGATGATGCTAATGTTCAGATTGAAAATGAGCCGGCTACTGGAGGCAATATCCGTAATTCTTTAACCTCTAGAGCAAGAGGCCTGACAAACACTCGTCTGACACGACATTGGGATAATAGCAGAAAAGGAAAAGGAAGGGGAAAAGGTAAGGGGAAAGCTGAAAGTTCAAGTAAGTTTCTCATTGATTAGTTAAATGCTATTTTTATGCTTAATGAATCATTATCTCCCGTAAGCTTAAATATTAATGTTTGTTATAATACACCAATTTTCAGGTGCAAGAGGGTCCAAAAGAAAGGTGCAAATATCACAAGAAGATATACACATACAACCACCAAATTGTGTTACTCCACCGGTGTATGCTTCTTCTCAGATATCACGAGACACTTTGCAACAACCCGCTTTTCCACCACTACAGTACCAGTTTATGCCTCAATCTTCGTCACAAAATGATACCAACCAGTGGTCTTCTCAAGTTAGTGAGAATTTATGTTCAAGTGATCCAAATAATTTATTTGGGTACATGTTTGGACCTTCTAGTTATAATTGAACATTTGATTAGATTATGATATAATTTCAATAAACTTATATAGTACTAAACTGTATGAATATTTGTTAAATATTGCCTCACGGTGTGGCTTCGATTATGTGTTAACTTTTAGTTGCGTTGTAGTCATGATCATTGTTCTAAAAAATGGGCTAGGCGGCCGCCTAGGCGGCCCCAGCCCGGCCCGTTTTTTACCTATTCGGTCGTTTTCGGCGCTGCACGAGTTTGGCGCCGCCGAGCCCGATTAGGCGGCGCCTAACCGCCTAGGGCCCTTTTTTTTTTAAATTTTTTTTTTTAATTTTAAGTTATATATATATATATATATTTTTTTTTTTTGAATCAATTAATTGATTTAGATGACATATTTTGATTTTTGACTTATGGGCTAATGCTTCACGTATTGCTTTATTCAGTATCGACTATTGAATTTTGCAGTATCCTTTGTTTTTTGTACATGTAAATATTGCACTATCCTTGATTATGTTAGCTAACAGGCAAAATATAGATTGTTTAGGATAGGTTGCTATTATTTTCAATTTTTTTTATATATTATTTACTTATTGAATATTTATAAATAATTAAATTATTCGTCTAAGGTGGTGCCGCCTAGGCCCCGTCTAGGCGCTAGGCCCCAGTCGACCGACCGACTAGCGACTAGCGATTTTTAGAACATTGGTCATGATTCTAAATATCAAATGTTATTTTAAATATTATATGTTATTTGTTCGTAACATCATCAGTAGAGTTGATGATGATCAATTAAATTAAATGGATAGAGAGAGAGTGTGAAAATATACAATTAAATTAAATGAAAAGAACAACTAAAATCACTATAATAATGGGGCCCGCCATTATTAACAGGTTCTTTATGTTTCACTAAAGGGTGGGAATTAATTTGAAGAGAGAGATTGACAAACTTTTTATTGGTTACTTTGACAGATGTCAGCCGCTGGCCGACTCGGGTAGCTACCCGATCGGCCAGCATAGAAAAAGCCCCTAAACTCCAAAGTCAGTTGATCCTCGCCATTTTTAAAAGCTGCAACATATATGTAAAAGAGAGAAAACAACGATAATATTTTGTACGGTTCAAGATCTAATGCTCAAAGATCAATACGAGTAATCAAATCTTCCATTTTTCCTGCTATTTCCCCATCACTGCTAAATTATTTCTTACTAATTATATATTATTCCTTCTGTTTAAAAAAATAAAAAAAAAAAGCGTGATTTTAGAGAAGATAAAAAATCTTAACAAATGTCGCTTTAGAAAAAAAATCACAATCATTTTGACCTTAACCTAAACAACCTACTTAGTTTAGCTCACTATTTTCTTATTCCACAAAACATATCCTAATCAAATAAAATATGTACGGATATATTTGTCCTTTCCGCCCATCCTTAATTTTTCGAAAAAGCTAAAGCGACACAATTTTTGAAACGCAGAAAGTATATTTTTGGTGAAAAAAAAGTTGATTTGGTCTCACATTTAACTATTTTTTCAATTTAGTCTCGTATTTCTATCAATTGCTCAATTTTGGACCAATTTTGACCAACTCATTGGAAAAGGCCACGTACCTCTCACGTGCCGGCGCTAAACAGTGAGTTCCGACGACACGAGGAAAAAAGTTGATTTGGTCACATAGCTTTTTAACTTTTCTGATTTTGTCTCATATTTAACTATTTTTTCAATTTAGCCATGTACTTCTATCAATTGCTCAATTTTGAACCAATTTTGACCCTATTTTGACCAACTCACCGAAAAATGCCACGTACTTCCATGTGTCTGCACCGATTAGGGGTTTCGGCAACTTATGCGACGTGGCGCTGCATTTGTGAGGTGGCTTTTGGTTTTTTCTTTTTCTTTTATACATCAATTTACACATCAGATTAGAAAATTTCCACCTCAACAAATCATTTAATAAAATAAACAACAAAAACTCAAAATAGGTGTTACAAAACAAAGAAATTAAATCAAACAAACCTAAAAGAATAAACAATTGGTGTATAAAACAAAAAGAAAAAAAAAAAAAGTCACCTCACAAATACGGAGCCACATGGCATAAGCTACCAGAACTCCCTGATTGGCGCCGGCACATAGGAGGCACGTGACCTTTTCCGGTGAGTTGGTTAAAGTTGGGTCAAAATTGAGCAATTGATAGAGGTACTATACTAAATTGAAAAGGTAGTTAAATATGAGACCAAATAAAAAAAGTTAAAAAGTTATGGAACAAAATCATTTTTTTTTCACGCCGTGTGGCATAAGTCGCCGGAACTCCCTGACGCCAACATATGGGAGACACGTGGCCTTTTCTATGAGTTGATTAGAATTGAGTCAAAATTGATTCAAAATTGAACAATTGATAAAATATAAAACTAAATTAAAAAATAATTAAATACATGATCAAATAAAAAAAATTAAAAAATTATGGGATCAAATCAACTATTTTCTCATATTTTATGTTTTTAACTTAAGCCTTTGAGTTTCTTAATATTTGATGGCTTGCAAAGTAAAGAAGAAATAATACCCCAGAGGATGAACATGAAATTTGGCAAATTTAACTATAAAACTGAGAGTAGTTTATTTAGCTCGAAGCTACTAGAAATTAAAATTATTTATACTTTATATATGGGGGAATTATGAGAAATATTTAAAAATACTTATATATATTTTTCAATTAAAAAGGTTTTTTGCCCATCCATTTCTTAAATGTTTTTGACTACTCTACTATACATTGGCTACTAGAAGTTCTCCCGTGCAATATACAGATGAGTATTTTTTCAGTAACAATATTAACAACAACAACAATAACAAAAACAACAACAACAACAACAACAACAACAACAACAACAACAACAACAACAACAACAACAACAACAATAATAATAATAAAATTATCAGTTTATATAGTATTTGAGAATATAAAATCGAGAGTTAATATTTTTTTTGTCCAATTATCTATCATCCTCCTAATATTTTTTTTTTTACATTTAATATATTTCATTATCACAAATTGAAACTACCAGTTAGATTTTCATAAATTTTGACTATTCATTTTTTTTTTTTTACTTTTATTACCTTTCATGATCACAAATAGAAACTATCAATTATATTTTCATAAATTTTATTAATTCAATTATTTGCATGACATGATGACGTTGAATATTTTAAGTAAAGTTTTAAATAAAAACTTGAAAGATTCATTTCTCTCCCTATTATTTTAGTATGCATTTTATAGGTTGTAATAATTACATATGCATACAAGGATACAATAATGTCAAATATATTGCATCATTATCGTTTGAAAGCCACATATATTCAACAATACAATTTTAGTTACTTAAGTATATGAGTAGTAAACTATATTATCATGTCATATTCAAATAAAAAATAATTTACTATTTATTTTGTAGGCGACTTAATTTTTCTTTTCACAAAATAGAAAAAAAATAATAAGCAAACTAATTAAATTAACAAATCACTTTAGCAAATATATCTAAGCTATTTTGTATTGTAAAGTGTAAACCTAACAATTTGTATTTTTTATGAATTATTTTAAACCAAATAATTTAAACTATCCAAAAATTATTAAGATAAAAAGGTAAAATTAAAGTAAATAATTTTAATCTTCAAAAAAATTTCAATCCGTTCAAAAAAAATATATATATATATATATATCATTTTTGGAATATAACATTTTGATTTTATATACAGATGTTTAAAAATCCAAATATATCATTAACATCCTAAAAATATGTTTTACACTTAAAAATTATATTATGGATGTTAAATCGAAGATCGTCAAAAGTGGTATAATTTGATATATTTCTTATGAAAAATTGAGTTGAGACGAAAAAATTATAAGACCTTGAAATTTCAAGGCAAATTTAACACAATATAGTACTGTTCATCACCTTATTAAAAAAATAAGTGTGTTATTTCTAGTGTTAAAATTATGAGTTAAGTCGCCCCTCTAATGGGCGACTCTAAAAAATTGTCAGAATCCCTATTCAAAGTCGCCCTTGTGAAGGGCGACTCTCATTAATTTTTTTTTTCTTATCAAGTGAAAGTCGCCTCTAAGAAAGGCGACACTACATATTTTTTTATGAAGTCGCCGCAAACATGGGTGACTTTTAATATATATATATATTCTTTGAAAATTCAGAGGAAAGCAGTCAAGATTCGCAGCATGTGAGCAATTAAAAGTACTTGCATGCATGAACTATTGCAACAAGCATGCAAAACAATATGAATTGTCAAAATCAACTTTAATGTTATTTGTTTTCTTTTTCATCTTAACTCCATTTTTTCCCTTCATTCAACCGAGCTCTTCCTCTATAAATCAAATGAGCTTCAGAAAAAAAAATTCACTCTCTCTTCACTCTTTAGTTTTCATGTTTCTTATTTTCCTCTCAAATTCGTTGCTTCAATTGGAGTGGTTTACAATGCAGAATTTTATGGGGAGCAGTTTAGCAGATCAATTAATTCTCCGGTTAGGTACAAAATATTAAATTTTATTTGTTTCCATCATTAATTTACAGCTTCTACAAATACAAATTATTTTGTGTTGATAGACTATTCTCTGATTTCTTGTGTATCAGTCTAGTTTTAGTATAGTTTGTAGTTTTTATTATAATAGTTCCAGCAGCTGTGAAAATATGTATAAATAAGTTTGAAATAATGACAAAATATCTAATATTTTTTTGCATGTAGTTATAGAAATTTCAGTTAATGTGTGGTGTTTTAGTTTATAAATAGGAAAATTAATTATAGTGTTTGTTAAACAATAATGAGTTAAGGTGGAGTAATTTTAAATTGTGATACCTTGGAAAATTCATTTGACATATATATCATTACAAATTTATTTTATAGTATGATATCATTAATATTTGCATGTATTGGAATCTCATTTGAATTAACTATTTTTCTTTGTATAGTGATGTTGTCGTCGAAACCGATTTGATTAAAGATCGTTCGTGAACGTGTTGTCCATGATCATCAGTGCAGTCTTAGCCTCAACACAATTATACTTCTCGTTCAATAAAGTTAAAAAAAAATGTCTATTTAATTCCGACGTAATTATTTTTTTGTTTCATATATATGGATTGTAGAATGCACTTAGATGTGGTTGCATTATTATGTGGTATTATTATGTATAAACTAGAACTAAAATGACTTTATGTTTTAGTCAATTGCATAATTTGTGAAAAAATGAACCGCAGTAAGAAATTTACTATACTCATATAAAATTTTATTTAATTACTTTTAATGATATTAAAATTTAAGGTCCTTCAACTAAAGATTTTAAAAACATGATGTTGTATTGTTAAAACCAAATTATCGTGATATTTTAAAAAACTCACGAAATTTTGAGGAGTTACTATGCCAGAGTAATTTCTCGCGATAATTTTGCGAGAAATTAAATTTATCAGGGACATTTTTTACAGTGCTACGAACTGCATTCCGGGAAAAAATCATGAAAAAAATGATTCTACATATTTAACCTTATATTCTTTAATTACTAATTAAACAATTGAGTTGGATTTTAATTTTTTTTTTAATTACTTAGATAAAATTCGGGGTGGAGAAAATATCGATATATTACCCTTTAAATATATGTATTCAAACTATTTGAGCTAAATATTTAATAAAATATTTGTATTTGAAGATAATGGCAATAAGGAAAACGTTGGACTTGTCGTGCACTACGGATGTGGTACAGACCAGCCACCTATAGGTGGCAGGAGGATGTCTCGTGCCATTGCCTATTCTGAATTGGTTTCAGTTTTATACGACATGTTGAATATCAATAGTAATCGGTATATGTTAAAGGTTTCCGCAGCATTACGTGAAAATAATACTTTTCAACTAATTTCGGTCAACAATGACGAGGATCTATGGTTTGTCTTCGATCCTGACATTGGAAATCGTTATGTGCACCTTCATGTTGAAAGTGTAGTACTAGAGGCAAACCCTGCAGCTAATGTTCAAATAATAGATGACTACGAACAATATACATCATATTTAAGAGATGACGCCCCGAGTAGTCATGTCTTCTTCTCATAGGGTGTCGCCTGTGTTGCAGCGAATGATTACACTGGTGGTACTTCAAACCCGGACCAGGGTGATGTGGACGTCGAAGTAACAAGATCCAGCGATGCACACTTATCAGTGGATCAAAGTTTGGATCCTCTAGTGGACAGTTTTGGTGCTGATGAAATCAAAGAGATGAAAGTGATTTAGACGACGAAGATGATGGAGATGATGTTAGTGCAAAAGATCTCAATGGTTTGTATAATAATCTCGTTCATGGCTCATCACCTGCATAGCAAATTCCAAATCCAATCAATCGGCTAAGGCTTGTGGTGCATCATGACATTCCATTTTTCAACTCATCTTGCCTAGAAATTTTGGTAGATTTGTTCGACAGATCGAAGAAACTTAGGGTGTATGATGCTACCGAGGAAGTACTGTCTAAAGGCATTGTTTTCACACGTAAAAAGAATCTCCAATCAACAGTTAAAGATTTCTCAGTCCGAGTAGCAAGGCGTGAGTATTTGGTAGTTGATAGCACACCTCAGTTGTGGAAGGTCAAGTGTAAGAACAACAGAGGGAACACCAACTGTCAATGGGGTCTGCATGCAGTCTTGAAGAACAAGTTTGATACAAATTACAAAGTACGAAGCTCCTCATACATGTCTTATGAATGTTGTATCCGTTGACCATTAGAACTTGGGTAAAAATGTGGTCGCTATGTTGCTCACAGGCATGGTTCAGACCGATCCAGGATATGAGGTTAAGCTGGTCCAACAACAAGTAAAAGATAAACATCAGTATGCAATCTCGTATCACAAGGCGTGGCATAGTTGGAAGCGTGTAAGAGAAAATGTGTAGGGCACCTGGGAAAGCTCAAAAGTGAAACTACCAAAGTTTTGAGAGCCATACAGAAATGGAATCCTAGCACAGTAGTTAAGTGGCGTCATGTGGAACAATAGAGTTCTGAGAGTTAAAATGTTGAAGTACGTTTTCTAGGCGTTCAAGCCATGCATCGACGGTTTCCAGCAGTGTCAGAAGATCATTAGTGTTGACGGAACGCATCTATACACCATATACAAGCACAAAATGTTGATTGTCGTAACTGCCTTTGTCATATGCTATTGTCAACGAAGAAAGTTTCGCTTCCTGGAGATGGTTTCTTAAGAAGTTGACGAAACATGTTGTTCGTGGAATGGAGGGCTTCTGTCTTATATCTGATAGGCATCTTGGATTGATTGAAGCTGTTAAACACTTCGCTCAATTTACGCCCCCGTGTGAAGTTCACTGATTCTGTTTGAGGCATGTTTGTTTGAACTTTAACACCTTGGTGAAGAATGTTAGGCTGAAAGACTTGTGCTGGGAAGCAGGATTAGCATTTACTGTACGACACTTCGATTATGCGATCGATGGAACAAATTAGGGCATTAAACAAAAAAAAGAATTTATTAAACGACAAGTGTGACTCTAATTAAACAAAAAAAGAAATTATTAAATGGCAAGTGCGACTCTAATTAAAAAATTGTGTAAGAAATAGTTGACTTTCAATTAAAAAAAAAACTTTCATTAAAAATAAAATTATAACGACTTTCGATTAAACAAAAAATAATTATTGAAAGTCACCCATGTCAGGGGCGACTTCATAAAAAATATATATATATATACACATATATATACGTCTCTCTCAAAGACGATTTTCACTTAATAAAACAAATACGAGGGGCGACTTTACTCATAATTTTAACATCAGAAAAAATACACTTATTCTTTTAATAAAGTGATGAACAGTACTATGTTGTGTTAAATTTGCTGAAATTTTAAAGGCGAAAGATTAAAAAAAAAAAATTAATTAATTGGAGGAGAATCCAAAAAAAAGGTGGATGAGAAATGTAACAGAAATTTTTGGATTAGCGAATCTCATCAATTACATGTTGGAAATTGATTTGGAATTTTGGGTTTTGACTCAAAATTGACCAATTTAATTAATTCAATCCATTTGTTAAAAATGGAAACAAGTTGCAAATTCATAATCTACACTTCGAGTAGATGAATTTAATGTATTAATATGCTCAAAACCAATTTCGGGTGAATGAGATATTAATTATCAAAGGTTGCAACTTAAACATGGAAGTTGAAGAGTTTATGAAGTAAATATATGGGAACTTGTCCCACATAGAAAAATTGGAGTAAGTGGATACTCCTTATTTAGTAGAGCACTTGATAAGTAGTTATCTAGTGTGCTCCCCTATGGTGGACCTTATGGTGGATCCTAGTGGGATTTTAGCCTTTGGCTAAAATGGACCCGAGGATGGTGCTTCGCACCATCCTAGCCCGAGCCCGGGCCCGCACGCGCACGTTGCACATGTCGCATTGAGTCGCTTTAGAGGCGCACTTTGCACTTCGCACGTACGCGTCGTCGCGAGGAGCCTTAAAGTTTTGGCTAGGTGATCCAGACGGATGGCTCACGGGTTCGTGGCGGTTCGAGTCAGGCAGTGCGGTGACGTGGACCGATCCAGTCAGGAACCGGGTCGAACCGGATTGGATCGTTGGTCGAACCGGGTCGGCGGCTCGACCGGTCGAACCGGACCGGGGCAGTGGGTCGAACCGATCCGCCAACGAACCAGTGCGACCCGTCGCCCGCCAGGGCGCGGGTCAGCCTGCGGGTGCGACTGCCCAGCGAACTGGTGGGTCCAGTCCAAAGGGTGCAACCAAGGGGTGAAGAGGTGCCTTTCCAAAAAGGCACTTCAACTCTTCAACATATATAAATAGCCCCCTCCACATTTCATTTCATACATTCGAATTCACAAGTTCTTTGCAATTCAAAAGCTTTTCTAAATTCTGCATTAGTAGAGTCCGAAAGTTCCAAATATCCGAGTAAGTTCGCCGATAACTTCCGACTCGTAGTGCAGCGGTCTGAAGTTTTAAAGTCGTTGTATCTTGGAGGCGTTTTGCTACTAAACGTATTGCACCAGAGTACGTGGCAATTTCGTCTTACGGATATAGAGTCAAACTCTAGCCTCGACTTTGTCTGAATTCTACATCTTCGTCTATACAACCACATACCAAATTATAACAGCGTAAGACGAAATTTTTGTATATTCGGAGATGTCTTCTACTGTTTCTACTCCTTCCATCCCTGCTGCTCACGCCGAAAAACCAGCTAAATTTGCCGGAAATGATTTCAAGAGATGGCAGCAGAAAATGCTGTTCTACTTGACAACTCTCAGTCTTGCCCGTTTCTTGAGGGAAGATCCTCCTACTGTTGGAAACAGGGGATAAAGAGGGAATGACTGCTTTGGACGCCTGGAACCACAGTGACTTCCTGTGTCGAAATTACATTCTGAATGGATTAGACGACTCACTTTACAATGTCTATTTCATTTTTAAAACCGCAAAAGAATTGTGGTTATCTTTGGAGAAAAAGTACAAAACGGAGGATGCCGGAATGAAGAAATTCATTGTCGGACGGTTCCTCGACTTCAAAATGGTGGACTCGAAGACGGTCATGGACCAAGTTCGAGAGTTGCAGTTGATCCTCCATAAAATTCATGCTGAAGGTATGCAACTATCTGAATTCTTTCAAGTAGCCGCATTCATAGAGAAGCTACCGTCTCAATGGAAGGATTTAAAAAATTATCTCAAGCACAAACGCAAGGAAATGGGGCTTGAGGACTTGATCGTGAGACTACGGATCGAGGAAGACAATCGAAAATCTGAAGTCAAAAGCGACAAGAACCGTGGAGAGGCACGTGTGAATTTGGCTGAGTCGGGAACTGGCAAGAAGAGAAAACGCGGTGCTGGCTCTAATAAGCAACAAAAGACCTCGAACAAAAGATTCAAAGGTAACTGTTATAACTGTGATAAGCCCAGACACAAGTCGAGTGAATGTCGACAGCCAAAGAAGGCAAATCAAGGCCAAAAGAATCAGGCCAACCTTGCCGAGCACAAATCCTTGCCAGAAGAAATGTCTGAATTGGATCTGTCCGCCGTCGTATTCGAGGCCAACTTGGTAGATAATCCAAGGGAGTGGTGGATCGACACAGGGGCTACCCGTCATATCTGTTCAGACAAGGAACTGTTCTCCACTTACCAAGAGATCAATGGCAGAAAGCTCTTCATGGGAAACTCTGCAACGTCTCCAGTGGTAGGATTGGGAAAGGTCGTGTTGAAGATGACGTCGGGAAAAGAACTAACTCTCGTGGATGTGCTGCATGTCCCAGACATTCGCAAGAATTTAGTCTCCGGTTCTTTATTAAGTAAGGCTGGATTTAGGTTGGTTTTTGAAGCAAATAATTTTGTATTGACCAAATGTGGTCAATTTATTGGGAAAGGCTATCTCGAAAAGAGCCTTTTCAAAATGAATATAATGACTGTAAAGCGCGACATTAATCGCAATATTAATATAAGTGAAGTTAATTATGTGCTTGAGTGTTCTAATTTATGGCATGGTAGATTAGGACATGTAAATCAAAATACACTTCGACGTTTAGTGAATTTAGATTTACTTCCTAGAATGGAATTTGATTCACAAAAGTGTGAGATCTGTGTGGAGGCAAAATTGGCCAAAACCGCATTCCATTCAGTTGATAGAAGTACTTCACCTCTAGAACTTGTTCATACTGATGTGTGTGATTTAAAGTTTGTGCAAACTAGAGGTGGTAAGAATTACTTCATTACTTTTATTGATGATTGCACAAGATACTGTTATGTATATCTTTTGAAAAGTAAAGATGAAGCCATTGAGGCATTCAAAAATTATAAGAATGAAGTTGAAAATCAACTTAGCAAAAGAATCAAAGTGATTCGTAGTGATAGAGGTGGCGAATATGTAGCTCCATTTGAATAATTTTGTCAACAAAACGGTATTATTCATCAAACTACAGCTCCATATTCACCTCAATCAAATGGCGTTGCAGAACGCAAGAACCGAACTCTAAAAGAGATGATGAATGCTATGTTGATAAGTTCGGGCTTACCCCAGAACATGGGGGGGGGGGGGGGAAGCAATCTTGTCTGCCAACTACATTCTTAACAAATTGCCACATAAGAAAAGGGACAAAACTCCTTACGAGTTATGGAAAAGAAGAAAACCTTCCTACCATTACCTTAAAGTGTGGGGGTGCCTAGCTAAGGTTGAAGTACCTAAACCGAAACAAGTGAGAATAGGACCCAAAACTGTTGATTGCATCTTCATTGGATATGCGCATAACAGTAGTGGATATCGATTTCTGGTGCACAAATCAGACATTTCTGACATAAACGTGGGAATGACTATTGAGTCAAGGAACGTGGTGTTCTTTGAGAACATATTTCCTAAGAAGGAAAACACAGAAGTAAGTTCTCGTAAAAGAACTTATGACATTGCAAATGGTTCGCCTGTTGAGGTTCATAAAGAACCTAAAATTAATGATGAACCAAGACGTAGTAAAAGGGCCAGAAAGGAAAAGTTCTTTGGGCCGGATTTTCTATCATACATGATGGAAAGTGAACCCAGGACAATACATGAGGCATTGTCCAGTCCAGATGCTCCTCTCTGGAAAGAAGCAATAAACAGTGAAATCGAATCCATCATGCAAAATCACACATGGGAGATTGTAGATCTACCACCAGGCTGTAAACCACTTGGATGCAAGTGGATCCTAAAGAGGAAGTATAAAGCCGATGGATCAATTGATAAGTATAAGGCTAGATTGGTAGCCAAAGGGTTCAAGCAAAAAGAAGGATACGACTTCTTTGATACGTATTCCCCAGTTACGAGGATCACTTCCATTAGAGTTCTCATTGCTATTGCAGCTCTGCATAACCTTGAGATACATCAAATGGATGTGAAGACGGCCTTCTTAAATGGGAAATTGGAGGAGGAGATATATATGGAACAACCTGAAGGGTTTGTAGTTCCTGGCCAAGAAAAGAAGGTGTGCAAACTTGTTAGATCTTTGTACGGACTCAAACAAGCACCTCTTAAATGGCATGAAAAATTTGATAATGTGATGCTCTCAAATGGTTTCAAAATCAATGAGTGCGATAAGTGTGTCTATATAAATGGCACTCCACAAGATTATGTGATAGTGTGTCTATACGTCGATGACATGCTTATTACGGGAAGTAATCATGACTCGATCGTGAATACTAAAAACATGTTAAAACGAAATTTTGACATGAAAGACATGGGTCTGGCTGACGTCATTCTAGGGATGAAAATCTCTAGAACTTCTGATGGAATTTTCCTATCACAAACTCATTACGTTGAGAATGTGTTGAGGAAATTTGATGCTTATGACGTACCCCCGGCTAACGCTCCTGTAGATGTTAATCTACACTTAGCCAAAAATAGAGGTGACCCAGTGCTGCAATTAAAATATGCAAGAATTATCGGAAGCCTGGTGTACTTGACAAATGGTACGCGTCCGGATATAGCATATTCAGTTAGCAAACTTAGTAGATTTACATGTAATCCTAACAAGGATCACTGGAAAGCTCTGATGAGAGTTTTAAGGTATTTAAAACATACCATGAATCATGGAATTTTGTATACAAGATATCCAGCCGTATTGGAAGGATACACAGATGCAAACTGGATATCTGATACAAAAGATTCAAAATCCACCAGTGGTTATGTATTCACTATAGGTGGAAGAGTTGTGGCTTGGAAATCCTCTAAACAAACTTGCATAGCTCGTTCCACAATGGAATCGGAGTTCATTGCTTTAGACAAAGCTGGTGAAGAAGCCGAATGGCTTCGGAACTTCTTAGAGGATATTCCTGGTTGGTGCAAACCAGTGCCTCCCGTGATGATACACTGTGATAGCATGTCTGCTATAGGGAGGGCACAAAGCCACATGTATAATGGTAAGTCTCGACACATCCGGAGGAGACACAATACCGTTAGACATTTGATCTCAAGTGGGGTAATCTCTATTGACTACGTAAAGTCAAAAGACAACATTGCGGATCCGCTGACTAAAGGAATTGGTCGAGATAAAATGTATAGCGCGGTAAGGGGAATGGGGCTAAAACCCACACACTAAAGAGTGTTCATAGTGGTAACTCGTCCATGATGACTGGAGGATCCCAAGAACTTGGTTCAACGAGACAACTAAGCTTTGAAGCACTCAGTTTTGCACTTGGAAACAAATTTCAAGCTCATTCTCGATTCCGCTCAAGTGCCAATTGTATCTATTTGGTACAAAACCTGATGACGTGTGGTGAGGGTAAGCTTAACAGCTTTTAATGATTCCTATACCTTCGTGGTAAGGTATTTCAGGGTACCTTTAATAGGAGATCACCTATATAAGTGTGAAGTGGGGCCGCTTCAAACTGACAAATGTAATATTTTCAGTACACACTTATGAATCCGAGATAAGGTCCATGGCCAAAATGGACAACAACGTGAGAACCAAAAGGATATTAGAGTCGTTACTTTGTGGTTGTCATTGTACTTGATTTACACAAAAGCTGACCAGTTCAAGACATCATGTTCACTGAGCAGTGAGTAAATCCGATGGCATCTCACTAGGGAAGGTTCAAAGCCTGAAGCTACCTATCCTGATGAAGGGACGGCTCGTTGGGACTTTCTTAGGTGTGCATTGCATTAATATCATTCATGTGGGGGATTGTTGGAAATTGATTTGGAATTTTGGGTTTTGACTCAAAATTGACCAATTTAATTAATTCAATCCATTTGTTAAAAATGGAAACAAGTTGCAAATTCATAATCTACACTTCGAGTAGATGAATTTAATGTATTAATATGCTCAAAACCAATTTCGGGTGAATGAGATATTAATTATCAAAGGTTGCAACTTAAACATGGAAGTTGAAGAGTTTATGAAGTAAATATATGGGAACTTGTCCCACATAGAAAAATTGGAGTAAGTGGATACTCCTTATTTAGTAGAGCACTTGATAAGTAGTTATCTAGTGTGCTCCCCTATGGTGGACCTTATGGTGGATCCTAGTGGGATTTTAGCCTTTGGCTAAAATGGACCCGAGGATGGTGCTTCGCACCATCCGAGTCCGGGCCCGCACGTCGCACATGTCGCGTTGAGTCGCTTTAGAGGCGCACTTTGCACGTACGCGTCGTCGCGAGGAGCCTTAAAGTTTTGGCTAGGTGGTCCAGACGGATGGCTCACGAGTTCGTGGAGGTTCGAGTCAGGCGGTGCGGTGACGTGGACCGATCCGATCAGGAACCGGGTCGAACCGGACTGGATCATTGGGCGGACCGGACAGGCAGGTGGGTCGAACCGAGTCGGCGGTTCGGACCGGTCGAACCGGACCGGGGCAGTGGGTCGAACCGACCCGTCAGCGAACCAGTGCGACCCGTCACCCGCTAGGGCGCGGGTCAGCCTGCGGGTGCGACCGCCAGCGAACTGGTGGGTCCAGTCCAAAGGGTGCAACCAAGGGGTGAAGAGGTGCCTTTCCAAAAAGGCACTTCAACTCTTCAACATATATAAATAGGCCCCTCCACATTTCATTTCATACATTCGAATTCACAAGTTCTTTGCAATTCAAAAGCTTTTCTAAATTCTGCATTAGTAGAGTCCGAAAGTTCCAAATATCCGAGTAAGTTCGCCGATAACTTCCGACTCGTAGTGCAGCGGTCTGAAGTTTTAAAGTCGTTGTATCTTGGAGGCGTTTTGCTACTAAACGTATTGCACCAGAGTATGTGGCAATTTCGTCTTACGATATAGAGTCAAACTCTAACCTCGACTTTGTCTAATTCTACATCTTCATCTATACAACCACGTACCGAATAATAACAATCTCATCAATTATAATATCTTGTATGTAGAACAATAAAACTAGACAATGAAAAATGTTTTACCTCTTCAAGTGAAGCGAGTGCAAATGTGGAATTTCTTCACAAATCTACTCAAGACTTGCTAGAAAAATCCAAATCAACCCTCTATTTGCAAAATTGTCCAGTAATTCTTCATTTGCCCTTAATTTGTTCTCCTAAGTTTAGAAATTAGCAGGGGTAGTACGGGTATTGAGCCACTCCCCACCACCATTTTTGCATGATGCCTCATCATAATCTTCTTCAATATTTTAAGAGAAACAACAACATAGTTTTATCTCTTCGGATAATCTGAGACGTCCACAATGCTCTTCGCCGTCTTTCTTTATTCATCTAAATATATATATAAATTCATCTCGTTTTGTGATTGTGTTTTCCTTAGAGACTCTCTGAAAGTAATTTTTCCAACTCCTTATTTTAGAAAGTAATATATGTTTGTAATGATATTAGCTAATTTTAATCGCAAATTTAGCATTAATTAATATGTGGTTTCCTTGCTATTCCGTGTGATCAGGGGCGGACATAACTACCACCTGGGTGGGGGTGGCCTTGCCCCCCAATCCTAACCTTGCCTCACTAATTTTATATTTAATATATATATATTGAATAATAGGTGTATTTTACCCTCCCCGCCACCCCCAAATAATAAAATATTAGAATATATTTTGACAATTTTAATAATATATAATAAAAGCACTCTAAGTGTAAATATATAGATAACTATTGATGACATATTTAATAGTAAATATTATTAATATTTTATTTAAATAATAAATATAATATATTTAATATTTATTATAACGTATATATTAATGTTGATCGGAGTTTTTTATTTGTCAGCCCCCTTAATCAGATGGTCTGGGTCGCCAAGTACATGATTTTAGAAGGCTGGATCTCCTCGGTCTCATTCATTTTCTTATATATATATATATATATATATATGTTATTTTGTTGAATTTTAACCGCGGAACTTGATTTTTGTGATTTACCGAACTTGTGATATTAAGGGGATGTTTGGCTGAACTTATAAGCTCTTACAAAGTGTTTATGAGCTTATAAGACACAAAAATAAGCTCTAAGAACTTATAAGATCTAAAAAAAAATAAGTTTGTTATAATCCATCATATTTCCATCTTATTTTTTAAGATCTTAATTATTACATTCAAATTTCATACACAATTCACACACTACACACATATCACAATTCACACACTACACCCATTTCACACACTACACACTATACACACACTTCACACACTACACATACTACACACATTTCATACTATACACACAACACACTCTACGCACACCACACACATTCACATACTACACACACTACACACATTTCACACACTAATCAAAATGTGTGTTTAATATTAACTTTTAAATTAGACCCCAATTTATAGCTAAATCATTATATTAAATTGCAAGCTTATAAACTCTTTTATTCAAACACTTAGTTAACTTATAACTTTCTTAAAATTACATCTTATAAACTCTTGAAACAACTTATAAGATGTTAAAGCTTATAAGATGTTTAAAATAAATTTAGCCAAACACCCTCTTAGTTTTTGCACTGTGGCATGTACTTTTTTTCTTGTATCCATTAAGGGTTATGCTTAAGTAGCTTCCTGAAATCTTTTATAAATGACGTTCTTAAAATTGTTTTGTAAACTTTTTTTCTTTTTTCACCTAACGGTGTGGTTTATAATAGATGAGATGATCTATTTTAAAAATATATGCATCAAATAAGGAATCATCAATTAGTGGCATAATCTCTCTCTAGGGTACCTAGTTTGAAAACGAAATCTAAAAATTTAGAGGCCGTCTTATGGATAAGTTTATAAGCTCCTCAAAATATTATATAAGATGTTTAAAAGTTTATAAGCTTTTGAAATATGGTTGGTAAAATAAGATATTAAACAACCTATAAAATGTGAAAATATGCTAGCTCTTAAAGCGTATAATAAGTTCAAATAAATAAGTTCATTTAGAGAGCGTTGGCTAAGCTTATAAGCTCCTCAAAATATTTTATATGATGTTTGAGAGCTTATAAGCTCTTGTAATGTGTTTGACAAAATAAGATGTTAGACAACTTATAAGATGTAAAAATAAGTTCGTAAATCTTATGAGCTCCGAAAAAATAAATTCCTCTAGTTCATCTTATTTTTTAAAATCTTATAAGTTACACTCAAATTTCACATACTGCACACACACTATACACATTTCACACACTACACACACTAAATACATTTCACACACGACACACACTTCACACACTACACACACTTTATAGCTAAATCACTTTATTCAATTGCAGGTTTATAAGCTTTTTTATTCAAAAATTTTATTAACTTATAAGCTCATAAGAAATTACATCTTATAAGCTTTCTGAACAACTTATAAGATGTTTGAAATATACCTAGCCAAACACCCTCTTAGTCTATCTTAATTTTATATCTTAATAAATAGTTATACTCAATTTCACATATATAATAAACACACATACACATACTTCGCATGCAGTACACACATTTAACACACACTACATGCACCACACACGCTTGCACACTAATCAAATAATATGTTTGATAGCGACTTTTAAATTAGTCCCCGAACACTTTATTAACTTATACATTCTTAAAAAATTATATCTTATAAACGTTTAAAACAATTTATAAGATCGTTTGAAATGAGATTATCTGAACACCCTCCTAGATGTACGTCTTAGTACACATAAATTTGACTTGTATCTACCAAAAAGCTTTAAATATTAGCTTCACTTCAAGGAGTTAAGATTGTCTCCAGGGGTGTGCGTCGGTCGGTTTTGATAATCGAACCGATCGAATTTAAAAAACCGACCAGCCCTACCCAATAATCGAATCGACCGAATCTTGTATTGCAGCCAAACTCTAACCAAACCGACTTAGTCGGTCAGTTTTTCGGCCATAACCGAAACCGAAAAAAATAAATAAAATACATGTTTTCTGACCTTCATATAACCGAAAACCGATCAAAACCGAAACCGACTGATGTTTAAAAAACCGAGGAAAACCCACAGAATCAAAGTAAAAAGACCTGTGAGAGTAGTGGGTGAATTAGGATTTGAGTTGTATATGACCTAATTTTTCGGACGGTTTCGGTTTTTCCGGTTTTCAAGTTTTCAAAACCGACACCGACCGAAATAACCGATTTTTTAATTTGTCATAACCGATACCCGATTCGGTCGGTTTTTTTCGATTTTTTCGGTTATAACCGAATTTTGCACACCTCTAATTATCTTCCCCTGTTTCATTATTCACCCTTTAACTTACTCAACACATATAACCTTTTTCTGCCTTAAAGAATAAATAAATAGAAGCTTTCAAGTTCAAAGTTCAAAGCCTACAACTTGTTATGCTCTCCTTTGTTTTATTTTTTGGTTTTACCATAGCACTGTTTAAAGATCTTCCTTCCTAGTTTCGGTTGCTACTTTTATACATAAACTTTGATGGTCATTTTTCTGTTTGATCAATTCCTAAATATAAATCTTGTATCTTGTGATTGCAGATGGGGATAGGGAAGAAAGCTCAACCTTTTCCATTGAAGGGAAAACCGGAAATCCCATGGAGCGTCGACTGGAGCCCACCTGCAAGAAATTTGAGGAAAGATCAGCTCGGTGCTGTCATATTCGGGTGCAGGAATCACACAATCACTGAATGCTTGCGCAACGGGATATTTGGTATGCCTAATTTTAACTATATATATAAAAACATTTGAAGTAACTAACTTGAAAACACTTGGCAGGTTTACCAGCTTCGCATTATTCATATGTGAAGAACATCACCCCTGGCTTTACAATTTATCTCTTCAACTATAGTGATCGCACGCTTCATGGCATCTTTGGAGCAGTCTCCCCCGGGCAGATGAATTTTAGTCCAAATGCCTCGATTAATAGTGAGGGCTCTCAGGATACACCGTATCCTGCACAGCTACGAGTGCGCCAACAGAAGAAATGCCGCCCCTTACCTGAACAGGAGTTTAAACCTATAATTAAAAAAAACTACTACTCAGACAAGTTGTTTTGGTTTGAGCTTGACAAGGAACAAAATCTTACATTGATCAAATTGTTTCTATCATCACCGTTGCCAGAAAGTATTCCTCCACATGTTTTGTCGAGATTGAATGTAACTGAAACTGCGAACAAGTTGATTAAGATTCTGGATTCGTCAATCACGGAATGCTATGATATGGAGTTGGAATTCGCCTTGTCTTCCAAGGAAAAGAGCATGTCTCCTCGTCACGCTGATATGGATCCTCAATATGTGATTGATAAGGTACATTGTTTGTTCAATTAGGAAAAAATTTAAGGTTGTTTGACATATTGCTACTGGTTTATTTTCTAATTTATCCCTTATCTCTTGGGTGTTAATGAAGTTGAAGAGAGAAACTGAAGAGTTGAAAGTGTCGCTGATGAAACAAAGGGTGAAAATCGAGATCCTGGAGCATGAGTTGGTATGTTTATATAATGCTCTTCCCTTGAAAATGTAATCCTTCCTAATCTCATTGAGTTTAGAGTTGGAGCTCAGCGGGCTAATGCATATGGTTGGTCGGCAAGCCACAGAATAATTCAGGTCGAGAAAAATAACACCAACTCTAGTGCCGAGTCATTTGTGTCTGCCTATCGGGTTGGACCTATTTGACCAGCTCTAACTAGATTAATGTTTGTGATGTACTAAAATAAGTTCCAATTTTTTGTATACCATTGTGATATGATTGTCGTCGTTTACCATATGATGTACTTGTTAGTTTGTATATATTTGAACAATGTTTTTTTTTTCTGACTCACATCTTTCATTCATTTTTGTGCAGCTTAAAGCTAAACATATATGAAGCATTCGTTACTAAAGTGATTCTGAAGCTGCCCACACAGTCAATTTGCTTTATCTTTTTTTGTTTTCACAAAGTTTACATGGTCCTTGAATTGGTATTTTAAGAATCTTGAGTATTTTACAAAGTTATGGAACTCTAGAAGAAACTATTTGTTTGAATAATATGTTAGTTGGATTGTGTAGACATTGGTGGTGTGATGGTGCTACAATGTCGTCTTTAATCCCCATCTTCCAAAGTTAACTGCTCTTAGAAGGTGTTTTTCTCTGCCGTCAATGGTCGTATATATGGTTGCTGTTGTTATTTCCACTAGGGACGGGACTAGACTAGATGATGACATGTGCTATGCGCGGATTTGTTTTTATTTTTTCAGTTCATTCATTATTCAAGACTTCTCATTTTGTATTGAATATCTTTTCGGTGTATTTATTTAGATCAGTGGAACATTAAATAAATTTATATTGAAAAATCCATATTATCTTTAGACATAATTTTCTAACCACAATAATGGAAAATTATCTATTAGACGGAAAAAATGCTCTCAAAAGTTTCAACTATTTTAATGAAAGGCAAAAACTCGTATGTGACGGGAAAAAATATCACTTTTTGTGGTAAAAGTATCACATTTATCTGTAAAAGTATTACTTTTTTTTAACAAAAAAAAGTTTCACTTTTTGTAGTAAAAGTATCACCTTTATTTGTAAAAGTATCAATATAGTAAAAATATCAATTTTTCCTGTAAAAGTATCACTTTTTTCTATAAAAGTATCAATATTTTCTATAAAAGTGCATTCCGTCACACGTGTGACCGTCCACACACAAGACTCACTCTTAATGAAATAGGTGCGAATGAAAGATCATGAACGTTCAAAAAATGATATAATCTAACAATTAGATCGTGACCTTCGGTGAAGAGGTACGATCTAATAGCTGTGAATGATAAGTTGAGAGGTGCAAAATGACACTTAGAAGTCCATAAATAAGTCTGAACATTTACATCTCCAGTCACTCATATAACTCGAACAATATTGAAACCATAATATCTGCTAGGGCAGAATTTATTTTATTTCTTTTAAAGATACATTAAAAATTATAAATGAAAATTTATTTGTAAATGCGGTAACTAAATTTTTAACATTAATGGTCGGTTACGAGTCAAAAAAGAAAAGAAAAAAATACTGCAAACTTTCTTAGAGTGCTCCAAAATAACAGTTAACATTTAGATTTTGTTTTGTAATAATTATCAATTATACTTGTAATTTAATTAGAAGATGATTAAAAAGAATTTGAAGTAAACTAGTGTGAGACCGTCATATCCTGTGACAAGAAAAAAAATCATTTTTTTATAGTAAAAATATTACTTTTATTTGTAAAAGTATCATTTTTTTAATAAAAAATATATTATTTTTTTAACAAATTACTTTTATCTATAAAAGTATTATTTTATTTGTAAAAATGTATCATCACACGTCACAGACTTACTCTAAAAGATTTAACTAAGGGGATGTTTGCTTGGGGTTTGCCAAACCCATAATCAGTTTGGCCAACCCCAAGTGATGTTTGTTTGGCCAAGCCACTATATTAGGGTTTGGTGGGGGACATCAATCACAAATCAAAAAATTATTTTAATTATTCTCCCAATCATTAATAACTACCTCTTACTCATATTACATCACATTTCACAATTAATAATTAAATTTCCCACCCAACCAAACATCACTCTTTAACATCCCAAGCCATTAACTCCAGCCACTTCCCCCAGCCCAGCCACCCCAGCCCCAAGCAAACATTCCCTAAATAACTAAAGTCTGCCCGTGACAGATTGTGCCCAAAAAGCTCCATATTAGAAAGGACTTCAAAGGAGTAATAACAAAACAAACCAAAAGGAAAAAAAAAAAAGAAAATAAGAAAAAGAAAAAGCAGTCGGTCAGTCGGTCTTCCATTTGCGCGCTGATGACCTGATGTGCTCATCCCTCGCAATTCAAAAATCGCGCCTCCGTAGGCCCGCAACTACAGCAAACTAAAAATTCTCTAGGCCACGCCGCAATATTTGTTGCTACTGCTCTTTATAATCGATATTCAGGTAAGTTCTTGTAGGCTTTTTTTCTTTTATTTTCCGTTCTTTGTTTAATCCACTGTCCACCTCCACCTTCATTGAACTCCAAGGGTTTTCTTCTGCTGGCCCCTTCATGCTCACTCTTCATGTGTTGCTACTGCTCTTGATAAATAGTAATTAGTCCAACTTTTAGGGGATGTTTTACGGCTAAGCTGATTTATAGTCGGAAATAATTTTGTCCATTGTTGTTTAGATTGAAGGATCCGCTTGATTGCAAATCAATGACAATGGTAATGAGTATGAATGATAGGTCAATCATACTATAGAATAATGTGGGAGGAATTGTTAATGAAATGGGTATTGATTAACTTAGTGCATGTTTGGTCGGGGCCGGGGGTGGCTGGGTACTATTGGTGTTGGCTCGCCACACCTAAACCCCCAACCAAGCGGGCTCGAAATGTATTTGAAAATCGAAATACACACTCTTAGAATAGGCAGATCTTCAGAACCCTCTTACCAACAGTTAACATAGTAGAACCTAGTTGTATTCTAGGATGACATTGTCATAGGAAGCAAAAGAAAACAGAACAGCAACCCACTTCCTCACAATAAATCAGCTTCTATCATTGTATCAGAAACTGGTACTTTTGTATTTCCTAAAATAACCTCCTCAATATCTTCAATTTTCGAAAAATTTACTGAGAGAAAATAGTAATATGATTTGTTTTGGATGTGATTTTTTTTTACCTATTTAGTTCATTGGCTTCTTGCAGTTACTGGTGTAAGTGAATTGGATACGGTTGAAATAGTACAATTTGAGTTTATGATAGTTTTGGACATTTAGAATTTTATATCCAACTTCTTTGATATTTACTACTTTAAACTTGAACGGGCTTTAAATTAATAAATTTGAATCGAATTGGAGTGTTTGATCTCACACTTTTTATTTGTTGAACTTGACTTTTTGAACTTTAGATTTTACATGGAGTGTTTGGAATATAATGTTGAACCAACGCAGATCATTGTAAAGCTGATTTGACTATGTCAAATGATTTGAATGAATTTCTTATATTAGAGTGGATGTCAGCTCAGAAATGAAGTTCATAAATTCTAAACCATGTTCGAGCAACCATCAATGCGTCTTTTGTTTCTTTTTTGTCATAACCTTCTTTCCTCTTTTCTTTTTTCTTTTTTCCCTTTCATTTTTGCTTTTGTATTATTGTGGGAGTTTTTCAGAAACTTTCAGAAACTGTTGTGTGATAAATTTGTGTAATTGTGGGTTATTTGCAGGATTTATGAAGATTTATGGATTTCTGATATTGTGAGGAGTGTTTTGGTTGTTTTGTAGCATTTTTAAGTTTAAGGCTTTATAGAAAAGTAGAATGGATGTCTTTTTTTTTTTTTAATTCTTTTTTCTTTTTTTCGATAGATTTGGGTTGAAAAACAAGTTGGCGGGTCGACCCGCAACCCGTACGTGTCGTGTTCGAGTTGTGGGTCTTGACCGGAATAGGAAAATGGGTCGTGCTCGGGTTGGGTGAAATTATCATATCTCAACCTGATCCGTGGACACACAAAGTATTTTATCATTAGTTTCTTGAAAAATACTAAATCAGTTCTCTATCTGATTGCTGATCGTCTATGCATTTATTAGTTTATAAATTCCCTCTTCTATGAAAAAGTATTTGTACAAATTCTTCGATTAAAAGAAAAATTCTTGGTCAACAAGTTTTCTTTTTCTTTCAAGAAGGATTTATTTTATCATTCCCTTAGATTATTGATGAAGTTTTGTGTGGTATGATGTATCTATGAAATATGGATTTTTTTTTAACAAACTTGTTTTGTGTGTTGTAGTGACATTGCAGAAGAGTAAAATGACAAAAGATATGAGAGAGAATAACGGTGTTGGCACTCAACGTTGGTGGTGATTGTGAAAAGGAGTTGTTGGTTTTCAAGGGTAAATAGACAATTTAAGTGTTCGTTGGCTGTAACGAGAAATTTGGTGGCTCTATATAGAATTGCAGATTTCGCATAGAACCGTTTTGGGCCCATTCGTGCGCAAGTCCAAATTGTAGATGCCCTAAATCTCCATCTAATCTTCTCTCTCCCCACAGGCTTCAACTATTGGACTTCAATTGAAGAATCTGTAATAATAAAGATTTCAGAGCCGGTGGCAATAGAATGACGGTGGCAGCATAAAATGGCCAAGACAGGTGAAGGTGGCGCCGCAGCCAGTAACTAAGAGTTTTCCCGCTTAGAATATGGTCTTGGTTCTTCAATTACTTTGAAAAAAATGGTGTTGAAATTAATTGAAAGATCCACTCATGAGGCCGAAAATCCCCTTTTGATAACTCTGAGAGAGGCCTTCTCTTCTCTTGAACCCAAGCTTAGACCCCCGTTTCCCCTGACATTCCATCTCAACAACAGTACTTCATCCTCAACCGAGCAATTCTTTACGGCATTCTATGCGAACCCCACTTTGCAAAAGTTCATATTAAGCATCTACATGGCATCATGGGTATGAGTATTTCATGACCATTCTTGTCAAGATTGTGAATGAAGTATATGCAAAACTAGTTGATTCTGTTAAAAGACAGTTGATTTGTGTGACTCATGAGATGATTAATGTGTCAGCACTTGGGTTTGATGGTTTGTTGGTGGCCCTTTTGAGGCAGATTGTTGGTGGAGATTTAGGTGACGACAATTTGTGGCTATCTTTTGAAATGGTTAACCTTTTCTCTAACAAGTGGGATTGTTTGCTAGAGGAGGCTCCCTTGGTTCTCAATGGTGCATTGTATGTATTTCTGAGGTTATTGGCTGATCATTGCAGGGTATTGAATTTCCCGAAGATTGAACTTTTAAGACAAAAGAGAAGGTTTTCTGTGTTAGGATGTTGAGAGAGAATTTTTCCTTGTGTTTGAGGATTGGAAGGGATCTTGTTAGGCTTTTGCAAGATTTGGTTCATGTTCCAGAGTTTCGTGATGTGTGGAAGGACTTGTTGTATGACCCCAAGTCCTTTGGAGTAGATGGGTTTATGGATATAGCGCATTTATATAGTACAAGTACTTCAAAATGGTATTTTTTGCTTAGGGTGACTCCAGAAATGGAATCTCAGTTGAGGTTTTTGTTGACTGATGTGAAGTTTGGTGGCCAAAAAGGGTATCAAGTTTGGTTTGCGAAGAAATATCTAAGTGTACTTGAGAGAAATGCCTTAGTGATTGACATAGTGAGGTTCTTATGTTGTGCTCACCATCCATCTAATGATATTATCCAATTGAATGTTTTCCAAAGGTGGGCTCTAATAGGTTGGCTGTTGAATTCGAATATGAAGAAGTATGTTGAAGCAAATTCCAAGCTTGCTTTGTTTTATGATTGGCTTGTCTTCAATGAAAATGTAGATAACATTATGAATATTGAGCCTGCCATTTTGTTGATGGTGCATTCTCTCCCTAAATATACTGACATTACAAGTTCTCTTCTTGAGTTTCTATTTATATTGTTGGATAACTATGATCTTGAGAGGAAGCATATTATAATTCGTGGTGTATCAACAGCTTTCCGTGTGCTTCTTAGAAAAAGCGTGGTTCAGTCACTCGATGTTTTAACTAGATGTGATATGCTTTCTCCTACTCTCAGAGAAAGGGTTTGAAAGCTGCTTACAGAAGGCATTGAGAGAAGTTTCGTAACACCAACTTCTAATGCGATATAGTGCCTTCTTTTGTCTCAAGTCTGGATAACATCAAAATATAGGAAACAACTTGCAGTAGTTAAGGCTTTCTTTGTCTTGATCGTTTGTCCACTGGACTTGCATGGCTGGAATATTTCGATTCCAAGGCTCTGGAGAGCAAGAAGCTGCAGATTGGCACCCCAAAACCAGATGCCTCTATCTCTAGCAAAGGCTGTTTGAGGTTAAATTGCTGTGCCATTTCATGTTCTACATATGTTTTTAATGCATGGCATAACTACATAACTGCGGTAGGAAGTTACAGTTTAAGCTCTTTAAATCTTGCAGAAGATGAAAAGAAAAAAATGGCTAAAACTTTGCAGGGATATACACTTTTTGCTTTGTTCCATGACATTCAAGTTAACTGTGGCAGTCAAACCATAGACAATAGTTATCCAATAGTTGCTGTTACATTTAAGGTACCACTAATATGCAATACTTTCCTTGTTCTTCTTTGAATCAGTGTTTTGGACCTACTGGACTGTATGACCCTGGATGTTGAGATGAAGCAAGAGATGCCCAAAAGAAGCAAGCTCGTGCCAAGGTTGAAATGCTGATTTATTGTCTTGTTTCTGATACTTATTTTTCTTTCCTGTGCTATTTCTGACTGGATATCTAGTTGTACAGCTTAAAGGAAAACTCAGCCCAAATTCGAAAACAGTGCCAGATGAGTACCAAAAAGGTGAACTCAAATCAGCAAATGAACCTGTGACGCAGAGCTCCAGTGATAAAGAGAATATATCTGAATTAGAGAACAAATCTCAGTCTCATTGTTGTGGATTCCTCTAAGAATGCTAATTCTATTTTGGGAGAAAAACTGTTGATGGATCAAAATGATAATTTTGGAATATAAGACATCTCTGAAGAAGGATGGCAGGAAGCATTTCCCAGAGTGCGGCCTGTTTGCCGCAAGCTCTGCTTCTAGAAGGCTGAGTCTTGCCAAATTAAACACCAACGTTCTGAATTCCTCCATTCCATCTAGATACCGAGGTTAATAGACCAGTTTCACATCTCCAAGAACAAGTACAAATAAGAGTGTCGCTTTTGTTGAAGTTGCTAAAGCTTCCGGTGTTAGTTCAATATTATATGCTGGTTTAATGAGAAGTTTTCAGGCGCACATCTTTAGAATGCAATATAGGTCAACCCTGATTACAAATATCATGGCCTAATTATCGGTTCGAAATATGCTGACCAGATCAAAGTTAAGGTTTTACTCCACATTGGATGATGTTTGTAATTGGGAATTCATGAAAAACAATTTAAATTGCCTAAGGGTTTTTATTAACCAATAACCAGTAAGAAACATTTCCATAGTTTTAGGCAAGGGAAGCTGATACCTATGCAGCATTAGAATCAAGATTAGCATGTGGTACACCCATCACTAGAATTAGACCTAAGCTTCTTAACTGGGAAATTGGTGCAGGTATGTGAAGATTTACCTCCTAGTTATAGCCTTTATTTCCTGCCTGTAACTCCAGTAAAATTGAGGTCCTTTTCCTGAATTATAACACTACAAGAAAATGAAAACCGGAACAAAAGAAACTAGAAGGAAATGTGATTGCGGTTGATGTGAAGTTGGAAGATATTGGAAATGGAAGGGTGTAAAACAGAAAAACGGAAAGCAAAACAGGCTAATCATTCACTATTGAGGAGAGCTATAAGCATACATGTAATTTTGAATTTGTGATTATCATGTGTGAGTCTTCCTTAAAATTTGAGGACTACAGTAAAAATTGTTGAGCTTTTGTGTTTGTATGATATGGAACATTGTTGTTGGGTTTTCTTATTATTACTCTTGATTTTACTATCAACTTTGTCTCATGCATTAGTTGGCAATTTTCTTGTGCTATGATGTGAGGTTAATTCCAGCCTTTTGTAATCTCTTGTTTATTCAACCTATAACTGTTTTTCTCTGGGTAATAATATATTTTTTCTACTTGCATTGCAGATAATGATGAATTTGGAACTCGTTTCTGTGACGTGCATCTACATGTCTGCATTCTTGGGTAACTTTTTTCTTTTGGCTTTTCCTGAGTAATTTTACCTTTGCAACAGTAAATATACAGCCTTGTTTTATTGTGTGTCTTGATGCACATAATATTTGTTCTTGAATGATTTTTCCATTATTGGGGGTAAATAATTCAATTTTTTTATCTTGAAGTTATAACAGCAGCTTATAAAACATTGTTTTTTGAAAAAAAAAAAATATTTGTAAAGCTGATAAACTGGGTCCGAAGTTTGGTGTTGTCTTTAATCAGGCTTGGCTTGTCTGAATGAAGTTAAAAGTGTTGGATGAGAGTGTTGTTAGGTGAACTTCATTCCGATGGTTTACTGACTAACATATTTGTTAGATTATGGTGGCTACCTTAATTCTTTTAATTACAGTATGTATGTGATATGCGACGGAACCATGATTTTTATTTGGTGCTCAAATCTTATTTTTGAATAATTATTAAAAATATTGAAATTTATATGTCATTGTGCTTTGCATATTGTAAGCTGTAACCAAGGTTGTAAAAGTTGTCCTATGCTAGTTAGATTGTTGATTGGGGCCTAACAATTAGTCGGGGGTTAGAACAGGACTAATCGAGGCATAGACGTGATTAAACGGGAAGAAATCGAAAAAATAAATGTAGACGACTAATGAAAGTGTAATGTCTAAACGAGAATTAATCGGATCTAGTCGGCATTTTTGCAACAAAGAATTTATAACATGCATATATATTTCAGTTTTTTAAAAATTTGAACAAGCGACTACGCCACCAGGCTTCCTGGTCTCCTAGACCCGACTCTCTCCCCATAGAATATGGTGTGTGAAACTAACGACAGTTGGGCTATGTATATGCTAGCTTCGGTTTTTTTAGATGTCTTTTTAACTTTTATGTTTTATTTATAAATAACTGTTTTTTCAGTTTTTTTTTTCTATATTTTTTCAATATTATCCCTGTAATTATTCCTAAAAAACTCTAATTATCTAACATACCAAATCTATATAATCTAATTGAGGACTTATTTGTCCATTTTCTATATTTCTTAATTTTCTTATCCAAATTTAAAAAAACATCTAAAAAAATGGAGGTAAGTATTTTTTTTCGAAAAACCAGAGAAAATGTCCTGTATTTTGAGAATTTTGATAAAAATATCTTATGACAAGATTACAACAAGTGGTAGTCTTTTTTCTAGTTTGTTATTAATATATTGTTTTATATTATAATATGAATTATAAAATGTGCAAAACTCCAAAAATGTATTATGAAATGGTTTATATATAAATATATATATATATATATGATGATGGTAACTAAGCCTACATAATAGTTATAAATATTTAATTTTGTGTTAAAAAATCGCTATTTCAAATAAAAATTAGTTTTTAAAATCTGAGATATTATTTTAAAAAATCTTAAAATTATTTAAATGCAAAAATTTATTTATAAGAATAAAAGTAAATTATAAAAGAATCATTTCAAATTTTAAAAATCTAAAAAATATTAGAATCTAAAATTATTTAAAAATCTTTTGCATTTCTAAGATTTCTTATTAATTTTCGTTTTCTATTTGCTGGGACTGAATTCTTCACCATCAGCGCCGCCTCCGATCATTCCCCGAAATCCATCAATTCCACCACCATCACCATCCATTGGTCAAAACACACCTCCTCTCATTGCCGTATCTAGCTGAATTGTAGGCCGCACTATTGGTGTATCTACATATTTCTTCATTTCTATTGATCTATCTACAGATTTCTTCCTCAAATTGAATTTGTCGCCCCACTCAATCCCCAACAAATTTCTTCCCGTCCTAGATTTTCTCGCATTCTTGGTCTTCGTTCACAGTCTAAATCCCCGAACAATGACACTGCCTCCTCGACCATACTTAGGCAATACAGGGGAGAATGATGAATAGAATATTTATTGAATGGAGTTTGTTAAATGCCCCTTGTTTGTTGATGTCAAACCGCCTCCTCGACCGTTCCCGGTCCAAATCATTGTTGCCCTATTCAGTTTTCAACCTTCCGGCACAGGGGAAAATCATTTCTTGTTGTAACCCAAGTCAACTTTTAATGGACGTGTGAATACCGTTTTGTTGAATGGAGTTTTCAACCTTCCGCCGGTGTCGATCTGTCGCCGGAGAGATTTAAGCAATTGGAGTTTGGGGTGAAAGTTTGATGGTAGGCGGGACGTATTCAGAATTTGAAGTTTTGTGCTAGATTGCACATTCTTATACTTCGAATTAGCCCCTTAATTTTAATTTTTTTTATTTTTAGACTATATAAAAGAAAATAAATGCCACGTCTCCTTTGGCTGGATGTGTTACAATTTATAGTCGGTGACGGACAATTTTTTCAATTTTTTACGATATACTGAATATTTTCATAAACTAAAAAAGTTAAAGGCTATTTTCATAAATAATAATAACATGGAGGGTATTTAACCAATTTTCTCAATTTTTTTCTTTAGGGGTGCTTAGGCTATGTATTCTGGTTATATATATTATTTTACTTGATATGCTTGAAACAATGCATACAACACTTTCTATTGTTGTTGTTATTGTTATTATCATAGAAATTATTCATTTTATTAGTGTATTCTAGTCGTGTTATAATGTCATCATACTTTACGCATAATATGAATCTGAAAAAAAGAACGAAGGAAACAAGGAAACAAAGAAAAAAATTAGGTTCCTATGCTATCATTTAATTTTTTAATTTCTTTTTCCTTTTCCTTTCCTTAAAGGAGGTGAAAAGATGATGAATATGATATATTATATGTAAAAATAAACTATAAATACAAAAATTTGTTAGTATTTTAGAATTTTGGAAAGAGTTGTTGACAACAACCCCACAAAATGGTCACACTGCAACAAATTATCTTTAAGGATCCATACACGAATAAAATTCCTGACAATGTCCGATTTGCAAGTTGGCGGGAAATATTGTTTTTACATATTTGGTTCCATCTTATTTTATTACACACACACTCATATATTTCTACGTATATTAGTATAGATATATAAATGAATTTATAGAATAAAATTAAGTTAGAAAGGAAAGTACATTAAATTAAATTAATTAAATTATTTAAAAAAATAAAAATGTTAAATAATTTTGTAATTCTTATGTGCAGCCTAATCATGACACCGATAATCATCCACAATAAGTACTCAGATCTGCCAAATAATTAACCAATAAACAATTATATTTTATTTAGCATTCACACCTTTATTTGGCATTGTAATTTATCCAAATATATTTATATTTTTATTGTAATTCTTTTTTTCTAAAGATAAATATTGATTAATACAAGCAAATTTGCTTAGGTTGCAATTTTTAGGTTGTAAGGCGTAAAAAGATATATAGTTGAGGTTGATTCGCCTCAAAAATAAAAGATTGAAAAGTGCAACAAATGTCCTAATTTAGTTGCAAAGTTAAACTTACTTAATAAAGTAATTTTAATAAAATATACATTATATAAAAATATGAATAAGTAATACAAAAATAATCTCAATAATATTCATGATATATAAATATACATATGCTTAGAGCTCCCGTACTTCCATGACTAATCAAACATTGTTATTATATATGTATACACACACACACTACTACAAAAAACGTTTAAGACTAGGGTCAGAAACCGTAGTTAAAGGCATTCAGTGACCGTAGTAATAGATACTGTAGTCGTAGATCCTCTATCAATAACCACGGTTCATAACTGTAGTGGTTAATTCTAAAGACTACGGTCGGGAACTGTAGTCGTATGTTTAATATCTACAACCACGGTATGTATGACCACGATTAGGAACTTCATTTGACTACGGTTTGAACCGTAATAATATATATTAACGACTATGGTTGAGAACCGTAGTCGTAGATTTAAATGACTACTGTTGTTATTATAAAATAACTTAAACACCCTTAGTGATAATAAAACATAATCAATTAATAACAATAGATATACAAAATTCGAAAAAAAGGTTTTACCAAACAATATTTTTTGTTTTTTCCATCTTCAACCAAACAATGTTTATCTCTTCTAAAACTCAATAAACCCTAACTTCTTCAAAATTTAATCAATGGAGGACCTAACTAACAATGACAATTGTGTTAATATGAATAAAGTAATATTATTTTAATTATTTTTGTTAATCTTACAATTATTATGTAATTTTTATTGCGTTCTTTAAAGTTACTGAGTTCCATATTCCATGTACTATATGATTCTTTGTTAAATTATTCAAGCTTCTTCCCTAAGTTATACGCCAGTAATGATAAAAAAAGATATTGTGTGTTATCTATTGCCCAAAGAACAATAAATATCAATATCAATCTATGGATACACGAGAATCAACATCATACTCTTTGATGCAAATTCGACTAACTCGTGAAACAAAAAACTGAATCTTTGCTTTTATCCATGGTTGCTGCAGTTTCTCCAAATTTCATAGCCATGGATTTGGAGTTCATCCGTAGCCATGGCTTTACAAGAGTTGCTCCTACTGGGGTGCAAGTCTATATATGTGTCACCTCAAAATGCTACAAGGGCTCTAAATTTTGAGATTATTTTCCCCAAAATGCACAAAAATACATATGCAATAGAATTGGCATGCAATCAAAATTATGAAAGACATTCAAGATACTATTTAAACACCTATAAGAAGACATGATTCTCAATTCATATTCTCCAAATGAACAAATGCATAAAATCAATTAAAGAATATTGTTTTGTCCATATTAAATAATTTTTCATTGTTATTTAGGTCCTCCACTGGTTCAACATTGAAGAAGTTAGGATTTATGGTGTGGGTTAAAGATGACAGGTGCTTTGAAATCAATGCACATGGAAACCTCGATTGCATACAGACAGAAGACTCAATTGATCAAAGAAAACTAGCTATGAAGATTTAAGAATGTTCAACACACAAAAGAGTTTTCCGTGGTTCGGAAAATTGCCTACGTCCACGGGAGGATTCCTTCATACCATGATCAATTAGAGAAGTTACAAAACAAGATCAATACTAGAGCTATCCCACACTAAACCAGTGTCTCGCTCAAAGATCTCTTTCTCACACCTCTCTCAACTTCCTACTCAAAATAGAAAAATATGTCTATCTAGAATAAGACTATCCCTCTCCATTTCGTATCATGAGAAAGAGATGTGTATCATACTAAGCTAATTGTTCTTGAATAGCAGATACATAATTGTGAAGTAAACAACCTAAACTACCCCTCAGCTTGCAATGAAAATACAACAACACAGCTGCAAGAAACATAACAGTATTGACTGCATATTCATGCAAAAAATGAACCATGCAATATAAGCCATCTTCATGTCATGCTTTTCTTCAATGTGTTGCCAATCCTGAATTCATTAGACTAATCTTTTAGCTGAATAATAAGCTAATTACTTCAACTATCTCCACCTTAGCCTTTTATAAAGTCAAAGATCGATTTAGACAATAACTCCTTCAATCTTGCACCATCACAGGGCAATCCCACTTCTCAAACTGAAGTTACATTTACTAACCTAAGATAATACCTAAATTTCTCAATAGGTAAGGTCTTAGATAACATGTCTGCTGCATTGTGCTCTGTTCCAACCTTCACAAGCTCCACAATACCCTTCTCAATTATCTCTCTCACAAAATGGTGTCCAACATCTATGCGCTTACATCTCTCGTGGAAAACCTGATGTTTTGCGAAGTGCGAAGCACTCTAAGAATCACGACACACCTTCGCCACTTCTTTCTTTATCCCAAACTCAGATAGTATTCCTCAGTAAGAGCCATAAACTCAGCTTTTGTTGTTGACAAAGCTACAACAAACTGTATCATTGATCTCCAACTGATTGCTGACCTAAATAGAGTAAAATTATACCCATTTTGTGACTGTCTAGTGTCCAGGTTTGCTGCATAATCAGAGTCTAGAAAACCCTTCAGAATATCTGCTGAATCAAATTCATCTTTCTTGAACAACAACCCTACTTCTTATGCTAATTTCATATATCTCAGTTCCCATTTGAGAGCTTATGACTCTTTCTTGAATTTGTCGTGTACCTGCTTACTACACTCAAGGCATATGAAATATCAGGCCTCGTACACACCATAGTGTACATTATACTCCCAACTGCATTTGCATATGGTATCCTTTTCATTTCTTCTGCCTCAGATTCATCATGTGGACATTGCAATTCTGTGAGTTTGAAATGTTGTGTTAGAGGGACAATCACAGTTCTGGCTTCATTCATGTTGAACTTTTTCAACTCTTTACTAACATAATCCTTTTGATTTAACCACATAATTCCTTTTGATCTATCTCTGTAAGTATCCATTCCAAGGATTCCTCTAGCTACCCCTAAAACATTCATGTCAAATGTAGATTGCAACTTTCTTTAAGATTATGAATTTCCTGATAACTTCTGCTTGCCACAAGCATGTCATCCACATATAGTAACAAGTAAGATATAACTTAACTTCCCGTTATCTTAAGATACACACAATTATCATATCTGCCCCTCACATACCCTATCTTTTTCATATGAGTATCAAAACGTTATGTACCACTGTTTTGAGCTCTATTTTAACCATACAGTGACTTCTTTAACAAACATGCCTTTCCAACATTTTCTGGCAAGATAAAACCCTTAGGTTGAGTCATGTATATGATCTCTTTCAAGTCTCCATGTAAGAATGCAGTTTTAACATCCTATTGCTCAAGCTGAAGATCTTGTTGTGCTACAAGACATAACAATATTCTGATTGAACAATGTTAACCACAGGAGAAAATACCTCATTGTAGTCTGTTCCCTCCTGCTTTGGTGAATCCTCTAGCAACCAACCTAGTTTTGAATCTCACATATTCAAACTCTGCCACCTCAATTTACTTCTTGAAAATCCACTTGCAGCCTATCAGTTTCTTTTCTTTAGGCTTTTCCACCAACTCCCATGTTTTGTTACTTTCAAGAGATTCTAGCTCTTCTTTCATTGCTAACATCCATTTCCCTTCTGTCCTTGCTATTCATGGCTTTACTGAAATTCCTTGGCTCATGAAACTCATTCTCTTCTGCAGCTGTGAGAGCATATGCCAGAAGATAATCACTGCCATATCTAGTGGATGGTTTTACTGTCCTTCTAACTCTATCCCTGGCCAACTGATAACTTTCCAATCCTCCTGCTTCACTTTCAGTTCCTTCATCAACTGATACTTCTTGAAAAATTTCTTAAACATCTTCTGGTGCATCTTGCGGAAGCTCCACCTTAACAGATGGCTCTGATACTCCAGTATTAGTTATGTTATCATGTGATCTGATGTCCTTTTCCAAGAAGGGCATTATGTCTTCATTGAAAACCACATCCCTGGTTCAATATACCACAACTTGTATCTCTTCACACCAACTTGACATCCAAGCGTCACACACTTTAAGGCTCTTGGAGCCAGTTTGTCTTGTTTATGGTGTGCATAAGCTAAGCAGTCAAAAACTTTCAGCTGTATGAATTTGTGTTTATTAAGTTGCTTGCAGTACATGCTGCTTCTGCCCAAAACTTCTTGGGTAAACCAGAACCAAGTAGCATACATCTCACTCTTTCTAGAATTGTTCTATTCATTCTTTTAGCAACCCCATTTTGTTGAGGATTGCATGGTACTGTTCCGTGTCTTCTAATCCCCTTAGACATGCAGGACTTCATAAAATCCTCATAAATAAATTCAAGTCCATTGTCAGTCCTTAAGCACTTCGGAGCAGTGCCTTTCTCCACCTCCACCTAAGTACACCATTCCTTAAACTTCTCAAATGTCTCTGACTTATTCTTTAAAATATATATCCATAGTTTTCTTGAAAAATCATCAATCGAACTTAAGAAGCATCTACCACCTCCAAGTGGTTCCACTCTAGGTGGTCCCCATAAGTCAGAGTGTACATGTTCCAGTGGTGACTTAGAGTTGTGTTTTCCAACAGGGAATGAGGTCTTCTTGGTTTTTCCAAGAACACATTTGTCAAAGTGCCAATAGTTATTTTTCCACTGTTGGTAAGATTTTGTTTGGGAAGTTCATTCAACCCCCTTTCACTTATGTGTGCAAGTCTACTGTGCCATAACATTGACTTATCGTGAGAAACATTTTCACATACTCCTATGACAGTATCAGCTACTAGATAGTATAAACTAGATTTTTCTTACCCCTCTAAGACAACATTGTTGCCCTTTAGGACATAAAGACATCCTTCTTCAAATTTGAAAATGCATCCTCTTGTTTCAAGACTGCCTAGACTAATGAGATTTCTTCTCGGTTGGAGTATATGCCTCATATTACTAAGTATCTTATGAGAACCATCAGGCAACCTTAGTTTAATATCACATATAGCTTTGACAGTGTAAACCTCATCATTTATAAGAAGAACTGATCCAAAATTTTGAGCAATGTATTTTTGGAACCAATTCTTGTGTGGACTCATTTGAAAGCTACATCCCGAGTCAAGAATCCAGATATCCTCAACTTTCTTGTTTGTTATGCTCAAAACTTCAGCTTCATCCCTTGCCTCTACAACATCTGCAGAGTTCATTCCTTGGGCTTTTAATGCATGTTTCTTCTTGAACTCAAAACAATCCTTCTTGAGATGTCCTGATATTTTACAAAAATAGCATTTCCTTGTTTCTTTTCCTTCTGAAATCTTGTTCTTCTGCTGCTGGTTTTTGTTTATCACATCATTGAATTGGTGTTTCTTTCCTTTGAACACCTACCCTTCTTGATGTTTAAGCTCTCACCAGTTGATTCCACCTTTGTCTCATTTAGTCTTTGCATTTCTTTTGCTTTTAATGTTGTATGTACTTCTGCAAGGGAGATCCCAGACTTTCCTCCGTAGAGCATAACATCCTTTAGGTGATCACATGATTTTGGCAAAGCATTCAGGAGGATGATTGCCTTATCCTCATCCTCCAGCTTAACCTCTATTCCTTCCAGATCATCAACTGCCTTGTTAAATTCATCCATTTGATCTTCTACTGATCTATCTTCAGAAAAACGATATGAATGCAACCTTTGTTTCATTTATAGTATACAGGCTATCCACTTGGTCATGTATAAGTCATCAAAATTTGCACATACATCAGCAGTAGATTTATCTTTTGCCACCTCCCTTAACACCTTGTCAGTAAAACACAATATGATGGTGTTTTGTGCCTTTTCAAGGATTTCATGCTTCTGTGATGCCTCCAATTTCTCTAATAATCCTTTTTCTACGTTTAGAGCCCCTGCCGATCCTTGTTGTGTCAATAACGCCTTCATCTTGATCCTCCATAGACCATAATCATTCTTTCCAAAAAAAATTCTGCATCGGATCTAGCAGCAGCCATATTGACAACAAAACCTCAAGATAATACGAAGGTAAATGTAGGGACGATACCAAGTGCATTCTGATCCCATAGACGACGCCAATTATTGTGAAATCAACATACATGTAAACTTCAATTGCATACAAACAAAAGACTCAATTGATAAGAAAACCAGCTATGAAGATTGAAGAATGATCAACACACAAAATAGTTTTACGTGGTTCGATCAATCGCCTACATCCACGGGAATATCCCTTACTATGATCAATCAGATAAGTTCCTAAACAAGATCAACACTAGAGCTATCCCACACTAATCCAGTGTCTCGCCCAAAGATCTCTTTCTCACACCTCTCTCAACGTCCTACTTAAAACAGAAAAATATGTCTATCTAGAATGAGACTATTCCTCTCTGTATCCTGAGTAGGAAATGTGTACCATACTAACTAAGCTAACTGTTATTGAATAACATTTACATAATTGTGAAGTAAGCAACCTAAACTACCCCTCAGCTAGCAATGAAAATACAACAACACAGCTGCAAGAAACATAACGATATTAACTACCTCTTCATTCAAAAAATGAACCATGCAGTATAAGCCATCTTCATGTCATGGTTTTTTTTAATGTGTTGACAATCTTGTATACATTAGATTGATCTTTTAGTTGAATAATAGGCTAATCACTTCAACAACAGAAAGAAGAAGATTTAGTTTTTTTAATTTATTTTCTAATTTTATGTATTTATTATTTTTATATATGTTTTGTCATTAAGGGTATTCAATTATTTTATCATAGTATTTTATTTTATTAAATTATTTGGATGCGTTGAGAAATTTGTTGGGCTACAAATAGTCGCGTGCCTTATAATATATGTGATATATATTTCAAATTGAAGATCGTGAAAAGATGAAAATTTTGATATATTATGCATAAAAAATGGACTTGGCAAAAAAAAATATGTTCATTTTAAAAAATGGAAAAAATATTATGGATTTACCAAAAGTGACAAAAAGATTACCAAACTATTGCAAGAATTTTAGGCGAAAAAGTTAAAATGACAAAAAAAACACTTCATTTGACTTTTATATATATTACTATCGAGCCTTGTGATGCACATAAGTACATTTATCTTGTAATATTGTTCGTTAAATAATTATATTTATACATTAGAACAATATTTTAATATACTAATACTATATGAATTCTTTTTGTTTTAATTTATCCACTGTATTTCTTAGAATTTTAAAAACATTAGATAAAACATTGTATATCTGACTCGAGAATGAGTAGTTGTTCCTCTTGGAAATAATAATATTATTCAACTTGATAAACCATGTAGTACAATCTCCTTGTTTTTTCACATGGTAGCATATAGAGATTTTACATACGTACAAAAATCTTAACAACTCCATCGTAACCACATATGGGAATAACCACAATTGTTTGCTTGAATTGATTTCATCCATAAAGTTGCTTGTATGTGTTCTTCGGACAAACCTTTATGTGACATTGTAGTTTTCAATAATGAATTTGTGTTGAAAAATAGAGTTGTTCAATAATGGTCTTATGTTTCGACAACTACAAAATAAAAGAAGAGTCATTAACACATGTGACATTGCTAAAAACAGGTCTTGAAAATGGATATGATACATCATGCGATAGTAAATGCTATATATTCACCAAAAGATGCATGTTGTGAATTTGGAGTAAATAAATTAAAGGTATATTTGCTTTGTGCTCAATATTAAGAATTTGTTAAGGTAAAACAAAAATAGCAATTTCACATTAAGGATCGTAGAAACATATATAATTATACTTCTAATAAAATGAAATAATTAAAATAACATTTAAATTAAAATTCTAAAAGAATATGTTATATATATACACACACACACACCAATAAGATAAAATCTAGTATATATACATATATACACACACACCTTTTTATTAGATTAAGAGGAATACAAGAATATATTAGAAAAATAGAGAAAATTACATTTTGCAATCTAAACTATGTCAATTTTATACTTAACAACCGAACTATTATTGTTGCACTAATTAACTAACTTAAACTAAATTATATATGTTTAACACTTTGCCATCAAACTAATTATTTGTTGCATTTTTCAGCCCCAACTACATACATGCATGATTGGTTTGAGGAAATGGCATAGGAAATGAATGGCAAAATCCATATTCATTCTAATTCTCAAGATTGGTATAATTTCGTGTTGAGAATCATCATTCCAAAAGGAATCACTACTCTCATATTTATGAGATTAGCTATTCATTCCAATCCCCATGGTATTCATGGTGGAGATATGGATATGATTTGATTGTATATTTTATTTGAATATCTTTTGATTTTTTATTTAACTTAAGATTAATAATATCTCTTCATTTGGTTCATATTTAGATTATTATTAGTTTCTTAAGGCCTATGTTATTTTATTAGTATAAATGTGTTTTATTATTATATTGCCTTAGGCCAGCGGTCATGTTATCGAACATAACCAAGATGCGAGGGGCCTAAGATGGAATGTGATATATTTAGATATGGTTGTAGTGCAGTAGGCGCAACATACACTCAATCTTCTTATTAAATATATATATATATATATATATATATATATATATATATATATATATAAAATAAGTGACATCTGTCCTGCCAAAAACTTTTATTTACTGAAAGTAAATAGATTTTGAAAGTTCAAATTTATATATGTTCGAAATTCTGTTGAATGATTTGAAATTTGGAAAGTTCAAATAAATAGATTTTGAACATTCAAGTATATATCTATCTGAAATTTAGATAGATTTTGAACATTCAAATTTATATATATCCGAGATTTTGTCTACAATTTGAAATTTTGAAAGTTCAACTTTACACTCCCTCCATTCAAAATAAGTGATGTTTTAGGATGAAATGGAAGAATCATGAATTAAATAATTTGACAAATATATCCCTCAAATTAATCAAATTTCTCTCACCTATTAATCCTAATATCACGTTCCAATAATTATAATCCCTCTCTCTGATACAAAAAATAATAAGATATATTTTAGTATATTGTTAGGACTAAAATTGGAAGAAATCGTGAAAATATCTAATTCGACACTTAATTTGAAAAATCACTAACAAGCTAAAATGTCACTTATTTGAAACGTAGGGAGTATTATCATATATATCCAAAATTCTGTTTATGATTTGAAATTTTAAAAGGTCAAATTTATATTATCATAAATATGATGACAACTAAATCGGTTCCAATAATTTTGCAAGGGAAAATTAGTTAGTCGTTATAATCTTTAGATCGTATATTTTCCATAGGCAATCCATTAACTCAATGTCAAGATATACTAACCATCATCTTTTTGTAAGGTAATTCATGCAAATCAATTTTAATTATTCTTTTCATTCTCTTAATTGGTAGTAGTATTTCAACAATCTATATCGTATTCTATTAATTCTATTATGTACACGACATATCCAAGTGCTTAGTTGGAACAAGTTACACGGAGAAAATATATCTTATGCTACAGATTTTAAATAAAAAATGAGTAAGATACGTTAACGACAACAAGTGTGAAGATTCAACAGTCTACACAATTATGTAATAGCTGGATTCATTAAGATTCGAAAAAATTATCAATTTCACTTTGCGCCTAACTGTTTCAATTTTATATTCAATTAAATTTCAGTTTTATAACTTTTAGTTTAATGGGATTTTATGTTACTTTCTACAAAATACTTCCATGTAATTAAAAAACATAAAATACAAGGAATTCAAGAAAAAAAAATCATTTGAATATGAATCACAAATGTTTATAAGAACCTAACAGTAAACAAAGCGATATATTTACCTTGAAATGGTGCATCCATGGTGGTGGACGATCGACGTGTGAAAGATTTGAGTAACTTCTGCAGCAGAATTTCGATATACAAAATGTTAAACAAATAAACATAAATGAATATAAAATCCATTGTATGCAACAATATTAAACATTTTTGTAACAAATAATTTTTTAAGCTCCGAAAAGGTGAAATAAAGAAAAGATCGATGCAGGAATAATAATTATTAATATTTATTCCTTAAGAGATAAGCATGAAAATTAACCTTCCTCAACTATAATTCTGTTAACTTTCTAATAATACATGCCAAATATATCTAAGATTTCCGACAATTTGAAACTTTATATCTATTTAAATACAATGATACCAATCCGCATATATCTATCACGTTGAATCTTATTATACTTATGATGTATATCAATCTAAACACATGTAGTCTTATTGTAGTTTCAAGTAATGTCAAAAATACAATAACAAGCCTAAAAATATCTATTAAAATTGAAACAGTTATACGTACCTTGGAAAAAACATTTAAAATTCGAATTGCGCAGCTTATGATCATCCCGATCCATTACCATATATAAAAATAATATTTGAATTAATCTTTCATATATTTAATCAGAAAATGTTTTTCGTTAACTATGCATATCCACTAGATTTGCAATTCAGATTTGATGATCTACGAAGCATTATAAATACCAATTCCTTATTTCACCAACATACATCAAAAGAAAAAGACGAACATACTTTATACTTTACTCACTATATGCTAATTTTCCTTCCGCGCGGCCTCCTATCAACTCAAGTGCAATAAGATCCAAAAAAAATCCTATAAAAAGAAAATATACATGTGCATAGTAAGTTGTTTTTCGATGATGAACTTATTGATTTCTTCTCGAACAAAGATTGTGATGATTTTAAATGTCCTTTAGTTTTTTTTTTTTTATTTAGATTTGTTTGAGGATAAACTTGAGGATTCCTTTTTTTTTTTTTTTTAGATTTTATTAGTCCACCATTTTTTTGTGAAGTGATGAATGAGAAACTTTTTTAGGAAAAGCATTTTTTTCGAAAACTGCTCATATTGGTTATGATATTCTGCAGTTTTGGATATGAATTATGCCGATCAATTTTCGGAGATGTTTGTCATCAAAGCTGAAATTCCTTTGGGCCCCATTTCGATGGAGGGATTTGATTTGCCAAGGGATTTAAAATGAATAGATTTCAAAATCCTTAGATTTAAAATCCATGGACTTGAAATCCCTTGTTTGGATTTATGGTGGATTTGTGAAAGGATTTTGAAACCCAAAATTTTTAAATCCATTATTTGGCAAAAAACTGATACAATATTTGCAAAAATTCAATTTTTTTCTTTAAACTTTAAACTAACAATTTATAGTTTTTATTAAAATAAAATAATATTTATCTACATCAAAATTAACCAAACAATTTTTTTTTCCAATTATATATTTACACACATATATACATATTATGTATTTTATATCCCAAAAAATTATTGCGAGCATTTCATTGGAGATAAAAGAAAAAAAATAAAAAAAATAAAAGAATTAAAAAAATATTAGAACATTTTATTGGAGAACGAGAGGAAGAGATAGCGATAGGGAGAAGAGAAGAAGAAGAAGAAGAGAGAGAGAGAGAGAGAGAGAGAGAGAGAGAGAGAGAGGGGAGAGGAGGGGAGAGAGAAGTGTGAGTGATGAGGGATTTGTAAATGACTACCTTTGTCAAATGATTTGAAATCCATCCAAATATAGTGTAAAATGGAGAATTTCAAATCTTGGATTTCTAAATGAGTTGACTTAAAAATCTGGATTTACAAATCCACTCATTTAATATTTTATCCAAATACATGGAGTGGATTTGACGATGGATTTATAAATCCATAGCACAAATCCTTCTATCCAAATGGGGCCTTGGTCTATTCTATAATTTTTGTTGTTGCATTTAGCCGTCCTGCTATGGCTCGAGAATTCATGGGTGTTGTTCTTGCTATTTGGCTAGATGAATTTAAAGAAGTTCCAGCCCATTTTCGTACCATTGTTGCTCGCAATAAGGCCGACCACGATTCGAGGGTGAATCTTCTTCAGAGAGAGGAGATTGATGGAGATACGGATATGATTTGATTGTATATTTTATTTATTAGGATATATTTTGATTTATTTCTTACTTAGATTAGGATTTATAATATCTTTTGATTTGATTCATATTTAGATTATGATTAGTTTCTTAAGGCTCGACTTATTTTATCAGTATAAATAGATGTTTTTATTATTGCATTAGGGAGTTGATTTTGATAATAAAAAATGAGTTTCTCCCAAAATATTAAGTGTGGCCGGTATTAATTTTGAATCAACGGTATGTGCTTGTGTGTTCTTGTTTATCTATATGTTCATGCTGCGTTAGTTAGTATTCGGAGTCACGACAATGATCTGCTAGATTTACCATGTCTTTCGAACTTATTGATACCGCTCACGAAGAACACCAGCGTCTGAACGATACCACGTAGATCCACCAACAGATCTATGTGTTGGAAGTAAACTCGTCGTGATACAGAGACTTTAGTGCACTTTCTTGGAAATTATGCGAGGGCCCTGAGACAGAATGCAGTATATTTGGATATGATTGTAGCCCGTAGGTGCAACATACTCCAAATTTTCATTTGCCGTATCAGATGATTGCGATAATAAGTTGTTTTTCGATAAAAACAAAATATTGATTCCTTTCTTACGAAAGATTGTGATGATTATGAAAGCCATCCAATTTTTTATTCAGATACATTTGAGGATAAACTTGAGGATTCTTTTTTTTTTTTTTTTTTTTTTTTGAATTTTATTAGTCCACCAATTTTTTATGAAGTGATGAATGCAAAACATTTTTAGGAAAAATATTTTTTTCCGAAAACTGCTCATATTAGTTATGATACTTTGCCACTTTCAGATGTTAATTATGTCGATCAATTTTTGGAGGTATTTGTCATCAAAATTGAAATTCCTTCAGTCTATTCGATGATTTTTGTTGTTGTATTTATCCTTCCTGTTATGGTGCAAGAATCCACGGATGTTGTTCTTGCTACGATCTTTGAGAATGGTTAGCATGCGACATTGTAATGGTCTTTGGGTACGATCTTTCATCCTAGAGTTTAATATTTCAACATGATAATTCTCTGCAATACACCTTCAGAATTCATTTGTGATTGTTATGAACCTACAGTAGGGTCTTGAGAGATGTCAAAATACATACTAGCATAAGCCGATCTTCATGATCATTATAATTAGTAGTGTGTGGCTTAGGAAGCGTTTTAAAACAGAATGTGTAGAAGTAAGTGATATAATGCAGAAGTGAAGTGGGTGGAGAAGGTTATCATGGTAGCTTTACATCTATGGATAAATGAAGGAGAAAAGTTTTGGAGATTTATCAACGGCTAGTGGTGAAAATGCATGGATTGTGCTTTCTACTATAGGTGTGGGGCTGAGGTTGAAAGTTTTTGTGGGTTATCAACGGCTACCGCAAAAGTATTGTGCTTTCTACTTAAGGTGTGGGGGCTCAGATGAAAGTTTTCATGGATTATCAACGAAAAATGGTGAAAGCACATGGATTGTGCTTTCTACTTTAGTTGTAGGACTGAGATTGAATGTCTTGTTGTGCTATCAATAATTGTAGTTGAAAGCACACGAATTATGTTTTTATTGACAATGCTAACTTCGATATTCATATATTGAGCATATACCAGTCATTTATTCACATCAACATCAACATGATTTTCTTCTTTTTTTGGTATCAACTTTAACTTTTCTTCCTTTCAAGAGTGCAATAATCACTTTGTTTGTCTTACAGATAGAAAATGAATTTTCATTTAGTTGACCATTCTACCATATCTTCTTCTTCTTCCACTTCAAGCTCATCTGATGATGAGCATAACAAGGCTATAGATATGGAAGAACAATTGCATGCTAGCTGAATATATTAGGCGTCGACATAATTCTTAACCCACTCATGGAGGCTTAGTTTGGGTCGTAGAACAATATGCCGTGATCAAGAAGTAGAAACTAGAAACCTTTTCAGAGACCACTTCTCTGAAAATCCAACATTTAATGAAGATCAATTTTATCGGCGTTTTCGGATGTCTCAGAGTTTATTCCTCCATATTGTTAACGTTGTAAAAAATTATGATCAGTATATTATGCAGCGAACAAATGCACCTAGAAACATGGTTTGTCTACTCTCTAATAGATAAAAACTCCATTTAGAATCCTAGCGTATGTAGTTCCAATAGATGCAATTGATGAGTATATTAAAATTGGAGAGTACTACAGCTGAATGTGTTAAAAAAAAATGTCGTGCTATCGTGGAAATATTTGGGGAGAATCTTTAAGATTATCCACCGCTAATGATGCTATTAGATTACTCTATATTGGAGAGCGACGTGGCTTCCCAGGGATGTTAGAAAGTTTGGATTGCATGCATTGGAGGTGAAAAAATTGCCCAACAGCATGGGCAAGGCGATATTCTGGTTGTAGAGGATCTTCAGCAATCGTTCTTGGAGTTGATGCAGATTTTAATCTATGGGTATGACGTGCTTATTTCGGAATACCAGGATCTGCAACGATATTAACGTGTTGGAGACGTCTCATATTTTTGTGACCTTGCAAAAGGTGTTGCTCCTCCTACAAATTATGTCATCCCCTTACCTTTAAAAGCATGGGTTGTTTCTTACATAATAGTGCATAGACGAAAATATCCTATCACAATCTTACTAAATTAAAGGATAATACAGTAATACAGTATTAAACCAAAACTGATAAATAAAGTAGGTAAAAAATCATATTTACTATGCTACATAATAACTGGAAGGTTACACCAGGTACCATAATTGCTTTGCTCAAGACTCATTGGCTTTTCTTCTTCCTTCTCTACGTAAATCCAGTATACTGTAATAACCCACATTGGCTTCCCTTCTTTCTTCTCTATGTCAATACAGTAATATAACCATTCTTCCTTCTCTACGTCAATACAGTAATACAGTTATAAATTGTAATTGCTTTGCTCAAGACTCATTGTCTTCCCTTCTTCGTTCTCTACATTATTCAGAGGCATCAACAGTTTTGTAGTCATCTGCAAGGTAAATATACATGCCTCTGCTTCAAAATTTCTTCCTATTAAACTTTTAATATCTTCATCTCATTTTTCTTTTGCAAGGCATCATTGTTGTTAATTGATTTGGTCGTCTCATAGTCATCTGAAAGGTAATATACATGTCTCTGCTTCAAAATTTCAGGCTATTAAAGTTTTAATATCTTCATCTCATTTTTCTTTAAACTTTTAGTATCTTCATCTCAACTTCTTTTGCTATATTATGATGTTACGTACCCCATCAATTGGTTTTGATTCTCATATTATAAAAATGCGGAGGTGGATTCGGGCGTTGATATAGTCTGACAGCTACTTCAACAGATACTTAAGAGGTGCACAATTGAACTTTATCACTTAAGTTGGCATCATCTTTAGAGACATCGATCATCCCGTTTTTAGTACTGTTCTGAATTTATTTATGTATTTCGTTGTTGTGTCCAAGGTAGATTTATGCACCTTCTGCTATAGAATTTCAACCATTCAATGAGTTGGATTTGTACTACTTCAACGGATACAGAGGTGCATAGTTAAACTTTTAAGTCAGATTTTTTAGAGTAGAAATGCATAAATTTAGTAATGCTTCATGAGATAATCATAATACTAACACAAAGAATTGGAGAAATGCATAAACTTTGTGTTTCTTTCATCTAATTTATACGTAAAATCCTTTTGATCAGGTTTTTCAGTTTGTATGCATGAAAATTATCATCCAGTTAGTGAATCAATAAACTGGATCAGCCCAATAATATTAATATTAATGAGATTGTTTGTTTTCTCTGAATATATAACATTGATATTTAATTCAAAGGTAAGGAGAAATTCCATAAAAAACAAGCAGACAACTTTACTCCAACATAGAATATTTTCATTTGTATGTATGTCACGTTGATTCTTGCTTTTAGAGTTGTTGATAGAGATGCACCTTTTGCAGTTTTTCTGGGAATGGTTGACTTGTTTCTTAATTCGTTGATGTTTGGGAAAGAGATTTCAATCTCTACAATTAATGGAACCATAAAATTCTTAGAAAAGTATCTATATATTGTATATTAAGTTCAGAAGTTAAGGGATAAAAAGTAACGGAATTATACAAGAAAGTGTTACTATCCAATTTAATACAAGTTCCTTCTGTATTGAGCATTATCAAAATGTATGTTCTCATTTATATACGAATGAATCTTTTTGCCAGAAAATTAGAAGCAGCCTACGATACAGCCAACTTCTATCTTTTTCCCCAATTATTAGGAACAAAATGAGCTGGTATGATTATAATTCAGCCAGCGAAAGCAAAATGAATCTCAATCCGCAATGACCGATATTTGAATAATAATTCAGTTACTTTCTCTATTATCTATTAATTTTAAAAAGGCTATGCATAAGGTTTTTCTTCTGTAAACATAATCATGCCGTCCTTGCTTCTTTTGTATAGCTGATATTTTATTAATTTATTAGAGATTATTTGGTCTTCCATGCAGGTTTTCTTAAAATTCCATAGTTGAATTTAGATTCTTTATACAATGCTAAAATATCGCCGACCAGCCAAATCCAATTTACCGTCAGGTAAAACAAAATATTTTATGATTTTTTTTATTTTTTATTACAAAGATGAAATTGTATCAGTTAAATAAAATTTGCTACTTTGATTTAAGAGAATTTTATAAAATTTCCTTTTGTGGCAGCAAATAAAGTGTACAAGGAACGGCATCTTTATTTAATGGAAATATGATAATTTGAGCCCTTCAGAAAAACAGGAGTACATAAAAAAGGTCCTAGCGTGCAAGAAGAAGAAGCAATCATCATTGCTTCTGAAAGCCCAAATGATTCCCTCTGCAACAGAAGGTAGGCATTAATTACAATTAATTTTTTAAAACATATATAGTATAAATAACTTTTTCTGTACTACCAGGTTCGATACTTTATGAACCTTTATGCTCAGAAATACACGAACTGAAAGAAACCAAAACTGCAAGCATTGTGATGCCACTTGATTTGAGTATGAGCCTCCAACATTTTGTTGTGATAGTGGTAAAATTAAGCTCACCCATTTTCATAGTTGAGGATGTAATCATCAATTGAAGAATCATCCTTCTTGGTTGATTGCAATTGAAATCGAACACTTAATATGCTCGCCTTGGACTGGCTCTAGAACAATGTCTCAAAAGCACTAATATCTATCTTTAATAATCTTATAGTAAACACGTAAAAAACAAATTTAAGTTTACATATCAATATTTTCTATAATTTGGTTTCATGCAAAAATGAGCTTATTTTTTAAACATAAAATGTGTTGTTTTCGTCGACATCGAATCACATAAGATTATTTAAAGAGATATAACTATGTGTGAGCTACATTAGATACATGATTGTAATTATTTGATTAGTTTATATTTTTTGCCAATTAACTATTTTTTTCTGAATGAAGGACAAAAATTTAGGGCCAAATTCCTAACTCGATTTAGGCATTAAATTAAAGGTGGCAATCACTAACCCGACCCGATGGACCCCACTAATCCGACCTAACACGACACGAATTTATTGAGGAACATCCGCAACCAACCTCGCACGTACAGATTAACCCGATTTCAACCTGTATCGACCCAAAATCAATATTTTTTCTTAAAATGTAATAATTATATATTTCAAGTCATTTGACTAGAGTGACAAATAGCTTCGATTTATATTTCAGCAAGTCCTAGAACTTTATATTATCAAAAACTAATTTGATAATGCAAAGTTTGAACTTTTGCAGAATCAACCCAATAATAGACGACCAAATCCTTTAAGACAAAGATAAGGTCCCACGACTACCAGAAATAAATCAAGAATACCTAAGAAATTTGAGAACTGAGTAACATAAAATTGCACATGCAATCAACAAGTTCAGTGCGATTAGAATGACTACTCGGCTGAGAAGCATCTAATGCAATTAGAATGACTACTCGGCTGAGAAAGCCAGAAAACTACGATGATCAAATTTTGGATTCAAATGAAGATAGGAATTAACAGGCTATTCAAGCTCCTTTGACATTTTGAAGATGACCTTTTATTATGTTTTCCTATCTGCATCGGCTGAAGAATATAACATCTCAAGATATAAGAGTGCTTTTGGTTTCAAGGTTGTAAAAATACATCTATGTGCTCTGGAATGGAACTTCGATTTATATGGCTTGATATCAGCTGCATATACTAAGCACCCAAAAGGTTTGAGAGTTCATCATACTTGATTACATCTAGATCCGAATCAAGATCAGAATCACGTTGCTCTTCATTAAGATGAGAATTATGATTCCATTTAGCTGCTTTATCCCTATTATATTAACAACAACATAATTCTTCTTTTTGGAAATGCTAACAAGCAAAATCATGAAGGAGTGATGAAAGTTGATACTGAATCCCACATGGTTCCAACTAACAAAATACTTAAAAAGTATTGCTCTAACTCAAACAATAGTCATGGTTGTTGCACATCCAGAAAATCTGCAAGAGAACCAAACCAGTGAAAAAAATCAAAATGTTTGCTCGGTATCGAGCGAACATCCCTTGGCTTCTTTCTTTTTTTTTTTTCTTTGCTTACTTCACTTAAAAATTCAAACATCCACTAATGAGATTAAATTTGCATATTGGTTTTTCTACGTGTTCTTTCCATCAGAAATCTTCTAGCCTAGAGATGGAGAATAGTGAGGAGGAAAAATCTGGTTTTTAAGTGATGAGTCCATCCTTTTAAGTGGTTCGCAAGCTGGCCTCATCTCTTTAATTCGTCTGCGAGAAACAAACCACCTTGAATTCATCCCAATATGCTTCTTCCCCTTCATTCCACAATGTACTAGCTTCGACACCAATGACCAACCACTTAGCCTATGACAATAAAGATTCACGAAGAAACTGATATTCTTGCCTCTCCTTCATTACTTTTTTTTTCGAAAGAGGGAGTCGGCTACAACGAGGGACACCTTTTCTATTCAATGTCCGATTTTTTCTTGAATCGGGGAAAATTATCAATACCAAAGTTACCTCTCAGATTTCCAACAAACCAAAAATTACCTAATTTAAGTTTCTACGTTGCACGGGAACAATATGTCGGATTATTATTAAGGCGAAACCCCTATCTGTTAATATGTTCAGCTCATATAGCTTGATGATTTAATGGGAGACTATTAAAATAGTTTCTGTTTTTTTCTCTGTACAACTTATTTCGCCGAATTCCAAGCTATCTGTTAGCAAGTCCTAGAACTTGATTCCAATAATTTGACACATTGCAGTCTCTTAGATACCAAACTTCCACCATATGGAATCACTCTCAATAATGGCTGCTATTATGTCCTTTGCATATACGTTGAAAGTAATAACTAATTAAGGGTTGTTACAGTTTCATGCTAATTTATAATTTAGATGTTACTATCTAAGAAGCCTAATCATTCGTTCAAAAACAATTATTGGATGAGTTATTGTATAACTCCTTCTAACCCACTAAGCAAATGTGTTATTCATGTAATAAAGTGATAATTATTATATTTAGCCTACATAAATCAAATGCTTAATAGCTACATACAAAGATTACATCCACTTTCAAAGTAATTGTGAACAACTTCAAAAATCCATAAGGTTTGTTACTTCTTAATCTCAACTTTCAGAAATTCATGTATTTTTAATTACGATATTATTTATAATATACAAAACGAAAAACTTGCATGCTCCAAGAGGATCAGTATTTGCGCTTCATTGGTTTTTCAGTTGAAATCATTCAACTTACCCATATTATTAATGTTGATGAAACAGCACTAGCTATGTAAATGGAATCGGGAATTCCGGTAAGCCTTCTACAAATAAATCAGAAGTCATTTACTATACGGTTAAGAGCTTTGCGAGTTGGGTCGGCGAAAGCATGCAGACCAAGTCTCTCTTCCAAAATTCGAAAAATGATAATAATTGACGAAGAAGTAAGTGACAATAATTCTCAAGTTCCTAATATTAATTTATAATGATAATATAATAAAACTGAAAAATGTATGCAACACCATAGTTGTAGTCTGTTGCATGGCTCGAGTCATCTCGAATATTCATCCATAGCTGTAGTCTAGTGTATAAAATTGCAATTTCTCAATGCTTTCATTTTGTGGAAATTCATCATAATTGTGTTGTTCTTGAAGTGAAATTTCACCTACGTAAAACATGGTAGTTGCAGATTGGGATTCATTTGGCTTTCGCTGGCTGAATTATAATCATACCAGCTCATTTTGTTCCTAATAATTGGGAAAGAAGATAGAAGTTGGCTGTATCGTAGGCTGCTTCTAATTTTCTGGCAAAAAGATTCATTGGTATATAAATGAGAACATGCATTTTGATAATCTGATTCACGCTTTATACAAAAGGAACTTGTATTAAATTGGATAATGTAACAAAATATAACCAAAAAAAAGCGTAATAATAGAATAAAGGATCAGATGAGTTATGTTGTCGTGGAAGAACCGAAGAGCAAGAGCAAGGTGAAGTCATTTGATTAATTCGATTCTTTAGTGAACTTAAGAAATTGGTGGTATGCTTTCATTTTCGAACATTTTATATGATTTTTATTTGTATTTGATTAGGATAATGAGAAAAGACTGTACAGATAAAGAAATGAGTTCTTTGAATATGTGAACTTGTATGACTACTTTTTTTTATTAAATATATGCTTCACTATGAAAAGTGCAAGTTTAAGTACTATTGTTATAATATTTCAAAGGCGTAGCAGCCTATGTTATGTTTTAACACTATTGCTAGACAAACTCTACAAACATGTAATAAATGGATTATAACTTCTCAATCCACCAATTTTTTATTAAATTAAAGTATAATTAAAATTATATGTGTAATAAAATAATGAAAAAGAAGAAGCTGAAGTGCATTAAAGAACAAAAATATTCAAAAGTTGTTTCGAAGTAAAGCAAGAAAAAAAAGTTTTATATTTTAGGTGTTTGGAATATGTTACTTTGATTTTAGGATGCCAAGTATGAGTATGTACACAACGGTTTTTAGAACAACGTGAGTCCAAGCCTAGAGCGCAACCAGATTAAGTTTTACTTTGTTCGACCTTGTAGGTCAAACATGATTCAAGTAACTTCTCCCAGTTCTAAATCGTTGTTCATTTTTACAGCTAAACAAGATTTTGCAATCTCCAATGGAGACGAAAAAAATTAATATGATCAAACAAACGAATTAATAAATAAATCATTAACAAGACATTTTCCTTTTTTTTTTTTTTTTCTGTTATACATATGTCGTTGTAGTAGATAAAAACTAGGGAATCTAGCCTTCCAGGAGATGATAGTATTGAAGTGTATCTCGAAGATGGATAGTATTCCCATGAATTTTAATTTGTTGTTTTGCATGCTTTATACATTGTACTACACTGACGCTATTTTGAACTACAGTCCAAGGACCTCTTTTACATATAAATTAATGACACTAAACATGACTACATACCTTCATATGACACTATTGACAGAAAAAAAAAAGAAAAAAAAAAAGAAAAAAAACGAAATCAACAATGGATTATTAACAATATTTTTTATTTATAGGGGGTTCAAATTGGTATCGTGATTTTCAAATAAGAAATAAATCACTTTGCCGAAACATTTTCCACTGATGAAACATATGACATATCAAATGGTGAGGTGAAGAAGGTCAACTCAATGTTCCCAAGTGTACATCCTGAGGAGAAAATTATCTTGAAAAGTCATACATCTTTCAAAGTTGCGGAAGAAGCTATCAAGGACAATATCACGTATCATTTGAAGGACATCAAAACTATTCAAAATCAAATGGATGGAGCTCAGGGCAATGGTATATTCTGATGTTTGAAATATCAATTACATGTACATTAACAAAATAATAACGATTTTTGTCATCTAATTGCATATTTCTATTGAATATTGACCAAAGTCAAAGATTGCAGAACTGTTCAAAATTCAAGATCAGTTCAAAAACCGTTAACGGAAATAATCGTAATTAACAATGAGTAAGACCACAACAACAACAAAAAATCAACCTTATGATATTCTACGGAAAAGAATGAAAAAAAAAATCCAGAAATGAAAATTATGCAGGTATCAACCAATAATTATCAATCTCTGGGAAGATTTAGCGACAAACGAAGGTTGTGATTTACAAGAAATCGTCAACCAATATCCAATCGTTCTGATAACAAACGCCACAAAAAGAAAATACCTAGGTAAGAAATCGATATTAGGGTAAATCTAGCACATTGAAACTCAATTAAGAAAATTTAATTAATGCAGGTGAGGCTCGGTTGCATTCAACAACTACATCAGTTGTACGGGTAAACCCAAAAGGCACAACAATGAAGAAACTTCAGCAGAGGTAAACAAACAATTATATATATGAGTAAGTATAAACAATAAAGTTACTTTTATTAATACATTTATAAAAATCGCAGCTTAAGCAAAAGTTCCGCTGAAAATAACAGAAAAAATAATGAGACAAAGGATGAAAGGAGCAACCGAAATAACCATTCAACAGATTGTTGAAAAGAGACAAACCTTATCGGAGGTGCGTTAAATATTTACTACAACATATCCTAGACAAGTTCAACTACCCTTAAATATTACTAATATATATATATACACACATACATATATATAATATATATATTACACACACGCCTTATACAAACAAAAACAAAACTTATCAATCTTTTTGGGAGAAAAAATGTAGGACACATATTATTGCATCAAAGGAACAATAAATAAAGTTGGAAAATAAGTCGACAATTTGGTACATCGCATGCAATAAATGTACAATGTCCGTAATGAAAAATGGAGAAACCACAAGGTGCAACAACTATGACGAAGATGTCGACATTGTGGAAAGGTATGCAAGCAAATTTTATCGACAAAAAATGTGGAAAAAAAAAAGGTTCTAAATCAAGAAAAAACTATTATATGCACAGATATAGAGTCACTATACATGGTGTGCAAGGAGAACATAATGCATGGATTACACTATTTGATGAGCCAGCAGCCGTTTTTGTGGGATGCTCGATATAAGAATACAAAAAATCAATAAAAGAGGTAAATATATAACATTATGTATTAAAATATTAAAAGTTCGTTCAAAGCAATTTAAGAACAAACATATACAAAAATAACATAGTACTACTTCATATTTATAGTCTAACTTTAGAAAACCATTTACAGAGAGAGTATGCATCAAAGTATTACCAAGGACTAAGCACACAAGCATCAACGGAAGCAAGGTTTCTTGTCCCTCTAAACCATAAAACAAAAGTCAACTACGGGAAACTCATAGCTATCGCAGAAGCAATGGAAAAGATTAAAGCGACGGACATAAATGACAAGAGTACAAAAGCAACACCAAGCAAAAGACGGCTCCCAGAAATAAAAGCAATTGCCCAAAAAGCAACAACAACAGAGCAAGGCAATGGAATAAATAGATAAAAGAGACAAAAGAAAAAGAAGAAGAAAAAAAAAAAAGCAAAGACGGAGGTAATTTCAAGCGACGATGAAGAAACACTCCAAATGTGGAAGGAAAGAAAACTACAGAAAGGAGACAAGAAGAAAATCGGAAAGTTTTTTGTGACCATCAAAATCAAAGAAGAAAAGAATTGAACATACATAAGGATTGATAAGGAGAAAAACATGTATAAACCATGTTCTAAGTATGTTTTAACTATTACTAAATAAATAAATATTGTCCATTTATCTTTCGTAAAAAAAAAAAAAAAACACATAATACTATGACACATGAACATGCATCTAAATTACGAAAGTGTCATGAAAAAAACTGTAGAGATTTAACCAAAAAAGAACAAGATTAGAAACACGCAACAGAATACCACTACAACAATACAATGCAGCCAAAAAATAACACAACAGAAAGTAAAGGTCAAAAAGATTCAACGAAACACGTGCAACGCACGTGCATCTACTTTGTTCAAGAAAAAGAGTTCAACATGAGGTATTACTTAACAGATGGAATATATCCGAAATGGGCAACTCTTATACAAAGTATCCATGAACCAATTGCTTCAAAGAAAAGACATTATGCGAAGAAACAGGCAGCCTGTAGAAAAGAAGTGGAACGTGCATTTGGAGTCCTCCAAAACCAATTTGCAATTATGAAAATGACACAACTTAGATTTAACTACTAAATATGCACTCACAAGTGTATGGGGTTGTAGTAGCTAGCAAGAGAGTATAAGGTCGGCCACACGAGGAATCGTCCCGATATCGGATACTCAAATCATTATAGGTATTTAATGGCTAACTAGACGATCGAGTAATTAAATTTTTGCTATTTTTAAATTCAATTAAAATAAACAAGAAATTAAGGTTAATTACATAAACTAGAGAACAAATTATAGAGATTAAAATTACTAAATATAATCTAGGACTAAATTTCGATTAAGAGCAACCAATAATTATTATCCTTATCAATTCAACTTTTAAATTGAATGCTATGTATAAGGGAACGATCACAAGTATATGCAAGACCCCCTCTTGGAGCGAACTACATGTTGATTGTATAGTATTAATCACCGTCTCTGGCCGATTAATCAAATACAACTTCCAATCACTCCTAAGACCAAAGTTCTCATGATTAACTCAAATCTCTCGATTCTATTACTTAACCATGTTGATTAATGTGATCTTGGACTAAAGATCCCCTCTCGGTTCTAATTTAACTCATAATAATGTTAAACAAGTGATGAAATCATTCAACAAACGCTATAACCAATTAATCAACTAATAACATAACACGGAGTTGAATTAATCGGCTAATAATCACTAATCACCCATAATCTACTTTCTAAACCTAGATTAAGGAAATTTAGCCAACCATGATCATAATAAAAGATAAACACAAATATATAGACATAATCATGTTCATATAAATATTAAATGAAAATGGAAAGATAAATTCTAGTTAATCTTCACTTGAATCTTCAACAATGTAGTTTTCCCCCAACTTGCTCTTCAAGAAACCCCTCTCTATAAAAGCTATATAAATGGAAAGTGTGCTCCAAAATCTCAGAAAGGGGAGGATTTTAAGTATCCCTAAAGGCTTTTCAAGGTATTGGGCTAAAAAATGGCAAATAAATGAGCTAAAACCCATTTAATTCTCGAGGATTTGCACGATCCGTGCAAGGGTGCACAGTCGTGAACGTGCAAGACCCTAAAATTGGAGGACTTGTTGTTCTCTTCTACGGGTTGTGCAAGGATGCACGGTCGTGACTGTGCAAGACCCTAAAATTGGAGGACTTGATGTTCTCTTGCTTGGGTCGTGCAAGGTTGCAAGGTCGCGATCGTACACGGCCAAAACTGCACCTGTAGTCCAATTTCTAAGCCATTTTTTGAGGTTTTCGGGTCCAGATTTGACTTTGGCTCTTTGCGACAAAGTTGTAGCCTTTGAGTTGGCTTTCCAATATCGCTGATTTCACCTCCAATAGATATGCATATCTCAAGATATGCCCAAAATACCAAAGGTGTGTCAGTTTAAAATTCTGCTCTATCGCCTCTTTTCGCCCGACATTCTTGTCCTTTACTCTTTCACCCTTGTTTATTCGAATCCTTTATGTTCGTCGTACTTTTAAACTATTTTACCCATAAAATACTCAAAAACTAATTTTCCAATGTAAGAAAGAAAATACGAAGTCTATGACAAACGAGAGTTTAGAATACACAAATATACGATAAACTCCCTATTTTGAGCGTATTTTCAGAACCACTAAACGATAGTTGAGTCTACTTCAATGTGCACTTCCCGAAATCCTCTTTCTCGTGCCAGCAATACTCCTCGTCTGCATGCCAAGGCTTCGGCTAAGCTAATATCTCGAATTCCATCAGCCCTCCAACTTCCCACAACTACAGCTTGTCCTGCACTATCACGAATGGCTACACACAGGCCTGTATCACCTTCTTTTTTCAGAGAAGCATCAGAATTCAGTTTGAACTAACCTTTTGCTGGTGTTGTCCAACTTTCGGCAGCTCATACAGACTGTCTTAGAACAGGTATTTTCGCTGCATAAAACTCGGTGTGATGTTTTAGCGCCATATGAGAAAGACTCTGATACTCAATATCTTTGTCCTCAAAGAACAATTGGTTCCTCGCATACCAAATGAACCATATGTGCATGGTCATCAAACTTTGACATTCCATGTCCAGCGTATGGCTCAACTCTAGAAGCCAGTCTCCCATGTCCCCTCAATCTCGCACATTCGATATATCATACTTTAGGAAACTCTGTTTCTAAAACAGTTCAGACCAAATACAATCTCGTATTGTATGCACGACAATCTCATACCTATCGCCACATCTTCTACAAACAGGATCAATATCTATTTTTCTCTGAATAAGGTTACATGACACCGGAACTAAATTATGTACCCATTTCCATAAAAAGAGATGGATTTTCGGTGGTATGTCCAAATTCCAGATCCATTTCCAAATTCGCGAGTCCGTAGACGATGTCGATGCCCCTGATTGCCCTTCAAACCAGATGTTACATGCAACTTGATATCCTAGTTTTACCGAATAGCAGTCGTCTTTTGCTGCCTACCAACATAAATTATCCCCTCCTGGTACCAATCGGATTGGTACGGATATAATTGCTCCAGCTTCCTCCTCAGTAAATAGCGTACGAATTTTCTGATTATCCCAAGTTTTCATCGAATCGTGCATCAACTCCCGTACTTTCATATCAACTGGTGAGTCACCCCGACTAGATTGGACTAAAAAGTGCAGTGCTATCGGAATCCACCTATCTACCTAAACTCGAATCGAACCCCCATTCTCGACATTCCAAATTAAGCCTTCCTCCAACACCACTCGGCCTGCAAGAGTACTTCTCCATATATAGCTCGGGTCATGGTCTATCCCGCTTCAAGAAACTGACCATGGGGGATATACTTCGCCTTTAGGCATTGGTGTAGTATTGAATCTTCGTTTGGTAAGAGGCGTCATCCTTGTTTGGCTAACATGACAAGGTTAAAAGCCTCAAGATGCCGAAACCCCAACCCTCCATACCATTTCGGCCTACACAGATCCACCCACTTCTTCCAATAAATCTTCCTCTCATCCTCCTTTTGTCCCCACCAAAACCTCTTGATCATAGAGTTAATAACTTTGCTAATCTTTTGCGGCATCAAAAAGCAAGACATCACGTAAGTCGGCATCGCTTGTTCTACCGACTTTATTAGGACCATCCGACCAGCCTGGGAGAGACATTTGCTTTTCTAGTCCTTTAATTTCTTCCCCGTTCTTGTCAAAACTGAGTTAAAAATTTCTGAATTATTACAGCCTACATTGGCCGGAAGGCCCAAATACACCTCGTGTTGATCCACACGTCGCAATACATTAGTTGATCATTTGTGGCCCAATATTCTAATTCTTTATTTAAGCAGTGTAATGTATGTTTTGTTGCAATACTATTAGGAGTTTCAATTTAATTTTACAAGTTCATTTAACTTTGATAATATTAATATTTTATATGGAATAATATTGCATGTATAATATAATTTACATATAAAGTAATATAGTTAATCATAAATAAATAAATTTAAAGAATATTTTTTTTAGTGTAAAAAATAGTGTAAACTACCGACTAGGGATGTCAGTTTTATCGCAGGGAAGAGTTATCCGGGGGTAAACTGGTAAATGGGTAGAGCACTACCCGAAATTTAGGGTAATCGGGTAGGACATCGCCCGTACCCGCCAAATTATAGTAGGGTAAGAGTGGGATATGAGTTTAGTATTATACCGCATACCCTACCCACTTGCCCGATATATACATACATTTATTTATTATAAGATATCTATATAATATATTATGTATGTATATATTTACACCTTTTCATATTATGTATATTATGTCTTAAGCTCTATTGCTCCAAATGTTAAAGGTAAAAAAATATAAAAGAAAAAAGAAATAGCTTTTTTTAATTTGTTATTATTAAGAAAATTTACAGGTGTATGAATCTAAGAACTCAATTAATAAGAGCTTATATTAATTTCTCTATTTTATTGTATGAGGATTTGCAAAGAGTACTTTGTGTATTCGTCTTTTAACGGAAATGGGTAATATATCTTTAAAATTGCTTAATTATGTTAGTGAATCGCATCCTCTGTTTAATGTTTTCTTGTACAAATGTTTAAGGTATAAAATAATATAATATGAAATAGAAAAATCAGTTCTTTTATTAGTTTGTTATTATGAATAAAATTATAGCGTTTTTTGAATTCCAAGTATAAAAAGTAGCGGATAATTCGTTTACCGGCGGGTACCCACATATTTACAGGGTATTGCTCATACCCTACCCGAATAAAAAAATAGAATAATAGGGTAGGCTATGAGCAGGACATTTCGCATATGGGAGGGCATAGGGAATGTGTACTCGTACCCCATCTTATTCATCGACATCTCTACTGCTAACAAAAGAGTGCAGATTTTGTTGTAAAGTTGTAGAACATCTACAATAGAGTAGAGCAGTCTGCAGTCTGCTGGAGATGCTCTAAGTAGACACAATTGAGTGCGTGAATATAGCCCATATTAAACTTTTGGAAACAAAAATAAAATAGTATGAATAAATAGAAGAATTTACACAATTATAGCCAGTTCGATAATTTTGACAATATCAGCTGTTTGTCTCCTTTAATACAGCCAACGTGATTTCATTTTCATCTGATCATCTTACATTGCAGGGGGGATTTTAAAACTCAAAATTTATTATATTAAAACCGAGGTATATCTTTGTTTTGGCATATTATCACAGGCCACTCAGCCGATTTAGGCGGGAAATTAAATTAAACAATAATAATAAGAATATATCTTCATTTCATCAGAATTGAATTTTTATCCTCCGACTATACCAGACACTGTGCCATGGTAATAAAACTGAAAAATATGTGATACCTCCAATTTTTTAAACTTGTGGTTCTAATTATTTTGAATTGGTTATACATATATACTTTTTAGCTTTTTCTGTAAAAATCTCCGAAAGTACCTCTACCACTATTTAAAAAAAAAAAAATCTGAAAATTTCCAACAAACCATATTTAATTTATAAAATTATCGAAAAGAAAATTTAAAGAACTGAAGAGGAGATTGGAATATTAGTTAGCTTATTTGTCCATTTTACATTCTTAATTTTCTTATTTAAAACTAATTAAAACTAAGAGTAAATTATAAAGTAGAGACGAAAAGAAGACCCGGTGAGAAATTATATATGAGCACTACTTATATGTCTAGATTCCACAAGAGTAGAGTTACTTTTATTAAAAAAAAAAAAAAAAGGAATTAATTTCAAACTGGGGCTAACAATTACTTATTGAAAATAATTGTTTTTATATAAAAGTTTCACTCAAATTAATATTATTTTTATATTGAAAAGAGTAAGTCTTATATTACAAAAAGTAATTTAGAAAATATTGTTATTTTAGGCGTTTGGCAATATACATAGATATACATTTTGAGGCTGAAGAATATAGAAAGAGACAGATGCGTACCTATCTTGATACCTAAAGGACTTCTCCACTCTCAAATATTGCAAATAATAAATACATAAATCTCAGAGAAAAAGCAGCTAATAAAACCAATACCTCCTCAAATGCTCTCCATTTGTCTCCTTTCTCCTCTGCAGGCATTCCCCACAGCTTCCTGGAAATGCAACATATCACTAACTTCCCCATTTCATCGTCTCTATTATTTTTAATATTATCATTTCAATAATTATTTGAAGTTTTTCTATGTTTCTAAACAAGGCAGACCAATCTAATTTTAATAATTATATTACTTAGTAATCTAATTATTTAATACACTTCGATCACTTTTAAGGATACTCTAGTAGTCTTTTATAAATTTTATCGCATTCTAACTTAAAGTAAATATTTCATTTGACATTCATATATATGCATCAAATAGCAATTGTGACGTAGGGTGGACTTGGTGAGAGTGAATCTAACTCCACCTCAAAGCTTAAACAAGAAGGGCAAGTTCGTTCTGATCCCTTTATCCAACACTAATATTGCTTCAGCGTTGGACAATGCTCTTGGGCTTATCAACCAACACTCCCCCTAAGACTTACAAACCACCAAAAATCATTATCTCTAACTTTTCAGGAGCTAGATCGATGACTCATACATTAAAGTGCATGTTATATTTATATTATTGATTATTATCACCTTTATATATGACGTTGGTGATTGTACTACAAACACTAAAGTTGCTGTAGAATATGTGAATTGCAAATTTCAACCCAAACTAACCTCCAAAGTCCAAAGCTTTCTTTTAATTTTAAATTTCAAAAGTTAGTTGAGGAAGTTGGACAAATGGGCGATTTTGTGATATTTTACTCAATCAATCAATCGAAAAATATAGTTAAACAAACTTTCATTTTATCTACAAATATGAAGGAGTTAATGAATAACACAAAACCAAAATAAGACAAGAAAGAAGAGACTACACAAGCCGGTTGAGACGGCCAAATCTATCGGCCGGCTGCATTTGATCCTGCCAACCTTCACCTTCCTTTATAATCACCTCTTTTTTGTAGACTCAGTCATATACACCAATCCAAACAACCCCTTCCTTAGCCAGCTTTCATGACGAAGTTATCACAGCGCAAGATTACTGCCAATGCTGCTGCTGTTGCTACTCCTGTCACTAATCCCGGGATGAAGGCCAAACGTACTCGTAAAACTATTCCTAGAGACTCTCCACCTCAACGTAGTTCTGTTTATCGGGGCGTTACAAGGTCTATGTCATGCACATTGGTGTACTTAACATGTTGAGTATTATCATGTTAACAATTAAGCTTTGTGTGCTAATTCTGTGTGTGTGTTGCATTATCTGGTTTAGGCATCGTTGGACGGGGAGATTCGAAGCACATTTGTGGGACAAGAATTGCTGGAATGAGGCACAGAACAAGAAAGGCAGACAAGGTTTGCTTTATTTCTACTATTTTACATTAAATTTAGTGATGATATATATAATGAACTAATTTTATTTCATTTTCTCTTTCCTTGGTGGGATTTATTGGTGAACTCTCGATGGAAAATGCAGTGTATCTTGGTATGTATATTGCACTGATGTTTTTCCTTCCAGAATTTGTAATAAAAAAACATCGATTTTACTCAAAAGAAATTACTTATCATGATCAAATAATCGTACTAATTGCTGATGATCAACAGGTGCTTATGATGATGAACAAGCAGCTGCACATGCATATGACTTGGCTGCCCTTAAGTATTGGGGTCCAGACACTATCCTTAACTTTCCGGTGAGATCTTCATCGCCGATGATGCATTGTCTGAATCACTTAGGTTGCATTTGGAACCAACGATTTGAAATGAAATGCTGAATTATATTTATTTCACATCCATAGTTATCGACATATCAGAAGGAGCTAATGGACATGGAGGGACAGTCGAGAGAGGAATATATTGGATCTTTAAGAAGGTTAGTGAGAATTTAATAACATTTTCAGTGAAATATGTAATTGTTGTATTTGAAATGTGCTAAATATGATACTCTTTTTGGTTGAAATTACAGGAAAAGCAGTGGCTTCTCCCGGGGAGTGTCCAAATATAGAGGAGTTGCAAGGTAAGAAAGATTGCAGATCTGTCTCTCTCTAGACACACACACAACATTTATCTGTAACAAAAATTGCAGATTTGCGGCTACTAAAATATTTGATGTCAGCAAAAACACAGTGATGATCTGCAATAAATGAGACAATCATTGAACTTTTAATGATCATTGACTCTTCTAATACCATTAATACAATTTATAGGATACCTATTCAATAGTACATAGATTAATTCCGAATTTATCTCAACTACTTGCAGACATCATCATAATGGAAGATGGGAAGCTCGCATTGGACGAGTTTTTGGAAACAAATACCTCTATCTTGGAACTTATGGTAAAATCTCTTTCCAAATCCTCATTTAGTTTCATCTATATATGACACTTACTAACATGGCCGGATCCAAAAAAATCCAAGTGGGACGAAATTTTAATTATAATATGAGGGCCGGGGAATAGACTTTCGTGAGGGTGATAAGTTCTTATATATTATTAAGTTATGAATAAAATAAGTTTTGGAAGTCTAGTGGAGGCAATCGCCTACCTGTCCCCTAAATCCCACCATGGTTGCAGATCATGAATCACATTTATGTTGTAGATTTCAATCTCATTCACTATCATTATAAAATCAATACTGTGTAACGTGATACTAAACAACTCCATTTGACATTAGCATTAGATTGGTTAACCAAATTCACCAACCTAAACCTTCCACAATCTTCACACAATAAATTATTAATATTGCATTTCTCAACATTTTTATTATCCTATATTAAAAATAATCAATTCAAATGTTGCAGCTACACAAGAAGAGGCTGCAATAGCGTACGACATGGCAGCTATAGAATACCGTGGACTAAATGCTGTCACAAACTTCGACCTAAGCCGTTACATAAAATGGCTGAGACCTAACAACGGCCATCCTAACAAGACTAACGATGTTGACACAAACTCGACCCCAGACTCAAACCCTGAGTCATCGGTCGGCTCAGCCTCCCTCCACCACCTCCAACCACCATCCGACATCACGGACGCCGCCTTATCTCAGCCACGTCAGGCCACCACTGCCACCTCGGCACTCGGCCTTCTGCTACAATCCTCCAAGTTTAAGGAAATGATGGAAATGACATTGGCTGCAGAGTGCCCTTCCACACCAATTGAATCTAGTCCACCACAAAGCAGCATTCCTGAGGATATAAAAACGTATTTCGAGTCCAACGATTTCTGTATCTACAATGAACAAGGGGATGATATATTCGGGGAGTTGTTCATGCAACCTATGGTTCAGTTTGAGTCAATGCTTAATGGGGAAGACTTGGTGCTGTGATCTCTTCAGATTCGGACTCCCTGCAGTGATATTTTTACGAGGAAAAGTACTAATACTTCACGATATACTAGTACTTCTCGTAAAATCCGACTTTTTTCATGAAAGGTTGAAAGGGGTCTTAGGGTGAAGATGCTGATGCTGATTGGTATGATGGAAGCTAGCTAAGTACTATTAATTCTTTCAATATTATTTTTTGTAGATACAAATGTAATAAATTCTGAAAACTGACTAGCTATGACAATTGTTGATTGATTATTCTCAGTTTTAGTAATTTGCCAATAAAAAATTCCTTTCAATCTCTTTAGTATGAAAGGATTCTAATTCGTTGCGGTTTCTTCTTTTTGAATAAAGACACCTCTTAAGATTCTGGTTCTGTGTATTATACTTACTGAATTGTGTAACATTAGACGAGTTTTAGAATTATTAATGAGTCGAAATACTATCGAATAATAGCTTTTGGTCTATCTACAATATGAATATACTGGGTGAGAAATTATGGATGGGGATGACAACTCCAGCACATGTTGGCCAACTATAAATTCTTAATTATAATATTTTGATCAACGTATTGGCCAATTTGGGTGATCTGCAGGCATATATCCAGCACTGATAATGCGCAATCTGATATCCAGGAAACTTAACGGAAATCTACGTAAGCAATATGAAAAAACACAAGATTTACGTGGTTCGATCCGGAGATCTACGTCCACGGGCACAAAATAGCACCTGCCGAGGTGTTTCTTCCACTCGAATTTTGAGTTTACACGTAATAATTCAGAATACAGAATGCGAACCCTAATTCAGAGTTTTTTCCTCATATTTATACTATCTCCTAACAAACCCTAACTAACTCCCTATTGTCACGCCTATTTTCCGCTGCGTGGCGGTTGAGGACGAATCGTGGGCCTTGATTTGCGGAACAAACCACAAGTTGGGCCGACGCATGCTTCTGGGCCGACGCGTGCTCCAGGACTGGTCGGTGGGCCAAAGTATGAACCCGACCTGAAGTGATCGGGCCATCCCTATCAGATGCCCCCCCCCCCCAGCCGGAGCGAGGAAGGAGCTTCGGTTGTCACCGGGGTGGAACCATAAGCAAGATGGGCCGTGGTCGCGGGCGCGCTGAAGTGTTTGTGGATGACTAAGTCTATCCACGTCTAAGGGACCCCGTGGCGTAGTCTACGGAAGCGGAACCAAACTAGGCCGAAGTGCACGGGGCAGATAACGAGATACCAAGTTTCCCACAAGCAAGAAACGTATCGGAAGTATATAATGACCTGGCCGAGGTAAAGGGATCGCCGGAGTGTAGTAGTCTGGCCGAAATGAAGGGAGCACCGGAGTGTGGTAGTATGGCCGAGGTGAAAGGATCACCGGAGTGTAGTTTAAATCTTCCTGGCGAAGAGTGAGGTTGATGTGATTGGCGGCGCCATCATGAGAGAAAAGGATGTGAAGTGACACGCTCTGCGATTTCCAATAAACCTGTTCCTCACGCGCCTTGGGAACCGTAAAGCGCGTGAGTAGCACGTCTAAATCTCCATCACTGAATTTGAATAGGCTGTATCAGAGCCGTTGATTGTTTGCGTATATATTTAGAATAATTGCACAGTAACTCGTCATCTTCTTCATTGCGATTTGCCAGTTTAGAAAGCGGGAAAAAAGGGGAATTCTGTGCTTGTGATTCATCTCAAATCAAAACTTCTCAAACTCCCCCCAAGTAAGTATGCCTTCTTCTTCATCTTCTTCCTTTGTTCAAGAAGTAGGGACTACGAGTGCCCCGTTAGATGTGCCCCCCCTTCGATATATTATTCCGGAAAGGAATGAGATTAGGACGATAGACAGGGCCGACGGCCTGGAAAGCAACGTTATGATGGTCGGTTTCTATGAATGCGCGGAGGAGGATTTTGAAGTGGCCACTGTAGCGTTACGGATGACGCGGGTGCAGATTGAGAGAGAAATCCCCTCCTTTTACTTCCCATTTAACTTAGAATATATAGTACCGAACCCCGATGATAGGGCCTGCTGTCCGCCGCAGGGTTTTATTAGTGTGTATATAGATCCCCTTAGAATAGGCTTGAGACTGCCCCTGTGGGACATTGTGGTCCAGTTGCTGAAATACTACGGCATTGCCTTAAGCCAACTAGCGCCGAACGCGGTTAGGCAAGTAGTGGGATTCACCGTAGTATGCAAGAATGCCGGGATAGAACCGACCGTAGAGCTTTTTAGGTTTTTCTACCAATTAAAAGCCTTCGGGAAATCCAAGGGGTGGTACTCCTTCAGTCCCCGAGCCCGAGGTGGGTTCAAGGTTCAAAACCCAAGTAAGGTGGAGGGATGGAAGGAGAGGTTTATATTTGTAAAAAACAAAGTAGCTCTCCCGAAGTGAAGGAGGGATGAGGTACTTGATACCGCTCCGGTGGAGAACCCGGAGGCCGAAGTCATACATGTATTCCGGTCAGTGGGGACTTTCAAAACCCTCTGTACTGAGGAAGAACTGGAGGGGGCAGGACTGAGCCCGTATTATTCGGGCGATGCGGTTGCCGAAGAGGGTAGGAGTTCTTCTATCTTGCTTTTGACAACTGTTGTCTTGCATAGGACTAACTATAACCTCTGTATGCAGTGGGACGCTTCGGAAAAGAACCAGCCGGAAGCCCCGCGGCGGCTGCAGCGGCCAAGAAGAAAGGTAAATCTACTGAGGTGTCTCCCCGGAGGAAGACGGTGCCCAGTCCACGACCGTCTGCGGGGTCGGAAGAACGAGTTATGCCGGCGGGGTCGATTCCCAGAACGAAGAGGAGGCCGGAGCCTACCGGGATTCCGCTGGCACCATCCAAAAGACCCCGAATAAGGGAGAGCACGGAGTAAATTTGAAACGCTGCTCATAATTTTTATGCACACGAAGTGTGTATTATTAATACTGAGTTCGGTGTCATGTCTTGTGTAATTATCCAGGTGGAACAAGTGGCCCCTGGTCTGCTGGGGTTGGAAGGCGCGGACGCCGAAGAACTTCTTTGCTCGGCTCGAGGTATCCTGGACCTCGGTCGTAAGAGCGAGAAGGAAGGCAAGGAGGAGCTGGCCGAAGCGGCTAGGGAGCTTCGGGCGCGCAACGACCGGCTAACCCAAGATCTCACCGAGGCGCGTAAGAGGGCAGCCATGGTTGAAAATGAGATTGTGCGTCTGTGCGGAGTGGAGGCAGAAACCAGTGTCCTCCGAGGGAAAGTATTGCGGCTGCGAGCAGAGATGGAGGCTCGGGAAGCTGCCATGGTCGAAGGTCAAGGTGTGATGCTAAAGGCATTCGCCGAAAAACTGTTCCAAACCAGCACGTTCCTTGACTTCCAGACTGATTTTGTGGCAATAGGGGACCAGGCCACTCGCTCTGTGCTGCTGGAGCAGATCAAGGAAGTCTACCCGAGTGTGGACATATATCGTCCAGAATTTGGGTACGATTTTGACGCAGTGGCCGGGGTGGAAAGGGCCTATTACACAGCACTAGCGGATCTGCCGGAGTGGCCTCTGTTGAAGGCCTTAGCGGAGAAGAAGCAACTTCTGACGGCCGAGGAGATTGCTAATTGTGCGGTGGACCAGGACAAGGAGTTTCTGGCATTCCGCCGGGGTGAACTGGTCTCCCAGCCCCGAAACAAAGAACCCCCTCCCCCCCTCGGATGGAGGTTGATGCCATAGCTGCGGATGAAGCCGCCGCAGTTAACGAGGAGGAAGAAGCCGAAGTGTCGGAGGGCCGGCGTGAGGTGTTGCCCGAGGATACTGAGGGGACCGAGCGGGAGGTCAGTCGTTCCCCTCAAATTTAAAGTTGTAGATAATAGGAGTAGATCTAAACTGTGTATCGAAGCATGGATAATGTACCTTGTCTTGATTGAATATAAATTTTTGCTTTCGAACTGAACTTTTTCCTTACATGCTTGAGATTGATCGGTGTTGTTGACTCGCTTGCTTGTTTTAGAATACCGCGGAACTGCACGAAACAATAAAGAAACTTATGCGATCACTTGAGTGGTTCCGCGGAGAGAAGAACAACCTGCAAATGCACGTGGTGCCAAGGCTAGAAAAGCGGGTGTCCGTTGCAGAAAAGAAAGCGGTTGAAGTCGAAGAAAGAGCCAAAGATTTCGAACTGAAGTACCGGGCTAAAGCTGCTGAAATAAGTCGTGTCCTCGTTCATCAAAGGGAGTATGACCGGATACTGTCTGAGTTCGGCCTTCTGACCTTTGAGGAAGTGGAGGAGCGGGTCGTAGAGATTCAGGGCAAAATCTCGGCGCTTATGGCAAATAACCCGGCGGAGTCCTCAGAGCTTGTAAGAAAGCGAGAGGTTTTGGAGCTGCTTCTCAGCATGTATGAAGGACTGAAGGGCCGAGGCAGGTGGAGGCCCTCTGCCGAGGAATACATTGCTAGTACAAGCCGAAGCCAAGGTACTCCAAAAGCTCCCCGGAAGGGTAAAAAGAAGCCCGAGGGAAAGAGCACAGGCATTGTTATCCGAGAGCCAGTTCCTGTGACTACGATCGAGGAAGAGCCTGCTGTTGTAGCCGAAGAGGCAGTCGAAGAACTGGCTAGAGAGATCGAGGTGTTGGTCCCCGAGGACTGGGACCCTGTGCAATGGGCCGAAACCCCGAGGTCCGTTTCACAGCCAAGTAGCCGTGCTCGTACTAAAAACGAAGTTCCCAGGCAAACGCCAAGAACAAGTCCTCGGCGTCGGGAAACACGCGGGGGAGAAAGAGCCGGAGCCCGAGGCCAAAGAACGACAAGATCCCGGAGGACGCAGCGTAGGTCGAGGAGTAGGCCTCAACGCCGGAGCGCTGAATACTGGCTCGGGGGCCGTACATAATGGCTTATATATATATATATATTTTTTTTTTTTTTTGAAGTCTTATGTAAAAAACTTTTTGGTGTTGTATCATTTGGAAGATAATAAAATCGCTTTGATGTGCACAGATGTGTTAAGGAAAACAACAAGTTATTAACTGTTTTAGTTAGGTGTTCGGGAACACAATTCGAATAACTCCAATGTAAATCTCCCCGGATGGATCAGGGGATCAGGCGGGAGTAAATTCTCCCCGGACGGATCAGGCGGGAGTAAATTCTCCCCGGACGGATCAGGCGGGAGTAAAGTCTCCCCGGACGGATCAGGCGAGAGAGTGATATAAGTCCGGGGACGAAATGTGAATCTCCTCGGACGGACCGAGAGAGAGAGATTTAATTGTCCGGAGACTAACAATGATAACACGATTGCGTTAGGGCGTCCCCGTAACGTAAAAGAAAACACAGCAAGATGCATAAATAAAGAGTATTTATTCAATGACGAGTGCCGGAGCAAATTGAGGGATACAAAGAAAGATAACAACATAAAAGATGCGTACAAAGAGCATAAAGAAAAGATGATACTTGTATTCTGGCATTCACAGATAGAAGCGTCTCAAATTGGTAACATGCCAGCTTCGGGGGATTGAGGTTCCATCGAGATGCTCTAACTGATAGGATCCGAAATCGTGCGCGGCAACGACGCGATAAGGACCCTCCCACGAAGCATGTAATTTCCCCTCGTGGGCAGCTTTGCTGGCTGAATTGAGTCGAAGTACTAGGTCCCCGACATTGAATTGAGTGTTTCGAACCCGAAGGTGATGATACTGGGCTGCACGTTGTTTACACCTGGCCTGCTGGATGAATGATTGATCACGTCGATATTCAAGCTCATCCAAATTTGTACGAAGAGCTTCGTCATTCTCCTCGGGAATCAGTGTTACGAGGCGGGGACTCGGTATACTGATTTCCGCGGGAATAACGGCTTTGGAGCCATAAGTAAGGCTGTAGGGGGTCTCTCCGGTAGAGGTATGCGGTGTCGTGCGATAAGCCCATAGAACTTGTGGAAGGTTGTCGGCCTAAAGACCTTTGGCATTATCCAGGCGTTTCTTTATACCCGTGAGCAGTGTTCGGTTGGTGACTTCAACCTGACCGTTGGCTTGAGGTGAGCTACTGAGGTGAAAATTTGTTTGATATGAAGCTCCTCGCACCATGATCGGAAGGGATCGTTGGCAAATTGCTTGCCATTATCCGAGATAATGGTGCTCGGTATGCCGAAGCGACATACAATATTTCGCCAGACGAACTTCAATATATTCTGACCCGTGATGGCAATAAGAGGTTCTGCTTCTACCCATTTGGTGAAGTAATCCACGGCAACCACCAGAAACTTCAACCCACCCGGAGCGACCGGAAACGGGCCGACAATATCAACTCCCCACTGAATAAATGGCCACGCACTTTGGATTCCAGTGAGTTCGGTTTGAGGCAGGTGTTTCACACGAGAATGTAGCTGACATTTGCTGCATTTTGTCACTAAGTCGTGGGCATCGTTAAACAAAGTTGGCCAATAATATCCCCAGCGAAGAACTTTCTTGGCTAATGTTCGGGAGCCGATGTGACTGGCACAGGCCCCTTCGTGAACCTCCCGTAGAACTTGGTTAGCCTCGGTAGGAGCGAGGCACCGGAGACTCGGTTGTAGGTACGACCGTCGATACAAGACTCCATCATGAAAGGAGTATTTGGGGGCTTTGAGGACTACTTGCCGAGCTCGCAGCTTATCATTGGGCAGAATTCCATCTCGGAGATACTGAATGATAGGAGTCATCCAATTCGGATCACTATCGGTCAGTACCGAAACCGTTGCCTTATGAATTGCCGGATGAGACAAGTCTTCGACCATGATATCCGGAAATATATTAGTTCGGACCGCGGAGGCCAATTTGCTGAGCGCATCTGCTCTTGCATTCTAAGTACGTGGTATTTTCTGGATAATAACTGTATCAAGAGTTGACATAAGCTTAAGTGTTAAAGCACGATACCTGATCATTGTTTCATCCTTGGCGACATAAGTCCCCTGGATTTGCTTGGATACGACCTCGGAGTCCGTGAAGAGCTCAAGATGGCGAATGGCTAAGGATTTTGCGAGCCGGAGCCCGGCGAGGACTGCCTCGTATTCTGCTTCATTATTAGTCACCTTAAATTTGAATCGGATGACGTATTTAACTTCAACCCCCTCGGGGTCAATGAGGAGCACCCCGGCACCACTTCCTCGAGTCGTGGATGCACCATCCACATATAATTGCCACTTCCGAGGTGAGGATACGAGGGTAGCGGGATGATGGGTAACACTGTCTGCCGAAGACTCATGATTGTCTCCCGGGGTTTCAGCCAAAAAATCGGCAAGTGCTTGACCCTTGATAGCTCGGCGGAGAAGAAATTGAATATCGTATTCGCCTAATTCGACAGCCCACTTGGCGAGGCGCCCGGACGCCTCGGGCTTTACAAGAATCTGACGGATAGGATGATTGGTCAGAACTCGTATTTCACGTCCTTGGAAGTATGGCCGCAGACGCCGAGCCGCCATAACAAGGGCCAACACAGTTTTTTCCAGCATGGAATATCGTGTCTCTGCTCCGTGGAGTACTCGGCTTGCGAAATACACGGGATGCTGAACACCATTGACTTCTCGTACAAGGGCTGCACTAATAGCTTCCTCGGCGGAAGCCAAATATAAGTAAAGCGGCTCTCCGGAGAGAGGAACTGACAAAGTAGGCAGCTGCTGTATATGACGTTTCAAAGCCTCGAAAGCCTCGGTGCACTCCGGAGTCCATTCAAAGGACTTCGATTGTCGCAAGATTTTGAAGAATGGAAGTTGGCGCTCTGCCGCTTTGGATAGAAAGCGATTTAAGGCCGCCAAACCGCCCGTGAGGCGCTGAACGTCCCTGAACGTCTTCGGTGGTTGCAGATCTAAAACATCCCGAAGCTTGGCTGGATTGGCCTGAAGACCATGTTGCGAAACCATGTACCCAAGGAACTTCCCAGAGCCAACACCAAAAGTGCATTTTGCAGGATTAAGCCGCAAATTATAGCGCCGCAGAGTGCGCAATGTTTCAGCAATATCTTGCGCACATGAAGAATGAGAGGTACTCTTTATAACAAGATCATCAACGTAAACCTCGACATTGCGGCCAATCTGGTCGTGGAAAACACGGTCCATGAGACGTTGATATGTGGCTCCAGCGTTCTTGAGCTCAAAGGGCATTTTCTTAAAAGCATAACACCCAAAAGCAGTGATAAATGCCGTTTTGAGGGCATCCTGCGGATCCATAAAAATCTGATGGTATCCCTTATACAGATCTAGGAAACAAAGTGCTACGTACCCAGTAATGGCTTCGGCCTTTTGGTCGATGGAAGGTAGAGGATAACAGTCTTTCGGACAATGTTTATTGAGGTCGGAGAAATCGACACACATCCGCCATGCCCCGCTGGACTTTATCACCATTACCGGATTGGATAGCCAAGAAGGGTAATATACTTCGAACAAGATGTCCGCATCCAAGAGTTGTTGCACCTCGATTCGAATGGCTTCATTTCGCTCCGGAGCGAACTTCCTCTGCTTTTGTTGTACAGGTTTTATACTGGGATCGATGTTCAGCTTGTGGGTTATCACTTCGGGAGAGACCCAGGGCATATCCAGAGGTGACCATGCAAAGACATCGGAATACTCTCGCAAGGTCTGAATGATGGCCTGGTGTAACCATGGCACATCCACGGCACCGACAGTTACAGTCTGTTCTGGCTTGGACGGATCAAGCGGTACCTGGACGGTGGTATCCCCCAATGAGGTACATACCCGAGGTTCAAGAGCCGATGATGCTACCTGAAGCTGCTGTTTGGGAGGAACTTTGGCAGTCTTTTTGAGTGCCACGTACATACACTCCTTGGAAACCCGCTGACTACCGCGGATAGCCACTTCGCCATGCGAGGTGGGGAATTTTAGAGCGAGGTGGTATGTGGAGCATATGGCTTTGGCGGGAGTAAGCCAGTCCCGACCCAAGATCATGTTGTACGGTGACGGGGAGTTCACCACATAAAAATCCACGAAAATGGTTTTTATCGCTGGATAGGTCCCCAGAGACGCCGGGAGAGTGATGACACCTTCTGGTTGGACTTCACCCTGAGTGAAAGTCTGCAATGGCTCGGGGGCCGGCCGAAGTTGTTCCCGAGGAATTCCCATCTTTTGAAAACAGTCGGCGAATATAACACTCACTGCGGCTCCATTGTCCACGAAGACCCGCTTTATTGTAATATTAGCCACAGTCATGTCGTTGACAATGGCATCAATATGAGGTGTTATCTCGGGAACCGGGTCCCTATCTGTGAAACTAACAGTTTCGGATTGATGGAGGCGCTTATGACGTGGCTCCTCGGGAGGAGGACGGCGAGCCTCTGCCTTCAAGGCATTTCGTGAAGCCCCGGTGGGGAGGGCCCCATATATCACGTTTATTACGTGAGTGGGTGCATTGTCTCCGGGTCCTCCAGGAGGAGGAGGTGGTGGCAGAAAACGAGGCTGTTGGCGATTGCCAGAGTCTTGCCGTGCATTATTGCTAGGTCCCGGCCGATTATTCTGCCACGGCGGCCGATTTTGTTGTGTGCCCCGATCATGATAACCTCCGCGGTTATGAAACGAACCCCCATTCTGGCTTGTCCGAGGTTTGTCATCGGTCCGCGCAATGTATTGTCGCAAGAGACCTTTCTTTAGACACTCCTCAATTTCCTTGCTGAGCTCTCGGCACTCCTCTGTCTCGTGCCCATGATCTCGGTGGTACGCACACCACTTTCCACGGTTCCTCTTTTCAGGCGGAGCAGTCATCCGCGGACAAGGCCGTAAATCGTTCTTGTGAACAGAAAGAATTTCAGCTCGTGACTTTGTCAACGGAGTAAATTGTGGAATATCACCTCGGGATTCTGAACGTCCCGGGTTCAAATGAGAAAAGGCACTAAGTCGCGTGCTAGGCCCAGCTTGTGCCCTGTCAGACTGCCGCTTGCTAGCATGTTTCTCACGTTTCCGGCGAGTCTGCTCCTCGGCCTTAGCATATCTGCACACCGTTTTGAACAGTGCTCGGGTTGTGACCGGTGGATTTCGAACCAACTCGGTGTAAAGTGGTCCGGGACGGAGTCCATTCATGAACGCGTTGATGACTACGTCATCTGAGCAATTTCCCACCTTGAGGCTCTCCGCTGTAAAGCGGTCAAGAAATTGGGTAACGATTTCACCGTCTCGCTGTTCCATATTCATGAGGTCGGCCAGGGTAGCCATGGGCTTCGCACGTGCTTCGAAACGCGCCCAAAAGTGTTCGGCGAGTTCTCTAAAAGAGGATATGCTGTTGCATGGGAGAGAATCAAACCAAACCCGAGCTTCATCATGAAGGTACTCAGGGAAAATCTTACAGTAATGGAGGGACGTAGTATGATCGCGGCTAAGCATGTTGTGCCTGAAAGCTCCAAGAAAATTGGCTGGATCTCCGGTGCCGTCATAAGGTGGTATGGCCGGCCGTTTGAACCCTTCGGGAAGGGAGGTGGCCATGATTTCTTGGGAGAACGGTGTGATGATATCTCCATTGGCATCAAGGCCCAGGATTCTGTCCAGTTCGACATTGCGTTGGACGCACTCATACTCTTGAAGATCTAGAGTATGAGGATTGGCATAACGAACTCTTTTAGCCGCGTTGAGTGGACGGCGGCGATCGACATCAGTAGGTTCATCGTTGCGCTGTCGTGATTCGTTAGAACTCCCATGGTCCTCGGGAGAACCAGGTCGTTCCCGTCGCCGATCCTGACGCCCGCGATGCCCCGGGTCTTGTCGATCACGCGAGTGCTGACGATGTGGTAGCACCGCGGGATTGGCATCCTGTCCGGCAGGTCCCTCGTGATTTAAGCGGTTGGCCGCCCAGTCTTGAAGAACATGGGCATGCTCTTGTAGGAAGGCCTGGAGCAATTCTGGAGTGATTTGAATGTTAACCGGTGGCTGGGCAGCAGCGAGATTAGGGTTTTGCATGTCTTGTGGGGGTGGAGGTAAATACTGGTTATCTGGATTCGTAACCGGGCCTTGGTTGCCCTGATGATGAGACGTGCCTCTTATTGGCGATTGCCTCGGCGGCAAAACCTGATCCACGGGTGGATCTTGATTGGATTGATCACCGTGGCGAGATTGATTCAGTCGAGTCATCACCATGATATTTGAATGCACTGTTAACGTCAGAAATTGTTACGTTTCCCACAGACGGCGCCAATTGATAATGCGCAATCTGATATCCAGGAAACTTAACGGAAATCTACGTAAGCAATATGAAAAAACACAAGATTTACGTGGTTCGATCCGGAGATCTACGTCCACGGGCACAGAATAGCACCTGCCGAGGTGTTTCTTCCACTCGAATTTTGAGTTTACACGTAATAATTCAGAATACAGAATGCGAACCCTAATTCAGAGTTTTTCCTCATATTTATACTATCTCCTAACAAACCCTAACTAACTCCCTATTGTCACGCCTATTTTCCGCTGCGTGGCGGTTGGGGACGAATCGTGGACGTAGATCTCCGGATCGAACCACGTAAATCTTGTGTTTTTTCATATTGCTTACGTAGATTTCCGTTAAGTTTCCTGGATATCAGATTGCGCATTATCAAGCACCAAAGCATCAGTTACCTAACAGATGCTGTATCCTTAGCATCTTAACCAACTCTAGGAACAAAAACACCAAGAGATGAATTGTTATCAAAGAATGAGCATCAAAATGGACAGTATGGGGGACAGATTCATTTAGAGACGCATATGAGGAAGCTTGTTGCTGATTTCTCATTTCGTGCTTCTGAAGAGCAAATTGAATCCTGATCTAGAATTGAGATCAACAATCAAGGATTCAAACTCAACGAGTCCACTAAAAATGTAGAGATTAGATCTTTATCAACGATAGACTGTCCAGCAGAACCTATATGGTCAGTAATGCACTAATGCCTTGCATTTTGAGGATATATTCATGAATTCACACGTTACCTTTCTTCATGCTCTGGAGTTGAGCACACAAATGGAGAATCGGAGCAAGCGATTGAGAGTGCAGATGTAGTACATCTGTCGCTGTAGCCATTCAATGATCCAGAAATGGAGAGTAACTCGCTAAAGTAGCTGCAGGGTCAATCCAGAGGAGATATTCAGGATTTTTTTATGTTGGAAAAGATGATTCAGAAGAGACATTATTAATAATCGAGAAACCTAGGTGGAACATCAGTGGTACGAAATGTTGAGAATGGAGCCCAAAAAAAAAACGCGTCCAGGAGCAACTCGGCCGAGGCGGGAGGCCGCGGCCGAGGCAAGATTGACGGAACAGGGGAGTTTGTGCCGAGAGAGCAACTCGGCCGAGGCAGGAGGCCTCGGCCGAGGCGAGGAGGCAACTCGACCGAGGCAGGTGGCCTCGACCGAGTCCCGGAATCTGTACGCGAAGGAGGTTGGCACTGAGAAAGTGCCGCGGCCGAGGCGAAAAGAGGCCTCGGCCGAGGCGAGTCTAGCGGCAGTTTTCTTGGGCCTCAAGTCAGGATCAGATTTTGAGGCCCAAGGTGTTATTATAAATAAGGGTTTCCTTCATGGCTTATTGTAACTCGAAAATTCATCACTTTAGTAAATATCCTGGCTTGGTATCGCCCCCAGACGTAGTTACACATCGTAACGAACTGGGTAATCAAATTGTTGTCGTATTGTTTGCTATTTTATCGCTTTCTTTATCCGTTTATCTAGTCGTGTCGTGGTTGTGGGTGGGATAAATTCCTAACAACTGGTATCAAGAGCATCAGGATAGTTTCCTGGGAGGATTCACGATGAACGACGGAAAGATTTCGGTGGAGAGATTCGATGGGACTGATTATGGATTCTGGAAGATGCAAATTGAAGATTACCTATACGGTAAGGATTTGCACCAGCCCCTCAAGGAGAAGCCCGAGAAGATGTCTGCGGAGGAGTGGGAGTTACTGGACAGGAAAGCGATGAGCGCGGTGCGTCTGTCGCTGTCCAAGGAAGTGGCTTACCATACCACAGGCGCGAAGTCTACACGGGAGATGCTGAAAACCTTGGAGGAGATGTATCAAAAGCCATCGACGGCAAACAAGGTTCATCTGATTAGACGGTTGTTTAATCTGAGGATGACGGAGGGAACACCAGTACAGCAACACTTGAATGAGTTCAACATGTTGACCTCACAGTTGGACTCGGTGGATATAAAGTTTGATGATGAGATTCGGGCCCTAATAATGCTATCTTCTCTGCCAGACAGTTGGGCCGGTACAGTGACAGCCGTTAGCGCCACAGACGCTAAGCTGAAGTTTGACAGGGTGAGGGACTTGATGATCGGGGAGGAGATTCGGAGAAACGAATCAGGATCAGGATCGTCCTCAGGGTCAGCACTGAATACCGAGAACAGAGGCAGACAGAAGGGAAGGCAGTCTAGGGGGAGGTCAAAATCCAGAGGGAAGAGTCAGACGAAGAAGTGCTGGAATTGTGACGAGGTGGGTCACTTCAAATACCAGTGCAAGGCGCCGAAGAAGAACAAGGGGGATCAGGCAGACAGGAAGACAGCGAATGCAGCCACGGAAGAGGATGATGGCGATGCATTGGTCTTGAGCGTGTGCAGTCCCATGGAGTCTTGGGTCTTGGATTCCGGCGCATCATTCCATTCATGCGGTAACTTTAGTATAATGCAAAATTATGTTTCTGGCGATTTTGGACAGGTGTATCTGGCAGATGATGAACCCCTGAAAATCGTGGGTAAGGGAAACGTAAAGGTTGAGACATCAAATGGCTCAAAACTAATGTTGAATGGAGTGAGACACATCCCTGGATTAAAGAGGAACTTGCTTTCAGTTGGACAGCTTGACAAGGAAGGTTACGTAGTAACGTTTGGCTGCAGCAACTGGAAGATTACCAAGGGAGCTATGGTAGTAGCTCGTGGTAAGAAGGAAGGAACGCTGTACATGACCAGTAACTCGCAGGATTCCCTTGATCTTGCGAGTGGTAATGGTGATGTAGATTTGTGGCACTGCCGGCTGGGCCACATGAGCGAGAAAGGGATGAAGGTCATGAGTTCGAAGGGTAAACTGCCTGGTTTACAAACCGTGGAGGTTGGTATGTGTGAAGATTGTGTCCTCGGGAAACAAAGGCGAGTGAGTTTCTCGAGGAGTGGCAGAGCCCTGAAGAAGGAGAAGCTAGAGTTGGTCCATAGCGATCTATGGGGACCAGCTCCGGTGGCGTCCATTGGAGGATCGATGTACTACATGACGTTCATCGACGATTCAACCCGCAAGGTATGGATTTATTTTCTGAAAAATAAGTCTAATGCATTTGATGTTTTCAAAAGGTGGAAGGCCTTGGTTGAGACGGAGACGGGGTTGAAAGTGAAGTGCCTGCGTTCCGACAATGGCGGCGAATATGAACTCAAGGAGTTCAAGGAGTATTGTGCTGAGCATGGGATTCGTACAGAGAGGACTGTACGTGGAACACCCCAGCAAAATGGTGTGGCCGAGAGGATGAACAGAACTCTAAATGAACGGGCGAGATGCATGAGACTGAAGAGCGGACTGCCTCAGTCGTTTTGGGCGGATGCAGTGAGCACAGCTGCATTCCTGATCAACCGAGGTCCATCGGTTCCCTTGGATAACCGGATACCCGAGGAGGAGTGGACTGGAAAGGAGGTAAATCTATCTTACTTACGTATTTTCGGTTGTGTTGCTTACGCTCTTTTGGATTCTGTTGGGAGAAATAAGCTAGATGCCAAGTCCGTGAAGTGTACGTTTGTTGGGTATGGCGGCGATGAGTTCGGCTATAGGCTATGGGATGAGCAAAGCCGAAAAGTAATTCGCAGCCGAGATGTTATATTCAATGAACAGGTTATGTACAAGGATAGAATGAAGGATTTGGGCGTTGATAGTGGAAAGCTCCGCACTGTCGAGTTACCCGATCTAGACTCGAGTGGGAGCAAAGGGAGTCCGGTCAATGAGGAGGTTCATGATGACGAACCAAGAACACCACCACCACCTCAAAGACCAGTTAGAGATCGAAGGCCACCAGATAAGTATTCGCCCTCTAACTTTTACTTATTGTTGACTGATGGTGGTGAACCTGAGAGCTTTGCAGAGGCAAAGCAGGTTGGTGATAAACGAAGATGGATGGCTGCCATGGAAGATGAAATGGCATCACTTCGTGTGAATGGCACTTGGGAACTGTCTGAGCTTCCCAAGGGCAAGAAGGCGTTGCACAGCAAGTGGGTCTACCGAATCAAGAATGAGGCTGATGGTAGCAAACGCTACAAAGCAAGGTTAGTCGTGAAAGGGTTCGAGCAACGGTATGGTATTGATTATACAGATGTGTTCACTCCTGTTGTGAAGTTGACAACGATTCGCATGGTGTTGAGCATGGTGGTTGCGGAGAATCTACTGTTGCATCAGATGGATGTGAAGACGGCTTTCCTTCATGGTGATTTGGCGGAGGAGTTGTACATGGTACAGCCGGAGGGGTTCGTAGTAGACGGAAAGGAAAGCCTTGTGTGCAAATTGAAGAAGAGCTTGTATGGGTTGAAGCAAGCTCCGAAGCAGTGGTACATGAAGTTCGACAATTTCATGTTGGAGATTGGATACCATAGATGCCATGCTGATCATTGCTGTTACTACAAAAGGTTTGACAATAGCTATCTCATCCTATTATTATACGTTGACGATATGTTGATTGTAGGAGCCAATCCAAGGGAGTTGGAAAGGCTGAAGAAGCAGTTGTCTGAGAGGTTCTCCATGAAAGACCTTGGAGAAGCGAAGCAGATTTTGGGTATGAGGATCGAGAGAAAGGCGGCAAATTTGTTATATCTTTAACAGGCGGACTACATCCAAAAGGTCCTAGAAAGATTTAACATGGAGGGTTCGAAGCCGGTCAATGTTCCCTTGGGGGGACACTTTAAGCTGTCGAAGAAGGAGTCGCCGAGTACCAAGGAAGAGCGTACTCAAATGATGGATGTGCCATATGCATCGGCAATTGGGAGTATCATGTACGCCATGGTTTGTACTCGTCCGGATATTGCGCATGCAGTGGGAGTAGTGAGCCGGTTCATGTGTGATCCGGGCAAACAGCATTGGGAAGCGGTGAAGTGGATTCTAAGGTACTTGCGAGGTACCACAAGTAAAGCTTTGTGCTTTAATGGAAGAAATTCTGAGTTAGTTGGCTACGTTGATGCGGACCTAGCATCAAACGATCTTGATGGAAGAAAGAGTACGACCGGGTATGTGTTTACTTATGGTGGTACGGCAATTTCTTGGACATCTAAGTTGCAAAAGGTGGTTGCACTGTCCACCACGGAGGCGGAGTACGTTGCCGTGACGGAGGCAAGTAAGGAGATGGTGTGGTTGCAAAGGTTCTTGGGCGAACTTGGAAAGGAGCACGGAAATAGTGTACTCTACAGTGATAGTCAGAGTGCAATCTTCTTGGCGAGCAATCCGGCATTTCATTCAAGAACTAAGCACGTTGAATTGAAGTATCATTTCATCCGCCACTTACTTGAGAAGAAAGCCCTGCGACTTGAGAAAATTCTCGGGAGTGAGAACCCAGCTGACATGTTTACTAAGGTTGTAACCTTAGAGAAATTGAAGTTGTGCACAACTTCAATTGGCCTCGAAACGTGAAGAAGAGGAGATGGTGATACCAAGTAAGAAACGGGAAGGAAGAAAAGAGGAGGAAATTTGCTTTGAAGGTATTTTGGTTTCCAAGTGGGAGATTGTTGAGAATGGAGCCCAAAAAAAAACGCGTCCAGGAGCAACTCGGCCGAGGCGGGAGGCCGCGGCCGAGGCAAGATTGACGGAACAGGGGAGTTTGTGCCGAGAGAGCAACTCGGCCGAGGCAGGAGGCCTCGGCCGAGGCGAGGAGGCAACTCGACCGAGGCAGGTGGCCTCGACCGAGTCCCGGAATCTGTACGCGAAGGAGGTTGGCACTGAGAAAGTGCCGCGGCCGAGGCGAGTCTAGCGGCAGTTTTCTTGGGCCTCAAGTCAGGATCAGATTTTGAGGCCCAAGGTGTTATTATAAATAAGGGTTTCCTTCATGGCTTATTGTAACTCGAAAATTCATCACTTTAGTAAATATCCTGGCTTGGTATCGCCCCCAGACGTAGTTACACATCGTAACGAACTGGGTAATCAAATTGTTGTCGTATTGTTTGCTATTTTATCGCTTTCTTTATCCGTTTATCTAGTCGTGTCGTGGTTGTAGGTGGGATAAATTCCTAACACGAAAGAGGAAATCCTCATACGCAGGAAGTCGAACAATTAAAGTTACTGCGATCAAGTTTCAGAGTATGAACAATGGAATCTGAAGAAGGAAACGAGGCTATTAGAAGCTGAAGTTGCCATTTTAGTCGGTGGAAATTTGCAGAAAACTATTACCAGCGAGCGTGATCGTCACTGGAGAAGGAGAAACTCTTCACTCGAAACGAAAAAATAAACAGATAAATAAATAATAATAATATTAATAATAAATAAATAACACACACGCTGGAAAAAATATTAAAATGCTAAAATATTGCATGTACCATATTGAAAAATTGAAAATATTGAAATTTTTGATACCTCGTGATAATTCAAAAAAATAGTATTGTTTGATATTTTGATATATACATATATACCGAATATTTTTCGAGATTTTAATTGTTCGATTATACCGTAAATAACGATATATATCAAAAGTTTAGTACGACAACATCATAAATAATTCAATATGATATATGGTATATAAGTGCATATATGTATACAATGGTTAATTAGCAGGTTATCGTCATTTAGCATCCACTAATTCTTATATACACCTGGTACACAATCTAATGTAGATTAAAAGTGAGTTCCATAAAGAAGTTCACTCTTTATAATAAAATGTATTATCAATATTGAATAAATGTATTACCTTTCAGTGTAATTCATCTTTTCAGAATAAGTAATATTTTTTACCATAACAACTAATACTTTTCATAAAAAATTGTCCATAACAAAAATTGAACAGATCTAAGATCCGTGTAATTAGCGTACAAGAAAATTACTCTTTAGAATCATAACTAACTTTAATTAATTAACTATTAACCTGATCTATATATTTAATAGAGTCAATTCATCAATCCGAAATTAGGCCAACAAATTAGGAATTGATTATAGTTCAGTTGGTAGAGCCAACGAATGACAAAACTTCTTCCCAGTTAAAATTAAAATCCTTATTTCAAAAATATTTCTGTCGAAACAAGAGTAATTATATTTCAAAACTAAGTGTTGCTTTTTAGTAGCAAACATAAAAAGAATTGAAATAACGAATTTAAAGAATAAAATGATGTTTGAATAAGTTAAATCTATATCTATATATATATAAAAGTAAAATGAAGGTTACTTTTGTAATTTTAATTTTCCCTCCTAATTTTTATTCCACAATTTGGTAAGTTGTTGTATCTTTAGTAAGTTTTAAATTTTACGTTAAACTTTTTAAATACTAATAACTTTTTTCATTTTTAATTCGATTTTTATGTAAGATATATCATTTAAATGGTCTTTTCACGAGCTTTAATTTGACATCCATATCACATATATTATAATGAGTTGAAAAGTAATATTATTTTCTTTGCTAATTATATGCATTAAATATTGTTTATTGGCTTGCAAAACAAGATTAGTTAAACAGGTTTTTTTGTATTTCGTCTAAAATTTTGGACCATAATTGGTACTACCTCCATTTTTATTAGATGTAGTTTTAGGTTTTGTCAATTGTTTTTAAATAGATATCTTTTTTCCTTTTTCATTACTATCCGTGTCATTTTTCTAATTTTTATTAGATGATTTTTTTTATAAGATATAGTTTTAGGCTTTGTCAATTATTTTTAAATAGATGTTTGTTTAGAATTTTTTCAATATTATCCGTATCATTTTCTCTAAAAAACTCTAATTTTCTACTTTACCATATTCAGTATCATATATAAATGGGAAGAAAGATAATATAAAGAAAATATGATGATAAATTGGGAAATTTCACTAGAAGGTTTCAGAAAATCAATTCGAGGGCTGAATTTTGAGGTTTTTTTTTTTTTTTTTAAATTATTATTAGAGGTCTAGATTTTAAATTTTATTCTCACTCTTACGTCTTGAAAAATATGACATATTATTTGATATATGAAATGTTCATTATATATATATATATATATATAATTTCAATATACTCTATGCTGGAACTTTCAATCTACTCCGTCCTGAATCTTTCGGACGTCGAATAATATATCCTACTTTTGAATACGTAATCCTGAATTGAGAATCTGGCCCGCTAATTGAGAAAAACTCAAAATTCAGGCCTTGAATTGAGAACCTCCAATATTTAGGCCCCTAACTGGGGCACTTTTTCAAAATTCAAGCCTTCAACTAAAATTCTGCTAGGATAAATTTAATGGATTGTGGGGAGATAGGAAATTTAGTTGAGGATATATCATTTCCCCTGTATTATGACTCTCTAGCTAATCCAAAATTAAAATTATATATAAAAAACAATGGATGTAGTATGTTATTGCCACATTTAGTACAAATCAAACTTTATTTTAATCTTTTAAACCGCAAAAAAAAAAAAAAAAAAAAAAAAAAAATATATCATTTCGAACTTATTTTTAATTATGTATAATATATCAAATTAAAGCTCTTTTGAAGATCTTTAATTTGGTATTCATATTTGTTTAGGAAAAAGTGATATCCATACCACATACATTAAAATTAGATATTTCATTTGGAAATACTATATTGTTTGTTCGTTGATGATTTGAATAAGATTTGAGCGTTAAAGGTGGTTTGTATTATACCCTAGGACCATAATACAACTAAAATTAGGTAAATAGTTCTCTAATAAAAAAATAACTATCTTGATTATTTTATTAAAAGCAAAACTAATTAATTTATTTAATTTGACCGAAAGTTTCTTTATTTATGTGTCGAGATAAAATTCATTATTTAAAGAATTAAGTATGTAATTTCTTAAATTGAAAATAAAAGTTAAATTATAATTTAATAATCGGCTTATTAAATAATTATATTTGTAAATATTAATTTGTAGTTTGTTATAATAATAATATTTTTTGGTTAGTCGTAGGACTATGACTTTCACACATATTTATATATGAAAATTAATATTGAATATTTTTTTATTACTTATTCATTTTTTCATAGTTTATACTTATTATGTTTATTTATTTATCTAAAATTTTACACTTTGCAACCTAAACTGTGAGATTTTATACGTGTTGCAATCTATTTTTTTTAAATAAAATAAAATTAATCTGCCTAATCTTTATAATTTTTAAGATTTTTGCAACCTAAACATTACTCTGTCGCATTAATTAACTATGTCTATTTTTCACATTTTTCGACCTAATTAATTAATTTATTTAAATTAATAAATTTGTATCTTTAAATAAATCTAATATTTATAATAAGAATATATAATTTATTCGAATAAAACTTCAACATATATGAAATTTTTAAGATATATTGAAACACTTATATATTTTATTTTGTTATTCCAACTATTGAATGATCTTTGAATTTATTTTGTTAATATCAAGAATCATTTAAACCTGAAACGTATTTGAGTATATATTGAACCTATAAAATTAGTATTCTCTTTTTAAAGAGGAAGTTAAATAGGCATATTCAAAATTTTAAAATTATTTAGATAAGTTAAAATATCTAAATAAAATGAAAAAATAAATAAAAAACACTAATTGACTTATAACATTATTCAGTTTATTATATTTAATATATTTTGATGGATTCTATGATATTTAAATATTTGTGTTTGTTTGAATATTCTTTATCACTTAAGCTATTTGTGGGTGTCCACACATATCAATATTGGATACAAACACACTAAATATATGTTTGAGTTCAATATTAAGATAATATTAGTGTTTGTTTGAATATTCATTATCACTTAAATATATGCTCACACAACAATTTGATGTTCTTAATTTTTTTTTTTTTTTTTGTTTGAATATTCATTTCTTTATGTTAATCCATAAGACAATACATTTTTAAAACATACATTTTATTAAAACAATATATCATGTGAATATAAACGGATAATTACATTACTTATAATTTTTATATGTTTAATCAAAACTGTTCAAATGGTAAGAATGTAACAACTCCATTTTTTAATATTAGATTATATAATATTAAATTTAATTAAATTATTATTCTTTAAATAAATTTCCGTGCATCGCACGGGAGTGTTACTAGTATATCTAAAAACAAAATGACTTTTTGCTTAATTTGGCAATAAGCATTTTTTTTCGCCCATTTGTCATTGCTAAAATGGGAAACTTTATAATGAAAAACGAAAATATAATATATTTATTTTATTATTGTTGTGGGCCCAGCTACCCACCATTTTTTTCGGAAATAATATTGGTAAAAGATTTGATAATATTTTGGGTATATTTGTTTTTTCATTGAAAATATATGTTAGGATTTAGTGTTCCATGCAAAATGATCTATTTGTAACAAACCATATATTTTCACATGAATATCAGTTAATTTTTGAGTAAAATCAGCGATTCAATATTTGCTGATTTTATGATAAAAAGATTTTTTTAGATTCAATCACAACTAATTAATTATTTTGCTGCATAATAAATAGATTATAAACCCTAATTTCGAAAGCTATAAATACATAATATTGAATGATTCACTCAAATCTCGATAGTTGAACTCTCCTCATACAATTCAGAATAAATATGCCTCCGATTTTCTCCAAAATAAGCGATGTCCATGCTAAGAGGCATGATTGGGCTTTGAAGATGCGTCTGGTACGTGCTTATAATATACCAATGTACAAGAATCCTACTCAAATTCAGAGCTTCGAATGCGTTTTCCGGGATTCTGAGGTAAACAATTTAACAGTTTCAACGATATGTAAATATTGTGTATTAAATTCACTTATTCAATAAAACTACACAATTATCATATCTGAAAAATATGTAATGTTCATACATATTTGCAGTTTTCTTATTTTGGAGACAAGTAATTAACTGTTTTTGTAATGTATAGTCATGTTCAGTTTTGGAGAATAAAGGTTGCGACTAGCATATTTCAGTTTGTGAACGTTTTTGTTATCTTAAGAGTATATTTTCTGCTATATTCATTTAATCATTCAATTTATAATTTGTAATATAAAATATTTGTTCTGTTAAAATGAAAAATAATGCGTTTTTTTTTTAAATATCAGTTTTCGTGATTGCTGTATACTTGCTTGCAATCATAAAAAATAGACAAAAAGCAATGTTTTTATTTGACTACATAGTAGCAATTTATTTATTACAATGCATTTAATTGATGCATTTAATTGTTATACAATTATCAGATCTGAATATGTAATGTTCATACATATTTGCAGTTTTCATATTTGGAATCAATTTATTACAATGCTTTTAAGTTTCATTTCACCATGTTTAATGTAAATTTTTTTCCTTTTAAATCAGGGCTCAACTATAAGGGGATCTGCAAGGCTGAACCATATAGATACTGCTCGACAGCGACTTACCGAAGGAAATTTGTACATCATTTCTGATTTTATGGTTTCTAAAGATGAGCTGAGATTTAAAACTACAACTCACCCACTGAAATTTTCCTTTTATGGAAAGACAAAGATTAAACATATCCGTGACACATCGTTCCCGAAAGATAGATTCATTTTTAAGTCATTTGATTGGATTTCAAAACTGAAGAAGCAGGATGAAACATTGCTATTTGGTACCTAACTAATACAAGGATTCATTTTATTAAATAAATGTATGTCACCTACCAATGTTATTTACGAAATTGTTTGTTATTCTATGAAATTTAGATGTCATAGGTCGCTTGGTGGAAATGCATTCACCTCAAATTATGGCTACAAAGGAGGGACCGAAGAGGTTGATGGAAATCGAGATAGAAGATTTGAGGTTTATGTCTAAATCTGATTTATTTTTATAAATTATTTTCATTTAGATTCTTAAAAATATTATTACGTCCTTATAAATATCCTAACAAAATTAATTATTAATCGTTTTGTCTTTTACTTAAAGTGAAAACAGATTAACCATCACATTGTGGGAAGAATTTGTGGATCAAGTCTTACCTTTTTATAACAAAGAAACAACTGAGCCAGTTGTCATAGTAATGCAATTCTGCCGACCGAAGGTGTACAATGGTAATTTCCCTGCAAAATTGCATATTATTTATATTTTGCTAAAAATAATATTAGTCTATTGTTTTTTGATCCAAGTATGACTATAATTTTTATGCAGATTCTGTTGAAGTATCAAATACGTATAACTGCACCCAGCTTTTTGTAAATGTTGATGTTTGGGAGATAAATGAGTTTAGAAACAGGTAAATTTAGCTAAATTTTTCATTGTTATTATACTTTGTTCACAATTTCTTATTATATATGTTGAGATATTATCAAGTTCTTAATATGCTTATTTGAAAAAATCAATATTGATTATTACTTTAAAGTTTAAATTGAACTTAAATAATTTTTTTAATAAAGTATACGACGAATATATGATAAAATTTTGTCTGAGTAATATTCATGGAGACTTACTTTATTACCCCTTTTTTAGGATTGCTGATTCTCCGAATCGGTTAAAACCAGTGTCTATATCACATGCTTCCAGTTCTGGTGTGTCCCCAAGCAGTGAGTTTTCTTCTGGCCGTGCGGTTGTTAGGAATCTGCAGGAGATATGTGAGGGAGAGGTATTGAAGTTTTTTTTTTTTTTATATGTTGTTCAGTTCTATTAAAAAAAAAAAATTATGGTTATTTTAATATCAGTAAATATTTTGAGATTCGATTTGAATATTTAGGATGGTGTGTTTTGGGTCTACTGTGGAATCGCTGAGATTGAAAATGCTACTGATTTGTGGTATATGGCATGCTTAACATGCCATCGTAAGCTGAACAAAGTGGATAATATTTGGTCTTGCCGTGAATGCGGTGAAGTACAAGCTAACAAAAATTTCAGGTATAATATTCTAACCTATTTCAGTTTCTATATGTAACTATTATACCTAACAACAAAAATAATAATGTATTAAAAATCATGTACTTATTTTACATCAAATTAAGGTTTAACTAATATTATTATTAATTTTCTTTAGGTTCAAGATGGAAGTTCGTGTCATTGATGAAACATACAACGCTCTTTTTGTTGTTTGGGACTCAGAGTGTCAAATTATATTTGGGAAGTCAGCCTACGATCTCAAAACAGCCAATGTAAGATTAAGTTATTAAACAATTGTTTATCTAATTATTTTAACATGTGTTACATCAAAATAATTCTTGCAATATATAGGATGCTGAGCCGGGTGTTCTAGAGTACTATATCACCAAACTTGTGGACATGAATGTACTTTTTAAAGTGTCAAAAAGACTGATACATCACGTGGTGGTAGAGTTACCCTTTCTGTGAAAAAGGTTTTGATGATCCTGAACTTTTGGCACGGTTTTGTTCAGCTTATGTTGAGCCACAGGTAATAAAAATTACTTATTATTGATTTTATTCAGTTTAGTTTCTAAAAAATATTCTTCTGATATATCAAAATATACTAAGATCATATTAATCTTAGTGATATTTTCATTTACACTAAAGAATAAAAAAGATTTATTGTCACATGAGTCCCAAAATATTATGTAAATTTTGTGTTTTTATCATTTGTTATTAGGAGTCAGATTTGATTTCTAAGCTTGTGCAGAAAGATGCGGCGGATGATGATAGTGGTTCTGATGATGAGGTTAATACTCCTGAAAAGGTCGTGCAAGCCTTAGGTGAGAATGATGATAATTCAGATAAGACTACTACTGTGGAAAGTGGCCGCTCTAATGGAAAAGAAAAGGTTGATGATGGTGACCAGGGTCTAAATGTGAAGCGCAAGCTGTTGGATGACCTCGATAAGAACTCGACTAACAGGAAGACTATCAAGCAGGAAAAGTTTTGAAGTTATTTTGTTTTTAAGTCATTCTCCTATTGACGATGTTTTTTTAAGACTATTCTATAGTTTCCCTATTCTGTTTTGCTATATTACATTGTTTTTTAAGGTTGATTTTTCTATTGACAATTTCTTTTTCTCTATAATATTTGCCTCTATGTTACTTCATCAATTGATTATGTTATGCTATTTGCTCTATGCTACTTTTTTATTTGAACGTGCTTCAATGATATTCAGATTGTCATTTTGATTTATATGTGTGTTTAATTCATTATAAAATATATGTGCAAACTACTAAACACATTAACATAATGACTACATACATGAAGCTGAATGTGTTCTAAGTAATTCTATTTTCCAGTGCGATGATTATATGTGTTCAATTGTTTATAAAATAGATGTGCAAACTACAAAACACATTAAGTTAATGATTTCATATATATATTTTAACGTGCTCGAAAATTTTATGCATATTGACAATGTTATTTTGTTTGTTGTTAAATTTATTTGTGATCAATTTATTACAATAAATGTGTATGGTAAATGCATTGACTTATTGACAACAAATTTTCGGGATTTTTTATTTATTTATCATATGACATAATACAATATTAATTTGCATTATGATAAAATCACTTTAATTTTATATGAATACACTTCAAATTAAATAGACTATGTATTAGTTAGTAATGATATAAATATAATTAAAAAAAATTGAGATATACACATTAAAAGTGTTAATGAAAATATATGTTATAATATTAAGTAAAACGACATATAAATAAAAGACGACACAAAATTAGTTTTAATATAGTAGTTGTAATATATTTAACAAAAACTACACGATTCAACAATAATAGTTGTAATATAATTTACTGGATTAGCATAAATATATAATAAAGTGATATATGTATTATAATGAGAGTATGATAATATATAAAACAAAAATGTTTTATGTATTTACATCCATTATTTTTAAAAGCAACGTAACATATCCATTAATGACAATTATGAATAAATTATTCGATCATATAAATTTTCCAGAAGTATCATATTTATGATTTTATTATATTGATTTCATTAATTCAATAACCCATTTTATTTCAAAATAAGATATTTTCTGAATTTTTTTATTTCTATGTAGAGCACATAATAAAAATATTTTAAACGATGATAATCTTTTGTTATGCACAAAAATGATTATTTTTATTTATTATTTAAAAAGCAAATATTAAGCATGCAATTCTGGATCCAAGATATGATCTGGATAAGTATTGTCTATATAATAGACAATGATATAGTGCATATATATCTATTATCAAGAAAGGCAATAAAATCTGCAAAATCTAACCACTCAAACCCTAGGCAGCCAGAAAATTATGCTTATTTATAGGTCTAATTATGTTTGTGATCGAATATAAATCATTTGCAGGTTGGTTATTCCTAACTGTAAAAGTAGATATATTGAAGACTATAGGATGAGAAATCAGTAAGCTTCATAGTTGCATTTTTTGTATTCAACTGTTTGTGAAATGTTTAATTACTGAATTGATATGGGTATGATAATCTTACTCTTATAATGCGTAGGGATCCAGACGTTGAGTTAATTGTTATATCCGAAGATGATAGTCCGTCTTTTGATGTTAAGGTTACTGATGAGATACTGAAATCAAAGGCATTGGTATAAGTTATTGCTGTTTATATTAATGTTAAAGTAATACTTATTAATTAATCAGATTGTTTTAGCTTTAACAAACAATAATGGATTTCTGTATGATTTTATTCAGGTGATTCCAGATGATTTTAAGGCACAATTTATTAAATGGAGACACTTGCTTGAAGTGACTGCTAAAATATTTCGAGGAATACAGTACTGGAATGTTGGAATTGGAGGTGACCCATGGAAGAAATTAGAATTAACTAACTGTGGCAAATTTCTTGCTGATAATGATCTTGGATTGAAGAGGGAGTTCACGCTGGAGTGGGAGGAGGATGAAGGCTTAAATTTTCGTCTATATGTTTACTGATTTAGAATTTAATTATGTTCAGATTCGTCCTGCATAGAATAAAGGTAGTATATGTAGTCTCTATGTTTAATTTCCGGTTTCTACTAAAATAATATTGTCCCTATCAATATAATGAAAACTATTGCTTACCGCTCTTTTACCATAGAAGATTGTGTTATCTAAAATTCATCACAGCTTATATATTATTAAATAAATAATGCCAAACGATATACTTTATTTAATATGATAAAAGTTTTTTAAAAAGTATTAAATAAATTAATATTTATAAAGTATATAATTTTTTAAATCATATCTGTTTAGATATATGTAGATAAGAAGAGATGAAATTTGAAGTATCACAAATATTTTTTATAACAATTTATGAGATAATGAAATAAACAAATGGTATAACAAATGTTGAAATTTTAATATATGTAATTAAATCCATTATTGATTATGTGAAAATATATTGTATATATTATATTCAATATAAATGTTGTATATAACTTGATATATTTGTAGCTACAATATCTCAACAGATTGTAAAAGAAGAGATGAAATTTGAAGTATCACAAATATTTTTTATAACAATTTATGAGATAATGAAATAAACAAATGGTATAACAAATGTTGAAATTTTAATATATGTAATTAAATCCATTATTGATTATGTGAAAATATATTGTATATATTATATTCAATATAAATGCTGTATATAACTTGATATATTTGTAGCTACAATATCTCAACAGATTGTTCACATTAAATTGAAGATAATTTTCATGATTTGATGTTTTCAACTGACCAATGTCTATATAAATATGAGATGATATGCACTCATTATATTTCATAAGAAAAATATTTAATGGTACCATACAAGCTTAGTAAAATCAAGACCAAAGTGTATGCAATTGGAAGATGACTCAAGTTATTGTTTCAGTGTTAGTTGTGAACAATGTTGCATACCCGTGTTTCACTATTGCTGTGAAGCACAAGCATGTTCGCAGAGCAAGACTGGTATTAAACAATTTCTAACGTATATGTATGCAATTGTAAAGCAATAATTTCCTAAAGCATGTTTATTGATTCTCTTGCAGAAAGTTCCTGAACAATTCCGTCATCACTTTTTAAAGTGGGGTCATCTAATCAATGGTACGGCGACGCTCATTAGGGGAACTAAGGAATGGACTGTTGGAATTGAAGTTGATGTTGTAGAGAGGGAGGAATTTTGCTATCTAACAGGCTGTAGGGATATGATGGATCAGTGTATGATTGGTCGTGGTGATTTTATCACCTTTGAAAAGCAACCTCCTAGGGGTGGTGATACACTTGATCTTTCATTTAGGGTGTTTGTTCAGTAAATGAGAAGCGACACTTATTATTTTTATCTATTGTTTTTGAACTTTACAAATCTTGGAATAATAAATGTAGGTTTTGTGTATTTTTTCTGAATTATAAGCTTATCAGTAATATACTTATTTGTTTTTGGTAATTTTAACAATGTTTGTTAGATCAGCAATACAGTATTGAAAATAACGTGCTTAGATTGTTATGTGGTGGTTTATCATATAAAATTATAGAAGATCAAAATCTAATTTAGTTCAGAAAGTAAAAATTACATGATTAGTGATGTAAGTAAGATATGGAACCTTAAAATAAGGAAACAAATTACAATGGAATTGAGAAAGCATATGAATATTAGATATATTAATTTACTATCTAAGATTTGATATTATAAAAACCATTTTTTGTTTCGACACTTATTACACAAATATTGTCTCAACATTAAACCTGCATTAAATTATTATGTAATTGTGACTAAATGGGTCATCGGATTTTGTTATTTGAATATATATATATATATATATATATATATATATATATATATATATATAAACAAATTAGGATTGTGTCAATCAATCAAATATTTATAGCTGACATAAAAATATATTGTAATATTTATGTGAAAAAAATATATGCTTAGTTATGAACAGAATCTGGGAGAGCAAATATGTGATTCTTCTATATTATAATACATCAAAATATAAACTTATATTAATCAATAGTTATCCTTATTAATATCTCTTCTATATCTATATATATGTTTCTATATATAAGAATACTGAAGTTGTTTCAAACAAGTTTTTAAAAAACTTAACCTAGAAAAGACTAAAAGTCAACGTTATAGGGAGATGGCTCAATCACAAGTATCAATTCTGGTGGTTAATAATGTTCAGTATCCATCTTTCACAGTGTCGGTTCATCACAGTAATGTTGAGATGGGAAGACTGGTAATTATTGAAGTCACTATTGAATCATTAATAATATAAGTTTAGTATTATGTATCACTGATTGTATTTTCTATTGCAGAAAGTTCCTGAGCAGTTTCGTTATCATTTTCTTAGATGGGGACATATAATCAACGGAAGAGCAACGTTGTTAAGAGGTACGTAGTAGAGAGTGGACAGTTGGATTGGATGTGGACGAAAACGAGAGGGAAGAAATTTGCTACCTAACTGGCTGTAGGGAGATGTTGGATGACTGTATCATTGGTCATGGGGATGTAATTACATTGGAGAAGCAACCTCCTAGGGGTGATAATTTTATGGATCTTTCGTTTAGGGTTTTTATTCATTAATCTATGTTTTTTATGGTCTATTTTATATGAACGATTTACATTATGGTTCACTGTATTTTAAGGTCTATGCAACACATAATGTGATATCAAAATAATTATCTTTTGTTTTTTAATCAGTAAGTCATCTGCAGGACACATATTATGATTTCTGGGTGTGTGTTTGTAGTTTTTATTCAGATTTATCAGTTTCCATAATCTATATTATATCATGTGTAAGGGATTTAATCAACATGCAAGATTATTCAAAATTAAATAAGAGTAAAAATTTAGTAGTAGATCACTTATCTTCATATGCTTATAAATATTGATTTTGATACTCCGGCTATCAACAACCCTGTTGCAACTCCAATGTATAGTTGATGTTTTCTGTACCTGCAGTTGTTTTAATTAAATTGTTAATATTATGAAATAGGGCAATATCAGTTAACTTTTGCAATCATATATACATGAAAATGTGTGACAATAAATACATGGATGTCAAATTCAGAAGCCGTGTAAGTCCTTTGTATTTTTTTCATGCAAACAACAATATGTGACTCAATGATTCAGTATATTAAACTGCATAACATCAATAAAAGGTGAATTGCTGTGGCATGTATATATGATTTCATAAACAAGGAAAACTAAACATCTTATTATGTATGCCATAAGTTGAAGGCTGAAAATATTTTATATCATGTTAGATTATATATCAATGACTATTATCTATGAACCTGTTTTTTTAAGATACTCATTTTTTTATTTTTATCCATACAAATCAAAATAGATGCATTAATCTTAGTGTTGTTATTGCTAACCAGCTAAAAATAATTACAATAATGAAGCACTAACAGGTAAAAACATAATTCATGCCACAGGCCGGAATGCTAAGATTACTATTGTACATAACTACGAATAAGTAATGTTTGTGAAGTCTAATTTATGCAGTTTGTATCATATATGATAAGCATGCATATTGATGAAATGGTTAAACATCTTATACAGCATGGGAAAGCTGTACGCAAATAACATTTACGAAACTATCAAAAAAAATGCTTATGGAATAGGTATAGTAAAATCATGTACTTATCTTTGCTATCTTCTTTCATAGTTTAGGGACAAATTTGGATTCATAGTTGTATATCTCATTTTTAATATCCTAATTCATCTTTTGCTTCTATAACCTGCAGATACAAAAAAGGGAAAATGTTTCAGAAAGAAGAACACTAAACTATCAATATTGTTTTATTTAATAATCAAAAAGATTATTTTATAATCTATAAAAATTATTTATATTAAACCCATATTATGAAAATCTTAAGTTATTTTATGTTTTTATTAATACTCATATTGAATATAGAAATTTATGCCCAACACTAAAAAGATCAAATATTTTCCTTTTATAATTTATTATGAATTTGAAGATCTGGTGGAATACATAAATTATCAATGATTGGATGAATCAGAATAATATTTATCAAGATAATAACTATAAATATGTGACTAGATAAACACAAATATGTAAAAGAAAATATAAATCCCTATAAATACTCAATATAACTATCCATTCCACAGATAAGTTACATCATTTTTTACCCTACTTACAGAATGACAATTTCGTTCTTATGGTGCCCTAAATATGCAGAAAGGAGTTTCAATCGTCAATGAAAAATCAGTGGAAGAATACCATGCAGTTATGATTTGTGAAGGTGTGTTTTTAGTTTTTATATAGATTAATAAGTTTCCATAATCTATGATATACCATGTGAAAGTAGTTTAATCAACATTCTTTTATGAACAATGAAAGGGAAGTAAAAATTTATAAGCAAAGATTACTTATGTTCATATTGTTTTTCCATTTATATCCAAGATTATCCGGATATTAACAATCCCATTGCAGTAATTGATGATTGTTTGATGTTTTGTGTTTCTGCATCTATTTTAAATGAACTTTTAAAAGTATGAGAAGATGAAAGATGATGTCACTTTTGTAATCATATATATGTTTATGAAAAATGCATGATAATAAACAATGTTTTATCAAAATCACGTGCTGTGTAAGTTCAGAGTTGTTTTTTCATTCAATCAATGATATATGAATCAATGAATCATTATATTCTGGTGCAAACCCTTTATAAAAACACTATTGTTGTGCAGTGGGAATAAATTTCTTAAACAATGACAACAAAACATTGTATTATTTATGCAAGGTTCATTGATGCTTGAAAATGTTTTAGTTAATTCTAGGTTATAAAGCAATTATTATTATTGATGAACATGGTCCAATTAGATAATTATAAAGCATTGTCAACCCACAAATCCAAAATATATGCATGAATTTTACTATAATCAAGGCTAAATTAATAAGAATCAGTACATTATTTCATCACTATTCGATAGCAAAGTAATGTATACCATAATCAGCATTCTTTTTGTAATTGTTTAACATGACTTTGAGTTAGTAATGTTTGTGAAGTCTATTATTATGTAATGTTTGTTGTATCATATATGGAAAGCCTTATATATTTTATACAGCATGATGAAAGATTGATCAAACAACATATACTTTTCACGCAAGCAGAGGTCCGAAGAAAACATGGTGAAACTTACAAGTTCTATTACTATAGGAAAAAAGCATGCTAGGGAAGGTATGTCTGATGTTTTAAAACTGTATTCATTGAAGATCTATTTTTTTTTTTTTTTTTGTCTACATAAACATTGAACAGATTTCAAATAGTTAAAAAGGTTAGTCGTTGCTTTGTTTAAAAATCATAATGTAATTATAAGAATAAACTGATTAGTAAAATAACTGGGAACAAACTTATCTGTTTGTGCAGCCCTTTGAGCATCCTGGTTTGTCGTAATTGGATTCGTCCAGTATTTTGTCATTTTCTTGATGCATGTTTTTTGCATCAAGATTCTGCGATCAGCATCATACTCTTGGATTGAAGAACTTATTTGCTTTTGTAGTGGTACCTCATTATACATGCAAAAGTGAAATAGTTAGATGTGAATCTGTTAAAATAACAAATTAATAATTAAATATTGGATAATCAAATAAAGTAAATAAAAATTCATTATTGTGAATAAGTAAGCATATGTAAGTATTCTAGATAATCAATTAAAGTTAATTAAACAAAAAATTATCTTTGTTATTAATAATAACACTTTTCAAGATAGTGATCATTTTGATTAAAAATAACATTATTAGCACACTCCAAAATATCACAATATGACTTTTTTTACTGCAACAGGCTGTATTGTACTTAAATGATGGTTTTTTTTACCCTAAATAAATTTTAACTTATACTCTTCTCATTAATTAGTATATATAATTATGAAATGCAAGATACTTATGATATGCGTATTTTATTGATTATGTTGATTAAGCGTTCAACAAACATACCATCTGTTTATCCTCATGAATCTTGTGAGAATCAATAACTTTTTTAAGTTAAAATTTGAGCATTTGAAACTACTCTTTTAGCATGTTTTTTAATAAAATTAGGCGTTAAAAAATGGATTTAGTAGGTTCAGTTTTAAGATTTTATCAGAATTGAAGCTTTTTTTGTCAAAATAGGACCATTTTCAAATAAGGTCTTTATGCAGGTATCTATATATATATATATATATATATATATATATATATAAACAGAAAGGAGAGCACATGATTCAATTTTAACGTATGATTAGTGTTTCCAAGTATTCTGCCTTATTCAGTTGAATTAACAAGCATTTCATGTTGTATTCTAAACCAGATAAAGGTAAAATCACTTCAAAAATTCATTGCATATTGATATTTTAGTTAATAAAAGTAATAAATACATAGTACTTTAAATAAAAAAAAAAAACAAAATCTCTTACATCTACCAGTAAAAACATATGTTGGGGGATACAAATGTATATAAAAGAAAAAAAAAAGAAAAGAAATTAACTTCTACATGTCTCTTTGTAGAACGGATATGAACAAATTTCTAGCAAATATCTATATATATATACAAAAGAAAATAGAGTACATGAGTCAACTCATACAGATGATCAGTGATTTTAAGTGTTATGCCTACTACAAGTTTAGTAAAAAAATTGCATGTTGAATTATAACTCAGATAAAGCTGTTATACCTTCAGAAAATGATTGCATGTTTATATTTTAGGCAATAAAATTACAAAATAACATAGTTGTTTTAACATAATCACAAAATGGCACATATCTACCAGTAAACACATATTTAGGATGATATAAATATAAATAAAATTAAAAAAACATAAAATTACCTTCTGCATGTCTCTTCGTAGAACTGATATGGAAAGGTATGATCAGATATTAGATTTTATAGAGATGAGAAACAGATCTGAAAACCCCTATCATCAACGAAACATATTTACATGTATAAAACCCTTATTTGACCTATAATATGACTTTGAAAACCAATTTGAAACCCTTTTTCAGAACCAGAATTCGAAAACTTCTTTCACACTTTCAGATCTGGTAAACTATTTGAAAAAAAATGACAAAAACAACATGCAAGAATGGTTAGTGAAAGGATCCAGCATTTTTTTTCTCAAAAAGTGATTTTGTTCAAAAAATTACCGATTTTAAAGCCCCTTTCATCATAGTTATGGAATCCGTTCAAAAACCCTAATTTCATCTCTGAATAGAGATTTCTAATCACAAAAAACTTATTTATATCAGAAGTTTTACATATTTTGCGCTGAAATCTTAGATATGTATACTGTTATTCATTAGAATAAAATATTTCAAAAAAAAATTGATTCATCATTTCTAAAAAAAAAAAAAATTGTGCTAATATTGTTCTAATTCACTCAAAATGAACATAGATCATGAACATATTATGAAGGGAGACTTATTTCATATGAGAGTGGACATCAGATAGAGAGAGAAACTGAAAACCTAGAAACTGTGGTAGAGAGAGAAATGACGGTGGAGATGAAGAGCTGTGTATCACAGAGTATGAAATACTCTTTCTTTCATCTCATTTTTGACAGAAAACAACATGCAAGGAGGTTTAGTGAAAGGATCCAGCATATTTTTTCTCAGAAAGGGATTTTTTAAAAAAATTTACCGATTTGAAAGCCCCTTTCATCATTGATATGGAATCCGTTCAAAAACCCTAATTTCATCTCTGAATAGAGATTTCTACTCACAAAAAACTCATTTAGATCAGAAGCTTTACATTTTTTGCGCTGAAATCTTAGATCTGTTCACTGTTATTAAATATACTAAAATATTTCAAAAAAAAATTGATTCATCATTTCTAAAAGAGAAATTTATGCTAAGAATGTTCTAATCTACTCAGAATGAACAAGGATAACAAACGGATTATGAAGTGGGGCTTATTTCATATGAGAATCCAACACAGATAGAGAGAGAAACGGAAAACCCAGAAACTGGGTTTGAGAGAGAAATGACGGTGGAGATGAAGAGGTGATTATCACAGAGTGTGTAATACTCTGTGTTTCATCTCATATCTGAGAGAGAGATAGACGGAATAGGAAAAGACAGAAAATGAGTTAGAGAGAGAATGACGGTGGAGATAGTTGAGGGAAGAGTCTAGAAGAAGACTGCTCACCTGAAATGTTATATCTGAAATGTATAGTATAAATGGTATGTGGGTTTGGGCTGTGGGTTTGGGCTTTATTTTATGTTAATTTATTTTGTTTTATGTTATTGGGCTGCTGATTATATATCAACAGCCCATACAAATTAATAAATTGGGCAGCATTATTTTATCACTATATTGACATAGATTTATTTTAAATGGGCTTAGAAATTGTAATTTTCTTATAATTTGTATTTAATTTAAATGTTTTGTGATAAAAGAAAATATATAAATACCTGGTATTAGCTAATTAAAATATAAATATTTTCTTTCAATAAATGTATATTTTAATTGATATATTATTAATAAGGAAATATTTATTACTTAATTTATTTGTTAATATTTTCAATTTTGAACATTGTTTATGAATTGTATAGTTTATTTGTTAACTCGACTAAAAATATTTGTAGGATTTAGTTTACACGGTTTCAGTTTTGATATGTTTGGATTAGTTTTTTTCATTTATCTGTTCATGCCAAACAAAAAAAAAAAAAAATTGAACAAGTTGAGTCAGTTTGTCATTTACTTACGAATTTGCTAACATAATAACAAATGGGCCTATTATTGATTAATCGAACATAAATTAAAATCATTTAAGTTTTATAATTCTTTAAAATAATTATTATTGTATTTGTGTGTTATTTTGCATTTTTGTTTACTATTATTGTTTACGTAATTTAATTACTATTAGGATTAATTATTTTTCATAGTTGGAGTAACATATTGGGAATGTATTTTTTTCTTTTATTAGAAGTTTATATAGTTATTTATTGGAATGTTTTTTGTTTTCTTTATATAGATTTTGATTAACTAAAATTGTTTATTGTTTCTTTTAATTTTAGAAAATACAACTCCATCCAACAGGAATGGTAGTGGAGTTGTTAATAAATTCTCAAGGGTGACAGATTCTAGCAATAACATTAGTCAACGGACTGTTTCATATCCATTTCAGAGGAGTCCTTTTTCCGATATCACCAATGGTAATAAAATATTTTCCTAGAATTTACATTTATCTTTTCATTATTTATTATACTATTTTGTTCGGTAATTATTTGTTCTAACTTCAATGTTTTTATTTTTTAAGTTATTGAATCCAATAAATTCTGTCGCCAAAAAGGCCCCTTTGTCGTAGAGGAATGTTCAAATGAAACTGTTTCTAGTTCGACTTCGTCTACCATAATAGGTACATCTGATACAGTATTTGTTATTCTTTTATTTATTTAAAAACAATTGTGCAAAAATTATATTAATCAATACTAACATTTATTTTATGAATATTTTAAATTTTCAGGAAATGCGAATATCACTCCGCATGCAGAAAGTTTAACAAATGTATCATGTTTGATTAATTCTACTAGAGGTGGTTCTATTAATGCATCAGCTAATTTACAGCCTGAAAAAATTAGGAAGCCACCCAGAAGACGTAAGATATTACATGAGTTTTATAAATTAAATTATTAGTTAATTTAATGTACTTTATTTTTAGAAAAAAAAAAAAACTGATTAAAAATATTAATAAAGATATTTTATTGATTCTGTGCAGAAGCAGCCGGAACAAAGAAAGTACACATTAATAATCATTCTGTAGTAGGTAAGTTTTATTAATTATGTTCTACTAATTTAAATTTCAAGTATAATGTTTCATGAATTTTTGAAGTCTATTAAGATTATTCACTATATACTTTATTTGAATAGATTATATGGATTTTGGTGATACCACGTACAGTTGTCGTCATTGTTCCGCATTGTTTTGGTATGAGGAGCGTTTGTCCTCATTCCCGAAGTCTGTATATCCTGTATATAGTTTATGCTACATGAAGGGGAAGATTCAACTTCCTTTACTTCCACCTCCTCCTCAACTTTTACAAGAACTTTTTTTTGGACAAAGTGCAAGGAGTAAGCAATATCTAGAAAATATACGGACATACAATAATATGTTCTCATTCACGTCAATGGGAGGAAAGATCGATTCTAGCATGAACACTGGTGGTGGACCTCCTGTTTTCCAATTACATGGTCAGAATTATCATCTAATTGGAAGTCTTCTTCCCTCTGAAGGTTCAACTCCGAAGTTTGCACAACTTTACATATACGATACTGACAACGAAATATCAAATAGAATTAATGTCGTGAGGTAATAATATTTAATTTTTAATTTTCTATTTGCAATACTATTTAATTTGCCATGTTTGTGTACGTAACTTTTGTCCTATCTTTACTGTGTTTATGCAAATATATTTATTTATATTTCCAGAAAGAACAGAGAAAATGAAGCTCTTCATACTGAGTTGGTAGCAGACTTGAAATCCATGCTTGATCAGCACAATGTTTTAGTCAAAACATTTAGGATGGCGGCTCAAAAGATAATATCTGAAGGACGTGCTGATGTTAGAATAAAATTGGTCAATGAGAGGACAAAGGATCGGAGAAGATATAATCTACCCGCTGTTTCAGAAGTGGCAGCCTTAGTGGTTGGTGACCTTGATCGTGCGCTTGGTGATCGTGACATAATTGTTGAAACGCGCAGTGGTTCGTTGAAATGCATTAATGAGATGCACTCATCATATTTAAGTTTACAGTATCTTTTGTTACTCCCATATGGTGAAGATGGTTATAGCGAAAATATTCCGTTTGCTTCTGGAAGAGAATCTGCTGTTGGAGGACGTAAAAAAGTAAGTATGCGAGAATTCGCTGCTTTTCGCCTACAAGAAAGGCATTCTGAGCGAGCAAGTGTTTTGTACAGCAAGAGGCTGACACAACAAATTATTGTTGATCTTTATACCATCATTGAATCCATAAGACTGTTGTTTATCAGATTAAATCAAAAAGTTTTGAGAGTCGAGTTATATAGTGGTCTTAGTGATGCTTTTACGAGGTGAAACTGATATTACTTACATGGGTTTGAGGATTGTTTTGCCTTCCACTGACACCGGTGGTCCGTGGTATATGATTCAAAGTTATCAAGATGCAATGGCTATTTGTAGATGGGCTGATTATCCTGATCTATTTATTACTTTTACATGCAATCCAAAATGGCCAGAGATTGTTAGGTTTCTTGAACCAAGGAACTTAAGGCCAGAGGATCGTCCTGATATCGTCGTTAGGGTGTTCAAGATGAAACTTGATGCTCTTATTAATGAGCTTCGTTGCAAGAAAATATTTGGCAATGTCATAGCAGGTAATTTAGTTTTAGCTAATTTTACATGTAACATTGATTAAACTTCGATATTGGATAAATATATATGTAAAATTATATATTGTTTGGATTATTTTGCAGTGGTATACACGATTGAATTTCAAAAGCATGGTCTGCCTCATGCTCACATCCTTCTTTTTCTTGCCAAAGAAGATAAATATCCAACCGGAGCAGACATTGACCGAATAATTTCTGCGGAAATACCTGATGAGGTATCTGATCCAAAATATTACTCTGTTGTGCAAGAGTTCATGATACACGGTCCGTGTGGATTAGCGCGTCCAAATTCACCATGTATGGACGATGATGGTAAATGTACGAAGCACTTCCCGAAAAGATTCGTTGATTCCACAACTATTGATGACGAGGGTTATCCAGTATATAGGCGGAGGGATGATGGAAGGGTTGTTATGAAGAGTGGTGTTCCTTTGAGTAATGCATATGTAGTGCCCCATAATAGATATCTTTTTCTAAAGTATGGAGCGCACATAAATGTTGAGTGGTGCAACCAATCTCGGTCTATAAAGTATTTGTTCAAGTACATAAACAAAGGCCATGATCGTGTTACTGCTGGTTTTTACAAAGCAAGTCAAGATAATTCTTCTGGTAATACAGTTGATGAGATTAGTATGTACAACGATTGTAGATACATATCGCCTTGTGAAGCCGCTTGGAGGATCTTTGGATTTGAAATTCAATATCGATATCCACCTGTGGAACGATTGAGTTTCCATCTTGAGAATCAACAGTCAGTTGTCTATTCTGAAGGGGATCAGTTGGAGAATATTCTGGAGCGACAAAGTATCAGTCAAAGTATGTTTTTGGGATGGTTTGAAGCAAATAAGAAATATCCAGAGGCAAATAATCTGACTTATGCAGAGTTTCCACAAAAATTTGTCTGGAAGCAGAAGGATAGAGAATGGGTTAAAAGAGAAAAGGGTAAAGCGATAGGTAGGCTTCATTATGTTCCACCTGGATGTGGTGATCCTTACTACGCTAGGTGTCTTTTGAACATTGTTAAGGGTTGCAAATGTCATGCTGATATAAGAAAGGTTGGGAATGTACAATATGAGACCTATCGAGATGCTTGCTATGCTAGGGGGTTGCTAGAGGATGATAGGGAATACATAGATGCCATCGAGGAGGCCAGTCATTGGGCTTCTGCTCAGCACTTGAGGGTTTTGTTTGTTACGCTCCTCTTCTCTAACTCAATTGGCCGACCTGAACACGTGTGGGAACAATGTTGGATGCATCTATCAGATGATATTTTGTACAAACAACGTAAAATGAGGAATACTAATGGTATGATGTTATTTTTATTAAAAAAAAAAATTAATTTATTTTGTTTATTTATAAAAAATAAGTGTTTGGATGTTAATTTATGGCTTAATACAATATGTTTTATGTAGATTTGACGTTGCCTGATGAAGAGATTAAAAATCTTACTCTTGTGGAGATTGAGAAAATGTTACGGAGTCGTGGGAAGAGTCTTTCTGATTACGATCCCATGCCAACAGCAGACTTATCGAATTTGGCGGCTTCTGGAAATCGGTTCGTTGCTGATGAACTCATGTATGATCGTGAAACTTTGGCTGCTGAACACACTAGATTTGTAGCTGAAATGACAGACGAACAACGAGTTGTGTATACCTCTGTTATGGATTCTGTGAGTTCTAGTGATGGTAAGGCGTTCTTTGTATATGGATATGGTGGTACTGGTAAGACTTTTATTTGGAGGACATTGTCGGCTGCTTTACGTTCTAGGGGTGAGATAGTTTTGAACGTTGCGTCAAGTGGCATAGCATCGCTACTACTGCCAGATGGTAGGACAGCACATTCCCGATTTAAAATTTCATTGAATGTTCATGAGGATTCTTCGTCCAGCATAACCCTAGGAAGTCCTTTGGCTGAGATGATTGGTATGTCTAAACTAATTATTTGGGATGAAGCTCCAATGATGCACAAAAATTGTTTCGAAACTTTGGATAAGTTACTTCGTGACATAACAAAGAAAGAAGCTCCGTTTGGTGGAAAGAGTGTTGTCCTAGGTGGAGATTTTAGGCAAATTTTGCCTGTTGTTCCAAAAGGAACAAGACAGGATATAGTGTATGCAACAATTAATTCTTCCTATTTGTGGCCGCATTTCAAGGTGTTGAGGTTGACGAAGAATATGCGATTGCAAAATCTTCCTAATGATGCAAATGGTCATGAGCTAAGAGATTTTTCAGAATGGATTGCTGGTATTGGTGATGGGATTATTGGTGGACCTAATGATGGAGAAGTAGAGATTGACATCCCGGAAGACATTTTGTTGCAAAAAGGTGACAGTGTTATGGCAACTATTGTGAAAAGTACGTATCCGAATTTTGGGAAAGTAGGTGATGACACTTCATATTTACGTGGTAGGGCTATACTAGCCCCAACTCTTAATGTTGTTGATTCTATTAATGAGTATATGACATCCAAAAACAATTCTGAGGGTAGGACGTACTTGAGCTCGGATACACCCTGTAAATATGATGCTAATGTTGATCTTTTGAATGATCTTCATACTCCTGAGTTTTTGAATTCAATCAAATGCTCTGGTGTGCCGAATCACGAGCTTAAGTTAAAAATTGGCACGCCTGTTATGTTGTTGAGAAACATAGATCATTCACAGGGGTTGTGCAATGGTACTCGATTGGTGATTACTAAACTTGGTGATCATGTAGTTGAGGGAAAGGTCATATCAGGTGATAATGCTGGTGTCACGGTTCTCATCCCTCGGTTGTCTGTGACTCCTTCCGACAAGAGAATGCCTTTTCGGTTTCAAAGGCGACAATATCCGTTTATCATTTCTTATGCAATGACTATAAACAAGAGTCAAGGGCAATCACTTAACCATGTAGGTCTGTTCCTGAAGAAACCTGTTTTCAGTCATGGTCAGTTGTATGTTGCAATCTCTCGCGTCACTAATCGAAAGGGTTTGAAGATTTTAGTATGTGGTGATGAAGATCCAGAAAGAAAGACTACTACAAATGTTGTTTATAAGGAAGTTTTTCAGAATTTGTAGTTGGAGTGTTTCTTTCTTTTTATGTATTGTTTATTAATGTCTATATTGTATATTATTTTTCTTAGTTTTCTTAGTATTTTTGGATTTTTTTTAGATATACATGTGTTATTATAAAATCTTCTTTAATTTATTTATAGTCATGTTGTATTTTTCTATGACATTTATTCAATAATATACATGTTATTCAATTACTATAAAATACTTAAATAAAAAAATAAAAAATATCTTCCCGTGCATCGCACGGGTACGATACTAGTAAACATATAAAAGAAGTCAAATAATTTTTTGAGGGAATCTGATTTTTATTTTTCATTTTGGAAGATTGTACCTTTATATTAATATAATTAACAAAAATAATAAATATGTACTCTTGATAGTTGAGTTTTTTATTTTTGGAATGGAGGTAGGATCATTCTTTCATAATATGTGTGTAAACCTTTGGACGAAAATAGTGTAAGCACGAATTTCATCTTTCGCGGATGGAAGGTCTCTTATAAATCAATTAAATTCGTGCAATTGTGATCATGAATCAAAATATATTACTATTTATACCTAAAAAATACATAATTTAGATAAAAATATCACGTTTAAAAGGTATTATGGATTATCCTTAAAAGTATCATCTATTTTGAATAAAGGTGCTATATAATACATTTACCTTTAAACATAAATCGTAATATCCACTATGAATTACACCATGCACCGAAGACTTTGCCTTCATGGATGTTAATGTTGCTTTCCATACTCTCCGATTTCTAGGCTTCTAGCTAATAAGCGTAGCAAGTGTTAATTATTGTGTTTTATTCATGTATTATAAATTAGGATTAATTACAATTTGCCATCAATATTATAGTTGTTCTTGCCATGGTTGCTATAACATTTATGTTCAGATTGCTTCCCATCATACACGAATTTGACCTGTTGCGACCGAAAACAATTAAAATTTTCTACTCTCTAAGTCCCAGCTCAATTTATCTATTTTGGTTGGACACGGAGGTTAAAAATAAATAAACTTTGTGGAATTTTTAATTTTTTTAAAGGTGAAAATTGAATGTGGAGATTTTGAGGGTGAAAATTGTGAGAAAAATTTATCATTTATGGACTAACAAATTAGATTGGAACAAGTCCGAAGAGAAACCCAATGGCCCGACAGCAAACAAGGCTGAGCTACATTTTCTAGTCCTGATCCATTAGGCCTGGCTAGAGGCCCAAGAGCCGATGGCGACAGACCATAGAATAGCACGACTATTTAAAAACAGAAAAACGAACCATGAATTATTTGTTTTTTAATAAATAATATATGTTTTATAAAATGAATCAATAAAAAAGTTATCACCTATAATTTTTTATATAGAAAATAGTCAATAAAATTAAATTTTGAACTAATTTAGAAAGATTTTACGCACATATACAATTTTTTACTATATATATACAAAAAAAAAAATTAATGATTTAAATCTGCTAGTTTTAGAAAGTGAAATCGGTGGAAAATTTTGTCTGGTTTTCTTTTATAGAAAGCTCTGTTTTATTATATAGTAAGATTTTCTGGTTGAATGGGGTTGGTGGAAATCGAAGTTCTTATTGAATGGCCCGGACTTCTTTATCTCACTAAAAGACATCATCGATGATTCTGAAAATATGCAACTTTAATGATCTGATTAAACTAAACTTAATTATGATAATTTCTAGATATTTTTGACAAATTAATTTGCTAATTTCGATTTCCATTATTTCTGCTTATCATACTTGAAAAAACATCTACCTGAGGTTCTTTAGTTGTTGCCTTGGGAGTTAGAAAATTGTTAAAATTATTTTCATTATAATTTAAATTATTATTTTTCAATGTATGATGTGGCGACAAGGATTGCACCAATGGCAAGGGCAGGAAACTAGAAAGTACTGAAAGTTATGGACTAAATTAGGATATGGGCTTTAATTATTATTAGGTTATACTAATTAATTAATTAAAGCAGGTCAGAATATTAGGCTCATATACCTAGGGTATATGCGCTATATATATGTCTATTCCCTATTGTAGGGAGAATTAATCTTGTCAGACAAAAACACCATATTGTTCAATAAGGGATTTCCTAGCGATCATTATTGAACAATTGTACCGAGGATAGTTCCTGCGGCGGACGATATACGCGTGGATACCTGAAGTGGTGAATCAATCGCGCAATTCGGTCCGATCAATTACGCAACAAGTAAGTTGTTCCAACTTTAGCGTAATTTATGCTCAACGTTTATATCAGTTATAAATCACGATCAATATTCTCGATTTATCATTCCGCTGCGTACATTAGATGTAGTCGAGAATTACTAACAGTGGTATCAGAGCCCGGGGCTCGATTTATAATTGTTTCGATTTAATTATTTGTGGATTAAATTTCTGAAAATTGAAATAATATATGCATTGTTTTACAATACTTTACATATTTTTGCTGTGATTTCGTTTTCAGAACAAAACCCAACTTACCAGAATAGCAACACAATTTTGTTTTAAAAATTTACGAAGCATTGTAAAACCAAAACTGATTTCAAACCATGATTTGAAATCAGTTTGAAGAAATCTGATTTCGAAACAGAATAAGAAAATTGCTTTTCCTTTTTCCGTAAACGATGACGGCTGCCGGCGTCCGTTACCGCTGCGCTACTGCTGCGCGAGCAGCAACGGCGATAGCGGAGGAATCCGGCGAGACTCGTAGGGGTGCTGGGGTTGCTGCTGCTGCTGCTGCGTATTGCGTGAGTCTGGTCACGGCGGCAGAGCAGCGGCGACGTATTGCTGCTGTCGTTGCGCCACTGCTGTCCTTCACGACGGTGGTGGCGGCATGAGTCCTTGCACTAGACGACGGTGACGGAATCGACGACGGCCGGTGGTGGCCGAAATCATGGTTGCCGGCTTGCAGCCCAAACCCTAATGGGTTATGGGCTGTTGAGTCACTGGGCCGGGGCAAATGGGTTGTGCAGCTGTTGGGCTGATTCAGAATTAACAAAGGCCCAAATTGTTGGCTGCATAATCTACTGGGCCTCATTATATGTAATAATTGGGCTTAGAGCCTGTTTTAAATAACCTGGGCTTATCAAGAATAAAATCTGTTGGGCCTGGTATCATATAAATATATATATTAGATTTTTCAGAATTAATTAGTATTAATTAGATTGATATATTTTATTTATTATTATTATTTTGAATGATAATAATAGACATATATATTTATATTAATTTGGAATTAATATTAAATGTATATTTATATTAATTTAGAATTAATAATAATTTTAATCCACATTTAATTGAAGAATAAAATTTTAATTGGATTAATAATTTTATTCGTTGAGCATTTATTTGATATTATGTGATAAGCTATTATTTGATTTTATGCTTATTCAATTTAAATTATAGTAATTTAAGACCGCTTTTATGTTTGGGTAGGCGGCGCCCAATACATGTAGTCCGCGAGAAAATGTATGGGTAGGCGGCGCCCAATATGTGTGGTCCGCATTTTATGCCTGGGTAGGCGGCACCCAGTAGTTGCGTTTAATTTAATATTAGATATTAAATTTAACAATTAGTATCACATATAAAATCCCCAAATAAAAACAAGTCTTATTTAGAAATAAAAGCGTCGTCCATCATAATTGTATGAAATCCTTGATCTCTTCGCCCACGAGTTTTACACCAAAGTGTTTACTCTAAAACGACGAGGTCGGGGCTCATACATAGATGCATGGTTGGCATCGTGTGATGGAATTGACTTGCTTAAATTATTTTGTGACGCCAAAGCGACCAAAATAGTTTAAGGACGCGAAATTAATTGGATTAATTAACCAAGAATTGCAAAATTGTTGTTGCAATTGGCTTAGAGGCCTACCTAGTGATATTATTGTAGTCATCAGCCAAAGCAGAGGTTACAGTAATATAGACTTGGATCTTGGACCACTAAGATTTATAATTATTATAAATCCGTATTTTGTGTTTGGGGACGCAAAATATGTTAAAATTAGTGGGAGCTAATCATTACAATAAACCCTTGTTTTGATTAGTGATATGAGTGTGATTTTATTTACTTTATTCTAATTTACGTTTTCCGTTTGATTATTTTCTGATCAGATAAAAATGTCGAATTTGGCTTATAAATGTTTGATGGAATCAAACAAGTTGACTGGGTCTAACTTTACGGATTGGCTCCGTTGCTTGCGCTTGGTGCTAAGGCAAGAAAAGGTTGAGTACGTCTTGGACGAACCAATCGGTGTCATCCCAGACAAAACTTCTCCTGAGTATGCTAAGTTTGACGCAGATGCTCATAAGAAGCATGTTGAGGATGCCACGTCGGCTCAGTGTGTCATGTTGTCTTCGATGAGTATCGAACTGCATAGGCAACATGAACACATGCTCCCTTATGAGATGATAAAACACTTGGAGAGTCTGTACGCCTCACAAGCTCAGACAATGGAGTATGAGATACTCAGTGACCTCTTTAAGTGTAAACTTCATAATGGGGCCCAGGTTTCTGAGCATGTACTGAAGATGATTGGATTAATTGAGAAGTTGACATCGATTGGAACGGTGTTACCCTCAAGTGTCTCAACTAATCTGATCCTGCAGTCACTTCCTAGTTCTTTTGAAAACTTCATAGTGAACTTCAATATGAACAACACGAAGGTGACATTGCCTGAGCTTCACAACATGCTTAAGACCTATGAGTCTTCTACTTCTAAAGGCAAATCTGTGCTCATGGTGAGCTCTTCTGCGAACTCTTCCAAAAGGAAGAATAAGCAAAAGAAGAAGTAGAAAGCATCTAGCGATGTGGCCTTGAAGCCTAAGAGTGGAGGGATTCAAAAGAAGTCGAAACTGCCAAAGGATGAGTGTCTATTCTGTCACGAGAAGGGACACTGGAAGAGAGACTGCCCAAAGTTCAAAGCACAAGGTGCATTGAATGGGAGCTCAGGTATGTTTGTCATTGAGATAAATATGTCTATAAACAATTCACAATCCTGGGTATTAGATACAGCTTGTGGCTCACACATTTGTAATAATGTGCAGGGTCTAAGTGACAGCAGGAAAGTGAGGCCTGGGGAGGTCGACTTACGCGTGGGAAATGGAGCAAGAGTTGCTGCTGAACGTGTAGGGACTTATAGATTAGATCTTCCTTCAGGATATAGACTAGATTTACATGATTGTTATTTTGTTCCTATAATTTCAAAGAATATTATTTCCATTCCAATGTTAGACATTCAAGGTTTTTCCTTCCATTTTGCAAACAGTAGATGCTCGTTTTCGCTTAATGGATTGTTTTATGGAAGTGCCTCTCTTTCGAATGGTTTATATATGCTTGAATGTGAACAAAATATTCTCAATGTACAAAACAAACGACCTAAGCTAAGTAATACGAATAATAAAACTTATCTTTGGCATTGTAGACTTGGTCATATCAATGAGAAAAGAATAGCAAGATTGAGAAAGTTAGACTATCTCACATCATTTGATTTCGAATCATATGGTGCTTGCGAATCTTGTCTCAAAGGAAAGATGACAAGTAAACCACTTTCTGGGAAAGGGCTACGTGCCAAGGTTGTGCTTGAGTTGATCCACACAGATGTGTGTGGACCGTTCCCAACTCAAGCAAGAGGTGGATATTCGTACTTCATAACTTTTACTGATGATCTCTCAAGGTATGGATATGTGTATCTGATGAAACACAAATCTGAGGCCTTCGAGAAATTTAAGGAGTTTAAGTTAGAAGTTGAGAAACAACTTGGGAAAAGTATTAAGACTCTCCGATCAGATCGAGGAGGGGAATACTTGAGCCGAGATTTTCTTGATTACTTGAAATCACATGGAATCCGGTCAGACTGGACACCTCCAGGTACACCACAGATGAATGGAGTATCTGAAAGGAGAAATCGAACTTTATTAGATATGGTTCGATCCATGATGAGTTTCACCAGTCTCCCTATATTTCTTTGGGGTTATGCCTTACTTACCGCAGTTTATATTCTGAATAGAGTTCCCTCTAAATCGGTCGAGAAAACACCATATGAATTATGGTGTGGCAGAAAACCGAGTCTTAACCATATGCGGACCTGGGGTTGTCCTGCTTTTGTTAAGAAGATGAAGACTGATAAGTTGGAAACTAAAAGTGAAAAATGTTATTTTGTGGGGTATCCTAGAGAAACCAAAGGATATGAATTCTATTGTCCTGGAGATCACAAGGTGATAGTATCCAGGAATGTGACGTTTCTTGAAGATAATTATGTCTCCAAGGAACAAGGTTACAACACAGTAGATCTTGAAGAAATTCAAGAACCACAAAGTAACATAGAGGATGAGGCATTGTCCAATGGAGTGGACAAGAACTCAGTGGGAGTTTTTGATGATCTATTGGGAGGGGAAATGACTCTTAGAGGGTCACCTCAAGACAATGAGATGCATCAAAGACAAGATATTGTATCAACCCCACCTCAAGAAAATCATAGTGAAATTCTTGAGAATATCCAAAATGTTGAAAACCTCAACATGCAGGAACCTCATCACGATCAGAATAAACCGCCTGAACCAACTCAATAGGCCTCAAAGGAATCGTCGTGCACCTGAAAGACTAAATCTATTGGTTGAGAACCAAGATGATGAGGTTGATTCAGAAGACGACGAACCTAAGACCTATATCGAAGCGGTGTCAGGCACCGATTCGAAGATGTGGCTGGCTGCCTTAACATCTGAAATGGACTCGATGTACCTCAATCTAGTCTGGGAACTAGTTGATATGCCAGATGGGGCTCGCCCCATAGGCTGCAAATGGATCTTCAAAAAGAAGAGAGATGCAGATGGCAAGGTACAAACCTACAAGGCTAGGTTGGTGGCAAAAGGTTATAGTCAACGCGAGGGCATTGATTATGATGAAACCTTTTCGCCAGTCGCTAAAATCAAGTCCATTAGGATATTACTTGCAATAACTGCATACTATGACTTTGACATTTGGCAAATGGATGTTAAAACCGCGTTTCTCAATGGAGAACTCGAAGAAACTGTGTATATGTCACAGCCTGAAGGTTTTATATCCAAAGAAAAGCCGAATGGAGTATGCAAGTTAAAGAAGTCCATCTATGGACTCAAGCAAGCATCTAGGAGTTGGAATATTTGCTTTGACAGAGCTATCAAATTGTTTGATTTCGTCAGAAGCAAAGAGGATCCATGTGTTTATAGTAAACGTAAGAATGAAATGTTGACTTCCTTATCATATATGTCGATGATATACTGATAACGGGGAGCAAACATTCCATGTTACAGTCCGTGAAAGAGCAGATTTCAGCAAAATCTCGGTAAGGAATACTGGAGAACTGTCAAGACTATTCTTAAGTACCTTAGAAGGACTAAAGAATATTTCTTAAAGTCTATGGTGGGCAGCTAGAGTCATCAGTTACTGGGTATACTGATGTTGGCTTCCAACGGACCATGATGACTTCAAGTCTTTGTCTGGATATGTTTTCGTTCTAAATGGTGGTGCAGTGAATAGGAATAGTTCCAAACAGAGTAGAACTGTCGATTCCAGCACTAAAACCGAGTATATTGCTAAATCTAAAGCTGCCAAAAAAAAGGGGTTGTTGCTTTGTTAAAGTTCGTAAAAGAACTAGGTGTCGTTCCAAGTGCCAGCAGTGCGATACCGTTGTATTGTGACAACGGTAAGTGCAGTTGCTATAGCAAAAGGAATCGAGAGCCACGAACAGAAACAAACATATTCCCTGTAGATATAATCTGATTAGAGAATAATAGATAGGGAGATGTGAAGTTAGATAGAGTATCCACTGATGATAACTTGGTTAATCCTTCAACCAAACAGTTGTGTATAGCTAGACACAACAAGCACTTTGAGAGCTTGGGTGTTAGACACGTTGGTAGTTGGTCTTGATTCAGTGGGAGTTTATAGTTTGTATGTCTTATAAACCTTTTCGTTTGAGACATTCATTCTTGATCGCATTCTATGACGTTTTGATTGTCTTTTGAGTTTATGCATTTATTAGAATAATTATTTTGATGGTTTGTTATTATTCTTATAATTGTTCCCTTGAATCATGACTGTTATTTATGGTGTGAGACATAAATGATATAGTATGATTCTAAAATTGCCATAACCAATGGTCATCAAGAATGGGATATTGATGACACGCGATAGGTTAGCATGTGGTCTGCATCACATTCTCAGAGAATGTAGTAGCTCTCACGACTACGAGATATTAGATATCCGTGATGAACACATGGGTACTTTGGAGAGTATTGGTATACCCTACTATTAAATCGTTTGTTTTCAGTGTCTACGGTTTATTAGTGTGTGGAGTATGTAATGATCCTTTTACCTGAGGTCAATACTCATTTTGTTTGTTAAGTGATGAACTTTGACCAAGTACAACGCTTGCCTCCCAAAGGAGGATAAGACACGTCTTGTATTGGGTTCATCATGAGGCAAATGGAAATGGTAGTTGAGCCAAGAATGGGATTCATTCCTCAATTGAAATTCGAGAGAACACTTAAATTTCTCTATATTATTTGACAATAAAGTCATTGGCCAATGCAAAGGATATATTCAATTAAAGTAATTGAATATGATCGAATGTGTCATATAATAAAGATGAGAAAAATGATTGAGCTATTTGGATAGACACATGGCAGATCCTAGGCTCAATCGGGTGGGTCGTGAATGAAGGGATATTACATAAACTTCATATAAAGGTTGTTTTACGAATTCACGTAAACGTCCTTCATATATCGAGTTCGCTGCACAACGCAGTCTAGGAGTTTTGTGCAGACTTTAATTAGATTATCGTCGATAATGGGGGCCTGAAGGGTCACACTTTATGTGTATTGTTGTTCTGCTTAAGGGTACAATATTGGTGTTACGAATCATATCTAATGCTAGTCCAAGTGGGAGATTGAAAGTTATGGACTAAATTAGGATATGGGCTTTAATTATTATTAGGTTATACTAATTAATTAATTAAAGTAGGTCAGAATATTAGGCCCATATACCTAGGGTATATGCGCTATATATATGTCTATTCCCTATTGTAGGGAGAATTAATCTTGTCAGACAAAAACACCATATTGTTCAATAAGGGATTTCCTAGCGATCATTATTGAACAATTGTACCGAGGATAGTTCCTGCGGCGGACGATATACGCGTGGATACCTGAAGTGGTGAATCAATCGTGCAATTCGGTCCGATCAATTACGCAACAAGTAAGTTGTTCCAATTTATGCTCAACGTTTATATCAGTTATAAATCACGATCAATATTCTCGATTTATCATTCCGCTGCGTACATTAGATGTAGTCGAGAATTACTAAGAAGTACACTAGACAATGCATATTGACATCGGGGCCAGGGTAGTTTATAGTTTCCTAGCACAGACATTGGTGGAATAACAGTGTCACCAAACTAAACGATACAAATATACAACCTAACACTATCAGATTTTATACCTCTTTTCTTCTAGCATTATTTCCTCATGTTGCCGATGTGGGAATTACTCACTAAATTTTCATGGATACAATTTTTATTTCTATCAAAAGCGCATATATATATATACACACATAAATATCAGCCAGTTCAGACAGTCATTCTTCCCATTTCCTTGAATAAGATTTAAACTTAATGTCTTTATATTGCAACTCTCTATCTACCTTCAATTCTTTCTTTGCTATGTCTGAAACTCAAAGGCATGGTTAGATATTTAGTCAACAACTGAAATTGAAAGATTTAAACTTGTGTTACTACAATATGCATGTTCAGCTTATATAACAGAAAAGTGGCCCACGCTGGACTAAATGCACATGTATTAAAAACTTTACACAAATTAGTTGTTATGGTGTTGAGTTTTATCACAATTTTAAAAAATAAACTATTTAATGTTTGGTAGATTTTATGTCAAATTAAATTACTACTTATGTGGTAGTCTTTTGTGAACTTAGATTTTAGCCAGAACTTCTTATGCGCAAATCTTTTAAAATAAAATTAGCATAAAATTAATTTTACCTTCATTATTAGTTATTTTATTTATATTCATGTGTGTGTATATTATACATATATATGTACGACAAAATCACATGTGATCTTATATCAATGTTAATGCTATGGAACTACACAAGGCCATGCATATATCTTAACATTTGTGTAGTTTCCTAGCATTACATCGGTGAAACCAACATATGGCTAATAAAAATTACGAACAACAAATGTATGGGTCTCAACTTTTATACCTCTTTGTCCTAGTAGTCTTTCCAAATGTTAGCGATGTGGGATTTACTTAGTAAAATTTCATATATATTATGTTCCTTCCGTTTCTATTAAAAACTCAAATATTCTAATATAGTCAGTGCAACCGGTTATTTTTCTTCCTCGATTGATTGGTTTTAACTAATTAAACTTTCCTAGTAATCTAAGAAAGGGCATCAATTCTAATAAAAGAAGATGACATTTCAGATTGACGGCTTTATCTTCCAATTCTCTTGGTTTCAAACCCCTATGAAATTGAAAGTTTCTTGTTTAAATCCTCTTAAAAATTAATTAATGTACTGATTTTGGTAAACTAGTGAAATTGAACATTGATGGACAATATTTGTTTGGACAATTTGTCTGTTCTTACGTATGTTATCGCTCATCAAGTGATACTACAATACTTTCAGGTTAATGAGCTAAACTGTGGCACATGTTATATTAAATGCTCGTGTATAAATAAATATGTAAATATAAATATATATATATATGTATACACACAAAATAAATAGTTAAAATTAGTTGTTGTCTAGTTAAGTTTTATCACATTTTTAAGACGAGAATTATATATTTGTGTTTGCTTACACTTTTGCATAGTTAATAAATACGCTACTTTAGTACGTGGTAGATCGGGGAATTTTGGTTCTTGACCACACTTCCGTTGTATTTATCTTTTTCCAATAAAACGTAAATTAATGAAAAATAATGTAATCATCGACAATTTTAATTATCAATTTTGTTATTTAAGTGATTTTGCTAACAGTTTTTTTTAAACCACTGTTAAAAGGTAATATAGATGAATATTAGATAACAAACAATTCGTTAATCAAACTTCTAATACATTTTTGTTTTTCACATTTGGTAATTGTTAAGATAAACTGATTTCATATAATTCATAGTGATTCTAAGATACAACTTATAGAGAGAAGAGAGAGGCAGTTACATTGAGCTAACTAACTCTCTCTCTCTCTCTCTCTCTCTCTTCTGTTAGTTACTAATATTGATAATCCTAACTATCTACTTAACATACATCTAATATGCTCCCTTTAAATTGATTATGGTTGTTTATGTTTCGAAAACATAAACCAAGATGATCAGAATTACAAATAATCTGAAACTACCAACTATTAGACATAATTAAAAGCTATCAAACTATTAACACTCATTCACTGACTACACTCGATCTTCTGATCTTTCCATTCCTTGCAGTTGGCTCATTTCATTCGTTACATTTTACTCTATAGCTTTGCATACATTTATCCTCAAGCTCATCATCTTTAATCTTGCTACAGCTAGTAGCTTTGTTAGGATGTCACCTAGTTGTTTCTCAGAATGTTACATATCTTACATCCATCACATATTTTCTTGACTAGTTCTCTGGTGTAGTGTACGTCCACTTCTATATGTTTAGTTCGTGCATGATGCAGTGGATTAGAGGCAAGTGCTATAGCGCTATTGTTGTCACACCAGATGACAGATGGTTTGATAAGTTCTGAGAACAGAGACACAACCCATACGACTTCTGTTGAGGCATTTTCCAATGATCTGTATTCTGATTCTGCCGAGCTTCTAGCTACCACATCCTACTTTTTAGCACTCCAGGTGATAAGGTTTCTCCCCAAGAATACACAATGTTCCCCCGTAGATCTTCTATCATCAATTGAGCTAGCCCATTCAACATTAGAATAGGCTATCAAGGTATCTGTTGCTGAGGGTACAAATGCCAATCCTTGCTCTATTGTCCCTTTTAGATATCTCAAGACCCTCTTGCACGCCTGCCAATGTTTGATGGTTGGTGCAGCCATAATTTGGCTCAACTTATTCATAATAAAGTTGATATATGGTCTTGACATTGTGAGGTATTACAGAGCTCCCACTGTGCTTTTATAAACAGTGGGCATATCAAATAATTCAGAGTCATTATGTGACAATTTTGAGCTAATGCAGTAGGGACTTTCACATGGCCTGCAGTCAGCCATGTTGGTCTTTTGTAGAATGCCTCCAATGTATTTGGTCATTTTCAGTAGTATCCCTTGAGCATCTTTGATGACCAAGTCCCAGACAGTAGTGTACCTCTCTTAGGTGTTTCAGTGAGAAGTGATTGTTCAGAAGCTTTATCAGCTTTTTAGATTGCTTCTTCATTATTACCTGTAATTAGGATATTGTTTACATATACAAAAACCATCAAAAACTGTTATTATTATGTTGGAAAAATAAAGAGGTATCATAAATAGAGGGCTTGAAGTTTAGAGATATTAAAGCACTTTTCAGTTTATCATTCCATGATTTAGGGGTTTGTTCTAAGCCTTATAACGATTTTACCAACTTACACACATGGTGAGGCTTTTGTTGATCCTCAAATCCTACAGGTTGTGACATGAAGACCTCTTCCTTTAGCTCCCCATTCAGAATTGCATTGTTGACATTAATCTGATGTATTGCCCATCCTTTCGAGACTGCCATTGGCATGATTATTCTGATGGATATGGGCTTTACTACGGGGCTGAATGTTTTACAGTAGTCTATGCCTAGCATTTGTTGAAAACCTTTCGCAACTAACCTTGCCTTCAATCTTTCAACCGTTCCATCAGCCTTTTGTTTAACCTTAAACAGCCATTTGTGATCTATCACCTTCATATCATTTGAACATGGAACTAGTTCCTAAGTCTTGTTCCTCATCAAAGCTTGATACTCTTCATCCATTGCTTTTTCCAATGATCACTCTGCAATGCCTCATCAACACTAGTTGGCTCAGTTATTACAGTGGATGTGTATGATTTTAACTTGTGAATTCCCTTCTTTGACCTTGTTATCATATGATGAATTGGTTGTTGGTGGTGTGTCTATTGTTGTTGTTGTTGTTGTTGTTGCACATGTTGAAGTTGATCAATTGATTGAGATACTCCTTCATTTTCTGCAGGATTGTTATTCTGTGAAGAAGCAATATTACCATTGTCATTTGATGAACTTCTCCCATTGTAAGATGAATCACATGTATTGTGAAGCTTCTCATCTTGTAATATTGATGGAATTAAAATTCCACTGCTGCTGCTAGTATTACCAGGAACTACATTCTTAGTTTTCTCAACAAACAACTCATTAAAGGGTCAGTCTCATTGAATGAGACTGCAACAACTATGTAAACTTTTCCAGAAGCATGAAGACACTTGTAACCTTTATGACAGTGACTATAGCCCAAAAGCACACATTTGCCTAATCTGAATACTTGTTTATTATTGTTGTATGGTCTTAAGTATGGAAAACAACCACACCTAAATAAGTTCAAGAAGTTATAGTCAGGTATAACATTGTACAATTTCTGAAATGGGCTCACATTAGAACACATGAGTAGGAAGTCTATTTATAGTATACACTGCACATTGAAAAACACCCCACCAGAAATCCATTGGTAAGCTTGATTGAGATAGCAAAGTCAGTCCCATTTCCACTATATGTTGATGCTTTCTTTCAGGCTTACCATTTTGTTGATGCATATATGGACAGGGATATCAAACATCAGTACCTTCTGATGTTAGAAAACTAGCAATGTACTTATACTCAGTTCCCATATCTGATTGGAATATTTTAATACCAGTTTTGAATTGAGTTTGAACACTTTCGTAGAATTGCTTGAACATAGACAAAGACTCAGATTTTGCACTCATAGGAATATATCAAAGTAAATCTACTAAATTCATCTAGAAATGACATGTAATACTTAAAACCATTGGTAGAAATAGTAGAGGAAGGTCCCCAAATATCTGATATTATTATATCTAAAGGGCTTTACAACCTTGTCATTTATAGAACAGAGAGGTATATTATGCATCTTTCCTATCTTACAAGAATCACATAAACCTATATCAGTACTCTTACTAGGGTTTACATTCAAAAGTTTCATCACACTATTAACCACAACAGCTGAGGAATGTCCCAGCCTAAGATGCCACAACTTAGCATCCTTTTTAGTGCAAACAAAAGATTAAACTCTTGGTTTTTTAGCACTTAGTTGTACCCCAGGTGTAGTACTGTTCTTGGCAGTAGTATTCTTCTACAGCTTGGTTAGATCCAATTGGTATAGGCCCTCCTTAAGGTATCATTTCAGCAACACTATATGAGACTTGGAAAAACACAAGTTAGCATGAAATTGAACATACACATCATTGTCTTGAGTAATTGTGGATATGCTTAACAAGTTTTTAGTTATATCTTGAACATACAATACATTTTTCAACACTGTAGGACTTGTTTTGTTGTGAGTGTGACAAGATGTTGTGCTACTATGAGAGATATCCAGTCCATTACCATTACCTACCACTACTTTACATGTTCCTTTATACACATTCTGATTGGTAAGTTGAGATAGGTCAGCAGTTATGTGACTTGATGCTCCATAATCTACACACCATTTTGCACCACTCGAACTAGGTTCTTCATAAGATCCATTTAGCACTGGATCATAAAATCCATTCTCAGGGTGTTGTGGAAGATCAGCTTCAGAAGGGAGATAACCACTGTTGATGGTAATCCAAGAATTGTGGTAATTCTAGTGTTGATGGTACACTATTGGAGTTTTGTTGCCCTTCTGTACGTGACTATAATCGGCCTTATATTTTGGTTCTCCGTTAATCGAGTAAGTCAGTTTATATCTCAACCTCTGAACACTCATTGGAAGGCTTTAAAATATATTCTCAAGTATCTTGCTGGTACCACTCATTTGGCATACACATCACTAAGTCTCCACATTGCAATATTACTTATTTTTTTATTCAAATTGGGCTTGTGACCTCGATGATCGTCGTTTTATTAGTGGATATTGTGTTTTTATTGGTCACAACATTGTCTCTTAGAGCTCTAAGAAATAAGACTTTGTTTCTCGATCAAGTACGGAGGCCAAGTAATAGAGCTTGGCCATGCCACATCTGAAGTTTGTTGGGTTTCTTCCTTATTAGATGAGCTCCGTGTTTAAAGTAGAAAGCCTGTACCGTGGGTGAACAACCTTAGCACTATTTCTCTTACCTCGAATATTGTCCCATTCTCGGACAAAACATATTGAATTGGATATTCACTTTGTTAGGGAGAAGGTATCTTCCAATTCTCTCTATGTTCAGTACATCCCTTCCATTGAACAAACTGCAGACCTTCTTACCAGACCACTTAGTTTTCAATTCTTCAGCAGGCTTCGGAACAAGCTTACAGTCTTGCCCTTAGCCTTCCTAGTCAGCGGACATGTGGACGATTTTTCCCCCACTATAAGAGACGACGCCGTTCCATTGCTAAAATTAATTTTTATTACTACCACACACCACTTTCTGACATCCCATGAACGTTTGTATTTTGGAGAACAATCAAAAGGAAAAAACACAAAAAAAGAAAAAAAAAAACCTAAAAAAGAACAAAGAAGAAGATACACGTTCAATTGCAAGAATCAAAATGAAAAAAAAAAAAAAAAGGAATATGACACAATAAAATAATAACCACCATAAATCAATTACTAGTATATAATGAAACAAATTCAAAAGTTATAAGGTAAAAAAATTCATAACTTATTTCTCTTATTCTTTTTGTAAATGGTTGATGGGTCGAACAACTGCACCTTCTACCTTTCACCACCTCCCTCCTCATTTCATTGGTAAACAGAAAAGAAATGTTCATATTCAGAAAGATCAGAGCAACAACAAGATCTGAAGTCTAGTACAATATAAAAAAGGAGAAAGAGCAACAGCGTTGTAAAGTGTCGTGCGTGTTCCACGTCGGCACTCCACCAGAGAAAGATGACCCATTTGCGCTTGCCACATTGTCTGGGTGCAGCCAACCAGCAAAGTCATCCTCTCCCCTTGTTGTGGTTTCAGTCGCGCACTATCTGTTGTACCCCTAAAATTGAAAATAGTGTGTGGTAGAAAAAAGAAAAAAAAAAAAAAAAAAAAAAAGAAGGAAAAATCAACACTAAAAATTAAACAATGTCGTTTCTTATATTACACAATAAAAATAAAAAAGTTTTTCCACGTGTCCGCCTATTCAGGCAAGATTATAATTCGAAGGCTCCACAATCATCAATTGAAGCCCGAATAAAATGGTTCATGTGTATCTAATTGAAAAAATTGTTAGGTGGTGCACTTTTATGTTACATTTCAAAGGTCATGTTGTAATTGGTAATTAACAAAAAGGTGGTGAATTTTCATGTAATTAACTCTATAAATTATTCTTTCTAAATCTGTAATTTCTGTTTCTCATAAGATGAAAATAAAGAAATTGCAATTTCTAAAAAAGATAGTGTTTTTCAATTATAATATTATTTTCAGCTATAGAAGCCATTAGGTGATACTTGGACTGGGATGTCCCCATCTGGATGTGGCATGGCCCATCCTCAACGTATTTCATTTTACACCGGATGGCCCATCCCTCCACATCCACACCCTATTACCTACATCACCTTTTACAATTTTCAATACACCTTTTACAAATTCCAATACACCTTTTACAATTTTCAATGCACATCCTAAGCTACTATACCCTTAAACTAAAATACCTTTTTGAATGTTCCGTCCATGGATGTGCTTCATCGGACGTGGTACATGCCACTACATCCCAATCCAATTATCTCCTTAGAGTCCCTTGAGACTGAAAATGATGCTGAGAGAAAGATAGTATTTTTTCAATTACATTACTATTTATAATTTTATTTTATAGACCTGCAAGTATACAATCATCGGACATTACAAAATATAGCATTGAAACCCGATTATATATACTCGAAAATTATTTTATTGAAGATCTTAACATCAGATCTATGTAACTCATAATACTCAACAGTATGCTGGTGCAACTCGTTACATTTAGCGGAATTGGGGGAAGGGGGTAGACGTGTTTGCGGGGGAGATTGGGGGTGGAGCGGGGAGAGGGAGATGTGGGAATTAAAAATAGTTATTATTTATAATTATTATTAAGGGTACCAATTAATATAATGGTCAATAACATAATACTCCCTCTGTCCCGCTCTAATTTGCCTACTTTCCTTTTTGGTTTGTCCCAATCTAATTTGCCAATCCATAAATGGCAAATTTCTCTCACAATCTTCACCCTCAAAATCTCCACATTCAATCTACACCTTTGAAAAAGTCAAAGATTTCATAAAATCTGTTTTTTCTTAACCTCCGTGCCCGGCCAAGGTAGGCAAATTGGGCCGGGACGGAGGGAGTATATTATTTGCGTTTTGACACTTTGGAACCTAAATTTATTTTTGACAGATTACAACCTGTACTCCACGTTTTTGCACATTTGCGGTGAGGAAATTAAAAAATTATTAAAAAAGTACTTAAAATAAAAATTAAAATTAAAAAAAATCTGAAATTGGTTCGAAAACTAAAAATTCATTTAAATATCTTAAAATTAACTTAAAATGTTGAAATTTATTTTTAAAATTTAAATTTATTTAAAAAGTATAAAATAATTTATAAAAAATATATTATTAAAAAGTTAGAAAATATTATTTTTCAAAAGTAATCTAATTGTAACAAATATTTAGAACTTTTTTTAAATTATAAATATAAGTAATATGACAAATATTACAAAAAAAATAAAAAATTAATTAAACTATAACCATATTTTTCACTTTTATTTTTTACAAATCCCTAAATAATTGGCGAACTTATTCCAATGTCACAAACTAAACTACAGTAAAGGGGCCCCTATCATTGTGCGGATAACCCTTTGTAGAGCGCTTTGTCTTCATAGCATAGTCGAGGGTCTCACTGTACGACGCCGTCTTGCTAGATACTTTGCAGGTCGACAGAAACGGGTCCCACGGGGGGAGGAGGGAGGTGGATGTGGTGGGCAGCGATGTTGAGAGCGACGACGGGGCATAAAGATTGAAGAGCTGGATTGGGGGCGAGCGTCGCCTCGCCCTAAAGTTGCATACAGACCTTTATTAGATCTAATGGGTGAGTGCTGCAACAAACAACAATGGAAGTTATTATTCTCTCAGCAAAATATGGAAATACTGGGTGCCTCGCTTTTGTGTTGAGAGAATGGGGAAGTGAATTGTGCCACGATCAAATGTGATTTTCATTATTTCCTAGATGAAGATTTAAATTTTGAGATTTAGGGTTCTTCATTTTACTGCATTGTCATTTTTTTTCGATTCTATATTTATTTTTTAAAACTTTTTTAGGATTTTTTGTATTAACTTTCTTAAATAAGATTTATAAATTACTTTTTAAATAATTTAATAATTTTTAAAATGTTAATTTAATTTTTTTAAAATATTTCTTAAAACTAGATTTTAAAAAAAATATTTTCTAAATTTTAAATAATTTATATATTTTCTTATAAATTATTTTAAACTTTTCAGGTGAAAATTTTAAAACTAATTCCGACGTTTTAAAGTTAATTTTAATATATTTCAAATGGCTTTTTAGAGTTCTAGAAATAATTTCAGATTTTTCAAATAATTTTAAAGTATTTTTTTAATAATTTTTATTTTCTCGTCGGAAATTGTCGCCAGAAGTGCAAAAACGGTGAGTACATGTTGCAATCTGTAAAAAAAAGAATTTAGAATCCAAAGTGTCAAAACGCAAATAGTACAAACTGAATTATGTTATTGACCCTTAATATTATGGACTGAAACATCAGTGGACTAGTGGAACCCACTTCATTATTCAATCCATTTATTAGAACCTGTATTACACGTTTTTCTTCACTTTGCAACTTCCGACTATATTTTCCGGCATGTATAGGTCATGTGCCCAGCACATGCCAAAGAGACCAACAAGGCGCTTACATGTGGCAACCAACAAAAATTAAAAAAAATATATAAATATATATTTCTAAAAATTCGAAAAATAAAAAATCCAAAAAAAGTATGACATATATTTTTAAAAATTCAGAAAATTTATTTTAAATTAAAAAATTTATTTCAGAAAAATAATTTAAAAATTCTAAAAAATGTATTTAAAATTTTATAAATTATGTTCAAAATTCTAAATATTTAGAAAATTTAAAGAGTAAAAATCTGAAAATTATTGTAAAAATTCTAATATAAATATATATTTCTAAAAATTTGAAAAATTAAAAATCCAAGAAATAGCATAACATATATTTTTAAAAATTCAGAAAGATTATTTGAAATGAAAAGAGTTATTTCAGAAAAATAATTTAAAATTCTAAAAATGCATTTAAAATTTCAAAAACTATGTTAAAAAATCTTAATATTCAAAAATTTTAAAGAGTAAAATTCTGAAATTTTTAATAAAAATTCTAATATAAATATATACTTCTAAAAATTAAAAAAATTAAAATCCAAAAAAGTAGCATGACATATATTTTTAAAAATTTAGAAGAATTATTTGAAATTAAAAAAGTTATTTCAAAAATAAAATTTTTAAATTATTCTTCTGAAATAATTTTTTTTAAAAATAATTTTAATTTTAGAGTTTAGGTCTGAAATAACTTTTTTAATTTCAAATAATTTTTCTGAATTTTTAAAAAATATGTCATGCTATTTTTTCGATTTTTAATTTTTTTAATTTTTAGAAATATAAATTTATATTAAAATTTTTACAATAATTTTCAGAATTTTACTCTTTATATTATCTGAATATTTAAAATTTTAAATACATTTTTAAAATTTTTATATTATTTTTCTGAAATAACTTTTTTAATTTCAAATAATTCTTCTGAATTTCTAAAAATATATGTCATGCTATTTTTTGGATATTTATTTTTCGAATTTTTAGAAATTATATTTATATTAGAATTTTTACAATAATTTTCAGAATTTTACTCTTTAAATTTTCTGAATTTTTAGAATTTTTAACATAATTTTTAAAATTTTAAATACATTTTTAGAATTTTTAAATTATTTTTCTGAAATAAATTTTTTAATTTAAAATAAATTTTCTGAATTTCTAAAAATATATGTCATGCTATCATTTGGATTTTTTTATTTTTCGAATTTTTAGAAATATATATTTATATATATATATTTTTTAATTTTTATTGGTGGCCACATGTCAGCACCTTGTTGATCTCTTTGGCATGTGCTGGGCACATGGCCTTTTTTAAAAATAATTTTAATTTTAGGGTTTAGGTTTGAAATAACTTTTTTAATTTCAAATAATTTTTCTGAATTTTTAAAAAATATGTCATGCTATTTTTCGGATTTTTAATTTTTTGAATTTTTAGAAATATATATTTATATTAGAATTTTTACAATAATTTTCAGAATTTTACTCTTTAAATTATCTGAATATTTAAAATTTTAAATACATTTTTAGTATTTTTAAATTATTTTTCTGAAATAACTTTTTTAATTTCAAATAATTTTTTCTGAATTTCTAAAAATATATGTCATGCTATTTTTTGGATTTTTATTTTTTGAATTTTTAGAAATATATATTAATATTAGAATTTTTACAATAATTTTCAGAATTGTACTCTTTAAAATTTCTGAATATTTAGAATTTTTAACATAATTTTTAAAATTTTAAATACATTTTTAGAATTTTTAAATTTTTTTCTGAAAATAAATTTTTTAATTTGAAATAAATTCTCTGAATTTCTAAAAATATATGTCATGCTATTATTTGGATTTTTTATTTTTCGAATTTTTAGAAATATATATTTATATGTTATTTTTTTTTTTAATTTTTATTGGTGGCCACATGTCAACACCTTGTTGGTCTCTTTGGCATGTGCTGGGCACATGACCTTTTTTAAAAATAATTTTAATTTTAGGGTTTAGGTCTGAAATAACTTCTTTAATTTCAAATAATTTTTCTGAATTTTTAAAAAATATGTCATGCTATTTTTTGGATTTTTAATTTTTTCAATTTTTAGAAATATATATTTATATTAGAATTTTTACAATAATTTTCAGAATATTACTCTTTAAATTATCTGAATATTTAAAATTTTAAATACATTTTTAGTATTTTTAAATTATTTTTCTGAAATAACTTTTTTAATTTCAAATAATTTTTTGTGAATTTCTAAAAATATATGTCATGCTATTTTTTGAATTTTTATTTTTGAATTTTTAGAAATATATATTTATATTATAATTTTCAGAATTTTACTCTTTAAATTTTCTGAATATTTAGAATTTTTAACATAATTTTTAAAATTTTAAATACATTTTTAGAAATTTTAAATTATTTTTCTGAAATAACTTTTTTAATTTAAAATAAATTTTCTGAATTTCTAAAAATATATGTCATGCTATTATTTGGATTTTTTATTTTTTAAATTTTTAGAAATATATATTTATATGTTATTTTTTTTTTAATTTTTATTGGTGGCCACATGTCAGCACCTTGTTGGTCTCTTTGGCATGTGCTGGGCACATGGCCTATACATGCCAGAAAATATAGTCGGAGGTTGCAAAGTGAAGAAAAACTCATAATACAGGTTCCAATCGGAAAAATTAAATTTTTTAGGCTGCAAAGTGTAAAAACCCGCAGAGTACAGGTTGTTTTTGGAAATTAACCCTATATATATATATGTATCACCCACTACATCCATCTTTCTCTCTCTCTAGATATATAATTCATATTGAGAGCAATTCTATAATCAACATTTTTTCGACCAAAATTTTGGATCATAATAGGCACTACCTCCATTTTTTATTAGATGTATTTTAAGATTTTGTCAAATTTTTTAAAAATAACTATCTTTTACCTTCTTTTCCTAATTTTTTTCCAGTGCTATCCCTATCACTCCTTAAAAACCCTCTAACTTTCTAACTTTTTATATACTATTACCAAAGATATATGGAGAAATATAGTATAAAGAATAGAGGAAGATAAATTTAAAGAATTTTTGGGGTGAGAAGAAATTTAATTGATGTTTTTTTTTTTTTTTTTTTTTTTTTTTTTTTTTTTTCACATTTCCTCATGCATTTTAGTTTTTTTTTTTTTTTTTTTTTTTTTTTTTTTTTTTATATCAAATTGTATAAAGCTCGATATTACCCACAGGAACTTTCCTTGAAGCACCTATCGGCCTTAATCCTAGGAGAAGCGTAGTGGCGGGGAGGAAAATTCTTAAGCGCGGTTTAATATGGAGAGTTGGAGAAAAGTCGGAATTTAACATTTGGACGGATCCTTGGATCCCGAATAATAAAGACTTTCGGATCAGGGGTCCTAGACCGCATGGTTGTGCGTTAGAGAAGATGTGGGAGTTGATGGATAGTGAGTCGAGGAGGTGGAGACGCGAAGTGGTAAACTCGATCTTTCAGCCGGATGATGCTGTACAAGTTTGAACCATGCCATTGCATGAGGGACAGGGCTCGGATGAGCTGATTTGGAGGCACTCAAAGAGAGGTTGTTATGAAGTGAAAACGGGATATTACGTGGCTCTGGATCCTCTGGGGTTCCCGGGACCAAGCACATCTTCAACAACAAATTCAACAAAGGTATAAAATTTTGTTTGGAATTTACATGTTCCCCCAAAGATTAGGGTATGGATGGAAAGTAGTGAATGGTTATTTACCGGCGATGTGGAGTTTGAGAAGGAGGGGTATAGATGTAGATAGTGACTGTAGGCGGTGTGGAGAGATGGTGGAGACGCGCGAACATGCATTACGGGATTGTATGTGGGTTAGAGCTTATTGGCGTGCATCCTCATTACGACTAAACGATGATTGGCTTAATGCTAATGCGTCGATGACGTATTGGGTTGAGAGGGTGGCTGCAGTGGAAGATGAGGAGTGGAGGGAACAATTTGTGATGCTCTTTGTGGATGGTGTGGAGAGCACGGAACCTCCTTTATTATGAGAATAAGGAAGTGACCAGCTCGGATTGCTTCTGGATAGCGTCAACCACGTGGTCTGATTTCATAGCAGCAAGACGAACACATGAACAGACGGCGCAACAGACTTGGCCGACGGAGTGGCGACTGCCGGATGGGGGCTTCTTGAAGCTAAACTCTGATGCGACAATTAACAAAGAAGGCTTCTTTGGCCTGGGATGTGTGCTCCGATCGTGCAGGGATGAAGTGGTGGTGACACAGATGGAGAGGATTGCAGGGTGTCTGGAGGTGGACGTGGCCGAAGCCCTTAGTTTCCTAGCTGGTATTCGTCTTGCACTTCAAAGAGGTGTTAGCAGGCTCATTGCTGAAGTGGACAATATCAGAGTCTTCAATATGATGCGCTACAATAACCCAGATGAGTCTTATTGTGGCTCCATTGCTAGATCGATTTTATGTTTACGGTCGTCTTTCATTTCGCTAAACTTTAGTTTTGTTAGACGTTCGGGTAATTTTTTCTTGCCCATTCTATTTCTCGTACCGTAGTTTTGTTTGCTGATGGTGAAGTGAAGATTGGTGATATCCCTTCTTCACTAGAACACATTGTTTTGGCTGAGGCGATTTTGCCTTCTTGATAATATAGTGCTGGTTTTTCTATTAAAAAAAAAAAAAAACCCTGTATCTAAGAAACAAAGAAGGTAGTATGTTATTGTAACATTAGGTAAAATTAAACTTTATTTTAACTTTTTAAATTACAAATAAATTTTGAATTTCTCACATATTTTTATGTGTGTTATATCAAATTAAACCTATTTTGAAGATCTATAATTTGACATCCATATCTCATATTATAATGAGATATTAAATTTGAAATATTATATTGTTTGTTCGGTGATTATTTGAACTAGATTTGAGCGTTTATTGTGGGTTGTATTATAGCATGGGTGTGGGATGAAACAAAAAATTAGTTAAATAGCTTTATAATTAAAATAAGTTTTCTTGATCGTTTTATTAATAGCACAACTAATAAATTTATTTTATCTGACATGAATTTTCTAATGTCTTCTTCATTTATTATGTCTAGAGAAAAATCATTATTTAAATAATTGAACATATACTTTGTTAAATTAAAGAAAAAAGTTAAGATATATAATTTAATAATCGACTTATTAAATTATTTATTTTTCATTATTAATTTGTTATAATAATAATTTTCTTTTGATTAATCATGGAACGATGGCTTTCACACATACTTATATATTTATATATGATAATTACTTTCGAGTTTTTTTATTACTTATTCATTTTTTTTCATATTTTATATATATCAATGTTATTTTTAAATAATTACATTTTGCAACCTAAATCATTAGATTTTACACGTGTTGTAATTTTGTTTTTTTAGATTTAAAAGTAAATTAAGCGGCCTGAATTTTATATTTTTCAAAATATGCAACCTAAGCAATACTTTGTCGCTTTTATGAACCTCAACTACGTCTATTTTCCACATTTTGCAACCTTATTGTTTTTTCACATTAATCAATTTGTATCTCTAAATAAATTTTAATATTTATAATACAAAAGTAGAATTTATTTAAATAAATTTTAACATGTATGCAAAATTATTCAGATATGTTGAATATAACTCATATGTTTCATTTTATTATTCCAACGGCTAAATAATTTTTTTAATTTACTTTTTAAAACTTACATCTTTTTTTTTTTTTTTTTAATAAAGAAAGTTAAGTAGTTATAGTTAAAATTTAGAAATTTAACTTAGATAAATTACAATATTTAAAATAAAATAAAAATAAACAAAAGAAAATATTAATTTTCTTATAACATTTAACTTATTTTATTTGATATATTTAGATGAATTGTGTAATATATAGATATTTGTGTTTGTTCGAGCCTTCATTATCAATTAAGTTATTTGTGGCTGTTCACATAGATATAGGTCAAGATGAATATATGCATACACACTGAATATTTTTTTGCTTTCATAATAAGATATATTTATTCATAAATATCAATATAATTAGTTTTTATATTTAATATTAATCTCTAAAATAACATATCTTTAAACAATAAGTTATATTAAATCTATATATCACATGGGTGAAATTGATATTTACATTGTTTTAAATTTTATATGTTTAAATAAAATTATTTAAATATTTATTTGGTTTGAACACATTAATTCGATTTTTTATTATTAGATTATATAATACTCCATTTAGTTTAATTAAATCACTACTTTTTAAATAAATTTCTGTGCATTTTTACTAAAACAAGATTGAATTGGAAACCAATAATAATTTAATTGAGAGTTTGAGGAATATTTTGAAACCTATAATCGCACCAAATTCATGTTTCCCGCCCAACACCATCCCTGAAGTTCCACCTCACGCCACCCTCCGCCTCCGCCCCCGCCCACCCCCAAATTAATACCAACAACGTTGTCTGCTCTCTCTGTAGAAACAGGAAGAAATGCCATGCCTCAGCAATCTCCTGAATTCACCTGCTTCACCTCTACCCGAACTCAAGCCCACCAGATTCGACCCCAAACTCACTCCCCCAGAACCTCACCCTGTTACCCCCAAGCTGGGCTGCGGATTGCCGGACTCCCATGATGAGGAGCAATTCGGAGGGGATGGTAAAGGGGGAGGAGCAATTGAGGAGACGGAACTCCAATTTAATGAGGCAAATAAAGATGAAGATGGGATTAAAAGGGCCTCCTCGAAGCCATGCATCCGAGTTAAGGGGCCCACCTTCGCAAAGCTTGTTGAAGAATGGTCTAAGAGGAAAATCGAGCAAGGGATACCTGAATTCAAGTGTTTCTTACCTTTTCTTGTTGGTGCTCCCAGATTGGTACGTTTGCTCTTTATTAATTTATTGAATTTAAGGGTCTATACGTGTCTGTGACGTAGTCTTGATATAATTGAATGTTGTGTTTTCTGGGAGTTTGATTGTTTGTATGTATGTTTCTGGAGCTCAAATTTTGGAGATGGCTGTATCTTCCTGAGTGTGTCAATTAAGTGCTGATGGGTTCAGATTGTCATCTATGTATTATAGTTGCTGTCAATTTCTGGCCATTCTAGATTTTCTTTTGTTCTTAATAGTGGTTTTTGGGTTTCCATTGCTAGGTATTTTCAGTAGGGCCATCTGCTCTTTGAAGTTGAGGTTGCATGTTGTTTTAATTCTTCTAACTTGTGATTTCATTGAAAATGGTCTTTACTGAGAAGTAACCATTTTATTGATATGGTCTCAGACTTTCGAGTATTGTTTAGAGGAGATTTGAAGTTTCTGGTTCCCTTTTTTACTTTTAGGTTCTTTTCCGGTTGTTTTATGATGCTTGCTAGAGAAAAATATTGATTTACGTTTGCTACTGGTCTTCCTTTATGCTAAGTTTTACTTGTATTCTGGATTTATTATAAGCTAAGATCTGCTAGAGTAAAATGATAGGTTTAGTTACTATTGGAATTTCACCAGTTTTCGACAAGGAAAATTTAAGGAAAATATTTTCTTTTCCTTACAAGAAAATTCTATGTGTATTTTCTATCCTCTCTTGGTAGTTCTCAATGTTTACCCTGTTCATATATTCATGTCATGTGGAAAAGCATTTCCCAAAGCACGTGTCCAATTTCTGTAAGCCTATTTCAGAAAAGAAATAGGATTATGTTCGGAGTTCAGTATTAAATAACAAGCCAAGCTTTTGCGTGATTACTACATTAGACTATCTTATGGTAAAGATAAGATTTTTATTTGAAGCTACAGTGTTGAAAACCTTCCTTCCTATTTGTATGCCTATCCTAAGAGATATTAGAACTACCTGGAGCTTGGAATCTCTATGAAATAATCTAAGTGCAAATTTATTTTGAATGCTTCATTTTAAAATGCTCTGAACAATATTTGTTGACTTTTACTGTTTCAGATTGAGTGTGGCGTTTGTCAAAGAGGAGTCCATCCTGAGGAGAAGATATCATGCTCTGTTCGTGGTTGTCAAGGAGTCTTTCACCTAGTATGTGCAAAAGAAAGTCCTAGTTTCTCGTCTTCAAAGCAAAAGCCATTTAAGTGCCCTCACCATGTAAGTTTGTAAGATTAAAAGTTTTTAGAACTTTGAACTTGCAAGATTGTTCGTTTGGCTCATAACTGGATTATTCGTATAACAAGTTCATATTAAGATCGCGGGTGTCCATATTGGTTATTTCACAATAGAAGGTTATTTAGATTGTGAAGCGGTTTCATACGTTCATGAAGTTAATTTTGGTCACATTCTCTGACATTGATCATTATTCCATTGTTGACTAGTGCTACCACTTTTAGAGAGATTTAACTTTAAGGGAGATAATAAATAGAATTTCCAAAGATGTCGACATTCCTCCCATCATATTTGCCTGAATATTCTCTTTTTTATATTATAATATGAAAAGGTAGATTGACTTGTGATCAGAAAATTTCAGTTATGTAGGTGGGGTTCAGTTCTTACTATCTTTTCATATTGTAACTGGTAGACTACTGTAGACATGTGAATACTTGATGAATACAATTAGAACAAATCATGCTTGGTTTTTAGAAACTCCTTATGTTTGTTAAATTTGAAGTAGAAGTAGAAACTCCTTATGTATGCTTCATAAATTATATCGTAAGTGCTAGATTAGGCCTCTTAATTCTACTGCTTACAAGTTCATTGTTTCAGATAATTATTTGTTGTTTACAGTGTGTGATATGAAGGTTTACATATCTTCATCTCTTTTGTGATCAGGCATGTTTTCTGTGTAAGCAGAAGAATCATTTGTGGCGATGCATAAGATGTCCAATAGCATGTCATGATAAATGTGCGCCATTTCCGGAGCATGTTCTCCATTTGCCTGAACGGCCTGGGGAAGCAATTTGTTGGAGGCATCATGCTGATTGGCGTCTAGAGAAGGTCCCTCTTCCTCTGTCACCAACAATTTTCCTAAATTCCCATTTGCTACAAATACTTTAATTGCTCTGGACTTCACAGTCATACTTGGCTGTTATGGTCTATTGTTTGCCATAAGTGCATCGATGTTCCTCATCATACATCGGCTGAACAATGCCAGAAAATGAAAAATCTGAAATAATTCACAATATTCTTCTTATTCGGTTGCTCATAACACCACTGACAACTCCATTTTGATATACCAAAATTGATTATCAAGGCCAGAAGAGCCATCATGACAGCCCTACTCTTCTCTAAGCTTTTCTATTTGATTCTACATACTAAGAGGATTCTTTTGGCCATTTATCTGTCTTTTGTTATTGCAACAAAAGAAAGATCAAAATCATAATAATTTTAGCACTAAGGCTGTCCGATGTTTCTTTTTTTGGCTGCTACCCCTGGAACTCATTCTATAGGAGATATGACCTTATGATTTGAAATTGTTCGCTGTTGAATGTTGATAGCTGATAGATTTTTTATTTTTCAGGGAAATTTTGCTACATCCATTTTGGCATGCAGATACTTCACTAGTTAACATCATTTAATTTCTGTGCATATCAATTGCATGTTTTTTACTTTTCTTATTGTTGGAAAAAGTTCCTTGGATTTGTCGAATTATGCATGTGAACCCTAACTGGGCTTTGACATAAAACAGTAATGGCGTTCCAGGTGCCTTGTTTTTTGTTTTAAACTGTAGTAGATAACTACATATTATATGTCTCGTTCATATATTATAAATGTCATGGCACATATTCAGATTTTGGACTTGCATATTTGACCTCAAAAAACTATTAGTCTTTGTCTACTGTATGTTGCCATATTAGACATTCATAGGCGATCTTGTTTTCACGTATATTACTCTGGTCGCTTTCAGAATGTTTTCTGTTGTTCCTTTCAAAGATGTAGAATGCTATATATACTGCAATTTTTTTCTTATAAGTATTTATCCATACGGACGTTTCTCCAGTTAGGTAACGGAATTTGTTAATAGCAAAATATTGTAAATGAGACATTACTGTAATTTATGATTATTTATTATTTATTTATTTATTTATTTATTTATTTATTTTTGTTTCTTTGTCAACAATGATTTTGATTATGTCGTTTCATTATGTTAACTTCCACTTAAATAGTGTAGGTGTAAACAGTATATCTTACCAGTATGATCCATCTATTTATCTCTATGTTGATAATATATACCATTGAAAAGTGATGTCCTGCAGTGGTGGACTTTTGTTGTTTGCTAATTGCAATATCTTTGCAGCAAAATACTTGTGACAGAGACACACTGTAAGGTTTAGCGAAATAACTGTAGGTGTTTTCTGTATTTAGTCTCCACAGGTTATGAGGCTTCTGGAAGCTCCAAAAGTATGATTTTCTAACTGCTTGCTCTAACAAATTATCCTTTCAAGAAAATTAGATGTTTATAAATGAAGATTTTGCTTTGTTCTTCCAGTTCTTAATGGGTAAACATCAGTTTACTGGCTTTTACATAACAATTGTGCAACCAAACAAGTCATTTTTTATGTCATTTACCGTCTGTGGTCTAATAGCCAGCAGCAGCTTAGGCGCACCAGCATCGACCTATTATAATATAGTTGCTTTATTTTGATATATTCGCATATTTTCTTCTATGGGGGGGAGGGGGTGATGATGTTGTATTAGAGTAATATAACAAGTTCGGGTGCTTGAAAATGGCTTGTTGTACCTCTAGGATATTTTCCCTTGTGCAAATTATTAGATACCATCTAAACATTTTCTTGGAGAACCGTTCTATTTCCCCCTTAAAAGTAGTTTCAAACTTAAATGGTCCATTTGAACCATCGAAAATAAAAAATTTAGTGCTCAATAAATTGGCCAAACAAACTTCTGTAGTTATGTTGGCAATTGACTTGTAGAAATAACACAAAATTTAACTAAAGGCTTATCAACACCTATACCTTTATATTTTTTGACTCTCTTGTTTAACATTTTTCATCAGTTTTGGACGACTAGTATTTAGCTATCCTTCAAGTTTATGCATATGAATGACAATCATTGTTTTGCAAACGCAGAAAAAACACATGGATTGAGAGAATTAGACATTTCCTAAAAAAAAATGCTATTTGAGTTTCCATATAAACAATTGCTAGCCCAAAGCTTGTCGAGTTCTTTGGAAAAAATGCTAGTTGTGAGAAATTAAAATTCGTGTTCCGCAACCCCCAATAATGGTTACTAATGATAATTTTGTGAGTGACAATTGCTTAGTTATCTTTAGCATTATTTTTCAGTTGCAATCATGTAATCATGCTTACATATAATTGTGCCGTTGACTGCATTAATGTGGTTCTTGTGGCCATAGATATATACTATTAATGGCAAGCATGTTATTACTCCGTACATATGTATCTATTTTGCCCTATTAGTTTGTAGGCTCAACACATGTACAAGTCAAATGTGAAGGAAACAAAGGACACATATGTCAGCAGCCATCACCTACACCATTTACCTTGTTTATTACAACCACACAGGCACACCTTTTCTTGAGGAGGAAACTTATTGATGTAGATGGAACTAATAGATTCTTAATATTTACTCTAGGATAAATGGATATAATAAAGCCTCTAGATGTATACAAAATAGGCGCTACTAGAATCTACGTTAGAGTTCTGTCTAGAGCTCATCCTGTGGACCAAGTCGTAACAAGATGGTATTGAAGTCTTCTTTAAGAGTGCGATGAGTGTGGGAGATTCTTTTGGATGTATATTAGAAGTACATATTGAGTGCATATAGAATGAAATCAGTACTTATTGTCCAATAGGGATGTCATACCATGCATTAATTGTGGGATCAAAATTAATACTTTAAAACTTGGAAGGATAGATACCTTTAGCAACAGCGTTAATTATTTTGCAAACTGAAGTCAATTATAAAGTAGGTATCACCACCCCAGAGTCTCACACACGGTCTCCTTCCCATGGGTTTGAGAGTGGTTTATCATTTCACTTTAACTATCTGATTCGATGAGGTTAAAATATTTGTAAGTATGGATTTTGCAATCCAAGACTTATAGAATCTATCTCGTTCATGCACTCTATTGTCCCAATAATGTTGTTCCTCTGGATTATATTAGTATTATGTTCATTATGAAAATCAGTTGGAAAAGTGGAATACAAAATCTTGATTTTTGGAGTACTCAAAGCAATAAATTTGTACACGTGTCATATATGCAATTTGCGACGACTGCATTCTGCTATGTACTTTTTACATCTGAATCAGTTCAAAGTTGACTCCATATAGGAAGATACAAGTGAATTTTTGAGGATGTTAGTTCTTTGATCGACTTTTATCCAAACCAGTTGTTGGCTGCCGAGCTATTAATCTCCGTCACATGTTGTTTGACTTACCACATACTTTTACATTTTTATTACTATTCATTTCTTGAGATTGTTCTGTTATTATTATTACAAAGGTCTTAGTATATGTAGAGTGAGAAAATGGAGAAGAAGCTAATGTTTCCGTTTTTTTGTTGCTTGTAATTATCTTCATCAATTATGCTGGCTGACAGACAGGATTGACAATTTTTTTTTGTTTCCTATGCAGCACGAGATTCCTGCAAATACTATAGAGGTCAGAATATGATTATACATTTTTTTTTTCATTTTACTATATGTATAAGAACAACAAAGTCTTCCCCTTTAGTAAATTTTTGTTATGAATCTGAAATGTTAAACCACTAACATTTTTGCTTGAAACATTGAATGACTTTTAATCCCCATCAACTAAGTTTAGTTCTTTTGGTTACTTTATTGCACTTCTCAGGATATATTCTCTCTCTTGCCTCTTCCATATAATAATGAGGAGGAGTTCCAAATTGACTTAAACTGGAAAGAGCAAACGGAAACTAAGTTGGAGCCGCATCCATATATTCACATCAAGCGGAGTATCCTTTTAAAATCAGCTTTGAAGCATCTAGGTTGTAATTTTTTCGGCTATAACCAAAATATGTCAACTTTGAGTATTTGCTAGAACTAAGTGATACTTAAATAATACTCAGGTTGATTAGTGATTAATATGTTAAGATAATGGGCATAAAGAGATTACCTTTTCTGGAAGCTTGACTAAATTAGATGTCTACCTCGTCAAGAGAAAACGTAATAATGTTGTTACTGATATTGGATGCACATGCTGCAGTTCTAATCAGTGCTCTGATGGTTGTGTATGCAGGTAATGTTCTCAATTATCGTACTGTAACTTATTATTACTGCTGCGCAATTATGTCATGTACTAAGTTTCTTGAAGTAAAGTTACATATCCTAAGAACAAATAATTGCTTATGCTGTTAAAGTTTGTGTAACAGAGTTCAGTGCATCAGCTGCTCAAAAGCCTGTCGTTGCTCCAAAAGTTGTGCAAACCGACCCTTCCAGAAAGTGAAAAAGATCCAGATTGTCAAGGTAATTTTTTTTTTCTTGTTCCGAACTTGGTCCTTTCTGTTGGCTTCTTAAATATCAATAACACTGTATGGCTTTAGCAGACAGAACTTTGTGGTTGGGGAGTAGTGGCTGCTGAATCAATAAATAAAGGAGATTTTATAGTAGAATATGTTGGAGAAGGTAAATTCTTGCATAATCAAAACAAAAAAGTGCTTCATTTTCTCTCATATGCGCATTTTTAGCTTTCCTCTTGATTTTACATTTGTTCCTTTTACTGCCATCTGCTTAATAGGTCATGCATTTGCTTCTAGAATTATATTATGTTTCTTGCTTAGTTGATTAAGTACATACTTTGAGGTTAATGTATCAAACTTTCAATTGAATGGCACAACATCAGTAATGTATCTAGTTTGGTATTTTCTGAGCTTTAGCTTTATCACCTGGTATCGCATTCAGTAGGAAAATTATTTTGTATAGTCATATTCATCATAGGGCTGATTCCTCCACCCCCCTAAAAGAATGGAATCAGTGCAATTAACTTATTGGCTAAAATTCTTTTTGCATCTGTCCTACTGTCAAGTCCACTAGTGTATAACTTTTGTAAAATGTCATCCCTTGAACTTGAATGTAAATGTCAATTTGTGAGCTTCTCCTAGGATTCATCGGGCTTTCTTAATCAGAAGACATTCTAATTCTTAGATACTTCGAATCTATTCACTCTTGCGTATCAAGCTTTAGATTATTTCTTGATCCTTTAGATCTGCAGATCATTCTTGTTGAATATCTCTTTCTTGCTTCATAGAAATCATTAGGTTTGGAAATGGCCAAGTGTTGGTTGTTTGACAATGTTAAGGAGAAGTTTAATAGATAGCGACGAGTATAAGTTGGGCACATTTGACATTCTAAATGCTATGGAAATGAAAAGCTTATTTTCATATAGCACAGCCAAAAGCTTAAAATAATTAAATTTTTCAGTTAAAAATGGAATTAATCAATGTTTTAAATCATTTTTTGGAAAAGTTTTATAGTATTTCCCTTGTATGGTACACCTTTTAACAGCTACCAACAAATCAAGCTAATGATACGCTTTCGTAATTCAGTAATTGATGACGTCTTGTGTGAAAGAAGGCTGTGGGACATGAAAGACCAAGATGCCAAGAACTTCTACATGTGTGAAATTAATAAGGACTTTGTGATTGATGCGACGTTCAAGGGAAATGCTTCGCGGTTTCTTAATCACAGTTGTGCCCCTAACTGTAAACTGGAGAAGTGGTAAGCATCTTTTTATGATTTCTCACCATAGATATTAATATCTTTCCATTATAGAAACTTACTTTCAGGGGAAATCCGTAGAGTATTAGTTTTCTAGTCATGTAAGTTCTATGGTTTGATTGGATCATCTGACATTTCAAACAAGTAGGTGTTTTCGGCATTGATGGTTACGCGCATTCAATTTGTTCTACCACAATGATCTCCAAATGATAGGGAGCACAGAATCCCATCTCAATCTTACCACAATGATCTCCAAATGATAGGGAGCACAGAATCCCATCTCAATCTTTCTTCTTTTAATATTTTTGAATTAACTGGTAATGGTTATATCTTAGCATTCACCTGATCCTCTTTCTGGATCATCAATGAAGGCAAGATCATTACTGCTGTTCTATGAAATTTATCGATTTAAGTCTTTATTAATTAATATAAATTTCAGACTATATCTGCTGACAGTCTTACCTAATTTGTAGGCAGGTTGAGGGGGAGGTACGTGTTGGTGTCTTTGCGTCTAGATCCATTGAGGTTGGAGAGCCATTGACCTATGACTACCGGTATGCGGTTTCAGTTTCTGTTCTGTTATTATTATTATTTTTTTGATGCAATTAACTGATGATAAATATGCTGTATACTGTAGAGTTTTTCAAGAAAGACTCATGCATGTTCGGTTTCATATTTCTGTTCTGTTTATTTTAAAAATGAAAAGGATGTATCATTTTACATTTGCCAGCTTGACAGTAAGAGGAAACTGAATTTAAGAGGTATACATTAGCCACTATATCTTGTATGAAATCTCTCGGGGGCATCAATCACATTTGATATAGTTCCATCATTGTAGTCATGACTGCTCAAGCAAGCCTTTGTTTACTTATGATTAACATAGTAGAAGATTTGCATAAGCATTTTCTGCAAAGAGTAAGGAAGAAACGGTATTCTAAGAAACAGACACCTTTTAAGGCGCCAGGTGGGCCCTTAGCTGCTTCACTTTTGCCACAGTCGGCCTAAAAAAGATGGACCCTAGGCAGCCCAGGTGGCAAAGCGCCGCCTGGGCTTTGATTTTTTAGTGAATCACAATCAAAACGACACGGTTTAGGGCATGCTGTGTTCAAATTAAAATATGCTGTAACATAATTGAATCCATTTAAATTAAAAAATATATTAATTGAACCTCTCTCCAGTGTCAACAAGGTGAAATTGATACTAGTTTTTTTCTTTTATAACAGCCTTGTAGAAGTAGTCCTTTCCTGCTTGTTTAGCTTTAACCTCAATAACTTCAATTCTAAACCTGAAATATGCAATAAATACATAGTAGAGCTCAAATCTTGAAAAAGTCGAGCTATCAGAATTAAAAAACAGAAGTAGAGGTTAATACTAGATACATATATATAATTACTTTCAATTTCAAGACCTCACCCAAGCTCAACCTAAGCTCCAAATTATGGAGTTTGGTTTTCAATTTTTTCTAATTCATACTTGACAAAATATAAATAAACAAGTTGTTTTGAATTAGTCTAAAAAATTTAAACACAGAAAAAAGAAATCGCTTATAGAAAAAGTCAGCAGGAACATGAGAGAAAATACGTACTTAATACCAAGGTTGTAGAAATCGCTTTGCGCTAGTTAGTGGTAGACTAGGGTCTAACAATTAGTTTGGGTCCTATGCGGGGCTAGTCGGGGTGTAGGCGGGGAGGAAGCCTAGCGCCTAGGCGGGGATTACTGGGAACTCGTCGGGGAGTTTTGTAACAAAACTTAATACGCAATAATGAGCAACACTGGAATTTATGGCATCAAGTTGGATCTATTTTTTATTTAGACTTCTCAAATGCCTAGTTATCTACTTTTCTGACCTGTATGGAATTCAATAGCCCCTTGTGCCGTCAAATACAATAAAAAACAACCAAATATCCAAGAACACCAACCAAACACCTTGTGTGCAAGTGTGTGTTTGAATGATCAAAACAGAAATTAAACTTGAGAGACCAGGATTTACGTGGTTCGGTATAAACCTACATCCACGGGGGTCGAGCACTTCACTATCACAATCAAAAGATTGCAAGAAAATGGAAATCAATCAGCTGCAAGTTTCAATCTCATGAAACTTCTACCCAACTCTCTTGTTTCCTCTCCATCTTGCTATTCCCTCTTTTGATGTTTCTATCTTGCTGTTGTTAGGCTAATTACATCCAAATATATCTACAGTCTACAATTGAAGAGAGAGAGAACTGAATGAGAAAAGCGTGCAAAATTCTAACTGCTACATACTTGGAAAAACTGCACAAAATATTTGCTAAATGACACCGGTTTTAACAGAAGTAACTGTCAGAAAACCGTTGTCAAAGACCCTTGCAAGAAACTGATTTTCCTAAGCTGCTATTACCTGCTTTTCTTCAGCTTCTTTGGATCATCCCAAAGCTGCAGTTTCTCCAATTGCTAGCTGAATGAATTTGCCACCCACCTCACTCACTTTAACACCTTATGGGTGATGTGCAAGAGAAAAAGGATGGTATGTGAGTAGAGAGGCGTGAGGACTGGTGGAACAAATTAGACGAGTGTGAGATAGTCAGATAGGGCCACAAATGAAGATGGTTTTGGGTAGACATTAGTGTGTTAATAAGCCGAGTCATTTTATCAAAATTGTCAAAGTAATATCAGTAATATTGGTGCATCATAAATTGTAGACTGAGAGGCTAAGAGCTTTGCCCTCTATCCTTACAGATTTATACAATTCGGGCCAGAGGTTGAGTGTCATTGTGGAGCTCAAGATTGCCGTGGCTATCTTGGAATGAAAAGGAAGATTGTGTTTGCCCCCCGAAGGACTAAGAGGAAGATGGACTTGAAGTTATCGTGGGGTCCTAAAAGGCAAAGGACATCAAAACAAATGATGGGAATTGCTATCAGTTGATTTAGTGGCAAATTTTGAATCTGTACAATGTTGTACATTTACTGTTGTTATCGGGCTCATTATAGGACACGCCAAAAGAACTACAATTGAATAGATGTGTATTTTTCATATTGATGGGGGTACCTCGGGTTACCCTCATAAACTTTTCAGTCATCCTCATTGGATGCGCTATAGGAAAAGAAAAAAATGAAGAGAAAAAACTATATAGCTCAATTGTTGCATTGACTTTATTCTGGTGTTGTGAAATGGAGATGCCTCATTGTTCACTGTAAATTGTTCAAGTATCCTCATTTTTTGTGTTGTAGAAAATTGTACAAGTGCTAACAGTTGAATTGACATATTAACCACATTTTGGTGCTACAATTAAAGATAACCTTGTAAGTATATTTTTCCTTTTTCTTTTTTGGTAGTAATGTTTCTTTATTGCGGCTTTTGAGTATAGAAGTAATAAGCTTGTAGCCTGCTTGTGTGGTCCATTTTCTGTCATAAGATTGTATCTTGTTTAAAGATATTTTGTAACAAGTGTTTTGAGCCATTCATGATCATTAATGTGGTGAATAAATCCTGAAGGTTTAATGTAAATATCTTATAAGTGTGATGCTGTAATGAATTTGCCTAATAGATGGTGTTAGTTAGAGTTCCAAAGATCACAAATGCATAGGATATGAGAATAGAATATGTTCCATATGAATATGGTTGCTTGTTAAACATACATGCTTAATGCATTCATCACTGACATGTGTACATTGATGATGTATCGTTATCATATCTTTTAAGAAAATTAACTACCATTTTGTGAGAAATGCTACATTTTATGGTATAAATTTTTTGCTTGTATCACATCCAGTAGTACCAAGCAAAGTAATACATCGGGTCTTTACATGCTTTAATTTTATTTTTTTGACCAACTTAACACAAATTTTGTAAGTTAATGTAAATTTATAGATTATCATCATTTAGTTAGTTTGATTGTGTATACTCTATACCAATACGAACAAGTTGTCTGTTAAGTATACGGTGCTCACAATCCATTCATGAGATGATTGAATTTGTCATTCTCCATTTTTCATAAATTTTTAAAAATAAAACATATTCTACTATATCCATTCTGTGTGGCCAGTGCAACATCAAGAAATATTCGCATCCATTCATAAATGGTCCATGCAAGCGAAGAAAGTGACTTGAGAATATATTAATTCTTCTAAGATACTGCATATCGTTTTTTCATTTGTTTTATGTATTACTGTTATGATTATTAAATTATTTAATCTAGATATGTTGTGTCATATATAGTGAAAACAATGTTGCACCTTGAAATCTTATCTTTCCTTATCCCCAGGGGAGAAGAATGCTTACAGTACAGAGTTGACAATATTGTTTCTTCCCTCACACAGTGGAATCTGGATCCTTAATTTACATATTTCATTTTTTTTTTATTATCCTGATGAAATTAAAATGCCATTAATAAACAAAATGTTCCTCAAAAGTATACAGGTAATTGTTTCCAGGCCCCTTTGAGAAAGCATTTGCAAATCCTTTCCCAGTATTTTCTATCAGGCTCTGCTTCCATTAATTGCAACTTTGCCTCTTCACCAAAGCTTCTCTGTCCATAGTCAGGTAAAATAGAAACCTTACAGATTTTTTATTCATAATTTTAAACGTAGGTATGTATGTATGATTAGTTTAATTACCTCAATGGAGTTGTTGGTAAGAAGACGATCAATGAGATTATCAAGAATGTCTTTAGTGTACTCTGGATGCCCTGGATCCCTAATATATAGTCCCCAAATGTAAACATCTCCACTTCTGTTTTATCAGAGCATGCAACCACTTGTGCTCCCATAGGCACCTCCCAAACCTGCACTCCCAAATTCATATTTACATGTCACATTTTATTGGTATTACGAAAGACAAAAATATACTATTTT